>JAJGRX010000866.1:7500-1277536 GCA_025461125.1 Carex kokanica | reverse complement strand
GGATTTGATATCTCGTAACCGGTTGATCTATGCTATTACTTACAGTCGGTACCTTGGAAAATTTAAAGGAATATTGAATTGAACGATGAAAGCTGGATTTTGAGATACTTTCACCCATGTAGGTATCAACAAACGAACTAGGTTATTACTGTACTCTAGGTGATTATCGTAGTTGTTTTTTATTCGAGTTGAAACTTTGAGCTAGCTTTGCAATATTTTGCCAGCATCAGTTCTCAGTATGGATAGGATTCCAGTTCAGCGAAGCAAGATGTCTTGACCATTTTAAGGGAGTTTTTGGAAATCTAGGGGAGCGTAATGTCTCTTTCGGTTGCCATAAACTCAAAGTCAATTAAGATTGAGTTGGGAGTAACCTCAATATCCATACGTGCATTTGTTTAATTTGAAGTTTTCTTAAATGGATCAAAATTATTAAAGTGGAAAACATACCGGGTTCTGCTTTCTTGTAAGTTATTGACGATGATTTGGCAACTTCCCATAATTATTGCTACCTATAAATATGTTTAAATAGTTCAAGTAACGTGCAGCAAGTAAAAAGATTTTAGCTTGATGCAACTCTATTTATAGACCTATCCTATGTTTCTCCAGGTACTATGTTTGGAATCAGCTATTTTATTTATATTATACTTGCTGTACACTTTGCAGTATGCGGATGGATACTTAATTAAAATCCCTAGTTGAGAAAAGACTTCAAGTTTTTTTTGGAAATACCCTAGCCGTTCCTAACACAATATCAACATCTTAATATAAATCGGTCCAGTATTAGATGAGATTTTGTCCAAAGTCATTTGGACAAAATCCAATTCCGTATAAATTATGCAAGTTATACATATTTTAGGATAAAAATCCATCGTTTAGCTAGTTTCGTAATTCATGCATCCCAATAAATGTGTTTCGTAATTCACGCAGAAGTATTTGGTCAATATTTTCTATGGCAGTTACTCCGTGATAAAAATGTAGCGAGTAAAAGTGAACTTTGAGTGAGGCGGCATTCGGTCCCACGTTTGAAACAATGGCAACATTAATTCATTCATTAATTTGTTTCATTTTGCAAAATAACTGTTCGTAAATTATTTTTGGGGGAATTTCACATATACCCCTCGAAAACTTCAAAATTATGTATTTCCCCCTCTAAACTTTAAAATTACATATTTTCCCTCTAAACTTCAAAAACTCACAAATTTATCCATTTTATTGTTTTTTATATTAAAACTCATTTTCAATTTATAAAATACCCACTTTATCATTTATTAAAAGCATAAAAAGTCCATCAAACTCAAATTGAATATGAAGAGTTCCTCTACCGTCCGATCCACGCGCATCGCATTAAGATCTGTGTGTGTAGCTTCAATATATGTGCGTGCTGACTTTAAGATTCGTGCTAATCTAGCGCGCACAGATTTTAAAGTAATTTCGATCCGCACGCATCGCATTAAGATATGTGCACGTCGCTTCAATATCCGTGTGTTCGCTTCAAGAATCATGTTGATCTAGCGTGCACAGATTTTAAAGCAGTTTAGAAAGTAGAGGATCCTTTCATATTCAAATTTGAGTATGATAGGCGTTTTATGCTTTTAATAAAGGGTAAAATGAGTTTTAATATAAAAGACAATAAAATGGGTAAAATTTGTGAGTTTTTGAAGTTTAGAGGGGAAATACGTAATTTCAAACTTTGGAGGGAGAAATACGTAATTTTGGAGTTTTTGAGGGTATACCTGAAATTGCTCCTAAAAAATGAAATTAACTTTGAGTGAGAGTGAGGTATTGCACGAATTCTCGATCTACCAGTTACGACTAAGAACAGCAAATAGAATCTCCTTGCATCTATCGATCTGAGCCTCATATCTCGTCGTTGTTATTTTCGTTTGATCGGCAAGGTTGGCCTGTGCGGACCTCTTATCGAGTTTCTAGAAGCAATCCGCCATTGCAATTTATATTTATTTTAGTAACAAGTAGACCAAGGAAGGGCCTCTCTCTGTATAAAATTGAGGAGGGATCCGATTACATCTTTTTGGTGACATACTTTGACACCTATCATTTTCAAAATCCAAATAGTCGATTCAAACCGTTCAACATGATGGATATATTAAAATGTGCTTGGAGATCAAATTTTACACTTTTTTGAATTTTTTTGCTATTTATTAAGATGGTTACAAAAATCGTTGTTTTCAGACCATTGAAAAACAACGATTTTGTAACCATCTTAATAAATAGTAAAAAAAATTAAAAAAATGTAAAATTTAATCTCCAAGTACATTTTAATATGGTGATCATGTTGAACGGTTCGGATCGACTGTTTGAATTTTGAAATCACAAAATTAACCTATATAAAAAATGGTGTCACGATGTGTCACAAAAAAAAGGTGTAATTGGATCCCTCCTCTATAAAATTATACTAAAAAATTCAGAGCGTTCAAACGGTATATTAACAGGGTGTTTTGTCAAATTACTCGAACCTCTGGAGGCGTCGATAGAAAGAAAGCGAGAGATGGCGGAGGCATCAGGTGTAGTTACAGTAGAGAAGGTGAGAGGAAGATCAACCATCACTCGCTGTTTTTTCAGATACCCCCTCAAGCTTATCCTCCCCAAAAAGGTAGTACCTCTTTTTCTGGAATTTGACCCTACAAGTTCCGAAATGTCACGAGTACGTCATTTTGTGTGTGTTTTTTTTAATAGCGCCTGACTTCTCCGATTGTAATTTAGGTGGGCTCCTCTCAGGTTGATGCAGTTTGGATCTATGCTCTCTCCTATGGTGGTGGCATCGTTTCGGTTAGATCATTGAAAATTAAATCATATAATTTTTCGATTACAAAATGGGGATCATTTTGTCTTTTTTTTTGAAAGAAAGTTCAATTCCTTGTTGAAAAGTAATGTAAAATGAGCATTTTAGAAGGATTAGTCTAGCAATGATCATGTTAATTAATTTAGTCAGACTTGAATAGTCCCAAATTGATCAACAAGTAAATATTCTTACATAAGATGCGTAGTTTTTTCGAGTTCACCTTGTAACTTTTGAGTTTTGTTCAACTGAAGTAACTAACCCCTTGATCTGTTATACTTATGTTCAATCCAGGTCATGAACTTTCTTTTTATTATTGGTATTGGTCGAGTAAAAGATAATTTTTTACAGCCACACTGCAAATTAAAGGGCTTAAGGTCTGAGTCAAACAAAAGAAAAAATATTCAGAGGTGTACAATGAACAATGAAAAAATATTCAAAAGATGAAAGGATTTTGAATTAAATTGCAGGGTGATAAAATATCTTGTAAGATATCTGTAGGGGATCAATGTACTGCTTCTGTTACTACCCAGGCTTCAACGAAGGTTACATCACACTTTTTTTTAAATTATTTAAGGAATATAATGTTACGTGAATTGCATTGTATTTTGTCTGTTTGTTTATTAATTTGTACATACTCGGAAAATGCAGTCAGAGCCTTAGAAGACAAAAATGGCTGTATAGTAATGAAACTAATTTACTAAAGATAGAATATTAAGTTTTATTCTTTGGAGCTGTGGTTTTTTTCAGTATTTCTGCAGATCTAAGTCCTAGTCTTTTTCTAACACAATGAACAATTAGCAGGTATACAAGTCTGTTGGCTCAAAGTTCTCAGAGCAAGTACCGGAGGTAATTGTACTTTTATGCCTTTTTTTAAGTTTTTGAAAAATTTAGAGTCAGGTACTTCACTTAACTTCTTAAAAGTCCAACTAACTCGGATAAAAAATTGCCTTTCCTTTGGCAAATGATATTTTTGTACCAATGGACCCTACCGATACGTAGATCGTATGAGCAATCGATAATAATGACAGAGTTCTGAAGGCTACTTTTGAATGTTGGTCTTTCTTAAAAGTAAAAGAAAGAAAGTTGGTTGTTAGTTGCAACATGCAAACATTATAATTGTTGGGTGTTTTTTGCACTTATAATAAAAGTGACGGTTAAGTCTTAAAAAATACCCATGTTAATAGCAAGTTTTTGTGTGTTCAGTAGGCCAGAATTGGAGAAGAAGCATTTCTGGCACTGATTCCAGATCCTGTTACCTGTTTCTCGACTGCCAGGTATGATCAGAAGCAAAATTTTAGAATTGTTTCTAGTTCCAATTTGGTTGTTGTTGATTGGATCACAAGTGGACGGTACCAGAGTGGGGAGCGGTGGGACTTCACTTCATACAAAAGTACAAATTGTGTTTACTTAGACAATGATCGGCCTATCTTCATTGATTCGGTAATGCTCCTATCTATTCTTTTTTTGTACCCTTTTTTTTAGTTGAGGCCTAATCGGAACTGAATTTTTCACTAGAACAAACACATTAGTAGCTTAGGGACTAAATTAACCTTGATCAGATAGTCATGTTCTTATAATCATTTTTGCCAACAAAAATTGGAGTTATTGTATACAGTAGTGGGATGAACTGATTTGTTGCAATAGTGTTATAAAAAATAATTGATGCCTTTTGAGCATTACTTTATTTTACACCATTTTGTGATAAAAAAATTCCTTATATTGAATTAATTAAGTGAGATAAAATACATGTAATAATAGGTTTTGTTGGAACAAAGTTTGATCTGTAGCATTGCTGAGCGCATGCATGATTATCAAGTAATTGCCATGATACTTATTTTGGGGTGAGTTACCTTTCACATAAGTTTTTGTATCTTTTTATTTTATACATTTTGTTCAATAAAAGTCCATCTTTTCTTGTATTTATCTGCTGTATGAAATAGTGGATAGAAATTATTTCTTGCTAATGTTCTCAAGGAGATGATAGTTAACCTTGATTAGTCCAATTTAATCTCATATTACCCTCAACAATAAAAGAAGCAAAAACCATTGTCAAACTGGTGAAAATTACCATCTTGGACCTAAGCTAATCTTGCTATAGAGTGATCAATTGGCTTTCAATTTCATGGCTATAGTGAAAATCTCTGTTATAATTTTTGTTTCCTGATACAAAATGTAATATGCAACTACTTTTGTTTCATAGTGTACCTAAGTAGTCCAAAACTCGTATAAACCTAGATGGTACATGTTGGCACTGAAAGTAAGGATTGGTAAAACTTAATTTCTTATTGCATGCTTTGTAGGCCAAAGCTGAAGCACATACAAAATCAAATAAAGGAAGAAGTAAAGAAAATGATGTCTGCACAGCTACGCCCCCCTACTACTTCTTTTGGTCGATATGCAAATTTGGAAACTCAGCAAGACCGTACTGTACCAGATCTTATAGCTTCATGCAGTACATTTGGCCCTCAGGTATCAATCTTATTGAAATAATTATTTAGCCATGTGGGTGCTGGATAATTTTTGTTTTCTAAGGCTTTCTTGCATTCTAGAAGGATAGCACAGTATGTCAATCCATCATTTACAGTATTGCAAAAGAAGTGAAAATCAAGTTAAGATCATACAGAAATTTAGGTCCCCTGCTCTTACGTTCAATTTTTTGGAGTTACGATGAAAAAAAAAATTATATACAATTTCAGTGTTCTTCATGATAAGAAAAACATATAAGGTTTTGGTCTATAAACCTTTCAGTAGCCCTTAAACTCTCATTTGTACCTAAATAATCCTGAAGTTCAAGTTGGTCCTTGAACTTTCAAGAAAGAACTAAGATAGGCCTTGAAATTCTCTCTAAAAAATTTAGAACAACACCTGAATTTTTCTTTATAAACAATTATCAACTTTGGGTGGGTGTTATTTTCAAATAACAAGAAAAATAATGTCAGTTGCAAAGCTGATAAATGTCTGATGTTCTTGCCCCATCTATAAATTTGCTGTTGCAATTGCTAGCTTTGTCTCAGCTTCATTTTGTGTGGTTCAATTTACAGTTTCACGATTAAAATAACAAGTTTAGTTTAACCAAACCCACCTCATGAGCATTTTTTTATGTTAAAACAGCTTCTATTATATCTTAGAGGCAGCTAGGTAAATTAGGCACTCTTTGTATATTTTTTGTAGGGAATGGGTTTAGTGACCCGTGTCGCGGCAACAAACACGGAGGCTGTGTATGCATTCTTGCGAACCCATCTTTCTTCCTTGGAGATATTTCTGGGTGCTCCACCATACTGCCAATCTGGATTGTAAACATATGAAACATGTTATTTGTTGTATGTGCGACCAAGAATTTTGTGAAGCAGTGCTCAGACTAAGAAACAATGTACTTGATTAGTTGTTTCCCTTGTGATTTTTATGTGCTTTGTAACTATAATCTTGAACTTACTATGACAATATCTGATATCAAAACAACTTCATTCTTTCCCTGTGATTTTGTGCTATTTTCTAAATGTGGCAAAACGCAAGTAGCAAGGCTTTGCATTGCTGGCATCAAATTCAGTAAAAGGAGTAACAATTGATTCTGTCGATGCATGTTTTTAACTTCTTTTGATTGGTTTACCGATTTATTACATGTTTCTGTCCAATGTAATTTTACATACATTATCTGAAGCTGGTTGCGACAAGTGCTCTTATGGTAATCTGATCAATAATTTGGGTTCATTCTTTGGTACTTGATGATTTTTTATCTTTTACTTATTACTGCCTAGACAATAAAGGTATAATACTAATAAAGCCTTAACGTTCCTTAACATTTTATGCATTTCATCATTTTATAGATTAGAAAAAAATGTTAGTATTGCTTTTGTATAAAGCAGGTTGAAGAACTGACGAGACATTTGTTATGGTGGCTTTGCACTGAATTCAAAACGAAGCTTCATGTTAACACAGAGAAGAAGGTTAAATTGTGAATCCAACATCCTTTCTGGTAATTAAAAAAGCAATCTAAACTTTTATTTAAATTTTGTCTTCATTTTAAGATAAAAGGAAATTTATGAACCTACGACAAGGGATGCTGTTTGTTTCTTCAGGAAGGTAAATGGTTTGCATGATTTTCTGTGCTTTGCTAGGATTTTTTTTTTTTTTTTTTGGATTTAATCAAAAGTTGATATTTGTCCATTCATTGTACTGCCTAGATATTATATTACACATTGTATATAACTTCTGATTAAATCCAAGAAAACAAATATCATAGCAACAGCTTCTGTTGTTACATGAATTAATTTTGAAGTAATTGATATTGATTAAATGCTTGATAATAGTGCTGAGAGGCAGGATCAATAGGTGCATGATGGTTATGCACACCCTCATATGTTGTTATGATGTAGCACAAGTCATCACGGGCCCTCTTGACTCTCTTCTTCACTCCACATCATGTACTCGAGCAGTGGTAATAGTTCTTGTGTCCCTCAAAACCAAGGAATTACAATTATGATGTTGTTGCTTGAATATACCTTGTAACTGTACTGGGAAAATATCTGATGAATATAGTCAATTATTTTGTTTCTAATCAAGTTGACTTTTAGGAGAAAACAAATGGAAAAAAAAGGGTGCCTTTGAATATAAATGGAGCAGTAAAACAAATAGTGCCCCTAGTTGACAACGACTCCTATAGATTGATTAATTAGGAAAATGAAAACAATGAAATTTTTATTTTTATTTTCACCTTTAAAATTTGTGAACTAATTAGGAAAAGGATCTGTGGGGCATTAAAGTAGCCATGCAACTCTAAAGAGTTGGCTTGGCGTGTGAATTTTCTTAATTGAATCAGTTAATTAACTATGTTTTTCAACATGCAGCTTGCAGTACAAAGTGCTACTGTACATGTACATTCTGTTGCCTGAGTTTATATATACTTCTGATATTTATGGAGGCATTTCAGTGTTGTTCTGGTAATTTTTTTCCACAATTTCTCTGCTTTCTTTTATAGTTTATTCCAGTGCTATTGATTTCGCATCAAGTACATACAATCTGACAATGCCTAGTGATTTATTTTTACATGAAATAATCATTACCTTGGATTAGGATTAGTCTTCACCATCTTCTTCCCATATTTTCTCCATCGGTATCCATCGTCTAAAACTTACATCTGACTTTGCCTGAATGCAATCCTGTCACTCATGCATCTCATGCATGTTTTCTTTGAGCTCAGATTCCTGCAATTCCACTTTCAGTAACTCAACAAGCGAGTAAAAGACAAGTTGCATTGGTAACTCATCTCACTAATAAAAAATCTGAAGTAAAATTGGACTTACATTGTATGACATTATGTCAATGGACTTGCAGCAGTAGCACTCACTTGATAACTGCTTTCTGGCATGAGAAAAGGACCCTGAGGCAAGGGGTTGCATTTTTGTAGTAAATCCAGTTCTACAAACCCAGCGGTACCGGTATTATCAGCTGAGGTGCCATCACAATTTGGAGATAAAAAGTAGTAGGAAGACATCACTTATCCAAGAAAACACAACTTATATAAACAAAAAATTTGGACGTGACATAATTTTCTTATTATTTTGTATATTAAGTATATTTTATAAAAAAACTTAGAAAAATACAGGAAAAAAAAATAGACATAATCTATATTTTTTGAAAAAAAAAAAGCACAAAAATGAAAGTAAAAACTAGTTTTTGAAACCAGGGACTGGGACCCACTTGGCTCCGCCTCTGCATAGTAGCTCCAATTTTATTTTCATATTTTATTTCGATGCATTCTGTTGAATATTTAAACGAGTTACTTCATAGTTGTGTTCTAAAAATAATAATGATGATGAATTATTTTGAAGGAGATTCTAAATATCTTGTATGTAGAATACAAAATACACTTCAAAATAGTTTCTTGCGATCCGGATAACGTAATTTTAATATTTTATTTTGATGCTATCCTAATTTTATTTGAATTTTTTCCAACAAAATGTACATTTCATATTTTAGTTTAAAAAATTGTTAAAAAAATATCACGTCTTTCAAGGTTTAATCTATCGAATGCAGATTTATTTGTCGAACCATCAAAAATTCAAAATGCAAACTAAGTATTACATAATACACATTTATGTTTCACTAAGAAAATTTGATGAGCACAACTTTAAAAGTCTATTTGATTGGCTTCAAACGACGAATTCAAACTGTTAAAATCCATCTACTTCATGAGTAATGCATGTACATGAAATATTTTGAAAGTTTTGAATTCATTTAGTACAAGATCAAGCGGTCAAAAAATAAATCTTTTATAAGTTATTTTATAATTTGTTTTATGTATTCATTTTTCATCATTTTTTTCACCGCTTGACCTTGTACGAAATGATTGAATTATATTTGAAGAGTGAGGCTATGGTACTATGCATAGCGGACCAGTATCCTCTGTAATACTCGAGAAAATACGGGGAGCTCTCAGCCGGTGCCTATTCGGGTGATTGGAGGGGGCAGTATTATTTGTGCTTTGAGATTCGTGTAAATTTAAATTTGACGGCTGAGAGCTCCCCGTATTTTCTCGAGTATTACAGAGGATCTGAATTCATGCATAGCACGGATGCATCGGTGCTACGGCTCAATATTGAGTTTTCAAAATCTTAACGGTCGATCCAACCGTTCAACATGATTATAAAATGAATATGTACTTGCAAACCAAATTTTACATTTTTTCGAATTTTTTTACTATTTTTTTATATAAGTAGAAAATCACTGTTTTTGGATGGTCTAGAATTTTCAGATCAAATGATTTTCTACCTATCTAAAAAAATAGTAAAAAAATTCGAAAAAATGTAAAATTTGGTTTGCAAGTACATATTCATTTTATAATCATGTTGAACGGTTAGATCGACTGTTAGGATTTTGCAAACTCAAATATTGAGCCGTAGCACCGATGCAACCGTGCTATGCATAGTACCATAGCCTCACTCATATTTGAACTCAAACGATGAGAATTATATTCGAACTCAAACGATGAGATACCTTAGGTGATGTGAATTCGGGAGAGAGTGTATGTGTGGAGTAAGTATCCCTACAATGCCGCAGATGACATAAAATTGTTTCACGGTCTATTGAGAATGTAGGAGGGTTTACTTTAAGATTCATGTCAGATTAAAACAGACGACTCATATTTACTTTATGATTGATTGTTTGTGCACAAAAATAACAAAGGGTAAATTTTGCTAGAGGTCATTAAATTTTATTCTCTGTCACGAATTGGTCACTCAAGTTTGATTTATCTCTCTATAGCCACTAAAATCTTAATTTGTTCCAATCAAGTCACCTGTACTTTTCCATCCAAAATATTAAAGTAATATTCTCATTCCGTCCAAAATATAACGGAATATGCTCATTCATCCAAAATTTTAACGGAATATGCTCTTATGTCAAAATACTAACGGAAAAGTTTATTTCATTAATATTTTGATGGAAAAGTTATAGAGTGATTTGATTGGAACAAATTAAATTTCAATGGCTATAGAGAACAAATTAAACTTGAGTGACCAATTCCTAACAAATGACAAAATTTAGTAACCTCCAACCGAATTTACCCAATAACAAATCTAATAAAATAAGTACAAAAATATATTGTTTTGGTGTTAGTTTATGACATCCTGCATGATGATGAGTACATAGCATCATAGTAACAACTTAATTGTTCGGAAAGGTTCGGCGAGGTCAAAAATTCGTGATTCGGTAATAATTCGGGTATAATTCGGGAATGATTCGGAATAATCCGATCAGAGATCTCAGTCCTACAAGGAAGCAAAAAAAAATGTTCTGGAAAAAATTCAGAAAAATTCGCGAATAATTCGTAAAATTCGGAAAAATTCGTAAAATTCGCAATTATTCTGGAATAATTCGGTCAAAGTTTGGTCAATCGAATAATTCGCGTTCGATTCGGTCACCAAAAAAATAATTATTCGGTATAATTCGCGAATCTTGTCACTATGCATAGCATAGTACATCACTTTGAATTTGAATTCTCCTTTCAATAATTACCACGTGTAAAGACTTCATTTGTATACATCATAGAGCATATATGGACTAATAAATGGGTTTCGTTGCATCAATTCTATGTGCTTCATTTGAGGCTGAAAATAAGAATTTATTAAATTGAATGGGCTTTCAGGCCACAATTTTGAGCCCATTCCGAATAATATTTTGGCGTCTTCTCTTTTCCAAAAAAAAAAAAGGAACTTTGTAATATTTTTACAAAGTCTATCAACAAAAATTCTTTCAGCTTACATCTTTGAAAGCCCCAAAAATATTCATTATGGCATGTAGGTAAAATTTAATATAATACATTAATACTATAATATTGCATCTCGGTTCTAGAGGAGAATATATAGATTCCAGTTGAATTATTTTCTTAATAACAAGATGCAAAATGGGTTTTCTCTTGCGCTAAAATTTTGCAACTTGAATCCAGTGTCAAAATTGAAAAAGGACAGGTTAAGTCAGTTTTTTTTCGGATCTATTTAGAATGTAAGACTTACTCTAAAATTCGTACTAATCTTAAATTAAATAGTTCGGATTTAACCTGACAGATCAGATAATCCAAACTCACGATGAATAGAAAATTTAAAATTTGTACGATCAAATACACATGAATTTTGATGTGAATCAAACATCGAACTGAATTTTTTTTGGTTGAAAGCCCGTAGGCGATATTTCATTAATCATGACAAAACCAGTTATATATCGTTTGTACTGTACATATAACATTTGTACCAGTACTTACACTGTTACAACTGAAATTCCTTGACAAAAGTAGACAAGAAAAATCAGAAAAAAGCAAAACCAAGAGTTACTACGCTCTCAGATTAGTTGATAGTGAGCCTGCAGGATTTTCTATGCTCATGTTAGGATTAGTAGGTTGTGAGCCTGCATAGTTTATTGTCATTAGCACAAAAAGTGATGTTGTAATCAAGGCGAGGTAAGGGTATCTAGAAGAGTCTTCGTGCTCAGATGAGTTTTTGTGCCTGAGTTATTTAAAAGAAACACAAAGAAAGAGGATAGAAAGAAGGAAGGAGAAGAAGAGAGGGAGGAGAAGGAGGAGGAAAGGATTAAGGGTCACTGTCAACGCATCATCATCATTAACCATAAACATACATTATTTAATCGTAGACATAGTAGATACTACTAGTAAAGGTAGAGCGAATTTACAAACTCCCATCTAAACTCGTTTAATTGAGACGAGGCTGAGCGACGAGCAGTACCGATCGGGTGGAGGAGCCGAGATAAAGTGGTGGACTCTTAAACCCCCCATCGCCTCGCTGTCACGGACCAAACCCTAAAGCTATCCGAGCAGCGCAACCCAAGGCGAGACAACGGAGCAACAAGGCGGAGTGAATGAACTGCGACCAAATTCGAGATGGAAGCGTCGGCTCGACAGAGGCGAGGTGATGGTAATTGGCGACCAGATCCGAAACGAAAGCGCCGATTGAATGAAGGTGAAGTGATAGAGAGCGACGATCAAATCCGAGGTGGAAGCGCCAGCTCAACGGAGACAAAGTAGTGGAAGGAGATGGCGGGAGAAGGGGCGTCTGCTCAGTAGGTGGGTGTAAGGGGGGGTCAGGTGGGCGTGCCGTGGAAATCTCCTTCTACGATTCTCAAATCGGCAATGAGTTTTTCGCTATCGAACTGAATTTGATCCAATACTCATCATACCGTTCCGAGTCCAATAAAGTAATAGATCATTTTTTTAAATTATTTTCCCGAAATAGAATAACCTCTTTACGTTTCAACCGGATATATGATGCACCCTAACTAATATCAAACAATAATTTCCAAAAAATAAAAAGCCGATTAGTCTTTGTCGGTGGTGGTGGTTTGAGTCAAACCTAATAAAAATCTATAACATAAGAAGCTAACTTCAACTAATGATTGACAAACCAACGGATTTCTATTTAAAAGAAAACAAAGTCAGATTGCCTCCTTGGTCTTAATAAGAGGCAAATTTAGGTTAATTTTGTATAGAGTCAAGTGATAGCTAACTTTTCCAATAAAAGAAATACTGACATGTTGAGTTATACAATCAGACTCAATTTAATTTCATGTAACTCATTTTTTAATGAACGAGTTATTAGCGAGTTAATAATGAACAAGTTGTTAAGTAATTTTTAACGAGCAAGTTACGAGCTAGTCATGAATCGTCATAAGTGATTTAGGATCACAAGGAAATACGCATGTTATAGCAAATTAGCAAGTAGCAACTTGTTTTCTCTACCTGTTTAAGGATTGTTTTGTGACCACTACACGTACGATTAGAATCGAAAAATGTGCCGTGCCATGCCGTGATGTAACTAACACGTTGTGACTTTGATCTCGTGCCGTGGCGTGACCAAGTTAACTTTTCACGTGCCGTGTCGTGCCGTGACTAAAATGTCAAGAGGTGGTCACAGCACGCGAATGGTCACACCACGTGCACGTGGTGCCTAAGCGTGCTGTGACTATACGTGACTCATGTGGCTCGCGTGACCATTTAATCATAATTTTGATTAGTTTATTTAAGATTCACCATTAAATCAATATCTAATGGTCCTAATTACACGTGACTACGTGCCGTGCCAGAGTTTCAAAAGATGAATACGGCATGCGAATAGTCACGGCACGAGACACTCGCGTAACTGACACGCTGCCGTACCGTTCGGTACCGTAATGGAACCGGCTCCGCCGTGCATTTTTCCCTACGTACGATCACACAACCTAGGCCGACGGCATTATTAGCAAAGTACTGAATGAATCCCAGCCGCCAGATTAAAGGACTACCTTGAATTTTGACTCACACGAACGGCTCAGATTATTGTAATTAAATTCTCTAATTTAAAATTCAACAATTTCCCCACATGGGATACGGTCTGCCAGTTTGTCGGTCAATGTATCAAGCGGTCGGTCATCAATCTGAACTGTCCAAGTTTGAACGAACGGATGCTTCCACTTCAATTAATGCGAAGTTGTACGAATTGGACCATGGAAGGGCATTTTCGTCCACGAAAGGTTATTTCGGGACTCTCCCGTCCGACGAGACAAGACAATTTAACACAGCCAACGAAGATTTTCAAAAGCCGATGCGAGACGAGCGCAACCGTCTGTAATTAAATTGAGGTAGGATTAGGTCCGATGGGCATCGGACCTTCTTTTAGGTTCAATTAACTCCAGAACCGTACGATTAGTATTAAATCTGTGCGCACGGAAACCGATACAAACTCGCACGTATTTTGATGCCGAGTACACGAATCTTGGTGCTAATCTTATGGTTATCACACCATCAAACCAAAGTAGGTCCGATGGGCATCGGACCTTCTCTGAATTCCTGTATATTTAATGCGTCGGCTCTGTTTCTTTTTAGTAGTTTGAATCTTTACATCATTATTTTTATTTTAAATATGGAGCGGGTCGATTATTACATCAATTTCTGTCCACTATACCGTTGTGTATACATAGTAAGCAACAAAAATGAGTGAAACAAACTTTCGGCTTAGCCGGTTAGACGGGGTAAGGATTTTAACAGAGTAGTTTTAGCTTCATGCAGATCACATACCTCAGAATAAAAACAGTGTTGCAAATAGTTTTTGCGCTGTAGAAGAAAAAATAGCTCTGTTAAAATCTATAATAAAGAGAAAGTACAAGTTTTGGTGACCCGCAAACGCCGACTTGGGCTGTTTCCTATCTCCGACTTTTTCTTATCATTTAGCGTCTCCATATTTTGCTGGCCCGACAATCTTATCCTATCCTGCATTATTTATCAAATTAATAATGAACAAATCAAAAATTGGCCTGATATTCTGGGTTGGTTCCTCCCATTGGACTGTCTAATTTAATTGGAAGAAGCAATTCCATATTATATTAGCGTTTTTTAAGCTAAAGCCATGCTTTTTATGCTATCTGGCAGTCTTAAAAAGCAGGGCTCTTATTTCATATTAAATTAGCAAACTCTTTTCATTACGGAATTGCAACTTTAATGTTCCAATATAATTTATAAAATTCTACCTAAAAATAGTATTTTGGGTATAATTCCATGATAAATTCAAAATGATGTCGGTAATCAAAGAATAATTCGATATAATACGAGAAGAGTAGAACTAGGGTGTGACGCGCTCACCACTCCATAATCTATCGGATTCACTTCAAACGAGATGAATCCAAACCGTTGAAACCGATGTACTTCATGAGTGATGCGCGTACATGCAAAAAATTTAATTTTTTTCAATTCATTTAGTCTAAAGTCAAGTGGTCAAAATTGATGAAAAATGAATGATCCAAAATGAAGTTTTAGAAGTTATTTTAATGCGTTCATTTTTATTAATTTTGACCGCTTGACTTTGTACTAAATAAATTTGAAACATTCAAAATTTTGCATGTACGCACATCACTCGTGAAGTACATCGTTTCAACGGTTTGGATTCATCTCGTTTTAAGTTAATACAATAGATTATGGAGTTATGCTCACTAAAGAGTTTGGCGAGCACATCACACCCTAGTTTTACTCATACAAGAAATATGAAAAAAAATTGTTGTGCTTGTAGCTGCTGAATGGTGAAAATTGACAAAAACACAACGTATTTACATGAGTAGAACTAGGGTGCTCCTAAGCTCACCAAGCCCTTCCGTGAGCGCGACTCTAAAACCTATCGAATTGACTTCAAACGACATTTCCAAACCGTTAGATGTTCAATCTATATTAAAATGTGCTTGTAGACCAAATTTTACATTTTTTGAAATTTTTTTACTATTTATTAAGATGGTTTGAAAATCGCTGTTTTCCAATGGTGCATAATTTTAATAAAAACAGCGATTTTCAAACCATCTTAATAAATAGTAAAAAAATTCCAAAAAATGTAAAATTTAGTCTCCAAGCACATTTTAATATAGATTGAACATCGAACGGTTTGAAAATATCGTTTGAAGTCAATTCGATAGGTTTTAGAGTCGTGCTCACGAAGTACTTGGTGAGCTTAGGAGCACCCTAGTTCTACTCTATTTACATTGTCTCAAAAACCTTTTGCGCATTCAAGAATCAAGACACATCGTGACTTTTTAAGAAAAACACGACACTGTACGTATAAGGTACGGGACACCCGTAATCAAAGAATTCAAATATTTTTTTTCATTCAAACAAACTGCGAAAACTACTGAGACTAAAAAACACTACGAAAGACCTTATACGAAGTAATAAAAATTAATTATTAAAAGGGTTTCAAGTTTTATACTTTGCATTTTTCAACGTTATAAATATCATTTCAGATGTTTATTTTTCTAATTGTAAAAACTTTTATAAAATAAATAAGAGATCATGTCCATATTTAATGGAAATAATCAAATTAAACTTGGAATATGAGATCATCTCCAAAAACCGTACTATGAAGTTTGAAAACTAGTAAGAAATAATGGATTGATTTGAACCTTTCTTTTTGTCAAAAGGTCCTATATAAAAAAAAATGTTGCGTTTTAGATTAAAAAAAAAAATCACAGGTAGACTTAATTAATTTTCTATTTTCTTATAAGAAGTACGACCAGTGTATTAATATTCGGTTCTCATGCGGTATTCAGAAGGCCGCCGCATACCGTATATATATATATATATATACGGTATGCGGCCGAATATACAGATTCTTATTCGGATTTATATATGCGGATTTTTTATTAAATATTTAATCTCATAGTACTTAAATACAATAAGGCAGCATGTAGAGAGGTTATAAAAGACTTCTGAGTGAGACGCTTGAAGAGAACACCTATTTGGTGGGTCTGGAACTCATTTAATGGGTTATGGATTCGGGTCCGGAACTCTTTTAATGGGTTTTGAATGTTTTTTAATTTTTTTAAAGCATGGATTCAATATTCAGTCCGAATAGCTATTTTCTATTCGGCCAGACACTGAATAGGAATATACAGCCGAATAAAACCGAATAAAACCGAATTTTACTACACTGAGTACGACAATGGTTAATTTGTTTATCTCGAGAGGAAATTTTCTAAAATAAATAAATAAATAAAATTGAAAATTAAAAAGTAAATTTATAGGTATGTTATCGAGATATAGACAACCTAACAATTATATTCCATATAATTTAAGTATTATTCGTTGCATTGGATGCATCAAAGATTATCAATTTCGAACTGCTAAAATTTTAAAACACTCAATGTACAGTGAAACGTACAACAAATATTATCATTTTTACACGTAATATGCCAATAATATAAATCATGTCTGTATTGTTGAATTTGAAATTTAAATAAACTATTTTTAAGGGTCGTTAAAATTGTCAAAATAAAGTACTTGTCAAGTGATCTATCTTTGTATACAATTTTTAAGATGTCATTCATATATTTTGAATAATAAAAATCAATAACATTACATGTATATTGATCGTTACAATGGCAAATGTAATAACATCCCAAAAAGAATTGGATTTTGTTCAAAGGGTTGTGGACATATTTAAAACTTAATAACTATGAATGACTCTGTAAATCTAAATCATCCATATAAATTTTAACACAGATTGGACGGTTTACACCTGACTTTAGATGAGATTTTGTCCAAAGCCCCACCCTCCTCAAAAAAAAGGAGAGGAGATCAAATAGCTATTGGCGCATTAAAAAAATTTGCACTATCTTCTAACAAAAAATATTTCTTCGCGTCCTACATAAATTTAAATTTGTTGTAATTATTTTCATCACATGAGAGGAAAGCCTGTATCCTCCCCGTTACCTCATATCTTCAGTTTGAAATCTCAACCATCCAATTAATCAATTTGACTTAAGTCTACAATACGCAAGACCTCTTTAATATTTGCGCCAATCCGAATTGAATAGTCCAATTCTGTTCTTTAAAACTCAAAAATTGAGTTATTGCGTGAGATATGAATTCTCAAGAGAATAAGCATATAAGAAACAACTTTTGGTCCAATGGCAAAAAATAACATCTTCCGTGTGAGAGGTTGTGAGTTCGAGATCCGAATGACAGGTCATTTATGGACGGATTACTCATGTTATTACACGTCCAATTACTAAATCCAGACTATTCTTTATTGTGACACAAATTTCAAAAACAACCCCCCTATGTCTAAACAGGCAGCGAATTTTTACTATTTGCCTGAGAGTTAATCTCAGCTCATCAAAACGAGCTCATCAAAACGAACGCAATACCGTAAAAAATTTGGACTCTACAACTATCACCATAGTACCCGTCTCATAATTTCTATAAGGAAAGTTTGGAGAAGTTACATCAAAACAATTTGATGAATAGCCTCTCTTCATTGAAAATTATTTGAAATATGAAAAATTTGAGAATCTCAATGCTTAAGAAATTTGCAAGTTTTGATATGCTATATGTACTATGTGCTCGGAATAGGGGTGAAAATAGATCGGGTACGGAGTAGATAGTGGTAAAACTATATGGCATTTATTTTTATTTTTTGAATACAGATGATCAGATATTAGATGTATGGATACAGATATATAGAGAATCGGAGTGGATATTTATTAAAAATATATAAATATTATTAAAAAAATATTAAAGTTCATAATATTTATTTAATTATAATGGTGAATAAGATAATATTTTTCATAATATATTAAAATATTTACTATTCGAATACGGATAATTACGGATAACTAAAAGTTAAAATCATATCTGTATCCGTTTTCATACGGATTTTCGGATACGAATATTCTCATCTAATTTTTTCGAATACAGATCAGATATTATCTGCTCTGTTTTCACCTCTAGCTCGAAAGGAAAAAAAAATATTGTGCAAAAAGAAGTTTCAACCTTTTATAATTGAAAAATAAGAATTTTTTTTTTCCAACGTAATCTGAGCAAAATATATTTTATTCAACGCTTTTAACTTGCCGTTTGAAGTTCGAATTTAGAGCTTATTATTTAAAAATCTTTAACATGAAATTTCCCTTTATTATTTAAAAAATGCCGCATAAATTAGCAAGCCATTAAAACTCTAATGAAATTCTACGTGATGCCATATTATGGGATCCAGATGGATATACCAAAAATGTCATTTTATAAGTTATAATGGTGTCATATATAACAATTTAGCAAGTACTGCTTAAAAAATTATCACAGAATAACAAATCACATGAGTTTGTTTAAATAATGCCCCAATTGAGTCATGAACCGAGTATTCCAAGGTCCCCAGTCCAGCCTAGAAAGCCGGTGATACAGCGAGTGAGAAAAATCCAAACCAAATCCCTGGGAAGAGAATTTACCAACACCCGTTCTATTGTACTAAGTATGAACCGTGTATAAATATTTAATGTTCCCACTCATTTCCTATAATTTATCGTATAAAAATAAAACTACACAACTATGACATAATTGGAGACATCATGGAGCCAATTTTATCTCACAATTCTTTCATACATAACTATTATAATGAAATAATAAAGCATACATAATTTATATACTGTTTGTTTGTCGATCAAATATCATGATACACTCCGGACCAGTATTCTCTGCGGAGTCCTGCGGAGCTTCTAATCTGGTCTGTTCGTTTTGATCAGACGGACCAGACCAGATCGGACTCCGCAGATCAGATTTTGTTTTTTTTTTCAATTCAAGCAAGATCTGATCTGGTCCGTTCGATCAAAACGAACCGGCCAAATTAGAGGCTCCGCAGGACTCTGCAGAGAATACGAATTCGATCCACTCCACAGTACACTTTTCCACTAAACTGAGGTCCCCTAAATCCCAATTGTACAAACAAATTCAATATCAAAGACCGGGTTCATTTTGTTACTATTTTAAGGGAACAGAGAAAGTAGCAACACAGAAAATCCGAAAGGGTAAAACCGTCACATAGGAAAAAACCGTAGCCGCAACAACAGCAGCTGCTTACGCAAGGGGCAGCGCCGTCCAGAATTCGATTGCTTATTCCATATCAGTTCATTTCAAACATTAAATTCGCCAAATTGATGAATTGATTTACCAGATCTACCCTTCCACTCAAGACCTGGAGGCTGGAGCAGCTCATACCACGAAACCCAAAGAAGAAGGAAGAGAGAAAACCTAGAGAGAGAGGGACTCCGTCCCACTGCAACCAAGTCTGAGTAGGCAGAGAGAGGAGAGGAAAAAAAGTAAAGTGTAATAGCGAAGAGAGAAGAGAGGGTGTAAAAGCAAGAGCAAATAGCCCTCTTTTTCCCCGATTCGTCATTCTGATCTCGTGATTTCAGGAAATTTCTTCGAATATTGTTCCTTGGCCATCGAATTGTGCTGGAATCTGGTCGGAGTCGGTGGATCAGGCTTATGATCGATGGTTAGTGAACTTATTGTTTTCTTAATTTGATTGCGTGTATCTTGGAGTTTCATTGTATACAGCTTATTAGAGTTTTTGTACTCAAAATTTGGATTTGATATCTCGTAACCGGTTGATCTATGCTATTACTTACAGTCGGTACCTTGGAAAATTTAAAGGAATATTGAATTGAACGATGAAAGCTGGATTTGAGATACTTTCACCCATGTAGGTATCAACAAACGAACTAGGTTATTACTGTACTCTAGGTGATTATCGTAGTTTTTTTTTATTCGAGTTGAAACTTTGAGCTAGCTTTGCAATATTTTGCCAGCATCAGTTCTCAGTATGGATAGGATTCCAGTTCAGCGAAGCAAGATGTCTTGACCATTTTAAGGGGTTTTTGGAAATCTAGGGGAGCGTAATGTCTCTTTCGGTTGCCATAAACTCAAAGTCAATTAAGATTGAGTTGGGAGTAACCTCAATATCCATACGTGCATTTGTTTAATTTGAAGTTTTCTTAAATGGATCAAAATTATTAAAGTGGAAAACATACCGGGTTCTGCTTTCTTGTAAGTTATTGACGATGATTTGGCAACTTCCCATAATTATTGCTACCTATAAATATGTTTAAATAGTTCAAGTAACGTGCAGCAAGTAAAAAGATTTTAGCTTGATGCAACTCTATTTATAGACCTATCCTATGTTTCTCCAGGTACTATGTTTGGAATCAGCTATTTTATTTATATTATACT
Source organism: Carex kokanica (assembly GCA_025461125.1). Taxonomy (NCBI): domain Eukaryota; kingdom Viridiplantae; phylum Streptophyta; class Magnoliopsida; order Poales; family Cyperaceae; genus Carex; species Carex kokanica. Next base: position 1,256,714 of record JAJGRX010000866.1, on the reverse strand, counting down.
TGCTGTACACTTTGCAGTATGCGGATGGATACTTAATTAAAATCCCTAGTTGAGAAAAGACTTCAAGTTTTTTTTGGAAATACCCTAGCCGTTCCTAACACAATATCAACATCTTAATATAAATCGGTCCAGTATTAGATGAGATTTTGTCCAAAGTCATTTGGACAAAATCCAATTCCGTATAAATTATGCAAGTTATACATATTTTAGGATAAAATTATCCATCGTTTAGCTAGTTTCGTAATTCATGCATCCCAATAAATGTGTTTCGTAATTCACGCAGAAGTATTTGGTCAATATTTTCTATGGCAGTTACTCCGTGATAAAAATGTAGCGAGTAAAAGTGAACTTTGAGTGAGGCGGCATTCGGTCCCACGTTTGAAACAATGGCAACATTAATTCATTAATTTGTTTCATTTTGCAAAATAACTGTTCGTAAATTATTTTTGGGGGAATTTCACATATACCCCTCGAAAACTTCAAAATTATGTATTCCCCCTCTAAACTTTAAAATTACATATTTTCCCTCTAAACTTCAAAAAACTCACAAATTTATCCATTTTATTGTTTTTTATATTAAAACTCATTTTCAATTTATAAAATACCCACTTTATCATTTATTAAAAGCATAAAAAGTCCATCAAACTCAAATTGAATATGAAGAGTTCCTCTACCGTCCGATCCACGCGCATCGCATTAAGATCTGTGTGTGTAGCTTCAATATGTGCGTGCTGACTTTAAGATTCGTGCTAATCTAGCGCGCACAGATTTTAAAGTAATTTCGATCCGCACGCATCGCATTAAGATATGTGCACGTCGCTTCAATATCCGTGTGTTCGCTTCAAGAATCATGTTGATCTAGCGTGCACAGATTTTAAAGCAGTTTAGAAAGTAGAGGATCCTTTCATATTCAAATTTGAGTATGATAGGCGTTTTATGCTTTTACTAAAGGGTAAAATGAGTTTTAATATAAAAGACAATAAAATGGGTAAATTTGTGAGTTTTTGAAGTTTAGAGGGGAACTACGTAATTTCAAACTTTGGAGGTGAGAAATACGTAATTTTGGAGTTTTTGAGGGTATACCTGAAATTGCTCCTAAAAAATGAATTAACTTTGAGTGAGAGTGAGGTATTGCACGAATTCTCGATCTACCAGTTACGACTAAGAACAGCAAATAGAATCTCCTTGCATCTATCGATCTGAGCCTCATATCTCGTCGTTTGTTATTTTCGTTTGATCGGCAAGGTTGGCCTGTGCGGACCTCTTATCGAGTTTCTAGAAGCAATCCGCCATTGCAATTTATATTTATTTTAGTAACAAGTAGACCAAGGAAGGGCCTCTCTCTGTATAAAATTGAGGAGGGATCCGATTACATCTTTTTGGTGACATACTTTGACACCTATCATTTTCAAAATCCAATAGTCGATTCAAAACGTTCAACATGATGGATATATTAAAATGTGCTTGGAGATCAAATTTTACACTTTTTTGAATTTTTTTGCTATTTATTAAGATGGTTACAAAAATCGTTGTTTTCAGACCATTGAAAAACAACGATTTTGTAACCATCTTAATAAATAGTAAAAAAAATTAAAAAAATGTAAAATTTAATCTCCAAGGACATTTTAATATGGTGATCATGTTGAAACGGTTCGGATCGACTGTTTGAATTTTGAAATCACAAAATTAACCTATATAAAAAAATGGTGTCACGATGTGTCACAAAACAAAGGTGTAATTGGGATCCCTCCTCTATAAAATTATACTAAAAAATTCAGAGCGTTCAAACGGTATATTAACAGGGTGTTTTGTCAAATTACTCGAACCTCTGGAGGCGTCGATAGAAAGAAAGCGAGAGATGGCGGAGGCATCAGGTGTAGTTACAGTAGAGAAGGTGAGAGGAAGAATCAACCATCACTCGCTGTTTTTTCAGATACCCCCTCAAGCTTATCCTCCCCAAAAAGGTAGTACCTCTTTTTCTGGAATTTGACCCTACAAGTTCCGAAATGTCACGAGTACGTCATTTTGTGTGTGTTTTTTTTAATAGCGCCTGACTTCTCCGATTGTAATTTAGGTGGGCTCCTCTCAGGTTGATGCAGTTTGGATCTATGCTCTCTCCTATGGTGGTGGCATCGTTTCGGTAGTTAGATCATTGAAAATTAAATCATATAATTTTTCGATTACAAAATGGGGATCATTTTGTCTTTTTTGTTTGAAAGAAAGTTCAATTACTTGTTGTAAAGTAATGTAAAATGAGCATTTTAGAAGGATTAGTCTAGCAATGATCATGTTAATTAATTTAGTCAGACTTGAATAGTCCCAAATGATCAACAAGTAAATATTCTTACATAAGATGCGTAGTTTTTTCGAGTTCACCTTGTAACTTTTGAGTTTTGTTCAACTGAAGTAACTAACCCCTTGATCTGTTATACTTATGTTCAATCCAGGTCATGAACTTTCTTTTTTATTATTGGTATTGGTCGAGTAAAAGATAATTTTTTACAGCCACACTGCAAATTAAAGGGCCTTAAGGTCTGAGTCAAACAAAAGAAAAAATATTCAGAGGTGTACAATGAACAATGAAAAAATATTCAAAAGATGAAAGGATTTTGAATTAAATTGCAGGGTGATAAAATATCTTGTAAGATATCTGTAGGGGATCAATGTACTGCTTCTGTTACTACCCAGGCTTCAACGAAGGTTACATCACACTTTTTTTTAAATTATTTAAGGAATATAATGTTACGTGAATTGCATTGTATTTTGTCTGTTTGTTTATTAATTTGTACATACTCGGAAAATGCAAGTCAGAGCCTTAGAAGACAAAATGGCTGTATAGTAATGAAACTAATTTACTAAAGATAGAATATTAAGTTTTATTCTTTGGAGCTGTGGTTATATTTCAGTATTTCTGCAGATCTAAGTCCTAGTCTTTTTCTAACACAATGAACAATTAGCAGGTATACAAGTCTGTTGGCTCAAAGTTCCTCAGAGCAAGTACTGGAGGTAATTGTACTTTTATGCCTTTTTTTAAGTTTTTGAAAAATTTAGAGTCAGGTACTTCACTTAACTTCTTAAAAGTCCAACTAACTCGGATAAAAAATTGCCTTTCCTTTGGCAAATGATATTTTTGTACCAATGGACCCTACCGATACGTAGATCGTATGAGCAATCGATAATAATGACAGAGTTCTGAAGGCTACTTTTGAATGTTGGTCTTTCTTAAAGTAAAAGAAAGAAAGTTGGTTGTTAGTTGCAACATGCAAACATTATAATTGTTGGGTGTTTTTTGCACTTATAATAAAAGTGACGGTTAAGTCTTAAAAAATACCCATGTTAATAGCAAGTTTTTGTGTGTTCAGTAGGCCAGAATTGGAGAAGAAGCATTTCTGGCACTGATTCCAGATCCTGTTACCTGTTTCTCGACTGCCAGGTATGACCAGAAGCAAATTTTAGAATTGTTTCTAGTTCCAATTTGGTTGTTGTTGATTGGATCACAAGTGGACGGTACCAGAGTGGGGAGCGGTGGGACTTCACTTCATACAAAAGTACAAATTGTGTTTACTTAGACAATGATCGGCCTATCTCATTGATTCGGTAATGCTCCTATCTATTCTTTTTTTGTACCCTTTTGTTTAGTTGAGGCCTAATCGGAACTGAATTTTTTCACTAGAACAAACACATTAGTAGCTTAGGGACTAAATTAACCTTGATCAGACAGTCATGTTCTTATAATCATTTTTGCCAACAAAAATTGGAGTTATTGTATACAGTAGTGGGATGAACTGATTTGTTGCAATAGTGTTATAAAAAATAATTGATGCCTTTTGAGCATTACTTTATTTTACACCATTTTGTGATAAAAAATTCCTTATATTGAATTAATTAAGTGAGATAAAATACATGTAATAATAGGTTTTGTTGGAACAAAGTTTGATCTGTAGCATTGCTGAGCGCATGCATGATTATCAAGTAATTGCCATGATACTTATTTTGGGGGTGAGTTACCTTCACATAAGTTTTTGTATCTTTTTATTTTATACATTTTGTTCAATAAAAGTCCATCTTTTCTTGTATTTATCTGCTGTATGAAATAGTAGATAGAAATTATTTCTTGCTAATGTTCTCAAGGAGATGATAGTTAACCTTGATTAGTCCAATTTAATCTCATATTACCCTCAACAATAAAAGAAGCAAAAACCATTGTCAAACTGGTGAAAATTACCATCTTGGACCTAAGCTAATCTTGCTATAGAGTGATCAATTGGCTTTCAATTTCATGGCTATAGTGAAAATCTCTGTTATAATTTTTTGTTTCCTGATACAAATGTAATATGCAACTACTTCTGTTTCATAGTGTACCTAAGTAGTCCAAAACTCGTATAAACCTAGATGGTACATGTTGGCACTGAAAGTGAGGATTGGTAAAAACTTAATTCTTATTATTGCATGCTTTGTAGGCCAAAGCTGAAGCACGTACAAAATCAATAAAGGAAGAAGTAAAGAAAATGATGTCTGCACAGCTACGCCCCCCCACTACTTCTTTTGGTCGATATGCAAATTTGGAACTCAGCAAGACCGTACTGTACCAGATCTTATAGCTTCATGCAGTACATTTGGCCCCCAGGTATCAATCTTATTGAAATAATTATTTAGCACAGTATGTCAATCCATCATTTACAGTATTGCAAAAGAAGTGAAAATCAAGTTAAGATCATACAGACATTTAGGTCTCCTGCTCTTATGTTCAATTTTTTGGAGTTACAATGAAAAAAAAATTATATACAATTTCAGTGATCTTAATGATAAGAAAAGCATATAAGGTTTTGGTCTAGAAACCTTTCAGTAGCCCTTAAACTCTCATTTGTACCTAAATAATCCTGAAGTTCAAGTTGGTCCTTGAACTTTCAAGAAAGAACTAAGATAGGCCTTGAAATTCTCAAAAAAATTAGAACAGCACCCTGAATTTTTCTTTATAAACAATTATCAACTTTGGGTGGGTGTTATTTTCAAATAACAAGAAAAATAATGTCAGTTGCAAAGCTGATAAATTGTCTGATGTTCTTGCCCCATCTATAAATTTGCTGTTGCAATTGCTAGCTTTGTCTCAGCTTCATTTTGTGTGGTTCAATTTACAGTTTCACGATTAAAATAACAAGTTTAGTTTAACCAACCCACCTCATGAGCATTTTTTTTTATGTTTAAACAGCTTCTATCATATCTTAGAGGCAGCTAGGTAAATTAGGCACTCTTTGTATATTTTTTGTAGGGAATGGGTTTAGTGACCCGTGTCGCGGCAACAAACACGGAGGCTGTGTATGCATTCTTGCGAACCCATCTTTCTTCCTTGGAGATATTTCTGGGTGCTCCACCATACTGCCAATCTGGATTGTAAACATATGAAACATGTTATTTGTTGTATGTGCGACCAAGAATTTTGTGAAGCAGTGCTCAGACTAAGAAACAATGTACTTGATTAGTTGTTTCCCTTGTGATTTTTATGTGCTTTGTAACTATAATCTTGAACTTACTATGACAATATCTGATATCAAAATAACTTCATCCTTTCCCTGTGATTTTGTGCTATTTTCTAAATGTGGCAAAATGCAAGTAGCAAGGCTTTGCATTGCTGTGCATGTTTTTAACTTCTTTTGATTGGTTTACCGATTTATTACATGTTTCTGTCCAATGTAATTTTACATACGATTATCTGAAGCTGGTTGCGACAAGTGCTCTTATGGTAATCTGATCAATAATCTGGGTTCGTTCTTTGGTACTTGATGATTTTTTTATCTTTTACTTATTACTGCCTAGATAAATAAAGGTATAATACTAATAAAGCCTTAACGTTCCTTAACATTTTATGCATTTCATCATTTTATAGATTAGAAAAAAATGTTAGTATTGCTTTTGTATAAAGCAGGTTGAAGAACTGACGAGACATTTGTTATGGTGGCCTTTGCAGTTTGCACTGAATTCGAAACGAAGCTTCATGTTAACACAGAGAAGAAGGTTTAAATTGTGAATCCAACATCCTTTCTGGTAATTAAAAAAGCAATCTAAAACTTTTATTTAAATTTTGTCTTAATTTTAAGATAAAGGAAATTGATGAACCTAGGACAAGTGATGTTGTTTGTTTCTTCAGTAAAAGCACGTTTTGACACGGCATGACTCACGTGGCATGACCATTTGCATACCGTGACTATCCCTTGACATTTTGATCACAGCACGGCACGTGAAAAAATAATTTGGTCACAGCACAGCACGTTTTTTCTACTCTAGTCTTGTATATAATGTTGATTCACTTTTATCAAAGGATAAAAAAAGAGAGAGAAAGTATACAAGTAATTAAGCTATCTATTTTAATCGATTGAAATTTCCTCGTGGAATTCAGAACATATAAGAAAATGATTAGAGTCAGAATTGTGGAAAAGCTGGTTAAAATGTCATTATCTATACAATTTATCTCAGGCTAAAAGGTCCCAATAAGAACTGCAAAAATGACGAAATAGAATTTACCGATATGTTATGATTTCAAATAAAGACTCAAAATGTCATTAAATTCTTGTAGAAAACAAAAAAGACAATGACATTGATTACGTGAGACAAGATTCCCAGGAATTAGGGGTGGCAAAAAGCTCGTAGCTCGTGGCTCGATTGTGACTCGCTCGCTCGTTATTGGATCGAGCTGTTAACGAGCCAGCTCGCTACTAGCTTGGTCCAGAATTAACAAGTTAAAGCTGGGCTCTAGCTTGCTCGCCAACTTGCGAGCTGACTCGGCTAGGCATCAATTTGTGAATTTGTGTGCATTTTATACTGTCTAGCACGGTTCAACTCAGTCCCAGCTCGGTTCAACTTAGTTCAACTCGGTCCAAAAAATTTATCTAATTTATTTTCTTCTTAAAACAAGATCCAGCCAAACCCAGTGAGCCAACTCGTCAGCTCGTGACGATTTCAAGCTGAGATTTCAACTCGGACCTCTAAAGTCAGCTCGCTCGTGACTCAGACGAGTCAGCTCGTAACGAGTTCAAGTTGAGCCCAGCTCGTGACGAGCTAGCTCATTGCCACCCCCTGCCAGAAATCTTATTCATTCTCTGGTATAAAAAAAATTACAAAAGAAAAGAAAAGAAAACTGGAGATATGATCTTTCATAGTTGTAAGGGTGGGCCAGAATGATTATCAAGGCGATACAAAAATTTTGGACGTGACATAATTTTCTTATTATTTTGTATATTAAGTATATTTTTATAAATAAAAAAATTAGAAAAATATAGGAAAAAAAGCATATTTGGAGAAAAAATAGACATAATATATATATTTTTTTTGAAAAAAAAAAAGCACAAAATGAAAGTAAAAACAACTTTTTGGAACCAGGAGCTGGGAACCACTTGGCTCCGCCTATGCATAGTAGCTCCAATTTTATTTTCATATTTTATTTGAGTTACCCATAGTTGTGTTCTAAAAAATAATAATGATGATGAATTATTTTGAAGGAGATTCTAAATATCTTGTATGTAGAATACAAAATACACTTCAAAATAGTTCTTGCGATCCGGATAACGTAATTTTAATATTTTATTTATCTATCCTAATTTTATTTGAATTTTTTCCAACAAAATGTACATTTCATATTTTAGTTTAAAAAATTGTTAAAAAAATATCACATCTTTCAAGGTTTAATATATCGAATGCAGATTTATTTGTCGAACCAGGGACGGAGCCAGACTTTCATACTATGGGGATCAAACGTAAATGGGGTCAAGCATATAAAATTTTCCTACTACAAATGGGAGTCAATTTCACACTATTCATAATATTTTACTTTAAACTATATTAAAATAAGATATAAATAAAAAAAAATTCAAAATGAATGGGGTCAATTGACCCCCATTCATTGAGGGTAGATTCGCCCCTGTGTCGAACCATCAAAATTCAAAATGCAAACTAAGTATTACATAATACGAGCAAATCTAGAGTGTGATGTGCTTACCAAGAGAATTATGAGCACAACTTCAAAAGTCTATTTGACCAGCTTCAAACGACAAATCCAAACCGTTAAAATCCATCTACTTTATGAGTGATGTATGTACATGAAATATTTTGAAAGTTTTGAATTCATTTAGTACAAGGTCAAGCGGTCAAAAAAATAAATCTTTCATAAGTTATTTTATAATTTGTTTTATGTATTCATTTTTTATCATTTTTTTTCACCAAATGCAGGAGGATTTACTTTACGATTCATGTCAGATTAAAACAGACAACTCAGATCTACTTTTAGATTGATTGTTTGTGCACAGAAATAACAAAAGATAAATTTTGCTGGAGGTCATTAAACTTTATCCTTTGTCACGAATTGGTCACTCAAGTTTGATTTGTTTCTCTATAGCCACTAAAATCTTAATTTATCCCAATCAAGTCACCTTATTACTTTTTTATTCAAAACATTAACGTAATATTCTTATTCCGTCCAAAATATAACGGAATATGCTCATTTCATCCAAAATTTTAACGGAATATGCTCATTCTGATCAAAATACTAACGGAAAAGTTATATTTCATTAATATTTTAGATGGAAAAGTTATAGAGTGATTTGATTGGAACAAATTTAAATTTCAATGACTATAGAGGAACAAATTAAACTTGAGTGACCAATTCCTAACAAAGAACAAAATTTAGTAACCTCCAACCGAATTTACTCAATAACAAATCTAATAAAATAAGTACAAAAATATATTGTTTTGGTGTTAGTTTATGACATCCTGCATGATGATGAGTACATAGCATCATAGTAACAACTTAATTGTTCAGGAAAGGTTCGGCGAGGTCAAAAATTCGTGATTCGGTAATAATTCGGGTATAATTCGGGAATGATTCGGAATAATCCAGATCAGAGATCTCAGTCCTACAAGGAAGCAAAAAAAAATGTTCTGGAAAAAATTCAGAAAAAATTCGCGAATAATTCGTAAAATTCGAGAAAAATTCGTAAAATTCGCAAATTATTCTGGAATAATTCGGTCAAAGTTTGGTCAATCGAATAATTCGGCGTTCGATTCGGTATCACCAAAAAAATAAATTATTCAGGTATAATTCGCGAATCTTGTCACTATGCATAGCATAGTACATCACTTTGAATTTGAATTCTCCTTTCAATAATTACCGCGTGTAAAGACTTCATTGTAGACATCATAGAGCATATATGGACTAATAAATGGGTTTCGTTGCATCAATTCTATGTGCTTCATTTGAGGCTGAAAATAAGAATTTATTAAATTTAATGGGCTTTCAGGCCACAATTTTGAGCCCATTCCGAATAATATTTTGGCGTCTTCTCTTTTCCAAAAAAAAAAAAGGAACTTTGTAATTTTGTTTACAAAGTCTATCAACAAAAATTCTTTCAGCTTACATCTTTGAAAGCCCCAAAAATATTCATTATGGCATGTAGGTAAAATTTAATATGATACTATAATATTGCATCTCGGTTCTAGAGGAGAATATATAGATTCCAGTTGAATTATTTTCTTAATAACAAGATGCAAAATGGGTTTTCTCTTGCGCTAAAATTTTGCAACTTGAATCCAGTGTCAAAATTGAAAAAGGACAGGTTAAGTCAGTTTTTTTTCGGATCTATTTAGAATGTAAGACTTACTCTAAAATTCGTACTAATCTTAAATTAAATAGTTCGGATTTAACCTGACAGATCAGATAATCCAAACTCACGATGAATAGAAAATTTAAAATTTGTACGATCAAATACACATGAATTTTGATGTGAATCAAACATCGAACTGAATTTTTTTTGGTTGAAAGCCCGTAGGCGATATTTCATTAATCATGACAAAACCAGTTATATATCGTTTTGCACTGTACATATAACATTTGTACCAGTACTTACACTGTTACAACTGAAATTCCTTGACAAAAGTAGACAAGAAAAATCAGAAAAAAGCAAAACCAAGAGTTACTACGCTCTCAGATTAGTTGATAGTGAGCCTGCAGGATTTTCTATGCTCATGTTAGGATTAGTAGGTTGTGAGCCTGCATAGTTTATTGTCATTAGCACAAAAAGTGATGTTGTAATCAAGGCGAGGTAAGGGTATCTAGAAGAGTCTTCGTGCTCAGATGAGTTTTTGTGCCTGAGTTATTTAAAAGAAAACACAAAGAAAGAGGATAGAAAGAAGGAAGGAGAAGAAGAGAGGGAGGAGAAGGAGGAGGAAAGGATTAAGGGTCACTGTCAACGCATCATCATCATTAACCATAAACATACATTATTTAATCGTAGACATAGTAGATACTACTAGTAAAGGTAGAGCGAATTTACAAACTCCCATCTAAACTCGTTTAATTGAGACGAGGCTGAGCGACGAGCAGTACCGATCGGGTGGAGGAGCCGAGATAAAGTGGTGGACTCTTAAACCCCCCATCGCCTCGCTGTCACGGACCAAACCCTAAAGCTATCCGAGCAGCGCAACCCAAGGCGAGACAACGGAGCAACAAGGCGGAGTGAATGAACTGCGACCAAATTCGAGATGGAAGCGTCGGCTCGACGGAGGCGAGGTGATGGTAATTGGCGACCAGATCCGAAACGAAAGCGCCGATTGAATGAAGGTGAAGTGATAGAGAGCGACGATCAAATCCGAGGTGGAAGCGCCAGCTCAACGGAGACAAAGTAGTGGAAGGAGATGGCGGGAGAAGGGGCGTCTGCTCAGTAGGTGGGTGTAAGGGGGGGTCAGGTGGGCGTGCCGTGGAAATCTCCTTCTACGATTCTCAAATCGGCAATGAGTTTTTCGCTATCGAACTGAATTTGATCCAATACTCATCATACCGTTCCGACTCCAATAAAGTAATAGATCATTTTTTTAAATTATTTTCCCGAAATAGAATAACCTCTTTACGTTTCAACCGGATATATGATGCACCCTAACTAATATCAAACAATAATTTCCAAAAAATAAAAAGCCGATTAGTCTTTGTCGGTGGTGGGTGGTTTGAGTCAAACCTAATAAAAATCTATAACATAAGAAGCTAACTTCAACTAATGATTGACAAACCAACGGATTTCTATTTAAAAGAAAACAAAGTCAGATTGCCTCCTTGGTCTTAATAAGAGGCAAATTTAGGTTAATTTTGTATAGAGTCAAGTGATAGCTAACTTTTCCAATAAAAGAAATACTGACATGTTGAGTTATACAATCAGACTCAATTTAATTTCATGTAACTCATTTTTTAATGAACGAGTTATTAGCGAGTTAATAATGAACAAGTTGTTAAGTAATTTTTAACGAGCAAGTTACGAGCTAGTCATGAATCGTCATAAGTGATTTAGGATCACAAGGAAATACGCATGTTATAGCAAATTAGCAAGTAGCAACTTGTTTTCTCTACCTGTTTAAGGATTGTTTTGTGACCACTACACGTACGATTAGAATCGAAAAAATGTGCCGTGCCATGCCGTGATGTAACTAACACGTTGTGACTTTGATCTCGTGCCGTGGCGTGACCAAGTTAACTTTTCACGTGCCGTGTCGTGCCGTGACTAAAATGTCAAGAGGTGGTCACAGCACGCGAATGGTCACACCACGTGCACGTGGTGCCTAAGCGTGCTGTGACTATACGTGACTCATGTGGCTCGCGTGACCATTTAATCATAATTTTGATTAGTTTATTTAAGATTCACCATTAAATCAATATCTAATGGTCCTAATTACACGTGACTACGTGCCGTGCCAGAGTTTCAAAAGATGAATACGGCATGCGAATAGTCACGGCACGAGACACTCGCGTAACTGACACGCTGCCGTACCGTTCGGTACCGTAATGGAACCGGCTCCGCCGTGCATTTTTCCCTACGTACGATCACACAACCTAGGCCGACGGCATTATTAGCAAAGTACTGAATGAATCCCAGCCGCCAGATTAAAGGACTACCTTGAATTTTGACTCACACGAACGGCTCAGATTATTGTAATTAAATTCTCTAATTTAAAATTCAACAATTTCCCCACATGGGATACGGTCTGCCAGTTTGTCGGTCAATGTATCAAGCGGTCGGTCATCAATCTGAACTGTCCAAGTTTGAACGAACGGATGCTTCCACTTCAATTAATGCGAAGTTGTACGAATTGGACCATGGAAGGGCATTTTCGTCCACGAAAGGTTATTTCGGGACTCTCCCGTCCGACGAGACAAGACAATTTAACACAGCCAACGAAGATTTTCAAAAGCCGATGCGAGACGAGCGCAACCGTCTGTAATTAAATTGAGGTAGGATTAGGTCCGATGGGCATCGGACCTTCTTTTAGGTTCAATTAACTCCAGAACCGTACGATTAGTATTAAATCTGTGCGCACGGAAACCGATACAAACTCGCACGTATTTTGATGCCGAGTACACGAATCTTGGTGCTAATCTTATGGTTATCACACCATCAAACCAAAGTAGGTCCGATGGGCATCGGACCTTCTCTGAATTCCTGTATATTTAATGCGTCGGCTCTGTTTCTTTTTAGTAGTTTGAATCTTTACATCATTATTTTTATTTTAAATATGGAGCGGGTCGATTATTACATCAATTTCTGTCCACTATACCGTTGTGTATACATAGTAAGCAACAAAAATGAGTGAAACAAACTTTCGGCTTAGCCGGTTAGACGGGGTAAGGATTTTAACAGAGTAGTTTTAGCTTCATGCAGATCACATACCTCAGAATAAAAACAGTGTTGCAAATAGTTTTTGCGCTGTAGAAGAAAAAATAGCTCTGTTAAAATCTATAATAAAGAGAAAGTACAAGTTTTGGTGACCCGCAAACGCCGACTTGGGCTGTTTCCTATCTCCGACTTTTTCTTATCATTTAGCGTCTCCATATTTTGCTGGCCCGACAATCTTATCCTATCCTGCATTATTTATCAAATTAATAATGAACAAATCAAAAATTGGCCTGATATTCTGGGTTGGTTCCTCCCATTGGACTGTCTAATTTAATTGGAAGAAGCAATTCCATATTATATTAGCGTTTTTTAAGCTAAAGCCATGCTTTTTATGCTATCTGGCAGTCTTAAAAAGCAGGGCTCTTATTTCATATTAAATTAGCAAACTCTTTTCATTACGGAATTGCAACTTTAATGTTCCAATATAATTTATAAAATTCTACCTAAAAATAGTATTTTGGGTATAATTCCACGATAAATTCAAAATGATGTCGGTAATCAAAGAATAATTCGATATAATACGAGAAGAGTAGAACTAGGGTGTGACGCGCTCACCACTCCATAATCTATCGGATTCACTTCAAACGAGATGAATCCAAACCGTTGAAACCGATGTACTTCATGAGTGATGCGCGTACATGCAAAAAATTTAATTTTTTTCAATTCATTTAGTCTAAAGTCAAGTGGTCAAAATTGATGAAAAATGAATGATCCAAAATGAAGTTTTAGAAGTTATTTTAATGCGTTCATTTTTTATTAATTTTGACCGCTTGACTTTGTACTAAATAAATTTGAAACATTCAAAATTTTGCATGTACGCACATCACTCGTGAAGTACATCGTTTCAACGGTTTGGATTCATCTCGTTTTAAGTTAATACAATAGATTATGGAGTTATGCTCACTAAAGAGTTTGGCGAGCACATCACACCCTAGTTTTACTCATACAAGAAATATGAAAAAAAATTGTTGTGCTTGTAGCTGCTGAATGGTGAAAATTGACAAAAACACAACGTATTTACATGAGTAGAACTAGGGTGCTCCTAAGCTCACCAAGCCCTTCCGTGAGCGCGACTCTAAAACCTATCGAATTGACTTCAAACGACATTTCCAAACCGTTAGATGTTCAATCTATATTAAAATGTGCTTGTAGACCAAATTTTACATTTTTTGAAATTTTTTTACTATTTATTAAGATGGTTTGAAAATCGCTGTTTTCCAATGGTGCATAATTTTAATAAAAACAGCGATTTTCAAACCATCTTAATAAATAGTAAAAAAATTCCAAAAAATGTAAAATTTAGTCTCCAAGCACATTTTAATATAGATTGAACATCGAACGGTTTGAAAATATCGTTTGAAGTCAATTCGATAGGTTTTAGAGTCGTGCTCACGAAGTACTTGGTGAGCTTAGGAGCACCCTAGTTCTACTCTATTTACATTGTCTCAAAAACCTTTTGCGCATTCAAGAATCAAGACACATCGTGACTTTTTAAGAAAAACACGACACTGTACGTATAAGGTACGGGACACCCGTAATCAAAGAATTCAAATATTTTTTTTCATTCAAACAAACTGCGAAAACTACTGAGACTAAAAAACACTACGAAAGACCTTATACGAAGTAATAAAAATTAATTATTAAAAGGGTTTCAAGTTTTATACTTTGCATTTTTCAACGTTATAAATATCATTTCAGATGTTTATTTTTCTAATTGTAAAAACTTTTATAAAATAAGAGATCATGTCCATATTTAATGGAAATAATCAAATTAAACTTGGAATATGAGATCATCTCCAAAAACCGTACTATGAAGTATGAAGAATTGAAAACTAGTAAGAAATAATGGATTGATTTGAACCTTTCTTTTTGTCAAAAGGTCCTATATAAAAAAAAATGTTGCGTTTTAGATTAAAAAAAAAAATCACAGGTAGACTTAATTAATTTTCTATTTTCTTATAAGAAGTACGACCAGTGTATTAATATTCGGTTCTCGTGCGATATTCAGAAGGCCGCCGCATACCGTATATATATATATATATATATACGGTATGCGGCCGAATATACAGATTCTTATTCGGATTTATATATGCGGATTTTTTATTAAATATTTAATCTCATAGTACTTAAATACAATAAGGCAGCATGTAGAGAGGTTATAAAAGACTTCTGAGTGAGACGCTTGAAGAGAACACCTATTTGGTGGGTCTGGAACTCATTTAATGGGTTATGGATTCGGGTCCGGAACTCTTTTAATGGGTTTTGAATGTTTTTTAATTTTTTTAAAGCATGGATTCAATATTCAGTCCGAATAGCTATTTTCTATTCGGCCGGACACTGAATAGGAATATACAGCCGAATAAAACCGAATAAAACCGAATTTTACTACACTGAGTACGACAATGGTTAATTTGTTTATCTCGAGAGGAAATTTTCTAAAATAAATAAATAAATAAAATTGAAAATTAAAAAGTAAATTTATAGGTATGTTATCGAGATATAGACAACCTAACAATTATATTCCATATAATTTAAGTATTATTCGTTGCATTGGATGCATCAAAGATTATCAATTTCGAACTGCTAAAATTTTAAAACACTCAATGTACAGTGAAACGTACAACAAATATTATCATTTTTACAGACGTAATATGCCAATAATATAAATCATGTCTGTATTGTTGAATTTGAAATTTAAATAAACTATTTTTAAGGGTCGTTAAAATTGTCAAAATAAAGTACTTGTCAAGTGATCTATCTTTGTATACAATTTTTAAGATGTCATTCATATATTTTGAATAATAAAAATCAATAACATTACATGTATATTGATCGTTACAATGGCAAATGTAATAACATCCCAAAAAGAATTGGATTTTGTTCAAAGGGTTGTGGACATATTTAAAACTTAATAACTATGAATGACTCTGTAAATCTAAATCATCCATATAAATTTTAACACAGATTGGACGGTTTACACCTGACTTTAGATGAGATTTTGTCCAAAGCCCCACCCTCCTCAAAAAAAGGAGAGGAGATCAAATAGCTATTGGCGCATTAAAAAAATTTGCACTATCTTCTAACAAAAAATATTTCTTCGCGTCCTACATAAATTTAAATTTGTTGTAATTATTTTCATCACATGAGAGGAAAGCCTGTATCCTCCCCGTTACCTCATATCTTCAGTTTGAAATCTCAACCATCCAATTAATCAATTTGACTTAAGTCTACAATACGCAAGACCTCTTTAATATTTGCGCCAATCCGAATTGAATAGTCCAATTCTGTTCTTTAAAACTCAAAAATTGAGTTATTGCGTGAGATATGAATTCTCAAGAGAATAAGCATATAAGAAACAACTTTTGGTCCAATGGCAAAAAATAACATCTTCCGTGTGAGAGGTTGTGAGTTCGAGATCCGAATGACAGGTCATTTATGGACGGATTACTCATGTTATTACACGTCCAATTACTAAATCCAGACTATTCTTTATTGTGACACAAATTTCAAAAACAACCCCCCTATGTCTAAACAGGCAGCGAATTTTTACTATTTGCCTGAGAGTTAATCTCAGCTCATCAAAACGAGCTCATCAAAACGAACGCAATACCGTAAAAAATTTGGACTCTACAACTATCACCATAGTACCCGTCTCATAATTTCTATAAGGAAAGTTTGGAGAAGTTACATCAAAACAATTTGATGAATAGCCTCTCTTCATTGAAAATTATTTGAAATATGAAAAATTTGAGAATCTCAATGCTTAAGAAATTTGCAAGTTTTGATATGCTATATGTACTATGTGCTCGGAATAGGGGTGAAAATAGATCGGGTACGGAGTAGATAGTGGTAAAACTATATGGCATTTATTTTTATTTTTTGAATACGGATGATCAGATATTAGATAGTATGGATACAGATATATAGAGAATCGGAGTGGATATTTATTAAAAATATATAAATATTATTAAAAAAATATTAAAGTTCATAATATTTATTTAATTATAATGGTGAATAAGATAATATTTTTCATAATATATATTAAAATATTTACTATTCGAATACGGATAATTACGGATAACTAAAAGTTAAAATCATATCTGTATCCGTTTTCACACGGATTTTCGGATACAAATATCCTCATCTAATTTTTTCGAATACAGATCAGATATTATCTGCTCCGTTTTCAACGCTAGCTCGAAAGGAAAAAAATATTGTGCAAAAAGAAGTTTCAACCTTTTATATTTGAAAATAAGAATTTTTTTTTTCCAACGTAATCTGAGCAAAATATATTTTATTCAACGCTTTTAACTTGCCGTTTGAAGTTCGAATTTAGAGCTTATTATTTAAAAATCTTTAACATGAAATTTCCCTTTATTATTTAAAAAATGCCGCATAAATTAGCAAGCCATTAAAACTCTAATGAAATTCTACGTGATGCCATATTATGGGATCCAGATGGATATACCAAAAATGTCATTTTATAAGTTATAATGGTGTCATATATAACAATTTAGCAAGTACTGCTTAAAAAATTATCACAGAATAACAAATCACATGAGTTTGTTTAAATAATGCCCCAATTGAGTCATGAACCGAGTATTCCAAGGTCCCCAGTCCAGCCTAGAAAGCCGGTGATACAGCGAGTGAGAAAAATCCAAACCAAATCCCTGGGAAGAGAATTTACCAACACCCGTTCTATTGTACTAAGTATGAACCGTGTATAAATATTTAATGTTCCCACTCATTTCCTATAATTTTATCGTATAAAAATAAAACTACACAACTATGACATAATTGGAGACATCATGGAGCCAATTTTATCTCACAATTCTTTCATACATAACTATTATAATGAAATAATAAAGCATACATAATTTATATACTGTTTGTTTGTCGATCAAATATCATGATACACTCCGGACCAGTATTCTCTGCGGAGTCCTGCGGAGCTTCTAATCTGGTCTGTTCGTTTTGATCAGACGGACCAGACCAGATCGGACTCCGCAGATCAGATTTTGTTTTTTTTTTCAATTCAAGCAAGATCTGATCTGGTCCGTTCGATCAAAACGAACCGGCCAAATTAGAGGCTCCGCAGGACTCTGCAGAGAATACGAATTCGATCCACTCCACAGTACACTTTTCCACTAAACTGAGGTCCCCTAAATCCCAATTGTACAAACAAATTCAATATCAAAGACCGGGTTCATTTTGTTACTATTTTAAGGGAACAGAGAAAGTAGCAACACAGAAAATCCGAAAGGGTCAAACCGTCACATAGGAAAAGAAACCGTAGCCGCAACAACAGCAGCTGCTTACGCAAGGGGCAGCGCCGTCCAGAATTCGATTGCTTATTCCATATCAGTTCATTTCAAACATTAAATTCGCCAAATTGATGAATTGATTTACCAGATCTACCCTTCCACTCAAGACCTGGAGGCTGGAGCAGCTCATACCACGAAACCCAAAGAAGAAGGAAGAGAGAGAAACCTAGAGAGAGAGGGACTCCGTCCCACTGCAACCAAGTCTGAGTAGGCGGGAGAGAGAGGAGAGGAAAAAAAGTAAAGTGTAATAGCGAAGAGAGAAGAGAGGGTGTAAAAGCAAGAGCAAATAGCCCTCTTTTTCCCCGATTCGTTCATTCTGATCTCGTGATATTCAGGAAATTTCTTCGAATATTGTTCCTCTGGCCATCGAATTGTGCTGGAATCTGGTCGGAGTCGGTGGATCAGGCTTATGATCGATGGTTAGTGAACTTATTGTTTTCTTAATTTGATTGCGTGTATCTTGGAGTTTCATTGTATACAGCTTATTAGAGTTTTTGTACTCAAAATTTGGATTTGATATCTCGTAACCGGTTGATCTATGCTATTACTTACAGTCGGTACCTTGGAAAATTTAAAGGAATATTGAATTGAACGATGAAAGCTGGATTTTGAGATACTTTCACCCATGTAGGTATCAACAAACGAACTAGGTTATTACTGTACTCTAGGTGATTATCGTAGTTGTTTTTTATTCGAGTTGAAACTTTGAGCTAGCTTTGCAATATTTTGCCAGCATCAGTTCTCAGTATGGATAGGATTCCAGTTCAGCGAAGCAAGATGTCTTGACCATTTTAAGGGAGTTTTTGGAAATCTAGGGGAGCGTAATGTCTCTTTCGGTTGCCATAAACTCAAAGTCAATTAAGATTGAGTTGGGAGTAACCTCAATATCCATACGTGCATTTGTTTAATTTGAAGTTTTCTTAAATGGATCAAAATTATTAAAGTGGAAAACATACCGGGTTCTGCTTTCTTGTAAGTTATTGACGATGATTTGGCAACTTCCCATAATTATTGCTACCTATAAATATGTTTAAATAGTTCAAGTAACGTGCAGCAAGTAAAAAGATTTTAGCTTGATGCAACTCTATTTATAGACCTATCCTATGTTTCTCCAGGTACTATGTTTGGAATCAGCTATTTTATTTATATTATACTTGCTGTACACTTTGCAGTATGCGGATGGATACTTAATTAAAATCCCTAGTTGAGAAAAGACTTCAAGTTTTTTTTGGAAATACCCTAGCCGTTCCTAACACAATATCAACATCTTAATATAAATCGGTCCAGTATTAGATGAGATTTTGTCCAAAGTCATTTGGACAAAATCCAATTCCGTATAAATTATGCAAGTTATACATATTTTAGGATAAAATTATCCATCGTTTAGCTAGTTTCGTAATTCATGCATCCCAATAAATGTGTTTCGTAATTCACGCAGAAGTATTTGGTCAATATTTTCTATGGCAGTTACTCCGTGATAAAAATGTAGCGAGTAAAAGTGAACTTTGAGTGAGGCGGCATTCGGTCCCACGTTTGAAACAATGGCAACATTAATTCATTAATTTGTTTCATTTTGCAAAATAACTGTTCGTAAATTATTTTTGGGGGAATTTCACATATACCCCTCGAAAACTTCAAAATTATGTATTTCCCCCTCTAAACTTTAAAATTACATATTTTCCCTCTAAACTTCAAAAACTCACAAATTTATCCATTTTATTGTTTTTTATATTAAAACTCATTTTCAATTTATAAAATACCCACTTTATCATTTATTAAAAGCATAAAAAGTCCATCAAACTCAAATTGAATATGAAGAGTTCCTCTACCGTCCGATCCACGCGCATCGCATTAAGATCTGTGTGTGTAGCTTCAATATATGTGCGTGCTGACTTTAAGATTCGTGCTAATCTAGCGCGCACAGATTTTAAAGTAATTTCGATCCGCACGCATCGCATTAAGATATGTGCACGTCGCTTCAATATCCGTGTGTTCGCTTCAAGAATCATGTTGATCTAGCGTGCACAGATTTTAAAGCAGTTTAGAAAGTAGAGGATCCTTTCATATTCAAATTTGAGTATGATAGGCGTTTTATGCTTTTAATAAAGGGTAAAATGAGTTTTAATATAAAAGACAATAAAATGGGTAAATTTGTGAGTTTTTGAAGTTTAGAGGGGAAATACGTAATTTCAAACTTTGGAGGGAGAAATACGTAATTTTGGAGTTTTTGAGGGTATACCTGAAATTGCTCCTAAAAAATGAAATTAACTTTGAGTGAGAGTGAGGTATTGCACGAATTCTCGATCTACCAGTTACGACTAAGAACAGCAAATAGAATCTCCTTGCATCTATCGATCTGAGCCTCATATCTCGTCGTTGTTATTTTCGTTTGATCGGCAAGGTTGGCCTGTGCGGACCTCTTATCGAGTTTCTAGAAGCAATCCGCCATTGCAATTTATATTTATTTTAGTAACAAGTAGACCAAGGAAGGGCCTCTCTCTGTATAAAATTGAGGAGGGATCCGATTACATCTTTTTGGTGACATACTTTGACACCTATCATTTTCAAAATCCAAATAGTCGATTCAAACCGTTCAACATGATGGATATATTAAAATGTGCTTGGAGATCAAATTTTACACTTTTTTGAATTTTTTTGCTATTTATTAAGATGGTTACAAAAATCGTTGTTTTCAGACCATTGAAAAACAACGATTTTGTAACCATCTTAATAAATAGTAAAAAAAATTAAAAAAATGTAAAATTTAATCTCCAAGTACATTTTAATATGGTGATCATGTTGAACGGTTCGGATCGACTGTTTGAATTTTGAAATCACAAAATTAACCTATATAAAAAATGGTGTCACGATGTGTCACAAAAAAAAGGTGTAATTGGATCCCTCCTCTATAAAATTATACTAAAAAATTCAGAGCGTTCAAACGGTATATTAACAGGGTGTTTTGTCAAATTACTCGAACCTCTGGAGGCGTCGATAGAAAGAAAGCGAGAGATGGCGGAGGCATCAGGTGTAGTTACAGTAGAGAAGGTGAGAGGAAGATCAACCATCACTCGCTGTTTTTTCAGATACCCCCTCAAGCTTATCCTCCCCAAAAAGGTAGTACCTCTTTTTCTGGAATTTGACCCTACAAGTTCCGAAATGTCACGAGTACGTCATTTTGTGTGTGTTTTTTTTAATAGCGCCTGACTTCTCCGATTGTAATTTAGGTGGGCTCCTCTCAGGTTGATGCAGTTTGGATCTATGCTCTCTCCTATGGTGGTGGCATCGTTTCGGTTAGATCATTGAAAATTAAATCATATAATTTTTCGATTACAAAATGGGGATCATTTTGTCTTTTTTGTTTGAAAGAAAGTTCAATTCCTTGTTGAAAAGTAATGTAAAATGAGCATTTTAGAAGGATTAGTCTAGCAATGATCATGTTAATTAATATAGTCAGACTTAAATAGTCCCAAATTGATCAACAAGTAAATATTCTTACATAAGATGCGTAGTTTTTTCGAGTTCACCTTGTAACTTTTGAGTTTTGTTCAACTGAAGTAACTAACCCCTTGATCTGTTATACTTATGTTCAATCCAGGTCATGAACTTTCTTTTTATTATTGGTATTGGTCGAGTAAAAGATAATTTTTTACAGCCACACTGCAAATTAAAGGGCTTAAGGTCTGAGTCAAACAAAAGAAAAAATATTCAGAGGTGTACAATGAACAATGAAAAAATATTCAAAAGATGAAAGGATTTTGAATTAAATTGCAGGGTGATAAAATATCTTGTAAGATATCTGTAGGGGATCAATGTACTGCTTCTGTTACTACCCAGGCTTCAACGAAGGTTACATCACACTTTTTTTTTAAATTATTTAAGGAATATAATGTTACGTGAATTGCATTGTATTTTGTCTGTTTGTTTATTAATTTGTACATACTCGGAAAATGCAGTCAGAGCCTTAGAAGACAAAAATTGCTGTATAGTAATGAAACTAATTTACTAAAGATAGAATGTTAAGTTTTATTCTTTGGAGCTGTGGTTTTATTTCAGTATTTCAGTATTTCTGCAGATCTAAGTCCTAGTCTTTTTCTAACACAATGAACAATTAGCAGGTATACAAGTCTGTTGACTCAAAGTTCTCAGAGCAAGTACTGGAGGTAATTGTACTTTTATGCCTTTTTTAAAGTTTTTGAAAAATTTAGAGTCAGGTACTTCACTTAACTTCTTAAAAGTCCAACTAACTCGGATCACAAATTGCCTTTCCTTTAGCAAATGATATTTTTGTACCAATGGACCCTACCGATACGTAGATCGTATGAGCAATCGATAATAATGACAGAGTTCTGAAGGTTACTTTTAAATGTTAGTCTTTCTTAAAAGTAAAAGAAAGAAAGTTGGTTGTTAGTTGCAACATGCAAACATTATAATTGTTGGGTGTTTTTTGCACTTATAATAAAAGTGATGGTTAAGTCTTAAAAAATACCCATGTTAATAGCAAGTTTTTGTGTGTTCAGTAGGCCAGAATTGGAGAAGAAGCATTTCTGGCACTGATTCCAGATCCTGTCACCTGTTTCTCGACTGCCAGGTATGATCAGAAGCAAAATTTTAGAATTGTTTCTAGTTCCAATTTGGTTGTTGTTGATTGGATCACAAGTGGACGATACCAGAGTGGGGAGCGGTGGGACTTCACTTCATACAGAAGTACAAATTGTGTTTACTTAGACAATGATCGGCCTATCTTCATTGATTCGGTAATGCTCCTATCTATTATTTTTTTGTACCCTTTTTTTTTAGTTGAGGCCTAATCGGAACTGAATTTTTCACTAGAACAACTCACAACTGGGCTATTGTATCTAAAACACATTAGTAGCTTTTTAGTAATGTTTATGGACTAAATTAACCTTGATCAGATAGTCATGTTCTTATAATCATTTTTGCCAACAAAAATTGGAGTTATTGTATACAGTAGTGGGATGAGCTGATTTGTTGCAATAGTGTTATCAAAAATAATTGATGCCTTTTGAGCATTACTTTATTTTACACCATTTTGTGATAAAAAATTCCTTGTATTGAATTATTAAGTGAGATAAAATACATGTAATAATAGGTTTTGTTGGAAAAAAGTTTGATCTATAGCATTGCTGAGCGCATGCATGATTATCAAGTAATTGCCATGATACTTATTTTGGGGTGAGTTACCTTTCATATAAGTTTTTGTATCTTTTTATTTATACATTTTGTTCAATAAAAGTCCATCTTTTCTTGTATTTATCTGTTGTATTAAATAGTAGATAGAAATTATTTCTTGCTAATGTTCTCAAGGAGATGATAGTTAACCTTGATTAGTCCAATTTAATCTCATATTACCCTCAACAATAAAAGAAGCAAAAACCATTGTAAAACTGGTGAAAATTACCATCTTGGACCTAAGCTAATCTTGCTATGGAGTCATTGGCTTTCAATTTCAAATCTCTGTTATAATTTTTGTTTCCTGATACAAAATGTAATATGCAACTACTTTTGTTTCATAGTGTACCTAAGTAGTCCAAAACTCGTATAAACCTAGATGGTACATGTTGGCACTGAAAGTAAGGATTGGTAAGAACTTAATTTCTTATTGCATGCTTTGTAGGCCAAAGCTGAAGCACGTACAAAATCAAATAAAGGAAGAAGTAAAGAAAATGATGTCTGCACAGCTACGCCCCCCTACTACTTTTGGTCGATATGCAAATTTGGAAACTCAGCAAGACCGTACTGTACCAGATCTTATAGCTTCATGCAGTACATTTGGCCCCCAGGTATCAATCTTATTGAAATAATTATTTAGCCATGTGGGTGCTGGATAATTTTTGTTTTCTAAGGCTCTCTTGCATTCTAGAAGGATAGCACAGTATGTCAATCCATCATTTACAGTATTGCAAAAGAAGTGAAAATCAAGTTAAGATCATACAGACATTTAGGCCCCCTGCTGTTACGTTCAATTTTTTGGAGTTACGATGAAAAAAAAAATTATATACAATTTCAGTGATCTTCATGATAAGAAAAACATATAAGGTTTCCTTAAACTCTCATTTGTACCTAAATAATCCTGAAGTTCAAGTTGGTCCTTGAACTTTCAAGAAAGAACTAAGATAGGCCTTGAAATTCTCTCAAAAAAATTTAGAACAACACCTGAATTTTTCTTTATAAACAATTATCAACTTTGGGTGGGTGTTATTTTCAAATAACAAGAAAAATAATGTCAGTTGCAAAGCTGATAAATGTCTAATGTTCTTGTCCCATCTATAAATTTGCTGTTGCAATTGCTAGCTTTGTCTCAGCTTCATTTTGTGTGATTCAATTTACAGTTTCACGATTAAAATAACAAGTTTAGTTTAACCAAACCCACCTCATGAGCATTTTTTTATGTTAAAACAGCTTCTATCATATCTTAGAGGCAGCTAGGTAAATTAGGCACTCTTTGTATATTTTTTGTAGGGAATGGGTTTAGTGACCCGTGTCGCGGCAACAAACACGGAGGCTGTGTATGCATTCTTGCGAACCCATCTTTCTTCCTTGGAGATATTTCTGGGTGCTCCACCATACTGCCAATCTGGATTGTAAACATATGAAACATGTTATTTGTTGTATGTGCGACCAAGAATTTTGTGAAGCAGTGCTCAGACTAAGAAACAATGTACTTGATTAGTTGTTTCTCTTGTGATTTTTATGTGCTTTGTAACTATAATCTTGAACTTACTATGACAATATCTGATATCAAAATAACTTCATTCTTTCCCTGTGATTTTGTGCTATTTTCTAAATGTGGCAAAATGCAAGTAGCAAGGCTTTGCATTGCTGGCATCAAATTCAGTAAAAGGAGTAACAATTGATTCTGTCGATGCATGTTTTTAACTTCTTTTGATTGGTTTACCGATTTATTACATGTTTCTGTCCAATGTAATTTTACATTCAATTATCTGAAGCTGGTTGCGACAAGTGCTCTTATGGTAATCTGATCAATAATTTGGGTTCATTCTTTGGTACTTGATGATTTTTTATCTTTTACTTATTACTGCCTAGACAAATAAAGGTATAATACTAATAAAGCCTTAACGTTCCTTAACATTTTATGCATTTCATCATTTTATAGATTAGAAAAAAATGTTAGTATTGCTTTTGTATAAAGCAGGTTGAAGAACTGACGAGACATTTGTTATGGTGGCTTTGCAGTTTGCACTGAATTCAAAACGAAGCTTCATGTTAACACAGAGAAGAAGGTTTAAATTGTGAATCCAACATCCTTTCTGGTAATTAAAAAAAGCAATCTAAAACTTTTATTTAAATTTTGTCTTAATTTTAAGATAAAAGGAAATTGATGAACCTAGGACAAGTGATGTTGTTTGTTTCTTCAGTAAAAGCACGTTTTGACACGGCATGACTCACGTGGCATGACCATTTGCATACCGTGACTATCCCTTGACATTTTGATCACAGCACGGCACGTGAAAAATTAATTTGGTCACAGCACAGCACGTTTTTTCTACTCTAGTCTTGTATATAATGTTGATTCACTTTTATCAAAGGATAAAAAAAGAGAGAGAAAGTATACAAGTAATTAAGCTATCTATTTTAATCGATTGAAATTTCCTCGTGGAATTCAGAACATATAAGAAAATGATTAGAGTCAGAATTGTGGAAAAGCTGGTTAAAATGTCATTATCTATACAATTTATCTCAGGCTAAAAGGTCCCAATAAGAACTGCAAAAATGACGAAATAGAATTTACCGATATGTTATGATTTCAAATAAAGACTCAAAATGTCATTAAATTCTTGTAGAAAACAAAAAAGACAATGACATTGATTACGTGAGACAAGATTCCCAGGAATTAGGGGTGGCAAAAAGCTCGTAGCTCGTGGCTCGATTGTGACTCGCTCGCTCGTTATTGGATCGAGCTGTTAACGAGCCAGCTCGCTACTAGCTTGATCCAGAATTAACAAGTTAAAGCTGGGCTCTAGCTTGCTCGCCAACTTGCGAGCTGACTCGGCTAGGCATCAATTTGTGAATTTGTGTGCATTTTATACTGTCTAGCACGGTTCAACTCAGTCCCAGCTCGGTTCAACTTAGTTCAACTCGGTCCAAAAAATTTATCTAATTTATTTTCTTCTTAAAACAAGATCCAGCCAAACCCAGTGAGCCAACTCGTCAGCTCGTGACGATTTCAAGCTGAGATTTCAACTCGGACCTCTAAAGTCAGCTCGCTCGTGACTCAGACGAGTCAGCTCGTAACGAGTTCAAGTTGAGCCCAGCTCGTGACGAGCTAGCTCATTGCCACCCCCTGCCAGAAATCTTATTCATTCTCTGGTATAAAAAAAATTACAAAAGAAAAGAAAAGAAAAACTGGAGATATGATCTTTCATAGTTGTAAGGGTGGGCCAGAATGATTATCAAGGCGATACAAAAATTTTGGACGTGACATAATTTTCTTATTATTTTGTATATTAAGTATATTTTTATAAATAAAAAAATTAGAAAAATATAGGAAAAAAAGCATATTTGGAGAAAAAATAGACATAATATATATATTTTTTTTTGAAAAAAAAAAAGCACAAAATGAAAGTAAAAACAACTTTTTGGAACCAGGAGCTGGGAACCACTTGGCTCCGCCTATGCATAGTAGCTCCAATTTTATTTTCATATTTTATTTGAGTTACCCATAGTTGTGTTCTAAAAAATAATAATGATGATGAATTATTTTGAAGGAGATTCTAAATATCTTGTATGTAGAATACAAAATACACTTCAAAATAGTTTCTTGCGATCCGGATAACGTAATTTTAATATTTTATTTATCTATCCTAATTTTATTTGAATTTTTTCCAACAAAATGTACATTTCATATTTTAGTTTAAAAAATTGTTAAAAAAATATCACATCTTTCAAGGTTTAATATATCGAATGCAGATTTATTTGTCGAACCAGGGACGGAGCCAGACTTTCATACTATGGGGATCAAACGTAAAGGGGGTCAAGCATATAAAATTTTCCTACTACAAATGGGAGTCAATTTCACACTATTCATAATATTTTACTTTAAACTATATTAAAATAAGATATAAATAAAAAAAAATTCAAAATGAATGGGGTCAATTGACCCCCATTCATTGAGGGTAGATTCGCCCCTGTGTCGAACCATCAAAAATTCAAAATGCAAACTAAGTATTACATAATACGAGCAAATCTAGAGTGTGATGTGCTTACCAAGAGAATTATGAGCACAACTTCAAAAGTCTATTTGACCAGCTTCAAACGACAAATCCAAACCGTTAAAATCCATCTACTTTATGAGTGATGTATGTACATGAAATATTTTGAAAGTTTTGAATTCATTTAGTACAAGGTCAAGCGGTCAAAAAAATAAATCTTTCATAAGTTATTTTATAATTTGTTTTATGTATTCATTTTTTATCATTTTTTTTCACCAAATGCAGGAGGATTTACTTTACGATTCATGTCAGATTAAAACAGACAACTCAGATCTACTTTTAGATTGATTGTTTGTGCACAGAAATAACAAAAGATAAATTTTGCTGGAGGTCATTAAACTTTATCCTTTGTCACGAATTGGTCACTCAAGTTTGATTTGTTTCTCTATAGCCACTAAAATCTTAATTTATCCCAATCAAGTCACCTTATTACTTTTTTATTCAAAACATTAACGTAATATTCTTATTCCGTCCAAAATATAACGGAATATGCTCATTTCATCCAAAATTTTAACGGAATATGCTCATTCTGATCAAAATACTAACGGAAAAGTTATATTTCATTAATATTTTAGATGGAAAAGTTATAGAGTGATTTGATTGGAACAAATTTAAATTTCAATGACTATAGAGGAACAAATTAAACTTGAGTGACCAATTCCTAACAAAGAACAAAATTTAGTAACCTCCAACCGAATTTACTCAATAACAAATCTAATAAAATAAGTACAAAAATATATTGTTTTGGTGTTAGTTTATGACATCCTGCATGATGATGAGTACATAGCATCATAGTAACAACTTAATTGTTCAGGAAAGGTTCGGCGAGGTCAAAAATTCGTGATTCGGTAATAATTCGGGTATAATTCGGGAATGATTCGGAATAATCCAGATCAAAGATCTCAGTCCTACAAGGAAGCAAAAAAAAATGTTCTGGGAAAAATTCGGAAAAAATTCGCGAATAATTCGTAAAATTCGAGAAAAATTCGTAAAATTCGCAAATTATTCTGGAATAATTCGGTCAAAGTTTGGTCAATCGAATAATTCGGCGTTCGATTCGGTATCACCAAAAAAATAAATTATTCAGGTATAATTCGCGAATCTTGTCACTATGCATAGCATAGTACATCACTTTGAATTTGAATTCTCCTTTCAATAATTACCGCGTGTAAAGACTTCATTGTAGACATCATAGAGCATATATGGACTAATAAATGGGTTTCGTTGCATCAATTCTATGTGCTTCATTTGAGGCTGAAAATAAGAATTTATTAAATTTAATGGGCTTTCAGGCCACAATTTTGAGCCCATTCCGAATAATATTTTGGCGTCTTCTCTTTTCCAAAAAAAAAAAAGGAACTTTGTAATTTTGTTTACAAAGTCTATCAACAAAAATTCTTTCAGCTTACATCTTTGAAAGCCCCAAAAATATTCATTATGGCATGTAGGTAAAATTTAATATGATACTATAATATTGCATCTCGGTTCTAGAGGAGAATATATAGATTCCAGTTGAATTATTTTCTTAATAACAAGATGCAAAATGGGTTTTCTCTTGCGCTAAAATTTTGCAACTTGAATCCAGTGTCAAAATTGAAAAAGGACAGGTTAAGTCAGTTTTTTTTCGGATCTATTTAGAATGTAAGACTTACTCTAAAATTCGTACTAATCTTAAATTAAATAGTTCGGATTTAACCTGACAGATCAGATAATCCAAACTCACGATGAATAGAAAATTTAAAATTTGTACGATCAAATACACATGAATTTTGATGTGAATCAAACATCGAACTGAATTTTTTTTGGTTGAAAGCCCGTAGGCGATATTTCATTAATCATGACAAAACCAGTTATATATCGTTTTGCACTGTACATATAACATTTGTACCAGTACTTGCACTGTTACAACTGAAATTCCTTGACAAAAGTAGACAAGAAAAATCAGAAAAAAGCAAAACCAAGAGTTACTACGCTCTCAGATTAGTTGATAGTGAGCCTGCAGGATTTTCTATGCTCATGTTAGGATTAGTAGGTTGTGAGCCTGCATAGTTTATTGTCATTAGCACAAAAAGTGATGTTGTAATCAAGGCGAGGTAAGGGTATCTAGAAGAGTCTTCGTGCTCAGATGAGTTTTTGTGCCTGAGTTATTTAAAAGAAAACACAAAGAAAGAGGATAGAAAGAAGGAAGGAGAAGAAGAGAGGGAGGAGAAGGAGGAGGAAAGGATTAAGGGTCACTGTCAACGCATCATCATCATTAACCATAAACATACATTATTTAATCGTAGACATAGTAGATACTACTAGTAAAGGTAGAGCGAATTTACAAACTCCCATCTAAACTCGTTTAATTGAGACGAGGCTGAGCGACGAGCAGTACCGATCGGGTGGAGGAGCCGAGATAAAGTGGTGGACTCTTAAACCCCCCATCGCCTCGCTGTCACGGACCAAACCCTAAAGCTATCCGAGCAGCGCAACCCAAGGCGAGACAACGGAGCAACAAGGCGGAGTGAATGAACTGCGACCAAATTCGAGATGGAAGCGTCGGCTCGACGGAGGCGAGGTGATGGTAATTGGCGACCAGATCCGAAACGAAAGCGCCGATTGAATGAAGGTGAAGTGATAGAGAGCGACGATCAAATCCGAGGTGGAAGCGCCAGCTCAACGGAGACAAAGTAGTGGAAGGAGATGGCGGGAGAAGGGGCGTCTGCTCAGTAGGTGGGTGTAAGGGGGGGTCAGGTGGGCGTGCCGTGGAAATCTCCTTCTACGATTCTCAAATCGGCAATGAGTTTTTCGCTATCGAACTGAATTTGATCCAATACTCATCATACCGTTCCGAGTCCAATAAAGTAATAGATCATTTTTTTAAATTATTTTCCCGAAATAGAATAACCTCTTTACGTTTCAACCGGATATATGATGCACCCTAACTAATATCAAACAATAATTTCCAAAAAATAAAAAGCCGATTAGTCTTTGTCGGTGGTGGGTGGTTTGAGTCAAACCTAATAAAAATCTATAACATAAGAAGCTAACTTCAACTAATGATTGACAAACCAACGGATTTCTATTTAAAAGAAAACAAAGTCAGATTGCCTCCTTGGTCTTAATAAGAGGCAAATTTAGGTTAATTTTGTATAGAGTCAAGTGATAGCTAACTTTTCCAATAAAAGAAATACTGACATGTTGAGTTATACAATCAGACTCAATTTAATTTCATGTAACTCATTTTTTAATGAACGAGTTATTAGCGAGTTAATAATGAACAAGTTGTTAAGTAATTTTTAACGAGCAAGTTACGAGCTAGTCATGAATCGTCATAAGTGATTTAGGATCACAAGGAAATACGCATGTTATAGCAAATTAGCAAGTAGCAACTTGTTTTCTCTACCTGTTTAAGGATTGTTTTGTGACCACTACACGTACGATTAGAATCGAAAAAATGTGCCGTGCCATGCCGTGATGTAACTAACACGTTGTGACTTTGATCTCGTGCCGTGGCGTGACCAAGTTAACTTTTCACGTGCCGTGTCGTGCCGTGACTAAAATGTCAAGAGGTGGTCACAGCACGCGAATGGTCACACCACGTGCACGTGGTGCCTAAGCGTGCTGTGACTATACGTGACTCATGTGGCTCGCGTGACCATTTAATCATAATTTTGATTAGTTTATTTAAGATTCACCATTAAATCAATATCTAATGGTCCTAATTACACGTGACTACGTGCCGTGCCAGAGTTTCAAAAGATGAATACGGCATGCGAATAGTCACGGCACGAGACACTCGCGTAACTGACACGCTGCCGTACCGTTCGGTACCGTAATGGAACCGGCTCCGCCGTGCATTTTTCCCTACGTACGATCACACAACCTAGGCCGACGGCATTATTAGCAAAGTACTGAATGAATCCCAGCCGCCAGATTAAAGGACTACCTTGAATTTTGACTCACACGAACGGCTCAGATTATTGTAATTAAATTCTCTAATTTAAAATTCAACAATTTCCCCACATGGGATACGGTCTGCCAGTTTGTCGGTCAATGTATCAAGCGGTCGGTCATCAATCTGAACTGTCCAAGTTTGAACGAACGGATGCTTCCACTTCAATTAATGCGAAGTTGTACGAATTGGACCATGGAAGGGCATTTTCGTCCACGAAAGGTTATTTCGGGACTCTCCCGTCCGACGAGACAAGACAATTTAACACAGCCAACGAAGATTTTCAAAAGCCGATGCGAGACGAGCGCAACCGTCTGTAATTAAATTGAGGTAGGATTAGGTCCGATGGGCATCGGACCTTCTTTTAGGTTCAATTAACTCCAGAACCGTACGATTAGTATTAAATCTGTGCGCACGGAAACCGATACAAACTCGCACGTATTTTGATGCCGAGTACACGAATCTTGGTGCTAATCTTATGGTTATCACACCATCAAACCAAAGTAGGTCCGATGGGCATCGGACCTTCTCTGAATTCCTGTATATTTAATGCGTCGGCTCTGTTTCTTTTTAGTAGTTTGAATCTTTACATCATTATTTTTATTTTAAATATGGAGCGGGTCGATTATTACATCAATTTCTGTCCACTATACCGTTGTGTATACATAGTAAGCAACAAAAATGAGTGAAACAAACTTTCGGCTTAGCCGGTTAGACGGGGTAAGGATTTTAACAGAGCAGTTTTAGCTTCATGCAGATCACATACCTCAGAATAAAAACAGTGTTGCAAATAGTTTTTGCGCTGTAGAAGAAAAAATAGCTCTGTTAAAATCTATAATAAAGAGAAAGTACAAGTTTTGGTGACCCGCAAACGCCGACTTGGGCTGTTTCCTATCTCCGACTTTTTCTTATCATTTAGCGTCTCCATATTTTGCTGGCCCGACAATCTTATCCTATCCTGCATTATTTATCAAATTAATAATGAACAAATCAAAAATTGGCCTGATATTCTGGGTTGGTTCCTCCCATTGGACTGTCTAATTTAATTGGAAGAAGCAATTCCATATTATATTAGCGTTTTTTAAGCTAAAGCCATGCTTTTTATGCTATCTGGCAGTCTTAAAAAGCAGGGCTCTTATTTCATATTAAATTAGCAAACTCTTTTCATTACGGAATTGCAACTTTAATGTTCCAATATAATTTATAAAATTCTACCTAAAAATAGTATTTTGGGTATAATTCCACGATAAATTCAAAATGATGTCGGTAATCAAAGAATAATTCGATATAATACGAGAAGAGTAGAACTAGGGTGTGACGCGCTCACCACTCCATAATCTATCGGATTCACTTCAAACGAGATGAATCCAAACCGTTGAAACCGATGTACTTCATGAGTGATGCGCGTACATGCAAAAAATTTAATTTTTTTCAATTCATTTAGTCTAAAGTCAAGTGGTCAAAATTGATGAAAAATGAATGATCCAAAATGAAGTTTTAGAAGTTATTTTAATGCGTTCATTTTTTATTAATTTTGACCGCTTGACTTTGTACTAAATAAATTTGAAACATTCAAAATTTTGCATGTACGCACATCACTCGTGAAGTACATCGTTTCAACGGTTTGGATTCATCTCGTTTTAAGTTAATACAATAGATTATGGAGTTATGCTCACTAAAGAGTTTGGCGAGCACATCACACCCTAGTTTTACTCATACAAGAAATATGAAAAAAAATTGTTGTGCTTGTAGCTGCTGAATGGTGAAAATTGACAAAAACACAACGTATTTACATGAGTAGAACTAGGGTGCTCCTAAGCTCACCAAGCCCTTCCGTGAGCGCGACTCTAAAACCTATCGAATTGACTTCAAACGACATTTCCAAACCGTTAGATGTTCAATCTATATTAAAATGTGCTTGTAGACCAAATTTTACATTTTTTGAAATTTTTTTACTATTTATTAAGATGGTTTGAAAATCGCTGTTTTCCAATGGTGCATAATTTTAATAAAAACAGCGATTTTCAAACCATCTTAATAAATAGTAAAAAAATTCCAAAAAATGTAAAATTTAGTCTCCAAGCACATTTTAATATAGATTGAACATCGAACGGTTTGAAAATATCGTTTGAAGTCAATTCGATAGGTTTTAGAGTCGTGCTCACGAAGTACTTGGTGAGCTTAGGAGCACCCTAGTTCTACTCTATTTACATTGTCTCAAAAACCTTTTGCGCATTCAAGAATCAAGACACATCGTGACTTTTTAAGAAAAACACGACACTGTACGTATAAGGTACGGGACACCCGTAATCAAAGAATTCAAATATTTTTTTTCATTCAAACAAACTGCGAAAACTACTGAGACTAAAAAACACTACGAAAGACCTTATACGAAGTAATAAAAATTAATTATTAAAAGGGTTTCAAGTTTTATACTTTGCATTTTTCAACGTTATAAATATCATTTCAGATGTTTATTTTTCTAATTGTAAAAACTTTTATAAAATAAATAAGAGATCATGTCCATATTTAATGGAAATAATCAAATTAAACTTGGAATATGAGATCATCTCCAAAAACCGTACTATGAAGTTTGAAAACTAGTAAGAAATAATGGATTGATTTGAACCTTTCTTTTTGTCAAAAGGTCCTATATAAAAAAAAATGTTGCGTTTTAGATTAAAAAAAAAAATCACAGGTAGACTTAATTAATTTTCTATTTTCTTATAAGAAGTACGACCAGTGTATTAATATTCGGTTCTCATGCGGTATTCAGAAGGCCGCCGCATACCGTATATATATATATATATATACGGTATGCGGCCGAATATACAGATTCTTATTCGGATTTATATATGCGGATTTTTTATTAAATATTTAATCTCATAGTACTTAAATACAATAAGGCAGCATGTAGAGAGGTTATAAAAGACTTCTGAGTGAGACGCTTGAAGAGAACACCTATTTGGTGGGTCTGGAACTCATTTAATGGGTTATGGATTCGGGTCCGGAACTCTTTTAATGGGTTTTGAATGTTTTTTAATTTTTTTAAAGCATGGATTCAATATTCAGTCCGAATAGCTATTTTCTATTCGGCCAGACACTGAATAGGAATATACAGCCGAATAAAACCGAATAAAACCGAATTTTACTACACTGAGTACGACAATGGTTAATTTGTTTATCTCGAGAGGAAATTTTCTAAAATAAATAAATAAATAAAATTGAAAATTAAAAAGTAAATTTATAGGTATGTTATCGAGATATAGACAACCTAACAATTATATTCCATATAATTTAAGTATTATTCGTTGCATTGGATGCATCAAAGATTATCAATTTCGAACTGCTAAAATTTTAAAACACTCAATGTACAGTGAAACGTACAACAAATATTATCATTTTTACAGACGTAATATGCCAATAATATAAATCATGTCTGTATTGTTGAATTTGAAATTTAAATAAACTATTTTTAAGGGTCGTTAAAATTGTCAAAATAAAGTACTTGTCAAGTGATCTATCTTTGTATACAATTTTTAAGATGTCATTCATATATTTTGAATAATAAAAATCAATAACATTACATGTATATTGATCGTTACAATGGCAAATGTAATAACATCCCAAAAAGAATTGGATTTTGTTCAAAGGGTTGTGGACATATTTAAAACTTAATAACTATGAATGACTCTGTAAATCTAAATCATCCATATAAATTTTAACACAGATTGGACGGTTTACACCTGACTTTAGATGAGATTTTGTCCAAAGCCCCACCCTCCTCAAAAAAAAGGAGAGGAGATCAAATAGCTATTGGCGCATTAAAAAAATTTGCACTATCTTCTAACAAAAAATATTTCTTCGCGTCCTACATAAATTTAAATTTGTTGTAATTATTTTCATCACATGAGAGGAAAGCCTGTATCCTCCCCGTTACCTCATATCTTCAGTTTGAAATCTCAACCATCCAATTAATCAATTTGACTTAAGTCTACAATACGCAAGACCTCTTTAATATTTGCGCCAATCCGAATTGAATAGTCCAATTCTGTTCTTTAAAACTCAAAAATTGAGTTATTGCGTGAGATATGAATTCTCAAGAGAATAAGCATATAAGAAACAACTTTTGGTCCAATGGCAAAAAATAACATCTTCCGTGTGAGAGGTTGTGAGTTCGAGATCCGAATGACAGGTCATTTATGGACGGATTACTCATGTTATTACACGTCCAATTACTAAATCCAGACTATTCTTTATTGTGACACAAATTTCAAAAACAACCCCCCTATGTCTAAACAGGCAGCGAATTTTTACTATTTGCCTGAGAGTTAATCTCAGCTCATCAAAACGAGCTCATCAAAACGAACGCAATACCGTAAAAAATTTGGACTCTACAACTATCACCATAGTACCCGTCTCATAATTTCTATAAGGAAAGTTTGGAGAAGTTACATCAAAACAATTTGATGAATAGCCTCTCTTCATTGAAAATTATTTGAAATATGAAAAATTTGAGAATCTCAATGCTTAAGAAATTTGCAAGTTTTGATATGCTATATGTACTATGTGCTCGGAATAGGGGTGAAAATAGATCGGGTACGGAGTAGATAGTGGTAAAACTATATGGCATTTATTTTTATTTTTTGAATACAGATGATCAGATATTAGATGTATGGATACAGATATATAGAGAATCGGAGTGGATATTTATTAAAAATATATAAATATTATTAAAAAAATATTAAAGTTCATAATATTTATTTAATTATAATGGTGAATAAGATAATATTTTTCATAATATATATTAAAATATTTACTATTCGAATACGGATAATTACGGATAACTAAAAGTTAAAATCATATCTGTATCCGTTTTCATACGGATTTTCGGATACAGATATCCTCATCTAATTTTTTCGAATACGGATCAGATATTATCCGCTCCGTTTTCAACGCTAGCTCGAAAGGAAAAAAATATTGTGCAAAAAGAAGTTTCAACCTTTTATATTTGAAAATAAGAATTTTTTTTTTCCAACGCAATCAGAGCAAAATATATTTTATTCAACGCTTTTAACTTGCCGTTTGAAGTTCGAATTTAGAGCTTATTATTTAAAAATCTTTAACATGAAATTTCCCTTTATTATTTAAAAAATGCCGCATAAATTAGCAAGCCATTAAAACTCTAATGAAATTCTACGTGATGCCATATTATGGGATCCAGATGGATATACCAAAAATGTCATTTTATAAGTTATAATGGTGTCATATATAACAATTTAGCAAGTACTGCTTAAAAAATTATCACAGAATAACAAATCACATGAGTTTGTTTAAATAATGTCCCAATTGAGTCATGAACCGAGTATT
Source organism: Carex kokanica (assembly GCA_025461125.1). NCBI lineage: Eukaryota > Viridiplantae > Streptophyta > Magnoliopsida > Poales > Cyperaceae > Carex > Carex kokanica. Next base: position 1,220,125 of record JAJGRX010000866.1, on the reverse strand, counting down.
CCAAGGTCCCCAGTCCAGCCTAGAAAGCCGGTGATACAGCGAGTGAGAAAAATCCAAACCAAATCCCTGGGAAGAGAATTTACCAACACCCGTTCTATTGTACTAAGTATGAACCGTGTATAAATATTTAATGTTCCCACTCATTTCCTATAATTTTATCGTATAAAAATAAAACTACACAACTATGACATAATTGGAGACATCATGGAGCCAATTTTATCTCACAATTCTTTCATACATAACTATTATAATGAAATAATAAAGCATACATAATTTATATACTGTTTGTTTGTCGATCAAATATCATGATACACTCCGGACCAGTATTCTCTGCGGAGTCCTGCGGAGCTTCTAATCTGGTCTGTTCGTTTTGATCAGACGGACCAGACCAGATCGGACTCCGCAGATCAGATTTTGTTTTTTTTTTCAATTCAAGCAAGATCTGATCTGGTCCGTTCGATCAAAACGAACCGGCCAAATTAGAGGCTCCGCAGGACTCTGCAGAGAATACGAATTCGATCCACTCCACAGTACACTTTTCCACTAAACTGAGGTCCCCTAAATCCCAATTGTACAAACAAATTCAATATCAAAGACCGGGTTCATTTTGTTACTATTTTAAGGGAACAGAGAAAGTAGCAACACAGAAAATCCGAAAGGGTCAAACCGTCACATAGGAAAAGAAACCGTAGCCGCAACAACAGCAGCTGCTTACGCAAGGGGCAGCGCCGTCCAGAATTCGATTGCTTATTCCATATCAGTTCATTTCAAACATTAAATTCGCCAAATTGATGAATTGATTTACCAGATCTACCCTTCCACTCAAGACCTGGAGGCTGGAGCAGCTCATACCACGAAACCCAAAGAAGAAGGAAGAGAGAGAAACCTAGAGAGAGAGGGACTCCGTCCCACTGCAACCAAGTCTGAGTAGGCGGGAGAGAGAGGAGAGGAAAAAAAGTAAAGTGTAATAGCGAAGAGAGAAGAGAGGGTGTAAAAGCAAGAGCAAATAGCCCTCTTTTTCCCCGATTCGTTCATTCTGATCTCGTGATATTCAGGAAATTTCTTCGAATATTGTTCCTCTGGCCATCGAATTGTGCTGGAATCTGGTCGGAGTCGGTGGATCAGGCTTATGATCGATGGTTAGTGAACTTATTGTTTTCTTAATTTGATTGCGTGTATCTTGGAGTTTCATTGTATACAGCTTATTAGAGTTTTTGTACTCAAAATTTGGATTTGATATCTCGTAACCGGTTGATCTATGCTATTACTTACAGTCGGTACCTTGGAAAATTTAAAGGAATATTGAATTGAACGATGAAAGCTGGATTTTGAGATACTTTCACCCATGTAGGTATCAACAAACGAACTAGGTTATTACTGTACTCTAGGTGATTATCGTAGTTGTTTTTTATTCGAGTTGAAACTTTGAGCTAGCTTTGCAATATTTTGCCAGCATCAGTTCTCAGTATGGATAGGATTCCAGTTCAGCGAAGCAAGATGTCTTGACCATTTTAAGGGAGTTTTTGGAAATCTAGGGGAGCGTAATGTCTCTTTCGGTTGCCATAAACTCAAAGTCAATTAAGATTGAGTTGGGAGTAACCTCAATATCCATACGTGCATTTGTTTAATTTGAAGTTTTCTTAAATGGATCAAAATTATTAAAGTGGAAAACATACCGGGTTCTGCTTTCTTGTAAGTTATTGACGATGATTTGGCAACTTCCCATAATTATTGCTACCTATAAATATGTTTAAATAGTTCAAGTAACGTGCAGCAAGTAAAAAGATTTTAGCTTGATGCAACTCTATTTATAGACCTATCCTATGTTTCTCCAGGTACTATGTTTGGAATCAGCTATTTTATTTATATTATACTTGCTGTACACTTTGCAGTATGCGGATGGATACTTAATTAAAATCCCTAGTTGAGAAAAGACTTCAAGTTTTTTTTGGAAATACCCTAGCCGTTCCTAACACAATATCAACATCTTAATATAAATCGGTCCAGTATTAGATGAGATTTTGTCCAAAGTCATTTGGACAAAATCCAATTCCGTATAAATTATGCAAGTTATACATATTTTAGGATAAAATTATCCATCGTTTAGCTAGTTTCGTAATTCATGCATCCCAATAAATGTGTTTCGTAATTCACGCAGAAGTATTTGGTCAATATTTTCTATGGCAGTTACTCCGTGATAAAAATGTAGCGAGTAAAAGTGAACTTTGAGTGAGGCGGCATTCGGTCCCACGTTTGAAACAATGGCAACATTAATTCATTAATTTGTTTCATTTTGCAAAATAACTGTTCGTAAATTATTTTTGGGGGAATTTCACATATACCCCTCGAAAACATCAAAATTATGTATTTCCCCCTCTAAACTTTAAAATTACATATTTTCCCTCTAAACTTCAAAAACTCACAAATTTATCCATTTTATTGTTTTTTATATTAAAACTCATTTTCAATTTATAAAATACCCACTTTATCATTTATTAAAAGCATAAAAAGTCCATCAAACTCAAATTGAATATGAAGAGTTCCTCTACCGTCCGATCCACGCGCATCGCATTAAGATCTGTGTGTGTAGCTTCAATATATGTGCGTGCTGACTTTAAGATTCGTGCTAATCTAGCGCGCACAGATTTTAAAGTAATTTCGATCCGCACGCATCGCATTAAGATATGTGCACGTCGCTTCAATATCCGTGTGTTCGCTTCAAGAATCATGTTGATCTAGCGTGCACAGATTTTAAAGCAGTTTAGAAAGTAGAGGATCCTTTCATATTCAAATTTGAGTATGATAGGCGTTTTATGCTTTTAATAAAGGGTAAAATGAGTTTTAATATAAAAGACAATAAAATGGGTAAATTTGTGAGTTTTTGAAGTTTAGAGGGGAAATACGTAATTTCAAACTTTGGAGGGAGAAATACGTAATTTTGGAGTTTTTGAGGGTATACCTGAAATTGCTCCTAAAAAATGAAATTAACTTTGAGTGAGAGTGAGGTATTGCACGAATTCTCGATCTACCAGTTACGACTAAGAACAGCAAATAGAATCTCCTTGCATCTATCGATCTGAGCCTCATATCTCGTCGTTGTTATTTTCGTTTGATCGGCAAGGTTGGCCTGTGCGGACCTCTTATCGAGTTTCTAGAAGCAATCCGCCATTGCAATTTATATTTATTTTAGTAACAAGTAGACCAAGGAAGGGCCTCTCTCTGTATAAAATTGAGGAGGGATCCGATTACATCTTTTTGGTGACATACTTTGACACCTATCATTTTCAAAATCCAAATAGTCGATTCAAACCGTTCAACATGATGGATATATTAAAATGTGCTTGGAGATCAAATTTTACACTTTTTTGAATTTTTTTGCTATTTATTAAGATGGTTACAAAAATCGTTGTTTTCAGACCATTGAAAAACAACGATTTTGTAACCATCTTAATAAATAGTAAAAAAAATTAAAAAAATGTAAAATTTAATCTCCAAGTACATTTTAATATGGTGATCATGTTGAACGGTTCGGATCGACTGTTTGAATTTTGAAATCACAAAATTAACCTATATAAAAAATGGTGTCACGATGTGTCACAAAAAAAGGTGTAATTGGATCCCTCCTCTATAAAATTATACTAAAAAATTCAGAGCGTTCAAACGGTATATTAACAGGGTGTTTTGTCAAATTACTCGAACCTCTGGAGGCGTCGATAGAAAGAAAGCGAGAGATGGCGGAGGCATCAGGTGTAGTTACAGTAGAGAAGGTGAGAGGAAGATCAACCATCACTCGCTGTTTTTTCAGATACCCCCTCAAGCTTATCCTCCCCAAAAAGGTAGTACCTCTTTTTCTGGAATTTGACCCTACAAGTTCCGAAATGTCACGAGTACGTCATTTTGTGTGTGTTTTTTTTAATAGCGCCTGACTTCTCCGATTGTAATTTAGGTGGGCTCCTCTCAGGTTGATGCAGTTTGGATCTATGCTCTCTCCTATGGTGGTGGCATCGTTTCGGTTAGATCATTGAAAATTAAATCATATAATTTTTCGATTACAAAATGGGGATCATTTTGTCTTTTTTGTTTGAAAGAAAGTTCAATTCCTTGTTGAAAAGTAATGTAAAATGAGCATTTTAGAAGGATTAGTCTAGCAATGATCATGTTAATTAATATAGTCAGACTTAAATAGTCCCAAATTGATCAACAAGTAAATATTCTTACATAAGATGCGTAGTTTTTTCGAGTTCACCTTGTAACTTTTGAGTTTTGTTCAACTGAAGTAACTAACCCCTTGATCTGTTATACTTATGTTCAATCCAGGTCATGAACTTTCTTTTTATTATTGGTATTGGTCGAGTAAAAGATAATTTTTTACAGCCACACTGCAAATTAAAGGGCTTAAGGTCTGAGTCAAACAAAAGAAAAAATATTCAGAGGTGTACAATGAACAATGAAAAAATATTCAAAAGATGAAAGGATTTTGAATTAAATTGCAGGGTGATAAAATATCTTGTAAGATATCTGTAGGGGATCAATGTACTGCTTCTGTTACTACCCAGGCTTCAACGAAGGTTACATCACACTTTTTTTTTAAATTATTTAAGGAATATAATGTTACGTGAATTGCATTGTATTTTGTCTGTTTGTTTATTAATTTGTACATACTCGGAAAATGCAGTCAGAGCCTTAGAAGACAAAAATTGCTGTATAGTAATGAAACTAATTTACTAAAGATAGAATGTTAAGTTTTATTCTTTGGAGCTGTGGTTTTATTTCAGTATTTCAGTATTTCTGCAGATCTAAGTCCTAGTCTTTTTCTAACACAATGAACAATTAGCAGGTATACAAGTCTGTTGACTCAAAGTTCTCAGAGCAAGTACTGGAGGTAATTGTACTTTTATGCCTTTTTTAAAGTTTTTGAAAAATTTAGAGTCAGGTACTTCACTTAACTTCTTAAAAGTCCAACTAACTCGGATCACAAATTGCCTTTCCTTTAGCAAATGATATTTTTGTACCAATGGACCCTACCGATACGTAGATCGTATGAGCAATCGATAATAATGACAGAGTTCTGAAGGTTACTTTTAAATGTTAGTCTTTCTTAAAAGTAAAAGAAAGAAAGTTGGTTGTTAGTTGCAACATGCAAACATTATAATTGTTGGGTGTTTTTTGCACTTATAATAAAAGTGATGGTTAAGTCTTAAAAAATACCCATGTTAATAGCAAGTTTTTGTGTGTTCAGTAGGCCAGAATTGGAGAAGAAGCATTTCTGGCACTGATTCCAGATCCTGTCACCTGTTTCTCGACTGCCAGGTATGATCAGAAGCAAAATTTTAGAATTGTTTCTAGTTCCAATTTGGTTGTTGTTGATTGGATCACAAGTGGACGATACCAGAGTGGGGAGCGGTGGGACTTCACTTCATACAGAAGTACAAATTGTGTTTACTTAGACAATGATCGGCCTATCTTCATTGATTCGGTAATGCTCCTATCTATTATTTTTTTGTACCCTTTTTTTTTAGTTGAGGCCTAATCGGAACTGAATTTTTCACTAGAACAACTCACAACTGGGCTATTGTATCTAAAACACATTAGTAGCTTTTTAGTAATGTTTATGGACTAAATTAACCTTGATCAGATAGTCATGTTCTTATAATCATTTTTGCCAACAAAAATTGGAGTTATTGTATACAGTAGTGGGATGAGCTGATTTGTTGCAATAGTGTTATCAAAAATAATTGATGCCTTTTGAGCATTACTTTATTTTACACCATTTTGTGATAAAAAATTCCTTGTATTGAATTATTAAGTGAGATAAAATACATGTAATAATAGGTTTTGTTGGAAAAAAGTTTGATCTATAGCATTGCTGAGCGCATGCATGATTATCAAGTAATTGCCATGATACTTATTTTGGGGTGAGTTACCTTTCATATAAGTTTTTGTATCTTTTTATTTATACATTTTGTTCAATAAAAGTCCATCTTTTCTTGTATTTATCTGTTGTATTAAATAGTAGATAGAAATTATTTCTTGCTAATGTTCTCAAGGAGATGATAGTTAACCTTGATTAGTCCAATTTAATCTCATATTACCCTCAACAATAAAAGAAGCAAAAACCATTGTAAAACTGGTGAAAATTACCATCTTGGACCTAAGCTAATCTTGCTATGGAGTCATTGGCTTTCAATTTCAAATCTCTGTTATAATTTTTGTTTCCTGATACAAAATGTAATATGCAACTACTTTTGTTTCATAGTGTACCTAAGTAGTCCAAAACTCGTATAAACCTAGATGGTACATGTTGGCACTGAAAGTAAGGATTGGTAAGAACTTAATTTCTTATTGCATGCTTTGTAGGCCAAAGCTGAAGCACGTACAAAATCAAATAAAGGAAGAAGTAAAGAAAATGATGTCTGCACAGCTACGCCCCCCTACTACTTTTGGTCGATATGCAAATTTGGAAACTCAGCAAGACCGTACTGTACCAGATCTTATAGCTTCATGCAGTACATTTGGCCCCCAGGTATCAATCTTATTGAAATAATTATTTAGCCATGTGGGTGCTGGATAATTTTTGTTTTCTAAGGCTCTCTTGCATTCTAGAAGGATAGCACAGTATGTCAATCCATCATTTACAGTATTGCAAAAGAAGTGAAAATCAAGTTAAGATCATACAGACATTTAGGCCCCCTGCTGTTACGTTCAATTTTTTGGAGTTACGATGAAAAAAAAAATTATATACAATTTCAGTGATCTTCATGATAAGAAAAACATATAAGGTTTCCTTAAACTCTCATTTGTACCTAAATAATCCTGAAGTTCAAGTTGGTCCTTGAACTTTCAAGAAAGAACTAAGATAGGCCTTGAAATTCTCTCAAAAAAATTTAGAACAACACCTGAATTTTTCTTTATAAACAATTATCAACTTTGGGTGGGTGTTATTTTCAAATAACAAGAAAAATAATGTCAGTTGCAAAGCTGATAAATGTCTAATGTTCTTGTCCCATCTATAAATTTGCTGTTGCAATTGCTAGCTTTGTCTCAGCTTCATTTTGTGTGATTCAATTTACAGTTTCACGATTAAAATAACAAGTTTAGTTTAACCAAACCCACCTCATGAGCATTTTTTTATGTTAAAACAGCTTCTATCATATCTTAGAGGCAGCTAGGTAAATTAGGCACTCTTTGTATATTTTTTGTAGGGAATGGGTTTAGTGACCCGTGTCGCGGCAACAAACACGGAGGCTGTGTATGCATTCTTGCGAACCCATCTTTCTTCCTTGGAGATATTTCTGGGTGCTCCACCATACTGCCAATCTGGATTGTAAACATATGAAACATGTTATTTGTTGTATGTGCGACCAAGAATTTTGTGAAGCAGTGCTCAGACTAAGAAACAATGTACTTGATTAGTTGTTTCTCTTGTGATTTTTATGTGCTTTGTAACTATAATCTTGAACTTACTATGACAATATCTGATATCAAAATAACTTCATTCTTTCCCTGTGATTTTGTGCTATTTTCTAAATGTGGCAAAATGCAAGTAGCAAGGCTTTGCATTGCTGGCATCAAATTCAGTAAAAGGAGTAACAATTGATTCTGTCGATGCATGTTTTTAACTTCTTTTGATTGGTTTACCGATTTATTACATGTTTCTGTCCAATGTAATTTTACATTCAATTATCTGAAGCTGGTTGCGACAAGTGCTCTTATGGTAATCTGATCAATAATTTGGGTTCATTCTTTGGTACTTGATGATTTTTTATCTTTTACTTATTACTGCCTAGACAAATAAAGGTATAATACTAATAAAGCCTTAACGTTCCTTAACATTTTATGCATTTCATCATTTTATAGATTAGAAAAAAATGTTAGTATTGCTTTTGTATAAAGCAGGTTGAAGAACTGACGAGACATTTGTTATGGTGGCTTTGCAGTTTGCACTGAATTCGAAACGAAGCTTCATGTTAACACAGAGAAGAAGGTTTAAATTGTGAATCCAACATCCTTTCTGGTAATTAAAAAAGCAATCTAAAACTTTTATTTAAATTTTGTCTTAATTTTAAGATAAAAGGAAATTGATGAACCTAGGACAAGTGATGTTGTTTGTTTCTTCAGTAAAAGCACGTTTTGACATGGCATGACTCACGTGGCATGACCATTTGCATACCGTGACTATCCCTTGACATTTTGATCACAGCACGGCACGTGAAAAATTAATTTGGTCACAGCACAGCACGTTTTTTCTACTCTAGTCTTGTATATAATGTTGATTCACTTTTATCAAAGGATAAAAAAAGAGAGAGAAAGTATACAAGTAATTAAGCTATCTATTTTAATCGATTGAAATTTCCTCGTGGAATTCAGAACATATAAGAAAATGATTAGAGTCAGAATTGTGGAAAAGCTGGTTAAAATGTCATTATCTATACAATTTATCTCAGGCTAAAAGGTCCCAATAAGAACTGCAAAAATGACGAAATAGAATTTACCGATATGTTATGATTTCAAATAAAGACTCAAAATGTCATTAAATTCTTGTAGAAAACAAAAAAGACAATGACATTGATTACGTGAGACAAGATTCCCAGGAATTAGGGGTGGCAAAAAGCTCGTAGCTCGTGGCTCGATTGTGACTCGCTCGCTCGTTATTGGATCGAGCTGTTAACGAGCCAGCTCGCTACTAGCTTGATCCAGAATTAACAAGTTAAAGCTGGGCTCTAGCTTGCTCGCCAACTTGCGAGCTGACTCGGCTAGGCATCAATTTGTGAATTTGTGTGCATTTTATACTGTCTAGCACGGTTCAACTCAGTCCCAGCTCGGTTCAACTTAGTTCAACTCGGTCCAAAAAATTTATCTAATTTATTTTCTTCTTAAAACAAGATCCAGCCAAACCCAGTGAGCCAACTCGTCAGCTCGTGACGATTTCAAGCTGAGATTTCAACTCGGACCTCTAAAGTCAGCTCGCTCGTGACTCAGACGAGTCAGCTCGTAACGAGTTCAAGTTGAGCCCAGCTCGTGACGAGCTAGCTCATTGCCACCCCCTGCCAGAAATCTTATTCATTCTCTGGTATAAAAAAAATTACAAAAGAAAAGAAAAGAAAAACTGGAGATATGATCTTTCATAGTTGTAAGGGTGGGCCAGAATGATTATCAAGGCGATACAAAAATTTTGGACGTGACATAATTTTCTTATTATTTTGTATATTAAGTATATTTTTATAAATAAAAAAATTAGAAAAATATAGGAAAAAAAGCATATTTGGAGAAAAAATAGACATAATATATATATTTTTTTTTGAAAAAAAAAAAGCACAAAATGAAAGTAAAAACAACTTTTTGGAACCAGGAGCTGGGAACCACTTGGCTCCGCCTATGCATAGTAGCTCCAATTTTATTTTCATATTTTATTTGAGTTACCCATAGTTGTGTTCTAAAAAATAATAATGATGATGAATTATTTTGAAGGAGATTCTAAATATCTTGTATGTAGAATACAAAATACACTTCAAAATAGTTTCTTGCGATCCGGATAACGTAATTTTAATATTTTATTTATCTATCCTAATTTTATTTGAATTTTTTCCAACAAAATGTACATTTCATATTTTAGTTTAAAAAATTGTTAAAAAAATATCACATCTTTCAAGGTTTAATATATCGAATGCAGATTTATTTGTCGAACCAGGGACGGAGCCAGACTTTCATACTATGGGGATCAAACGTAAAGGGGGTCAAGCATATAAAATTTTCCTACTACAAATGGGAGTCAATTTCACACTATTCATAATATTTTACTTTAAACTATATTAAAATAAGATATAAATAAAAAAAAATTCAAAATGAATGGGGTCAATTGACCCCCATTCATTGAGGGTAGATTCGCCCCTGTGTCGAACCATCAAAAATTCAAAATGCAAACTAAGTATTACATAATACGAGCAAATCTAGAGTGTGATGTGCTTACCAAGAGAATTATGAGCACAACTTCAAAAGTCTATTTGACCAGCTTCAAACGACAAATCCAAACCGTTAAAATCCATCTACTTTATGAGTGATGTATGTACATGAAATATTTTGAAAGTTTTGAATTCATTTAGTACAAGGTCAAGCGGTCAAAAAAATAAATCTTTCATAAGTTATTTTATAATTTGTTTTATGTATTCATTTTTTATCATTTTTTTTCACCAAATGCAGGAGGATTTACTTTACGATTCATGTCAGATTAAAACAGACAACTCAGATCTACTTTTAGATTGATTGTTTGTGCACAGAAATAACAAAAGATAAATTTTGCTGGAGGTCATTAAACTTTATCCTTTGTCACGAATTGGTCACTCAAGTTTGATTTGTTTCTCTATAGCCACTAAAATCTTAATTTATCCCAATCAAGTCACCTTATTACTTTTTTATTCAAAACATTAACGTAATATTCTTATTCCGTCCAAAATATAACGGAATATGCTCATTTCATCCAAAATTTTAACGGAATATGCTCATTCTGATCAAAATACTAACGGAAAAGTTATATTTCATTAATATTTTAGATGGAAAAGTTATAGAGTGATTTGATTGGAACAAATTTAAATTTCAATGACTATAGAGGAACAAATTAAACTTGAGTGACCAATTCCTAACAAAGAACAAAATTTAGTAACCTCCAACCGAATTTACTCAATAACAAATCTAATAAAATAAGTACAAAAATATATTGTTTTGGTGTTAGTTTATGACATCCTGCATGATGATGAGTACATAGCATCATAGTAACAACTTAATTGTTCAGGAAAGGTTCGGCGAGGTCAAAAATTCGTGATTCGGTAATAATTCGGGTATAATTCGGGAATGATTCGGAATAATCCAGATCAGAGATCTCAGTCCTACAAGGAAGCAAAAAAAAATGTTCTGGAAAAAATTCAGAAAAAATTCGCGAATAATTCGTAAAATTCGAGAAAAATTCGTAAAATTCGCAAATTATTCTGGAATAATTCGGTCAAAGTTTGGTCAATCGAATAATTCGGCGTTCGATTCGGTATCACCAAAAAAATAAATTATTCAGGTATAATTCGCGAATCTTGTCACTATGCATAGCATAGTACATCACTTTGAATTTGAATTCTCCTTTCAATAATTACCGCGTGTAAAGACTTCATTGTAGACATCATAGAGCATATATGGACTAATAAATGGGTTTCGTTGCATCAATTCTATGTGCTTCATTTGAGGCTGAAAATAAGAATTTATTAAATTTAATGGGCTTTCAGGCCACAATTTTGAGCCCATTCCGAATAATATTTTGGCGTCTTCTCTTTTCCAAAAAAAAAAAAGGAACTTTGTAATATTTTTACAAAGTCTATCAACAAAAATTCTTTCAGCTTACATCTTTGAAAGCCCCAAAAATATTCATTATGGCATGTAGGTAAAATTTAATATGATACTATAATATTGCATCTCGGTTCTAGAGGAGAATATATAGATTCCAGTTGAATTATTTTCTTAATAACAAGATGCAAAATGGGTTTTCTGTTGCGCTAAAACTTTGCAACTTGAATCCAGTTGCAGTGTTGTATTCCGAAACTTGAATCAGTGTCAAAATTGAAAAACGACAGGTTAAGTCAGTTTTTTGCCGGATCTATTTAGAATGTAAGACTTACTTTAAAATTCGTACTAATCTTAAATTAAATAGTTCGGATTTAACCTGACAGATCAGATAATCCAAACTCACGATGAATAGAAAATTTAAAATTTGTACGATCAAATACACATAAATTTTGATGTGAATCAAACATCGAACTGAATTTTTTTTTGGTTGAAAATCCGGAGGTGATATTTCATTAATCATGACAAAATCAGTTATATATTGTTTTGTACTAGTACATATAACATTTGTACTAGTACTTACACTGTTACAACTGAAACCCCTTGACAAAAGTAGACAATAAAATTAGAAAAAAGCCGAACCAAGAGTTACTGCGCTCAGATTAATAGATAGTGAGCCTGCAGAATTTCTTGTCATTAGCACAAAAAGTGATGTTGTAATCAAGACGAGGCAGGGGTATCCAAGAGAGTCTTCATGCTCAGATGAGGTTTGTGCCTGAGTTATTTAAAAGAAAACACAGAGAAAGAGGCTAGAAAGAAGGAAGGAGAAGAAGAGAGGGAGGAGAAGGAGGAGGAAAGGGTCACTGTCAACGCATCATCATCATTAATCATAAACATACATTATTTAATCGTAGACATAGTAGATATTACTAGTAAAGGTGGAGAGAATCTACAAACTCCCATCTGAACTCGTTTAATTGAGACGAGGTTGAGCGACGAGCAGTACCAGATCGGGCGAAGGAGCCGAGATAAAGTGGTGGACTCTCAAACCCCCGATCGCCTCGCTATCACGGACCAAACCCTAAAGCTATCCGAGCAGCGCAACCCGAGGCGGGACAACGGAGCAACAAGGCAGAGTGAATGAACTGCGACCAAATCCGAAACGGAAGCGTGGGCTCGACGGAGGCGAGGTGATGGTAATTGGCGACCAGATCCAAAACAGAAGCGCCGATTGAATAGAGGCGAAGTAATAGAAAGCGACGATCAGATCCGAGGTGGAACTGATCCGAGGTGGAAGCGCCAGCTCAACGGAAACAAAGTAGTAGAAGGAGATGGCGGGAGAAGGGACGTCTCCTCAATAGGTGGGTGTGAGAGGGGGTCAGGTGGGCGGGTCGTGGAAATCTCCTTCTACGATTCCCAAACCGTCAATGAGTTTTTTTGCTATAGAACTGAATTTGATCTAATACTCATCATACCGTTCTGACTCCAATAAAGTAATAGGTCATTTTTTTTAATTATTTTCCCGAAGTAGAATAACCTCTTTTACGTTTCAACCGGATATATGATGCAGCCCTAACTAATATCAAATAACAATTTCCAAAAAATAAAATGTCGGTGGTGGGTGGTTTGAGTCAAACCTAATAAAATTCTATAACATAACAAGCTAACTTCAACTAATGATTGACAAACCAACGGATTTCTATTTAAAAGAAAACAAAGTCAGATTGCCTCCTTGGTCTTAATCAGAGCTGAATCTAGGTTATATGAATGGCATCAATTGATGCTCATTTATTTTCAAATTTTTAATATTTATATTTTATTTGTAATAAAGTTCAAAATAAAATATTATATATAGTGTGAAATTGACATTCATTTGTAGTAAGAAAATTTTATATACTTAATTTTCATTCACATTTGACCTCCATAGTCTGAAAGTCTGATTCCGCCCCTGGTCTTAACACATTGATTCTCTAGATTTTCGCACAGAAATCATGTTCTCTTTCTCTAGAATTAAGCTACTTTTTTCTTTGACAGTTTGCTATCATTAATTCGTACAAAAGCAAAAGTAGGCCATTCTAGAGGAGTAGAACTGGAGTGTTTCTAAGTTCATCAAATCTCTTTGTGACTCAACTCTAAAACTTTTTGAATTAGTTTCAAACAACGAATCCAAACCGTTGAAATTCTTTTACCTTACGAGTGATGCATCTACATGTAAAAAATTTAAAATTAATTTTGTATAGAGTCAAGTGATAGCTAACTTCTCCAATAAAAAATATTGGCATACTGACATGCTGAGTTGTACAATCAGACTCAATTTAATTTGGGTTTGGATCTGGTTGGGAACTACTTGGGATTGAATGTGGCCTGATTCATTTCTTAATTAGCGAGTTGGAGTATTCTCATATTCGATTCATTAAGTTAATAAGCAAATTAATAATGAACGAGTTGTTAACTAATTTTTAACGAGCTAGTCACAAATTATGAGTGATTTAGAATCACAAGGAAATACGCATGTTCTAGCAAATTAGCAAGTAGCAACTTGTTTTCTCTACCTGTTTAAGATTTGTTTTGTGACCACTACATGTACGATCACACAAACTAGGTCGACGACATTATTAGCGAAGTACTGAATGAATCTCAGCCGTCGAAGTTTGAACGAACGGATGCTTCCACTTCAATTAATGCTAAGTTGTACGAATTGGACCACGGAAGGGCATTTTCGTCCACGAAAGGTTATTTCGGGACTCTCGCGTCCGACGAGACAAGACAATTCAACACAGCCAACGAAGATTTTCAAAACCCGATGCGAGACGAGCGCAACCGTCAGTAAATTTAATGCGTCGGCTCTGTTTCTTTTTAGTAGTTTGATATTTTACATCATTCTTTTTAGTTTAAAATATGGAGCGGGTCGACTATGACTTCAATTTCAGTCCACTACACCGTTGTGTATACATAGTAAGGAACAAAAATTAGTGAAACAAACTTTCGGCCTAGCCGGCTAGACAAATTCGCATCCTCTGAGATATCTCAAAATTTGCGTGACTTTATGGAAAATCGCAACCATTCCAATGCGTTCTGCACGAATCTCTAAGCAAAAATAATACGGCCCCTGCGCTATCCCCAAATAGACACCGGACACGTCGGTCACGCAAAAGTTGAGATATACGCACTCCGGCTAGACGGGGTAAGGATGTTTAACAAAGCAGTTTTAGCTTCATACAGATCACATACCCCAGAATAAAAACAGCGTAGCAAATAGTTCGTGCGCTGTAGAAGCAGTAATTACTCTGTTCAAATCTATAATAAAGAGAAGGTACCAAGTTTTGCTGTTTTGGTGACCGACTTGGGCTGTTTCCTGTCTCCGACTTTTTCTTATCATTTTGCGTCTCCATATTTTGCTGGCCCGACAATCTTATCCTATCCTGCATTATTTATCAAATTAATAATGAATAAGTATATAAGTTTGATTTGTTCAAAAATTGGCCTGATATTCTGGGTTGGTTCCTCCCATTGGACTGTCTAATTTAGTTGGAAAGAAGCAATTTCATATTATATTAGCGTTTTTTAAGCTAAAGCCATGCTTTCTATGGGATACAACTCTGCTGTTATTCCAATGGAAAAGCAGAGTCCTGCTTTTCTGATCCCAACTATCAAATTCATTAAGATTTGTTCATGAAAAAAATTTATTTATCGAGATACAAAAATAAATTTTTTTGAATGGTTGAGATCGAAAAGGCAGGACTCTGTTTTTCTATTGGAATAACAGCAGAGTTCATTCCCTTTCTATGCTATCTAGCCGTCTTAAAAAGAAGGGCCGGTTTGGGCATTTTTAAAAATACCAGATGGGTCTGGGTATTTTTATTAATTTATAATTAACTTTGGGTATTTTTTTAAATGTCGGTGGTTCCTCTTCCCATTTGGTACGGAATTTCATAAGATAATTACATACAGATTAAAGTAGTGGATTGCGTTTGGACTGTCTAATTTAGTTGGAAGAAGCAATTTCATATTATATTAGCGTTTTTTAAGCTAAAGCCATGCTTTCTATGCTATCTGGCAGTCTTAAAAAGCAGGGCTCTTATTTCATATTAAATTAGCAAACTCTTTTCATTCCGGAATTGCAACTTTATTGTTCCAAGATAATTTATAAAATTCTACCTAAAAATAGTATTTTGGATATAATTCGATGATAAATTCAAAATGATGTCAATAATCAAAGAATAATTCGATATAATCAGGGGCGGAACCAAGGCCTAGGCCAGCTTGGGCCCTGGCCCCCCCTTGGCCCAGAAAATATACAGAGTCCCTTTAATAAAAAAAAAAAAACTAGCACTCCCGTTTATGGGCGATGGCACTCTGGTGAGTGCCGATTGGGCTCCGCGTCTCCGCGACGAGGTGACTGGGCCCCCTTACCGATCATTCTTGGTTCCGCCACTGGATATAATATGAGAAATATGAACAAACTTTGTTGTGCTTGTAGTTGCTGCCCCCCTGAATTTTGAGTTTTAGTGGAGATTTATCGGTGTCGATCGACTTTGTCCCCCCTGAAATTTTTTTTGCCCCCTCTGGACGTTTGATTTGTAATTCGAGTTAAATGTAAGGTTAAAATTGAAACAAATTTGTTAAATTTTGATTGGTAATTAGAATTATAAGTTAGAGCATCAGAAATTACAAGTCAAAACATTGAAAAGTATAAGTTAAAATATTATTTTTTATCGAGTATCCAATTGATTTGATGAATTTAAATCCGATTCGATATTTTTTTGCCCCCCGACAAAAATCCTGAATCCGCCTCCAGTGGCCAAGCAGTGAAAATTGACAAAAACACAAAACACAACGTATTTACATTGCCTAAAAAATCTTTTGCGCATTCAAGACGCATCGTGACTTCTTAAGAAAAACACGGCACTGAACGTATATGGTATGGGACATCCGTAATGCGAAAAAAATGGACAAAACAAGATATCAAAGAATTCGAATATTTTTTTCATTCAAACGAACTGTGAAAACTACTGAGACTAAAAAAAAACACTACGAAAGACCTTATACGAAGCAATACAAATTAGTTATTAAAAGGGTTTCAAGTTTTATACTTTGCATTTTTCAACGTTATAAATATCATTTCAGATGTTTATTTTTTTAATTGTAAAAATTTTATAAAAATTTTATAATATAAATCATGTATGTATTGTTGAATTTGAAATTTAAAAAACTATTTTTAAGGGTCGTTAAAATTGTCAAAATAAAGTACTTGTCAAGTGATCTATCTTTGTCTACAATTTTTAAGATTGTCATTCATATCCTTTGAATAATAAAGAGTGATGCTACGATGCTTTGGAAAATAAATAGAGTGTTTTACTTCCCGCTCATATCTCCATTTACAAAGTTCAAATAGTCGATCTAAATTTTTCAACATGATCTTCATAGATATGTGCTTGGAGACCAAATTTTACATTTTTTGGAAATTTTAACTATTTTTTTAGAATTTTTGAAATCAGTGTTTTTGTGAATTTTTTATTATTTTTTTATTTAATGAAAAGCTGTGATTTTCAAAAATTCTAAAAAAATAGTAAAAAATTTCCAAAAAATGTAAAATTTGGTCTCCAAGCACATATCAATATGAAGATCATGTGGAGAACTTCGGATCGACTATTTGAACTTTAAAAATGGAGATATGAGCGGGAAGTAAAACACTCTCTTTACTTCCCAAGCATGATAGCCTATCCCAATAATAAAAATCAATAACATTACATGTATATTGATCGTTACAATGGCAAATGTAATAACATCCCAAAAAGAATTGGATTTTGTTCAAAGGGCCGTGGACAGAATCTCATCCAAAGCCGGACCTTACCGTTTAATTTGTTTTAAGATTTGTGCCAACATATTTAAAACTTAATAACTCTGAATGATTCCATAAATTTAAATCATCCATATAAATTTTAACACAGAGTGGACGGTTTAAACTGACTTTGAATGAGATTTTGATCAAACAAATACCGGCGCATTAAAAAAATTTGCACTATCTTCTAACAAAAATTATTTCTTCGCTTCCTACATAAATTTGCTGTAAATATTTTCATCACATGAGAGGAGAGCCCATATCCTCCCCTTACCTCACATCTTCAGTTTGAAATCTCAACCATCCGATCAGAATCAGTATCAATTTGACTTAAGTCTACAATACACAAGACCTCTTTAATATTTGCGCCAATCTGAATCGAACGGTCCAATTCCATTATTTAAAACTCAAAAATCGAGTTGTTGCGTGAGATATGAATTCTCAAGAGAATAAACATATAAGAAACAACTTTTGGTCTAATAGCAAAAAATAACATCTTCCGTGGGAGAGGTTGTGAGTTCGAGATCCGAATGACAGGTCATTTATGGACGGATTACTCATGTTATTACACGTCCAATTACTAAATCCAGACTGTTCTTTATTGTGACACAAATTTCAAAAACAACCCCCCTATGTCTAAACAGGCAGCGAATTTCTATTGTTTGACTGGGAATTAATCTCAGCTCATCAAAATGAATGCAGTACCGTAAAAAATTTGAACTCTACAACTATCACCATAGTACCCGTCTCATAATTTCTATCAGGGAAGTTTGGAGAAGTTACATCAAAACAATTTGATAAATAGTCTATCTTTTCATTGAAAATTATTTGAAATATGAAAAATTTGAGAATCTCAATGCTTAAGAAATTTGGAAATTTTGAATTTCAACGTAAGGCATTTGATATGCTATATGTACTATTTATTTTTTGAATACGGATACAGATCGGATATTAGATAGTATGGATATAGATATATATAGAATCGGAGTGGATATTTATTAAAAATATATAAAATTATTAAAAAATATTAAAGTTCATAATATTTATTTAATTATAATGGTGAATAAGATAATATTTTTCATAATATATATTAAAATATCTACTATTCAAATACGGATAATTACTGATAACTAAAAGTTAAAATTATATCTGTATCTGTTTTCACACGGATTTTCGGATATAAATATCCTCATCTAATTTTTTCGAATACGGATCGGATATTATCCGCTCCGTTTTCACCCCTAGCTTGAAAGGAAAAAAAAATATTGTGCAAAAAGAAGTTTCAACCTTTTATAATTGAAAATATGAATTATTTTTTTTCCAACGCAATCAGAGCAAAATATATTTTATTCAACGCTTTTAACTTGCCGTTTGAAGTTCGAATTTAGGGCTTAAAAATCTTTAACATGAAATTTCCCTTTATTATTTAAAAAATGCCGCATAAATTAGCAAGCCATTAAAACTCTAATGAAATTCTACGTGATGCCATATTATGGGATCCAGATGGATATACCAAAAATGTCCTTTTATAAGTTATAATGGTGTCATATATAACAATTTAGCAAGTACTGCTTAAAAAATTATCACAGAATAACAAATCACATGAGTTTGTTTAAATAATGCCCCAATTGAGTCATGAACCGAGTATTCCAAGGTCCCCAGTCCAGCCTAGAAAGCCGGTGATACAGCGAGTGAGAAAAATCCAAACCAAATTCCTGGGAAGAGAATTTACCAACACCCGTTCTATTGTACTAAGTATGAACCGTGTATAAATATTTAATGTTCCCACTCATTTCCTATAATTTTATCGTATAAAAATAAAACTACACAACTATGACATAATTGGAGACATCATGGAGCCAATTTTATCTCACAATTCTTTCATACATAACTATTATAATGAAATAATAAAGCATACATAATTTATATACTGTTTGTTTGTCGATCAAATATCATGATACACTCCGGACCAGTATTCTCTGCGGAGTCCTGCGGAGCTTCTAATCTGGTCTGTTCGTTTTGATCAGACGGACCAGACCAGATCGGACTCCGCAGATCAGATTTTGTTTTTTTTTTCAATTCAAGCAAGATCTGATCTGGTCCGTTCGATCAAACGAACCGGCCAAATTAGAGGCTCCGCAGGACTCTGCAGAGAATACGAATTCGATCCACTCCACAGTACACTTTTCCACTAAACTGAGGTCCCCTAAATCCCAATTGTACAAACAAATTCAATATCAAAGACCGGGTTCATTTTGTTACTATTTTAAGGGAACAGAGAAAGTAGCAACACAGAAAATCCGAAAGGGTCAAACCGTCACATAGGAAAAGAAACCGTAGCCGCAACAACAGCAGCTGCTTACGCAAGGGGCAGCGCCGTCCAGAATTCGATTGCTTATTCCATATCAGTTCATTTCAAACATTAAATTCGCCAAATTGATGAATTGATTTACCAGATCTACCCTTCCACTCAAGACCTGGAGGCTGGAGCAGCTCATACCACGAAACCCAAAGAAGAAGGAAGAGAGAGAAACCTAGAGAGAGAGGGACTCCGTCCCACTGCAACCAAGTCTGAGTAGGCGGGAGAGAGAGGAGAGGAAAAAAAGTAAAGTGTAATAGCGAAGAGAGAAGAGAGGGTGTAAAAGCAAGAGCAAATAGCCCTCTTTTTCCCCGATTCGTTCATTCTGATCTCGTGATATTCAGGAAATTTCTTCGAATATTGTTCCTCTGGCCATCGAATTGTGCTGGAATCTGGTCGGAGTCGGTGGATCAGGCTTATGATCGATGGTTAGTGAACTTATTGTTTTCTTAATTTGATTGCGTGTATCTTGGAGTTTCATTGTATACAGCTTATTAGAGTTTTTGTACTCAAAATTTGGATTTGATATCTCGTAACCGGTTGATCTATGCTATTACTTACAGTCGGTACCTTGGAAAATTTAAAGGAATATTGAATTGAACGATGAAAGCTGGATTTTGAGATACTTTCACCCATGTAGGTATCAACAAACGAACTAGGTTATTACTGTACTCTAGGTGATTATCGTAGTTGTTTTTTATTCGAGTTGAAACTTTGAGCTAGCTTTGCAATATTTTGCCAGCATCAGTTCTCAGTATGGATAGGATTCCAGTTCAGCGAAGCAAGATGTCTTGACCATTTTAAGGGAGTTTTTGGAAATCTAGGGGAGCGTAATGTCTCTTTCGGTTGCCATAAACTCAAAGTCAATTAAGATTGAGTTGGGAGTAACCTCAATATCCATACGTGCATTTGTTTAATTTGAAGTTTTCTTAAATGGATCAAAATTATTAAAGTGGAAAACATACCGGGTTCTGCTTTCTTGTAAGTTATTGACGATGATTTGGCAACTTCCCATAATTATTGCTACCTATAAATATGTTTAAATAGTTCAAGTAACGTGCAGCAAGTAAAAAGATTTTAGCTTGATGCAACTCTATTTATAGACCTATCCTATGTTTCTCCAGGTACTATGTTTGGAATCAGCTATTTTATTTATATTATACTTGCTGTACACTTTGCAGTATGCGGATGGATACTTAATTAAAATCCCTAGTTGAGAAAAGACTTCAAGTTTTTTTTGGAAATACCCTAGCCGTTCCTAACACAATATCAACATCTTAATATAAATCGGTCCAGTATTAGATGAGATTTTGTCCAAAGTCATTTGGACAAAATCCAATTCCGTATAAATTATGCAAGTTATACATATTTTAGGATAAAATTATCCATCGTTTAGCTAGTTTCGTAATTCATGCATCCCAATAAATGTGTTTCGTAATTCACGCAGAAGTATTTGGTCAATATTTTCTATGGCAGTTACTCCGTGATAAAAATGTAGCGAGTAAAAGTGAACTTTGAGTGAGGCGGCATTCGGTCCCACGTTTGAAACAATGGCAACATTAATTCATTAATTTGTTTCATTTTGCAAAATAACTGTTCGTAAATTATTTTTGGGGGAATTTCACATATACCCCTCGAAAACTTCAAAATTATGTATTTCCCCCTCTAAACTTTAAAATTACATATTTTCCCTCTAAACTTCAAAAACTCACAAATTTATCCATTTTATTGTTTTTTATATTAAAACTCATTTTCAATTTATAAAATACCCACTTTATCATTTATTAAAAGCATAAAAAGTCCATCAAACTCAAATTGAATATGAAGAGTTCCTCTACCGTCCGATCCACGCGCATCGCATTAAGATCTGTGTGTGTAGCTTCAATATATGTGCGTGCTGACTTTAAGATTCGTGCTAATCTAGCGCGCACAGATTTTAAAGTAATTTCGATCCGCACGCATCGCATTAAGATATGTGCACGTCGCTTCAATATCCGTGTGTTCGCTTCAAGAATCATGTTGATCTAGCGTGCACAGATTTTAAAGCAGTTTAGAAAGTAGAGGATCCTTTCATATTCAAATTTGAGTATGATAGGCGTTTTATGCTTTTAATAAAGGGTAAAATGAGTTTTAATATAAAAGACAATAAAATGGGTAAATTTGTGAGTTTTTGAAGTTTAGCGGGGAAATACGTAATTTCAAACTTTGGAGGGAGAAATACGTAATTTTGGAGTTTTTGAGGGTATACCTGAAATTGCTCCTAAAAAATGAAATTAACTTTGAGTGAGAGTGAGGTATTGCACGAATTCTCGATCTACCAGTTACGACTAAGAACAGCAAATAGAATCTCCTTGCATCTATCGATCTGAGCCTCATATCTCGTCGTTGTTATTTTCGTTTGATCGGCAAGGTTGGCCTGTGCGGACCTCTTATCGAGTTTCTAGAAGCAATCCGCCATTGCAATTTATATTTATTTTAGTAACAAGTAGACCAAGGAAGGGCCTCTCTCTGTATAAAATTGAGGAGGGATCCGATTACATCTTTTTGGTGACATACTTTGACACCTATCATTTTCAAAATCCAAATAGTCGATTCAAACCGTTCAACATGATGGATATATTAAAATGTGCTTGGAGATCAAATTTTACACTTTTTTGAATTTTTTTGCTATTTATTAAGATGGTTACAAAAATCGTTGTTTTCAGACCATTGAAAAACAACGATTTTGTAACCATCTTAATAAATAGTAAAAAAAATTAAAAAAATGTAAAATTTAATCTCCAAGTACATTTTAATATGGTGATCATGTTGAACGGTTCGGATCGACTGTTTGAATTTTGAAATCACAAAATTAACCTATATAAAAAATGGTGTCACGATGTGTTACAAAAAAAAGGTGTAATTGGATCCCTCCTCTATAAAATTATACTAAAAAATTCAGAGCGTTCAAACGGTATATTAACAGGGTGTTTTGTCAAATTATTCGAACCTCTGGAGGCGTCGATAGAAAGAAAGCGAGAGATGGCGGAGGCATCAGGTGTAGTTACAGTAGAGAAGGTGAGAGGAAGATCAACCATCACTCGCTGTTTTTTCAGATACCCCCTCAAGCTTATCCTCCCCAAAAAGGTAGTACCTCTTTTTCTGGAATTTGACCCTACAAGTTCCGAAATGTCACGAGTACGTCATTTTGTGTGTGTTTTTTTTAATAGCGCCTGACTTCTCCGATTGTAATTTAGGTGGGCTCCTCTCAAGTTGATGCAGTTTGGATCTATGCTCTCTCCTATGGTGGTGGCATCGTTTCGGTTAGATCATTGAAAATTAAATCATATAATTTTTCGATTACAAAATGGGGATCATTTTGTCTTTTTTGTTTGAAAGAAAGTTCAATTCCTTGTTGAAAAGTAATGTAAAATGAGCATTTTAGAAGGATTAGTCTAGCAATGATCATGTTAATTAATTTAGTCAGACTTGAATAGTCCCAAATTGATCAACAAGTAAATATTCTTACATAAGATGCGTAGTTTTTTCGAGTTCACCTTGTAACTTTTGAGTTTTGTTCAACTGAAGTAACTAACCCCTTGATCTGTTATACTTATGTTCAATCCACGTCATGAACTTTCTTTTTATTATTGGTATTGGTCGAGTAAAAGATAATTTTTTACAGCCACACTGCAAATTAAAGGGCTTAAGGTCTGAGTCAAACAAAAGAAAAAATATTCAGAGGTGTACAATGAACAATGAAAAAATATTCAAAAGATGAAAGGATTTTGAATTAAATTGCAGGGTGATAAAATATCTTGTAAGATATCTGTAGGGGATCAATGTACTGCTTCTGTTACTACCCAGGCTTCAACGAAGGTTACATCACACTTTTTTTTAAAATTATTTAAGGAATATAATGTTACGTGAATTGCATTGTATTTTGTCTGTTTGTTTATTAATTTGTACATACTCGGAAAATGCAGTCAGAGCCTTAGAAGACAAAAATGGCTGTATAGTAATGAAACTAATTTACTAAAGATAGAATATTAAGTTTTATTCTTTGGAGCTGTGGTTTTATTTCAGTATTTCTGCAGATCTAAGTCCTAGTCTTTTTCTAACACAATGAACAATTAGCAGGTATACAAGTCTGTTGGCTCAAAGTTCTCAGAGCAAGTACCGGAGGTAATTGTACTTTTATGCCTTTTTTTAAGTTTTTGAAAAATTTAGAGTCAGGTACTTCACTTAACTTCTTAAAAGTCCAACTAACTCGGATAAAAAATTGCCTTTCCTTTGGCAAATGATATTTTTGTACCAATGGACCCTACCGATACGTAGATCGTATGAGCAATCGATAATAATGACAGAGTTCTGAAGGCTACTTTTGAATGTTGGTCTTTCTTAAAAGTAAAAGAAAGAAAGTTGGTTGTTAGTTGCAACATGCAAACATTATAATTGTTGGGTGTTTTTTGCACTTATAATAAAAGTGACGGTTAAGTCTTAAAAAATACCCATGTTAATAGCAAGTTTTTGTGTGTTCAGTAGGCCAGAATTGGAGAAGAAGCATTTCTGGCACTGATTCCAGATCCTGTTACCTGTTTCTCGACTGCCAGGTATGATCAGAAGCAAAATTTTAGAATTGTTTCTAGTTCCAATTTGGTTGTTGTTGATTGGATCACAAGTGGACGGTACCAGAGTGGGGAGCGGTGGGACTTCACTTCATACAAAAGTACAAATTGTGTTTACTTAGACAATGATCGGCCTATCTTCATTGATTGGGTAATGCTCCTATCTATTCTTTTTTTGTACCCTTTTTTTTAGTTGAGGCCTAATCGGAACTGAATTTTTTACTAGAACAAACACATTAGTAGCTTAGGGACTAAATTAACCTTGATCAGATAGTCATGTTCTTATAATCATTTTTGCCAACAAAAATTGGAGTTATTGTATACAGTAGTGGGATGAACTGATTTGTTGCAATAGTGTTATAAAAAATAATTGATGCCTTTTGAGCATTACTTTATTTTACACCATTTTGTGATAAAAAAATTCCTTATATTGAATTAATTAAGTGAGATAAAATACATGTAATAATAGGTTTTGTTGGAACAAAGTTTGATCTGTAGCATTGCTGAGCGCATGCATGATTATCAAGTAATTGCCATGATACTTATTTTGGGGTGAGTTACCTTTCACATAAGTTTTTGTATCTTTTTATTTTATACATTTTGTTCAATAAAAGTCCATCTTTTCTTGTATTTATCTGCTGTATGAAATAGTGGATAGAAATTATTTCTTGCTAATGTTCTCAAGGAGATGATAGTTAACCTTGATTAGTCCAATTTAATCTCATATTACCCTCAACAATAAAAGAAGCAAAAACCATTGTCAAACTGGTGAAAATTACCATCTTGGACCTAAGCTAATCTTGCTATAGAGTGATCAATTGGCTTTCAATTTCATGGCTATAGTGAAAATCTCTGTTATAATTTTTGTTTCCTGATACAAAATGTAATATGCAACTACTTTTGTTTCATAGTGTACCTAAGTAGTCCAAAACTCGTATAAACCTAGATGGTACATGTTGGCACTGAAAGTAAGGATTGGTAAAAACTTAATTTCTTATTGCATGCTTTGTAGGCCAAAGCTGAAGCACGTACAAAATCAAATAAAGGAAGAAGTAAAGAAAATGATGTCTGCACAGCTACGCCCCCCTACTACTTCTTTTGGTCGATATGCAAATTTGGAAACTCAGCAAGACCGTACTGTACCAGATCTTATAGCTTCATGCAGTACATTTGGCCCCCAGGTATCAATCTTATTGAAATAATTATTTAGCCATGTGGGTGCTGGATAATTTTTGTTTTCTAAGGCTCTCTTGCATTCTAGAAGGATAGCACATGTCAATCCATCATTTACAGTATTGCAAAAGAAGTGAAAATCAAGTTAAGATCATACAGAAATTTAGGTCCCCTGCTCTTACGTTCAATTTTTTGGAGTTACGATGAAAAAAAAAATTATATACAATTTCAGTGTTCTTCATGATAAGAAAAACATATAAGGTTTTGGTCTATAAACCTTTCAGTAGCCCTTAAACTCTCATTTGTACCTAAATAATCCTGAAGTTCAAGTTGGTCCTTGAACTTTCAAGAAAGAACTAAGATAGGCCTTGAAATTCTCTCAAAAAAATTTAGAACAACACCTGAATTTTTCTTTATAAACAATTATCAACTTTGGGTGGGTGTTATTTTCAAATAACAAGAAAAATAATGTCAGTTGCAAAGCTGATAAATGTCTGATGTTCTTGCCCCATCTATAAATTTTCTGTTGCAATTGCTAGCTTTGTCTCAGCTTCATTTTGTGTGGTTCAATTTACAGTTTCACGATTAAAATAACAAGTTTAGTTTAACCAAACCCACCTCATGAGCATTTTTTTATGTTAAAACAGCTTCTATTATATCTTAGAGGCAGCTAGGTAAATTAGGCACTCTTTGTATATTTGTTTGTAGGGAATGGGTTTAGTGACCTGTGTCGCGGCAACAAACACGGAGGCTGTGTATGCATTCTTGCGAACCCATCTTTCTTCCTTGGAGATATTTCTGGGTGCTCCACCATACTGCCAATCTGGATTGTAAACATATGAAACATGCTATTTGTTGTATGTGCGACCAAGAATTTTGTGAAGCAGTGCTCAGACTAAGAAACAATGTACTTGATTAGTTGTTTCTCTTGTGATTTTTATGTGCTTTGTAACTATAATCTTGAATTTACTATGACAATATCTGATATCAAAATAACTTCATTATTTCCCTGTGATTTTGTGCTATTTTCTAAATGTGGCAAAACGCAAGTAGCAAGGCTTTGCATTGCTGGCATCAAATTCAGTAAAAGGAGTAACAATTGATTCTGTCGATGCATGTTTTTAACTTCTTTTGATTGGTTTACCGATTTATTACATGTTTCTGTCCAATGTAATTTTACATTCAATTATCTGAAGCTGGTTGCGACAAGTGCTCTTATGGTAATCTGATCAATAATTTGGGTTCATTCTTTGGTACTTGATGATTTTTTATCTTTTACTTATTACTGCCTAGACAAATAAAGGTATAATACTAATAAAGCCTTAACGTTCCTTGACATTTTATGCATTTCATCATTTTATAGATTAGAAAAAAATGTTAGTATTGCTTTTGTATAAAGCAGGTTGAAGAACTGACAAGACATTTGTTATGGTGGCTTTGCACTGAATTCAAAACGAAGCTTCATGTTAACACAGAGAAGAAGGTTAAATTGTGAATCCAACATCCTTTCTGGTAATTAAAAAAGCAATCTAAAACTTTTATTTAAATTTTGTCTTCATTTTAAGATAAAAGGAAATTTATGAACCTACGACAAGGGATGCTGTTTGTTTCTTCAGGAAGGTAAATGGTTTGCATGATTTTCTGTGCTTTGCTAGGATTTTTTTTTTTTGATTTAATCAAAAGTTGATATTTGTCCATTCATTGTACTGCCTAGACACATTGTATATAACTTCTGATTAAATCCAAGAAAACAAATATCATAGCAACAGCTTCTGTTGTTACATGAATTAATTTTGAAGTAATTGATATTGATTAAATGCTTGATAATAGTGCTGAGAGGCAGGATCAATAGGTGCATGATGGTTATGCACACCCTCATATGTTGTTATGATGTAGCACAAGTCATCGCGGGCCCTCTCGACTCTCTTCTTCACTCCACATCATGCACTCGAGCAGCGGTAATAGTTCATGTGTCCCTCAAAACCAAGGAATTACAATTATGATGTTGTTGCTTGAATATACCTTGTAACTGTACTGGGAAAATATCTGATGAATATAGCAATTATTTTTTTTCTAATCAAGTTGACTTTTAGGAGAAAACAAATGGGAAAAAAAAAGGGTGCCTTTGAATATAAATGGAGCAGTAAAACAAACAGTGCCCCTAGTTGACAACGACTCCTATAGATTGATTAATTAGGAAAATGAAAACAATGAAATTTTTATTTTTATTTTCACCTTTAAAATTTGTGAACTAATTAGGAAAAGGATCTGTGGGGCATTAAGTAGCCATGCAACTCTAAAGAGTTGGCTTGGCGTGTGAATTTTCTTAATTGAATATCAGTTAATTAACTATGTTTTTCAACATGCAGCTTGCAGTACAAAGTGCTACTGTACATGTACATTCTGTTGCCTGAGTTTATATATACTTCTGATATTTATGGAGGCATTTCAGTGTTGTTCTGGTAATTTTTTTCCACAAATGTTCTCTGCTTTCTTATTATAGTTTATTCCAGTGCTATTGATTTCGCATCAAGAGTACATACAATCTGACAATGCCTAGTGATTTATTTTTACATGAAATAATAATTACCTTGGATTAGGATTAGTCTTCACCATCTTCTTCCCATATTTTCTCCATCGGTATCCATCGTCTAAAACTTCTACATCTGACTTTGTCCTGAATGCAATCCTGTCACTCATGCATCTCATGCATGTTTTCTTTGAGCTCAGATT
Source organism: Carex kokanica (assembly GCA_025461125.1). Lineage (NCBI taxonomy): Eukaryota > Viridiplantae > Streptophyta > Magnoliopsida > Poales > Cyperaceae > Carex > Carex kokanica. Next base: position 1,192,092 of record JAJGRX010000866.1, on the reverse strand, counting down.
CCTGCAATTCCACTTTCAGTAACTCAACAAGCGAGTAAAAGACAAGAGTTGCATTGGTAACTCATCTCACTAATAAAAAATCTGAAGTAAAATTGGACTTACATTGTATGACATTATGTCAATGGACTTGCAGCAGTAGCACTCACTTGATAACTGCTCTCTGGCATGAGAAAAGGACTCTGAGGCAAGGGGTTGTATTTTTGTAGTAAATCCAGTTCTACAAACCCAGTGGTACCAGTACCATCAGCTGAGGTGCCATCACAATTTGGAGATGAAAAGTAGTAGGAAGACATCACTTATCCAAGAAAACTCAACTTATATAAACAAAAAATTTGGACGTGACATAATTTTCTTATTATTTTGTATATTAAGTATATTTTTATAAAAAAACTTAGAAAAATACAGGAAAAAAAAAATAGACATAATCTATATTTTTTTGAAAAAAAAAAAGCACAAAAATGAAAGTAAAAACTAGTTTTTGAAACCAGGGACTGGGACCCACTTGGCTCCGCCTCTGCATAGTAGCTCCAATTTTATTTTCATATTTTATTTCGATGCATTCTGTTGAATATTTAAACGAGTTACTTCATAGTTGTGTTCTAAAAATAATAATGATGATGAATTATTTTGAAGGAGATTCTAAATATCTTGTATGTAGAATACAAAATACACTTCAAAATAGTTTCTTGCGATCCGGATAACGTAATTTTAATATTTTATTTTGATGCTATCCTAATTTTATTTGAATTTTTTCCAACAAAATGTACATTTCATATTTTAGTTTAAAAAATTGTTAAAAAAATATCACGTCTTTCAAGGTTTAATCTATCGAATGCAGATTTATTTGTCGAACCATCAAAAATTCAAAATGCAAACTAAGTATTACATAATACACATTTATGTTTCACTAAGAAAATTTGATGAGCACAACTTTAAAAGTCTATTTGATTGGCTTCAAACGACGAATTCAAACTGTTAAAATCCATCTACTTCATGAGTGATGCATGTACATGAAATATTTTGAAAGTTTTGAATTCATTTAGTACAAGATCAAGCGGTCAAAAAAATAAATCTTTTATAAGTTATTTTATAATTTGTTTTATGTATTCATTTTTCATCATTTTTTTCACCGCTTGACCTTGTACGAAATGATTGAATTATATTTGAAGAGTGAGGCTATGGTACTATGCATAGCGGACCAGTATCCTCTGTAATACTCGAGAAAATACGGGGAGCTCTCAGCCGGTGCCTATTCGGGTGATTGGAGGGGGCAGTATTATTTGTGCTTTGAGATTCGTGTAAATTTAAATTTGACGGCTGAGAGCTCCCCGTATTTTCTCGAGTATTACAGAGGATCTGAATTCATGCATAGCACGGATGCATCGGTGCTACGGCTCAATATTTGAGTTTTCAAAATCTTAACGGTCGATCCAACCGTTCAACATGATTATAAAATGAATATGTACTTGCAAACCAAATTTTACATTTTTTCGAATTTTTTTACTATTTTTTTATATAAGTAGAAAATCACTGTTTTTGGATGGTCTAGAATTTTCAGATCAAATGATTTTCTACCTATCTAAAAAAATAGTAAAAAAATTCGAAAAAATGTAAAATTTGGTTTGCAAGTACATATTCATTTTATAATCATGTTGAACGGTTAGATCGACTGTTAGGATTTTGCAAACTCAAATATTGAGCCGTAGCACCGATGCAACCGTGCTATGCATAGTACCATAGCCTCACTCATATTTGAACTCAAACGATGAGAATTATATTCGAACTCAAACGATGAGATACCTTAGGTGATGTGAATTCGGGAGAGAGTGTATGTGTGGAGTAAGTATCCCTACAATGCCGCAGATGACATAAAATTGTTTCACGGTCTATTGAGAATGTAGGAGGGTTTACTTTAAGATTCATGTCAGATTAAAACAGACGACTCATATTTACTTTATGATTGATTGTTTGTGCACAAAAATAACAAAGGGTAAATTTTGCTAGAGGTCATTAAATTTTATTCTCTGTCACGAATTGGTCACTCAAGTTTGATTTATCTCTCTATAGCCACTAAAATCTTAATTTGTTCCAATCAAGTCATCCTGTTACTTTTCCATCCAAAATATTAAAGTAATATTCTCATTCCGTCCAAAATATAACGGAATATGCTCATTCCATCCAAATTTTAACGGAATATGCTTATTCCGTCCAAAATACTAACGGAAAATTTATTTCGTTAATATTTTGGATAGAAAAGTTATAGAGTGATTTGATTCGAACAAATTAAAATTTCAGTGGCTATAGAGAAACAAATTAAACTTGAGTGACCAATTCCTAACAAATGACAAAATTTAGTAACCTCCAACCGAATTTACCCAATAACAAATCTAATAAAATAAGTACAAAAATATATTGTTTTGGTGTTAGTTTATGACATCCTGCATGATGATGAGTACATAGCATCATAGTAACAACTTAATTGTTCGGGAAAGGTTCGGCGAGGTCAAAAATTCGTGATTCGGTAATAATTCGGGTATAATTCGGGAATGATTCGGAATAATCCGGATCAAAGATCTCAGTCCTACAAGGAAGCAAAAAAAAATGTTCTGGGAAAAATTCGGGAAAAATTCGCGAATAATTCGTAAAATTCGGAAAAAATTCATAAAATTCGCGAATTATTCTGGAATAATTCGGTCAAAGTTTGGTCAATCGAATAATTCAGCGTTCGGTTCGGCATCACCAAAAAAATGAATATTCGAATATAATTCGCGAATCTTGTCACTATGCATAGCATAGTACATCACTTTGAATTTGAATTCTCCTTTCAATAATTACCACGTGTAAAGACTTCATTGTAGACATCATAGAGCATATATGGACTAATAAATGGGTTTCGTTGCATCAATTCTATGTGCTTCATTTGAGGCTGAAAATAAGAATTTATTAAATTGAATGGGCTTTCAGGCCACAATTTTGAGCCCATTCCGAATAATATTTTGGCGTCTTCTCTTTTCCAAAAAAAAAAAAAAAGGAACTTTGTAATTTTGTTTACAAAGTCTATCAACAAAAATTCTTTCAGCTTACATCTTTGAAAGCCCCAAAAATATTCATTATGGCATGTAGGTAAAATTTAATATAATACTATAATATTGCATCTCGGTTCTAGAGGAGAATATATAGATTCCAGTTGAATTATTTTCTTAATAACAAGATGCAAAATGGGTTTCTCTTGCGCTAAAATTTTGCAACTTGAATCCAGTGTCAAAATTGAAAAAGGACAGGTTAAGTCAATTTTTTTTCGGATCTATTTAGAATGTAAGAGTTATTTTTAAAATTCGTACTAATCTTAAATTAAATAGTTCGGATTTAACCTGACAGATCAGATAATCCAAACTCACTATGAATAGAAAATTTAAAATTTGTATGATCAAATACACATAAATTTTGATGTGAATCAAACATCGAACTAAATTTTTTTTTTGGTTGAAAATCCGTAGGCGATATTTCATTAATCATGACAAAACCAGTTATATATCGTTTTGTACTGTACATATAACATTTGTACCAGTACTTACACTGTTACAACTGAAATTCCTTGACAAAAGTAGACAAGAAAAATCAGAAAAAAGCAAAACCAAGAGTACTACGCTCTCAGATTAGTTGATAGTGAGCCTGCAGGATTTTCTATGCTCATGTTAGGATTAGTAGGTTGTGAGCCTGCATAGTTTATTGTCATTAGCACAAAAGTGATGTTGTAATCAAGGCGAGGTAAGGGTATCTAGAAGAGTCTTCGTGCTCAGATGAGTTTTTGTGCCTGAGTTATTTAAAAGAAAACACAAAGAAAGAGGATAGAAAGAAGGAAGGAGAAGAAGAGAGGGAGGAGAAGGAGGAGGAAAGGATTAAGGGTCACTGTCAACGCATCATCATCATTAACCATAAACATACATTATTTAATTGTAGACATAGTAGATACTACTAGTAAAGGTAGAGCGAATTTACAAACTCCCATCTAAACTCGTTTAATTGAGACGAGGCTGAGCGACGAGCAGTACCGATCGGGTGGAGGAGCCGAGATAAAGTGGTGGACTCTTAAACCCCCCATCGCCTCGCTGTCACGGACCAAACCCTAAAGCTATCCGAGCAGCGCAACCCAAGGCGAGACAACGGAGCAACAAGGCGGAGTGAATGAACTGCGACCAAATTCGAGATGGAAGCGTCGGCTCGACGGAGGCGAGGTGATGGTAATTGGCGACCAGATCCGAAACGAAAGCGCCGATTGAATGAAGGTGAAGTGATAGAGAGCGACGATCAAATCCGAGGTGGAAGCGCCAGCTCAACGGAGACAAAGTAGTGGAAGGAGATGGCGGGAGAAGGGGCGTCTGCTCAGTAGGTGGGTGTAAGGGGGGGTCAGGTGGGCGGCCGTGGAAATCTCCTTCTACGATTCTCAAATCGGCAATGAGTTTTTCGCTATCGAACTGAATTTGATCCAATACTCATCATACCGTTCCGAGTCCAATAAAGTAATAGATCATTTTTTTAAATTATTTTCCCGAAATAGAATAACCTCTTTACGTTTCAACCGGATATATGATGCACCCTAACTAATATCAAACAATAATTTCCAAAAAATAAAAAGCCGATTAGTCTTTGTCGGTGGTGGGTGGTTTGAGTCAAACCTAATAAAAATCTATAACATAAGAAGCTAACTTCAACTAATGATTGACAAACCAACGGATTTCTATTTAAAAGAAAACAAAGTCAGATTGCCTCCTTGGTCTTAATAAGAGGCAAATTTAGGTTAATTTTGTATAGAGTCAAGTGATAGCTAACTTTTCCAATAAAAGAAATACTGACATGTTGAGTTATACAATCAGACTCAATTTAATTTCATGTAACTCATTTTTTAATGAACGAGTTATTAGCGAGTTAATAATGAACAAGTTGTTAAGTAATTTTTAACGAGCAAGTTACGAGCTAGTCATGAATCGTCATAAGTGATTTAGGATCACAAGGAAATACGCATGTTATAGCAAATTAGCAAGTAGCAACTTGTTTTCTCTACCTGTTTAAGAATTGTTTTGTGACCACTACACGTACGATTAGAATCGAAAAAATGTGCCGTGCCATGCCGTGATGTAACTAACACGTTGTGACTTTGATCTCGTGCCGTGGCGTGACCAAGTTAACTTTTCACGTGCCGTGACCAAAATGTCAAGAGGTGGTCACAGCACGCGAATGGTCACACCACGTGCACGTGGTGCCTAAGCGTGCTGTGACTATACGTGACTCATGTGGCTCGCGTGACCATTTAATCATAATTTTGATTAGTTTATTTAAGATTCACCATTAAATCAATATCTAATGGTCCTAATTACACGTGACTACGTGCCGTGCCAGAGTTTCAAAAGATGAATACGGCATGCGAATAGTCACGGCACGAGACACTCGCGTAACTGACACGCTGCCGTACCGTTCGGTACCGTAATGGAACCGGCTCCGCCGTGCATTTTTCCCTACGTACGATCACACAACCTAGGCCGACGGCATTATTAGCAAAGTACTGAATGAATCCCAGCCGCCAGATTAAAGGACTACCTTGAATTTTGACTCACACGAACGGCTCAGATTATTGTAATTAAATTCTCTAATTTAAAATTCAACAATTTCCCCACATGGGATACGGTCTGCCAGTTTGTCGGTCAATGTATCAAGCGGTCGGTCATCAATCTGAACTGTCCAAGTTTGAACGAACGGATGCTTCCACTTCAATTAATGCGAAGTTGTACGAATTGGACCATGGAAGGGCATTTTCGTCCACGAAAGGTTATTTCGGGACTCTCCCGTCCGACGAGACAAGACAATTTAACACAGCCAACGAAGATTTTCAAAAGCCGATGCGAGACGAGCGCAACCGTCTGTAATTAAATTGAGGTAGGATTAGGTCCGATGGGCATCGGACCTTCTTTTAGGTTCAATTAACTCCAGAACCGTACGATTAGTATTAAATCTGTGCGCACGGAAACCGATACAAACTCGCACGTATTTTGATGCCGAGTACACGAATCTTGGTGCTAATCTTATGGTTATCACACCATCAAACCAAAGTAGGTCCGATGGGCATCGGACCTTCTCTGAATTCCTGTATATTTAATGCGTCGGCTCTGTTTCTTTTTAGTAGTTTGAATCTTTACATCATTATTTTTATTTTAAATATGGAGCGGGTCGATTATTACATCAATTTCTGTCCACTATACCGTTGTGTATACATAGTAAGCAACAAAAATGAGTGAAACAAACTTTCGGCTTAGCCGGTTAGACGGGGTAAGGATTTTAACAGAGTAGTTTTAGCTTCATGCAGATCACATACCTCAGAATAAAAACAGTGTTGCAAATAGTTTTTGCGCTGTAGAAGCAAAAATAGCTCTGTTAAAATCTATAATAAAGAGAAAGTACAAGTTTTGGTGACCCGCAAACGCCGACTTGGGCTGTTTCCTATCTCCGACTTTTTCTTATCATTTAGCGTCTCCATATTTTGCTGGCCCGACAATCTTATCCTATCCTGCATTATTTATCAAATTAATAATGAACAAATCAAAAATTGGCCTGATATTCTGGGTTGGTTCCTCCCATTGGACTGTCTAATTTAATTGGAAGAAGCAATTCCATATTATATTAGCGTTTTTTAAGCTAAAGCCATGCTTTTTATGCTATCTGGCAGTCTTAAAAAGCAGGGCTCTTATTTCATATTAAATTAGCAAACTCTTTTCATTACGGAATTGCAACTTTAATGTTCCAATATAATTTATAAAATTCTACCTAAAAATAGTATTTTGGGTATAATTCCATGATAAATTCAAAATGATGTCGGTAATCAAAGAATAATTCGATATAATACGAGAAGAGTAGAACTAGGGTGTGACGCGCTCACCACTCCATAATCTATCGGATTCACTTCAACGAGATGAATACAAACCGTTGAAACCGATGTACTTCATGAGTGATGCGCGTACATGCAAAAAATTTAATTTTTTTCAATTCATTTAGTCTAAAGTCAAGTGGTCAAAATTGATGAAAAATGAATGATCCAAAATGAAGTTTTAGAAGTTATTTTAATGCGTTCATTTTTTATTAATTTTGACCGCTTGACTTTGTACTAAATAAATTTGAAACATTCAAAATTTTGCATGTACGCACATCACTCGTGAAGTACATCGTTTCAACGGTTTGGATTCATCTCGTTTTAAGTTAATACAATAGATTATGGAGTTATGCTCACTAAAGAGTTTGGCGAGCACATCACACCCTAGTTTTACTCATACAAGAAATATGAAAAAAAATTGTTGTGCTTGTAGCTGCTGAATGGTGAAAATTGACAAAAACACAACGTATTTACATGAGTAGAACTAGGGTGCTCCTAAGCTCACCAAGCCCTTCCGTGAGCGCGACTCTAAAACCTATCGAATTGACTTCAAACGACATTTCCAAACCGTTAGATGTTCAATCTATATTAAAATGTGCTTGGAGACCAAATTTTACATTTTTGAAATTTTTTTACTATTTATTAAGATGGTTTGAAAATCGCTGTTTTCCAATGGTGCATAATTTTAATAAAAACAGCGATTTTCAAACCATCTTAATAAATAGTAAAAAAATTCCAAAAAATGTAAAATTTAGTCTCCAAGCACATTTTAATATAGATTGAACATCGAACGGTTTGAAAATATCGTTTGAAGTCAATTCGATAGGTTTTAGAGTCGTGCTCACGAAGTACTTGGTGAGCTTAGGAGCACCCTAGTTCTACTCTATTTACATTGTCTCAAAAACCTTTTGCGCATTCAAGAATCAAGACACATCGTGACTTTTTAAGAAAAACACGACACTGTACGTATAAGGTACGGGACACCCGTAATCAAAGAATTCAAATATTTTTTTTCATTCAAACAAACTGCGAAAACTACTGAGACTAAAAAACACTACGAAAGACCTTATACGAAGTAATAAAAATTAATTATTAAAAGGGTTTCAAGTTTTATACTTACTTTGCATTTTTCAACATTATAAATATCATTTCAGATGTTTATTTTTCTAATTGTAAAAACTTTTATAAAATAAATAAGAGATTATGTCCATATTTAATGGAAATAATCAAATTAAACTTGGAATATGAGATCATCTCCAAAAACCGTACTATGAAGTTTGAAAACTAGTAAGAATAATGGATTGATTTGAACCTTTCTTTTTGTCAAAAGGTCCTATATAAAAAAAAATGTTGCGTTTTAGATTAAAAAAAAAAATCACAAGTAGACTTAATTAATTTTCTATTTTCTTATAAGAAGTACGACCAGTGTATTAATATTCGGTTCTCATGCGGTATTCAGAAGGCCGCCGCATACCATATATATATATATATATACGGTATGCGGCCGAATATACAGATTCTTATTCGGATTTATATATGCGGATTTTTTATTAAATATTTAATCTCATAGTACTTAAATACAATAAGGCAGCATGTAGAGAGGTTATAAAAGATTTTCTGAGTGAGACGCTTGAAGAGAACACCTATTTGGTGGGTCTGGAACTCATTTAATGGGTTATGGATTCGGGTCCGGAACTCTTTTAATGGGTTTTGAAGTTTTTTAATTTTTTTAAAGCATGGATTCAATATTCAGTCCGAATAGCTATTTTCTATTCGGCCAGACACTGAATAGGAATATACAGCCGAATAAAACCGAATAAAACCGATTTTACTAACCTGAGTACGACAATGGTTTAATTTGTTTATCTCGAGAGGAAATTTTCTAAAATAAATAAATAAATAAAATTGAAAATTAAAAAGTAATTTATAGGTATGTTATCGAGATATAGACAACCTAACAATTATATTCCATATAATTTAAGTATTATTCGTTGCATTGGATGCATCAAAGATTATCAATTTCGAACTGCTAAAATTTAAACACTCAATGTACAGTGAAACGTACAACAAATATTATCATTTTTACATACGTAATATGCCAATAATATAAATCATGTCTGTATTGTTGAATTTGAAATTTAAATAAACTATTTTTAAGGGTCGTTAAAATTGTCAAAATAAAGTACTTGTCAAGTGATCTATCTTTGTATACAATTTTTAAGATGTCATTCATATATTTTGAATAATAAAAATCAATAACATTACATGTATATTGATCGTTACAATGGCAAATGTAATAACATCCCAAAAAGAATTGGATTTTGTTCAAAGGGTTGTGGACATATTTAAAACTTAATAACTATGAATGACTCTGTAAATCTAAATCATCCATATAAATTTTAACACAGATTGGACGGTTTACACCTGACTTTAGATGAGATTTGTCCAAAGCCCCACCCTCCTCAAAAAAAAGGAGAGGAGATCAATAGCTATGGCGCATTAAAAAAATTTGCACTATCTTCTAACAAAAAATATTTCTTCGCGTCCTACATAAATTTAAATTTGTTGTAATTATTTTCATCACATGAGAGGAAAGCCTGTATCCTCCCCATTACCTCATATCTTCAGTTTGAAATCTCAACATCCAATTAATCAATTGACTTAAGTCTACAATACGCAAGACCTCTTTAATATTTGCGCCAATCCGAATTGAATAGTCCAATTCTGTTCTTTAAAAACTCAAAAAGTGAGTTATTGCGTGAGATATGAATTCTCAAGAGAATAAGCATATAAGAAACAACTTTTGGTCCAATGGCAAAAAATAACATCTTCCGTGTGAGAGGTTGTGAGTTCGAGATCCGAATGATAGGTCATTTATGGACGGATTACTCATGTTATTACACGTCCAATTACTAATCCAGACTATTCTTTATTGTGACACAAATTTCAAAAACAACACCCCTATGTCTAAACAGGCAGCGAATTTTTACTATTTGCCTGAGAGTTAATCTCAGCTCATCAAAACGAGCTCATCAAAACGAACGCAATACCGTAAAAAATTTGGACTCTACAACTATCACCATAGTACCCGTCTCATAATTTCTATAAGGAAGTTTGGAGAAGTTACATCAAAACAATTTGATGAATAGCCTCTCTTCATTGAAAATTATTTGAAATATGAAAAATTTGAGAATCTCAATGCTTAAGAAATTTGCAAGTTTTGATATGCTATATGTACTATGTGCTCGGAATAGGGGTGAAAATAGATCGGGTACGGAGTAGGATAGTGGTAAAACTATATGGCATTTATTTTTATTTTTTGAATACAGATGATCAGATATTAGATGTATGGATACAGATATATAGAGAATCGGAGTGGATATTTATTAAAAATATATAAATATTATTAAAAAAATATTAAAGTTCATAATATTTATTTAATTATAATGGTGAATAAGATAATATTTTTCATAATATATATTAAAATATTTACTATTCGAATACGGATAATTACGGATAACTAAAAGTTAAAATCATATCTGTATCCGTTTTCATACGGATTTTCGGATACAGATATCCTCATCTAATTTTTTCGAATACGGATCAGATATTATCCGCTCCGTTTTCAACGCTAGCTCGAAAGGAAAAAAATATTGTGCAAAAAGAAGTTTCAACCTTTTATATTTGAAAATAAGAATTTTTTTTTTCCAACGTAATCTGAGCAAAATATATTTTATTCAACGCTTTTAACTTGCCGTTTGAAGTTCGAATTTAGAGCTTATTATTTAAAAATCTTTAACATGAAATTTCCCTTTATTATTTAAAAAATGCCGCATAAATTAGCAAGCCATTAAAACTCTAATGAAATTCTACGTGATGCCATATTATGGGATCCAGATGGATATACCAAAAATGTCATTTTATAAGTTATAATGGTGTCATATATAACAATTTAGCAAGTACTGCTTAAAAAATTATCACAGAATAACAAATCACATGAGTTTGTTTAAATAATGCCCCAATTGAGTCATGAACCGAGTATTCCAAGGTCCCCAGTCCAGCCTAGAAAGCCGGTGATACAGCGAGTGAGAAAAATCCAAACCAAATCCCTGGGAAGAGAATTTACCAACACCCGTTCTATTGTACTAAGTATGAACCGTGTATAAATATTTAATGTTCCCACTCATTTCCTATAAATTTATCGTATAAAAATAAAACTACACAACTATGACATAATTGGAGACATCATGGAGCCAATTTTATCTCACAATTCTTTCATACATAACTATTATAATGAAATAATAAAGCATACATAATTTATATACTGTTTGTTTGTCGATCAAATATCATGATACACTCCGGACCAGTATTCTCTGCGGAGTCCTGCGGAGCTTCTAATCTGGTCTGTTCGTTTTGATCAGACGGACCAGACCAGATCGGACTCCGCAGATCAGATTTTGTTTTTTTTTTTCAATTCAAGCAAGATCTGATCTGGTCCGTTCGATCAAAACGAACCGGCCAAATTAGAGGCTCCGCAGGACTCTGCAGAGAATACGAATTCGATCCACTCCACAGTACACTTTTCCACTAAACTGAGGTCCCCTAAATCCCAATTGTACAAACAAATTCAATATCAAAGACCGGGTTCATTTTGTTACTATTTTAAGGGAACAGAGAAAGTAGCAACACAGAAAATCCGAAAGGGTAAAACCGTCACATAGGAAAAGAAACCGTAGCCGCAACAACAGCAGCTGCTTACGCAAGGGGCAGCGCCGTCCAGAATTCGATTGCTTATTCCATATCAGTTCATTTCAAACATTAAATTCGCCAAATTGATGAATTGATTTACCAGATCTACCCTTCCACTCAAGACCTGGAGGCTGGAGCAGCTCATACCACGAAACCCAAAGAAGAAGGAAGAGAGAGAAACCTAGAGAGAGAGGGACTCCGTCCCACTGCAACCAAGTCTGAGTAGGCGGGAGAGAGAGGAGAGGAAAAAAAGTAAAGTGTAATAGCGAAGAGAGAAGAGAGGGTGTAAAAGCAAGAGCAAATAGCCCTCTTTTTCCCCGATTCGCTCATTCTGATCTCGTGAAATTCAGGAAATTTCTTCAAATATTGTTCCTTTGGCCATCGAATTGTGCTGGAATCTGGTCGGAGTCGGTGGATTCAGGCTTATGATCGATGGTTAGTGAACTTATTGTTTTCTTAATTTGATTGCGTGTATCTCGGAGTTTCATTGTATACAGCTTATTAGAGTTTTTTTTACTCAAAATTTGGATTTGATATCTCGTAACCGGTTGATCTATGCTATTACTTACAGTCGGTACCTTGGAAAATTTAAAGGAATATTGAATTGAACGATGAAAGCTGGACTTTGAGATACTTTCACCCATGTAGGTATCAACAAACGAACTAGGTTATTACTGTACTCTAGGTGATTATCGTAGTTTTTTTTTGTTCGAGTTGAAACTTTGAGCTAGCTTTGCAATATTTTGCCAGCATCAGTTCTCAGTATGGATAGGATTCCAGTTCAGCGAAGCAAGATGTCTTGACCGTTTTAAGGGGGTTTTTGGAAATCTAGGGGAGCGTAATGTCTCTTTTGGTTGCCATAAACTCAAAAGTCAATTAAGATTGAGTTTTTACCTTTTTAGTTGGAGTAACCTCAATATCCATACGTGCATTTGTTTAATTTGAAAGTTTTCTTAAATGGATCAAAATTATTAAGTGGAAAACATACCGGGTTCTGCTTTCTTGTAAGTTATTGACGATGATTTGGCAACTTCCCATAATTATTGCTACCTATAATATGTTAAATAGTTCAAGTAACGTGCAGCAAGTAAAAAGATTTTAGCTTGATGCAACTCTATTTATAGACCTATCCTATGTTTCTCCAGGTACTATGTTTGGAATCAGCTATTTTATTTATATTATACTTGCTGTACACTTGCAGTATGCGGATGGATACTTAATTAAAATCCCTAGTTGAGAAAAGACTTCAAGTTTTTTTTGGAAATACCCTAGCCGTTCCTAACACAATATCAACATCTTAATATAAATCGGTCCAGTATTAGATGAGATTTTGTCCAAAGTCATTTGGACAAAATCCAATTCCGTATAATTATGCAAGTATACATATTGTTAGGATAAAATTATCCATCGTTTAGCTAGTTTCGTAATTCATGCATCCCAATAAATGTGTTTCGTAATTCACGCAGAAGTATTTGGTCAATATTTCTATGGCAGTTACTCCGTGATAAAAATGTAGCGAGTAAAAGTGAACTTTGAGTGAGGGCGGCATTCGGTCCCACGTTTGAAACAATGGCAACATTAATTCATTAATTCATTAATTTGTTTCATTTTGCAAAATAACTGTTCGTAAATTATTTTTGGGGGAATTTCAATATACCCCTCGAAAACTTCAAATTATGGTATTTCCCCCCTCTAAACTTTAAAATTACATATTTTCCCTCTAAACTTCAAAAACTCACAAATTTATCCATTTTATTGTTTTTATATTAAAACTCATTTCAATTTATAAAATACCCACTTTATCATTTATTAAACGCATAAAAAGTCCATCAAAACTCAAATTGAATATGAAGAGTTCCTCTACCGTCCGATCCACGCGCATCGCATTAAGATCTGTGTGTGTAGCTTCAATATATGTGCGTGCTGACTTTAAGATTCGTGCTAATCTAGCGCGCACAAGATTTTAAAGTAATTTCGATCCGCACGCATCGCATTAAGATATGTGCACGTCGCTTCAATATCCGTGTGTTTCGCTTCAAGAATCATGTTGATCTAGCGTGCACAGATTTTAAAGCAGTTTAGAAAGTAGAGGATCCTTTCATATTCAAATTTGAGTATGATAGGCGTTTTATGCTTTTAATAAAGGGTAAAAATGAGTTTTAATATAAAAGACAATAAAATGGGTAAATTTGTGAGTTTTTGAAGTTTAGAGGGGAAATACGTAATTTCAAACTTTGGAGGGAGGAAATACGTAATTTTGGAGTTTTTGAGGGTATAACCTGAAATTGCTCCTAAAAATGAAATTAACTTTGAGTGAGAGTGAGGTATTGCACGAATTCTCGATCTACCAGTTACGACTAAGAACAGCAAATAGAATCTCCTTGCATCTATCGATCTGAGCCTCATATCTCGTCGTTGTTATTTTCGTTTGATCGGCAAGGTTGGCCTGTGCGGACCTCTTATCGAGTTTCTAGAAGCAATCCGCCATTGCAATTTATATTATTTTAGTAACAAGTAGACCAAGGAGGGCCTCTCTCTGTAGAAAATTGAGGAGGGATCCGATTACATCTTTTGGTGACATACTTGACACCTATCATTTTCAAAATCCAATAGTCGATTCAAACCGTTCAACATGATGGATATATTAAAATGTGCTTGGAGATCAAATTTTACACTTTTTGAATTTTTTTGCTATTTATTAAGATGGTTACAAAAATCGTTGTTTTCAGACCATTGAAAAACAACGATTTTGTAACCATCTTAATAAATAGTAAAAAAAATTAAAAAAATGTAAAATTTAATCTCCAAGTACATTTTAATATGGTGATCATGTTGAACGGTTCGGATCGACTGTTTGAATTTTGAAATCACAAAATTAACCTATATAAAAAATGGTGTCACGATGTGTTCACAAAAAAAAGGTGTAATGGATCCCTCCTCTATAAAATTATACTAAAAAATTCAGAGCGTTCAAACGGTATATTAACAGGGGTGTTTTGGTCAAATTATTCGAACCTCTGGAGGCGTCGATAGAAAGAAAGCGAGAGATGGCGGAGGCATCAGGTGTAGTTACAGTAGAGAAGGTGAGAGGAAGATCACCATCACTCGCTGTTTTTTCAGATACCCCCTCAAGCTTATCCTCCCCAAAAAGGTAGTACCTCTTTTTCTGGAATTTGACCCTACAAGTTCCGAAATGTCACGAGTACGTCATTTTGTGTGTGTTTTTTTTAATAGCGCCTGACTTCTCCGATTGTAATTTAGGTGGGCTCCTCTCAGGTTGATGCAGTTTGGATCTATGCTCTCTCCTATGGTGGTGGCATCGTTTCGGTTAGATCATTGAAAATTAAATCATATAATTTTTCGATTACAAAATGGGGATCATTTTGTCTTTTTTGTTTGAAAGAAAGTTCATTCCTTGTTGAAAAGTAATGTAAAATGAGCATTTTAGAAGGATTAGTCTAGCAATGATCATGTTAATTAATTATAGTCAGACTTGAATAGTCCCAAATTGATCAACAAGTAATATTCTTACATAAAGATGCGTAGTTTTTTCGAGTTCACCTTGTAACTTTTGAGTTTTGTTCAACTGAAGTAACTAACCCCTTGATCTGTTATACTTATGTTCAATCCAGGTCATGAACTTTCTTTTTATTATTGGGAGTGGTCGAGTAAAAAGATAATTTTTTACAGCCACACTGCAAATTAAAGGGGCTTAAGGTCTGAGTCAAACAAAAGAAAAAAATATTCAGAGGTGTACAATACAATGAAACAATATTCAAAAGATGAAAGGATTTTTGAATTAATTGCAGGTGATAAAATATCTTGTAAGATATCTGTAGGGGATCATGTACTGCTTCTGTTACTACCCAGGCTTCAACGAAGGTTACATCACACTTTTTTTTAAAATTATTAAGGAATATATGTTACGTGAATTGCATTGTATTTTTGTCTGTTTGTTTATTAATTTGTACATACTCGGAAAATGCAGGTCAGAGCCTTAGAAGACAAAAATGGCTGTATAGTATGAAACATATTTACTAAAGATAGAATATTAAGTTTTATTCTTTGGAGCTGTGGTTTTATTTCAGTATTTCTGCAGATCTAAGTCCTAGTCTTTTTCTAACACAATAACAATTAGCAGGTATACAAGTCTGTTGGCTCAAAGTTCTCAGAGCAAGTACTGGAGGTAATTGTACTTTTATGCCTTTTTTTAAGTTTTTGAAAAATTTAGAGTCAGGTACTTCACTTAACTTCTTAAAAGTCCAACTAACTCGGATAAAAAATTGCCTTTCCTTTGGCAAATGATATTTTTGTACCAATGGACCCTACCGATACGTAGATCGTATGAGCAATCGATAATAATGACAGAGTTCTGAAGGCTACTTTTGAATGTTGGTCTTTCTTAAAAGTAAAAGAAAGAAAGTTGGTTGTTAGTTGCAACATGCAAACATTATAATTGTTGGGTGTTTTTTGCACTTATAATAAAAGTGACGGTTAAGTCTTAAAAAATACCCATGTTAATAGCAAGTTTTTGTGTGTTCAGTAGGCCAGAATTGGAGAAGAAGCATTTCTGGCACTGATTCCAGATCCTGTTACCTGTTTCTCGACTGCCAGGTATGATCAGAAGCAAAATTTTAGAATTGTATTCTAGTTCCAATTTGGTTGTTGTTGATTGGATC
This sequence comes from Carex kokanica, assembly GCA_025461125.1. Taxonomy (NCBI): domain Eukaryota; kingdom Viridiplantae; phylum Streptophyta; class Magnoliopsida; order Poales; family Cyperaceae; genus Carex; species Carex kokanica. Next base: position 1,175,745 of record JAJGRX010000866.1, on the reverse strand, counting down.
ACAAGTGGACGGTACCAGAGTGGGGAGCGGTGGGACTTCACTTCATACAAAGTACAAATTGTGTTTACTTAGACAATGATCGGCCTATCTTCATTGATTCGGTAATGCTCCTATCTATTCTTTTTTTGTACCCTTTTTTTTAGTTGAGGCCTAATCGGAAACTGAATTTTTCACTAGAACAAACACCATTAGTAGCTTAGGGACTAAATTACCTTGATCAGATAGTCATGTTCTTATAATCATTTTTGCCAACAAAAATTGGAGTTATTGTATACAGTAGTGGGATGAACTGATTTGTTGCAATAGTGTTATAAAAAATAATTGATGCCTTTTGAGCATTACTTTATTTTACACCATTTTTGTGATAAAAAAATTCCTTATATGAATTAATTAAGTGAGATAAAATACATGTAATAATAGGTTTTGTTTGGAACAAAGTTTGATCTGTAGCATTGCTGAGCGCATGCATGATTATCAAGTAATTGCCATGATACTTATTTGGGGGTGAGTTACCTTCACATAAGTTTTTGTATCTTTTTATTTTAGACATTTTGTTCAATAAAAAGTCCATCTTTCTTGTATTTATCTGCTGTATGAAATAGTGGATAGAAATTATTTCTTGCTAATGTTCTCAAGGAGATGATAGTTAACCTGATTAGTCCAATTTAATCTCATATACCCTCAACAATACAAGAAGCAAAAACCATTGTCAACTGTGAAAATTACCATCTTGACCTAAGCTAATCTTGCTATAGAGGGATCAATTGGCTTTCAATTTCATGGCTATAGTGAAAATCTCTGTTATAATTTTGTTTCCTGATACAAAATGTAATATGCAACTACTTTTGTTTCATAGTGTACCTAAGTAGTCCAAAACTCGTATAAACATAGATGGTACATGTTGGCACTGAAAGTAAGGATTGGTAAAAACGTAATTTTCTATTGCATGGCTTTGTAGGCCAAAGCTGAAGCACGTACAAAATCAAATAAAGGAAGAAGTAAAGAAAATGATGTCTGCACAGCTACGCCCCCCTACTACTTCTTTGGTTCGATATGCAAATTTGGAAACTCAGCAAGACCGTACTGTACCAATCTTATAGCTTCATGCAGTACATTTGGCCCCAGGTATCAATCTTATTGAAATAATTATTTAGCCATGTGGGTGCTGGATAATTTTGTTTTCTAAGGCTCTCTTGCATTCTAGAAGGATAGCACATGTCAATCCATCATTTACAGTATTGCAAAAGAAGTGAAAATCAAGTTAAGATCATACAGACATTTAGGTCCCACGTGCTCTTACGTTCAATTTTTTGGAGTTACGATGAAAAAAAAAATTATATACAATTTCAGTGATCTTCATGATAAGAAAAACATATAAGGTTTGGTCTATACCTTTCAGAGCCCTTAAACTCTCATTTGTACTAAATAATCCTGAAGTTCAAGTTGGTCCTTGGAACTTTCAAGAAAGAACTAAGATAGGCCTTGAAATTCTCTCAAAAAAATTTAGAACAACACCTGAATTTTTCTTTATAAACAATTATCAACTTTGGGTGGGTGTTATTTTCAAATAACAAGAAAAATAATGTCAGTTGCAAAGCTGATAAATGTCTGATGTTCTTGCCCCATCTATAAATTTGCTGTTGCAATTGCTAGCTTCGTCTCAGCTTCATTTTGTGTGGTTCAATTTACAGTTTCACGATTAAAATAACAAGTTTAGTTTAACCAAACCCACCTCATGAGCATTTTTTTATGTTAAAACAGCTTCTATTATATCTTAGAGGCAGCTAGGTAAATTAGGCACTCTTGTATATTTGTTTGTAGGGAATGGGTTTAGTGACCTGTGTCGCGGCAAACAAACACGGAGGCTGTGTATGCATTCTTGCGAACCCATCTTTCTTCCTTGGAGATATTTCTGGGTGCTCCACCATACTGCCAATCTGGATTGTAAACATATGAAACATGTTATTTGTTGTATGTGCGACCAAGAATTTTGTGAAGCAGTGCTCAGACTAGAAACAATGTACTTGATTAGTTGTTTCTCTTGTGATTTTTATGTGCTTTGTAACTATAATCTTGAATTTACTATGACAATATCTGATATCAAAATAACTTCATTATTTCCCTGTGATTTTGTGCTATTTTCTAAATGTGGGCAAAAACGCAAGTAGCAAGGCTTTGCATTGCTGCATCAAATTCAGTAAAAGGAGTAACAATTGATTCTGTCGATGCATGTTTTTAACTTCTTTTGATTGGTTTACCGATTTATTACATGTTTCTGTCCAATGTAATTTTTACATTCAATTATCTGAAGCTGGTTGCGACAAGTGCTCTTATGGTAATCTGATCAATAATTTGGGTTCATTCTTTGGTACTTGATGATTTTTTATCTTTTACTTATTACTGCCTAGACAAATAAAGGTATAATACTAATAAAGCCTTAAACGTTCCTAACATTTTATACATTTCATCATTTTATAGATTAGAAAAAAATGTTAGTATTGCTTTTGTATAAAGCAGGTTGAAGAACTGACAAGACATTTGTTATGGTGGCTTTGCACTGAATTCAAAACAAAGCTTCATGTTAACACAGAGAAGAGGTTAAATTGTGAATCCAACATCCTTTCTGGTAATTAAAAAAGCAATCTATAACTTTTATTTAAATTTTGTCTTCATTTTAGATAAAAGGAAATTGATGAGCCTAGGACAGTGATGCTGTTTGTTTCTTCAGGAAGGTAAATGGTTGCATGATTTTCTGTGCTTTGCTAGGATTTTTTTTTTTTGATTTAATCAAAAGTTGATATTGTCCATTCATTGTACTGCCTAGATATTATATTACACATTGTATATAACTTCTGATTAATCCAAGAAAAACAAATATCATAGCAACAGCTTCTGTTGTTACATGAATTAATTTTGGAAGTAATTGATATTGATTAAATGCTTGATAATATTGCTGAGAGGCAGGATCAATAGGTGCATGATGGTTATGCACACCCTCATATGTTGTTATGATGTAGCACAAGTCATCACGGGCCCTCTTGACTCTCTTCTTCACTCCACATCATGTACTCGAGCAGTGGTAATAGTTCTTGTGTCCCTCAAAACCAAGGAATTACAATTATGATGTTGTTGCTTGAATATACCTTGTAACTGTACTGGGAAAAATATCTGATGAATATAGTCCAATTATTTTGTTTCTAATCAAGTTGACTTTTAGGAGAAAACAAATGGGAAAAAAAAAAGGGTGCCTTTGAATATAAATGGAGCAGTAAAACAATAGTGCCCCTAGTTGACAACGACTCCTATAGATTGATTAATTAGGAAAATGAAAACAATGAAATTTTATTTTTATTTTCACCTTAAAATTTGTGAACTAATTAGGAAAAGGATCTGTGGGGCATTAAAGTAGCCATGCAACTCTAAAGAGTTGGCTTGGCGTGTGAATTTTCTTAATTGAATATCAGTTAATTAACTATGTTTTTTCAACATGCAGCTTGCAGTACAAAGTGCTACTGTACATGTACATTCTGTTGCCTGAGTTTATATATACTTCTGATATTTATGGAGGCATTTCAGTGTTGTTCTGGTAATTTTTTTCCACAAATGTTCTCTGCTTTCTTTTATAGTTTATTCCAGTGCTATTGATTTCGCATCAAGAGTACATACAATCTGACAATGCCTAGTGATTTATTTTTACATGAAATAATCATTACCTTGGATTAGGATTAGTCTTCACCATCTTCTTCCCATATTTTCTCCATCGGTATCCATCGTCTAAAACTTCTACATCTGACTTTGTCCTGAATGCAATCCTGTCACTCATGCATCTCATGCATGTTTTCTTTGAGCTCAGATTCCTGCAATTCCACTTTCAGTAACTCAACAAGCGAGTAAAAGACAAGAGTTGCATTGGTAACTCATCTCACTAATAAAAAATCTGAAGTAAAATTGGACTTACATTGTATGACATTATGTCAATGGACTTGCAGCAGTAGCACTCACTTGATAACTGCTCTCTGGCATGAGAAAAGGACTCTGAGGCAAGGGGTTGTATTTTTGTAGTAAATCCAGTTCTACAAACCCAGTGGTACCAGTACCATCAGCTGAGGTGCCATCACAATTTGGAGATGAAAAGTAGTAGGAAGACATCACTTATCCAAGAAAACTCAACTTATATAAACAAAAAATTTGGACGTGACATAATTTTCTTATTATTTTGTATATTAAGTATATTTTTATAAAAAAACTTAGAAAAATACAGGAAAAAAAAAATAGACATAATCTATATTTTTTTGAAAAAAAAAAAGCACAAAAATGAAAGTAAAAACTAGTTTTTGAAACCAGGGACTGGGACCCACTTGGCTCCGCCTCTGCATAGTAGCTCCAATTTTATTTTCATATTTTATTTCGATGCATTCTGTTGAATATTTAAACGAGTTACTTCATAGTTGTGTTCTAAAAATAATAATGATGATGAATTATTTTGAAGGAGATTCTAAATATCTTGTATGTAGAATACAAAATACACTTCAAAATAGTTTCTTTCGATCCGGATAACGTAATTTTAATATTTTATTTATTTTGATGCTATCCTAATTTATTTGAATTTTTTCCAACAAAATGTACACTTCATATTTTAGTTTAAAATATTGTTAAAAAAATATCACGTCTTTCAAGGTTTAATCTATCGAATGCAGATTTATTTGTCGAACCATCAAAAATTCAAAATGCAAACTAAGTATTACATAATACACATTTATGTTTCACTAAGAAAATTTGATGAGCACAACTTTAAAAGTCTATTTGATTGGCTTCAAACGACGAATTCAAACTGTTAAAATCCATCTACTTCATGAGTGATGCATGTACATGAAATATTTTGAAAGTTTGAATTCATTTAGTACAAGATCAAGCGGTCAAAAAAATAAATCTTTTATAAGTTATTTTATAATTTGTTTTATGTATTCATTTTTCATCATTTTTTTCACCGCTTGACCTTGTACGAAATGATTGAATTATATTTGAAGAGTGAGGCTATGGTACTATGCATAGCGGACCAGTATCCTCTGTAATACTCGAGAAAATACGGGGAGCTCTCAGCCGGTGCCTATTCGGGTGATTGGAGGGGGCAGTATTATTTGTGCTTTGAGATTCGTGTAAATTTAAATTTGACGGCTGAGAGCTCCCCGTATTTTCTCGAGTATTACAGAGGATCTGAATTCATGCATAGCACGGATGCATCGGTGCTACGGCTCAATATTTGAGTTTTCAAAATCTTAACGGTCGATCCAACCGTTCAACATGATTATAAAATGAATATGTACTTGCAAACCAAATTTTACATTTTTTCGAATTTTTTTACTATTTTTTTATATAAGTAGAAAATCACTGTTTTTGGATGGTCTAGAATTTTCAGATCAAATGATTTTCTACCTATCTAAAAAAATAGTAAAAAAATTCGAAAAAATGTAAAATTTGGTTTGCAAGTACATATTCATTTTATAATCATGTTGAACGGTTAGATCGACTGTTAGGATTTTGCAAACTCAAATATTGAGCCGTAGCACCGATGCAACCGTGCTATGCATAGTACCATAGCCTCACTCATATTTGAACTCAAACGATGAGAATTATATTCGAACTCAAACGATGAGATACCTTAGGTGATGTGAATTCGGGAGAGAGTGTATGTGTGGAGTAAGTATCCCTACAATGCCGCAGATGACATAAAATTGTTTCACGGTCTATTGAGAATGTAGGAGGGTTTACTTTAAGATTCATGTCAGATTAAAACAGACGACTCATATTTACTTTATGATTGATTGTTTGTGCACAAAAATAACAAAGGGTAAATTTTGCTAGAGGTCATTAAATTTTATTCTCTGTCACGAATTGGTCACTCAAGTTTGATTTATCTCTCTATAGCCACTAAAATCTTAATTTGTTCCAATCAAGTCATCCTGTTACTTTTCCATCCAAAATATTAAAGTAATATTCTCATTCCGTCCAAAATATAACGGAATATGCTCATTCCATCCAAAATTTTAACGGAATATGCTTATTCCGTCCAAAATACTAACGGAAAATTTATTTCGTTAATATTTTGGATAGAAAAGTTATAGAGTGATTTGATTCGAACAAATTAAAATTTCAGTGGCTATAGAGAAACAAATTAAACTTGAGTGACCAATTCCTAACAAATGACAAAATTTAGTAACCTCCAACCGAATTTACCCAATAACAAATCTAATAAAATAAGTACAAAAATATATTGTTTTGGTGTTAGTTTATGACATCCTGCATGATGATGAGTACATAGCATCATAGTAACAACTTAATTGTTCGGGAAAGGTTCGGCGAGGTCAAAAATTCGTGATTCGGTAATAATTCGGGTATAATTCGGGAATGATTCGGAATAATCCGGATCAAAGATCTCAGTCCTACAAGGAAGCAAAAAAAAATGTTCTGGGAAAAATTCGGAAAAAATTCATAAAATTCGCGAATTATTCTGAAATAATTCGGTCAAAGTTTGGTCAATCGAAAAATTCAGCGTTCGGTTCGGCATCACCAAAAAAAAAAATTATTCGGGTATAATTCGCGAATCTTATCACTATGCATAGCATAGTACATCACTTTGAATTTGAATTCTCCTTTCAATAATTACCACGTGTAAAGACTTCATTTGTATACATCATAGAGCATATATGGACTAATAAATGGGTTTCGTTGCATCAATTCTATGTGCTTCATTTGAGGCTGAAAATAAGAATTTATTAAATTGAATGGGCTTTCAGGCCACAATTTTGAGCCCATTCCGAATAATATTTTGGCGTCTTCTCTTTTCCAAAAAAAAAAAAGGAACTTTGTAATATTTTTACAAAGTCTATCAACAAAAATTCTTTCAGCTTACATCTTTGAAAGCCCCAAAAATATTCATTATGGCATGTAGGTAAAATTTAATATAATACTATAATATTGCATCTCGGTTCTAGAGGAGAATATATAGATTCCAGTTGAATTATTTTCTTAATAACAAGATGCAAAATGGGTTTCTCTTGCGCTAAAATTTTGCAACTTGAATCCAGTGTCAAAATTGAAAAAGGACAGGTTAAGTCAATTTTTTTTCGGATCTATTTAGAATGTAAGAGTTATTTTAAAATTCGTACTAATCTTAAATTAAATAGTTCGGATTTAACCTGACAGATCAGATAATCCAAACTCACTATGAATAGAAAATTTAAAATTTGTATGATCAAATACACATAAATTTTGATGTGAATCAAACATCGAACTAAATTTTTTTTTGGTTGAAAATCCGTAGGCGATATTTCATTAATCATGACAAAACCAGTTATATATCGTTTTGTACTGTACATATAACATTTGTACCAGTACTTACACTGTTACAACTGAAATTCCTTGACAAAAGTAGACAAGAAAAATCAGAAAAAAGCAAAACCAAGAGTTACTACGCTCTCAGATTAGTTGATAGTGAGCCTGCAGGATTTTCTATGCTCATGTTAGGATTAGTAGGTTGTGAGCCTGCATAGTTTATTGTCATTAGCACAAAAAGTGATGTTGTAATCAAGGCGAGGTAAGGGTATCTAGAAGAGTCTTCGTGCTCAGATGAGTTTTTGTGCCTGAGTTATTTAAAAGAAAACACAAAGAAAGAGGATAGAAAGAAGGAAGGAGAAGAAGAGAGGGAGGAGAAGGAGGAGGAAAGGATTAAGGGTCACTGTCAACGCATCATCATCATTAACCATAAACATACATTATTTAATTGTAGACATAGTAGATACTACTAGTAAAGGTAGAGCGAATTTACAAACTCCCATCTAAACTCGTTTAATTGAGACGAGGCTGAGCGACGAGCAGTACCGATCGGGTGGAGGAGCCGAGATAAAGTGGTGGACTCTTAAACCCCCCATCGCCTCGCTGTCACGGACCAAACCCTAAAGCTATCCGAGCAGCGCAACCCAAGGCGAGACAACGGAGCAACAAGGCGGAGTGAATGAACTGCGACCAAATTCGAGATGGAAGCGTCGGCTCGACGGAGGCGAGGTGATGGTAATTGGCGACCAGATCCGAAACGAAAGCGCCGATTGAATGAAGGTGAAGTGATAGAGAGCGACGATCAAATCCGAGGTGGAAGCGCCAGCTCAACGGAGACAAAGTAGTGGAAGGAGATGGCGGGAGAAGGGGCGTCTGCTCAGTAGGTGGGTGTAAGGGGGGGTCAGGTGGGCGTGCCGTGGAAATCTCCTTCTACGATTCTCAAATCGGCAATGAGTTTTTCGCTATCGAACTGAATTTGATCCAATACTCATCATACCGTTCCGAGTCCAATAAAGTAATAGATCATTTTTTTAAATTATTTTCCCGAAATAGAATAACCTCTTTACGTTTCAACCGGATATATGATGCACCCTAACTAATATCAAACAATAATTTCCAAAAAATAAAAAGCCGATTAGTCTTTGTCGGTGGTGGGTGGTTTGAGTCAAACCTAATAAAAATCTATAACATAAGAAGCTAACTTCAACTAATGATTGACAAACCAACGGATTTCTATTTAAAAGAAAACAAAGTCAGATTGCCTCCTTGGTCTTAATAAGAGGCAAATTTAGGTTAATTTTGTATAGAGTCAAGTGATAGCTAACTTTTCCAATAAAAGAAATACTGACATGTTGAGTTATACAATCAGACTCAATTTAATTTCATGTAACTCATTTTTTAATGAACGAGTTATTAGCGAGTTAATAATGAACAAGTTGTTAAGTAATTTTTAACGAGCAAGTTACGAGCTAGTCATGAATCGTCATAAGTGATTTAGGATCACAAGGAAATACGCATGTTATAGCAAATTAGCAAGTAGCAACTTGTTTTCTCTACCTGTTTAAGAATTGTTTTGTGACCACTACACGTACGATTAGAATCGAAAAAATGTGCCGTGCCATGCCGTGATGTAACTAACACGTTGTGACTTTGATCTCGTGCCGTGGCGTGACCAAGTTAACTTTTCACGTGCCGTGACCAAAATGTCAAGAGGTGGTCACAGCACGCGAATGGTCACACCACGTGCACGTGGTGCCTAAGCGTGCTGTGACTATACGTGACTCATGTGGCTCGCGTGACCATTTAATCATAATTTTGATTAGTTTATTTAAGATTCACCATTAAATCAATATCTAATGGTCCTAATTACACGTGACTACGTGCCGTGCCAGAGTTTCAAAAGATGAATACGGCATGCGAATAGTCACGGCACGAGACACTCGCGTAACTGACACGCTGCCGTACCGTTCGGTACCGTAATGGAACCGGCTCCGCCGTGCATTTTTCCCTACGTACGATCACACAACCTAGGCCGACGGCATTATTAGCAAAGTACTGAATGAATCCCAGCCGCCAGATTAAAGGACTACCTTGAATTTTGACTCACACGAACGGCTCAGATTATTGTAATTAAATTCTCTAATTTAAAATTCAACAATTTCCCCACATGGGATACGGTCTGCCAGTTTGTCGGTCAATGTATCAAGCGGTCGGTCATCAATCTGAACTGTCCAAGTTTGAACGAACGGATGCTTCCACTTCAATTAATGCGAAGTTGTACGAATTGGACCATGGAAGGGCATTTTCGTCCACGAAAGGTTATTTCGGGACTCTCCCGTCCGACGAGACAAGACAATTTAACACAGCCAACGAAGATTTTCAAAAGCCGATGCGAGACGAGCGCAACCGTCTGTAATTAAATTGAGGTAGGATTAGGTCCGATGGGCATCGGACCTTCTTTTAGGTTCAATTAACTCCAGAACCGTACGATTAGTATTAAATCTGTGCGCACGGAAACCGATACAAACTCGCACGTATTTTGATGCCGAGTACACGAATCTTGGTGCTAATCTTATGGTTATCACACCATCAAACCAAAGTAGGTCCGATGGGCATCGGACCTTCTCTGAATTCCTGTATATTTAATGCGTCGGCTCTGTTTCTTTTTAGTAGTTTGAATCTTTACATCATTATTTTTATTTTAAATATGGAGCGGGTCGATTATTACATCAATTTCTGTCCACTATACCGTTGTGTATACATAGTAAGCAACAAAAATGAGTGAAACAAACTTTCGGCTTAGCCGGTTAGACGGGGTAAGGATTTTAACAGAGTAGTTTTAGCTTCATGCAGATCACATACCTCAGAATAAAAACAGTGTTGCAAATAGTTTTTGCGCTGTAGAAGAAAAAATAGCTCTGTTAAAATCTATAATAAAGAGAAAGTACAAGTTTTGGTGACCCGCAAACGCCGACTTGGGCTGTTTCCTATCTCCGACTTTTTCTTATCATTTAGCGTCTCCATATTTTGCTGGCCCGACAATCTTATCCTATCCTGCATTATTTATCAAATTAATAATGAACAAATCAAAAATTGGCCTGATATTCTGGGTTGGTTCCTCCCATTGGACTGTCTAATTTAATTGGAAGAAGCAATTCCATATTATATTAGCGTTTTTTAAGCTAAAGCCATGCTTTTTATGCTATCTGGCAGTCTTAAAAAGCAGGGCTCTTATTTCATATTAAATTAGCAAACTCTTTTCATTACGGAATTGCAACTTTAATGTTCCAATATAATTTATAAAATTCTACCTAAAAATAGTATTTTGGGTATAATTCCACGATAAATTCAAAATGATGTCGGTAATCAAAGAATAATTCGATATAATACGAGAAGAGTAGAACTAGGGTGTGACGCGCTCACCACTCCATAATCTATCGGATTCACTTCAAACGAGATGAATACAAACCGTTGAAACCGATGTACTTCATGAGTGATGCGCGTACATGCAAAAAATTTAATTTTTTTCAATTCATTTAGTCTAAAGTCAAGTGGTCAAAATTGATGAAAAATGAATGATCCAAAATGAAGTTTTAGAAGTTATTTTAATGCGTTCATTTTTTATTAATTTTGACCGCTTGACTTTGTACTAAATAAATTTGAAACATTCAAAATTTTGCATGTACGCACATCACTCGTGAAGTACATCGTTTCAACGGTTTGGATTCATCTCGTTTTAAGTTAATACAATAGATTATGGAGTTATGCTCACTAAAGAGTTTGGCGAGCACATCACACCCTAGTTTTACTCATACAAGAAATATGAAAAAAAATTGTTGTGCTTGTAGCTGCTGAATGGTGAAAATTGACAAAAACACAACGTATTTACATGAGTAGAACTAGGGTGCTCCTAAGCTCACCAAGCCCTTCCGTGAGCGCGACTCTAAAACCTATCGAATTGACTTCAAACGACATTTCCAAACCGTTAGATGTTCAATCTATATTAAAATGTGCTTGGAGACCAAATTTTACATTTTTTGAAATTTTTTTACTATTTATTAAGATGGTTTGAAAATCGCTGTTTTCCAATGGTGCATAATTTTAATAAAAACAGCGATTTTCAAACCATCTTAATAAATAGTAAAAAAATTCCAAAAAATGTAAAATTTAGTCTCCAAGCACATTTTAATATAGATTGAACATCGAACGGTTTGAAAATATCGTTTGAAGTCAATTCGATAGGTTTTAGAGTCGTGCTCACGAAGTACTTGGTGAGCTTAGGAGCACCCTAGTTCTACTCTATTTACATTGTCTCAAAAACCTTTTGCGCATTCAAGAATCAAGACACATCGTGACTTTTTAAGAAAAACACGACACTGTACGTATAAGGTACGGGACACCCGTAATCAAAGAATTCAAATATTTTTTTTCATTCAAACAAACTGCGAAAACTACTGAGACTAAAAAACACTACGAAAGACCTTATACGAAGTAATAAAAATTAATTATTAAAAGGGTTTCAAGTTTTATACTTTGCATTTTTCAACGTTATAAATATCATTTCAGATGTTTATTTTTCTAATTGTAAAAACTTTTATAAAATAAGAGATCATGTCCATATTTAATGGAAATAATCAAATTAAACTTGGAATATGAGATCATCTCCAAAAACCGTACTATGAAGTATGAAGAATTGAAAACTAGTAAGAAATAATGGATTGATTTGAACCTTTCTTTTTGTCAAAAGGTCCTATATAAAAAAAAATGTTGCGTTTTAGATTAAAAAAAAAAATCACAGGTAGACTTAATTAATTTTCTATTTTCTTATAAGAAGTACGACCAGTGTATTAATATTCGGTTCTCATGCGGTATTCAGAAGGCCGCCGCATACCATATATATATATATATATACGGTATGCGGCCGAATATACAGATTCTTATTCGGATTTATATATGCAGATTTTTTTATTAAATATTTAATCTCATAGTACTTAAATACAATAAGGCAGCATGTAGAGAGGTTATAAAAGATTTCTGAGTGAGACGCTTGAAGAGAACACCTACCTGGCGGGTTTGTAACTCATTTAATGGATTATGGATTAGCATCCGGAACTCTTTTAATGGGTTTTGAATGTTTTTTAATTTTTTTAAAGCATGGATTCAATATTCAGTCCGAATAGCTATTTTCTATTCGGCCAGACACTGAATAGGAATATACAGCCGAATAAAACCGAATAAAACCGAATTTTACTACACTGAGTACGACAATGGTTAATTTGTTTATCTCGAGAGGAAATTTTCTAAAATAAATAAATAAATAAAATTGAAAATTAAAAAGTAAATTTATAGGTATGTTATCGAGATATAGACAACCTAACAATTATATTCCATATAATTTAAGTATTATTCGTTGCATTGGATGCATCAAAGATTATCAATTTCGAACTGCTAAAATTTTAAAACACTCAATGTACAGTGAAACGTACAACAAATATTATCATTTTTACATACGTAATATGCCAATAATATAAATCATGTCTGTATTGTTGAATTTGAAATTTAAATAAACTATTTTTAAGGGTCGTTAAAATTGTCAAAATAAAGTACTTGTCAAGTGATCTATCTTTGTATACAATTTTTAAGATGTCATTCATATATTTTGAATAATAAAAATCAATAACATTACATGTATATTGATCGTTACAATGGCAAATGTAATAACATCCCAAAAAGAATTGGATTTTGTTCAAAGGGTTGTGGACATATTTAAAACTTAATAACTATGAATGACTCTGTAAATCTAAATCATCCATATAAATTTTAACACAGATTGGACGGTTTACACCTGACTTTAGATGAGATTTTGTCCAAAGCCCCACCCTCCTCAAAAAAAAGGAGAGGAGATCAAATAGCTATTGGCGCATTAAAAAAATTTGCACTATCTTCTAACAAAAAATATTTCTTCGCGTCCTACATAAATTTAAATTTGTTGTAATTATTTTCATCACATGAGAGGAAAGCCTGTATCCTCCCCATTACCTCATATCTTCAGTTTGAAATCTCAACCATCCAATTAATCAATTTGACTTAAGTCTACAATACGCAAGACCTCTTTAATATTTGCGCCAATCCGAATTGAATAGTCCAATTCTGTTCTTTAAAACTCAAAAATTGAGTTATTGCGTGAGATATGAATTCTCAAGAGAATAAGCATATAAGAAACAACTTTTGGTCCAATGGCAAAAAATAACATCTTCCGTGTGAGAGGTTGTGAGTTCGAGATCCGAATGATAGGTCATTTATGGACGGATTACTCATGTTATTACACGTCCAATTACTAAATCCAGACTATTCTTTATTGTGACACAAATTTCAAAAACAACCCCCCTATGTCTAAACAGGCAGCGAATTTTTACTATTTGCCTGAGAGTTAATCTCAGCTCATCAAAACGAGCTCATCAAAACGAACGCAATACCGTAAAAAATTTGGACTCTACAACTATCACCATAGTACCCGTCTCATAATTTCTATAAGGAAAGTTTGGAGAAGTTACATCAAAACAATTTGATGAATAGCCTCTCTTCATTGAAAATTATTTGAAATATGAAAAATTTGAGAATCTCAATGCTTAAGAAATTTGCAAGTTTTGATATGCTATATGTACTATGTGCTCGAAATAGGGGTGAAAATAGATCGGGTACGGAGTAGATAGTGGTAAAACTATATGGCATTTATTTTTATTTTTTGAATACAGATGATCAGATATTAGATGTATGGATACAGATATATAGAGAATCGGAGTGGATATTTATTAAAAATATATAAATATTATTAAAAAAATATTAAAGTTCATAATATTTATTTAATTATAATGGTGAATAAGATAATATTTTTCATAATATATATTAAAATATTTACTATTCGAATACGGATAATTACGGATAACTAAAAGTTAAAATCATATCTGTATCCGTTTTCATACGGATTTTCGGATACAGATATCCTCATCTAATTTTTTCGAATACGGATCAGATATTATCCGCTCCGTTTTCAACGCTAGCTCGAAAGGAAAAAAATATTGTGCAAAAAGAAGTTTCAACCTTTTATATTTGAAAATAAGAATTTTTTTTTTTCCAACGTAATCTGAGCAAAATATATTTTATTCAACGCTTTTAACTTGCCGTTTGAAGTTCGAATTTAGAGCTTATTATTTAAAAATCTTTAACATGAAATTTCCCTTTATTATTTAAAAAATGCCGCATAAATTAGCAAGCCATTAAAACTCTAATGAAATTCTACGTGATGCCATATTATGGGATCCAGATGGATATACCAAAAATGTCATTTTATAAGTTATAATGGTGTCATATATAACAATTTAGCAAGTACTGCTTAAAAAATTATCACAGAATAACAAATCACATGAGTTTGTTTAAATAATGCCCCAATTGAGTCATGAACCGAGTATTCCAAGGTCCCCAGTCCAGCCTAGAAAGCCGGTGATACAGCGAGTGAGAAAAATCCAAACCAAATCCCTGGGAAGAGAATTTACCAACACCCGTTCTATTGTACTAAGTATGAACCGTGTATAAATATTTAATGTTCCCACTCATTTCCTATAAATTTATCGTATAAAAATAAAACTACACAACTATGACATAATTGGAGACATCATGGAGCCAATTTTATCTCACAATTCTTTCATACATAACTATTATAATGAAATAATAAAGCATACATAATTTATATACTGTTTGTTTGTCGATCAAATATCATGATACACTCCGGACCAGTATTCTCTGCGGAGTCCTGCGGAGCTTCTAATCTGGTCTGTTCGTTTTGATCAGACGGACCAGACCAGATCGGACTCCGCAGATCAGATTTTGTTTTTTTTTTCAATTCAAGCAAGATCTGATCTGGTCCGTTCGATCAAAACGAACCGGCCAAATTAGAGGCTCCGCAGGACTCTGCAGAGAATACGAATTCGATCCACTCCACAGTACACTTTTCCACTAAACTGAGGTCCCCTAAATCCCAATTGTACAAACAAATTCAATATCAAAGACCGGGTTCATTTTGTTACTATTTTAAGGGAACAGAGAAAGTAGCAACACAGAAAATCCGAAAGGGTAAAACCGTCACATAGGAAAAGAAACCGTAGCCGCAACAACAGCAGCTGCTTACGCAAGGGGCAGCGCCGTCCAGAATTCGATTGCTTATTCCATATCAGTTCATTTCAAACATTAAATTCGCCAAATTGATGAATTGATTTACCAGATCTACCCTTCCACTCAAGACCTGGAGGCTGGAGCAGCTCATACCACGAAACCCAAAGAAGAAGGAAGAGAGAGAAACCTAGAGAGAGAGGGACTCCGTCCCACTGCAACCAAGTCTGAGTAGGCGGGAGAGAGAGGAGAGGAAAAAAAGTAAAGTGTAATAGCGAAGAGAGAAGAGAGGGTGTAAAAGCAAGAGCAAATAGCCCTCTTTTTCCCCGATTCGCTCATTCTGATCTCGTGAAATTCAGGAAATTTCTTCAAATATTGTTCCTTTGGCCATCGAATTGTGCTGGAATCTGGTCGGAGTCGGTGGATCAGGCTTATGATCGATGGTTAGTGAACTTATTGTTTTCTTAATTTGATTGCGTGTATCTCGGAGTTTCATTGTATACAGCTTATTAGAGTTTTTTTACTCAAAATTTGGATTTGATATCTCGTAACCGGTTGATCTATGCTATTACTTACAGTCGGTACCTTGGAAAATTTAAAGGAATATTGAATTGAACGATGAAAGCTGGACTTTGAGATACTTTCACCCATGTAGGTATCAACAAACGAACTAGGTTATTACTGTACTCTAGGTGATTATCGTAGTTTTTTTTTATTCGAGTTGAAACTTTGAGCTAGCTTTGCAATATTTTGCCAGCATCAGTTCTCAGTATGGATAGGATTCCAGTTCAGCGAAGCAAGATGTCTTGACCGTTTTAAGGGGGTTTTTGGAAATCTAGGGGAGCGTAATGTCTCTTTTGGTTGCCATAAACTCAAAAGTCAATTAAGATTGAGTTTTTTACCTTTTTAGTTGGGAGTAACCTCAATATCCATACGTGCATTTGTTTAATTTGAAGTTTTCTTAAATGGATCAAAATTATTAAAGTGGAAAACATACCGGGTTCTGCTTTCTTGTAAGTTATTGACGATGATTTGGCAACTTCCCATAATTATTGCTACCTATAAATATGTTTAAATAGTTCAAGTAACGTGCAGCAAGTAAAAAGATTTTAGCTTGATGCAACTCTATTTATAGACCTATCCTATGTTTCTCCAGGTACTATGTTTGGAATCAGCTATTTTATTTATATTATACTTGCTGTACACTTTGCAGTATGCGGATGGATACTTAATTAAAATCCCTAGTTGAGAAAAGACTTCAAGTTTTTTTTGGAAATACCCTAGCCGTTCCTAACACAATATCAACATCTTAATATAAATCGGTCCAGTATTAGATGAGATTTTGTCCAAAGTCATTTGGACAAAATCCAATTCCGTATAAATTATGCAAGTTATACATATTTTAGGATAAAATTATCCATCGTTTAGCTAGTTTCGTAATTCATGCATCCCAATAAATGTGTTTCGTAATTCACGCAGAAGTATTTGGTCAATATTTTCTATGGCAGTTACTCCGTGATAAAAATGTAGCGAGTAAAAGTGAACTTTGAGTGAGGCGGCATTCGGTCCCACGTTTGAAACAATGGCAACATTAATTCATTAATTCATTAATTTGTTTCATTTTGCAAAATAACTGTTCGTAAATTATTTTTGGGGGAATTTCACATATACCCCTCGAAAACTTCAAAATTATGTATTCCCCCCTCTAAACTTTAAAATTACATATTTTCCCTCTAAACTTCAAAAACTCACAAATTTATCCATTTTATTGTTTTTTATATTAAAACTCATTTTCAATTTATAAAATACCCACTTTATCATTTATTAAAAGCATAAAAAGTCCATCAAACTCAAATTGAATATGAAGAGTTCCTCTACCGTCCGATCCACGCGCATCGCATTAAGATCTGTGTGTGTAGCTTCAATATATGTGCGTGCTGACTTTAAGATTCGTGCTAATCTAGCGCGCACAGATTTTAAAGTAATTTCGATCCGCACGCATCGCATTAAGATATGTGCACGTCGCTTCAATATCCGTGTGTTCGCTTCAAGAATCATGTTGATCTAGCGTGCACAGATTTTAAAGCAGTTTAGAAAGTAGAGGATCCTTTCATATTCAAATTTGAGTATGATAGGCGTTTTATGCTTTTAATAAAGGGTAAAATGAGTTTTAATATAAAAGACAATAAAATGGGTAAATTTGTGAGTTTTTGAAGTTTAGAGGGGAAATACGTAATTTCAAACTTTGGAGGGAGAAATACGTAATTTTGGAGTTTTTGAGGGTATACCTGAAATTGCTCCTAAAAAATGAAATTAACTTTGAGTGAGAGTGAGGTATTGCACGAATTCTCGATCTACCAGTTATGACTAAGAACAGCAAATAGAATCTCCTTGCATCTATCGATCTGAGCCTCATATCTCGTCGTTGTTATTTTCGTTTGATCGGCAAGGTTGGCCTGTGCGGACCTCTTATCGAGTTTCTAGAAGCAATCCGCCATTGCAATTTATATTTATTTTAGTAACAAGTAGACCAAGGAAGGGCCTCTCTCTGTATAAAATTGAGGAGGGATCCGATTACATCTTTTTGGTGACATACTTTGACACCTATCATTTTCAAAATCCAAATAGTCGATTCAAACCGTTCAACATGATGGATATATTAAAATGTGCTTGGAGATCAAATTTTACACTTTTTTGAATTTTTTTGCTATTTATTAAGATGGTTACAAAAATCGTTGTTTTCAGACCATTGAAAAACAACGATTTTGTAACCATCTTAATAAATAGTAAAAAAAATTAAAAAAATGTAAAATTTAATCTCCAAGTACATTTTAATATGGTGATCATGTTGAACGGTTCGGATCGACTGTTTGAATTTTGAAATCACAAAATTAACCTATATAAAAAATGGTGTCACGATGTGTCACAAAAAAAAGGTGTAATTGGATCCCTCCTCTATAAAATTATACTAAAAAATTCAGAGCGTTCAAACGGTATATTAACAGGGTGTTTTGTCAAATTACTCGAACCTCTGGAGGCGTCGATAGAAAGAAAGCGAGAAATGGCGGAGGCATCAGGTGTAGTTACAGTAGAGAAGGTGAGAGGAAGATCAACCATCACTCGCTGTTTTTTCAGATACCCCCTCAAGCTTATCCTCCCCAAAAAGGTAGTACCTCTTTTTCTGGAATTTGACCCTACAAGTTCCGAAATGTCACGAGTACGTCATTTTGTGTGTGTTTTTTTTAATAGCGCCTGACTTCTCCGATTGTAATTTAGGTGGGCTCCTCTCAGGTTGATGCAGTTTGGATCTATGCTCTCTCCTATGGTGGTGGCATCGTTTCGGTTAGATCATTGAAAATTAAATCATATAATTTTTCGATTACAAAATGGGGATCATTTTGTCTTTTTTGTTTGAAAGAAAGTTCAATTCCTTGTTGAAAAGTAATGTAAAATGAGCATTTTAGAAGGATTAGTCTAGCAATGATCATGTTAATTAATTTAGTCAGACTTGAATAGTCCCAAATTGATCAACAAGTAAATATTCTTACATAAGATGCGTAGTTTTTTCGAGTTCACCTTGTAACTTTTGAGTTTTGTTCAACTGAAGTAACTAACCCCTTGATCTGTTATACTTATGTTCAATCCAGGTCATGAACTTTCTTTTTATTATTGGTATTGGTCGAGTAAAAGATAATTTTTTACAGCCACACTGCAAATTAAAGGGCTTAAGGTCTGAGTCAAACAAAAGAAAAAATATTCAGAGGTGTACAATGAACAATGAAAAAATATTCAAAAGATGAAAGGATTTTGAATTAAATTGCAGGGTGATAAAATATCTTGTAAGATATCTGTAGGGGATCAATGTACTGCTTCTGTTACTACCCAGGCTTCAACGAAGGTTACATCACACTTTTTTTTTAAATTATTTAAGGAATATAATGTTACGTGAATTGCATTGTATTTTGTCTGTTTGTTTATTAATTTGTACATACTCGGAAAATGCAGTCAGAGCCTTAGAAGACAAAAATGGCTGTATAGTAATGAAACTAATTTACTAAAGATAGAATATTAAGTTTTATTCTTTGGAGCTGTGGTTTTATTTCAGTATTTCTGCAGATCTAAGTCCTAGTCTTTTTCTAACACAATGAACAATTAGCAGGTATACAAGTCTGTTGGCTCAAAGTTCTCAGAGCAAGTACTGGAGGTAATTGTACTTTTATGCCTTTTTTTAAGTTTTTGAAAAATTTAGAGTCAGGTACTTCACTTAACTTCTTAAAAGTCCAACTAACTCGGATAAAAAATTGCCTTTCCTTTGGCAAATGATATTTTTGTACCAATGGACCCTACCGATACGTAGATCGTATGAGCAATCGATAATAATGACAGAGTTCTGAAGGCTACTTTTGAATGTTGGTCTTTCTTAAAAGTAAAAGAAAGAAAGTTGGTTGTTAGTTGCAACATGCAAACATTATAATTGTTGGGTGTTTTTTGCACTTATAATAAAAGTGACGGTTAAGTCTTAAAAAATACCCATGTTAATAGCAAGTTTTTGTGTGTTCAGTAGGCCAGAATTGGAGAAGAAGCATTTCTGGCACTGATTCCAGATCCTGTTACCTGTTTCTCGACTGCCAGGTATGATCAGAAGCAAAATTTTAGAATTGTTTCTAGTTCCAATTTGGTTGTTGTTGATTGGATCACAAGTGGACGGTACCAGAGTGGGGAGCGGTGGGACTTCACTTCATACAAAAGTACAAATTGTGTTTACTTAGACAATGATCGGCCTATCTTCATTGATTCGGTAATGCTCCTATCTATTCTTTTTTTGTACCCTTTTTTTTAGTTGAGGCCTAATCGGAACTGAATTTTTCACTAGAACAAACACATTAGTAGCTTAGGGACTAAATTAACCTTGATCAGATAGTCATGTTCTTATAATCATTTTTGCCAACAAAAATTGGAGTTATTGTATACAGTAGTGGGATGAACTGATTTGTTGCAATAGTGTTATAAAAAATAATTGATGCCTTTTGAGCATTACTTTATTTTACACCATTTTGTGATAAAAAAATTCCTTATATTGAATTAATTAAGTGAGATAAAATACATGTAATAATAGGTTTTGTTGGAACAAAGTTTGATCTGTAGCATTGCTGAGCGCATGCATGATTATCAAGTAATTGCCATGATACTTATTTTGGGGTGAGTTACCTTTCACATAAGTTTTTGTATCTTTTTATTTTATACATTTTGTTCAATAAAAGTCCATCTTTTCTTGTATTTATCTGCTGTATGAAATAGTGGATAGAAATTATTTCTTGCTAATGTTCTCAAGGAGATGATAGTTAACCTTGATTAGTCCAATTTAATCTCATATTACCCTCAACAATAAAAGAAGCAAAAACCATTGTCAAACTGGTGAAAATTACCATCTTGGACCTAAGCTAATCTTGCTATAGAGTGATCAATTGGCTTTCAATTTCATGGCTATAGTGAAAATCTCTGTTATAATTTTTGTTTCCTGATACAAAATGTAATATGCAACTACTTTTGTTTCATAGTGTACCTAAGTAGTCCAAAACTCGTATAAACCTAGATGGTACATGTTGGCACTGAAAGTAAGGATTGGTAAGAACTTAATTTCTTATTGCATGCTTTGTAGGCCAAAGCTGAAGCACGTACAAAATCAAATAAAGGAAGAAGTAAAGAAAATGATGTCTGCACAGCTACGCCCCCCTACTACTTCTTTTGGTCGATATGCAAATTTGGAAACTCAGAAAGACCGTACTGTACCAGATCTTATAGCTTCATGCAGTGCATTTGGCCCCCAGGTATCAATCTTATTGAAATAATTATTTAGCCATGTGGGTGCTGGATAATTTTTGTTTTCTAAGGCTCTCTTGCATTCTAGAAGGATAGCACATGTCAATCCATCATTTACAGTATTGCAAAAGAAGTGAAAATCAAGTTAAGATCATACAGAAATTTAGGTCCCCTGCTCTTACGTTCAATTTTTTGGAGTTACGATGAAAAAAAAAATTATATACAATTTCAGTGATCTTCATGATAAGAAAAACATATAAGGTTTCCTTAAACTCTCATTTGTACCTAAATAATCCTGAAGTTCAAGTTGGTCCTTGAACTTTCAAGAAAGAACTAAGATAGGCCTTGAAATTCTCTCAAAAAAATTTAGAACAACACCTGAATTTTTCTTTATAAACAATTATCAACTTTGGGTGGGTGTTATTTTCAAATAACAAGAAAAATAATGTCAGTTGCAAAGCTGATAAATGTCTAATGTTCTTGTCCCATCTATAAATTTGCTGTTGCAATTGCTAGCTTTGTCTCAGCTTCATTTTGTGTGATTCAATTTACAGTTTCACGATTAAAATAACAAGTTTAGTTTAACCAAACCCACCTCATGAGCATTTTTTTATGTTAAAACAGCTTCTATCATATCTTAGAGGCAGCTAGGTAAATTAGGCACTCTTTGTATATTTTTTGTAGGGAATGGGTTTAGTGACCCGTGTCGCGGCAACAAACACGGAGGCTGTGTATGCATTCTTGCGAACCCATCTTTCTTCCTTGGAGATATTTCTGGGTGCTCCACCATACTGCCAATCTGGATTGTAAACATATGAAACATGTTATTTGTTGTATGTGCGACCAAGAATTTTGTGAAGCAGTGCTCAGACTAAGAAACAATGTACTTGATTAGTTGTTTCTCTTGTGATTTTTATGTGCTTTGTAACTATAATCTTGAACTTACTATGACAATATCTGATATCAAAATAACTTCATTCTTTCCCTGTGATTTTGTGCTATTTTCTAAATGTGGCAAAATGCAAGTAGCAAGGCTTTGCATTGCTGGCATCAAATTCAGTAAAAGGAGTAACAATTGATTCTGTCAATGCATGTTTTTAACTTCTTTTGGTTGGTTTACCTATTTATTACATGTTTCTGTCCAATGTAATTTTACATACGATTATCTGAAGATGGTTGCGACAAGTGCTCTTATGGTAATCTGATCAATAATTTGGGTTCGTTCTTTGGTACTTGATGATTTTTTATCTTTTACTTATTACTGCCTAGACAAATAAAGGTATAATACTAATAAAGCCTTAATGTTCCTTGACATTTTATGCATTTTATCATTTTATAGATTAGAAAAAAAATGTTAGTATTGCTTTTGTATAAAGCAGGTTGAAGAACTGACGAGACATTTGTTATGGTGGCTTTGCACTGAATTCAAAACGAAGCTTCATGTTAACACAGAGAAGAAGGTTTAAATTGTGAATCCAACATCCTTTCTGGTAATTAAAAAAAGCAATCTAAAACTTTTATTTAAATTTTGTCTTAATTTTAAGATAAAAGGAAATTGATGAACCTAGGACAAGTGATGTTGTTTGTTTCTTCAGTAAAAGCACGTTTTGACACGGCATGACTCACGTGGCATGACCATTTGCATACCGTGACTATCCCTTGACATTTTGATCACAGCACGGCACGGTACGGCACGTGAAAAATTAATTTGGTCACAGCACAGCACGTTTTTTCCTCGTGGAATTCAGAACATATAAGAAAATGATTAGAGTCAGAATTGTGGAAAAGCTGGTTAAAATGTCATTATCTATACAATTTATCTCAGGCTAAAAGGTCCCAATAAGAACTGCAAAAATGACGAAATAGAATTTACCGATATGTTATGATTTCAAATAAAGACTCAAAATGTCATTAAATTCTTGTAGAAAACAAAAAAGACAATGACATTGATTACGTGAGACAAGATTTCCAGGAATTAGGAGTGGCAAAAAAGCTATACTCATTCTGTTCAAAATACTCACGGAAAAGTTATATTTCGTTAATATTTTGGATGGAAAAGTTATAGAGTAATTTGATTTGAACAAATTAAAAATTTAATGACTATAGAGAAACAAATTAAACTTGAGTGACCAATTCGAAACAAAGCACAAAGTTTTCCAATAACAAATCTAATAAAATAAGTAAAAAAATATATTTTGGATGATGAGTACATAGCATAGTACATCACTTTGAATTTGAATTCTCCTTTCAATAATTACCACGTGTAAAGACTTCATTGTAGACATCATAGAACATATATGGACTAATAAATGGGTTTCGTTGCATCAATTCTATGGGCTTCATTTGAGGCTGAAAATAATAATTTATTAAATTGAATGGGCTTTCAGGCCACAATTTTCAGCCCATTCCGAATAATATTTCGGCGTCTTCTCTTTTCCAAAAAAAGAAAAGGAACTTTGTAATTTTTTTACAATGTCTATCAACAAAAATTCTTTCAGCTTACATCTTTGAAAGGAGATAGGAGTAGGTCCGATGGGCATCGGACCTACATTTAGGTTCAATTAGCTCTAGAACCGTACGATTAGCATCAAGATCTATGCACACGGAAATTGATACAACTTGTACGGATTTTGATGCAGAGCACACGAATCTTGATACAGATCGAATGGTCATCACACCCATCGAACCAAGGTAGGTCCAATGGGCATTGGACCTACTCTGATTCCCTTTGAAAGCCCCAAAAATATTCATTATTGCAAGTAGGTAAAATTTATATAGAAAATTTATATTAGATCATTTTAAAATACACATAAAAATATTCATTATGGCGGTCGGTGTCATTCGATCTACATTAAAATTTATATAGAAAATTTAAAATTTGTACGATCAAATACACATAAATTTTGATGAGAATCAAACATCGAACTGAATTTGATCCAATACTCGTTGTACCGTTCTGACTTTGTTATTCAATAAAGTAATAGATCATTTTTTTTAATTATTTTCCCGAAGTAGATAACCTCTTTACGTTTCAACCGGATATATGATGCAGCCCCAACTAATATCAAATAACAATTTCCAAAAAATAAAATGGCGATTAGTCTTTGTCGGTGGTGGGTGGTTTGAGTCAAACCTAATAAAATTCTATAACATAACAAGCTAACTTCCACTAATGATTGACAACCCAACGGATTTCTATTTAAAAGAAAACAAAGTCAGATTGCCTCATTGGTCTTAATCAGAGGTGAATCTAAGTTAATTTTGTATAGAGTCAAGTGATAGCTAACTTCTCTAATAAAAAATATTGGCATGCATGTTGAGTTATACAATCAGACTCAATTTAATTTCATGTAACTCATTTTTTAATGAACGGGTTATTAGCGAGTTAATAATGAACAAGTTGTTAAGTAATTTTTAACGAGCAAATTATGAGCTAGTCATGAATCATGAGTGATTTAGGATCACAAGGAAATACGCATGTTATAGCAAATTAGCAAGTAGCAACTTATTTTCTCTACCTGTTTAAGGATTGTTTTGTGACCACTACACGTACGATTAGAGTGGAAAAAATGTGCCGTGCCGTGTCGTGATGTAACTAACACGCTGTGACTTTAATCTCGTGTCGTGCCGTGACCAAGTTAATTTTTCACGTGTCGTGTCGTGCCGTGACCAAAATGTCAAGAGGTGGTCACGGCACGCGAATAGTCACGCCACGTGCACGTGGTGCCTAAGCGTGCCGTGACTATACATGACTCGTGTGACTCGCGTGACCATTTAATCATAATTTAGATTAGTTTATTCAAGATTCACCATTAAATCAATATCTAATGGTCTTAATTACACGTGACTACGTGCCGTGCCAGAGTTTTAAAAGATGAATACGACATGCGAATAGTCACGGCACGGAACACGCGAGTCACAGCACGTAACTGATACGCTGCCGTACCGTTCAGTACCGTAACGGAACCGGCTCCGCCGTGCCATTTTTCCCACTCTACGTACGATCACACAAACTAGGCCGACGGCATTATTAGCAAAGTACTGAATGAATCCCAGCCGCCAGATTAAAGGACTACCTTGAATTTTGACTCACACGAACGGCTCAGATTATTGTAATTAAATTCTCTAATTTAAAATTCAACAATTTCCCCACATGGGATACGGTCTGCCAGTTTGTCGGTCAATGTATCAAGCGGTCGGTCATCAATCTCAGCCGTCCAAGTTTGAACGAACGGATGTTTCCACTTCAATTAATGCGAAGTTGTACGAATTGGACCATGGAAGGGCATTTTCGTCCACGAAAGGTTATTTCGGGACTCTCCCGTCCGACGAGACAAGACAATTTAACACAGCCAACGAAGATTTTCAAAAGCCGATGCGAGACGAGCGCAACCGTCTTTAAATTGGATCCGTATCCTCTGCATTAACTCAAAAGGAAATCTTTTGAGTTAATGAATTTCAACCGTCTGATTTTAAACGGAGCCAATCCGGCTCGTGTCTATAACATAGAGGGCCCTTTAATATTAGTGCAGATCTAGTTCGCACGAATCTGAAATAGATTGGACAGTCAAGATTCATTAACTCAAAATATTCTCTTTTGAGTTAATGCAGAGGATATGAAGTCCTCTATTCAATGCGTCGGCTCTGTTTCTTTTTAGTAGTTTGATATTTTACATCATTCTTTTTAGTTTAAAATATGCAGCGGGTCGATTATGACTTCAATTTCAGTCCACTATACCGTTGTGTATACATAATTACATAGTAAGCAACAAAAAAGAGTGAAACAAACTTTCGGCCTAGCCGGCTAGACGGGGTAAGGATTTTAACAGAGCAGTTTTAGCTTCATACAGATCACATACCCCAGAATAAAAACAGCGTAGCAAATAGTTGGTGCGCTGTAGAAGCAAAAATAGCTCTGTTAAAATCTATAATAAAGAGAAGGTACCAAGTTTTGGTGACCGACTTGGGCTGTTTCCTGTCGCCGACTTTTTCTTATCATTTTGCGTCTCCATATTTTGCTGGCCCGACAATCTTATCCTATCCTGCATTATTTATCAAATTAATAATGAATGAGTATATAAGTTTGATTTGTTCAAAAATTGGCCTGATATTCTGGGTTGGTTCCTCCCATTGGACTGTCTAATTTAATTGGAAGAAGCAATTTCATATTATATTAGCGTTTTTTAAGCTAAAGCCATGCTATCTGGCAGTCTTAAAAAGCAGGGCTCTTATTTCATATTAAATTAGCAAACTCTTTTCATTCCGGAATTGCAACTTTAATGTTCCAAGATAATTTATAAAATTCTACCTAAAAATAGTATTTTGGGTATAATTCGATCATAAATTTAAAAATGATGTCGATAATCAAAGAATAATTTGATATAATACGAGAAATATGAAAAAACTTTGTTGTGCTTGTAGCTGCTGAATGGTGAGAACGCTCGTGGCTAAGCAGTGAAAATTGACAAAAAAACACAAAACACAACGTATTTACATTGCCTCAAAAACCTTGCGCATTCAAAACGCATAATTACTTTTTAAGAAAAACACGACACTGAATGTATATGGTATGGGACACCCGTAATGCAAAAAAAAAATGGACAAAACAAGATATCAAAAAATTCAAATATTTTTTTCATTCAAACGAACTACGAAAACTACTGAGACTAAAAAAACACTACGAAAGACCTTATACGAAGCAAAAAAATTAATTATTAAAAGGGTTTCAAGTTTTATACTTACTTTGTATTTTTCAACATTATAAATATCATTTCAGATGTTTATTTTTCTAATTGTAAAAACATGACACTAAACGTACCCGTAATGCGAAAAAAATGGACAAAACAAGATATCAAAGAATTCAAATATTTTTTTCATTCAAACGAACTGCGAAAACTACTGAGACTAAAAAAACACTACGAAAGACCTTATACGAAGCAAAAAAATTAATTATTAAAAGGGTTTCAAATTTTATACTTACTTTGCATTTTTCAGCATTATAAACATCATTTCAGATGTATATTTTTCTAATTGTAAAAACTTATATAAAATAAATAAGAGATCATGTCCATATTTAATGGAAATAATCAAATTAAACTTGGAATAAGAGATGATCTCCAAAAACCGTACTATGATGAATTGAAAGCTAGTAAGAAATAAGAGGGTTCAAATGCCTCTATTTTTTGTGCCCACCATGCCTCCATTTTTAAAAACTTTAATAACTCAAAATTTAAAACTTAAAAAGTCAAAATAAAACCGTTAGATATATTCTATGTTATTTTCTCTATGTGCTCATAAAAAATTATCACATTTCAATTTTGTTTTTATGTGAATCGATAAGTTAAAAAATCAACGTATATAAATTATCCAAATTAGTACGTTTTTTACAAGCTCTTGATAACAACCAAAACAAAATTGAAATGACATAATTTTTTACACACGCATAAATAAAGTGATGTAGATCATATCCAACAGTTTTATTTTGACTTTTAAGTTTTAAATTTTGATTTATTAAAGTTTTTAGAAATAGAGACATGGTGGAGGCACAAAAAAAAGAGGCATTTGAAACCCTCCTCAAGAAATAATGGATTGATTGAACCTTTCTTTTTGTCAAAAAGTCCCATACAAAAAAATATGTTGCGTTTTAGATAAAAAAAAAAATATCACAAGTAGACTTAATTAATTTTCTATTTTCTTATAAGAAATACGACAATGGTTAATTTGTTGATCTCGAGAGGAAATTTTATAAATAAAATATAAATCATGTCTGTATTGTATACAATTTTTACAGACGTAATATGCCAATAATATAAATCATGTCTGTATTGTTTAATTTGAAATTTAAAAAACTATTTTTAAGGGTCGTTAAAATTGTCAAAATAAAGTACTTGTCAAGTGATCTATCTTTGTATACAATTTTTAAGATTGTCATTCATATCTTTTGAATAATAAAAATCAATAACATTACATGTATATTGATCGTTACAATGGCAAATGTAATAACATTCCAACAAGAATTGGATTTTGTTCAAAGGGCTGTGGACAAAATCTCATCCACAGCCAGGTCTTACCGTTTGATTTGTTTTAAGATTTGTGCAACATATTTCAAACTTAATAACTCTGAATGGCTCTGTAAATCTAAATCATCCATATAAATTTGCACTGTCTTCTAACAAAAATTATTTATTTTCTTTCTACATAAATTTGCTGTAAATATTTTCATCACATGAGAGGAGAGCCCGTATCCTCCCCGTTACCTCAAATCTTCAGTTTGAAATCTCAATCATCCGATCAAAATCAATATCAATTTTGACTTAAGTCTACAATATGCAAGACCTCTTTAATATTTGCGCCAATCCGAATCGAACGGTCCAATTCCAAACTTTAGTTATTGCGTGAGATATGAATTCTCAAGAGAATAAGCATATAAGAAACAACTTTTGGTCCAATGGCAAAAAATAACATCTACTGTTTGAGAGGTTGTGAGTTCGAGATCTGAATGACAGGTCATAAACGGATTACTCATGTTATTACACGTCCAATTACTAAATCCAGACTGTTCTTTATAGCGACACAAATTTCAAAAACTACCTCCCTATGTCTAAACAGGCAACGAATTTCTATTGTTTGACTGGGAATTAATCTCAGCTCATCAAAATTAATGCAGTACCGTAAAAAAATTGAACTCTACAACTATCACCATAGTACCCGTCTCATAATTTCTATCAGGGAAGTTGGAGAAGTTACATCAAAACAATTTGATAAATAGTCTATCTTTTCATTGAAAATTATTTGAAATATGAAAAATTTGAGAATCTCAATGCTTAAGAAATTTGCAAGTTATGAATTTCAACGTAAGGCATTTGATATGCTATATGTACTATGTGCTCGAAATAGGGGTGAAAATAGATCCGGTACGGAGTAGATAGTGGTAAAATTATATGACATTTATTTTTATATTTTGAATACGGATACAAATCGGATATTATAATATTAGACAATATGGATACAGATATATATAGAATCGGAGTGGATATTTATTAAAAATATATATATATTATTAAAAAATATATTAAAGTTCATAATATTTATTTAATTATAATGGTGAATAAGATAATATTTTTTATAATATATATTAAAATATGGCATTTGCTTCGGTGCACACAAGGACCTATTTGTAAAATGAGTCCTATTTTTATTTTCAAAGTTCAAACAGTCGATCCGACCGTTCAACATTATCTCTATTTTAAAATATACTTGGAGGTCAAAATTTACATTTTTTTGAATTTTTTTACTATTTATTAAGTATTTTACAAAAACTAGTCAAATTCAGACCATTGAATTTGTAAAATACTTAATAAATAGTAAAAAAATTCAAAAAAATGTAAAATTTGACCTCCAAGTACATTTTAATATGGAGATAATGTTGAACGGTCGGATCGACTGTTTGAACTTTGAAAATGAAAATAGGACTCATTTTACAAATAGGTCCTTGTGTGCACCGAAGCATCCCTCTTAAAATATTTACTATTCGAATACGGATAATTACGAATAACTAAAAGTTAAAATCATATCTGTATCTATTTTCACACGGATTTTCGAATATAAATATCCTCATCTAATTTTTTTGAATATGGATCGGATATTATCCGCTCCGTTTTCACCCCTAGCTTGAAAGGAAAAAAAAAATATTGTGCAAAAAGAAGTTTCAACCTTTTATATTTGAAAATATGAATTATTTTTTTCAACGCTTTTAACTTGACGTTTGAAGTTCGAATTTAGAGCTTATTATTTAAAAATCTTTAACATGAAATTTCCCTTTATTATTTAAAAAATCCCGCATAAATTAGCAAGCCATTGAAACTCAATTTCAAATCAACATGCTAATGAAATTCTACGTGATGCCATATTATGGGATCCAGATGGATATACCAAATAACGGTGTCATATATAACAATTTAGCAAGTACTGCTTAAAAAATTATCACAGAATAACAAATCACATGAGTTTGTTTAAATAATGCCTCAACTGAGTCATGGACCGAGTCTTCCACGGTCCCCAGTCCAGCCTAGAAAGCCGGTGATACAGCGAGTGAGAAAAATCCAAACCAAATCCCTGGGAACAGAATTTACCAACACCCGTTCTATTGTACTAAGTACGAACCGTGTATATTTAATGTTCCCACTCATTTCCTATAATTTTATCATATAAAAATAAAACTACACAAACTATGACATAATTGGAGACATCATGGAGCCAATCTTATCTCACAATTCTTTCATACATAACTATTATAATGAAATAATAAAGCATACATAATTTATATACTGTTTGTCTGTCGATCAAATATCATGATCCACTCCACGTTATAAAGCATGACGGCCAGCTTAACGAAATCAAGTTACCGCTAATTAACTGAAATAAAATCTGGAGCTGGCCGTTATGGTCTATAACGTCTAGTTACAATGTTTTTTTCTTTTTAAAAAAAAATTCACAAACGAAGCAGCAAAGAAAAAAAAAAAACTGTAGCTGGACGTTATAGACCACAACGTCCAGCTACAGTGTTTTTTGTTAATTAGAGATCATTAGCGATCAGATTAACTGGACGTTAAAGTTTATAATGTCCAGCTACAGTACCCTGGACGTTATAGTTCTTTCTATTTTTTAAAATCTAGCGAAACTGTTCTGTTGATATTTTTGTTTTGTTTTTTCTATTAATAAAAATTTCGGAACTGAGGTCCCTAAATCCTAATTGTACAAACATATTCAATATGAAAGACCGGGTTCATTTTGTTACTATTTTAAGGGAACAGAGAAAGTAGCAACGCAGAAAATCCGAAAGGGTAGAACCGTCACATCGGAAAAGAAACCGTAGCCGCAACAACAGCAGCTGCTTACGCAAGGGGCAGCGCCGTCCAGAATTCTATTGCTTACTCCATATCAGTTCATTTCAAACATTAAATTCGCCAAATTGATGAATTGATTTACCAGATCTACCCTTCCACTCAAGACCTGGAGCAGCTCATACCACGAAACCCAAAGAAGAAGGAAGAGAGAGAAACCTAGAGAGAGAGGGACTCCGTCCCACTGCAACCAAGTCTGAGTAGGCGGGAGAGAGAGGAGAGGAAAAAAAGTAGTGTAATAGCGAAGAGAGAAGAGAGGGTGTGAAAGCAAGAGCAAATAGCCCTCTTTTTCCCCGATTCGCTCATTCTGATCTCGTGAAATTCAGGAAATTTCTTCAAATATTGTTCCTTTGGCCATTGAATTGTGCTGGAATCTGGTCGGAGTCGGTGGATCAGGCTTATGATCGATGGTTAGTGAACTTATTGTTTTCTTAATTTGATTGCGTGTATCTCGGAGTTTCATTGTATACAGCTTATTAGAGTTTTTTTACTCAAAATTTGGATTTGATATCTCGTAACCGGTTGATCTATGCTATTACTTACAGTCGGTACCTTGGAAAATTTAAAGGAATATTGAATTGAACGATGAAAGCTGGACTTTGAGATACTTTCACCCATGTAGGTATCAACAAACGAACTAGGTTATTACTGTACTCTAGGTGATTATCGTAGTTGTTTTTTATTCGAGTTGAAACTTTGAGCTAGCTTTGCAATATTTTGCCAGCATCAGTTCTCAGTATGGATAGGATTCCAGTTCAGCGAAGCAAGATGTCTTGACCATTTTAAGGGAGTTTTTGGAAATCTAGGGGAGCGTAATGTCTCTTTTGGTTGCCATAAACTCAAAAGTGAATTAAGATTGAGTTTTTTTTACCTTTTTAGTTGGGAGTAACCTCAATATCCATACGTGCATTTGTTTAATTTGAAGTTTTCTTAAATGGATCAAAATTATTAAAGTGGAAAACATACCGGGTTCTGCTTTCTTGTAAGTTATTGACGATGATTTGGCAACTTCCCATAATTATTGCTACCTATAAATATGTTTAAATAGTTCAAGTAATGTGCAGCAAGTAAAAAGTTTTTAGCTTGATGCAACTCTATTTATAGACCTATCCTATGTTTCTCCAGGTACTATGTTTGGAATCAGCTATTTTATTTATATTATACTTACTGTACACTTTGCAGTATGTGGATGGATACTTAATTAAAATCCCTAGTTGAGAAAAGACTTCAAGTTTTTTTGGAAATATCCTAGCCATTCCTAACACAATATCAACATCTTAATATAATATTATATCTTAGATACATACACTATGCTGCATTCTTTATATAAGCATGGTTACAATTTTGACAACATTTTGCCTGACATCTATGTAGGCGGCTACACCAATAACTATAGTAGTTGGGTCACATGTATGGGTTGAAGATCCAGAACTAGCTTGGGTTGATGGAGAGGTTTCTAAAATTAGCGGCAGTCAAGTTCATGTCAACACAACAACCGGAAAGAATGTAAGTAACCAAAGTGCTTTCACGATTACATTTTGTGTTTGCATTTTACATATTACATTGGTCAATTTCATTAAAGAACTCAACTTTATGTAATTATACATATTTCATGGTCTAACCTGAATTACAGTAATTAGTAATACGTATAATATAGTGTCTTTTTTCCAAAATTATGTTTGCAAGCAGGTTGTGGCAGATATATCAAAAGTGTATCCGAAGGATACTGAAGCGCCAGCTGGTGGGGTGGATGACATGACACGACTATCCTACCTACATGAACCTGGTGTATTAGAAAACCTCAAGATCCGCTATGAGCTCAATGAAATCTATGTACGGTCTTTTATTATTCCGCCCGTCTCCATCACTACTTGCAAACTTAGGAAGGCAATTAACTGAACTATATCTGCTGCTTTTGTTTCAGACATATACAGGTAACATTCTCATAGCGGTGAACCCATTTCAACGGTTGCCGCACCTGTATGATACACACATGATGGAACAATACAAAGGCGCTGATTTAGGGGAGCTTAGTCCTCATGTTTTTGCAATTGCTGATGTTGCTTACAGGTTATGTCTTCTAATACTGTCGTAACCCGGTTATTGATTCCAGTTAATTTTTATTTTATAAGTTTCTATACCAATAATAACTAAAAACCCTTGGTAGTGTTCGATATTGAAGTGGCCAATTTGGTACTAGTACGTCTTCTAATACTATAGTTACCTAATTATTCCAATTGATTCCAGTTAATTTCCATTTTACATGTTGCTATACCAATAATTACAACTGAAAAACACTGGTTGTATTTGATAGTGAAGCGGTCTATGTGGTACTAGTATATACTAGTAACTAAATTGTGATACCAAGTGGTGTCTGACAAGTGGCCCTTATTTTGTTTTAAGTAACAAAATTTAAGTGCAGTTAATGAGTGGTCAAGTATGTTTAAGTACCCCAACTTGTTTGGGACTAAAGGCTTGGTTGTTGTTGTTGTTGTAATATAACAACGTGTCAGTACCGACAATAATTAACAAAGTGAAACATAAATTAAAACAGGGCAATGATAAATGAAGGGAAAAGCAACTCCATTTTGGTGAGCGGTGAAAGTGGTGCTGGTAAAACTGAAACTACTAAGATGCTTATGAGATATCTGGCTTACTTGGGGGGGAGATCAGCAGGTACAGAAGGGAGAACTGTCGAGCAACAAGTTCTAGAAGTAAGTCTACAGTGTTAGTCTAATGGTATTTTGTAGGCTATCATCAAGCATTAGCAATGCTTGGTCCAATACTAAACACATTACATTGAAAATCTCATAAATCTCATAAATGCTTGGTCCAATACTAAACACATTACATTGAAAACCTCATAAAGAGCCAGTCTCAAATGCTGCATGTTTGGTTACTCTGCCATATATTATTGTGATCAGTAATAGTCCTGGACTATATGGTAACAGAGCCAAGTACTATTCATGTTTTTTTAACAATGTAAATAACGTTTGTAATTTTGTTTACTGAACCTTAAAAAAAAATCGTGATTGATTTGTGCATTTTTAACTTTTAGTCAAATCCTGTCCTTGAAGCCTTTGGCAATGCAAAAACCGTCAGGAACAACAACTCCAGGTAAACTTCTGAATATCTAATTGTTTTTGAATTTGTATTCTACTTACAATTGTTTTTCAACTGGTAAGCTAACTGTCTGCTAAATTATTGTGTGGTTAAGTCGATTTGGTAAGTTTGTGGAGATCCAATTCGACAAGACGGGTCGGATCTCAGGTGCTGCTATTAGAACCTACTTGCTTGAGAGATCTAGAGTTTGCCAGATCAATACTCCCGAGAGAAACTATCATTGCTTTTACTTCCTCTGTGCTGCTCCGAAAGAGGTACCTTTTCTTTTCATTCCATGTTCATGTCTTTAATGTTTGTATAATACTAACAACTGAATGAATGCTGTTTATTTATTTCAGGACAGAAAGAAATACAAGTTGGATGACCCTAAGATCTTTCACTACCTTAACCAATCAAATTGCATTGAGGTAGACGGGATTAATGATGCCCAGGAGTATTTGGCTACTAGAAGGGCTATGGATATAGTTGGAATAAGTGAGGAAGAACAAGTATGAGCTGCTATTTGTTTTCTTTTTCTATGTTACTCAATATCTCGTGGTTTAAAAACTAAAAATGTGCTTGCTTTGGTCAACTATAGGAGGCAATATTTCGGGTTGTAGCAGCTGTGCTTCACATTGGAAATATTGATTTTGCAAAAGGAAAAGAGATTGATTCATCAGTTATTAAGGATGACAAGTCAAGATACCATCTAAAAACGGCATCTGAGCTCTTAATGTAAGTACAAAAGTTGCACAGATTCACATCATCTGTAAGAAGTAGTGGCACCTTGTGAGGTGCATACACTAACTAGGTTGTATTTTGTTTTACATTGTTTTTCAGGTGTGACTGTGACAAATTGGAGAAAGCATTAATTACTCGAATAATAGTCACGCCAGAAGAAGTCATTACTAGAACTCTTGATCCAGAGTCGGCTATTGTCAGTAGAGATGGGTTGGCAAAGACTATATATTCTCGATTGTTTGACTGGTATTGCACTTCTTCTCATCTTAAATTTTGTTAATTAAGTATTTTGAAATCCAGGCCCTTCTCTTACCAAAATATTGTCCGCTCTTATTAAATCATGGCTGGCAGGAGATATATGGGGTTTCTTTGTGGAAATTTTCTTTGAAACCATTTTTTTCTTCCTATATGCAGAAGAATTTAAAAAATTCATGGTTGAATAAATAGATACCATTTCTGCAAAATGATTTAGTTTTTGTTGGAATATACTGATACCAATTGTTGGGACCGACGAAAACCATCGTTGGCCACTGCAGGACCATCTGTGTTGAATATAAAACTAAAGTGCAAAAGCGTACCTGAACCAAAGTCTCCCTTGAGTGTGAGAGCGCCACTGATTCGGTTCTTCCAGAATACCAAGGCCCTTTAGAGAGTCTCCTTTGTTCTGCCTTCTCCAAAGTCTCTCACACACTCATCTAATGGGATAATGAGAAATGAATTCAGGATAGCCTTGTATTCTGGGGACCAAATCATAATATACAGCCCAAGACACCCTTGACTGTCTAATGTGGTAATTATTCAATTCAGCCCATCATAAAATTGAATATTACCTCTTAAGTTCTACACATTAAAGGTCCACACCCTATATGACACATTAATGCTAAATGGAGATAATGTGTTTACTGTTTACCTTTGTATTGTCCTATATGCAGGATCGTGGAGAAAATTAATGTCTCAATTGGGCAGGATTCAAACTCGAAACAATTGATTGGAGTTCTTGACATTTATGGTTTTGAAAGTTTCAAAGTTAACAGGTAAAATATTTATGTAGCAAGTTGAACCTCTGATAGTCAGAACTCAATATTTTTGAACTTTTGAACTTTTGACTAATTTGTAATTTGTCTTTCCATTGGACAGTTTTGAACAGCTTTGCATCAACTATACCAATGAAAAGCTTCAACAACATTTTAACCAGGTGCTGAAACATATAATCTATCTCGTGCTTTAATCTTTGATAAAGGAGGATGACGAAACTAGGATGTGCAGTATAATTTATCTTTCTGAATTCTAAAATGTACATATCTGTTGCAGCACGTCTTTAAAATGGAGCAGGAAGAATATACCAAGGAGGAGATAAATTGGAGTTATATTGATTTTGTTGATAATCAAGACGTTTTAGACTTAATTGAGAAGGTTTGTAATTCTCTTATTAATAGGATACAATCTTCGATCACATTCCTGAACTAATCAGATTCCGGACAGACCATAATTTGTACCAATCAGTACTAGTACCAAATCAATTTGTGAATTTGTTAATAATTATTGTTGGACTTATGTAGTTTGTTTTGTGTCTTTTTAGTATATTAATTGTTTGGAGCTTTTAAGGCATTAAACATTTTATTCTGGACAAATTTTGTATTATTTATTTTTATGCAAGTAAATGTAATCTATTTGAATTTCTAGAGTACAGTGTGTGGATGTAATTTTCCGCTCTGGCTTCTGAAAATGTTCTTTCATTTTTTTTCCTCAGAAACCTGGTGGAGTTATCTCACTGCTTGATGAGGCCTGGTAAGCTCCTGAGTTTTTGAATCAATTACATTTGCAGGATAATCTGTCGTTGTTCTACTTTGATGCCAGGACAGCTAACAGCATTTCTCCCCTTGACTGTATGTACCTATTTTCAGCATGTTTCCTAGATCAACACATGAGACATTCTCTCAAAAGTTGTACGCAACATTCCAGAAAAACAGGCGATTCGTTAAGCCAAAGCTGTCCCGTACTGCTTTCACTATTGTCCATTATGCGGGAGATGTATGTTACTCATTTACTCCCTTATCTAATTATTTATAATACCATTTTTAGTTGGTAAGTAACTGATTTTAATTTGTTATCATGTCTTATTAATTATTATTATTATTATTATTATTATTGATATTTATTTATATATTTTTTGTACAGGTGACCTATCAGGCTGACTATTTTATAGACAAGAATAAAGACTATGTGGTCGCTGAGCATCAAGATTTGCTTGATGCATCAACATGTCCATTTGTGGCGGGTTTATTTCCCCCACTTCCTGAGGAGACATCTAAATCTTCAAAGTTTTCATCAATCGGCGCTCGATTTAAGGTTTATTTCTTAATTAGAAAATCAATTTGACATTTTTTTCGGAAGAAAATGTAAATTGCAATTAAGCACAAACCAACATCATGGAAGCAACACAAGCACACAAAAATGGATACACAAATGAATGAGCAAAATATAGCTTAATTTGTCCTTTACTAGTTCAACAAAAGAACAATATAGATACAAAACAAATCCATTAAAGAAAGAAAAGGAAAATGAAAAGAAAATATATCATTCTGAAAAAGGTGGCACTGTTGCTCTGTGCCTACAGGTATGTATTATGTTCCATACCCGTACAAAACTGAAAAGATATATATTATTGCAGAAGATTAACTTGGTGGTCTCTATCCTCTATTTATAAGAATGCTTCTTGAGAGAACCTAAATTTTAAGACAAGGCAATGACATATTGTTTATATTGATCTCAGCTACAGCTCCAAGCACTGATGGAAACACTAAGCTCAACGGAGCCGCACTACATCAGATGTGTGAAGCCAAATAATCTACTCAAACCTTCAATTTTTGAAAATCAAAATGTCCTCCAACAACTGAGATGTGGTGTATGTTTATCCAAATCAACTTCCTTATTTCACCATTCCTCACTTAGAGGTTATTATATGTTGATTATTCTTTTATTTCAATTATTCTAGGGTGTTCTTGAAGCAATCAGGATCAGTTGTGCTGGATACCCGACAAGAAAAACATTCTACGAATTTCTCCATCGTTTTGGTGTGCTTGCGCCAGAATTGTTGGATGGAAAGTAAGAAAAGACTTGCCTATGTTTTGTCATGTTACTCTACTACTTCGTTTTCTTACATTATTTTATAATTTTTTTTCTTGCGGATAGCAATGATGAGAAGATCGTTTGTCGGAAAATTTTGGATAAGCTGGGACTGACTAATTATCAGGTAATCTGTATATTGTAATGAACTATAGCTTTGCGTTTTTTTTTTATTTAAAATAATTGTCTGAAAGGACAAGTTAAACTATAGACGTGCTAAGTTTCTTATCTTGTGGATGCCTGTCATGTCAGATTGGAAAAACAAAGGTGTTTTTGAGAGCGGGACAGATGGCTGATCTGGATGCTCGTAGAACAGAGGTGCTAGGAAGGGCTGCCAGAACCATCCAGAGGCAGATACGCACACACATAGCACGCAAGCAGTTCCTTGTGCTAAAGAAGTCTGCTATTGATATCCAATCTCTCTGCAGAGGTAAACCCCTAATTTCTTTTTGGATGATGGACATATAAAAAGCAACAACTGCTCCACTTATGTCTGTAGAATATTTGTCTCAATAAACTTATCTTCTCTTAATGCAGGAATGCTGGCTCGCAAGGTATATGAGATGATGCGTCGGGAGGCAGCAGCACTCAAAGTACAGAAGAATTTGCGCAAGTACTTTGCAAGGAAGTCGTACTTGCAGCTACAGAAATCTGCAGTTACATTACAAGCCGGCTTACGTGCAATGTCTGGTCGCAAAGAATTCAGGTTCAGGAAGGAAACTAAAGCTGCCATCCTTATCCAGGTATCCTCTATTATTTTTGGTACCTATTCTGGATATATTACCTTTAAGATGTTAAAAATAATCTGTTTGTTTTTAGGCTAAATGGCGTGGTCATAGAGAACATGCGTATTATAAGAGCCTCAAGCACACAACACTCATGTACCAATGTGCTTGGAGACAAAGGCTTGCAAGAAGAGCTCTCAGACAACTCAAAATGGTATTCTTTGTGTTTACTTTTTCTATTTTCTTTCTCTTTTTAGGATTGCCTTCCATCTGGTTTGTCTCATTGTATCCTTTCCTCTATATTTACAGGCTGCAAGAGAAACCGGAGCCCTCAAAGCGGCAAAGGATCAACTAGAAAAGCGTGTGGAAGACCTTACATTGCGGGTAGCGTTGGAAAAACGCAGCAGGGTAATTATTTTTTCTTTAGTTTTTTTTAATATGTATTATCTCTTGAATTTTTTCTTTTTCTTTTTTGGAATAAAAGGTTTGTTAATTTTTTGAAATTGGAATAAATATCATCTTGTATCTTTAATTTTGTTAGGCGGACTTTGAGGAAGCAAAAGAGAAGGAGATGGCAAAGCTGCACGAGCAACTGCGGGATATGCAGAGGCAAGTGGAGGAAGCAAAGGCAGCTGTACTGAAAGAAAGAGAAGCAGCTAGAAAGGCTATTGAGGAGGCTCCTCCTGTGGTAAAAGAGACTCTTATTCATGTTGAGGATACTGCCAAGGTTAACTCTTTAACCGCAGAGGTTGATCAACTCAAGGTATTTGGATACTGATGTCTGATTATTTATTTAGGGAAATCACAAAATTTTGTCCATTTTATTATTTAAATAATGATATCTGATAATATTAAGGGTTTGTAAAAACTACATATAGTGTGGAAGAAATATATTGGAGGAATGTGTTGCTTAATTATAGGAAAAAGATTTGATCACAGGAGTTTGCAAATACTAAATAGCTCTTTTTGTGCCTTCAGGTTATGTTGCAAGCAGAGAGAGAAGCAAGTGAGGCAACCAGGAAAGCACAAGCAGAATCAGAGAAGAGAAATGAAGAATTAGTCAAGAAGGTTGAAGATTCTGAAAAGAAAATCGATCAGCTTCAAGATACTGTATCAAGGTTCCTTTTTTGTCAGAAAACATTATTGAGATTTCAGCCTAAGCCAGAGTAAATTTTTTCTACTATACTATTAGGGTGCACTAACGATTAGAAACCTGTCACTAACTCTAAGAAAAAAAAATTAAGCAGAAACAAAAGATTAGATAGGTGTTTAGGCCATCCATCCAAACTGCTTCAAATAGCTTTTAGGAACTCTTGACGACTAGATAACTGTCTGTTTTATCAAAATCTGTTCTTGCTATCACAGTCTTGTCTTGAAAAAGAGATATCAGAGAAGAGTGAAATAGTTTGACTGCTTTTGTTGTATGATTGTACTGTCACAGGCTGGAGGAAAAGAACTCAAATCTGGAAGAAGAATGCAAAGTACTACGGCAACAGACTGTTGTTATGTCTCCCACTGCCAAACAAATTGCTATGTATCCTAATAGAAACCTGTTCCAGGTACCTGTATAATTTTTCTTACATTTCATTGCAATGACTAGTAAATATCAATGTTCGCTGGATCACTCGACATTTATATTGCAAATTTGGTTCTCTATTTTTTCAGACAGAAACACCAGAACGTGTTGGCCATATTCCAAATGGCGAGAGAACCCCCATTCCATTTGTAAGTGCACTTAAATAGAACTTGAGTAAACATTTTCCTTTAATTCAAACTTTGAAATGTGATTTATGGTGGAATGTGACTAACTTATCTCGAATAATGTAGGCTATGACTCCAAAATTAGCTGACAGAAAGGAGATCGAACCGGAGGAGAAACCACAGAAATCACTTAATGATAGGCAACAAGTATGAAAATTTTCTTATTTATTCCAAAATTTTCTCTGCTGTTGTTAACTGCCGTTGTTCAGTTCTGCTAACTTGAGCATCCTTTGAAATTTTGATTTTATATTATTTTTCAGGAAAATCAAGAATTGCTCATCAAGTGTATTTCACAAGACCTAGGGTTCTCTAGGAGAAGACCGATAGCAGCTTGCATGATATACAAATGCCTCTTACATTGGAGGTCATTTGAGGTTGAGAGGACCAGTATTTTCGACCGTATTATCCAAACAATAGGCACCTGTATTGAGGTACTTGTAGAAATAATTATTAAGAACTCTACTCCTTTTTATGGAATTAGCTTACCTTTTACCATTTTTCCTTCTACAGACACAAGACAATAATGACAAGCTGGCTTACTGGCTCTCTAATTCATCAACTCTACTGTTACTTCTACAAAAGACACTAAAGACAAGTGGGGCCATGCACTCTACCCCACATAGACGTAGAACACCGTCATCTGCTTTGTTCTCCAAGTTACCTTCGGTATAAAATCTAGAATGAAATATCAATCAGTGTAACCTTTTTAAATGTTGTTTAAACAGACTAATAGAAGCTCCATAAATTTCTATAATTGAAGGTTCGTGGTACACCACAAACCATTAGCCGTGCTTTACTTGGAGGCCGTCAAGTGGAGGCCAAGTATCCAGCACTACTTTTCAAGCAGCAGCTAACTGCTTTTCTAGAGAAAATATATGGTATGATCAGAGACAACCTGAAGAAAGAGATATCCCCTCTTCTCGGTCTATGCATTCAGGTATTAATTAGAAGATAAGATAGAATACAATTTGTGGGGTTGGAACTAAAAAGGAAAATGAGCAATTGAACTAATGAAAAATAAAATGTAGGTACCAAGGACATCCCGTGCAAGCCTGATAAAAGGGACCCGTTCACATGCAAATCCACAAGCACACCAGAATCTCATGGCCCACTGGCAGAGCATTGTCAAGAGTCTCACCACCTACTTGAACATCATGAAAGCCAATATTGTAAGTCTCGGCTAAACCATCTATAAAATTGAAATTG
The DNA here is from genome assembly GCA_025461125.1 of Carex kokanica. Classification (NCBI taxonomy): domain Eukaryota; kingdom Viridiplantae; phylum Streptophyta; class Magnoliopsida; order Poales; family Cyperaceae; genus Carex; species Carex kokanica. The sequence continues at coordinate 1,133,864 of JAJGRX010000866.1, read as the reverse complement.
TTGGATTAGAACTAAGAAGCTGTTTTGAAGGCAAGACATGAACATATATTGACTTCGTCAGTTTTCTTTGACTTCTCGTAGGTACCTCCATTGCTGGTTCGAAAGGTGTTTGTTCAAGTATTTTCCTTTATTAATGTTCAGCTATTTAACAGGTACTCTTTTTCTTTTAATTCATAATCTTGTAATTTGATTTGTTAATACCTGTTGTATTTCCTAATTTTCGGTTAGTCATTTGATATACATGTTAAAACATAATCTATCATACTTATATTCATTTAACATTGCAGTCTCCTCCTCCGCCGGGAGTGCTGTTCATTTAGCAATGGAGAGTATGTTAAAGCAGGTCTGGCTGAGTTAGAGCAATGGTGCTTTGATGCTACCGATGAGGTGTCCTTTTCCCTCTTTTTTTTTTCTAGAGCCCTTGAATTCTAAGTTGTTGTTATTCTTAATCTAATATATTCAATATTTGTATTTGTGACAGTATGCTGGCTCTGCCTGGGATGAGCTGAAGCACATTAGGCAAGCTGTTGGATTCTTGGTATGCAATTTTGAAAACTATATTGATAGTAAATTACGTATGGCTTTATTGCTAGAAACTTCTTGGTTATTTCTGAAAATTAATACAATCTCTCTCTCTCTCTCTCTCTCTTGTCTAATTAGGTTATTCACCAAAAGCCGAAAAAGACTCTTGAGGAGATCACCAGAGATCTTTGCCCTGTAAGTCACATTTGTTTTGGTTCTAAATGCACTATCAAATAAATTTTGGCTTTAATTGATAGTAAAGGTTTTTTTTTTTTTTTTTTTTTTTGCAGGAACTTAGTATTCAGCAAGTATATAGGATAAGCACAATGTATTGGGATGACAAGTATGGTACTCATAGTGTCTCTTCAGAAGTAAGTTTTACCCATTTTTTTAATTTCAATCAACTGTTATCATGTCAGCAAGCATATTCATGAAATTGTACTTTTTACATGCACATTGACGAAGGTTATTGGAAGCATGAGGATAAAGATGTCCGAGGAAGCAAATAGCCAGACTGGAAACTCTTTCTTGTTGGATGATGACTCCAGGTAAATATATATAACCTTACCCTTTCATTTTCTGGGAATAAATGTAAATTATCTTTCTATGCTATGTATTTTAGAATATGTTTGTTTCTTCTACAATAATAATATATTGTTATGTGATTGCAGTATACCATTTACAGTGGATGATATATCCAAATCAATATCTGAGATTGAGACATCAGACCTTGATTTACCACCATTGATTCGAGAAAATTCAGGATTTGCATTCTTGCATCAAAGAAAGGAATAACGAAATTCTCGTTCAATCGACTCCAGGCTGTGCATAAATTCAAAAGGAAAACCGCTGCATGTACATAAAATTTCCCCATTTCCTACCAAATCGCCAAGGGGTTATTTGGTAGGCTCTTCTTTTAGTTCTTTTGAATTTAATTGATTGGTTATTTAATTTTCTTTTGTCAAGCTCCGGTGTAATCGCGAATTGCATCCGTTGTTGGGTCTCTGAATCTTGTTATTGGGAAAGGTTCAGGGGTAATTTTTAGTCAATCGGGGTCTCCATTTGGTTGTGAGGCCACCATAGGTCAATGTTTGTCTAATGATCTATTTCGTATTGTATATAACCAGGGAAATATGGTTTCTGGATCAAATGTAGATACTTGTGTTGTCCCTCCTACTTGACATTTTAAAAAAGAGCCAAAAATTTGTTAGTATTGTCTATCATGAGATGGGATTGCAACATGCCTACTACATAGCATATCATGCACATATTAATGATACGAGTAGCGTATACTTTTAATTATGAAATATATTTGTAGCACGGTAAATCTAATCCATTTAGCTTGTTACTCGATGAAAGAAAGTATTATTTCTTAAAATATTTTTTTTTTCCTTTAAGTGTGTGCGATGTATAGTGAGCAAATGTGCATTGCATGTCAGTCAAGTATGCATCAAGAAAGATATGACACTATTTGCTACATTAAATAATTATTGAAGCGTAAATTTACAATTCCTTCAGATTTCAACGAGTTATCCCCTGCCCTGTCCCCGAGAGAAGAAAACTTCTAAAAATTGAAAATAGGAGCATAACTGGGTAATTTGAAGCCGATGGGTTATTAATTTTGTTCAAGAAGAGTTCAATATATAAAAGCGAAAACGACAGGTATATAGCAATTATGTCCTCAGCTCCCTATCAACCGAAATTTTTATTAATCGAAAAAAAATAAAAAAAATATCGAAAAGGGGCGAAACTTTAGTCACAATTTTAAAAGTAGTTAGAACGGCACCATTGGTACCGTCCCATGGGACGGCACTATCCTCGCCGTCCGAGATTACATTCCGCTTAACCAAATTCGTCGCTAATCCAGATTCAAGGACGGTGATAAAATTTCCGTCCCACAAAAAAAAAAAAAAAAGGCCGGACGGTACCATCATTACCGTTCCAGAAATAAAAAATAAAAAAATAAATAACATCCGGACGGTACCATCGATGCCGTCCCAGGAAAAAAAAAAAAAAAAAAAAAAATCCGGACGGCAATGTTGATGCCGTCCCATACTTGGGAATTACGTACTGATTTCTCTATGTTTTCTTAATCTTCTTAAATTACGTACGTACTCCAATTAATAATTTAGATTGGGAATTAATTAATTAATATGACATAAAGAATGATCGACAAAAGACCCAGTAAGCTAGGCAGCTGTAAGTGTAATGTCTGTCCAATCCAATTAAGGTGTCACATTTCTGATAACATGTATGACACTTGCCCGTGCTTATTTATTAATTAATTAAGAGCACTTGTCTAGCTACATTTTAGGTTAAACTTCATCTTTTTCTTTTTGGTTTAATCCAAACCTCTAATCTGAATTGTTCTAATTAATTAATAAAAAAAAGTATGGGACGGCATCAACATTGCCGTCCGGATTTTTATTTTTTTATTTTTTTTTCCTGGGACGGCATCGATGGTACCGTCCGGATGTTATTTATTTTTTTATTTTTTATTCCTGGAACGGTAATGATGGTACCGTCCGGCCTTTTTTTTTTTTTTTGTGGGACGGGAATTTTATCACCGTCCTTGAATCTGGATTAGCGACGAATTTGGTTAAGCGGAATGTAATCTCGGACGGCGAGGATAGTGCCGTCCCATGGGACAGTACCAATGGTGCCGTTCTAACTACTTTTAAAATTGTGACTAAAGTTTCGCCCCTTTTCGATATTTTTTTTATTTTTTTTCGATTAATAAAAATTTCGGCCCTATCAAATGACAAATACATGGTCGCATGGTGGGAAATTTTTTATTGGTAGAAATTAATAGAAAAGAAGAGAGAGAAAGAGAAAGAGTAAATCAGTTCTTATATTAGTAGAAAGATCAGTAGAATTTTTACCGATCCTAAAAATAAAAAAGTTTCGATCAGTATGAGGAGGGAATTCTTATATTAAATTTCTAGTAAAATATGAAAAGTTTTTCAAAAAAATAGATAGAATGTTTCTTTTATATCTAAATTTTAAGATACTCTATCTATTTTCATAAAAAATATTATATTTTACTAAGAAAATAAAAAGAAAAAAATAAACTGGTTTTTGGATCGGTAAGAATTTTACCGATCTTTCTATTAATATAAGAACTGATTTACTCTTTCTATCTCTCTCTTATTTTCTATTAATTTCTACCAATAAAAAATTGTGGCAATTGCACGAATAAAGAGGGTATGGGTCCCTCATCTAAAATAACTTGAGGGGTTACCATTTAAAACCTTTTATTTATTTTAAAATCAAGAGCATTTACATCAGTAAAATTAAAATTGAGAAAAAAAAATTAAAAACACTTGTCAAATACTAAATAAAAATTGAGTTAATTTGAAACTTAACCTCTACACTCTGCAATTAACTTTTAATTATTTTATAACAGCGTGAGCAATTATTTATGAAAGTGAAAGAGAACGAGAGTTAACAGAAATAATTAGAAAGTAATTTTAAAAAAAACTTTCTGAATGAATAATTACGTTACATTTCAGAAATTAGAAATAAAAAAATCTCGATCTGGCAGTTTTACTGCTTTCGGTCTTAAAATACAGCAAGGTTAATCACATATTCACATGGGTGTAAATTTGATAAGGTTATCATAATTTTTTTTAAAATAAAGTTAGTCAGATTCTTCAGTGCCGCGTGGCAGAGGGACAGGAATTTCCAGTGCCCAAGCACCGTCATATTTGTTTCTAATTACCAGAAACAGCGAATAATCGGATATATGAATTGACAGAGTTATTTTAGCTTTACACAGAGCACCATTCATATACTTTTTCATTTTCTCTAAAGTATTGCGCTGCGTCAAGCGAAACTATCTCTGTTAATATATTTACCCTAATAATCTGCCTTTTCCTTCTTATGGGAACGCTGGTGAAAATCTGGGAACAGAAACCATTTCCGACCTTTTCTTCTTTGCCTCTTCAGAGTAGGTCCGATGCCCATCGGACCTACTTTGATTCGATGGGTGTGATGACCATCCGATCAGCATCAAGATTCGTGCACTCCGCATCAAAATCCGTGCAAGTCTGTATCAATTTCCGTGCACACAGATTTAATGATAATCGTACGGTGCTAGAGTTAATTGAACCAGGTCCGATGCCCATCGGACCTACTCCTATCTCCTTTCTTTTATACCCTCCTGAAGAAACAGAAAAGGAGAATAATACGTTTCTTTCTCTTCATGCTGATAGCATTGCGCGGGAAGAAGCTTCAAAACAAGGCGAAGAAATCTAAGCACCGCATCAAAACATCCATAGCTAAGAGACATTTAATGTGGCTATAAAAACGAAATCGAGATAATGGCACAACTGAATTGGGGGTGCAACCTCCGACCGAGAAATCAAGTGGATGCAGTATCCTATCACGGTAAAATGCCCCGAACTGGAGACTCCAGTTATTACAACTTTGTCCAACCCACGGTATGTTGTGTTTATTTATTTTTTTTATTTTTTTTGGGAATGTATGATATCTTAATTGGGCAACTCTCCTCATCTTCCCAATTTGAACTCATGCTTCATGATCAAGCCTCAGTTGTGCTTCAATGCAATTGAGACTGAATTATATAAGTACATTTTGCAATAAAGGAAGGTGGATGAGATGTGACTGGTACAGTATGATACCACCATACCATAAGGTACCAGTTCTAAGTGGCTCTGTATTGCGCGAGAATAATTTAAGGTTGTAGATCTTTCTGGCATGGTGCTACCATACAATATTGTATAAACCTCGGCTGTTTTTCAGAAAATAGCTGTATATGTAACAGTACAACTATGCTACAAATGCATTTAAGAAAGTATGGTCAAGTAGGCTGCTTTGTTTCAATATCTGCTATTATATTTCTCATCATGTCATAATCACTAAACTAAATTTCAGATGCAAAGTGAAGCATTAATGAAGACTCCAAGCTGCACCAATCTGCAAATTTACAGATTGCTGAAGCCTTCTAATTTTCAGATCAATCCCAATATCAGCCTACAAGTAGAGTTTGGTGTGAGTTGAATTGTTTTTCTTACTGAGATGCATATATTTCAAAGAAAACTATGTACTTTATATTTTTCTGAAATTTTAAGTAGTTTTCTCTGACTTTGTAGGGTTTTCTTGAACCAATTAGCATGACTCGAGCTGGATACACCACTAAAAAGGAATTTGGTGAATTCCTTCGCAGTTTTGGTGTTCTTGCGCCAGAAATTCTGAGTGAGAAGTACTTGCTGCTACTTTCTATCGTCCTTTAAGCTGCTTTCTTATTTAATTATCATTTAATCTATTATATGATTTTAAACTTCTTTGAATAAAAAAATTTGTGAGCAGTCACAACGAGAGATTTGCTTGCCTAAAGCTGTTGGACAAGCTGGGACTGACAAACTATCAGGTAATATTAAGTGTTGAGATAAAAAGATATGGGTAGTTCTAGCATACATCCATTTTATACATTGAAGATGAAGAAGTATTGTTCAAACTAAAAAAATCTAATTATGGAATTATGAATCACCCCTAACCAATGCCCCTAACATGTTACCAATTCCATTCTGCACCTACTGTCATTTTTAGAAAATTAGATGTTCCCAGTCATGACAGGGATATCTTTTGGTTTAACAATATATCTCATCAAACTAGTTATCTTGAATTTTCTGAGTAAGTTCTGATGATAAATTGGTAATGACCAAAATGGTAAAAAAGTGGGAAGCTTCAGAGATTGATGCTGACCAAAATGGAAGTAGCCAAGTAGGTGATACATGAGGGAGTGTTGTGCACATATTACTTGAGGAAGTTGCTAATTAATGAAACAAAACAATTAAGTTATGAACTTCCTTTCATGTAAATAATGTTAGCTTGTGGAAACAAAAGTGTTTCTAAGAGCTTCATATATGGCTGAACTGGTGTCGCAAAAGACAAAGGTGCTAGAAAGAGCCGCAAGAACTATACAGAGACCGATAAATGCAAGCATGGTACGAAAAAAATTCCTTCTATTAAGGAAGGCAGCCATTGACATGCAATCTCTATGTAGAGGTATAACTCCTAGTTAAAAGGCACAGTTCCATTTCTCTTTGTATGAATATCTCTGCATTTTGAAAAAGCACCTGAGACTTTTGGTACTTGCACAAGACACTGTTTTATACATGGACAATGAATAATACTATGGATATTCAATTATATTTGGCGCTGCTGAATATTCTGATCAACTCCTTACGTCTTCCTGGAATGTCCTCCTAAATATATTTGCATGAAAAACACTGATAAACATTAAATTTTTCTCATTTTGATAAGCCATTAGTTAGTATCTTCAGAGGAAAAAAAGAAAGGAAAATGGAGAAATAACCAGTTAGATGTTCGGATGGAGAGTTGTTTATATTCAAAGCCTAGATGAATTAAAATTTTGTTGGGTATACCTAATTAAAAGCAAACGGATTACTCTATAGGACCTGTAATATTTGTCAGAACTAGTAAATGCCAAGGATCTTAAAATCATGTGCCTCATTTGCAAAAATAACATGTCATAATCTAGGTTGACTTTGTCTAACGTCTTTCTATTTGCTACAGGAATGTTGGCTCGTAAGACATATGAGACCCGAGTAAAAGCAATGGCAGAGACAAAAACACAAAGTTTGGAAGTAGAATTTAAATTGAGAAAAGTAACTGAAGAAGCTAGCCTTATCCAGGTATTCTCTCTCCCTCCCTCCCTCTCTCTCTCTCTCACACACACACACACACACACTACCTTTTCTCTTTTTGCGTTTTTGTCTAATACAGGAGGAAGAAGAACGGCTGAATAAGTGCATATCACAAAACCTGGGGTTTTCAAGTGGGAGACCAGTAGCAGCTTGCATGATACACAAGTTTATCTTACACTGGAGAATTTCTGAGGTTGAAAAGGCTCAATTTTTTGACCAAATAATTGAAAACATTGCCACTTCTATAGAGGTAGTAGTGCAATTAAGTCAATCTGTTAAAGATTTTAAGATATACATACATAACTGTTTCTGACTCCTGGATTTTCATTTTTACATGAAGCAATGTAGTAATGAAAAGTTGGCTTATTGGCTGTCCAATTCATCAGCTCTGTTAGCATTGTTGCAAAGGAAATCTAGTGCAAATGGGGTTGGTAACTCTACATCTGAGAGACGAAGGATACACTTGGTACAGAAAAAAACTAATGATTATTTAATTTGAAAAGAAACTTTTCTCATGTTGGTTGGTAACGTAACATGATTATGAAACTTTAAATGGAAGGTTCAACTATTCAAGCAGAAGCTGACAATTTTCATAGAGAAGATATATGGCATGATCAGAGAAAACATAAAGAATGAGATATCCCCAGAACTTGTTCTTTGCATTCAGGTATTTATTTAGGATACATGGATTTTTTTTGTTTTCTCTTTTGCTTTGTCAGTAAAGACTCAAAAAAATTGATACTGACTAAAATTGTGAAAAATTGCTTTTAGATTCCAAGAAAATCTTTTGCAAGCATGTCTAAAATGAAGTGTCATCGTGGAAATCATGTGGTGGCACATTATAATGTTATGGTGCACTGGCAGAGCATTACTAAGAGCCTCACCAATTATCTTAATATTTTGAAAGTCAATCATGTACGTCTCTATTAAAACAATATTCATATGTCACACAACTAATAATTGTATTAGAAAGGTAAATTGAACTTTTTGGTTTGACAGGTACCTCCATTATTGGTGCATGAGCTGTTCACCCAAGTATTTTCATTTATTAATGTACAACTCTTTAACAGGTACAAAAGAATAGAATTTTAAAACATCAGATCTACTTGCCTAATGAAATATTGAAAAAGGGAAAAATCTAACCCAAAATATGTATGCAACTTTTTTGTATCATATATAGCCTACTGCTCAGGCGCGAGTGTTGTTCATTTAGCAACGGAAAATATGTTAAACACGGTCTTACCAAGTTTGAAAATTGGTGCTTTTGGGCGACAGAAGAGGTTGTTTTCTCTCCTTAATTTATGCTTCTGTGTCCATTACTTCTTGAAATTCCATTATTTTTATTGTTGTAAATTTATGTTGTACAAAGCATCTGGATTCAGCATGGGACCAACTGAAGCATATCAGGCAAGCAGTTGAATTCTTGGTATGTGATACAGAAACAAAGAAAGTGAAAATTATATTTGAGAGCATCATGAATATTAACAAGGTAAACCTTTTTTATCCTAATCAGGTCACCCAAGGAAAGCCAGAAATCACAGTAGAGAAAGTCACCAAATGTCTCTGTCCGGTACGTATTATAAGCTTTTTTTTCCTGGCAAATTGAAATGAAATCATTGCTAGTTTGGTCTAAAGCTTCAGTTTTTTATTTTTGTAGGAACTTAGCACTCTGCAAGTACATAGGATAAGTACCATGTTTTGGGATGACAGGCATGGTACAAAAAGTGTCCCACCAGAGGTATGACGATTAGGTTTTCTATTGATTTTCTTTTAGTAAAATTAAAAAAAATATTTACTGTTGTACATATATATTCATGAAGGTTATTGAAATGTTGAGATTAAAAACAATGGTCGGAAGTTCTTTCTTATTGGATGATGATTCAAGGTACTTCAAATAAGTTAAAGAAAAGAATAATTATTATTATGCATATTTAAATTATCAGTGATACATTTTTCTGAATTTCAAACAAAGAGTTGTTGTTATGGTTATGGATGCAGTATACCATTCTCAGCAGATGAGATGTGCAAATCAATGGCACCAATTGAGACATCAGATATTCATCTGCCACCGCTAATTCGCGATAAATATGGATGTAAATTATCTTCCATTGAAGAAAGGATTAATAATATCACATTAATCTTCAACTCAGCATAGCCTCAACTTGTCGATATATCTTTTAGCAGGGAGGCTGGCTCTGTTCAACCGCTTTACTTGTAAATAATTCATTTTTTTTTAAATGAGGTCGGTTGTGTATACTTGTAACTACTACCCTTGTATAGTGATTTTACATCACACAAACATTGTAAAGGACAATGAATAATAGATGAGCATCCTGTGCCCAGTTATTTTACAGAACCATTTCCTAAATAATCATGTTATTTTACAGAACCATCTCTAAAAAGCCTACCTCTTGACACATTTATCTCGTTAGATTAATCAATTTAAAATTGATCTTCGGTTTTAGTAAAAGAAAAATAATATAATTTGTAATAATTATAAAAGTAAGGTTTCCTAAGGACATTGTTGGAAAATTAACAACATAAATAATCATAAATATAGAAATTATACATTAGCACAAGATTTTTTTTCACTTTGATAACATAAAATAAAGAGAAAAATAAATAAATAAAAAGTTGCTAACATAGCAGTTATTTACTAAAAATAATTTTGTTGTACTTTATGACTGACAATCAATTCCTTAATTAATGAAAGAGAAATAAAAACTGGTTTCAAATAAAGAGCAACAAAAACAATTATGTAATACAACTAGTGTTATAATTGTTGCGTGTTGCTGGGTTTATTGATCGGTTGCATTTGCCTTCCCTTGTCAGACTATGGTAAGTTTATTGATATTTCTCTAATATCTTATTGTAAACATTCGGTGTTGAATACAACACGAAGACAATTTTTAATGGAAATTTTTTTATCAAATAATTTATTAAAAATTGAATATAAATTTTTGGACTAAAAATTCTCATGTAATACAAATCATAGTTCGTGCAATTTATATATATTTTTTATTAAAGGGTTTTTGTAAACTCCAATATCTTTTAGATGTTATTCTCAAGAATTGAACCATCTATCTCACACCATAGGCATTCAAAGTGTTTCCCAATGTCAATTTGCAATAAAAACTCAGTAAAATGTCTCAAAATTTGTATTACATGATTGTTGAATGAATCGTGTTTAAAACGTCTCAAATTTCAAGTACACATGAAAAAAAATGTATGTACTTTTTAGTTTGACCAATAATAAGAATTTGAGGAGCTAATATTTAGAAATTATATTATTTAGTGAATTAAAAGGTCTTTATGACTTTATGTGTTGGAAATATATGTAAGCAACATTTCTAATTATTTCCTCATAAGCATGGGCGGATTCAGGATTTTCGTCAGGGGGGGCAAAAAAAATATCGAATCGGGTTTAAATATCTAATCGGATTTAAATTCATTAACTAATTGGGTACTCAATAAAAAACAATGCTTTAACTTATACTTTCCAATGCTTTGACTTGTAATTCTAATTAACAATCAAAATTCAACAAATTTATTTCAATTTTAACTCTAAATTTAACCCGGATAACAAATCAAACGTCCAGAGGGGGGCAAAAAAAAATTTCAGGGGAGGCAAAGTCGGTTGGAACCGATAAATATCCACTAAAACTCAAAATCCAAGAGGAGGTAGCTACCCCCCTTGAATACAATTGGGTCCGCCCCTGCTCATAAGGATGGATAGAGACTTTGACTTTACAAAAATAAATAATTTCTTATGAAAATTAAATAATGAAAAGCACAATAAAAATATCATAAAGATTCTCTCGTACAGTGTCAGTATCTAAGGGCCTGTTCAGCAGACAGAGGGGAACGGGTTCGGAAAATTTTTGAACTGAATTTTACTGTGGTCGTGGGGGAAAAAAAATTCAGTCTGAGTGAATTTTTTTTTCTCACGCGCTCAATAATGAGCCGAACAGGCCCTAATCGTGTTAGACTGTCTGAAAAAAGAAATCGTGAATGGAGGTTTACGCACAATAATTCTGAATTCAAGAACTTGAGGGGCTAAACTAAAATATAATCCTTCCATTCAAATACCAAGTCTAAACCGAACTTCACAACAGACCAAGGGAGGATATATAGTAGAGAAATTTAGATATATGTCCATCATAACTTCATTAATTAGATATTTATCCATCAAAATTTTAAATTTAGTTATTTTTCCATCTAAATTTAACAAATTTATTAAAATACTCATTACATTACATATATAGAATAAAATTGTATTGACATAAACATATTTGACTAACTATTAATTGACTTTTTTTTTTTAAGAAAGATGGAGGTCAAGCGGAAGTAAAGTTACCCAACTCTCAACTCTCAACTCTCATGTATTTCATGGGCCAGAAATGTATCCAATAGCTTTTACTTTTCTAAAACCACATACAACTATGAATTTAGAGACTTTTAATGTCCATCGAACCTACTCCGTTCTTATTAGTGTCTTGAAAAAAACTGAACGGTCCAGGACCGAACCGGACCACCCGCAGAACCGGACCGTACTGACTTGGACTATGGTCAAGACCCAGACCAGCCCAGACCGAGGATAAGGACAGGTCTTAGCAAGGTTTTTGGTGGGTTTTCTCCACTAGATCCGGACTAACCTGGGCGGTTCTAAACCCGTGGACCGGAACGGACCGACCCAGACTAACCCGTGGCAAACCGGACCAAAACCGGCCTAAACCCGTCCAGAACCGAACTAACCCAGGATAAACCTGCCCCGGACCGGACTAAAACCGTACTGACCCGGACCGGACCGTTTGGATGTATTTTGGTTTTAAGCATTAGACGCTCTGTGATGTTTTGATGTTTTTATTTTTTAAACAATTGATAAAAAAAAAAGTTTGAACCGGACCACATCGAACCGGACCAGACTGGACCAACCCGTGTAGGGTTTGGACCATGGTTCTTAGCACAGATTTGGATCATCCCTTCAAATTTGAACCGCCTAATCCAAACCGTGCGGACTCGTGAACTGGGAAACCCGTGGACCAAGGGTTTTGGACCGGACCGTTTGAATAAAAATATTTTTACGAAACCAACATGATTATTTTTTTTTTTACAAAAACCATAAGAACCGAAATGCCATTTCGGTCCGGTCTCCTTTTTAGATTTTCTGCGGCGGCTCATATGAAAACTTGTGAAACCAGTATCACAGAAAATCCCAAAAGGGGACCGGACTGAAATGCCATTTCGGTCCGAAATTAAAAAAAAATTCGGACCGAAAGAGCATTTCGGTTCTTATGGTTTTTGTAAAAAAAAGTAATCATGTTGGTTTCGTAAAAAACAAAATTTTAATTAGGGTTTTGGAATGGACCAGACCGTTTGCATAAAACTAGTTCTCATATGAGCCGTCGCAGAAAATTCAAAAAGGAGACCGGACCGAAATGACATTTCGGTCCAGAATAAAAAAAAAATTCAGATCGAAATGACATTTTTTATTCTTATAGTTTTTGTAAAAAAAAAATAATCGTAAATTTTTTTTTTAATTATGGTTTATAAAAAAAATTCCATTATACAAGCAAGCTGTCAGCCTGTCACTGACATCCGCTGCTGTAGTGGTGAGGGAACGAAGTGCCGTACTTCCAGTTCCCCGTCAGATTAAAATCGGACAGTAATAATATGATCCTTTGATTTTGATCAGACGGTCAAAAAAATTCAGCATCAGGGGGCCCAGAGCTCTCAAGCCTAACATCTTGAGCAAACGGTAATCCCCTCGTCTCTCTCCCTCTCTCTCCAGTTGCTCCTAATATTCGCGATGATGCTCCGGAGGTCACTAGCGCGGCTCTCGCCTCTCCTCTCTAATGGCGCCCTTCGGCTAAACCACGTAGCGCCTCTTCCCTCTCTCTCCTCCCCTTCTAGAAGCTTCTGCTCGTCGCAAACCCAAACGCCTAGCGCTCCTTCTAATCTCGATAATGGCTACACCGAATCCAGCAGCGATTCCTCTCCAGCTGTAGCCGTCTCCATTGATCGCTCTGGATTGTGTAACCCTCCTGGTTAGTACATTGAATTTTAAATAGAACTATCTAAGAATTGTAGTTTCTTGCTTTTTTCATTTTAGATTAATTTTTCTAATTGTGTTATATCTCTCCATGGGAAGAGCATACGCATGAGCCTTCGTCAGAGTCTGAGATTGTCAAGCATCTCAAGAGCATTATCAAGGTTTAGTGAGCTAAAGTTAAACGAAATATTAGTTGGTTTCTTAAGATAACTGCTCATTTTACTTTTTTATTTTTGTGTAAATTGCAAAGTAGTTTCGTGGAGGTCCAATTTCTGTAGCTGAATACATGGAGGAGGTTCTCACGAATCCAAAGTCAGGATTTTATATTAACCGAGATGTTTTTGGAACCTCTGGTGATTTTATCACTTCTCCTGAAGTAAGCCAGATGTTTGGGGAGGTAATAGTACCTTTTCTTTTTTTGCCTGAACTATTGCATAGAAGATAACTTTAAAGTTAATAAATTGCACGGTCCTGATTTGGTTTAACGATTCTGTCAATTGTAGATGATCGGTGTTTGGGTTATGTGCTTATGGGAGCAGATGGGTCAACCTCAAAATGTTAATTTAGTTGAACTTGGACCTGGACGTGGGACCCTCATGTCAGATCTCCTTTGTGTAAGCATTCTGATCTCCTTCATGTAAGCATTCTTTTTTAGCCATTTAAATGTTTAGGTTGTTCTTTTGTGGACCCCTGCACCAGAGCTCTGAGGTGTGTGGGTGTGCGTGTGAGGTTAGATGGTGATATCTACCAGCAGTTACATAGAAAATGGCTGACCTCTCTTATGTTGTATTATATTTTCTTTGTATTAATCTAGGGATCATCAAAATTTGAAAACTTCACAAAGTCACTTAATATACACCTGGTGGAGTGCAGTCCAGTGTTGCAAAAGATTCAATATGAGAAACTGAAATGTATAGATGACTCAACGGATGAAGAAAGTGGTACGAAAGTAGCAATTAGTGCTATAACCAATACTCCTGTTTCTTGGCATGCCTCTCTAGAACAAGTTCCATCAGGATGTATGAGGTCCTTTCTCATTTACAATTTTTGTTTTGTTTTCTTCTATCTATTTATTTTTCAAATAATTCTCAATTTTATTGCTTCTTGTAATAAGATTCTATTATATTGGCCTTTTTTGCATTATGAAATTTTCCCTTTTTTTTAAACAGCATGCACTATAATTATTGCACATGAGTTCTTTGATGCACTGCCAATCTACCAGTTTCAGGTTAGATTAGTAAATTCCTAGTTCAACCTCTATTTTTTTTATTCTTTTATTCCTTTGATTTCTGACCTTTAACAATTTACAATTGATACACAGAAAGGCGCACGGGGTTGGTCTGAAAAGATGGTAGATGTATCAGAAGATTCAAAGTAAGTTTATATGCTATGGTAGATGTATCAGAAGATTCAAAGTAACTATTTTCTTTTGTGCTATGGTGGTTTTATATGTTTTATGCATTGCACAATATCAGTTGACACCGATAGATACTTTATTGTTCCTGTTTGAACAGGTTTCGGTTTGTGCTATCTCCAGGGCCAACTCCATCTCTATTATACCTAGCAAGACGCTGCCAGTGGGCTCCACGTGAGGAGGTGTCTAAATTGGAACAGGTAGAAGTGTGCCCCAGCGCAATGGATCTGACACGTCAAATTGCCAAGAGAATTGACACAGATGGAGGAGGAGCTCTCATCATTGATTATGGCAAAGATGGACTCATATCTGACAGCCTCCAGGTGCTCTTATATAACAAAAAAAATGAAGATTTGAGATCTATTCGTTAGTTTTTGTTTCTTGCGATGGATTCGAATTGAGTATTACAAACACTAGAGAATTAATTGCAATGCCTCTGTCATAATTATTGAGGTTTGCAAGGCTATTTCATGCGTGCCTTTGAAAAGTTGTTTATGTATTGTGAATCTGCAAAACCAGAAATGCTTATACAACAGTACTTTCTAAAAAAAGAGGGATAATTTGGGTGTTTTATAATATTTGAGAGGAGGGTGCAGGTGCTGTTTATCATGTCTAAGAGGAGAATTTGAGATCCTTCTATTGAGCTTGTTGTTACCAATGGTTTTAGGGTCTACATGGTTATGTTTCTTTACTTCCATTGCGATGTCTTAGTACTAAAGAATTTGAGATTCTTCTATTAAGCTTGATGTTATCAACGGTCCGAGAGTCTACATGGTTACATTTGCAAAGAGAAGTTTGTGATGTCGTAATATACTAATAAAGAGCTTATTTTCAATGCAGGCTATAAGAAAACACAAGTTTGTACACATACTAGATGACCCTGGCTCGGCCGATCTGAGTGCCTATGTTGATTTTGCTTCTATTAGACATTCTGCACAAGGAATTTCAGGTATGCTGGGAAAAAAACATATTTTTTTCTCACACCCGTGCTAACATGCCATAGTATTGTATATATTCTTCAAAGCAAGGAGTATACCTGCATTAAACCCTCCCATCACCAATTTACTTTAGTGGAATGACCAGTTTGCCCCTTCCTCACCTTTTAACCCCTGCACCTGCAAGAAAAAAATAGGGTAATTTGTGCTTTGAAATAAATTACAGGTGAGTACGTGGGCAAAATCTCCACATTTGAGAGGGGCATATGAGATTTTGCTCATTTTGTGAAGATGTTCTATAGGTGCATGGGTGAAATTATTCTTATAACAAAATAACATATTCTCCTGTTTTGTTATTACTTAGTCTCCTTGAACAATTAGTCATAACAGTTTCAATTTTTTTTATGTAGAGAATGTGTCGGTTCATGGTCCTATCACGCAATCTCAACTATTAGGCTCTCTCGGGATTAATTTTCGAGTAGAGTCATTGTTGCAAAATTGCACTGAAGAAGAAGCAGAGAACCTAAAAACGGGGTACTGGCGGCTTGTAGGAGATGGCGAGGCTCCTTTTTGGGAGGGGCCTGATGAACAGACACCGATTGGTATGGGTACCAGATACCTGGCCATGGCTATTGTTAACAAGAAGCAAGGTGTACCAGTTCCTTTTCAGTGAGAAAGCTTGAATCTACACAGAGAGCTTTTTCATTTTTGTTACTAGAGACTTGGTCTTTTTGCCCCTTTAGCATCACAAAGCTTTTTTATTGTATGTATTTATTTGTATCAACTCCACTCGTGTGGAAACTTCTTGGTATGTTTCACTAATAATAGCTGATTAGGTCCAGGATTCAAACAATAAATTTGCTTTACTAATGATGGATGGATCAAGTTAAAATGTTAACATCAAGTAACTGAGAAAATTCGTAAAGAAAAAAGCAAAATAAAATTTAGAATATCATCAATTTTTTTCCTGTCAAATTTGATTAACGAACACAACAATTCACAAATAAAATACATGATGTAGAATGCAACTGGAATAAATTTTATTTTACATAGATGTAAACAAAATGAATTTTATTTAGTTCAGTCAATCCAATTTACTATAATCAAATTACAACATTTTCGATCCGTCAAACCGTGAAATTTTGGTGCTTCGTCAATCCACAATTTACTAAAAACCATTCAATCTGAAATTTAACTCTAAAATATTAATCAAACAACAGAGGGCGCAATGCATTGAAGCATTGAAATTTCCCAATTTGCGCACACAGGCTGTTTTTCTGGTCACCTTTTTTACGATGTAGCTGTTTAATGCTATCAAGAGTTCACAGTTCAGAATTTCACATCATCAATTTTCAGAATTAGAATCAAGTATATTTGCAGGTAAAAAAAACTACCGAAGTACCATCCGAACAAAAACATAATTTAGGGAAATATTTTGAATAGAAGTATTGCGATGCATATACGGATTCCACAATATAACCACATCCAAAGCCATTCTTAAAAAAAGAGAGAACAAAAGAAGAAAATAAATAACAACAAAAGAAATACTCCGAGTAGGATAACATCAGTTAATACGCAACCCAAGTTTTTCCTCAGTCATCACCACCTCCTCCATTCTGCATGAATTGATTTTTCTGTTGCAAATACACACACAAGTTCAGTGGTTATAGAGGGAAGAGTTGGAGGTTGAACCTTATATAATCTTAAAACAACACATAAAAAAGATGAATGCCTAATTTACCCTTCTCGCAGCTTCTACAAGAATGCCCGAATTACCCTCGTTTCTCCACTGTTACAGTGGGTTTAGTTGGTGAAAACATAATTAAGTTATATAGAGATATTTACGTGTCTTTAGGTAGAACTAATATTAAATATGTTCATTGAGGGTATCCAGGGGCAATCTTGACAGCATGCTTAATCTTAGTTACTATAGGAAAAGTATTAAAAAGACGTCAGCAATATATTTAGTAAAGGGAGCTTGTAGAGCGTACCGCTTCCATCTCTGGATAAATTGAGGGACCTTTCACCCTTAATCACGCCCTTGGCACCGCCACTAGATACTGGCTTCTGTGTCCTAGGAGAAATTGACTTCAATTTCCCGTTTACAGAACCAGATGGCAGAGAATGGCGCCTCACGAGACCATTTTTATCTGCAGATTCAGGTGTAGTAACAACCCTAGGTGAATTCTGGCCTCTAAGGCGTGCCTTTGCTGAGGCAGTCGTGGCCATGTAGCTAGGCACGGACTTCGATGCACTAGAACGTAACTCGGCTTCAGGAATTTCTACTCCAGCCGAGAAAGAAGATCTCCTTCTGTTGTTGGATCTGTTAACTGATTCACTATTACTCGACATAGACTTCTCCTCAGAAGAGTTCACGTCTGGTGTGATTTTTGATGCAGATTTGTTTGCACTAGCATGCAACTCATTTTCTGAAAATTTTAATCTTCTAGTGGAAAGAGAAGATCTCCTTCTGTTGTTAGATTTATTACCAGAGTCTCCACTACTAGACGACTTCTCTTCAGAAGGGTTCCCTTCTAGCATGGTTTTTGATACACTTGAGCTTACACTTGCATGCAACTCCTTTTCTGGGATTTCTAGTCTAATAGTTGAGAGAGAAGATCTCCTCCTACTGTTCGATTTACCACCGGATTCTCTATTACCATATAATGACTTCTCTTCAGAAATGATCCCATCTGGCACCGGTTTTAATGCAGTTGTGCTTGCATGCAACTCTTTTTCTGGGACTTCTACTTGAGTTGAGCGTAAAGATCTTTTCTGAATCACCTTTTTGGACTCTCCAATACCTGACAGAGAGAGGCTTACTTCAGAAGGCTTAGCACCCACAGTTTTTGAAGCAGTCTCGGAGTTCTTTGAAATCTCTTGTGCAATCTTACTCTGAGATTTCTTTGAACCAGACGATAATTTACCAATTTCTGCATCCAACTTGGAGGTAGAAACCTTTCTTAGACCCCGTTTCGGCTTTTCAAGCTCAGTTTTTGAGACTTTTGGAGTTTGGCTATGGTGGTCATCTTCTCTTTTCTCGGGTTCAGAACTAGCGGCTTGGGTTTTTGTTAACTTGGGACTTGTCTTAAGAGATTGACTTGCTGTCGAGTTTTTGGTTTGCCTTTGTTGAGCTTTTGAATGTGTGAAGTGATTTGCATTGATAACAGGTTTCCAGAAATGAGTCATATGCCATCTCTCTAACCAGCTTGAAGCAGAATTGGGGTCGTCTTTGTTGAATTGGATTTGGAGAGGCTTAACAACAACCCAGGAAGAAAGCAGCTGGAAAGCCATAGGAACACGATTAAAAATGAACAAATAAAAGACCAAATTAAATTAATATCGCATACCTTGTGACCAAGTGAATGATTTTGAAAATTCTCCTTCCATGTATCTCCAGATTTGCCGCCCTGGAAAAAATCAAAACAATAACTAAGTCTTAAAATGTAATAATAAATAAATATTTTTGTCAAATAAAAGTTCTAGTGAAATCTTTACAACAATAGACTCCTACATTTACTGAAGTCCCAGAAAACCTGACATATTGTTCATTATTCATGTAAAAGAACAAATGGAGAGATGCATTACACGTTCATAGAGTTATGCATGAGAATGCTTAGATTCCTGTGAAGGAAATTTCCACAATAAAAAAAAAAAAACCCTACAATGAGAAAGTATATCAAATAAGAATTACCAAGAGAACATGTTGCTGTTTTCTTGCATAGTTGATTTGGAGACCGATATCAGAGCGCCTAGCAATTCTCCCACGGACGATAGCTTGTACCCTTACGACTGCATGCATTGCGTAAAGGGTCGCAACAGCTTGCCTCCGTACGAGATGACCCCGTATCAGTGCTTGCAACCTTACAATACCTTTTAGTGCCTGAAATGCCCTTCGCGCCTGATGGAAACACAAAGTTCTTATGAAAAATGAAAATGTTATCTAGAAGCTGATAAAATCCATTGAAGAAGTAAAAGAGTACCAAAAATCCCCTAATGGCTGCTTGCACCTTTGTTGCTGCCTTCTCTTCACTCACCTTGTCGCAACCGCTTGATTCATCTATTTGCAAGGCCACTTGATCTACTGTAGAATGACTTACAACAGGTAGAGTGGTTTCACATCCATGCAAATCAGAAGAATGTGTCTCTTCTACTATTGGTAAGGCTGTGTTGCTATATGTGCTGATGAGTATTGGTTCAGAGATTATAGGAGAATTATCACCAAGAGAAGCTTCATATCCTTTGGTTAAACAATTCTCGCTTGAATTTTTCTGTATTTAACAAATAGAGTTCTTAGGGATGACGGTGAAACATAATTGGCCTTGCATGACATTTTGATGAGCTAAAAGAAGCAAGATAGGGTAGAAGAGTACCCTTGAGTTGAGAAATATACTCATTATATCGCACTTTTTATTTCAATCCATGTTTACAAATTGGATTGAGTATAATGAGATAAAATGTACTGGCATTTCATTATTTTTACCCATTTCTTCTGAATTTCTAAGGTGGAACAGGTCTCACTTTTAAGTAAAAATTAAATGTTTACATACCATAATAATAAACGGAAACTGAAATACTTCCAAAGAAGAGAAAAAAAAAACATTTTTTTCCATTTCAAAAGCAGCTTATTTTAAATTTAATCAATTTCAGCATAAAAGTGGAAAAGTTTGTACGAAGTTCATAGATTTTTAGCATAGAAAGGAGGTCAATACCGATTTTGTGGATGAAGATCGAAAAGATTTCTTCCCAAATAGTGTCTTCAACCATTTTCCTGCTGACTTCCCCATTTCAACAACCAATCAGATCTCCCCTGATACTATTGGATGAACTTGCCTCTAAAATGAACGAAATTAATTGATTATATAACATGAGAAACATATGATGAGTTTCATATGAAACTAAAATGGCGACTGAATAGATTCACTGGAGGAGATGAAATTCGACGTGGACAGATCAATGGCAAAACAGATGGGTTCCACATAGAACAAAAGTTGCAATAAAGTAACATTAGAAACCGAGCAATTGAATACCAAAATTCATTAATTCTTCAGAATATGAAAGCAGGCTTAACAGTAAATCTAGAAGCACATTAAATTCATCGTATTGTACACTGAAGCAATAGTACAAATTCGTCCTATTATACACTGAAGCAATAGTACTCAAATCAATCAATGTACTATAAATAAAACAAAACAAGCACATTAAAATAATTAATTCTCCAAATAGTTCACACAGAACAGTGCATCAATTATGACGAATTGGGAAAGTTACTTGTTGTAGAGAAAACTTTTGCAAACCCTAACAACAACAATCAGAATTTATTCAAATTTGACCTTGATTGAAAAATGAAAACAAAGGCCCGAAAATAGGCGATTTCAAAAGCACGGAAATGGATTTAGATATATAACCATTTGTTCAATCAGATTGCAAAATTAGAAGACGAGAATAGTGTATATATCACTGAAAAGGTATATAAAAACTTTACGGTTCACAAATAATCCAGAGCGCCGACAAAAATCTCGTAGGTTTAACTTACAGAGATATATACCTTTAAGCGCTTCTAAAACCCTAGCAGTTTCCCTTGTCGCTTCTCCATCAAATATTCAAATGCACAAAATCAGAGAAAATTTTAAAGAGAAAAAGGGTCGCAAAGAGAGAGAGAGGATGCTTTGGAAGCTCGGAAAGAATGCAGATGGCAGAGTGTGGCAGAGTGGGCCCACTTCGTAACTGAAATATTTGAATTTTCTTTTAGAGCCGCGTGTATTTTGTTTGCTCCCAGATCATGCCGTGCAAGCTACGCCGTCATTAAATTTTGATTGTGGTTTTTGAAGAATAAAATAACACATAAATTGTTGCATGAGATACTGTAGTAAAGGATTATATAAAATAATTAATATTTTCAAAACATAACAATATATATCCATTATATTTCCTTATTTTTTAAAGATATAATATTTTCATAACATAAAATATAAAGATGAGGGATCCAAGTACATCATTTTATGGTGAGACATTTTGACATCGTATGTTTGTGGTTTTAAAATCCAAACAGTCGATCCGAACCGTTCAACACAATCTCCATATTAAAATGTTCTTGGAGACTAAATTTTATATATTTTTTTAAATTGTTTACTATTATTTTAGAATTTTTTAAAATCACTGTTTTTCAATGGTCCAGAATTGTCTGAAAACAACAATTTTGTATATCTTAATAAATACTAAAAAAATTAAAAAAATGTAAAATTTGGTCTCCAAGCACATTGTAATATGGAGATCATGTTAAATGGTTCAGATCGACTGTTTGGACTTTGAAATCGCAAAAATTAACTTATAAGTATATGATGTCAAGGTGTGTCACCATAAAATGATATAATTTGATCCCTCCTCAGATATAAATGCTGACAATTTTTCTCTATGATTACTAGATCAAAGCCTCTTACTACCTTGCTTAATCATTATTAAAATATAATGAAAATGGTACTTGAAAATTTATATATATTTCTATGCATTTACAGCTTTATGAGGAGATGCCTTCTTCAAATTTACTTTCATTATTTTTAATTAATATATACAATAATATCAGACAAAAGTTCTTTCTTGCATTCCACCACTTATCATAGACCGGGTCTTCTAATTAAATGGAGTTCAAAACTTGAAAAATTCGTAATACGCCCTCCAAAATTAAGTAATTAAAACATTAATTATTTACAATTAAGTTGGATATTTCTCAGGATGGAAAATAATTAAAAACAGGGGCAATAAATAATGATGTCGACCGTTTAACCCATTCAAACAAATTGAAGCCGGGAGGTGAGCGAGCTTGACCCTTCAGCTACTGTTTCATTCAAGACTTGACAAAAATATGCACAAATGTCCCTTAATTCCCAGAAATCGTAAAAAGAACCATCTTCCTCAATTCTCAGTGTATCTTTTTTATTATTTATGTTTGTACGGACCCCGTTGAAGTTTATCCTTCTAAGTCTTTGAAAATAATTAAATTTCTCATATTGCATTATTTTTATGCACCCATCTTTTAATTAAAAAAAAAGAAAAGAAAAGAAAAGAATCTCAAGTTGGTATCGGTCGCTTAGCCAATAATTATTGTGCGATAATTACGAACAGCACCTGGTCAGGTCTTGATTGGTGTCTCCAGCTGTACGACATAAAAACCAAAGCCTCTTTTTGAATTCAAACATTTCTAGTGGACCTCATTATGGGCTTATTTTGAGATTAGGCCTGTATTAGACATTAATATGGCCCAATGAAGAAGTTTCTGGATCTTGAAAATTTTCTGGGCCATACTTTATGCCTGAAATTAATTGGCGGTCTAGGTTATAAAATATAAATGCATGCACAAGTTATGCAAACTTGTTTCAAATTGCACAATTTTAGTATCATCAGAATCTCAAATTAGTCTAGTGAGTAAAATTTCACGCATATTTGTCAATCAAACTTGTACAAATTAGTGCAATTCCTGATTTTACAAGTACATGCAGGGTTGTTCGGCAAAGAGGATTAAGCCTCCATAAACTTTCTTTCACTTTTTTTAATTTTCTTAGTCGCTTAATCCTTCTGAACATTAATTCTTTAGCAAGTATTAAAAACCCTTAAGGGCGGTTAGGCAACAAGAGTTTAAGGCTTAATCCGTTTCTTTTAGTTTCCTTAGCCGCTTAATCGTATTGAACACCGAATCCTTAGCGAGAATTAAGAACACCTCATTTTGCTCAGATCTTAAGGCACCTTTACCCCTTTTTTTTAGCTTCCTTAGCTTTCACTTACGAATTAAGACAACCGAACATCAATTACTTAGCACCTTAAGCTTTTAATCCTTCACTCTTAATCCTTTGTTGCCAAACTTAGTCTCCTTTTGCCCAATTCTTAATTCCTACCTGAGTCTTAAGGCACTTCTACCTCTAAATTAAGTCTATGTAGTTTTTTACCTACATATTAAGATAACCGAACATGAGTTTCTTCACGTGAACTAAAATTTAATTCCACTTATATTGCCAAACGCCCCCATTATGGACTTTTAGAATTCAGATTGGGTGCCATGCCTGGGAA
Organism: Carex kokanica; assembly: GCA_025461125.1. Taxonomy (NCBI): domain Eukaryota; kingdom Viridiplantae; phylum Streptophyta; class Magnoliopsida; order Poales; family Cyperaceae; genus Carex; species Carex kokanica. Next base: position 1,110,188 of record JAJGRX010000866.1, on the reverse strand, counting down.
TGGACTCTGCTGCTTTTCTTAGAGAAAAGCAGGATCCTACAGTACCGTAGGAATACTCACTCAAACTTTTAAGGATATGAGTGAATTTGTGCAACTTTGAGACATATTTTAGGCCAGTCTTATTAAATTTCTTGTGATGGTAGCAACCAGAGTGAAACTAAGAATGAAAAATACAAACCTTTTTCTTTTTATTCAAATGATGTTCCGTAAAGTAAAATTAATCTCATTTCAAAGATTGAGCATTGAAATATCTGGTATTCTATTCCTATTTTTTTTTTTCATATAACAGTCGAATTCCAACCTCCTACCACATGGAATTAGATATCCCATCCAATTGGAATAGAGAAAGATCTAATTAGAAAAATTAAGGGGTTCTGGTTGTAAGATTGTAATGTGATGTGTATTCCTTGCATCCAAACCGTCAGATTGGGAACCGCGTGCAAAAAAAAAAATTACAGATAAATGGTACAAATTTTATAGCTGACGCTCTCTGGTGCTGCCAACAAAAATGAAAATTTAGATGCAACCTTTTCTGACTTATTTTAAACTTCTCTTCTGAAATTTGAAAGTTTAGCATCATATATTAACGGAACCGAATCTGTTGAAATCTGAGATCAGTTACTGTTCACCATGAAATCCCTACAATTCGAATCCAGCCATTGAACTGTTTCGAGATGCGTGCAAGGAAAAATTAGCTGTTTTGAGATGCATTCTTGAAAAAAATTCGATGGCTGAATTCGGATTGCAGGAATTTCAGGAGTACTATTCATTGGTTTCGAAATTTCAACTGATTTATTTCCTATATTAACTTATGAATTTTGTGTTTATTCCTTTCTTACTTATGTCACACAGAGAGTTTAATGTAATATATCTATACTGGTAAGGACGGATGAGTGTACTGGTATGAGTTGATAGGTGTACTATTGTACTCGTACGCACTGGTATGCAATATGAACACGTATCGGTTTCTCTATTTTTATGTATATGTATGTTGCTACCTATATAACAACTATCTTGTAATATAAATTTAGAGTCTCAATCCATTTCGATCGGAGCGCGATGGTGAGCCGATCCGGCCGTCGGTTTGCGGCAGCTATCGGACGAAAGTAGATCCGGTCGTGGAGAAAGATAGAGAATGAGGTAAGTAGAAGATTAGATGAATTTATGAGAATAAGGCCCAATAAACATTTCAAAACCGGTTGGTTCGGTTCAAACCGATTTGGATAAAAAAATTGATAACCACACAAGCCGGTTTTTGATAAACCGATCCATTTTTTATTAAACCGGTTGGTTCGGTTCAAACCGATTTGGAGATCCCAAAACCGAACCGAACCTTTTAAACCGAACTTCTTCAAAAACTAAACCGAACTGAACCATTTAAACAGAACAACCGATCCAATTAAACCAAAAAATTTGCCGGTTCGGTTTAAAACCGAATAAACCGATCCATTTGAACACCCCTAACCACAGTCTTAGTGCAGTAGCACGAGTTCAAAAATAGTTGTAATGGTTATTTTTTTTTTTAGAAAGCTTGATAGAGACATAATGGTTATTGTCATTATCATTTATCAAGTCGACCAACCGAACATAGATCCCTAATATGTTTTAAACTACTAGACCATCTAGATCATAGTACAATAAATCCCTAACTGATACACCACATAATTTGAATAGATACAGTGCTTGACAAAAAACACAAACAACCGATCTATTTCTTTTACTAAGCAATGCTAAGTGAAAGCAACCGTAGTCCAACCCTAAGTTTTTTTTTTTTTTTTTAGAAATTATTAAATCAAATTATCAGAAACAAAAATGATGATTTTGTTCTTCAAAAATTAAATGAGTCTGAACTATTGATTTGATCTCGTAGAGAGCATGCTAATAAGACCAAATAAATAGTTTGATTGTATTGATTTCTGTATTTTTTTTTACCACACCAAACTCTTCACATTCTTGTTCAATTATCTTTTTAAAAAAAAAATTTTAATCATCTTGTTGTATTCCTCCATATTTTTTTTAAATATTATGTTCATTTGATTTAATTTATGTAATAAAAAAAATACTATTTCTTATGACATCTTCGAATTAATTTATTTTTTCTTCATCAAAATATGAAATCGTTCATCTGAATTTAATTTATCTTCATTCATTTTGTCTAGTTCCTCTTAATTTGAATCTAGTTTTTCTTCGACCAATTCTTTATATAATATTTTTAGTTTCTCTTTCATATGCTCCTTCAATTTGTTGCTCAATCATCTTTTTTGATTCCCCTTTAATCATCTTATTGAATTCCTCCTTAATTTTTTAAATATATTATGTTCATTTGATTTATTTTATGTATTTAAAAAATACTAAATCTTCTGATTCTTCTGATTGTTTATAATTTTTCTGTCTGGTTTCTTCTAAAACAATGACTACATAGGATTGGAAATCAATGGGACTGAACCATTGATTCAGTTCTATTGGCCTGTTCACAATGAGTGTTTTGAGGTGGAAGAAAGAAAATGAAGAAGATGAGACAACTCGTGTATTTCACAATCTCTATTGGAAACGAATCAATATTTCAGTTAGTAGTTTTTTATTTTTTTTGTGGTAAAGACATACTGCAACTTACAAAAACTATTATAACTGAACTATTGATTCGGTCAGATAAAATAATCCATTGATATCGAATCAATGATTCAGTCACACTATGAAATCGAAAGAAAAATGATTATTCTAATTTTTGATAATTTAATTTTAAATTTCTAAAAATAAGAAAGGCTAGCCCAACCGACCTCCCCCCTTAAAAAATTCTCAAATTCTGAAATTCTCTACTTTAAAAAATTCTCTACTATAAAAAAATTCCAAAATTAAAGAACTTTTTGACAAAGTCCAAATTGATTGCATATAGAGATCTCTATCTCGTGCCTTCTCCTTTTCTCCTTTTATCCTTTTCTCCTATGACCATGGAATGGAATACACACGAATGGAAGCCATGCAACGCAACAACCAAAAGGAGGTTGAATTGGAGCACAAAGGCTCGGACCCACTTGTATTTTGTTGTCACAAAAGTGTTGGATTTTGGAACCCACCTTTTTTCTCATTGTCAGTTCTGTCACCGTTTTGTGGGACCCACCAGTTGCTTGTTGTCCCTTGCCGACAAGAGCTAAAGATGTACCTAACTTCGATATAAAGTCTAATTAATGGCTTTTAGTGTTTTATTTAAGTGAGACAAAGAAAATCAATGAAAGCTCATTTCGGATGCTTTTCAGTGGAAAGTTTTGCAGCTTGATTGCTTCTAAAAGTTGTTGTTTTAGTCTCTCTTTTTCTTTTTTTAAGTTTCCTCAAACTGTTTTGGGCAGCGGAATTACCGACATTTTTATTAATTCCCTAAAACAAAATAGCAAATCTGTCCTCCATTATGAAAAAATTTCAAAAACGTCCTGACCGTTCCACGTTTGGACAGTCAGCTCTCACTACCAAACCGCTTCACGTTTGGGCGGTCAACTCTTAATACCAGACCGCCCCACGTTTGGGCGGTTTGGTATGTAACTAATTTTTTTTTAATGCTATATTTTTATAATGTTGTATTATAAAGTGCTGTTTTTTTATGTTAAAATTTTGTTATAATTTTTTAATTTACGGTTATAATTTTTATAATAATTTATGGTTATAAGTTGTTATAAATGACGATTATAATTTTATTGGTTGTAATGTTTTATTGTAGTTTTATTTGTTATAATTTTTCTAATAATTTATGGTTATAATTTTATAATTGACGATTATAATTTTATTTGTTGTAATGTTTTATAATATGATATATATTTATTGTAGTTTTATTTGTTATAATTTTGTTTAATGTTATAAATTGGTTTTATTCGAACTAGATAAACAACAAAACTAAATAATCTAAATGGTAAGTCTACAACATAAAATCTAACAATCCAAACATGAAATATAACAATTCAAACATAAAATACTACAAATCCATCTAACTAAAAAAATATAAAAAAACCTAACGACGAGGGCGGCGACGACCGGAGAGATCCAACCTAGCAGGTGGATGACGGTCCATGGGCGGCAGCTAACGCCTAAAGTGAACTTCCTCCTCCTCGTCATCCTGGAGATCATCCACATCCATCTCCGACGCCGCACCGACTGCCCATGGATCCTCCTCATGCAAAGATAACTGTGTACGGCGGACCCATGGGAGATCCTCCTACATCACCGGCTGTGTACGCATCTCCCATGGATCGGCCTCCCAGGTAGAAGGACATTTGCAGCCTACGCCCCACTCCCACTAGCTTCGTGGTCGTGCTGTCTAGTCTCTGCGTATCATGGTCTGTGGATGCTCTCTACCTCATACCCGGTATCATCTCCAGTAAGGTCAGTCATAGTGAACTCGAGATTGGCCTGCCAGTTAAGGGCTCCATCCTGCATGTAAACAATGTTAGTTTTGATACATACAAATAACTAATAAGTTAATTAAATAATAACAAAAGTCACTGACCTCGCCAATCTGCACCGGAACTCCATACTTGTTGTAGTAAGTGTTTCATGCGTTGTTATTCAACACCCAGTTGTGAAACGCCCAACCCGAGTTATCATCTGCATAATTGAAGATAACTTAATAAGGATAGATTTTTAAAGAGAAATTATTGTGTATGGCACATTCATATTAACTTCATATTAACTTGTAATCACCTTCATATTAACTTCATATTAACAATTTAATTTCTAGCAATCGCTCCAATGTCATCACAGGGCACAAAACATAAAAAAAATGAGTTATGTCGGGTTACCCGGAAATAATCGGATTGTGCTTCGTCATTCGTGCTCCCGGCCTCACCTAATCTCAAGCTTCGTGGGTGGGGGCGGCCTTGAGAGAGAGAAAGAGAGGGGTTGGGGGCAGCCTTGAGAGAGAGGGGGGGTGGGGGCGGCCTAGCGAGAGAGAGAGGGGGGTGGATCGGGTTTAGGGGTTTTTGTGGGGTTTGGGCGAAGCAAGAGATGGGACACAGAGGGGTGGGGTGTGGGAGTTGCGATTTTTTTTAAAAAAATTAGTTAAATACCAAACCACCCAAACGTGGGGCGGTCTGGTATTAAGAGTTGACCGTCCAAACGTGAGGCGGTTTGGTAGTGAGAGCTGACCGTCCAAACATGAATTTTTTCATAATGGAGGACAAATTTGCTATTTTTTTTAGGTATTAATAAAAATTTCGGTCGGAATTACAATGCAATTCAGAGACCATTTTTTGAGAAACTATTTTTTTTTATAAAGTAAGAATAAGAAGTGAAATCACTTTTACTATTTAATACATAGAAAATATTTTTATTTGAATTTTAAATTTATGATCTCTTATACAAAGGTAATATTTTTATCACTGAATTAAAAGTTAAGATTTTACATTATATATTTTTTTGGACTCACTCTGTTTTGATAAAGTTTTTTTTGTTCTCATTTTTTTTGATGCACTGTAATTTCTTCTAACTTTTTTAAAATTGAAATAACTTAAAAAACTTAAAAAGGATTGTTATTTTTCTTTATTGGTTCTTGGTGCCGTCAATTGGCAGATGGCGTGACTTGTTAGCAAACAAATATATTTATAAAAAAGTTTATTTACAGACATTTTTTCAATATTTAATTATGACTTTTAATATATGTGTGATTTGTGATTTATCCCTGTATGCGGATGTGTATTTGAACAACAAATAGTTTACAAAATTACAAACCAAATAGAACTCTTCAAATAATTTTATTCAAAATAAAAAATTACAACAAGATACTAATATAACTTATTATAAATTTATTAATAGAGTCGATTCATCAATTTTATGCCTAACAATTTTTTTTTTTTTTTTTTTTTGAGAAATTAGACTTCGTTATCGAATACTTGGTCCTATAGGCCATGTTTGGTTGTGGAGTAAGAGGTGGAGTAAACCCCTTACTCCACACTTAGGTAGCCAAACGAGAAGTAAAAGAAGAGGAGTAAGGTGGAGTAAGCGGTGAGTTAATCCGGAGTAAGTTACTCCACCATTTCAGGTGGATTAACTTACTCCACACTTACTCCACCTGTAGGGCCCACTATCATAGGAAGAGGCTCAGTTTCCAACACTTTACTCCTCTAGGCGGATTAATTTAAGCTATGAGTTATACTACCAAACAAGGTGTAAAATATGTGGAGTAAGATGGAGTAAGTCATTTAATCCTTATTAACTTTACTCCACAACCAAACATGACCATATAGTATAAACACATGCAGCCGCATAAGCAGTCAATGTGATCATATTTTAAAACACTTTGTATTTAATTGTTTTCTAACAGTTTAAGATTAGAAGTCACATGTTTAGTTCCAGCACACTACTAGACCCGAATTTTTATGCATAGGTTATTTTTCAGATGTGACTTTTATTTATATAGTATAGTCATTCTGTGTCAATAGTAAAAAAAAAAAATTTATATCTTTGTGACTTTTATTTCATAGTATAAATATAGTCATAAAAAATAATCGTGTCAATAATAAAAAATCTTTTTTTATATCTTTGTGACTTTTATTTATATATTATAGTCATTCGAAATAGACGTGTCAAAAGTAAAAAATTACTTTTTATATCTTTGTCTTTTATTTATATAGTATAGTCATTCAAAACCCATGACATCATAAATTAAAAAATCACTTGTGCCATCATAAATTAATCCACTTATTCAGATTTAATTCATGACTTAACTTTAACTAACAATCAAACAAGAATATGACATCATAATTTGAAATAAACAACTTACACCATCATGAACTTTAACCAAGAACCAAACATGGCCTTACAGATTTATTCAATATCATTTTGAACAAACTTTTGGATTCCATATGCTGAATAATCTTGTATTTGAATTGAATCGATTGTGTTTCAATTGTACTTTACCAACTGGAAAAAGTCAGTCTTTTCCAGAAGTTCAAACCAATATAAAACAAACAGTTAGAGCATTTTTTTCCAGTACAGTTCTGGTAACTTTGCCATACTGGGATCAGTTCTTTTTCAGAATTCAAAACCAATCAAATAACAATTACCGCAGGTTTTTCAGCACAGTTCTGGTAACTTTCCTGAATTAAAAACGTAAAAACCAAAAAATAAAGGCTATATAAGCAAATATTTTTTTTAAGAGAACATATCTATAGTAAAGTGTTCTCCGTGAGTGCACCAAAATAACATCTAAATCATATATCTTAAGCACCACATATAACATAAACTTGCCTTTCTAACAACAAAATACCCCACAACTATACCCCTCAATTTTTTTCTAGATTTCTTGCTAGGAGTCCAAGATTTTTAACAAAAGGTATAACATTAATCAAGTTAGACAACATTAAGGTGGATCCAGTTGGAGTTAGGAAGCAATGCCCCGCTCCCTATCCGGTAAAATGCCAAGTGGCTTTGATTCTGTGTCCCAAACTAAGTTTGCCTCTGTCACATTGCTAAGCAACTCCACTTTTGCCTCCCAGATTGAATTTGTCTCTGGTGCTATGATAGGTAGCTCCGGTTCTGCCTCCCAGACCGAGTTCACATCTTGTGCTATGGCAAGGGTCTTTGGTTCTGAATCCCAAACCAATTGTGTCTCGTACTCGGGCTCGTATTCCTGCAATTATTTTAACAAAAGGAACACATGGAATATTAGTTGAAATTAAGGAGGGTAATGTGGAATTTTGTTGAAAAAAGAAATTGTTAATGCAGGAGTAAAAAAAGTTTCACAAGTTATATAAGTGCACAAGGTATTTTTGATACGGGTTGTAACAAGCATGCAAGTAACTCCCCTAAAGTATCACTAGAAAAGAGAAGGACCAAATTGTTAAATCGACGTGTATATTCTTAAAAGAGAAAGTACCTCGAGTTTTCTGACGAGTTCTTTGGCACTTGAGGCAGAAATGATGATACGGCGAGCCTCTTCAGAAATGAAACCTTCATCCACCGCCAAGTCAATAAATGACAATAACGAATCGTAGAACCCATCCACATTCAATAGACCCACCTGTTTCATTTTAAATCAAAATCTTGAAATTAAACCTTTATCACCAAAGGGAGAACAGTAGTTAACATCATCAGTTCATTTATGGGGCCTAACAGTAAAAATTGCAACTTGCAAAAGGTGTCACTTATCTTTAGTGGTCTGAAAGAAATAGTATAAACTACTGAATTATTGCACTCATTACTATCTGGTACCAACAAATAAGTATGAGAAATTGCATGATCCATAGTTTGGGTACAGGAGACAAATAGTCCAAAACATTATTATTAGACTTGTCTATTGATAAAAGCACAAGTGTGGGGTCATATGAAAATGCATGCTTTATTATGATACCATAATGAAAGCAACGGTATGATAAAATAAATCTGAAGGATGACTGGAGAAGTATTATATTCTCTCTTATATATCAAGTAAAACTGAAAAGAAAGTTCCTTATAGTGCAAGCCATAGGGAAAACCAAGAAAGTTTCCGTGTCAACACTTCCAAATACCTAAGAGATGTCATATAAATACTCTTTCCAAAAGAATTATCCGACCAAAGTTATCCGACATTGACCAAAATCTGTTGTGAATTGCTTTAGGAAAAGTTGGAAAGAAAATCTAATGCTCCACCCCTCTTAAAGCTAGTGATAATGTTATATCTATTTAAATATCTTTTAACAAAAAAATAAAAGACACCCCATCCTAAGATATTCTATAAAACATATCCAGCAGTGAACAAAAAGCCATTGTACAAAAATTTAATGTTGTATAGGATTAGATATGTTCATATAGGATTAGATATATTTTGATGTTTACAAGGGTTCATATATTTTGATGTTTACAAGGGTTCACCTGAAGTTTCTCCAGAACCAAATTAAAAAATTTGTGAGAATCATTGACTAAGATTAATATGAACAAAAGATCTTACATAATCTCCATGACAGGATTGGGTGTACTGTAATATATATACTAAAATGGGAAGACTGAATATAATTTAAACAACGGGATTAAATAACCCTAGCATGCAATGCATGGATTACATTTAATTCAAATTCTATAGGGCCCTCCAATTACTAATTATAGGTTTATTTTAAATACAGGCAGTTTATTGACACGTATGCATTTCACCATAGGAAATGCAAGAAATATAAATTGAAGATTCAGATAAGATGTAACAGGACATTATATAGGGAGTGGCGACAAAAAAATGAACTTACAGGCTTCTTGTGTATACCGAGCTGAGCCCACGTAATTACTTCAAGCAACTCCTCCAGTGTTCCATATCCACCTAGGTAGCAGTGGTTTATTAATTAATTTGGAAGAATTTTTTTTTTTGAGGGATTAATTTGGAAGAATTAAATAACTTCTGTACTCTTTAAGAAAAAAAAAAAAGTAGTACCTGGCAAGGCGATGAAAGCATCCGCGTAGCGCGCCATCTCAGCCTTCCTTTCATGCATTCCAGATACAGCTTTCACCTCACCTACAGGTTCTCCAGTCACCTGCAAAACAGATGTCATAAAATCAATTATGAGTAGAAAGCGAATTGAGCTGCATCCTCAAAAGTTAAGAGTGCAGGTGGAATAGAATCTGTTTTTCTTATCCTTCTCTCAGGTAGAAAGATTAATGGAGGGACCCATTTTTATTAAAATGGAGATTAAACCATACATTTTAAAAGTTTACATGATGTTCAATAGTGCAAAATCAGTTTAGCTTGGGATCTTAGGCTAACTAGTGGACTGCATATTTTATTAAGTACTTAGCCAATGATAGATCAATTACAGGATCAAATCATTATTTTTATATTGAAATAAATAATTATGTATTTGTTTTATACATGATATTAAATCACATGTTAAAATAACATATACAAGAGAATAGACTGACCTCTCTTGGCATCAAGGATGTTGGAATTATTCTGAAAATAGAAAAGAGAAGAACAAGGAGGTTACTATCTAAGTTAGGATCTGCTATAGATATAAAGAAATGAAGATATTGAACCACTATGAAAAATATCAATAATGATTTTAAAATCATTTTCAGTAAAAATGCATGCTTTATCACCATAAACTATTGATATTCACCTAACAAATATTGATCTGTTGGCAGGCATATATACGTTCAGAATGTACATTCACACAAATATTCAAACACTCACCTACCAATTATCCAGAAAAAAAACATTCACCTAACCTACACATATAACTGCATTCATTCAGTAACATATATGTGTGCGCTTTGAAAGAGATAGGTTGACAAAGAGAAAGGGTGGGAAAAGAGGCCATGAATTTATTCAGCATAAACCCTATGCACAACTCCAAGTTAATTTATCCTGCAACAGTTCAGCTTCCTTACTACTACAGTTTCGTCACACTTTTTGTAAAGTGTACAAATTGGCCGCTCTACTTTGGGGCAATTTCTTTAACACAAAAGGAGGAGATGTTGGTGCATTAATGGTCACACCCTATACCCCCATTGAAGAAAACGTTCCACTCTCAGTGAGCAAAGCAGACAAAGAGGAGTTACCATTTTTGTACAAGAAGCATGCATCACATACAAACCAAAAATTGAACAAAACAATTGACAGAGAAAAAAAGATAGAGAGAGAAAGAGAAGTAAATGGGAGCTACCCAATGACATGGCGACCACCATCATGCACTGCATGAGAAACCAGGCCCATTAAACCAATGCTACCTCCTCCATACACCAGGTCTATTCCTCTCTCCACCTACACCAAAAAGAAAACAACTTTATGTTAGATAACCTTCTTTCCACTTTCCCAATTTCTCCTGAGAACAACTTTTCTGGTGGGTTCCATGGATAGAAAATGTCATACCCTCAACAATTAATTTGATAAATTTAAATATGTAAATTTTAAGCGGATAAAATTTGGTGAAAGGGGGTGCATTGGTATTCAAATAAATATCTGAAAGCCACTTTAATGGAATGCCAGACGGCTCGCTAGTATACAAAATAAGATTATATTGCATCAAAATAACCACATGGACTACAACTCCGACATGAAAGTAACATTTGTAGAGGGGAAAAGGAAAGGAAAACAAAGAAAATTTGTTGTATATTGTCTCGTTTGATGAGAGTAGGTTGAGTGCAGAGAAAGGGAGGGGTGGCAATGTGTCATGATACCAACATAGCACGGTTTCCATCAAGATGGGAATGCAAGGAGGGTAACTTTTGGGGGCCTCAGACATAAATAAATGAATTACAGTGCTTTTTTGCATAGTTTCCACCAAGAAAAAGATTTTTTGGCGTTTGTTAGTTGATTTTAAATATTTTGGCTGTGGTCATGCAAGAAGGCTGCCTCATTGCCAGGTAGGTCGGAGTACAGCTAAGCAATTCACACCAGTACATGCCTACGGGCTTCAAATCAAAAAAAAAAAAAAAAAAAAATTCACACCAGTACCAAAAAAAAAAACCCCAAAAACCGCTCGGAATTTCAGTTTCAACGCAAAAGGACAGAAAATAATGGAAAATAGCACCAAAATTTAATCCAATTAGAAACAAAATTACACAGTGGGACTAAGATAATAGAGTACATGCCAGAGAAACGTAGTTATGCATTTTCTTTTCAAGCAAACGGTACTTTTTGCACTGCCATTAGAAGAGCTAGCACAGAGAATGTAAAGAAAAATTAAATTGAGAAAACATCCATTTGATCACTAAATCACTAAATCCCTTAAAAAACGCAATCAGTTAAACGATTACAGTATGCTAAAGGCAAGTTCGTTTTGGGGAAAAAAAAACAACGGTAACGACATCAAAACATAATCTAATAATGGCATCAGATTAGAAGAGTTTAAATCAGGGAATGCAGCAACGAAATGGAATTTCACAGAGAAACGCTCAATAAAGATCATCTTACAAGCATTACCAGTTCTTTGCCTAGCTCGATAGCAGCTTCTTGGTAACTCGACTTGCGACCCTTTGCACTTCCACAGTAAACGCAAATCCTGTGAAACCTTGAACTCTTCTCTTCGATGCAACTCTTCTTTGCCTCCATTTCGTCTTTTCTTCACCCTTTTACTGCTCTCTCTGATTTTTTGTTGATTAGAATCCGGGCTATGTCGGAATAGAGCACGAGTTACCTTGTTTGGGAACCCTTTTGGGCCTTTATATAGAGAGAGACAAAGAGAGACTATCCGGCCCCTTTTCTTATTCCCAGAATCCCAAGTGGGAAATCAGTAAATTACTACTCCTCACACATTCTCTGTGGCATATGCGTGTGTAATCAATCCTGTGCCAGTTGGCTGACAAGGCGCTACAACCACAGTAAAAACGTAAAACGGAACCAATAAGCAATATAGAAAAAGTTTATATTTTTTTAATATTAGTGAGTAATGCAACAGCAGCCATCAATATGAAATAAATGTTGTTAAAATTATCTCAAATTTTGTGAATGGTGAGAAATGTACCAATTGTTTTTTCACTTGCATGCAAATCAGACCAAAAAAAACATCAAATTTGAATTTTATAATTTTATAGTGACGATTTTCAGTATTACCAAATTAACCTTTTATCACTAAATATTGATAATTTAATTAGTAAGAGTATTTCTCAGGGTATTTTTTTTTCTCACGCGCACAGTAAAATTCAGTTCAATTTTTACGTCCACACCTATTCCCTCTTGACGCCAAACAGGGCCTAAAGAATAAATTGACAAATAAAGAGTCACAATTCTTGTAGCACTAAATATATTCATCTCCCCTCTTTGTTCAAATTTGAACTAATTAAAAATTAAACATCTCTTGATTAGAACAAAAAAAATAACTAATTTAATTAATAAATGTTTAAATAAATGAATGCTTCGGTGTTGTTGCCAAGTTGGCACCGATGTGATTCCCAAGCGGATGTAATCATTTTAACAAACAGAACAGTTGATATAAATTATCAACGGTCTGATTTGTATATCAAAAGTATTAAAAAAAATTAAGTGTATTTTGACGCTCTGGCATTCTTTGTTGCGGTGCATCCACACTGAAAGAACAAACTCGTCTCTACTCTCTAGCGAAGATTAAATCGAGCTTGCACCAAAATGGTGTATGCACAAAGGTTACTCCAGGTGCAGCGACAGAATGTACCCCTAGTAACATGCCTGTTGGAGCACATCGACCAAGACAATCCCAGGGGCATTGTTTTGGAGCGAAATCCAACGGTGTCAAATTGCCATTTGCCAGTCGGCTTATACCATCAACGGTTCTAAACTTCTAATCCAACTATTCAACTGATGGGATTGTGCCTACGGGCTATTTACACCCCCCCCCCCCCCCCCCCCAAAAAAAAAAAAAAACCTAAGGGGATTGGGTCCGGATCCCTTGTGGCGCAGATTAACAGACTCCCGTGTGCGAGTAGCTTACAGTTGCTCCTGAAGTCTTGAGCATAGAAACACGATTATATTTGCGAATTATTCGTTTTTTTGACATTTCCGAAACGAATACCGAATAAAACGCAAAAAAATGTATAATACATTTTATTCGCGAATAAAACGCGAATCACGAATTATCCGCAAATAAAATGCAAAAAAATGCAATTGTTTTTTTTTTTGCTTCCTTGTGGTACCGAATTATTTCCGAATCACAAACTTTTGACCCTGCCGAACCGAACCCGAACTATTCGTTTGTCACTATGGTCCTGAGTCCTGACTTCGGAGAAACTTAGAAATGTTAAATGAATATCTAAAAAACTCCCCCGTCCCGTCTATTTTCAATATATAATATATATAGGTGATATTACTTAAATATTATTTTAATAAATCTCTTTTCTAAATATTTATTATACGATGACATTAGTTGTTTGATACCGACGTAACACATACAATTTCGTGTTATTGATCAGATGATCATGTTCCACTTTTATAAGAACGAAATATAGATAATGGGAAGTAAAGAATTAAGTCTAACAAAGATATTCACTTTTGTATTAATTGAATAAACAAAATTCCATTCTTTGCTCGTGTATATTGTTTCGGTAGATTTACTTAAATATTTGAATTTTTATTGAATAATTATCGTAAACTATTACATTATGCTCGATCAAGTCGTCTCGTAGTCTTGCCAGCACTATGTAGCATTTAACAACAAGTGTGGTAATATGCTACTTGTATCTTGTAGAATGTCATGTCAGCGAGTGATCTATCTAAATAACAAAGATATCAAATTAGACTGCACACAATATATCAAAGAGTTAGTTAGACAAATACCTCTCGACTTCTGAAAATAAGTCTCTTGTTCACGATGCATTACGCGAATATTGCAATGCTTGTGATAATCGAGAGGAGAGGAGGTGGATATTATCGGTTCCTTATTTTCCGAATGTTTCAGAAGAACTTATGTAACTATTGATTGTATATTATAAGAGCAACTGTAGTAACAGATAGTCAGCATTCATTCTGAGTTATGACTCGAAAAAATGCTCAAAAACATGTTTTATTTTTATTCCTTCGATTTATTTACAGTCAGAACATTGATCTTGTTTTTTTTATTTCAAACATAAATCTATCTCTTTAAAAGAAAACAGGTTTACTGAAAAACGAATACATGTTAATTTTGTACATGGTACAACACCATGTTCATACCCCTCGTGCCGCAGCGGATCCGAGAAGGTGGGATTCAAATTCAATTAGAATTTAGAAGGTTGCTTCTTTTTATGTCTGGTGTTGGTTTTAATGGTAGATTACGGAGCAGATACTATCTGGATTAAAATTCTGGATAACATGATTCTCTAGCATTTATTGATAACATTGCTGCCATTTTTCCTGTTTAATTTCTTAGCTTTTTGATGGTTGATTGGTGGCTTGTTATTGCGGTCAACCTGTCTAGTGCCAGTTATGTGCAAGTGATGCATGTGCTCATAAAAAATATTTTCATTTATTATTCTTTAGTTGAGAGATCCAGTAGAGTAGGCTATTAAAATAATAAAATACCTCTTGAAAAGAAAAGAGAAATAGGGTAAGTAAACTGGAATTTTTTTAAAAACCATAATTAAAAAAAAAATTAACAAACTAACGCGATTACTTTGATTTTTGTAACCAATATGATTACTTTAGTTTTTTACAAAAACCATAAGAACTGGGATGACAATTCGGTCTCTATTTTTTTTGCTCCTTGGGACCGAATTGGCATTTCGATCCCCCTTGTTTTCACACATTTTCAGAACAATTTCAATCTCAGGGAGACCGAAATCAAGGGGGATCGAAATGCCAATTCGGTTCCAGGGAGGAAAAAAAATGGAGACCGAATTGGCATTTCGGTTCTTATGATTTTTGTAAAAATCAAACTAATCATGTTGGTTCGCTAATTTTTTTTTAATTATGGTTTTTAAAAAAAGTTCAAGTAAACTGACTGGCCTTTGTTTTAATTTATATTTTATTTATAAAGTTCAAACAGTGTTCTGAATGATTTAATTCGATACATGCTGAAAATTTGTTACAAATTAAAATTTATATTTTAAGCAGATTATTTTCTTTGAGAGGAGAAGTTTCATTTATTTGTGACTTCATAAAATTTCAATATATCTCGATTTGAAGGTTTAAACTGGTTTAAATTGATCATTGAAATTTTAAAAATTGAAATATTAATTTCAAGTGCTAGCAGGTTGATTTTGCAATGACAAAACTATCACTCTGATCGGAAACTTCTTCTATTTCACCAAACGCGATTTAGAACCGGATTTGAAAGAAATTTGAT
Source organism: Carex kokanica (assembly GCA_025461125.1). Taxonomy (NCBI): domain Eukaryota; kingdom Viridiplantae; phylum Streptophyta; class Magnoliopsida; order Poales; family Cyperaceae; genus Carex; species Carex kokanica. Next base: position 1,094,511 of record JAJGRX010000866.1, on the reverse strand, counting down.
AATCAGAAGAGAAAATCTTTCAACTAAACTTAAAGTTAACTTTTAAAAATATCAACACTGAATTCTCTTCTCCATTTAAAGTTTTTAATAAACAAACTTCAATTCACAATCTTCTCTTTTCCTCTCTTTTCTTTTGATTCATTACATTGAAATAATTATTGTATTATGTGGTAAATTTTTTTATATTGTTATATATTCCACAATATTTGTCTCAATTCGAAATTTTTTTTTAAAAAAAAATTGAAACGAAATTTCAGAAAAATAATGTAGAAAATAGATTGCCAATTATGTATTACATTCTATCATCTTGATATTTGAGCCAATAAGACCTGACAGCAGAACAGTAAGTTACCGTAATTAATCTGTAGTCCTTTTAGCATAGAATAAGCAAAAAGAAAAAATCAATAGGATACGGTGGAGATTTCTTTAGCCTAAATTCATGACTGAACAGAGCTTTTTCCAACATGGTTTCATATTATCATTTATTTAGGTAAAAAAAATTAATTAAAGATTGTTGCATCGATTCTGGATTTGTCATATCAGTTTCTTGTATTATGTGCATCATTATTCAAACATGTCATGATTATTTTTTTATTGGAAAAGATGTCTTCAGGATTTAATACTTTGTTATACAGTGCTTCTTTTATGGCTTTTAGTTGTCAAATCTCTTGTATTATTTGTTTGTAATTTATTATAGCCAATTGTACACACAATTCTTTGGCAATCACACAACTCGGTTATACATAGAGCGGGAAAAATGGCACGGCGGAGCCGGCTTTGTCACGGAACGGCACGCGTGTCTGTTACGTGCCGTGAATCGCGTATCCCGTGCCGTGACCATTCGCGTGCTGTGTCCATCTTTTCAAAGTTTGGCACGACACAGCACGGCACGTGAAAGATTTAGTTATGGCACGTAGTCACGCGAGTCACATGTAATTAGGACCATTAGATATTGATTTAATGGTGAATCTTGAATAAACTAACCTAAATTATGATTAAATGGTCACACGAGTCACGCATGGTCACGACACATTTAGGCACGGCGTGACCATTCGCGTGTCGTGACCACCTCTTGACATTTTGGTCACGGCACGGCATGGCACGTGAAAAATTAACTTGTTCACGGCACAGCACAAGATCAAAGTCAGGACGTGTTAGTTACGTCACGGCACGTTTTTCCACTCTAGTTATACACCATATGGCAGTGTTGTAAATAACAGTATACTCTTGTCGGATAGACAAAGTATCGTGAAGCGATTAATTGAAAATAATCGACCGATTGATTGAAAAAATCCGTAATAGTTTAGTCGTCACTGACGACTAATCGGCCAATTAATCAGCTTAAATGGTTATTTTTTACAACACTGCCACATCGTACTCACCACGAACATAACCGAATGATATCAGCTTCATGCTTTGTGCTTTTCTGGCTTGCTATTACTAAATAATAACGGGTAAAAGTGCACAAAATAACATAAAGTTTGCTTTGTGCTATTTTTAAAATTTTATTTATTCTGTATACTATGAATAAAAATAAAAAATCACAGTAACAATTTTTTATTCGCCATGTTTCCGGAGCAATGTGTATTTTTTTTCCAAGAGGGAAGATATTGTTAGGTTATCAATTTATGATCAATGATTATGACGCGTAATATTAATAAAACAAGGAAGATTTGGTCAAATTGTGCATTTAAAATTTCTTCCCAATTTTACCTTTATTATTAATTGCGTGTTATTTCACATTTATACGTAGAGTTAGGCGTGCCATGGATCATATAGTAACATATTTTACTACCGCCTCCAAAATATCGTTAGTTCACATTTATTTTAAACATTGGTTTTTAAATGACGAATTCAAGGCTATTGAAATCATTTCTAAAATTTAAAATTATTGAAATTGATTTATTGCTCAAGTGATATTTTTACATAAAAAAATTTCATAAATTTTAAATTCATTTACTATAGAGTTAAAACGGTAAAAAAAATAATGAAAAATGAATACCTTAAAATTAACTTATAAATCTTCTTAACTTTATACTAAATAAATTCATAAATTTATAAATTTTACATAAAACTGCATTATCTGTGATATTTTTTTTAATATGATATAAATAAAAATTTCGGATCAAGTGGGCTCAAACTATATGCCGGTTCTAAGGAAGCATACTCAAGTTTCAATTTTTTTAATTTATCCTTCTTTTCCCACGACTCGCTTCCAATTGTATTAGAAAATGTTGTGCCCAGCTAAGTAGGAGATTCCTCGTCTCTGTTTCATTAAATATTTGATATGCTTATAATAATTTGCAATATGGTCCCACATTATCCAGATATCCCACAACCACAATTTTTTTTTTTAAATAGAACTGCTTTTAAATATTTTAACAGAACAAACACTATTGATTCGCAGGGTTAGTGGAGGCAAAAACATGTTTGCTCCACCGATCCGCAGAGTCGGTGGAGCTATTTACTATTGATTTCCGTGATCAGATTGTATAGATGGGTTATAAAATGGCTCGGCGGAGTCATTTTTTTTAGAATCCAAATTAATGGTGTTTGTTTCGTTAAAAAGATTAAATTTGATTCTATTGAAAGAAAAAAAAAATCACAACCACTGAGGCGATAACCGTGCACGTTTTATTCAATTATTACTCGATTAAATAAAATTGCTCTCTCTAATTATTTGATTTTGAGGTATTATTAACGTCTCTCTGTAATCTCTACTCACGGAATAGAGATCTCTTGTCACCATCAACTCATGCACCTCGTTGTCTCTTTTTTATTGGTTCATGGGCATTAATTAATTATTGCTCGTGGAAAGCTCCTAAAAGAAGTATTATCTTTGGAATGGACTCTGTTGCATTAATTAATTATTGCCTTTCCGATTGAAAAGTAAGAATCTGTTTTTTCGAATCTAACCATTCAAAAAAATTTATTTACATATTTCAATAAAAAAAAAAAATTCATGCTCAAATCTTGGCTGGATCCGGAAAAGCAGATTTCTGGTTTTCTCTCAGAAAAGCAGCATAGTCGGATCCGGAAAAGCATATTTATGTTTTTCTCTCGTAAAAGCAGCATAGTCGGATCCATTATCTTTGTTCAACATTCAAATGTGAGTGGTTTATTTGTATGATGTCTTATTTTTACATAGAACCATCATTTTTTCCACTTGATAGTTCCAAAAAATTTAGTTAACTTTTTTAGAATTTTGAGTTTGGTGAGTATTGTTGTTTTATGCAATTCTCTAATTATTGTGTTTGACTAATTTTACAAAACAAATAATAATTGAATTTAACGATTTCATTATATGAGTGAGTTTGCAGATTCAAGAACATTATAATTGTAAGATTAAAGTTGAAGAACCAATGAAATTAACAAGACTTTACGAAAATCAAGAATATATATTGTAATATCAAATATTAGTAAAGTAAATTTGAGATTGTTGATTTCAGGAACTATCTATTCGATACGGAAGCAAACCGTTCAGTACGGAAAGTATTGACACAATATCGAACGAATACGGTATGAGGCATTACAATACAGAATAATTATTCTGCCTGACTATCGTTCAGAACGGAAAGTTCTGTTTCAAGTTAGATGACTCCCCTTGGTGTTCCGTTCTAAACAGATATAGTATGTACTGCACGCTACTAAAAAAACACGGATTTGGGAAAAATACACTATTCGTTATGTACGGACATAAACGTACTGAACAGAAAGTGTAATGTTCAATGGCGAAATTCAAATTGAAATACATTTAAACTATCTGTTCCATACGGAAGATTACCGTTTTGAACGGAAGAGTTCAAATGCCTAATCCTGGAGCTCTCTTTATAAATAGAGTAAATATCCCCACTCCATAATTAAGCAAGCGGCCTCTAATTTCAAAAAACACAAATTATGTGTTCTTGAGAGCTTCCTTCAAAACTTTATTGATAATCTCAAATCCACTTGACAAATCTTCTCTAGATTTAGTTAGAGTATTGGTTCTCGTTTGATAGTTTGAAGATCTACTTTAGTGCTCATTTGTTATAGTCGAGTGACTTCCCTGTTTGTAGGGCATTAAGGGGCTCACCGGCTCGAGCATTTATGCTCACATATAAACATAGGCGTGTCACGATTCTCTGCGTAGGACTCTCCAGCTCAAGTTTCTGGGCTCAACTTTGTACACGAGTTAGGCCGTAACTTCTCACCGTTGTTGGGCTCACGTGTCACGAGTTGTATCTTTTTTTTTAGGTAATAGGAAAGGGGCGCCGACGAAGTTGCTCTACCCCGGAGACGTAGACATTTTACACCGAACTCTGTTATCATATCGCGTGTCAAATTTCTTTAACTATACTCTATTTACTTTATTTGTACATGTTTGCTTGTTGAATTGATTAACTTGTTGATTTAGAAGGTTGAATCGAAAAACGACTATATAAATCTTTGAGACTACCATTCACCCCCCCTCAGGTGCCATTAGGAACAACAAGTATAACTCCAAAATCGATCATATTGACTTCAAATGATCAGACAGATCCAAACCGATCTACTTTACGAGTGATGGAGTACATGGAATTTTTTGAAATTTTTGAATTTATGTTAATATAAAGTCAAGCGTTAAAGAATACGAATTTGTACGTGCAAAAAAATGAAGTTTTATAAGTTATATTAATGCATTCATTTTTCATCCATTTTTTTGCTGCTTGACTTTGTACTAAATAAACTCGAAAATTTCATAAAATTGCATGTACATGCATCACTCGTGAAGTAGATCTGTTTCAATGATTTAGATTCATTCTGTTTGAAGTTAATCCGATAAATTTTGAAGTCATATTCATCCAACTTTTTAGTGAGCATAACACACCATAGCTTCGCTCACATTTTACTCCAAATTATACAAAAATACAACCATCTAAAATAAAAAATAAAGGTTAATTCACCCATTTATATATATGAGAGATGCTTCTATGGACATAAGGACCTATTTGTAAAATGAACATATTTTTATTTTCAAAGTTCAAACAGTCGATCCGACTGTTCAACATTATCTCCATATTAAAATGTACTCGGAGGTCAAATTTTACATTTTTTTGAATTGTTTTACTATTTATTAAGTATTTTACAAAAACTAGTCAAATTCATACCATTGGATTTTGTAAAATACTTAATAAATAGTAAAAAAATTCAAAAAAATGTAAAATTTGACCTCCCAGTACATTTTAATATTGAGATAATGTTGAACGGTCGGATCGATTGTTTGAACTTTGAAAATGAAAATATGTTCATTTTACAAATAGTTCCTTATGTCCATAGAAGAATTTGCCAGTTTTGATTTGTCAGTTCCGTAATCACTAATGAATTTAGATTCAATCAGGTACCTGACTTGGTAAAATGAAATTTGAACTGTTTATTTTAATCTAACACATTTAAAAAACCTCTGAATCGGAGAATTTTTTTATATGAACAAAGTGCCAGAATTACAAATAATGTAAATATTCGAATTTTAACTGAAACGAATAAAATGTATTAATTTGTTTGATAAATTAAAATTTAAACATGTCATTTTCATTTAAGCCAAATCATGCAATCTTACACTTCAGATTTAGTAGGATGCTACCTAGATGCTACTGCAAGTACCAAAGTGCTTGTTATTATGAAAATAAATAATAAAAAATAGGAGAAATAATGAAAAATTGGGATTGCGTGTATAATCAATACGGAGACTTAGAGTGAGAAAAAAATAGTACGGCGGAGCCGGTTCCGTCACGGAATGGTACGGCACGTGTGTCAGTTACATGTTGTGACCATTCGCGTGTCGTGCTTATCTTTTGAAACTTTGGTACGGCACGGCACGATACGTAGTCGCGTGAGTCACGTGTAATTAAAACTATTAGATATTGATTTATTTAGTGGTGAATCTTGAATAAACTAATCTAAATTATGATTAAATGGTCACCAAGTCACGTATGGTCACGGCATGTTTAGGTACGGCGGGACTCACGTTGCGTGAATATTCGCGTGCCGTGACCATCCCTTGATATTTTGGTCACGGCAAGGCACGTGAAAAATTAACTTGGTCACGACACGAGACCAAAATCAATGCGTGTTAGTAACAGCACAGCACACTTTTTCCACTCTACGGAGACCGGTCTTATATTTTCACCGCCAGTTAGAAAATTCACTAGAAATATCATAGCAATCTAACAAAATTTCAATTTTTTTTATTTTAGAAATAAAAAAATCAATTTATCGGATACTAGATTGACTTCTTTTTTTCTTGATAAATAGATGAGACTGAACAATAATTTGTCAATCTGACCAACTAATGAGATCGAACCAATGATTTGGCTTCACTAATATTCACAATATAACACATGACTACCCAATGCGTAAAATTCATGGAAACGAAGCGTCCGGTCCCATTGGCCTCTCCTCAATAGGAGCCCAGATGGAAGAGAGAAAAGTACCAGCATATTTCACATACCCTGTTTGGAGTAATCAATGATTCAGTTAGAAATTTTGTGGTGAATGCACGATATAATTTACGAAAAAATATTGAGACCGAATCAATATGACTGAATTATTGATTCGGTTTCAGTATGGGATGAAAAAGATAATCTATCTTGCTTCTGATAATTTAATTTTTTTTTAATTTCTAAAACTAAAAAATTGACATAATCCAATCCCTTCGACGATTTAGAAATTAGAATATTACATTATTTTAGGATAGTAGTGAAGTAGGAAGACAGATCCAACATTGTTCGAGTCATATTTATACTGACCGTCTGATCAGGGACATCCAAATCACACGGCTGAAATGTATTCAGGTTTTCTTCAATACGAAGATAATATAATTTTTTTTATAAACCAAAATTAAATTTTTTTTTTTTTACGAAACTAATATTATTACTTTTTTTTTTTAAATCATAAGAATCGAAATGTCATTTCGGTCCGTTATTTTTATTATTATTGTGGACCGAAATATCATTTCAGTCCGGTTTCCTTTTTGAATTTTAGTATTTTTTTTAAGAGGGATGCTTCGGTGCACACAAGGACCTATTTGTAAAATGAGTTCTATTTTTATTTTCAAAGTTCAAATAGTCGATCCGACCGTTCAACATTATCTCCATATTAAAATGTACTTGGAGGTCAAATTTTACATTTTTTTGAATTTTTTTACTATTTATTAAGTATTTTACAAATTCAATGGTCTGAATTTGACTAGTTTTTGTAAAATACTTAATAAATAGTAAAAAAAATTCAAAAAAATGTAAAATTTGACCTCCAAGTATATTTTAAAATAGAGATAATGTTGAACGGTCGGATCGACTGTTTGAACTTTGAAAATAAAAATAGGACTCATTTTACAAATAGGTCCTTGTGTGCACCGAAGCAAATGTCTTTTTTTAATTATGGTTAATAAAATAATTCAAGATAATAGGTATCGGTATTACGCATGGGAGTTTGTCCGTGTCACGTCCTAGCTGAAATTACGTGTCAAATCATAGGCCGTTAGATGGAAATCATTGTTGCGCAGTAGGAATGTCTGGAAAACATCTCATCCATTAAAGGGTTGATGGTACGGAACATCACTAGATGGAATGATTCGTCGAATTTCGCATTTAATGCGCGCATGGAACGAAGCGCCGATATACTTTGCGTCCGTTGTGTCGGATTATTTTATCTGTGGCGTTGATTCTGTGTTAATCCGTGTAGTCAATTTAATGAATATTGCTCATGAGTGACATAGTGACAAACGAATAGTTCGGATTTGGTTCGGTGGAGTCAAAAGTTCGTAATTCAGATATAATCCGGACATAATTCGGAAATAATTCGGTACAACAAAGAAGCAAAAAAAAAATCCAAAAAAGAGCCAAAAATAAAATAAAAAATTTGCATTTTTTTCGGGAATAATTCGAGTTTTATTCGTGTTTTATTCGCGAATAAAACATATTATACGTTTTTTTGTGTTTTATTGGGAGTTCGGTTCGGAAAAGTAAAAAAAAATTGAATAAAACGCGAATTATTCGCGTATATAGTTACTATGCTAATGAGTGATGATGGTTTTTGCAGTGTTTTGATTTATATCATGAGTTGGAAATCAAGCCATTCAACATACTTTCAAATCTCTGTGTATATTACAGAGATTTTTTTTCACTTTGTGAGTTTCAAAACCATGATATCTCACATAAGAGCTATGAATTTTGACCACTATTTGCATGTTGACAACTTCAGTTAGTGTAATAGCCAATCAAATATTAATTTTATAACTAGTTATGTGTCAAGTAAGTTTTATTAATTATCAAATATAATAACGGATGCTTCAAAAGTTATAACTTTAAAATTATGCATGTTAAGAAAATTAGAAAACTGTGTTGTTGACAACACAGAGCAATATATGTAAATGGTTCATTTATTGGTACAAGTTTTTTATTTTTTTAATATAGAATAAAATGAATATTTTATAAATATAAAATGAATTTTAATATAAATGACATTAAAATGGTAAAATTGTGAGTTTTGAGGTTAGAAGGAAATATGTAATTTTGAAATTTAGAGGGCTAAGAATTTTATTTTGAAGTTTCTGAGGGGTATATGTGAAATTTCCCCTAAATTAAATAAGGCGGTGTTTTACATTACTTTAACATTTATACTGACGACGATGATGCATCATTAATACCCATTTGTGTGATTGCTGGTGATTGACTGATGTTACAACTTACAAGTCACCAGGCACTTGACACGTGTTCCAATCAGAGCAAACCTGATGAGCCACACGAATCAATTGAGAGTAGGTCCGATGGGCATCGGACCTACATTGGTTTGATGGATTTAATCACCGTCGATTTATTTGAACTTCGTGCTCAGAGCTTTAAAATTCGTGCGCGTTTCCGTGCGCACATTTCTTTAATTAGATCGGACGGTGGTCGTGCTCGTTCAGCCTAAAAGTAGTCCGATGGGTATTGGACCTACTCCATTCTCATCAGCTACATGGATAAATCGTCTATTCACATTACGAAACTGGCATGTGGGGCCCTTGTAGGGGTAGGCAATTAATTGCCCGTGCGCTATTTCAGGTTCCAAGGCAGGCAACGAAACAATTTTCGAAGCATTGATTTGGTATTTTCGTTTGAGATCTTTCTGATTGCGTCCGGATCAAAAGTTTATGAGATAAAGTTGTAAAGACAGGTACACGTGGCGACTTACTATTGGAGGCGCATAATCCGATATAATCGGGAGCCCGAAGTGGATTTGGGCCGGATACTCCGATCCAGTTACTTGTGTACAAATTAAGCCCATTAACCAGATAAGAATGGGAGAAATATCAACCGTGTCCCTTGTTTGGGCTCGTTTAGAAAAAGGAAGCAATTTGGGTCCGACATTTATCGGACTCAAATTGAATCCGATGACGATTCATACAAATATTTATGGACATGGATATTGGAGCGAAGTGCACGGATCTTCAAGCAGATCGGACGAATACATATTTCATTTGACTCAAATTTGAGTCGGATGGACGTGGGACCCAAATTGTTCCCTTAGAAAAACCAATATGTATATTGACTATTGAGTATGGCTATGATATTTGCAATCCATGTAATGGTTTGTGCTATAAATTTATTTCTTTATTTAACCAAAAGCTCATATAATTGATTCGACCCATCATCAACATGATCTTCATAATAAAATACACTTCATGACCAAACTTAAAAGTTTTTTTTTTTACTGTTTTTTTAAATAGGTAAAATACCACGTGATCTAAATAGTTTGGACCATTCAAAAATAGCAATTTTCTATCCATCTATATATACAATAAAAAAAATTCTAACGTAATATCTTAGAAAAGAAGTTTTTACATATCCAATTTTGTTCTCTTGCACTGCTATTATTTAATTTACAGAAAGAAGAAGAATATAACTGTAAAAAAAAATAGCTGCTATAGCCTACAACACTGTCGTACTTTTGGCAATTTCATCCAAATGTTCAAATTTGAACCATTTCCAATTTGCGTATAAAGAAGCTTCATCATCAAAAGGTGGTGTCTCCTCATCTGGGATAGCATCATTCGCCTTCGCCGTACCTGGCACGGGAGGCAAATCAAGAATCCTTTTCTTGTACTGTTTTGCCATTTCTTCAGCCTCAGCATACACTCTCTGTAAAGTTCAAATAATACAGCAATCGTCAAATATAAATAAATTAAATATTCAGAAAATCTGTATACAAGGACACGTCACCTCCTTGTTGGAAAGAAATAATCCTGGTTCGCTTTCAAGCTCTGCAATACTGTTTACAGTAAAAGAAATAACAAAGGGATCAAATATATTAATTGAAAAGGAAAAGAAAGAAAATATACAGAATGCATAAATAGATTGTCACATTTTCCAATGGAATGGTTTTTAAATACGAAATCAATCAATAAAGAATCACACAAAAAACAAAGCAATATACTACCAGATTCGGTATAAACAGTGCTGGTGTAGTGGTAAGTATTTGGCATTCAGAGTAATTTTTTTTTTTTTTTTTAAGTTTTCCTGGATCTTTTGCTCTCCATTAAGCTTATTAGTGTGGTTTCAGGGTATAATCAAAGCTAAAAAATTAAATCATTGCATGAGATGTACCTGAGATATATTTTGTCAGCAAACATAGACTTGATAACAAGCACTTTCACCTCCTCACCAACCTTTAACACATCACTTGCTGATGTAACATGGGACCGTGATATGTTTGATATGTGCAGTAGCCCACTGAAATATCAGAAAAGGGTAAATGAAAAAGGAAGGGGCAAAGGGGTAAATTTAGCAAGAAAATTCCAGGGGCAGACAACAGTTTGCTTACCTTCTAATGGTGTCACCTATCGCAACTTGTGCACCGTATGAGAATATTTTGTTAACAGTCCCTTGTAAAAGAGTTCCAGGTTTAAGGTTCGTCATATCCTAAGAAAAGTGAAATACAAAAAATTTTAGAAGACAAATGTTTAATATTTTAGAGTTTTTCCCATATCATACTTGATATTTAAGTGTCTAATAATTGTTAATATTTCCAGTGTCTTCAGAATGAACAGCCCAACAGTTTCTTCATAATTTGGAATAACCCAAGAACTAGAACAAAAATTAAGTTGAGAAAGATCAAATTCACCTATTTTCTATACATCATATGATTAAATGTCGCTTTGCAACTAACATTAGAATCCACTTGGGTTTTTTCCTTTTATTTGAGCTTGGGAACAAAAGGTAACTTTGAGTAGGTGGCAAATTTGTCATAATTAACAAAAATGTATTTTTTCCATTAAAGTTAAGATAATATAGTAGTTTGCAGCTATTTGCAACTATCTCAAGAAAAATCGGGACTTGTTTGCAAAATTGAGAAATGGCAAGCAATTCACCCAAATACCAACAAATATTGGCGTCACCTATTATATAAATATCTAAGCCATCTGTATAATTCAAGTAAACTTTAATAAAAAAGACAGATTCATGAACTAACCCATGCTTCTCTCTCGCTGATTATTAATACACTGGTGGCTTCATCTATCCTGACAATAGACACACGCATCCTTCGACCTACCTAAAAAATAAGTTAAAGCAAAAATTAAGCTTGTTTAAGCTCCGCAAACAATTCAAACTAACCAACAATCAGAAAACTGAGGAAAAGAAGGGGGCAAACTGGGAAAAAAAAGTGGGGGCAAAAGTGAAGTTGTTTACATTCTTTTTGAGATCAGTGAAACTTTTTACTCTGTTCATCAATTCAGTTTTAGGAAGGAACGCTCTTAACCCCTGTAACATTAAGAAGTAAAAGTATATGAAAATTGAGAGTGATAACATAACGGAAGCTAAGAAGCGGAAATATGGTATAACAAAAAACTAGTACCTCAATTCTAGTAAGTAGGCCACCTGTATTCCACTCGGAAATAGTGACTTGAAAAGGTTCTTTTAATTGCATAATCTGAAAGAAGTTTCCTTATATATTAAAAATGTATACGAGGAAATAAAGTACAATTTTCTCAGGTTATTAACTTAAATTGGCATTCATGTCATAGTCATGGATTTGTCATCATTTGTTGTACCATAGTTCGGACTAATATGCTGGAAATAAACAATATATCTTTAATCAGGCGAAATTGAGAACTTGAGAGGTACAGGTGCAAAATATAATTTCTTTGGTTCAATTTTGGATCAATGTTGAGCATCAGAGAACATCAAGGACAAGGAGACACTGAAGACTATAGTGCGGGGTATGATTTCAAGGCTAAAAATTGTTCCTTTGCAACTAGAGGGCCCACCTGCAGTGGCTGTTTATAACTCATGCTTAAATTTGAGAAAACAGTGGCTGTATGTGTTTCTCTGATAACGCGTATATGTGCTGATAAGATAGTAACTGGTTTGAGTGGTTGCATGGCAATATGTGAATATGTGATGTAAAAAAGTGCTGCTTTATAGGTGATGTAAAACATGAGCATCTAGTTGAGGCATGATGAATCACTGATTGCTACTTGAAATTAAGCTGAAAATATTTTGTTTCTACCATATATTTCCGTGTTTTGTTATTAAAGTTATTTGGCAATTTTGTAAGAGGATGGAGGAGGTAACTTGGTTTATGCAAATGCAAACAGCCAAACAGTTTTAGTTGCTACATTTTCTTTTAAAAAAAAAAGAAATATGGTATTCATGACGTGCACTACACTAATTTACAGAATGTGAATTCATCTGTACACCAATGCCTTGAACTGTTGAATTCAATTTGACATTACAAGGTGGAAAGTGTAAACCCGGAGTAACAAATTCAAAAGCAACTTATATGCCAGGTATTGACATATGTATATCATTTCCAACCATGTCAGAAATCAAAACAGTGTTGGATTTCTATGTCCACAATTCAATCTTGTCATGAGTTACTAAACTGTGCTATAAAAATAATTTAAGAAGATAAAAGGATCTGATGAAAAAGAGAACCTGCCTCACACGATGCCATGCGATTCGCCGAAAGAGCTTCCTACAGGACAGCAATGGCCGGCCACCCAGAGTTCTTCCAAACACCTCGGCAAAAACCACTGTACCAGCCTCCATGGTTCCTCTTTCTTCCTCTCCCTTCTCTCTAAAACCCTCTTCATCTCTCACTATCCCTACTTTTGCTTTGTCAAGCAAACCCTTCTCTCTCTCCTCTTTTAAATCACACACCAATCCATTCACCTCCTCTTTGCAAAAGGGAAGCGCCTCCTTCGCCAGCATGGACCCCAGCATGTCAGACCCGATGCTCACGTCTAACTTCTTATCGTTTCCTGAGAGAACTACTCCCACGACGAAATCGCCAGGTTTTGGATCGTAATACTCGACCGTTACATGAGCTGATTCATGCTCTTTTTCTTGGTAGGTTTGTTGACTGGAGTTTGATTGAGTGAGAGTGTTAAAGAGGTTGACAAAGGGAGGAGTGGAGTCGGTCGGGAGGGTAGGGAACTGGAGAGGGGAGGGTTTCTGGAGAAAATGGAGAGGAGAAGGAGGAGGAGGAGGAGGAGAGGGTTGTTTAGGAGGCGATGGAGCGGGGAGGGGTTTGGGGTTGCGAAGAGGAGGGAGCCGAGACTGGGATGAATCGGCAAGGACGATATATCGGCGTTTAATTAAGCATTTATTCGAGAAAATTGGAGAAGGTAAGGGGCAGTGGAGTCGCATGGTTACCTTGCTTGCCACTGTCCAACACCAGATGGCAATGGACAAAATGATCAGTACTTCGGGTCCTCGGGACCTTATCTTTTCGGTTAGAATTGGATTTTAACGGGTTTGGCAGCTTCGACTCCGACTAAATAAAAGAAATTTACATCCAAATTGTTGTAAATTTTAACGGGTTTGGCAGCTTCAAACCGGATCGTATGCAGTACTCCACGGTGGAGCTCACTACTTTACGGTTTGAGATTTACTCTCAGATCCTTTAAGATTCGGGTTAGCGCAGGAGCTGGATTATTTGTGTTTTGAGATTCGTAGAAAGTTAAAGAAACGGTCCGGATACACTAATTAGGAAATAATTGCAAAAGATTCTCTTGTGCGGTACCCTACCGGATACGAATTCAGCCCAACTTTGCTGAGAACATAGAATAGAGGTGGCCCATATACCTGACAGATAATAACAGGTTCAGATCTGAACCGTCAAACAAGTAACTAACGGTCAGCGTTGTTGGAACGAATAGTAGTAGACCTCTAGGCTCCAGTTTCGTTTAGATCAGAGGTGACCAGTGACGACAAGGGAAGAAGGGGAAGTAGAAGGGAGGGAGAAAGGAGAGGGATCGGAGTTTTGGTTGAATCGAGGGGGTGATGATGGGGTACATGTGGAGAGTACGCCTCTCGTCCTTCCTCGTTGGCGCCGCCACCGCCTCCGTAACAGGGTTATGCCTTCTCTACAGGGATTATGTGATAGCTCACGACTCTATCTCCACTCAGGTCTCTCTCTCTCTCTCTCTCTCTCTCTCTCATTGATCTTTTTTCTGAGCCTTATTTATGTTTTGTTCCCAAGTTGCTGGCGCCTATATTTTCCATTTCAACTGTAAGCACAGTTGCAAAGTAATAATTGGGGATTATCTGTGGATGTCTAAAATTCGTAACTGGTAAGAAATTCACAGATTTAGAACTGCATATGAATTTGATCCATATATTAAGTATCATGTTGAACTTCAACTTGCATGGTGTGTGAGAGAAGAGAATCAAGAGATTGAGCAAATTTGCTAGCATCACATAAACCTTGGGAATTTCTCAGAAGCACAGTTGTCCAAATCATTTTGAAAATTCACATTTTTTTTTTTCGAATCCAGGAATATATATTCTGAAATTGCTTGAATTGGAAGCACTGTTGGATGAGATTCTAACTAGGGAACATACACAATTGTGGCATTATACTCAGAAAGATGCTTAGTGGCGATTGTCAGTGAGGTTATCCATGCTTTGATAGAGCATGGGTCTAATTTAAGTTCTTGGTTATTAGGTTAAACTGCTTGATTGATTTTTTTTTTTTATCACTGCGTGAATATGTGGCTTTAAGGTAAACTGCAAGTGAATAGAATAAAATGTAGTACTGAAGTTCTTCCTCCCAATAAGAGGAGAACTATTAGAAGCTAGCGAGCAGTACTGTTTAAAAGGTATGGCTGGAGTGTTAAAATGACTTGTTGCATATCATACTGTATTACAGACTAGTAATAATACCATTTCTCATATTTTGTATCTATGTGAAGTATGAAGAGAGTGGTTTTGAGTCCTTTTGTCGCATATGGGACATTGAAGGGAGGGTTTTTAATTTTACGGGGGTAATGCATGACATTTCTAATAATATTTGTAGGGGTATGAATGGTATTTTGGAAGATTGCCAGGGGTACATATGAAAATAATAAATTCTTTCCTAAGATGAGATCTTTTATAAATAGTATTGCAATTGATTTCAGCTGAAGGGAATTTCAGAAACATTCAATGAGCGGCACACAGCACTCGACCGACACATCACAGCATTGGAGAAGCTACAGAAAGCCGATGCCTCTAAACCTGTGGAGTCTGACTGAACACTGCAAACGTGGGGTCTCTCTTCTTTTCATGTGTTTGGAATTGTTGTGCTCCTGTTGCACTTGGTGCCATTTTGTTGCCTATAATGTGCATGTTTTAGCACCTTTGTATTTTTTGAGATGTCACGTTTTATTTGTTTTTTCTCCGCTGTGTTTCCGCCTGTACTGGTCTCTTCAAATGACGAGTCTTCAAATAATGGAATGAAACTAATATTAAAGCAACCTTTTGTTATGCATTTCAGGTTCTGTTATTGAAGTAATGTTTACGGTTGTTCTTTTTAATCCTTAACACTTTTATGTACATAATTCTATCTCATAAAGTTCAGTAATAGTTTCTTCAGGGGCGAACCCGGGGCCAGGGAGGGGGCCTGGATTTTGAGTTTTAGTGAAGATTTATCGGTTTCGACCGACTTTGCTCCTCTCTGGAATTTTTTTGCCCCTCTCTGGACGTTTGATTTGTAATTTGGGTTAAAATTGAAATAAATTTGTTGAATTTTGATTGGTAATTAGAATTATAAGTCAGAGCATCAGAAATTACAAGTCAAAGCATTAGAAAGTATAAGTTAAAATATTATTTTTTATTGAGTACTCAATTGATTAATGGATTTAAATCCGATTCGATATTTTTTTGCCCCTCTCTGATGAAAATCCTGAGTCCGCCCCTGAATTTCTTTATATATTTTGCAAGTAGCAAGATTAGCACATGTTATCTCACACAGTAATAGTGGCACAAAATTTAACAAATACAATAAGAAAGATCTTTAATTGAGCTATTTTAAAAGAAAATAAACAAGAAAAACCGACGTCTCTGTGTGAGATCAATAGAGTATGACTGCATTTGTGCAAATTCGCAGTGGGACCCACGTGTCTGAGAGTCAAAACCAGATAAAAAAAATTTAGTTCAATTTTACAATTTGTAGTCCAGAAAGGATTTTGATTCAAAATAAATTGGATTGGGATTTGGATCAAATAAGATCGCATTTAGGTTCAACAAAAGTTGGAATCATGCAAGATCAGGGTTGACATTTAACAGATCAGTAAATAAAACCAGTACAGACTTCTGTTAAAGTTCATAAAGTTGGATTCGGGTTAAATCAAACAACATCCAATCCAGGCCCTACAAAAATTTGAATCATCCAAGATCCGGGTTTAAAATTGAGTTCATTGAATATTTAAGGTCATCATCTCTGGCAGGATTTATTTGGATCAGACTTTGAACTTAAATTCTTGCTTCAGAAATTATAAACAATGGAAAACTACAAAAATACTATCTAAAGACACCAAATAAAAAGTCTATGTAAGTTAATGCAACTAAAAGACAAATTATAATAATATAAGATATCAAATTGTCCTTGTTTGCTTTTTATCATCGCTCTTACCATGTGCGTATATATAGATATATAGTGTCACACACACACACACACACACACACACACACGAGGAGGGATCCACTTGCACCAAAATTTTTTGATGACAGCCGATTACACTTTATATTTTTAAAGTCCAAACAGTCGATCCAAACCGTTCAACATAATGGATATATTAAAATGTGCTCACAGATCAAATTTTATATTGTTTTGATTTTTTTTTACTATTTATTAAGTATTTTATAAAATCGTTGTTTTCAGGACCATTGAATTTTTGTACCCATCTTAATAAATAGTAAAAAAATTCAAAAAAATGTAAAATTTGATCTGCAAGCACATTATAATATATCATTATGTTAAACGGTTTGAATCGACTGTTTGGACTTTGAAAATGTAAGGGTGTAATCCGGTGTCATCAAAAAAGGTGTAAGTGGATCCCTCCTCTCTCTCTCTATATATATATATCTATATAGAGAGAGAGAGAGAGAGAATTGGGCTATGGTGCATTGAATTGTATATGCTATCTTGTACATTGGACTACAAACCATTGGATTTGAAGTTCAAATAGTCGATTTAAAGGGCTCAACATGTGTTCTCCATATCAAAATGTGCTTGGAGATCAAATTTTATATTTTTTGAAAATTTTTTACTATTTTTTTTAGAATTTTTGAAAATCGTTGTTTTTCAGAAATTTCTGGACCATAGAAAAACAGTGATTTCCAAACATTTAAAAAAAATAGTAAATAATTTCAAAAAAATATAAAATTTGATCTCTAAATACATTTTAATATGGATATCAAATTGAAATAGAACTGACCTACATAACTCACATGAGTCCACATATATAACCACATATTCAAGCCGTATATTGTCAACTGCATATTATTTTGAACACATATTATTGACATAACAACATAACATAAGCATATGCAGCCGCATTTTAAACCAATAAATATTAAAATAATGACAACAATAAAAAAATAGGTCCAGCATTAAATATTTTTGAAGAAGAAATTTGAAGGTCAGGCCTCCACCAGATTCATCAATATATAATGCTTTATTGACACTGACACAAATACATAATACGAAATAGTTATGTTAAATAATTTTAATTTATCTTTTTGTAAAATGTAAAATCACCAAATTTAGTAAAGAGTAAAGACAGCATTATTTATGGTAAAATCAATTTGACTGTTTTATTTTTGTTTGAAACTTCTTGTGCCAAAATGGTAAACCATCAGAAAGATTTTGCTAAATGTAATTTTTAGCGAAAAACAGGGAAAAAAAAGGAGGCCCAAAATGAATTCCTTGGTTTGAGGGCCCATCTAGAATTGCATAGACGTTTAACCCTAAACGGAGCACGTGCTTATCACGTGCAGATGGATAGCCCGTCACAGTCTTATCCCCCTCTTATTTTGAGCATTCCATTTTCTCTATTTATCAATCTGTAGCGAGTTGATTTTATCATATTAAGCAACTCTTTACACGAAAATTTGTACCGATATGTCACTCTATATTACGGTTTACTATTTCTCGGGCAAAACGATTCCCCAGATGCAATTGCTATATATACTCCCCTGATCTGAAAATTTTCGACCCTTCTCGTTGCGCGAATCGGCACTCTCTATCGATCTCTCTCAGTCACTGGATCGGTTTCTGAAGGTTTGGTTCAACTCGACTGATCTCCTTTTGCTTTTGAATTAGTCTGATCAATTGTTGTGTCGGATCGAATTCGATCGGTGCTTGCATGCACTTGTGTCAATTTTAAAGTAGTTTCGACTGGTTTCTCAAAAAAGAATTCTGAATTATGCGTGGTCTAACCTGTCTATTCTCTTTATCCAATTCCAATCATGTTTTTATATGAAGATCAGTTGATTTTGGAATGTTTTCTAATTTATCACTTTCTTGCTTAAAGCAGTGGTCGTGGAATTTCCATAATTTGAATATATAGCTTAAATTCTCCTCCACTGTATCGTTCAATGTGTAAAAGTGTATTTTTCAGCTCTATAATCTTCGAATTGATTCAATTTCCCTGGCTTAATCTTATTTTTATCAACGCTTGATATCTGGATTACTAAAAAGAGGTATTTATTGATCAATTGATAAACGGTTTGGCAGAGATCAAGCTTATGTGGTAATGGGGGCCCCAAAGCAAAAATGGACTGCCGAAGAAGAATATGCATTAAAAGCTGGGGTTAAGAAGCATGGAATTGGCAAATGGCGGAACATATTGAAAGACCCAGAGTTCAGCATGGCCCTTCAATCGAGATCAAATATTGATCTCAAGGTAACATCTCTCTTCCATATCCAGAGTAGATTGGGAATCTCTTTATGGTGGTTGGAGACTTGAATTTATCCCAGATTGTTATTAACATAAATAATCCTTTCAATAGACTGTAGTTTTGTGAGAGTATAGTTCAGTTTAGTATACCACCAGGCACATCCTAATTTGGTACCAAAGCTGACTGTTATACTGGTAGGTAGCAATCTCAGTCCTTCCATGCAGCGTTCAATCAAGCCTCCCTTTTCCTAGTAATTAACATTATGTACTGAGACAAATCAATAGTGGGCAAGGAAAAATATAGAGAGAAGTATTTTACAGATTTGGAGTTCAACAGATGTCAAAAATGGTTTTAGTGGACAGTTGTATTACAAAAAAAATATGTATTTAAACCGGTATAGCTTTATTCCATCAGATCTCCTTCTAATTTATAACCTAAACTTTATTGCCAGGACAAATGGCGTAATATGTCTGTGACAGGGAGTGGTGGATCTGTATCAAGAGAAAGGGTGAAATTGGGAAATAAAAATAGTAGGCGTCTCTCTTTAAGCAAAGTATTAGAGGAAGAACAAGGAGAATACATTCCAATGGCTATTAGCCCAAAGCTAGAAGATAGTGTGGTGATTGATGTGACCCCTATTGCATCTAGTTCTGTGCCACTTAAGATCGAGTCAAAAGGGACTACAAAACCGCTAAAAAGGTCTGTAAATCTGTTTATAGAAAACTCACAATTATTCTGTACTGATCAGATAACATTTTATTTTATTTTTCTTTCTCGCTGTTTTTGTTTCCTGTCATATTTGGTGGCTCAATTGTATAGGTCGGCCTCATTTGCCGCTAAACATCAAATTCTGGCCAAAGATAAGCCATCTGGTTCAGAAATTCTTGGTTAAGATTTTTCTGAGATAACCATATTATATATAATTTCTGGTATTTTATAGAACTGATGGTTAGTACAGTTTTGTTGGCCCTTTCTTGTGTCCTTTCTGTCTGTTTTGTTTTTCTAAATTTTGTTGAATTCCTGTGGCCTACGTGTTCAATGCATGCCTTGTCCATGATTTTCAATTTAATAGAAATTTGTGTATAATTTTTACCTCTGGATCCTTTTGGTTCTGACACAGGTTGGGTAATATGATATTGGAAGCCATAACTCAACTTCACGAATATAACGGGTCTAGCAACACATCTATTGCCATGTACATTGAGGTAGCCTATTGATTATCTCTTTTCTTTTATCCTCTTTTGCAAATTTTTGTAAGGACTTTTCAGATAAGAACTCTGGCACTTCTGAGACACTTGCAATGAGCAGCCATCCATTGGCCTGTTGCTATAGTATAAGGTCTATATTTAAATGGCAATTTTTACTAGACTTTTTGTTACTAAGGACCAATGAACCAAAATCAAGTAAAGGGAGTCCAATTTTTCCTTATTACTAAATCTTTTGTTTTGCTTTTCTATCAGTGGAAACTAATGGTCTTTGCCACTACTTTGAATGAAAATTTTACTGTAATACTTCTTACGAAACCCAACTGGTTCTTATATATTTACATTTCTTAGGGAAAATGCCGGGTGCCCCCAGATTTTCAGAGGCAATTATCTGCTAAACTTAAGACTTTAGTCGACTCTGGAAACCTCATCAAGGTACAATTCTAATCAAGTAGTTTTGGACACAACATTAAACTATGATTGGTTATTCCAGTACTGGTCTTGACCATGGGATTCCTATTTCTGTAATGTTTTAGGTCAACAGAAACTACAAGCTAGCACCAAGCAGCACAGCATTGCAAGAGAAAACAGCAACGCAAGCAGAACGTGACCAGGCAATGACCATACAGGAGGCCGCAGATTCTGCAGCCAGAGCTGTGGCAGAGGCAGAGATAGCAGAGGCAGAGGCTGAAGAGGCAATTAGAAAGGCAGAGAAAATTGAGGCAGATGCCCAGGCCGCTCAGGCCTTTGTCGACGTCGTGATTTTGCATATCAAAAATAGGAATTCAGCTCCTTTGGTAAGTTAACTCTTGTTAAGTAGGAGCTAAAATTTGATGTGTACACTGAACTATGATCTATTCCGCTCTAATTATCGAAATATCATTTGCAACCTGCTTCCTCTCCAACTCTTTCAAAAGTACCTGGTGTGCTTCATATGTTATTATGGGGAGAGAATATGTAGGGAATTCGGGAACTCTTCAAGCAATAACTTCTGACCAAAGAAAGCTTGTTTTGTTTTCCTAAATTTGGCATTTGAGTAATCTGATTATGTACTTTTGTAGTTGATGTTTGTTGCTAGCCTACCTGCTACTTAGGAAAATTTCGTATGTACCCCTGTATGACCTGAAATGAAGAACTTATTGCATTTGCCTGGTTTATAGGAAATAGCATCTCTATCCTTCTCCTTCATTTTCACATAGAATTACTTTGTGCCACTCCTTTCTCTATGACTCATTCATCCTAACAGAATTTGATAATTGGAGTATGATTGGGAACTTTTTCCTTCTGGAGGGACAGAAGCAACTGTTTCAGTTCTTAAAGAAATATAGGTTCCACTAATCTGGCAATTCAATTTTGTTCCTTTGATTTATTGTTGGTTTGTGCAGACAAACCCCTGATATTTAGGAATATCTGATGTATATCCCCTCAAGACCTCATAATACTTGCAAATTTGTTTTCAAATTCTTTTCAAAATACCCCTTTTCTCTTCAAAACGGGATGGATGCAATATATCCTTTTCAAGTTATTTATAAAATGCCTCCTAATTCATCCCTTTTTCACTCATTGGTGGGGTAAGATTGAGAAAGCAGGGGTATTTTTGGGAAGTTGAGGAAATTGGCACTCATATTTTGTGTAATTTGGAAAAAATTTGCACCAAGTTGGGTGGAATGGATTGTGATTACTGAGGGAAATTTTCTCATGCTTTAGAGCAGTCACAAGGGGCGTTTTATGGATATATAAACTTCTAAACCAACTGAATTTCCATCTCAAATTTCACTAAAATACTCATTTGTCACTGCTTGGTTTAAATTTTTTTACAGATGATACAGGCTTGATTATCGGATGGCTTGCGCGCATTTTGCCTCAGCTTAAAGCGCTTATACTTCTGGTGTGCAGCTTTTAAATATATCAATAGGTCGGTATTTTGTATAGCTAAAAGTAAATGACATCTGAAAATTAATGGGGCAGCAAATATGGATTCAAGCAAATTTTTCTCTCTTTATGCTTCTTGTACATCCATAAAGATTTTTGCTTGAATATGTGCTTGTGCTTGAACAGTGTTTATGCAAATAGGCTTGGAATTTAAAAGTTGTTTAGTTTGCGAAACGTTTTAGCAGATTTTGCCCTCTTGCATGCATAAATTCAATTTTAATTTTTATCCTAGCTAAGAACGCAGAATATAAAATTACTCGGATAATTGCACAGCTTCGAATTAAAGCGTAAAAAGTCGTAGAACAAAACGTCACGGGCCTGACGACTTTCTAGCCCAAGACTGGGAACAAACACAGATCAAGTGGGGTTTTTTTTATTTGTTGTGGCATAAGCAAAAAGGATACACGTGTGCAAGGTCACGAACTATCATAGTCATAGACTCATAGAGAGTACTGATTCGCTACACTAATAATAGCCTGGAACCGTCATAGAAAATTTCCAGAATAAACTGGCGGTAACTTGCACGGTTCTATTTTCAAATTGAAGGGCGCCGTATTCCGTACACAACTTAGAAACTTCATCGAATCTTTCCGGTGTACGATACGGAGCAACAAAAACCTTCGTTCTTCAGTGGCCTTTCTGGAAAGTTAATTACGTAGCGGGTTTATTTTTCGCTGTAAATTACCTGCTAGATTCTCTTTGCACGACGACTTTACGCTGTTACGCACCGATCGATTATTATTTGATTGGATTTCTTCTCCGTAACTCGATGACCTAATGAAAAGAAACCTACCAACAACAAGTTATTGATTCGAATATAGAAACTGAGATCCCTTGATCTTCACGGATCTTTATCTCCTGTTCATGCCTACATAGCAGCATAGTGACAAATTAATTATTCAGGTTCAATTTGGTATAGTAAAAAATTCATACTTCGGAAATAATTCAGATTTAATTCAGAAATGATTTAGACTTATTCGAACCAGAGATCTTAGTCCCGCAAGGGAGCAAAGAAAAAAACCAAAAAATAATGTTATAGGAAAAGTTCGGGAAAAATTCGCAAATCATTCGTAAAATTTGGGAAAAATTTGCAAATTATTCGCAAATAATCCGGTCAAAGTTCGATGAACCGAATAATTCGGCGTTCGGTTCGCCATCACTGGAAAAACAAATTATTCCCGAATAATTCACGAATCTTGTGACTATGCATGGCATGACTGTGTCCTATTCGAATTCAGATCCCCTGATGTAAGCGAACTCTTGAGATTGAATTTGGTCCGTCTGATCTGAATATGCACGAATGTTAAGGGACCTGTGAATTTGCAAATTGGACTAAATTGGTTTGGATTCTGATTAGACGGTCCATTCTATTCTGCATGGATTCAAATCTCCTAAGATATCTCAAACTTTGAGTTGATACGTGAAAAATGCAGACCGTTCAAATCCTTTATGCACGAATCTCGAAGCACAATAATACCTTCCCTGCATTATGAATAGGCACCCGAAAAATATTGACCTGACTAAATAAATAAACTGAAAATTTGAGATATCTCAGATGATTCGGACTCATTCTGCATTGGCTGACATGATCAGAGGCCGTTCCCTATCCTGCAAGTACCTTCGATCCACACCATCCATTTTAGATCAAATGGTTCAGATTAGGATCGCATTATTTGCCCTCCTTACCTGAATTGCAGCTGATATGAATCCCAAGTTCACATGCTGTTGTTGGAACTTGGAAATTTGCTTTTGTGTGAATTGATACGACCAATAATTAATCCAACTTGCCTAAATAAGGTATATTCAAGACTCAAGAGTTGTGCAAAAAAACGGGGGAAGATTTAAGGATAAATTTATTGATAGGATGAAAACATCCTCCAAAATATTATTCCAAAACAAAATCACTATTCCAAAACTATATCATACAAATGTCG
Organism: Carex kokanica; assembly: GCA_025461125.1. Classification (NCBI taxonomy): domain Eukaryota; kingdom Viridiplantae; phylum Streptophyta; class Magnoliopsida; order Poales; family Cyperaceae; genus Carex; species Carex kokanica. The sequence continues at coordinate 1,070,277 of JAJGRX010000866.1, read as the reverse complement.
ACAGATACAGCAATTATCCCAGTGAAATTCTAACAGATTTGTACAAATTACAAAATGTCTACAAAGAATTGCTCTGGTACTCTAACAAAACATATCAAAAAATGAAGAATGATGAATAAATGGCAAAAAAAAAAAAAAAAAAAAAAAACTTGTGCAAAAAGCCACATAAACATGTAGGATCATTACCGACTTGATATATATGTTAAAATAAACTTATACATAGACTAGTCACCATTCATGATTAAACAAAAAAGGCAAACAATAAAGAAAAAGGAGAGTAAACTAACTTTAGATCACAGACTGCATAACAAGAGACCACACTAGAACCCAAGACCATATTACATGACACCACTGGTTTTCGGTTTAATTAACCAACCAAACTGGATATACCGTTTTGACTGCTTTTCAATCGACCTGCTTTACTACTGAATTCACCCTCTTTAGTCTTTACTACTCAATTCCACCCTCTTTCACTACACCAACTGAGAAATCCATCCATCACCTCAGGAAAACACCAGCTCTTTGAAACACATATTTTCTATGGCAGTATCCACGTCTCTTCAATTAATAATGGAGGTCTATCCCTTCCTAACGGAAGGGACTGTCTGAGACCATGTCCATAGATGAGTCGTTGCAGCTCGAAGAATTGTTCTGGCCTCCAGAAGCAGGGTGGCTGTCACTGTTTGAGCAGTAACCATCACCTTGAGAGAGGTGGTACGACTGAAGGCTCCTGCGCACTGGACTGGAGAGCGCGTTGGAGAAGACAGCGTTCCTAGACTGGTCAGACATGTTCAGCCGTGGTTGAGCGAAGAGATTAGCCTGTGGGCTGTTGGAGTTTGGGTTCACCAATTGCACGGCCGGTTGTGAGTGCACTCTAGGAGAGACTGGTCCATCATTGCTACCATATTCCATGTCATGCTGCAAAAGGAAAATAAAAAATTGTAAAATATAAAAACATTTGAGGTTTTGGAATTTGATAAATATATTGGTTTTCAAAATATAATAATAATTAGAGTTACCATAGCAATGCTGTTTAATGCAGGACCTGATTTACTGGTAAGAACTCAGAACTGGATCCATATTGATCAGTACTGGTACTGGTGGCAATAATCTTATGAAGTCATGCACAAAATACCTTCAACGATGTATAAAACAAGCTCTTGGACCATAGTGTTCAAATTTATATATAAGCTAAAAGGAGCTCATATCTTGCATAAAAAAAAATCATTAAAAAGAAATATAAAATGTCGAACCTGAATATGAGATAATATATCAGAAACAGTGACCCTTGAACCTTCTTCATGCTGTCTGACTATCCAGTGGTAGAGCTTGTCCTACAGGCACATCACAAATCTAATCTGATTAGATGCAGGTGAGAATCTAGCAAAAATAAAGGGTAAGAACAATTCGGTTGGACCAGTTACCCTTCCCTCCCCCTCCTAGTGGAAACTTCTAATCCAGGTTTGGTATTTCCCTCTCGAGGGAAGTAACCAGTGCAAAAACTTGGCTTGACCCAACCTAATTAGAAAGAAATAATCAGTGGCTGTTTAAAAACTTGTTTTTGGAAATATCCGTCTACTTAGAAATATGAAAACCTCTTTGAACCGACCTGGAGTTCTCAGATGCAAACCCTAAAGAGTAGTACAGAGTACGGACTTAAAATTAATTTCTCTGAGGCATTTGTAAACAATTTTGCTTCTTTGCAAAATTTCCTTTTCCAATTACAATCTTCCATAGGTACAGGCACTACTATGTGTCTCTAGAAATACTTGCACAATTAGGGCATTTCAATTCTAAAATTGACAGAATTAATCTGATGATTCCTTGTCAGAGTAACCAAAGGAACAATAAAATAAGCGCCTGCTTCAAATAAATGTTAATCTGTGGAGAAATTCTTGAAACACGTATAAACCTATAAAGGCTAACAAAACAACCAAGAGAAAAAGATAATCGAGCGATAGTAGAAACCAGAAATGCACAGATGCTTAATTGCTAAGGCACAACCCAAGACTTTCTCAAAACCTCATATCAATCTCAAGTAAACAAACAAGTTCAAACGACTTAAATTTACGGGAACAAATTAGGGCAAAATATATACAAAATTCTACAGAAAACAAAGAAAGATAAAAAAAAAACTAACCATGGCATGGCGCTCGCCGGCCTGGAAGGAGAGCTTTTGCTGCGTCATCGAATGGGTGTAGAGCTGGGACAGAGCGTTGGCGGCTCCCCTGAACGTCGAGTAGAGCGTACGGTCGGCCTCATCTAGGCGAGTCGAGTTCTCGTTCTTCCTCTTCCTCCCCATGCTATGGCGCCAATCGATCGATGCTAGCGAGCGACCGAGCGACCGAGCGATCAATCTCCGATCGGAGGAGAGGGGGAGAGGAGGAGGGAAATCGGAGAAAACCCTAAATCGAAAGGGGAGAAAGAGAAAGAGAGAAAGATAGAAAGAAAGAATGAAAGAGAGGAGAGGCTGTTGTCTTGAAGCCTATTTTTATTTATTTTATTTTAATCCGTCTGGGAGACGCGAAGAGGATTAAAAGAAGAAGAAGGAAAGAGAAGGGGGCTAGAGAGAGAGAGAGACTGAATCGGGTGCGGCAGTGAATGCGTTTGCACCAGGGTTATCAAATTATGGTGGATCCATAAATAGATCCAGCCAATCAAATTATCCACGTGCTTATTGACAAATAACACGACACACACAATCTGACTTGATTATTTGTCGAATTTTTTTTAAAAATCATAATTAAAAAAAAAATTAGCAAACCAACATGATTATTTTGATTTTTACAAAATCATAAGAACCAAAATGCCAATTCGGTCCTCATTTTTTTTTTCTCTCTGGAACCGAATTGACATTTCAGTCCCTCCTGATTTCACACATTTTCAGAACAAATGTTGTGACCTTTGGTGTAATACCTTGGGACCCATCTCGGTCCAGGGAGCCATGGGGCTTTGGGCTTATGCTTTGGACTTCGTTCCATTATTATTATATTTATTGGTAAGGTTGAAACCGAATTTGAATTGTTCTCTGATTTGTTCTTTTTATCTTTTGTAGAATCGGCACCCATCGGGAAGGGAGCCAAGGGGGGCTGTCAGGTAAAAAAAAAAAAAAAAAAAAACTATTGGGACCGAAATGGCAATTCGGTCCCCTGCCCATTTAGATTTTCAGTGGCGGCCTCAGAAAAGTTGCGGAATCATGGAGGACTGAAATGCCAATTCGGTCCTGAAAAAAAAAAGATACTAACCAAATTGGCATCTCGGTTCTTATGGTTTTTGTAAAAACTAAAGTAATCATATTGGTGTGCTAATTTTTTTTTAATTATGATTTTTTAAAAAAATTCTTATTTGTCACTCACGTGATTAATTTTTTCAATATTACTTTTTTATTTTTTTTTGCAAATTTTTCGTACTTTAAAATTTAAGAAAAATAGTTAACCGTCACCATTTATACGTGGTGTGATTATATTCATGATGTAATTGTCTTTTATTATTTTAGAACGCCATTGACTAAAGTAAAGTTTGTTGTCCCTAACGGCACCTAGAAAGGAGTGAATATGGGACATTTTAAAATTTAACCCTAGATGGTTGATATTCACTACAATTATATATCTAACGCGTGCGTAAGTTGTTCTTGGTGGAAATAATAAAACTTAAACTAAGCAAGTGTGTGTAAAGTAAAGTTATCTCTCTGGTAAGATACGTCGTAACCGTAGACGTGTATTACTTGACACGATATATGTTTACGGAGTTCGGTACTAACGCCTACGTCGGGGCTTAGCGACATTCTTGATGGCGCGCCTTTATTTACCCAATGAGAAATGAGTACAAGGTGGAATCGGTGAGCCCTTACAAATCTTGGGAAGTCACACGGCCCGAACACGGAATTGGCTCTTGAGCACTAAAGGCTCTAGTGTTTGAATTAAACAAGAGATCTCACACAAATCACTATAATTCCCACACAAGATTGAGTATAGTGGAGTATGTTTAAGATTGTTGTAAGTATATTGAAGTTTGATGCACAAGCAACAATAAAGAATTCTAAATCTGAAAAAATACGAAATATTGCAATTTGAGGCGGCTAGATTGTTCTGTCAAACCTAAAATTTGCTTCTATTTATAGAGAGAGAAACAAAATAAGGTAATTGGCATCAACCATTATAACAGTTAGTCCTAGTTAGTACTGCGCTGGAAACCCTAACGCTCAATAAGCGTTACAACGGTTGGTACAACATAACTCTCTGGAAGTTTTTGGGGTCCGAAATGATTTATTCTGTTACAACGTTTGATTAACCATTATAACGAAATAAATCGATTCCTTCTGTGGATTTCGGATATGAATTGTTCTGTTGCAATGCTTTCTTAACCGTTGTAACGGTTTATGTCAATTGCCTCAATCTCAAGCATATTTTACCAATTTCATAGATTTCTATTTAATACTAATCTTGAGCTAAGTCTTCTTAATCCATTCTTTGGTTTATTACAACACATCCTTGATATGTATAGCATTTGTAGATGCATCATTGATGTTTATTGAACCTGTATAATATCTCAATACAAGAAACTGTAAAATTTATATGTTTTGCAAATTTAGTCAAATAGATTAAGTGGATTATTGCATAGTCCAACAATCTCCCCCTTTTGACGATTTGCAAAACATATATCTCAAGTGAGTGCATAAATTGGATATTCTAAAAAAATTTAATTTTTAATTTTCCGTGTGTTAGCGAATACCAATTTTAACAAGCTTGTAATATCTCTCCCCTTTTTTGGAAATCGGAGAAAGGGATAAAATATCACAATTAAATCAACAAAAAATGTGAGGCCCCCCCCTTAATTCATGCAATCCCCCTTAATTTTATAAAAATGTAAATAAAAAATAAAGAAAATTTGCAATGAAAGCATACATATATGCACCACTCAAAAATATAGAAGTTTAATATTGTGCAATATATGTATCTACTCTATTTACTTTATCTGCACACGCTTGCTTGTTCAATTGATTGACTTGTTGATTTAGAGGGTTAAACCGAAAAACGACTAAAAGTCTTTAAGACTACCTACTCACCCTCTCTAGATGCCGTCAGGGACAACAGATGTAACCACTTTATATAGCCTAATTGGTGTAATCTTCATTAGATTTGGTATTAAATTTTAGATTTGATAATCCATAATTGAGTGTTGAATTTTGGTATGATTGACAAGATAATATCAAAGGTTTTGAATACGGAAGGATTCGATAAATACAAAATTTCAATTCTTAAGATCAAATATAAACATATTTGGAAGTGGAATTTTCTGATTAGGAAAGTAGTAATGCTGAATATTCTCCTGGAGTATTTGCAACGTTTTAGTAACCGTTGCAACGGTTAAAGAGTTTTTAGTTCAAAGTTGCAGCATTTAATGTATTTAATGTAGTTAAAACATAGTAACGAATATAATCGTTACAACAATTTCCGAAATCACGCTTGTCTCTGACTCAAAACTGCTCAAACTCGATTTATTTCGTTATACAGCGCTTGTTAAGCGTTACAACGTTTTAATAGATGAATTTTATTCTTAACGACCTTTTTTCTTCTCATTAACCTTAATTTAATTATTCCGTTACAACGGTTAATTAACCGTTGTAACGTTTAATGCTGTTTTGCTTATTCTAAAGGTTATTTCGTTACGAATTCAACTAGATGATTGCTATGCTCCCTATTACTTATGCGTAGACGCTATCTAGTGATTTATTTTCATAATATTATATCTATACGTCTATGCTTGTCATAGTAATAATGGAAGTTATAGCACACAAATTATTTCCAATGATTCAAACATTTTTTTAAACATAGTTAACCAACCATATGTACTTAGATATATACTATTACGAATTACTAGCACATATCAAAGTAAAATATCTTAACTAACAAATTACTATTACGAATTACTAGCACATATATACTATTACTATTGCGAATTACTAGCACATATCAAAGTAATAATGGAAGTTATAGCACATATCAAATCAAAATACAAATATGCAATTAATTCTAACTAATAGTTTTTTATAAAGCAAAAAAAAATCAAAATCACAAATATCTCTTCTAACAAATTCAATTTGTTAACTAAATAACAAAATATTCAAATAAAAAAGTAAAATGTTTAGCATAATATTCTTCTTACAACAAAATACATATAGTTTCTCATGATATAATTTATTTTATATAATTACCCGTTACCTAATGGGTACGAAATAGTCTTTATCCGTATCCATACCCATTTATCTAACAGAAAAAATCCTTACCCATATCTATACCCAATAAGCTAACGAAAAAAAATCTTATCCGTATCTGTCTTATCGAATACGATACGGGTAGGATATACGGGTAAACGGGTGTCATTGACACCGCTAATTAAAATGATATGGTGCGAATTTTGTCTGACGTGGACAATCTAATTTCCTTCGTATGATTTTAGCCAGTAAATCAAAACAAGTTAAGAAAATATATTAATTTATCTGCATTAAAAATTTATAATTTTCTTATCCCGTGGCCTGGTCCGAATAACAGGAAATTTCTAATTTCTAATTTCAGGGAGTAACAGGAAATTTGTGGACCGGGTGCATGCAATACCATACAAATTGGCATGTGGATTCTGAGTAATCTGGATGGTGGTCCCCCCTATACTCTTAAGGGGCCAAATCAATGTCAGCCGTTTGATTCGATTAGAGAACTCGACGGTCGTGATTCCTTATTTAAGAAAGCCGAGCCATTAACATCGTGATTCCAAAGCTGCTCCTAAATCCGTGTCTCCGTGTCCAGAGTCCAGACACGGATGATGTGTCCTTTGTTTTTTTTTTTCCTCTGATTTTACAAGCTTATTGACTCGGATCTTCCCTTCTAGCATTCTTCTCTATGGTTGTTCCTGTATAAGTGTATAGTGTAATATGAGGCGAGTTGGATTGAGCATTTTCATGGGTTAACACATGTTGTTGGTAAGTTCAGTTACTATATTTAACCGAACTCGCTCCGTTTAACACCTTATTTGGATGGAGAGTAGATGAAGAAAGGGGAGGTGAAGAATAGAAATGAATGAAATGGAATAGAAAGGAAGATTAATATATTTAGCTTTCCTTTCCGTCTTATTTTTTGTTTGGTTGATTAAAATTTACAAGGTTAATGAGAAATTTGGTAGTTGTTGTAGGTTTGTGACAGAAAACTTGTATGAGAAATATATAGGTAAGATATAGGGTTAGGCAATTGTGTTATTTTTTCTAAAAATATTTGCAACAAAATTTCTTTCCATCCATTACACTCCAAATCGGGAGGGAAACCGATTCTATTGATTATAATTATATAAGGTTAAACTTTTCACCTCCTATACCTTTCACCTCCGACATAATTTTATCAACCAAACATGATTCAACGGAAAATTTTCTTTTCTTTCCATTCCCTCCCTTCCTCTACTCTCCATCCAAACAAGGTGTAAATCGTTAGACGGAAATGCTCTCTCTCGAATATATGTTGGACATCAAATTAAGTTTAGTCAGATGTTTGATCAAAACTGTTATAACCCGTAAATTTTAAATTATTATTTAGACTAACAATTAAAATTTACAACTAATTAAAACTTTTTAGTAATTTAAGGTAAATAAAAGTTAATTAATTAGTAAGGATAAATTAAATTAATACGTTTGGTTATTAAACCAATTCAAATTTTTCCGATTTTAAGTTTATGTTTACAAATAAGCTTTTCCCTAATTAAGAATACAAATTTTTCGTGACACATATAGAGGTAATATAATTAACTAAAATTAAATGAAATTATAAAATACTAACAATAAATATTCGTACCAATTTGCTACACGTAGATTCTCGTTGAATTTTAGCTCATTAATTAGAATATATTGGTTTCGTTTAATTGTATAATTCAATTCTGGAATTTGAAATTCTGACTAAATAAGATTACGATTTAATTTTATCCCGATTATCGTCAGATAAATCTGTATAGATTTCTAAACGCTAAAATTAATTTAATCCAAGGTCTTTCTCTTAATTGTTTAGCTCATTAGATCTGGAATTATCTCAAACGTTCATATTCATCTTGCACGAATCTTGATGCGACCCCTCCTTTATTACTCTCCTTCTCCTCTTTCTCTCTCGCTGGCCCTGGCCCCCCCTCTCTTTTGAAAATCTCTCTCGCTCTCTCGGTTGCGCTGTAGCTGCGAGAACCCTAGACTCTTCCGCCCGTTCGCGCCTGTGATTAATGGCTCACCTACGCCAGTCGCATCGCGACGACTATGGTCGTCCTTCTGTCAGGAGACCTTGACTATTTCGCACCCCCCCCCCGTGCGTTGCTTTACCGGGTTATTTATACCCCCTTCTCTCCCTGCTCTGGTTGGGTTTTTCTCTGTTTATTTCGCTCATGTGCTGAGACAAATCTCTTTCTCTCTCGCTCATTCTGTTTCCCTTCTCCTTGCGAGTTTGGAACCCTAGAAAACAGGGAGTTCCATTTTTCTGGTGGGTTGTTGCTGTTGCTCTCTGGGTGCTGTTCTGGTGCTCGACCCGCTCGATTTGGTGTGGTGTTGCTGATTGTACTTGACCCGCTCGATTTGCTTGCTACCTAGGTCGCTGCCTTTGTTGCCTTTGCTCTCCATTCGGGTAATTGTTGGAACCCTCTTTGTTGTTGATTTGTGCTTAGAAAAGAAAATGTCGTATATTTGATTGACTGAATGTCTCGCGCGAGTTGTTGAATTTCTCAGCGATGATGAATTTTGGTGAGGAAATGGGGATTTGACTGATGTAGTGCGGGTTGTTGATTTTCCCGACTTAATCATGGGCTGAATTAGGGATTTTTCGGGTTGCGATTGTTGAAGTGGTACTATGCACTCTTGCTGTTTTGATCTCCTCTTTCTCGGTGCTTGAGTTATCTGTCCGTGGCCGTTTCTGTTTTGCTGGTTTCTGTGCTGGGGCGCTGCTGCCTTGCTTGCTCTATTTCTGGTACATTTCCTGTACCGGCCTTGTGAGGGATTTTTGACCCTTTTTCTTTGTTCCCCTGTGCTGCCTTGTTGCACGACCTTTTTCCTTCTCCTACTTACTACCTTAATGGGTCGGGTTGACTTACCAGTACCGCTACTGGTACTGGCCTTTGCTACCTTGGTGTTGATTGTGTTGTTGCTTGTGCTGTTTTGCTTGACTGGTACTATGTCGGTACCAGAACCTTTCCTTGGTGCAATTTTTGTGCTGGCCATTACCTTGCTGCCGTGTATTGTATGCGATTGCTGGTACCAGCCGGTACCAGCCCAGTGTAGCCACTGTACCAAACTTGAACTGACAGGGACCCGAATGCAAATGAATTTTGGTGAATGGAATTGGGACATTGACCGATTGGTGCGAGATTGTTGATTTTTCTCGACTCGACTTAATTATGTGATTTGGGGATTGTTACGCAAAAATCGAACGGGACTTTGATTTGCCGATCGACACTCTCATTGCTGCCTTTATTTGATGCCTTTCGGTTGTGATAATTGTCCCTGGTTCTGTTGTGCCTTGTTGCTCTTTTCTTGACCTTGGTTCTGTTGTGTAGCCTTGGAACTTGTTGTACCGAATTGATACCGGCACTGTTGAACTCCCTCACTGTTGTTACTTTGCTGTTCTTGATTTTGTTGTTGCTGATTCTGTGCCTTGAGTATTTTGGTTCTGACTTGTCTTGAGTTGGTGGTGTTGTTCTGCCAACTGGTTCAGTACCAATGTTTTTCTGGTTCTGGTACGATTCTGGTAAAGTAGCAGGGACCCGTACGTAAAATTGTGTAATATTAAGGGGTGAAATTATAAGTTCTGGACTTGTGGTAATTTTCCTATTTATAGTGGCTGAATTGTAAAATGGAGAAAAATTAAAATATGTGGGGGATTCGGCTGAAATGAATTAGATTTCTAATGGGCTCGGCCTTAGTTTAATATTCACATTTTTGGGCTCAAGCCCAAATACTAAAATATATTATCTCCTAGGCTTAGGCCCAACCGAATATAAATTTATTTGGGTTAAAATTGCCTTGGAAATCCATTAGGCCTAGGAATTTAAATCAATATATTTGGGCTCTTTGAATGAAATATAGTTGGAATTTGCCCAAGTTTTGATCGGGTTGTACAAACCCAACTTTAATTTAATTAGCACACCAACCCCTAGTTAATTAGAATAAATAAATTAAATACTTAGATTTATAGATTCTAAATATAAATATATTGCTAATTAATAAGGTCAATTGATTAACACCATACTACTATTTTTATGCATCGTTAAAATAGTTCAGGTTTTAAAAATTAGAGTAGTATGCTAAATTACTAAGCAATGTACTATATTTTATACTTAAATAAATTAACACTTACGTAATTTTAATTAAAACTCTAAAGTTATAAGTTGTTAATTAATTAGGACAATTGGCTAACGATGTCTTTTATTTTTATTTATTTAGAAATAAACTTAATTAGTTATTAGGATAATTACTTAGTAAACGTATTTTTATCGTATACACCAAAAATCAAAAGTCCCAACAATAGTTAATTAGGATTAACACATTTAAAATAGATTAAATTAATTTAGATTTAATTTAGTTAAGTATTTTTATTTCGTAATAAAAGATGGTAGTAATATTATTAATTATTCTAAAAACTTATAAGGAAATATGTAATAGGTTAGCTATATATAGGAGTAGAGTAATTTAATTATAGGTTAGCTATATATATAGTTACTTAGGATATTACTTGTCCTCTTCTCGTGGAGGACAATATTATTATTTTATAAACGATCATATGCATTGGTGAGAGCTGAGAAGAAGACCGAGTGACTGCGCTCCGGTTTGTTGGGATGGAACGAGTCGGGTCCGTAGCCATTGAGCTAATGGATCACTTGATCCCTTAGATGGTCTTTTAGGATATATATATTATATGCATAAACTTTGATTATATTCTTTTCGATTCATTTTACCATTACGTGCGGGCCGATCTCGAGCCCTGAGGCACGATACGATCCGGGATGTGATCCCTCCCCTACATTAGGAGCTACATGCCTAGAACGGCTTCCGCGGTCGCGGTGGCGCTTATATTTACTTTTCTGTACATGAGCCGATCTCGAGCTCTTTATTTTCCTATTGGTCTGGCCGGGCGGTAGAGTTCCGTCGTCTGCTCATGAGGAGACGGATTAACACATTCTTACGACTTGCATGTATGTTTTCTCCTATTTTATATGTTTGGTTGATGGATCGTTGTAGGCGAGATGATACTCAGAATTTAGATATACTCATCGGCGAGTGGGCTATACGTACAGGAGAGTTAATGCTCAATGTCACTAGGCATCGTGTATCATTAACTCCCTGCCCACAGTCCTTGAGCTGATATCTTATAGGACCATTGGTCTGATTGGCACAGCACGGGGTGTTTACATTCTATCCGTACTATTACATACTAAATTCTACACAGTACTCTTGTACTGGACTCCGCTTTGTTGTTATAATAATACTCTCTTTGATATTTTATTTCGGGAATTTTTGCATGTTGGCATGACAGGATAATCGCATCATATCATCTATTATATGTATTTTCCTTTTTATAGTTATCAAATTAAGACTACTATATTAAATCATGTGCATTCAAAATGTTGCACATTAAACTTACGTAGATTTAATATTAAAAGTGCTTGACCGAAAGAGGATCCCTGAAGGGGTAATTCTGGGTCACATACTGGGCAATTGTTTGCTCACCCACCTTTGGATGTGGGATTTTAGGTACAGAGTCTGGCGTTCCGCAGCAGGAGATGCCAGGAGCTGTTCCCGATGGCCACGCCGCTTGATGTAGTATTATAGGACTTTTGTTAGGGTTTTTGAGTCTCAAGACTTTTGTTTGTATCTCGAGATTGTAGTTCATGTACCCCTTTTCTTTAGATTATGTGTTGTGATACGGTGGTTTGCATGGATTGATATATTTATGTTTATGTTTATTTATGGATGTATGACTTGTGCTTTTCTGGATTTTATTCATGCTTCCGCTGTTGTTATTTATTTGTATTTGATTAGCCTTGCGTGATTAAGGATAATTAATCACGAGGCGGGGACTGATCATACCTTAATCCGGAAATCCCGGTTTGGGGTGTGACAAAAACCGTTTGATATGCATCGAGATTCGTGTGTTGGAGCTTTCTGGGTAGAGCGGTAGTACAGTTGACTAGAATGAAAAATTATAAGATTGTGATTATCCAATGATCAAGAAAAAAAAAGCCAACTAAAGAAGGAATTTCAGCTGCTTGGTGCTTCTCAATCTCTTGCTTTGATACATTTGTTTTTACTAAAATAATATTTAATTGGGATTAATGTTTCATGAATATGAAATCACATTACTTCCACTTTCCTCAATGGTTTTCTTGGAATTTTCTGGGTTCCTAATTTCAACTAATTTTGACGCTAAGTTAATAAAAGCTCTTCTAATTTAATTTTCCAACAAAAATATTTTACTCGTCAGGTATGAATTTTGTGTGTTAATAAGGGTGGAGATTTTTGTCCAAAGGGTTGTGGACAAAACTTCATTCAAAATAAGTAGTAAACCGTCTAATCTGTGTTAAAATTTACACGGATGGTTTAGATTTACCGAGCCATTTAGAGTTATTAAGTTTTAAATATGTTGGCACGATTCTTAAAGCAAATCAAACGGTAAGGCCCGGCTTTAATCTGTCGAAAGCCCTTTGGACAAAATCCAATTCCTTTGAATAATAGCTACGTACATAACATGAGTCAATATAAGGTGATTTTCTTAATTTTTTTTATCATCATCGCAATCATTATTATTAATAATCGTAAATTATCATCATCATAATCATCTTATGAATTCTAAAAATCTGCTCTAGAAATCTATTTACTATTTAGGTTTTGTTTTCTTACATTTTTTTTATTTTTAAAATATTGTTCCTTTGAAAATTTTCAAATAGAAAAGGATATTTTGTACGGTCGCGCGCGCGCGCGTGTGTATATATGAGGAGGGTTCCAATGCACCTAAATTTCTATGCTCCCAATGCACCCACTTTTTTATCTGCATTTTCAAAGTCCGAACAGTTGATCCGAACCGCTCAACAGGATCTTCATAATAAAATATGCTTGGAGAGCAAATTTTATATTTTTTAGAATTTTTTTACTATTTTTTAAGATAGGTACAAAATCATTGTTTTAAGGAGATTCTGGACCATCCGATAAAGTGATATTGTACCTGTCTTAAAAAATAGTAAAAAAATTCTAAAAAATATAAAATTTGGTCTCCAAGCATATTTTATTATGAAGATCACGTTGAGCGGTTCGGATCCACTGTTCGGACTTTGAAAATGTAGATAAAAGAGTGGGTACATTGGGAGCATAAAAATTTGGGTGCATTAGAACCCTCCTTTATATATATATATATAGGGAGCGGCTAAGTTGCTGCCGGCAGCATTTCGGCGAGGTGCTTACGGGGGCATATCTTGCAATTTGATGTTCAAACAACAAATTCAAACAGTTAGATGTTCAATCTATATTAAAATTTACTTCGAGACCAAATTTTACATTTTTTGAAAGTTTTTTACTATTTTTTAAGCTGGTTTGAAAACCGCTGTTTTTATTAAATTTTTGAAGTATTGAAAACAGCGGTTTTCAAATCAGCTTAAAAAATAGTAAAAAAATTCCAAAAAATATAAAATTTGGTCTCCAAGTAGATTTTAATATAGATTGAACATCTAACGGTTTGAATTTGTTGTTTGAACATCAAATTGAAAGATATGCCCCCGTAAGCACCTCGGCCGAAATGCTTCCGGAAGCAAATTAGCCATACTCTATATATATATAGAGAGATGGACTTAGCTACTTCATGGAGTAAAACGACTTTGTACTCCACGCCATATCTTCATTTTCAAAGTTCAAATAGTCGATTCGAACCTTCCAACATGTTCTTCATATTGAAATGTACTTGGAGACCAAATTTTACATTTTTTGGAATTTTTTTACTATTTATTAAGCCACTTTGAAAATCTGAAAATCCTTATGAATAGTAAAAAACAGTAAAAATTTCTGGACCGCCGGATCAGTGATTTTCAAAGTGGCTTAATAAATAGTAAAAAATTCCAAAAAATGTAAAATTTGGTCTCCAAGCACATATCAATATGGAGAACAACTTCAGCGGTTCGGATCGGTCGTTTGAATTTTCAAAATGAAAATAATGAGGCGTGGAGCACCAAGTCGTTTTACTCCATGAAGTAGCTAAGCCATGGTGTAAAACGACTTGGTGCTCCACGCCTCATTATTTCCATTTTGAAAATCCAAACGACCGATCCGAACCGCTCAAGTTGTTCTCCATATTGATATGTGCTTGGAGACCAAATTTTACATTTTTTGGAATTTTTTTACTATTTATTAAGCCACTTTGAAAATCACTGATCCGGCGGTCCAGAAATTTTTACTGTTTTTTACTGTTCATAAGGATTTTCAGATTTTCAAAGTGGCTTAATAAATAGTAAAAAAATTCCAAAAAATGTAAAATTTGGTCTCCAAGCACATTTCAATATGGAGAACATGTTGGAAGGTTCGAATCGACTATTTGAACTTTGAAAATGAAGATATGGCGTGGAGTACCAAGTCGTTTTACTCCATGGAGTAGCCTAGTCGGACTCCTATATATATATATATATATATAGATGGACTTAGATACTCCATGGAGTAAAACGACTTTGTACTCCACGCCATATCTTCATTTTCAAAGTTCAAATAGTCGATTCGAACCTTCCAACATGTTCTTCATATTGAAATGTACTTGGAGACCAAATTTTACATTTTTTGGATTTTTTTTACTATTTATTAAGCCACTTTGAAAATCTGAAAATCCGGGTGAACAGTAAAAAACAGTAAAAATTTCTGGACCGCCGGATCAGTGATTTTCAAAGTGGCTTAATAAATAGTAAAAAAATTCCAAAAAATGTAAAATTTGGTCTCCAAGCACATATCAATATGGAGAACAACTTGAGCGGTTCGGATCGGTCGTTTGGATTTTCAAAATGGAAATAATGAGGCGTGGAGCACCAAGTCGTTTTACTCCATGAAGTAGCTAAGCCCAGCACTATATATATATATATATATATAATTTTCGAATTCATATTTTATGTTAATAACTGGGTTACTGGTTTAAGGTGATATTATTATTAATTAAATATTTATTGGTGATTATAAGTTTTTTTTTTGTTTACTAATTTCCTCTGTTTGTTTTTTTCTTAATATTTTTCTGTTTGTCCTATTATACATTTCGAAAATAAATACCATTTTAAGAAGGTACTGTTGAAGTACCCTAACATTTCTAAACGCCACAGATCACTGATCCATTACAAACATCTTTTATGAGGATTCCTATAAGAGTTGACAATTGGAGCGAAAGGTGAGTTCAATGTGCAACCAGCTACATATTTGGCTTCTCCAGTATAGCCACAAAAGAACTGAAACATTGCAATAAAGCACCTGTTGACGACAAATTTTCCACAAGCGGTTATCCACCCAATCGGGTACGGTGTTCAGTCTTAGCTGGAATCTCGCTAATTAATTCAAGTCCATCCTGACCGTCTATGGCGGATATCTCTTTACATCGCACGGTGTTGGGCACTTCTACATGACACAAGTACCACATGGGTAACACCTTCTTTAGAAAATCCTATCTGCTCCTGGAATTAAACTACGAATCGTGACGAAGAAAATGAAATGTGGGTCCTACTACGTTATACATGTGCTCTTGGTTCATACAATATGACTAATGTAATAAATTCTATTTCGTCTCCGATCCGAAAGCAACTCGGCTGTGTGTTTCTCTTGGTAACATACTGTTGGCTGCTCGCCAAGCACAACTTAAAAAATCTCTATAGACAATGACTGGTGGGACCTACATGTCCTTTTGTGGAAATAGGTTCATGTAGTAAATGCAAGTAGAAATAACGCCAATTCCTCGCTGAGACGCTGACTCTCTCTCTCTCCTCTTTCTCTCTCACTTACTGTAGGTGCCTAGCTTTTCGCTTCATTTGCTCCATCGCTACGCTCGCTCTACGATTCGGGCGGATCCACCATCCACTAGAAGATTCACTATACGCCGCCGATTCGTCCAAAGAGCATCTGGCGGTTGATTCCTTTTTCATGTTCGATTGATCTCGATCTGTAAGCGTCTTTCTTTTTCTTTGCATTTTAACTAAATTAACCGGTACTGTGGTTAGGGAGATCTAGGGTTTCTTAATGGATCGGATTCAGATTGGCTGCTTTAGATGGCCGAAACGAACTTGGTTTTAAGTAGCATGATCTTAATATTACTTACTTGTTTTACTTAGATCTAGCGATGTTTATTTTAATTTAACCAGGAAAGAATCGATTGATTTAAGTGGAATTAGTTGCTTCAATGGGATTGCTATAGTTTGGGGTATTTAGTTATCTTCTATTTTTTCTGATGTAGCCCGCCTGCACTGCCTCACGGGAACTTATGATATTTGTCTCCATTATATTTAATGCGACAAATTTAAAAGAATTTACTTCAATTTATTGGATCCATAAATAATAGTGTGAATTATCTGGTTTCGAGTTGTGTTAATTTGTTTTGATTTGACCGTCAATGGACAATTCTATCGGAGTCCTCTAATATGTTTTGGTCCTCTAAATTCTCGAATAAAAATAATTGCCTCTTTCTCTCCTCATTCACATCTACAGCTTGTTCCCACACTATGCTACACTAAAAATGAAGGTTATTGGTCTTGTGATACAGAAGATAAAATCAAAAGACTGGTATTGAGTTTAAAATTGAATGGGTGATTAGAGGAGATGCTACTGGCAGTAGAAGGAGGAGGCTTTTTCTCTTCATCAGCCTCTGGCTATAGTCACGGTCTAGCACTTTTGCTCCTTGGGCGTAAAAATGAAGAAAAGCCCGTCCAAGTTTCACCCTGGAATCAGTACCGATTGGTAGAGAGAGAGGAGCAGAGAGAAACCTGCCAGCTGGCTTCTAGTAAAGATCAGGTATCTTGTAAATGCACTGCCTTTGGATGTTTTGGTTGCGTGCCTGCTACACTTGATGGTCCGGTAAATACAAAACAGGGCCCGACATGTCAGCCTGAGAAAAGTTTGAGAGGCACAAAGGCAGCGTGCAGGAGTAATGGTGCTGGTGACAAGAGGGGATGCTTGAAAAGCAATCTGAAAAGAGATTCGTCAGATCAGTGTCTGGTGTTCAATGACAGTGCTGCTGATGCAAGGGAATCGGTTGATGAGGGACAAAATGGTAATTTAGGTGTTGAGAGGAGGAAGGTGCAGTGGACAGATACATGTGGGAAGGAGCTTGTAGAGATCAGAGAATTTGAAGCCAGGTAAAATCTTGAGTTCCGATAATATTTCTCTTCCTTAAAATACATTATTGTGTACTGGTTACTGAATTGTGAGATGTGAGAGTGCATGTATGCATCTTCTTTTCTTTTTCGAGTATCGTGAGCTGAGGCTACCTGGGTTTGAAACCTGTAGTTTTGAATAACTAATTAGTCTGTTGATTTTCTATTTGACCTTTTTGATCCTGCACAAAATGATGCTGCTCTTTGTTTAGAACAAGATCAATGATTCATATTTGTTGTTCGGAATAATGTCGAAGGGAAAATGGGCAGAATGTGGCCTCAAAAGTGGGTATTTGATCCCTCAAAAAACACTTTGAGCCTCCTGCATTTTCAATAATTTGTGAAACTGACCATAAAGAGGTGATTTTCGGTCAGTAGGAGCCGAGTGTGGTTGGTGCAGCCATTGTGGCCTAGTCTACAACCTGCTGGTAAAACAAACATGGATAATATCAGGAAACAATAGTAATACTTACCAGAGATACTCTAGTTATGCTATCTCCATCGATAATATCAGAAAACAGTAATTGATGCCTACCAGAGATACTCTACAAAATCCATCTCCTGTAAGACTTTGGTTATCATATTTGTATTGTCTGGGTAGTGTAAACATTTTGTCATTTCATGTTTATCATATTTCCATAATGCTCCATAGCAGTTCTGACCCAAATAAGTTGATGCTTTATGCAGCGAGAGAGGGCAATCAGACGATGAGTTTGAAAATGAAAGCTTCAAGAAATGCGAGTGTACCATCATGTAAATTTTGTCTGTTTATAACCGAATTTGAACATGTTGTGTGCTACACGAAATCAGGGAGATGAACACCTTGTTGTCCTCGATAAAATGCTAGAAGTGAGAAAACTAATGATGAAACTAATGATGGCTTAGTTAAATTCCTTTGTTTCTTGATTTCCAGTTACGCTCATCCCGGGTTTGGAATTTTGTTACTCTTGACTTGAATTTGCTTTATTATTTTTTAGGCTCTTGTATTTTTTTTTTTTTTTTCAAATTTTGTGCTGTTATACTGGTTGTTTTGTTTTTCTCTGTACTATAAATCATGTTGATTAGTGCTTAATTCTCTCCAGAATTTTGCTTGGTCTGTGTTGATTAATTGTTTTCTCTACTGTATACTGTCCCTTTTTTTGACTTCTATTTTGTCAAATCAGATATGAGCTCTGCTTATGAATTCTGAACACTAACCGGAAAAAGGAAGGCAATTGCATAACCATAGCAAAGTTATACGCAAAATATATAAAAAAAAAAGGAGTAGAACTAGGGTGTGATGT
Organism: Carex kokanica; assembly: GCA_025461125.1. Classification (NCBI taxonomy): domain Eukaryota; kingdom Viridiplantae; phylum Streptophyta; class Magnoliopsida; order Poales; family Cyperaceae; genus Carex; species Carex kokanica. The sequence goes on along the minus strand of JAJGRX010000866.1, from coordinate 1,051,612 downwards.
GCTCACCAAACTCTTTGGTGAGCACAACTCTACATAAACTATCGGATTCACTTTTAACGAGATTAATCCAACCGTTGAAACCGATGTACTTTACGAGTGATGGGCGTACATGCAAAATTTTAAATTTTTCGAATTCATTTAGTCTCAAGTCAAGTGGTCAAAATTGAGAATTTTTTGAATGCATTAAAACGACTTCATTTTGGATCATTCATTTTTCATCAATTTTGACCACTTGACTTTAGACTAAATGAATTCAAAAAATTCAAAACTTTGCATGTACGTGCATCACTCGTAAAGTACATTGGTTTCAACGGTTGGATTAATCTCGTTTGAAGTGAATCCGATAGTTTATGTAGAGTTGTGCTCACCAAAGAGTTTGGTGAGCACATCACACCCTAGTTCTACTAAAAAAAAAGATGCATTGCATGTAAAAAGAACATTGGTTTAAAATGAATATAGTAAATAAAAGGGCTTTGTCACCTTATCGGTAGCATCAATGCGGCTGAAGGCTTTACATTGGCAACAACCTCAGCCAGTTTAGAGTTTCGACTGGGCTGCTCGGTAATACAAGTAGGATTAAATCTTAATCTAATCTGTGTTGAGGAGTTCATATTCGTTAGATTTGCTTAAGATTCATACCATTCAATACGAAGTATATCTATTAGAGCCACAGTTAGACGGAAATAAGGGCTAGGCTCCACGATGCATACAGACAGTGTAGGATCCTAATCCAAATATCCAATAGCCATAGTTCGAAATCGGATCTGGATGAGACATGTCAAATTCGATCCGAAAGGGCGGAATCCGTTTAGAAGCGAACGTGGAAGTGGAACGGTCGCTTGGGACTTCTCCACGTGTGCGTGTGGCACTATGGACTATGGTAGTATGGTCTATGGAAGGAAGCACACAACACAAGCTCTTCTGTGGCACTCACTTATCCACACACTTCTCAAAATCATCCCCCCTTCTTCTCCCTTCCCTTGCTGAGATATATCAAATTAAACCAATGTCTCTTGCATCTTCATTCCCTTCTATCAAGCTCAAGCTCAAGCTCTCCCCTCCTTCCCATCCCTGCAAATCCACTTACAGGCAACTCACGGTTGTCAGAAACTCCAAAGCCGATGGTCCTTTAAGGAGACCTTCTCTTTCTCCTCCCCCTTCTCTCTCTACCCCGCCTTCCTTGTCTCCACCTCCGTCGCCGACTGCGCCGGTGAAACCCATGGCTCCGGCGGATCCATCGCCGCCGACACAAGCTCCGGCGAATGTGGCGGTGGCTGAGGTCGATTTTAAGGGGGCTGTGACGTTCGAGTATCAGAGAAAGGTTGCCAAGGAATTGCAAGATTATTTTAAACAGAAGAAATTGGAGGCAGCTGATCAAGGTCCCTTTTTTGGTTTCGTTGGCAAGAATGAGATTGCTAATGGAAGGTAATTAAGCCCCATGTCCTTGAAAAATATTGGCAAAATCAATATTTTGCATTGTTGAATTATGTGGTTCTAGCAAAATTTCTTTTTCTATTTTTAGCCTTTCTAGCTTGTTCAGTTAAATAAGTAACAATATTCCAGCTTATGGTATTAGGACTTTGTTTAGAAAATTGGAACTTTACAGTTTACCAGTAAAAGAGCCAGGGTTTATGTTATAATTTGCCAATAGAAAAGGAGAGGCTTTACAGTTTACATAATTATCCTAGAAGCAGCATTGAAATTAAAAAAAAAAATAATAATTGCTTGTTATCATGTTGAGTTTTGACAGAATAATAATAATGGGATGTATTTATTATTTATGCAGATGGGCAATGTTTGGATTTGCTGTGGGGATGCTAACAGAGTATGCCACCGGCTCAGATTTCGTGCAACAGCTAAAGATCCTTCTCTCCAATTTTGGAATTGTCGATTTAGATTAATTGGTACCTAGCTCGACATTACTATGTAAAAGTTTCTCTTGTACTACTGATTTGAGTGATAGAAAAGATGGTTGTTGTTCAACTGGCATATATATATACACACACAGTTTTTATTGTTTTGTTATAAATGTAAAGTTCTATCGGCCTTTTTTTTAACTCATTTTCTTATGAATACAAAGAATAGCTTGCTCATTTATATTCATTTATCTTGCATGGTTGAAGCTACAAAAATCAGATTCACTTCTTGCCATTTTCTTTGCAGATGATTTTAAAGTTGTTCTATTGAAATCATATATTGAAGTTCTGCATTTTTATTTGTTGCAAGTTCAGGACTATGTACCAAATCAATTCATTCTTCTTTGGCTTGCTATCTTTCAAAATATTTAGTTTAATCGATTTGTTAATGCTCCTGAGTGTTGCCAGAAAAATTACCAAGCATGTGCAAGTAGCCTAAGGTGCAGTACTACTCTCAGAAAAATAACAAAAGCATGTGCAAGTAGCCTAATGTGCAGTACTGGTTTCAGATGTTGCCTGACAAATATGTTTCAATCAATTTAGTTTAAGTGATTTAAACCTTGTTTGGATGGAGAGTAGAGGAAGGGAGGGAGGTGAAGATAGAAGAGAATGGAATGGAATAGAAAGGAAAATTAACATATTTATCCTATTCATGTTTGGATGATTAATGAGGAAAAATAAATTTAATTTTTTTTTTCTGTCTTATTTCTTGTTTGGTTAATTAAAATTTAGAAGGTTAATGAGAAATTTGATGGTTGTTTTAGGTTTGTGACAAATAAATTTGAATGAGAATTATATAAATAAGATATGGAGTTGGGTATTTGTATTATTTTTTCTGAAAATATTTGCAACAAAATTTCTTTTCATTTGTTACATCCCAAATCAAGAGAACAATTGATTCTATTAATTATAATCATATAAGGTTAAATTTTTCACCTCCTATGCCTTTCACCTCCGATATAATTTTGTCAACCAAACACAATTTGAGAGATTTTTTTTTTTTCCCCATTCCCTCCCTTCCTCTACTCTCCATCCAAACAAGGTGTTATTGAGTATGTAAGAGCTTAATTAACGCTCCCAAAATTTGTATAGCCTAATGTGCGCAGTACTGATATGTACCAGTCAAAATCTCTCCTTGCTGCATTATGAGAACAATTGTTTCTTTGCGTTTCACAAATATAATAACCTTGCATGGATGAAGAAAATGCAAATCAATACAATGACTAAAACTATGCTACCTTCATGTTGAAATCACCAAAAAGAACTTCTCGAATAATAATAAATAATCAAAATACAAGACCTGATTCCAAGTATCAAGATAACTAATTTAAATTTTTTTATGGTAAGTTCTCACTTCTCAGCAACCTTTCACCAATGCAAGAGAAAAAAGAAAACCAATAATTATTACAGGTGCTGCAAACTTCACAAGTCAAACATCAAAATACCAAGAAGCAAAAAAAAAAAAAAAATACTCAAAATTGAACACATCAATCTCCTTTTCTTATTGCCACCTCATTATTGCTGATCCCCAAGTAAGCCCAGCTCCGAATCCGGACGCTGCAATTATGTCGCCACCTTTTACTTTACCACAACGTACTGCCTCATCCAATGCCAGAGGAATAGATGCAGCGCTTGTGTTGCCGTAGTTTGCTAGATTTGATATGATCTTTTCTGATGGGATATGCAACCTTGTTGCAACCGCATCTATTATTCGCCAATTGGCCTATACAAGTTGAAAACCAATATAAATTAGAAGCAAAAAAGAAAAATAACTCTATCATCAGAAATTTTCAAATGGTACAACCATGCACTTTTTTTTTTTAGCTGCCTTTTATTGGCTAAAGCTCCTTTAAACTGGCACCGTGCTATTTTATTTTAGGTGACTGGTATTGGCTTGCTTGCTTTTTGCTTGATATAATATGCATTAAATTAACAGCTTGAGGTTTAAAAACAATCTTTAATCTGCGCCCCACACACACACACAAAACCACCACCACACACGCGCAAAAAGAAAGAAAAAAACACAGCCAGAAAGGGATCACAAGGACCAAATATGGATGCTGAGGTGAATTGACCCTGGCTGCATGGAACTAAATTTATTTTTCTAGGAACAAAAGCTAGCATACTTGGTGAAGAAGCAGCCAGTCAATGTTAGAGCTAGTAAACCCAGCCTCTTCAAGTGAGGCCTCTATAGATTGAGGCACACATCTCACTGCAAACCGAAACACCTCTTTCCCATTCATCTGAATATAAGAGAAATCCGGTTTCTTTGGAGGGAAATTTGTGGAGCCATTGGTGCTTGAAATCACTTCCTCCATTCCGACTTTGCCTGTTTTTGCATTTAGGTGCCTATAATTAAACATGAATTATGTCTAGTCAGTACTGCACCAATCATTTTTGTTTGTTTGTTTGCATTCTGCTGAGTCCAGGCTATACGCTATGAAAAGAATCAACATCTAAAATAAGAACTAGCGAGTATATTTTTGCAATAGCAACATCCTTCAATGAAGCAAACGTATCTAGAATGAATGAAAGATTGTTACCTGTAACCTTGCCCATCACTGTGAATGTCAAATCCCAAAAGGCCATCCTCCTCAGCAGCCGTTGCCTTCAAAATTTCAAGAAAAAATAAAATTAGATTAAAAAAATAGGGAAAGTACATCAAGCAGTTTGAATCCACTATTAATTTTGTGTTGTTTATGTATTAGCAAATACAAGCAGCAGCTATATGTATCAAACTCCAACCCAAATTAGGTTTTGACTAATTCAGGCTTAGCAAATCACTCGAATAAATTAGAGAGAAGAATAAAAACTTCTGATAAACAATAGTTACCTGAACTAACACGGCACCAGCACCATCACCAAATAGGATGCACGTGCTTCTATCAGTCCAATCAACATACTTTGAGAGACAATCTGCACCTATAACTAGCACATTCTGATAGCCACCACCTATATTAATCAAGTGTTAATGCAATGAACTTCCCAAGATCTAGCCTATAGATATTATTCTCTACTCAAACTACCTTTAATGAAACGAGTGGCAGTGATTAGACCAACAAGAAATCCACTACATGCAGCTGTTGCATCAAAGGCCCATGCATTTTTGCAACCTATGGCTGTGTGCACCTGTTAATGTTCAGCCAAAACACAAGTTTATTTTGGCTATCTTTGAAGTATTTATAAACACATAATAATAAAGTAAATGAGATAAAAATAGTAACAAATTTTAATTTACAATTTCATTTAAAAGACTATTATATATATATTAAACAAACTAAATGTAAAGACTATTGCCAGTATGATTGCAAATCGCCTCTTTGTGATTTGTTTTAGTTTTCATGTGCAGCTTGTACCAGTTGAGATCAATGCTGGTACCATACCAGCCTCACAAATAACGACTGCATTTCCTTTTAGTTAATTAAACTTAAATGCAATGTGCTAACTAACTGCCTGCCCATTTCATAGGCTCAAAACAAAAAGAAAAAAATGCCCAAACAAGAAAATAAATACCATGCAGTGCTGTCCTGTACTGCAACAATACAGCAATGGTATGTTTTCTTATCTGACCGTCTGGTATGCGTACATGACAATATATGACTTGGTGTTATTACCTGAGGTCCAGAACCAAAAAGGTCGTCAGGAGTAGAAGTACATAAGATAACAAGATCAACCTCATCAGGTTCCACTTGGGCCATTTCAAGGGCATTCTTTCCTGCCTCGATTGCAAGCCCTCTCACTGATTCCTCACCTAATGTAAGCAGATAAAAGAAAAAAAATCAAAATAAAAATAAAAAGCTGATGCATAGCCACAAGCATGCAAAAAGTTGTAAAGTATATGACAAAACTTGCTATCATAGATCTTGGTATTAAACTGGCCCGGCTCAATATAAGTATTATGTGCCTTGTACAGTTACAGGTGTTGTTTTATGCACAGATTAGAAATTTGGGCCATCAAGATGAAAGTTGTGAAATTAATATGACTGACTGGTACAATTCATAATTTTGAAGAAAAGTGGGGTATCTGGTACAGTTCATAATAAGAGCTAATTGAAGGGCAATCACAATCACTTATTGTAAAACTGAAGAACTACTATACCTGTTAGAACTCGTCTTTTACGAATTCCAGTGCGAACAGCTATCCATTCATCAGATGTTTCAACAATTTTTGCCAAATCATCATTAGTTATCTCTAATTTCGGCACAGCAGATCCACATCCAATCAACTTTGATCCCATTCCAGCTACTCTGCACAAATAAACATGTTAGGTGAAAAGCTGGATCCACATATATCAAATTTCAAAGTAAAATGTACTGGTGCAATCAAACCACTGATATACCGAGCACTGTGATTAATACTGCAATAGAGACTATTAAAGAAAACAGGTAAAAGTGAATTACATGCACAGGCAGCTATTACAGATATATGTTGATAAAGCACAATGAGTGAATTACCCCTTACCTAGGAAAGCGACGAGGCTTAGAAACAACCTCTCCAATAGCAGCATCCTCGGTGCCGCTGCCAGATAGCGCCGCGCACATCACCAGATTCCACTTCCTAGTACGATAACAACAAACTCTAGATCTAACCATCCCCAAACTAACCATGTCTCGAGCTCCTGCGCCCATGCTCAGAAGATGCAATGGCACAGTCCCAGGTGTAGCGTTCGCCATATCTGCTCAGAGGAGAAGCTCGAAAAGTTGAGATGCTTGAACAGCAAAGCAGGGCTGGTTGGGATTGTTGATTTCAGATCTACAGGGCTGGTTGCTTGATTGAGAGACAGACAATTAACTGAGTCGAGAGAGAAGTAATTGAACTTGTCTGATTTTTATTTTATTAAATTGTAACTCCGCTTGTAGGTCTCACTCTGATCGGAACAAAATCTTACAAAAAATTCAAATGATTTCAAGTGAGCAAAAGGAGAACCTAGTCAGGTCGGAGTTCAGCTCGTCGCCGCGACGCCTCTATCAAGCCACCTCCGCCGCCGTTGAGAGAAGGAGGAAGAAGAAGAAGGGAACGACGGTCCAGTCACCTCCGCCTACTTCCTTTTGTCGCTAAATTTCACCACGGTCGCGCTGTATGAAGTCTCTCTTCTCTCAAGCGCACAAATTGAGTATCCATTTATTGTTTGGCGGGTGGCGTGAGCATTTCGTCCTTACTGTGTGCTCCAACTTTGATTTCTCCGAAAGAAGGAAACTTGTGTGACTAATCACTGTACTGTTCTCTCTGTTTTTTTTTTTATTTTTTTCCTCCTTCTGGTAATTGTTGATACTTGATATACCCATTAAAATATCAGAAATTTTGTTTGTGTTTCCATCAAAACTTTAAAAGTTGCTTATTTTTCCTTAAAATTAAAATATATTTATGTTTCCTATTTTCTATTTAATTAGATTTTATTTAATTGATCGTTATACATAATATGAGATTTCTACCGCCTCTTCCATATTATTTTTATTTATACATAATATGAGAATTTTCAATTTGTTTTTAATCGGAGAACAAAGTATCTTTTTAGGGTTTAGAGAGGTGAGGGTAATTAACTAATTGCATGGCAATGTACAAAACTCGAATGCTGATTCTCTACCTTCAGTGGCGAGGCTACATGGGGCCAGCGGTAGGCACTTGCCTACTCCTGGAAAAAAAAAAATTCGTTTTGGACCGGGCTTTAGTTTTGGTTTGCCTACTCCTGGATTTTCGTTTTGCCTACCCCTGGATTTTCGTTTTGATCCATAATACTTCTGGTCTTGTAAATAATGTATTACCAAGCTAAACCAGCCTATATCATGTCGGTACCAGCACTAAACTCAAGTTTAAATCAATTGGAAGCCTTACTGGTACAACATAAGTACCAAAAGTAATCAAAAGACCTGTTGTCACAAATCAGTCAGTACAGTTTGACTCAAAATCCAAATCAAAAATTTGCTTGAATCCGAACCCGAACCCGAACCCGAACCATGTTTCTTATATTTCTTGCTATTTTTTTAAATTGTGTCTTGAATCCGAACCTGAATCCGAACCCGTTAATTTATTCGAACCCGATTTTTGCCTACCCCTGGCTCAAATCCTAGCCTCGCCACTGTCTACCTTCACTAAACAAATAACACGCCCATTGCATTTGCATGCCATGAAATTATAGGGACAAAATAGATATTAGAATTTGTATGAGTTCGACAAAACAAAATTGTTCAACCCTTGCCTGGCTGTACACGTGCAGAGGTAGGGAACAAAGATTATACAAAATTGACTCTTGTAATATATGTAACTAGCCAGAGGCAGAGAGAAGTGTATACAATACTTTTTATGCATAGTGATAATGAATAAGTTGAAGTAAGAAAATGATAAAAACTGTACAATAAAAGTTAATAAATTACATATATGTTTGACATAGTTCTGTTTGGATGCCTACAAATGTTGTACAATTTATAGTCTTAAGTGGTATAAGCTAAGATTGGTCTATGGACTATGTTTGGAATAAGCGCATTTTATTCCTTTTGGCAATAGTTTCAAACACATTTTTTTATTCCAGTAAAATGTGTACAAGTGTTTTCTTGATAGACAACTAAATATGTTAAACTTCTTGTGTAGTTGCGGTTCAGCTATTCTTCCTTTCCTTTCCTTTCCTTTGTTGTTCTCGCCACGGTAAAAGAGAGAGTATTTTAGAATGCTTCGCGATGTGTGCAATAATGTTTACAAATTTAATTTGATATTGAAAATAATTTGAGGTACTCATTACTAACTAAAAAGCTATATTTTCTAAAAGGATCAATAATAACCTAGGTCAGCAGTAAGTGAAATCCATGACAAAAACTATGGTTCTTGTCTCTAACTAAAACAATATTTAATGAATTGCTGAAAATATATATATAGATATATAGATAGGGAAATGAGCAGTTGCAACATTTTTGGAAAAATACACTAAGCTTTCTTATTAGTTTCGATAATATATTTTTCTCAAATTAAAAAAAGGGTTAGAAAGATACCTTAATAGTTGTAGACAAAGCGAAGGTGTTGTGTATGTATTGGCAAATATATATGTTAAAACTGCAGAAAAAGAAAACAACAAAGAATTAGAAAATGTGAGTGCATAAAGTGGAATTTGTATCAAGTTAGTTAGAATTAATTACCATAAAGTAGAAAAACAAAGTTGTCTAAAGAATATAGAAAAACATATGCAGGGTGATACGTCCTATCTCCCGAGGAGAGTAGTCCGTATGTGAAGAATGATCGGGATGGGCTCGTCCTGCCACGAGATGACAGTCCGAGGTATGTATGAGTTGGGGAGTGAGGTTGTTGTAGAGAGATTCTGACTCTGACCTATGTGATCTCTCTGTATATGTAAAATCTCGACCCCCGTTTAATGGGGTTTTGTGCCTTATATAGGCTGATGTGTAACTGTTTCCTAACCGCTATCTCGGTGGTTATCCCGCATGTTGGCGGTAGGACGGTTATTATGACCACGTTTGGTGGTTATCCCGCGTTAAGGCGGTATAGGCTTATTTCGGGTCGAGTTCGACCTTTTCAGGGCCTTCGGCCTGTTTTATTCCTGGATCTTTTAAGTATCTCGGGCTTTGGGCCTCTTTACCTTGGCTCCGGACTGGCTCCTAAAAGGAAGTCCGAATCCCGGGCTTTCATTGGCCTAAAGTTTATAAGTTAAGGGCCTTGGGAACATGGCCCTATCACAGGGCAACGGCATTTACCGGGGCACTTTTTATCATCCTAAACGATTGTGTCTATAACCGGTTAATGATACGGCTATGGATGTACATAACTGGTTGCTTTATGGGTAGATGCAATAGTAAAAGGAGTGGTTTGGGAGTATTGGGAGCCTACTTAGTTTTAATAGCAGCACTTTTTACTATTTGAGTTACACTGTAAATTTAGCAATTAGTTACAAGGACTAGTTGGTCCGCGTAACAGCCCTGTAAATTTTTTTTATCTCAATATATCTTAGTGGAACCTTTCCACTATCCCTAAAAAAAAAAAACGATTGTGTCTATACTTGTTATCTATGTTTATTTCTCCAAATCCTGTAACCTATAACCAACAGTGATTATTTTGTTAGTTTTGACTATTATTACTATAGAAGGACAATATAGTCTAGTAGAAAATATTAGTAAAATAAAGATGAAACAAATCTTGAAAATGAGAGAATTTTTTTTGAAAAACAATTAAATAAAAATAATAATCTGAAATTTAATTTATTTTCTACATTTATGAGAATTATATATTTTGACGTGCTTTCAAATTGCCAAAATCTACCATCACTTTTTGTATTTATACAGGTGAAGTTAAGAAGTTTTTGTATTTTGGGTGTGAAGTGGAGGATGAATTGGATTTGAAGATGTCATGTCAATTGACACATAAATGCACAATCCATTTATTTTTTGTTATGGATTGTGCATTTCCACCAAATTTTAGCTTATTAAATACATAATCTGAGGAGAAAACGTTTAAAAAGTACAATCAGTCATAATTAACAGTATATGTTTTGTTAAGAAATGATTAATTGGTGCACCTAAACACTTTCTTATCATTTGTCTTGGTATAATCACATAATTAATCCATATAGAATCAATAATTGATAAATGAGACATACTTTTTTTTTTTTGCTTTGCATTTTTTTTTTTTACCAAACTTAATAATCTCGTCCCATGTATATATCTAATAAAACATGCATTTTTTTAGAATTATTTCAAAATCGTGTGTAGGTTTTAAATTAATTTTTTTTTTATGTGATACATAAATTTTTTGAGAAGTATCCATTTATGAGTAGAACTAAGGTGCTCTTAAGCTCACCAAGCCCTTTGTGAGCTTAACACAAAAACCTATCGGATTGACTTCAAACGACATTTCCAAACTGTTAGATGTTCAATCTATATTAAAATGTGCTTGGAGACCAAATTTTACATTTTTTGGAATTTTTTTACTATTTATTAAACTGGTTTGAAAACCGCTGTTTTTATTAAATTTCTGGAGCATTGAAAAACAGCGGTTTTCAAACCAGCTTAATAAATAGTAAAAAAAATTCAAAAAATGAAAAATTTGGTCTCCAAGCACATTTTAATATAGATTGAAGATCTAACAGTTTGAAAATGTCATTTGAAGTCAATCCGATAGGTTTTTGAGTTAAGCTCACGGTTTGACTTGGTGAGCTTAGAGCACCTTAGTTCTACTCTCCATTTATTTCCAAATAAACAGATTTCAGAGCCTTAAATTATCTAGTCTGGTTGGGCCCAGGCCCACTTCGTTTAGAGCACAGACAAATAAGTATCTGTTGTGGGCTTGGCATACTTGAATAGAAATTTGGGTCTATAGACGAATAAGTATCTGTTGTTGGGCTGACAACATAAATTATGGGCCATTTATGGGCTGTTTCATATCCAACTCGGGTAAAGATGTTGGGTCCTACTTGACTATTAGGATGTTAAGAAAATTAAATATCTTGAAACATGACAAATATTTCATGGTTATTTAAATTTTTAATTTGTAAATAAGGCTCAATAAATTAATTTTATTCTGAAATGAAAGATACAGTGAATTAAAAATATGAGGCGGCTTATGGGACTTTGCAAAGTACAATATGATTAAGAAACTAAGTTTACATTTCCTAGCATGTGTAATATGAGAAAACAACAGCTTTTAATTATAAAGCATAATATTTAAAATTTATAAAGTTCAACTCTTTTTTTTTAAATGTTTATGCGACATTGGAAAGTTTGAATTGGCATTTACTATTTCTTAAAGAAGAGTGGTATATTCTTTTACATAATCAAATACATGTTATGGCATTTATTGTTAACAACAACATTACTATTTCTTAAAAAAAATTAAAATATTGAGAAAGAACCGATTTTTGATCTAGTGGTAAAGAACAACACTTTTTGTGTGAAAAATATTTTATTGACATTAAATAAAAGTTAAAAAAAACTAGATTATAATCTTTCAGATATTACAGTACCATCTCTCTGAATTAATTTCTTCGGATTCGTTCCCTTCTCTTCTCGAAGAATATTTCGGAATTATATCGAATTGCGAGAAATTATGTGGCTTTTGTATCCAAAATCATCTCTATCAACACATCCAAATACTCAATTCAATATTTAGTGTTCAAGCAAAACAAGTTGAAAATATGAAAATGATGAGTATTGCATGCGAGTATAACTTGCGGTGTATTTGGATGGAGGAGTAGGTTAGTAAGAATAGTGAGGTAATCTTAAATTAAGAATAGTAGCTAACTTAACATTTTGTTGGGTTAGTAGAATAGTGAGTTAATCCACAAAAAAACAAATAAAAAATAATTGGTAGCTCTTGATTCAAATGTGAGTAAGCTAAAAAAAATAGTATTATTCTGAAGTTAGTTCTATTCTTACTCCAACCAAATGCACTCTTAAAGAGTTTGATGACATATACCATTTAGAAAATCAAATCAATATATAGATCATTAATTAACCTCAAATTTTAAGGAATTGAATGTCGATGTCCGTTCTAATAACATAATTCATATTGTCATTTAGTTTATGATCTCAAACGAAAGAAAGAAAAAAGGCCAGAGTTGCTTCTTTAATTAATTACCTCTTCAAAACTAATATTTGATATCTACCGGCAAAATCAATCAGTATTTAATCACTTGCTCCTGAACAATCTTGTTAAAGGAAGAGGAGAGAGAGGGGTGTGGAGTAGGGCTGGACAAAATTGCTCAAACTCGTAACTCGCTCATTTACAACTCGAGTCAGTTCCAACTCGAGTTGGCTGACTCGTTTAATAAATGAGCTGAGTTTGAGCTTACCCCAACTCGCTCATTTATAACTCGAGTTACATAGAATTGGTTACAATAAATTCCAAAAATTGTTTTTGTTAAGCTATTGTATGAAAAATTACTAGTGCTTATGTACTAAGTTGATGTATAAAAAATTGTTGGTGCTTATGTACTATTGTTGTATGAAAAATTACTGGATACTGATAAATTCTTTTACAAGTAGTATGTAATTAACTGGTTAAACGAGTTATAAACGAGTTGTGAGCCAATTCGAGTTGATAACGAGCTAAGTTCGAGTTGGCTCTACAACTCGTTATTACCATCCCCACTCGAGTTGACTCGCTCCTTTATTTAATGAGCTGAGTTCGAGTTGGGGGTAACTCGCTCAAACTCGGCTCATTTACAGCCCTAGTGTGGAGGAGATGATTGAATAATTTTTTTTTATTTTTTTTTATCACAGTTTAGTCTGAAGATACTCAACACTCACAGGAGAGAATTTAAATCCATTCCATTGCGTTACGCAAGTGAATGGTTGATTGAGTTTTATTGGACATATTTACTTGTTTCGTAACAACAAAATTTGAAGAAATGAGGAAGAAAAAAGAAGCAACTTCTATATACAAATTCAACAAATTTTGTGATCGAGACTCGAGAGATAGATGAGATGAACTTTTATGGTGCTTCTTTCTCTTCTCTTCCTTATTTTTTCTTTAATAAGATTGTTAATTTGTTATGAAATACATTATAAGAGACGAGACACTTATTATTTTGAAAGAGTATCCGTAGTAAACCTGAATTAATCCCACTCCAGCGATTATTTCAGGTTTGCCTTAAATGTACGGAGCTCTTTAAGATTAGTGTCAGGTTAAAATAAACAGTCTGAATTTCATTATTCTGAGGTCCAATGACTGAATTTCAAAATTTTGATCTTTGAAGTTCTTTTAATAATCTCAAATGTTTTATGTGGAATTTTTTTTATAAATCATAAATAAAAAATTGATTTTTAGGAAACCAACATGATTACTTATTTTTAAAAAGAAACCATCAGAACTGAAATGCCATTTCGGTCCCGAATTTTTTTTTTTTGGGACCGAAATGGCATTTCAGTCCCGACTAGTTTCACAAAAAAAGGCTGTAAAAAGCTATGAAAAGCTGTGAAACTAGTCGGGACCGAAATGTCATTTTGGTCCTAAAAAAAAAAAAATTTCCGGGACCGATCTTATAGTTTTTGTAAAAAAAAAAATAATCATGTTGGTTTTCTAAAAATTAATTTTTTAATTATGGTTTATAAAAAAATCCTTTTATGTGTGTTTGCTTTCTTTAATGCACCTTGACACATGGGACCATGGTAGGTTGTTTTTTCAATCTCCAAATATGAAAATCTTGTAATATTCATTTAATGCTTGAAACAACGACGTGAACAATAAAAATATATATTCATAGACGTATCCATCCTGCTACCACCATTAATATATAGTTATGACAAATTTTAAATAAGAAAATTTCCCGAATTTTTTATTAATATCCAAAAATAAAATAAAATTACCAAAAATACCGAAGGGTAGGACGAAATTCGAAAAATACCCATTCCGGAAATTTTTTTTTCCGAACTAAGCCTCTAAACCCGGAAATTTTTTTTCCGAACTAAGCCTCTATATCCGGAAATTTTTTTTCCGAACTAAGCCTCCAAATCCGGAAATTTTTTTCCGAACTCTAAACACGGAAATTTTTTTTCCGAACTAAGGGCCTATATAAACCCCATTTCGCTGTCTCCTCCCTCCCAGCGCAGCAGCCCAGCCAAGGTTAGTTTTTATTTATTTATTATAATATTTAATTATTTAATTATTTAGTTTTAAATAGTTTAGAATTTGTAGAATGGTCCAGAATAATTTAGAATTTATAGAATGGTCCAGAATAGTTTAGAAAATACCAGAATAGTCCAGAATAGTTTAGAAAATACCAGAATAGTCCAGAATAATTTAGAAAATACCAGAATGGTCCAGAGTAATTTAGAAAATACCAGAATGGTCCAGAGTAATTTAAAAAATACCAAAATGGTCCAGAGTAATTTAAAAAATACCAGAATGGTCCAGTATTATTTAGAAAATAGCAGAATGGTCCAGAATAATTTAGAAAATACCAGAATGGTCCAGAATAATCTAAAATGATTTAGAATTTTTTCAGGAACCTCTTTTTTTCTCGGATCCCTTTCGGAGCTCTGACTGTCTGATCACTCGGCTCTTCGATTGAGGTTTTTTTAACTTTATTAATTTTAATTTTAATTTATAATATAATTAATTAGTTTATTTTAAATACTTTAGAATATTGTCCGAATAATTTAGAATTTGTCAGAATATTCCAAAATGGCCATGATTAATTTAGAAAATACCAGAATGGTCCAGAATAATTTAGAAAATACCAGAATGATCCAGAGTAATTTAAAAAATACCAAAATGGTCCAGTATTATTTAGAAAATACCAGAATGGTCCAGAATAATTTTGAAAATACCAGAATGGTCTAGAATAATCTAAAATGATTTAGAATTTTTTTAGGAACCTCTTTTTTTCTCGGATCCCTTTCGGAGCTCTGACTATCTGATCACTCAGCTCTTCGATTGAGGTTTTTTTTAACTTTTTTAATTTTAATTTTAATTTATAATATAATTAATTAGTTTATTTTAAATAATTTAGCATATTGTCCGGAATAATTTAGAATTTGTCAGAGTATTCCAAAATGGCCCTGAATAATTTAGAAAATACCATAATGGTTTAGAAATGACCAAATAATTTAGAAAATACCAGAATAGTCCAGAGTAATTTAAAAAATACCAGAATGGTCCAGTATTATTTAGAAAATAGCAGAATGGTCCAGAATAATTTTGAAAATACCAGAATGGTCCAGAATAATCTAAAGTGATTTATAATTTTTTCAGGAACCTCTTTTTTCTCGGATTCCTTTCGGAGCTCTAACTGTCTGATCACTCGACTCTTCGATTGGGGTTTTTTTTTACTTTTTTAATTTTAATTTTAATTTATAATACAATTAATTAGTTTATTTTAAATGATTTAGAATATTGTCTGAATAATTTAGAATTTTTTAGAACATACCATAATGGTCCAGAGTAATTTAGAAAATACCAGAATGGTCCAGAGTAATTTAGAAAATACCAGAATGGTCCAGTATTATTTAGAAAATAGCAGAATGGTCCAGAATAATTTAGAAAAATTCAAGATAATTTAGAATATTGTTCGAATTTTGTAGTATGGCAGACTTAGTACTGAAGCATACATTTAGCCCCTTGTTGTGGATAGCTCACGGCAATCATAGGGTATCTCAGGCGTCGAAGGAGGTAAGCATTTACTTATTTCGTTTTTCATAACTCGGTCAGTAATCAAATTATATTGTAATTGATTTTTTTTCCTAATTTAGAGTAAAGATATTTTAACCGTGAGACACTATCGACACAAATGCGAGTATCACAAGGACTATGCACCGTTATTAATTCGAATGGGCTTATATCAGCTCGCGACAATGCCTGATATCACCCTCGATGCGGCCCTCATTCATGCACTTGTCGAGCGGTGGCGTCCGGAGACGCACACCTTTCATCTTCCTTTCGGAGAGATGACAGGTATTAACTAATTCAAATAAATTTGTTTTTTAGTTTCTTACTGACATGCAAAAATAAATTACAGTAACGTTGGAGGATGTGAGTTGTTTGTGGGGTTTGCCTATTTCGGGGGATCCTGTAACGGGAATTACAGACACGGCGAGTATTCATGATCGATTGTATGAGCTGCTAGGCATAAAAAATGATGAAATCAAGGGGTTCATGAAAAAGATGGGAAAGGATGAGAGAACGTCCGACATGCTTTTGGCGAAAAAAGCGCTCCGTGAGCGCTTCAGAAGACTGCCCACGGGTGCGAGCGAGCAAGAAAAGAGATGGTTAGTATTTTTTCTATTTAAAACCCTATTCGTATTTTGCATTTTCAATAATGTACTCACATTTTAATATTTGGTGATCAGGTATGTCCGTGCATTTATCCTTGACATGTTAGGGAATACCATGTTTGCCGACAGTAGCGGGGACGGGATACCGTTGTGGTATCTCAACATGGTGGACAATTTGGACGAGCCGAGGAATTACAATTGGGGCGGAGCTGTTCTCGCATATTTATACCGAAATCTATGCCTCGCATGCAATCCTAACTGTCACTCTATGCATGGTCCCACGATGCTTCTGCAACACTGGTCGTGGAGCCGATTTCAAGTTCACCGGCCGTTATTTCCGAGATCTCAACCGGCATGGGGCGCCGAAACAGAAGATACTTGCCCAGCTTATGGTGAGATATGGAAAGGCCCACATGATTGGGAGAGCTCGTCGCATTCAAAACCCACCGGTCCAGGTATCCCCCGCAACCAGTTTCAGCTATTGACGGACAACATGGTGGAGTGGCAGTCGTACGCGCATGTTTACCACAATCTTTCGAGAAGAACTCGGGCGGACCAGGTATATTGTAATAAAGTCGCATACTTTCTTCTATTTATGTCATCATAATTATAAATTCTGCATAACATTTCAACTATAAATTTTTCAGCCGTACTACTTGTACCGCGGTCGTCTTATTTTTTATTGGATTGTGGAGCATCACAATCCTGATCGATGCATGCGACAATTTGGAAAATGGCAAGATATCGGGCCACCGGCTCCCCCCTGAATAGGGACGACCACGAAGAGCTACACAAGTAATATTCACACTATTTATGTGGTTTATTTGTTTTTGTGTACTTATGTACTTATTTATTTTACTAATATTGTAAACAGGTTGAAATGGGGCTCAAAGAGGAATGCGAACTGGGCGGAAGTGCACCGCCGACATGTGAACCATGCGACACAATATGCACAGCATGTGTACGAAGTAGGCCATCCGTGGGATCCGAATGACATTGTAAGATATCGAGCATGGTACCAGCATAATGGCATGGCATCTGTCTTCTTGTTTGGCACGCACGTATTTGGAATGGATCGCAATATTCCGGTTCCTAGAGACGAGCATTCGAAGTCTGGATACATTCCCAGCGGATCGACATTTGTTCGAAATGTAATCATTTCTAACTCCGGAATTTATAAAACATTTATTACATATCATTTCTTATATTTCGATTATGTGTACAGGCATTGCGTGGGATTGGAGAGTTGGCACATGGCACAAAAACATTCTTCACCAAGGGTCTCCGTGCAATTGGCAAGGGGAAAATGAGGCTAGGTATGTGCCTTTGCAGTGATAATGGTTACGGAGACCGTGCGCGTGCCATGTTGGATGAGTCGGGGGTCCCACCTAATTGGGAAGACATTTCATCTACCGAGAGTGCGCCGCTGGGAGCGGAGCCATACCTAGCGGCACCTGTATTCGAAGGCCCAGATCCAGTGCAGGGCTGGTTGTATGATGGCTCTCAATGGAGAAATTACATCCCGCCAGGAGAGTTCGAAGTGAATACTCCACTAGCACCTGCAGACGCCGGACAGGTATGAATTCATATCATTAGAAGCTGATTTCAAATTTAGTTTATAGTTAAAAAACTGTGTATGAATTGAAGGCACAGGAGTACGAGATACCGCAATCGCAGGAGTATGAGACACCGCATTTGCAGGCGCAGGGGTTCGACATAGAGATTCCGCAGGGGTATGAATGGATGAATTCAATATTCGACACTGGAGCCAGACATGTATGTAGTACTTTAATTGAAGTAATTTTCTTTTTTAATATATAATGAACTAAATTAAACAAATGTGTTTCAAATGCAGATGTCTCAGGATCAGGCGAATGAAATAGAGCAAATGCATGTTGATCAAGCCACATTCGAATCACTGCAGCAGTGGCAGGTTCATCCGACTCCAGGTCGGAACATTGATATCCGTGATGATGGGGCGTCGTCTTCTTATCCACCTCCTCCAGTGGATCCCACTGACGGGCTGCGACGTTCACAGCGTGAGAGACATGACCCTTCTCGCTTCTCGCATTCTGAGTATCCGGACCACGTTGTACATGCACAGCGTGGCCCGTAGGAGTTATATATTTTATGTTGTCATTTGTGTTTTATCTTTTGGTATCTGTTTTACCTGTAGGACTACTTGTATATTTTGATATGATTTTCTTTATCTTTAGGTATTATTTGCATCTTATAACTTAACAATTCCATCGAAACCGTCTTCTATAACTTAACAATTCCATCTCAACCGTCTTCTATAACTTAATAAATATGCTTCAAAAATAACAAAACGAAGAAAAACAAATAGAATTAAAACATTCAGAACTATTAAATAATTCAAATTGTACAACATAATTTTCAAATACAAACTAAACTAGATTTTCGACAACAGACTGAACAACATACTACTTCTTAGCACACATGTTAATTTCTACGACGCAGACTTAAATGTTGTCCGATGGTGCGCCAGGAGGATGTACTTCTTCTTGCTGGTTGCTCTGCCACTGCTTGCGCCTGTCTTGCTGCCTCCTCTACATTGCAAGTGGATCATGTATTAAATTGTGAAATTAATTAAAACAAGCATTTATATTTGGTTGACCAATTGTACCTGCTGCATTCCGATCAATTGTCTCACGATGAGGCTGATGTCCGAGTCTCCGACCACGCATCCTGTCCATTTTCATCGGTATGCGGTCGTGCCTTCTCCTTCCTTTTTTGATCAGTCTCTTCTCAGGTATAATTTTTGGGCCGTTGTATATAGGCCATTCATTTTGGTTGCCTTTCGGTCCCCAATGTCCGCCCCATGTTTGTACCACTATTGACATACGGTACAAGGGGTTGATGTATAGATTTACATCATATCTCATTTCGTGGACAACCGCCATGAAATGAGAACATGGTATGCCGGTCAATTGAGGCTTCCGACATTCACATTCAACCTTGTTATTGTCCGTGACAACAACCCTATACCCGAAATCCCTACGGGTATACTCAAGTCTCGGCTGATTACGCCTTGCTGGAAGTTTTTCACCCTTGACGAGAACCTCAAACAGCCCATGACCGCTGCGATAAGGAATCACAGTCATGTCCCTTCCTTTTTCGATACGCTTTTGCAATAACTTACTTACCCGGTCGGACCACACCTGACCATGTTGCATTCTCATTTGAGCTTTGTTCCATCGTTCGAAAAACCATTTATTCAACTTATAGAACGTGTCCTCCACGACCGCTGCAACCGGTAATCGCCGACTAATTTTGAACACGGCGTTCAGTGACTCTGATCCATTTGTTATCATTATCCCCCATCGGTGACCTCCGTCTAATGTTTGATACAACTTCTCTGGACGTGGAAGCTCGTCTTCATCATTAGGGTTCCTCTTACCCACCTTGTTAAGGTAGTCGACAGCCTCCGGATAACCAATTTCAAAGTCTTGTAACATCTCCTGCAACCTCCTAGGTTTGCATTTGTTCACTCCAGCTATGAACATGTCGCTAACCGCTCTCTTACGCCCCACGTGCTTGAAGAGGTTTTCGGCAACATGTTGAGAACAATACCGATGCACACATTGATCGGTAGACTCATCCCATCCGAGAAGCGGATCCTGAAAAACGGCTTTAATTCCCAAATGTCTATCCGATATGACACAAAAAAACGATTATCTCCAATTACTTCCAACCTCAACCATCTCATAAAAAAACCCCAGTTGTCAGCGCTTTCTTTCTCCACAATTGCAAAAGCCAATGGAAGCAATTGGTTTTCGGCATCGTACATACATGCCATTAGCAGCCTACCTTGGTACCGTCCCGACATGAAACATGCATCGATACTAATCACTGGTCTCAGGAACGGTATCGCTGCAATACACGCTCCAAATGCCCATGCCGCTCTATGGAAATGCCTCTCAGTTTCTTTGTCAGTCGGGGTCGAGGTCACACAATACTTAGTTCCTGGATTGTTTCTTTGGATGACTTCTAATAGTGGAATAAGCAAGTTGTACGAGCTCTCCCAACTCCCAAACAGATTTGCAATAGCAAGGTCACGGCCTCTCCATAATTTATTGTACTTGGGAGTTACCTTATCATATCTCTGCATGACGAGATCTCGGATATGATTTATAGAAGAGCACACATCCATTCTAATGGTCTTATCAATCGCAAGGGCAACCATCTCTGCCGTAAGCTGACAATGATCAGTACGTGTTGCCGATACTGTGCACGTATGAGGAAGTGCTTGTTTGGTAATAATCCAAGATTCTGAAAGACCGTTCTGCTTCGCGCATACCTTAAATTTACAAAACTTATCTCTGCACACCACCTCGTAACGTCTAGGTTCGCTTCTAAGAACCTTGCACTCACAATTATTATCGAGATGGAACTCATTGATTGCTATCCTTAGAGCCGTTTTCGACTGATAAACTACACCCTTAGCCAATGGATTATCGAATGTTTTTTTGACCTGCCGAAAAAATCGACATCTGCAGGCTGAAAACCGGATATGTCATTGAAACTATCAACCGGATGTGTCATATTTTCCCGACCAGTTATCGGGTACTGTGCTTCACGGGACCGTGATTGTGGCTGGCTGAGCGATTCAATATCATCGTCGGAACCCGATGACTCACCTGAGAGCCTCTCATCTCCACTCTCCAAACTGTCAGAATCAATTGCATCCACAGGGGCATGCGAATAATCACGTAGCTGTCTACGGGCCCGACTGGTACTGGGTCGGGATGTGCTTGGTAGATCCACAGAGTTCCGACTGGTACTGGGTAGAGGTCTAACTGGTAGATCCACAGAGTTGCTACCGATACTGGGTCGGGGTCTCTGTACATCCATAGAGTGCCGACCGGTACTAAGTCGGGATCTAACTGGTATTGGGTCGGGATCCACATGATTCTGACTGGTACTGGGTCGGGATCGAGGTTCAGGAATCTGCCTGGTATAGTTCGGTTCCAATTCTACATACAACTCCAGAACCGGTAACCTTTGTGCAAAAGACGACACAATTTCTAAAACCATTTCGAACGATTGTTGGTCCATTACCGGTACTAATTGATGGTCACGTCCCCCATCGGTAGACATATTAAACTTGGCTTGGATTTCCAGATTTGCTTGACTAGCATTATACCCAACCAATTTAAAAATCTCATTCCGAAGATAATCAAAGTTGTGGTTCACGGTTAGCGGTAATGAGTATTTAGCTCGGGTACTGTAAAAGACCCCGTCATTATTGTATTTGATTTCTCCTCCAATAAAAATCTTCACATAAATAGTTGTCATTTTCAGTTTCGATTGGTCTGGCAATTTAAAAAATAACAACATATAAGTAATTAAAAATTGTCCGGACCTCTAAAAATTATTCTATAACCATTTTATAATTTTCTAAATTATTCAAGACCATTTCCAATATTTCTAAATTATTCTACATCATTTTGGAATTTTTTAAATTAATAGGGCAATATTCTAAACTATTTTGGAATTTTATAAATTGTTATAAACCATTTTGGAATATTCTAAAAAATTCTAAATTATTTGGACAATTTTCTTAAAAATAAAAAATTATTTGGAATGAACTAATTAATTATAATATAAATTAAAAAAAAATAACCTGAATCGAAGATCGGATCAATCAGACAGTCTGAGCTCCGGAAGGGATCCAAATGAAAGAGGTTCCTAAAACAATTCTAAATCATTTTAAAATTTTCTAAATTTTTCTAGACTATTTTGATAATTTCTAAATTATTCTACACCATTTTGAATTTTTTTAAATTAATTTAGCAATATTTTAAACTATTTTGGAATTTTATAAATTATTCTAAACCATTTTGGAATATTCTAAAAAATTCTAAATTATTTGGAAAATATTCTAGAAAATAAAAAATAATTTGGAATGATCTAATTAATTATAATATAAATTACAATTTAAAAAAAAAATAACCTGAATCGAAGATCGGATCAATCAGACAGTCAGAGCTCCGGAAAGGATCCAAAAATGAAAGAGGTTCCTAAAACAATTCGAAATTATTTTAAAATTTTCTAGACTATTTTGATAATTTCTAAATTATTCTACACCATTTTGAAATTTTTTAAATTATTTTAAATAATTAACAAATAAATAATTAGAAATTTAAATAATTTAAAATAATTTAAATAACTTACGGTGAGAGAGCGAGAGATTGAAGCTGCGAGTGAGATTGAAAGTGAGAGCTCAGCGGTTTTTATAATCGAATTCAGTGCAAAACCGGATAAAATTTTTCCGGAAATTCAATCTAAAACCGGATAAAATATTACCGGAAATTATGTTCGGAAAAAAAATTTCCGTAAATTTGGACTTATTTCGGAAAAAAAAAATTCTGGACTTAGAATTCGGATAAATTTTTTCCGGAGTTTGAATTGAATTTCCGGAAAAAAAATTTCCGGAGTTAAAGGCTTAATCCGGAATTTTTTTTTCCGGTTTGGATATATTTCGAATTTCTGCACTGACATGGTCATTTTTTGTAATTTATTTTATTTTTTGGATATAAATAAAAAATTCGGGAAAATTTCTATTGAGCCACGATGACAAATAAGTCACAAACTTTATCTAGCTTTAATCCGGTGCAAATGACAATATTATTTGGAAATTATAATTTTTTTCATAAATATTAAATAGTTTAATCACTTAACATTCAAACTCATTACTAAACTCATTACTGATCACAATATACAATTTTGTAATAAAAAAAGATTATAGTAAAAACTAATTTGGCAAAAAAAGTAACATTTAACAATATATATTTAGAACAAAATATATTATTGTTTTAATTAAATAAATGCGTCACTAATAGTAAATGAGACAAATTGTAAATATAAAGTTAATAAAAATTAAACATAAAATTTATCACGCACCGACGAAATGAAACCTATTGCCAGGGGCGGACCCACATGGTCACAGGGAGGCAACTGCCTCCTCTGGATTTTGAGTTTTAGTGGAGATCTATCGGTCCCGACTAGGGCTAGGCACCTGGGCAAAATTGTTCAAACTCGTAACTCGCTCATTTACAGCTCAATTTAACTCGCTCATTTACAACTCGAGGCAGTTCCAACTCGAGTTGGCTGACTCGTTTAATAAATAAGCTGAGTTTGAGCGTACCCCAACTCGCTCATTTATAACTCAAGTTGGCTAACTTCCTAAGTTGTTGTTTTCTTTGAGTGGACCTATCACCTATGTATTATATTTTTTTTTATTAATTGTTTTATTAATTATGTTTGAATTGTTTGTATTTAGATAAACTATGGCTATTTTAATTATTTGTGTTTAGATAAATTCTTCTACTAGTAGCATATAACTAAGAAAATTAACTGGTTAAATGAGTTATAAACGAGTTGTGAGCCAACTCGAGTTGATAATGAGTTGAATTCAAGTTGGCTCTACAACTCATTATTACCATTCCAACTCGAGTTGACTCATTTATTTAATGAGCTGAGCACGAGTTAGAGGTAACTCGCTCAAACTCGGCTCATTTACAGCCCTAGTCTCGACTGACTTTGCCTCCTTGAAAGTTTTTTTACCCCTCTCTGGATGTTTGATTTGTAATTCGGGTTAAATTTAGGGTTAAAATTGAAATAAATTTGTTGAATTTTGATTGGTAATTAGAATTATAAGTTAGAGCATCAGAATTTACAAGTCAAAGCATTATAAAGTATAAATTAAAGTATTATTTTTTATCGAGTACTCAATTAGTTAATGGATTTAAATCCAATTCGTTATTTTTTTATTCTCACAAAAAGTCCTGAATCCGCCCCTGCTTATTGCCACCTCCATCTCCAACGATAAAGAAAGTTAATCTGAAAAAAAAAAACAAATTAATATTGTTAAAAAATGTCAACTGTACGGCTGTGCCTCTTTAATATCAACACTTGCATCTAACCCATATGCTAAAATTGCAAATTTGCAACCATGCATGTGCTGCACGTATATATATCCTAACGTACGCTATACATCAGCCATGAAATTGAATAGAAGGTGTAAACATGCAATCTGACTAAAATGCTGGTTTTTTGAACTCTTCTAAGTTTCTAACAGTATTTTGGTGAAGTCGAGGTTTGAACCAGTGTTGTAAATAACGGTATGCGGTCGTCGGACGGACATGTTACTGCCAAGTGATTAATCAGAAATAATCGGAAATAATTGAGAATAATCGGCCGATTAATCGGAAAAATTCATGACGGTTTGGTCACCGTTAACGACTAATCGGCTGATTAATCGGCCTAGGTTTGAACCAGTAAAAAAAAATATTTATAAAAAATAATTAAATTTTTTAAAGAAAAATTGACTGAATCATTAATTCAGTTCTTTTAAACACTTTTAAAGGAACCGAATTATTAGTGTACCGTTCCGTTGCATGGAATTTATATTCTCTAAGGTAACATAATATTTAAATTTAGATATGGACCGTCCGATCTGCTTGACACAAATATTAAATGAGTCCATGCATTCTATCTTGAGCCGAATTGGCTTGAATTCTGATCAAACAGTATGAATTCAGATTCAAATATTTTGTTACCTCAGAGGATATGGACTCCTCCGCATGCCCTGCCACAAAAAATCCTCCCGACTCAAATGTTAGGGCCTGTTCGGCAGACGGACGGGAACGGAAATGAGAACGGAATTCAGGAAATTTTGAACTACTGATTACTGTGAGCGTGGAACAGAAAACACGACCTCACACTAATTTTTTTTTCCACGTGCACAGTAATTGCGCCGAACTGGCCCTCATTCTTTTAAAACTACCTAAAAGTAACCGAATTAATATTTTTTTATGAGAGCCAAATTTTCATCACTGATCCAAATATTGTTCTATATTATTTTTTAATAAAAATTTAGAAATAAAAATTCTGTTAAAGCAGATTCAAGTCAGAGTAACTTTAGCGAGCGTACATGGCACGCTCCATAATAGATTAATAATAGCACGCCAAATGGAGAAGATAAAATTTTGACAAAATAACAAAAAAGAAAAAGAAAAATTAATATTAATTGGAGGCGATAAAATCTGACTTCATATGAATTCAACTTCCGGGCCATTAATATTATTTGACCTTTGTTTCTGTTATTGGCCCCAATCAATTGAACATCTGACCTTAGTAGTAACGGTATGAACAAAAAAGTTTTTATTAGGGTTGCAGAGCATTAAATTTGATCAAGTCAATATGATATTCTGACACGACCCTTCACGTCAACTTGTGCTATTTTGTTTCTATAGTTTGGAGGAAAAATAAAAATATTCTGTGAGAATAAAGGATGGTTTGATGGAATTCGGGCGAATTAAGGGCCTGTTCGGCTGCCAGAACGTGAATGGACTTGGGTTCGGATCCAATTTGAATTGCCGAAATACTGTGCGCGTGGAAAAAAAAAAAATTCACTCTGAGTGAATTTTTTTTTTACACACGGGCACAGTGACAGCTGAACAGGCCCTAAGTGTGTATGAATCTTAGTACAAATTAAACGGTTTTGATTGAACGTCAGATCAAATTTGGTCTCCTTTCCTCGGTATATGTAGGTTTTGTATTAGAAAAGTTGCACAGTGTATCTAATTTATTTGTCGACTTGTAGAAGGGACGAAACTAAAATTTTTAAATAGGAGGACTAAAATTAAAATAATCCGTTTATGTTTAATGTTTATGAACAAACTTAGATAGACAACAATACAATTAACTGTTTATGGGATCCGACTCTGCTGCTTTTCTCAGAGAAAAGCAGGGTTCTGCTTTTCCGATCCCAACTATTTAAAATTTTTCATTCGCGTATCTCGATAAATAAATTTTTTCATGCACAAATCTCAAAAAATTTGAATGGTTGGGATCAGAAAAGCAGAACTCTGCTTTTCTGTAAGAAAAACAGTAGTCCGTTCCCTGTTTATGTACAATGATAACAACACAATTGTTATTTTTTTCTTCAATTAATTCTCTTTTAGCCAGTAGAATTAGAAGAGGTCCACAGACTGAAAGAGTAAAATAGACTATTTATTTTCAAACCAAGCTACTTTTGAAATCCATGTTGAACCCAAATAATCTGAATCTTCATTGAATTCACCACTAAAATGACTATTTACCATTGTAGAAAATTAAATGTTGCTTGCTCTGTAAATTTGAACAAAAAAAATAAAAAATAAGTGCATTGTTCTACAATTCCTACAATCTTTGACTTGTCAAACTTGTACAATTCAACAGGTAGGCATTGTTGAAAATGATTGCATTTTTTTTTCCCAAATAAACACACTCTTTGCTTTTGCTGCCTATAAATACTCACCTCATCACCCCTTGTGTCAACTCATCTCTGTTCCTCATCAAGACTCACATATTCAAAGCATTACATACAACTCAAATATTCTACAAAAGGATCATAAAATATATAATGGCTTCCATGAAGGCACCTGTTCTCTTGCTCGCCTACGCCTTGCTCGCGCTTCTCCTCCATCCCTGCCTCTGTCAAGCTACACCTGCCTCTGGCATGTCTAGCACCGGCAAACTTGACGGTTGGTACCGTTACTTTCTTCCAGATTTTCTTTTAGTTATTACTTGACTAAAACAATGAATAATTAATTTCATAATGGTTCATTATGTGGTTGCACAAAAAAAAAACTAACCTTAGTTCTATATCTTAATCAATGTGCTTAGGTAAACTTGTTTTTGCTTCAAGTTTGTGAATTGTACACTTCAAATAAGTAATTTGTTTTGTAGATAGAAAATTAAGTAAGGAATTTTGAAAAGAAATACAATTTCATTTTTGTTGCTGAATAACTTATACTTGTTTTTGTTTTTGTTTTGTGATGCAGCTAAGGCAATTGATCAAGGGATTGCTTATGTGTTGATGCTTGCTGCGCTCCTAATTACATACATTATGCATTAATCAACTCCTGATGTATTCCTACAGCTTTCTTTAATGCATACTACAAAATAATTAAGTTTTGTTATATTTCATGAGGGCGAATAAGTTGCAACAAGTGCAATTAATCAATTCGCTATAATAGGAAAATAGACTTTTTTTTTTTCATGTATACTTCTTTTGTACATTAGAAAAGGTTTGTCATAGGAGATAGGAGTAGGTTCGATGGGCATCGGACCTACTTTTATGTTCAATTGACTCTAGCACCGTACGATTAGCATTAAATCTGTGTGCACGGAAGTTAATACAGACTTGCACGGATTTTGATGCAGAGTACACGAATCTTGATGCTGATCGGATGGTCATCACACCCATCGAACCAAAGTAGCTCTGAATTATTGTCATAGAAGTTGGAAGCAATTAAATAAATAATATGATTTATTATTTTTGTATTCTTCTTTTGTGCTTTTGGTCATGTTCAAATTCATTGTAGTAAAAATGGAAGAAAAAAATTATGAGCATCCAACGTTGTTAATAGATTGATTTCAAGATAGAATTAGGGCGCTCTTAAGTTCATCAAATTTTTTTTTTGTGAGTTTAATTTTAGAATTTATTGAAATAACTTTAAACAATAAATTCTAACCTTTCAAAACGGTGTTTAAATTCTAACCTTTCAAAACAATCTATTTCACAAGTGACGTATTTACGTGTTGAACTTATAAATTTTTGACTTAATTTAGTATAAAGTCAAGCGGTCAAAAAATGAAGGTTTTATAAGTTCATTTTAATGTGTTAATTTTTTTTTTATCATTTTTTTATGGATTGATTTTATACTAAATTAATTCAAAAATTTATAAGTTCGACATGTAAACGCATCACTTGTATAGTATATCGGTTTCAACAGCTTGAATTTGTTGTTTGAAGTCATTCCGATAGAATTTGAAGTTAAACTCACAAAAGACATGGTAAGCTTAACTCAAAAGCTAAGAATATGACCGCTATTTGTCATTGCGGTTCTAATATTTTTCGAATTTTCCAGTTTCAGTGGTCTTTTGATTGATTTTTTTTTTCGGGTGCCAAAACCCGAATTTTTTATTTATATCCAAAAAATAAATCAAATTACAAAAAATACCCATGTTATCTCGAAAATTTGAAAAATACTCAAACCGGAAATTTTTTTTCCGGATTTGGCCTCTAAATCCGGAAAAAAATTTTCCGGAAATTGAACTCAAAATTCGGAAATTTTTTTTCCGGATTTAACATTTTTTTTTTTTTTTTTTTAGAGTTTCCGGAAATTTTTTTTCCGGATTTAACATTTTTTTTTTTTTTTTTTTAGAGTTTCCGGAAATTTTTTTTCCGGATTTAACTTTTTTTTTTTTTTTTTTTAGAGATTCCGGAAATTTTTTTCCGAACTAAATAAATTTTTTTTTTTAAGAGAAAAATAGCTAAAATACTGAAATCTAACACTAAAAAATCGAATTGTTTTTTTAAATATTTGTTTCATTAATTTAAAAAATTTCAAAATGGTGTAGAATAATTTAGAAATTATCAAAATAGCTAAAATACTGAAATCTAACACTAAAAAATCGAATTGTTTTTTTACTACGAATAGGGCCGATTTTGTGCTAAAATACGGTAAATTTACTAAAATACGATAAATTACGCTAAATTACGTATAAATGGGGCTTATTTTGTGGCATCTTTCATAAATCATAAAAAATAGTAAAAAAAATTCCAAAAATAATAAAATTTGGTGTTCTAAAAGTTTATTACATAACTAATTTACTGAGCTACGTAGATTGAATAATAGAAATGAAAATCTTAATCGGAAACTTCAACTGAAGTTTTGAGGCTCTTCTATTTGTTTTTTGGCGATTCTGAATTTAGAAAATTGGCAAAGCTAGTCCGGACGCATGCGCATTTTCGCAAGCTTTCCGAAAAGTGGTCATTTGCTGAAATCGGACACTCGAGCGCCGTTTTATGGCCGTTTGAAGTTTCGTCGTCGTTTTTTCGCCTTCTCAGTGAAGATATTATCCCTATTCGTACGTAATTTAGCGTACTTTACCGTATTCTAGCATAATTCTACATAATTATTGTAATTTAGTGTAATTCAGCATAAATCAAGTAATTTGGCTTGTTTTAGTATAAATATGCTAATTATATATAAAAAAAATGTAATCTAGCAAATATTTAAAAAATAATTTGATTTTTTAGTGTTAGATTTCAGTATTTTAGCTATTTTGATAATTTCTAAATTATTCTACACCATTTTGAAATTTTTTAAATTAATGAAACAAATATTTAAAAAAACAATTCGATTTTTTAGCGTTAGATTTCAGTATTTTAGCTATTTTTCTCTTAAAAAAAAAAATTTATTTAGTTCGGAAAAAAATTTCCGGAATCTCTAAAAAAAAAAAAAAAAAAAAAATGTTAAATCCGGAATTTTTTTTTCCGGATTTGGAGTTCAATTTCCGGAAATTTTTTTTCCGGATTTAGAGGCCAAATCCGGAAATTTTTTTTCCGGTTTGGGTATTTTTCGAATTTTCAAGATAACATGGGTATTTTTTGTAATTTGATTTATTTTTTGGATATAAATAAAAAATTCGGTGCCAAAACTAATGCACTGTCAAGATAACAAAAGCACAACATAGAATAGTCAAAAGATAAAAAAATATGCAAATTTAGAGAGGAGGGATATAAATCTGATGTTATTCTAAAGGGATCACAGGACCCTGTTATTCCTATACCAACTGTTGAAAGTTTCTCATATGCGAATCTCAAGGAATAAAGTATTTCGTGCCCGAATTTCGACAAAGATCAATGGTTGGGATGGGAATAACAGTCCTATTATCCCTTTGAAATAACAGCATATTTATTTCCAGAGAAGAGGGATAGGAGTAACCAACATAATCGAAACGATGTTGATGAGCAATAGCAGCTAGGTGATGTACCTCAACATTGTCGTCTCTATCTCTACTAAGAAACTGACATCTGTATTTACTATTTAGTGTGTTGAGAAATAAGAAGCCCGATTTGCATTATTCAGAATAGGCTCGCCAGTCGTGGGTAGGGATGTAAACGGGTCGGATACTATCCGTAAAAATCCGGATCCGGATCTGTATCCGAATTTTCGTGGATTCGGATATTCGAATACGGATAGTTACAGATTCGGATATGGATACGGATATCTTTTATGCGGATTCGGATGCGGATACGGATTGAGTTTCGGAATCGGATACGGATACGGATAATTATCTGTATCCGTATATTTTAATTTTTTGAATATCCGATAATAATCTCACCTCCTTACCAAAATCTGTCAATGATCGTTGATAGCAGTAATGTCTAGTGCTCTGACTTACCGCTCTTTGGTCTACGAAATATTATATGACTGGTACGCTGCATGAAGTGCAAATATCTCTGTCAATATATTAACCCGCAAAATTTGATTATGTTTGGGCCAACCGACAGATTGACCAGCTCCTCCAGCCGAAATTAGTTTCAACCCCTTTGTTTCTCTCCTCATCGACTCCTCGAGCGCTCTCACAGACGCACTCGAGAGAGAACAAACCGAGCTATTTCTAGGTTTAAGCTCGTTTCGCTCTCATGGATGAATTGCGAGCTAGGAAGAGGCTAAGATACGCACCGCCTAGTGATCGACAGGTTCTTTTCTCTGCTACTAGGGTTATGTTTGGATTTATTTTCCCTATTTTTTGGTTTTTGACCCGAAATGTTTGGGTGAAATTAGGCGGATCGAGGGGGAGCGTCGCCTGCGCGCAGAAAAGACGATCCGGATGGCCATTTCGTTTTTGAGCTGGGGGAGAATCTCACCCATAGATGTAAGATTTGTTACAAATTTTGACTGATTTTATTTACACGCATTACTCATCTGGAATCTCACAAGAACCGAAATTGCATTAAAAATTCTCTGCAAGATGTAAGAATTTATACATTTATTCTCAATTCTTGTTGATTTTATTTCCCTCAGTTTTCTTGTTTGAAAGTTATATTGAAGTCACAGTCCATTTTTGCTGTCCCAATTCATTCTCAAAAATTCTTTTTAGCTTTTGTTTTCATCAGCTAAATTAATGTTGCAGTCAATGGTAAGTTTGACTCTAATATGTCCAAGAATTGACAAGAAACCAAAACTAGCAAGAAAAAGCTTCACTCTTGGATCATCACTAAGCTTTCGAGCTATATTAGGATAAATATATGAATATCAAGTTTTGTACCTTAGAAATTTATACATATTTATTTTAAAATGGAGATAAAGGTGCGGGCCACATTGCATTTTTTTAGTATAGTAATGATATATGAACAATTGAGGGGTTCACACTCTGAAATGAAGATAAAGGGGAAGGGGGTAATTGTAAAGTCTGTGATAGTGTTACTTATACAATACAACACTGGTAGTAAAGAAAATAAATCAGAGACTTTGTCTGCGAACCAGGAAGCGATCAGCAGAAGATATTTGCAAACATTCTAGTTTTCAAATTTTGTGGCTTCGGGTTTTTTTTCCATCACGTCTCATTTTCCTGTTACTTAGAAGAAAAAAATGTCGCACTGCCGCATATTGCCAATATTAAGGACTAGAATTGAACCTGTGAAATTTATGGAATTGCAGATTATTTAAGGATCACTTGCGTAATACCTCCAAGAAAAAGGATATTTTGCTTATCATTTATTCTCACTTGAGTAATAACTCAAAAAAAGAAAGGATCTTTTGCTTATTACTTAATTCTAACTATTTCTTGTTTCTCTTCTTTGGAACTTTTCTCTTCATGCAGATAAGATTCTTAATAAAATGGGTGAAGGTGCAGCTCATTTCTGATCATAATTTATTTTTGTATTTTCGGGTTATTTATATTTTTCAACTTTTGATGTATAAGAAACCCACAAACTGTAGGCACTTTTGGCCGAGTTTTGGAATGTTGGGACCGGGAGAGGCAGGAATATGTTGCCATAAAGGTGATAAGAAGCAAGTCCAAATACAGAGATGCAGCCATGATAGAGATTGATGTATTAAATCGCCTTTCGGAAAACAAAGATTGTCAATCACAGTATGTTCATTTCCTTCACTTTCCTTTCCTTTTCTTTTTTTAATATTTCACTCACTTTTTTGTTTTATGCTTACTTGTCAACTCTTCTCCTTTGTAGTTGTGTCCAGATCAGAAGGTGGTTTGATTATCATGACCACATATGCATTGTAAGTTCTACTCATACATCTCTCTCTACATGTTGATGGTTCTTTGACATGTTGTGTTAGTGGAGGGACATATGGTTGGTATTATTGTTCTTAGAGATAAATGAAGTTTGAAATATATTTTGTTTGGATGGTATTGGATGCTAATCTCAGGTTTTTGAGAAGCTGGGGCCGAGCTTGTTTGACTTTCTAAAGAGAAATAAGTACCAACCTTTTCCTCTGGAACTTGTGCGGGAGTTTGGGCGCCAACTTTTGGAATCAGTAGAATGTATTAATAAATACAGTTGTTTTTTTCTCATTTCTTATTATAGTTTTAAACCAACTCTGCAGAATCTAGGTTTATATTGATTTTCCTTTTCTTATTCTCCTTGTTTTTATTAAGAGCATAAAAGCCCTTGGCCTTACACTTCTGCTCCTTTGATCAAATAGATATGCACGGCATGAATCTGATTCATACGGATCTAAAGCCAGAAAATATTCTTCTGATGTCATCTGACTGTATACAAGTTCCTGCCAAAAAGGTGTCATATCTTTAACTGAATATATTATGACATTAAGGATTGCCCTACAAAAGGGTTGCTATGATCTAAAATGAAATTCTTGCTGGGTTTGTTATACAGAGGAAATATTCGGATGATACAAGGTTCAAGCTTTTGCCAAAGTCAAGTGCAATTAAGCTGATAGATTTTGGGAGCACTGCTTTTGATAACACCAATCGCAGCTCTATTGTTTCTACAAGGCATTATAGGGCTCCTGAAGTAATTTTAGGTATCCAATTGGTTTTGTTTCCCTGTACCTATTAAACAAGGTTCCTTGTCAACAATGAGTCCATCTAATGGTATTTCTGAATTCGGATCTTTTATCATCTGTATCCAAGATCATGCCAACCTTTCAAATAGCACCCAAGTGTTCTTTTTTATCTGCTTGTTTACCCAGATTTATTATTCTCAATACAATCCTTAGATTTTTTAATTTGGAAGGAAGTGTGCCTTGCCTTTTATTGGTGGCAAATATTGTGCTCTTAAGAAAAATAAAGAACATCTACCTGGCATGGCTACCAGTGCCGCTGGCATTTCTCCCACCTCCCTTCCTCCCTTCCTCCCTCGTCCCTCACATTCACTCCTAAATTGTGTGCTCGTCCACCCTCACCTCCACCTTCACCCACTACCTCCTGTTAAGCCCCTTTAATTATGTTGGTGTTTTGCGTTGCTACAAAACAAGTCAGAGCTTGATAATTTTTAAATTGGTTAGGCAAGATATAAATAGCCAAAAGAAATGCAAGCAGGTAAATGTGACAAGATGAAAAAACATGATATATATCTTATATGGGAGTTCAGATGGCACACTTGAATTCCTAGGAAACTTTAGACATCTTGCTCTTGGCTTGAATCTAATTTGAGAAAAGGGCACTTCTTCCCTTTGTCGTAGAATGATCTGACCTTTAAACATTTCAAACTAATGGAGTGTTAGTTCCAAATCAGAGAAATGTTGGTGTTATTTATAAATTGCAATCCCCACCTAATATTGTTGTAGCATACAAAAACTTCATACGAATTTTATGGGCAAAATATAGTTTTTGATATGTTCTTGTTTGCTCTTGTTTTTTGTGATAATAAGATAATCATTATTTGTGGTATGTTTCATGCATTCTAAATTGAAAATATTATTTTGAACAGGACTTGGATGGAGTTATCCATGCGATATATGGAGTGTTGGTTGCATCCTTGTTGAGTTGTGCTCAGTTAGTCTTCACATTTCTTCAAACAAGAGAATGCAATTTTTTTATTCCTATTTCTAATTATGTATCATTTTTTTAGGGGGAAGCACTGTTTCAAACTCACGAGAATTTGGAGCATCTTGCAATGATGGAGCAAGTTCTGGGTCGAATACCTGAGCGCATGATTCGTAATGCTAGGTAGGGCTCTTCCATGATTTATTCATTCATGGTTTCCCTTTTCATAGTTTAGTTTTCTTATGCATACAATTTGGTATTTTATAGTAAATCAGTATCAAAGTACTTTAAAAGAAGCCATAGGTTGAACTGGCCTGAAGGTGCTGAGTCAAGGGAGAGTATCAAAGCTGTCAAGAGACTGGATCGGCTCAAGGTTTCTGTTACCTTTTCATATGTTATTCAGAACCAAAGAGACCTGCGTTTTGAAATTAATTGGAAACCTAAAACCTAAAATGTTACGAGAATGGTAGTTCGTGTATCTTATGAAATAGGTAGGTACAGGGGAACATATGATATATCGGTTGAGGAGGGATCCACTTACACTTTTTTTGGTGACACCGAATTATACCCTACATTTTCAAAGTTTTCAAAGTCCAAACAGTCGATCCAAACCGTTTAACATGATGGATATATTAAAATGTGCTTGCTGATCAAATTATATATTTTTTTGAATTTTTTACTATTTATTAAGTATTTTACAAAATTAAGTTTTACAAAATCGTTGTTTTCAGACCATTGAATTTTTGTACCCATCTTAATAAATAGTAAAGAAATTCAAAAAAATGTAAAATTTGATCTGCAAGCACATTTTAATATATCAATCATGTTGAACAGTTTGGATTTTAAAAATGTAGGGTGTAATTCGGTGTCACAAAAAAAGTATTAAGTGGATCCCTCTTCATATTGGTTTTATAGGTTTTGTGTGTTTTTCTGTTTTTTTTTCTTCTTGTTTTCTATGTTATAAGAAACTTAATTTTTGACAATTTACAACAGTATATAGGAGAAATAGCCTCTCTTTCAATGGCATTCCTCTGTTATAGATCAACTTCTGATCTGCATAACAAATCACAATCCCTCTAACTTTGTTCATTTTGACAAATAAATTGACAGGACATGGTTGCAAGATATGTGGATCAATCGAGTGAGTCTCTAACTGATTTGTTAAGAGGGTTATTAGAATACGAGCCATCTAAACGGCTCACGGCAAAAGAAGCTCTCGACCATCCTTTCTTTCAGGACGAGTGATCTGCAACTTTTTATGTCATAGGACAGCATGCCACTTTCTCATGGGTCTCACAAGTTTGTTGCTGAGATAAATTCATTATGCGAAACATCACTTCTTTCTCTCTCTGAAAAACTCTTCCTTGTTTTATCTTTTGCAAACATGTAACCGGTTTTCTAGGAGCTTGAAAGAGGCTAAATAGGATCGGACTATAGAGATTAGAGACCTTGGTTTTCTAGTATGTGCCATAACATTGTGCGCTAGTCTTTATATTTATGCATGTGCGCCAGACGTGCTCGACTATTTTTCGAGGCAAATATTGGTTTTGATGGTTTATTAGTTGGTTAAAGTAGTACATGTAATATTGTACAGCTATGTTTTCCTTCCGAATTAAAAATAGAGTGAGGCTATGGTACTATGCATAGCACGGATTGGTCCGTGCTACGGCTCAATATTTGAGTTTTCAAAATCCTATCGGTCCATCCGAACCGTTCAACATGATTATAAAATGAATATGTACTTGCAAACTAAATTTTACATTTTTTTGAATTTTTTTACTATTTTTTTTAGATAGGTAGAAAATCACTGTTTTTGGATGGTCCAGAATTTTCAGATCAAGTGATTTTCTACCTATCTAAAAAAATAGTAAAAAAGTCCGAAAAAATGTAAAATTTGGTTTGCAGTACATATTCATTTTATAATCATGTTGAACGTTTCGGATCAACCGTTATGATTTTGAAAAGTCAAATATTTGAGTCGTAGCACGGACCCAACTGTGCTATGCGTAGTACCATAGCCTCACTCTTAAAAATATACACGATGCCTACTAAATATTGTTTTAAGTAGAAAACATTCTCCTTGCATTACATCAAATACCGCCCGGTATTTGGATGTATCATGTTAATATGTGCATTTATACAGTCAAATATACATAGAAATTGTAATGGAACAATGCAGATGGTGAACAAAATTAAGTCACAATTCATTATTCATACTGCTTATTCCATTTACAATCTAGTAATATGTTAGCAAGTGTACGAATCTACTGATCGAAACAGTCAGTTTTCATCAACGGAACAAAAATAATAATAACATTACGAAAAAAAAAAAAAAATCTCTTGTAAAAAAAGAAGAAGATCAATTTCTACAATTTTACTCAATAATAATAGAAGAGGGACCTACTTGTAAAAAAATGAAGTTTAATTGCAGAAGTTTGAAATCAATTCAACGTTTTCAAGTCCTTCCTTATTCAGCTCGAATAGAACTTCTATTCTAATTTATTTATTTATTTTTCTCTCCAGAGAACAGGCCAGGTAAACATGGGAGGCCTAGCTTCTATTGTATTTGTATGTGCCCCATGATTCTTCCTTGTTTGGATGGAGAGTAGAGGAAGGGAAGAAAGGTGAAGAATATAAGGGAATTGAAAAAAAGATTAACATATTTAACCTCTTTGTATTTGGATGATTAATGCGTGAAAATAAATTTAATTTTTCTTTCTGTCTTATTTCTTGTTTGGTTAATTAAAATTTAAAAAGTTAATGAGAAATTCGGTAGTTGTTGTAGTTTGTGACAAAGAAACTTGGATGAGAACTATACAGATAAGGCATAGGGTTGGACATTTGTATCATTTTTTTTTCTAAAAATATTTGCAACAAATTTTTTTTCCATCCGTTACACCTCAAATGATTTGAGAAAGAAATTGATTCTATTGATTATAATAATGCAAGGTTAAACCTTTCACCTCCAACATAAATTTGATAACTTTCTGTAGGTGGATCCCACAGTTCTAAAACTAGTGGAGAAATTATTTGACAAAAAATTTAAATTTGTTCCGTATTGAAAAATAATTTGAAAAATCTTCAAAAATAATTCGTTATTGTAAATATATATCAATAAATTACTATTTTAATAAATTTTTTTATAAATTTTGTGACCGGTATATGATGAATAATGTATTGTTTGTACAATTTGTCAAATTCAGAAAGATGTTGAAAAAGAAATAATTCGAATAAGTTCGAAGATATTAATAATAATATATTTCTTTCGGATTATTCGCATTTTTTCTCTCTCTAAGAAATCCAGCTATTGGTTAGGAAACTTTGTGAAGATATTAAATTGAGCATTTGATTATTTTTTTTCCACCTAATTAGATAATGAACATTCACAAAGAAAAGTTCAGTCGGTCGTTCTATTAGCTCTCCAACTCTCCTAAAATATTTTTATTTATTCAAATGAGTCTTCAAACTTAATTGTAATTTAATCAGTCCCTCATAGAGGTGGCAACGAGCTGGCTCGGTCTGAGCTAGGCCCTAGCTCAGCTTGTTAATTCTGAACCGAACTACAGCCAAGCGAGCTGGATCTAGGATAGAACTCCCTCAGGTAGCTTACACTTACTTTCTCTCTACCGTTTGAAAATACTAATTCATATTCCTAAAAAGTAGAACCGAACCAATGATTTGGTTTCATCGGGGTATTTTTTTTTGAGGCCGAATAGATAGTTCGGTTCCAATAATTTTTGTAAGTTGAAACTTGTATTTGTCACAAAAAATTCGAAAATTACTGGTTAGGAGCTGTGAAATCTGTGGCCCTCTCCTCTCCTTTTTTTTTTCCCCTATCTTCCACTTGGTCCCCCAATCCATTAGGAAGAGGCCAAGTTCGGCCCATTGATTTTCCATACTGTGTGATTGTTAGCGTTAAAACCCTCTCAATGAAGACCGAACCATAGGCTCGGTTCCAACTATTTATAAAAAAGAAAACCCATCTTATTTTTTTATATTTATTTTTGAATTTCTAAAAATAAAAAAAATGAAACTATCAAGATAGCAAGCAATTCCATCAATCTCTACCACATAACAGTAATTTGGAAGAACATATTTATTTTTGCTTCGCCTAATGATTAGAATATCAAACAAACATAATGAAACGGAAATATATCAATTATGATCCACTCAATCAATATGAGTGTTTTTGTCTTAATTGTTAGTTCTCTTCTGATTTTGTCAATTATGAATGCTTTTTATAAGTGTTATTTAACTTGATTGGGTCCCACTATGACAATGATCAAATACTTGCTGTTTTGTATCATATGGTGTAACTCTGAAGATGATGATTAATTATTTTAATTTACCAATTGCAAGGTAGCATCATTTCAAAATAAATTAACTTTTTCAGGGATATATGTTTGAAGGACATTTCCATCCATTAAATTTTTAATAGAATTTTGATGTCAATTTTAATTGAGATTGAAGAATTTATTAAGATATATCAAAGAAATTGATATTTTGATGACTAAGAGCATCTACATCCCAGCAACTCAAATGAGTTTCTAAATAACTGTTAACTATTTTTTAGAAATTAAGGTCTCAAAAGTTTCTAAACTCTACATCTCTGAAATTAATTTTAGAGTTTCTATTAAGCCACATCAATAATAAATTAAAAATGAGAAATAATTTGAGCCAATCATTTGGCCAGCATAGAGTTTATAAATAATTTCTTAATAATAAACTTTCATGCATAATTTTTAAATAATAAACTCTCCCACATCCCTGAAACTGAATTAGATTCTGTCATATCAGATTAGAAACTCTAATAATACCAGAGATGTAAATGCTCTAAATATTTAAATTTAAACTTTAGAGGGTCCTATTGAAAATGAGTTTTGATGGTTATACATATATACCCATTTTTTTGTTTTTCTTCTTCTTCTTTTTAAATTAGTCTTTCTTGATTTGTTAGTTTAAAAAAAGAGTGATTAGTTTGGTGTGACATGTTGGTGATGTGAGCAACAAAAGACATTAATAGAAACAAAGATGTCAAGTTCATTGACGGAATGACTGATTTTGTTTGTCGTTCTTAAAAATTCAGAGATGAATTTAATACAAATAAAAGTTTATAAACCAATCTGATTTATTTTCATTTGGAAAAAGTAACTTAAGAACTAATCTGCACGGTGATGGAAGATAGAAATCAAGAGTGCTGGAGATAGAATTACAAATTAAGCTTAGAATTACAAAAGGCGGTGCTGCTTAAGCTTTAAGCGATTTCTCAATCGCCCATGGCGATGCCCCCTCCCCTTCCACTCACACCTCCTACTTCATTCTTTCACTCTATTTTGTCTATCTGACTGAATAGGTGCTTCCGTCTGATAGATCTGACTCTTGGTGTTTTCGCTTAGTAGATTTGACTATTGTTCTATGCTTCGTCTTTGTTCAAGTAGGTGCTTCTCTCTAGTGAATCTAACAGCTATTCTCGATGCTTTCACTTAGTAGATCTTGTCACTGCTCTCTATTTTGGAAGTTTTTATTCTCTAAGATAAGCTTCTTTTTTTTTTTTTTCCTATTCTCCTATGCTCTTTTTTTTCTCTTTTTTACAATAGAAGAGTAGGTGAAGTGAGTTGTACATATAGTTATTTATATTATATGTTTGTTGTTGTTGTTGTTGTTACTGTTGTTTTGTGTTGGTTGTTTGCTTATGTCATGTTTCTTCTTCTCTTCCTCTCTTACTCTAATAAATTTTTCTGGCTTCAACCTTAGCGGCTCTTCCTATGAGAGGTGACTTTCCTGATCCGGTTTGATTCAATGCCTTCTCAGTTGTGCACCAGGAAAAGTTCGACGCAGTGTAACATGTTAGAAGGAACAAGATAAATATGCACACAATGGAAACAATCACTAGCCTTCCATTATTACAATCAAGCAATGATGATCAAATTTGTGTCCATATAATACACATCTCTTATGTGTGTTTATTTGTTTACAGCTGAATGCTTTCAAAAATACTCATTTGTCTAATATTATTTAACAGTTAGCTTGTAACTTTTTTGAATCAATACAATCATCTAAGAATTAAAAAAAAATGCTGAAGATGTCATGTAAGATTTAATTCCCAATGAATTTTGACTTGTGAGGTTTTATGGTTGAAAACCACTACTACAAAAAAGGAGATTATACACGGACAAAAATAGAAGAGCTACACGGATTTCCTACCGTGTTTAAATCGAGGGTGTATAAATAAGTCAATAACTATACACGGACATTTGTCCGTGTACAATTTCAACGATTCTACACTGATAACTACACAAACAGCCGTGTAAAAAGCCCAGAATGTGTCGCTCTCCATGATACAGAGCTACACGGATATTAGCTAAACAACCGTGTACGATTCTTTTCGTACACGGACTTTTAACTAAAAACCCGTGTAGCTTGACTCTTTCTACACGGACATTTAGTAAAATGTCCGTGTAGCTCTCCTCTTTATACACGGACATTTAACTAAATGTCCGTGTAGCTCTCCTCTTTCATACACGTACTTTAGTTAAATGTCCGTGTATAAAGACCATTTTTTTTTTTTTGTATTTTTTGTTTTTCGGCTAGCCTCCAGTTTTGCTAGCCAGTTTTGTTACAGAGAACTATTCCATATTTCCCATATTTTCCAGATTTCATATAACAAGAAATCCATATTTTCCAGATTACCAAGAAATTCATATTTTCCAGATTACCAATAAATCCATATTTTCCAGATTAGCCAGAAATTCATATGCAATAAATTATACAATATTCACATACACCAAATTATACAAAATTATGGAAATCCATGTTGAGCATTGCAAAATTCTGATACAAACCACCTTGCCCACACACACCTGATATCGTCGATCTGCTCCTTGGTGTAATGCGGTTGCTTTGACAAATTCTACAATTACAATTTGGTATTAGTTAGTAACAAGAAAAGGTAGATGAAATACAGTCGCAAATATCAATTGCTATTATATAGGAACAATTAATATGAATTACATACCGCGTTTGGGAATTGGAATTGTATTCTTTCGACAAAGTCAAACATGAAAATCATCGTGTAGTAAGCGCATTCCCAACCCTCCAACTGTTGCGGGCCCTGGAATTTGCATTTAGCGGCCTATGTTAGAATGATAATAATTTTTTGGACAATATATATGAAATTATAAATTTATAGTGTGCTC
This sequence comes from Carex kokanica, assembly GCA_025461125.1. Classification (NCBI taxonomy): domain Eukaryota; kingdom Viridiplantae; phylum Streptophyta; class Magnoliopsida; order Poales; family Cyperaceae; genus Carex; species Carex kokanica. Next base: position 1,009,953 of record JAJGRX010000866.1, on the reverse strand, counting down.
ACCAGCAACCACTTCCAACCCAACTTGGTTTTCTTGCTCTTGTTATGCGATCCTCCCTCTTTAACATATTTCGCAAAAGCCCTTACAAAATTGAGTGAATGTTTATAGCAATTTTATAATTTGATATAATTGAAAAAAATTCAAACCAATTAAATTATTATTGCTTACTTGTTGACATAAGGGAATATGTCTTTGCACTTGTTAGCCGGGATATTTCCTTCGGGCTTACAAGAATCAACAATTATGCACGTATTTAGGTAAGGCACAATTATTATCAGACACCAGTGCTTGCTGTGGGAGGATAAAAATTAAAGTACTTTAGCATATAATAGTAACACGAGTGTTTGCTAATATGAACAATACATAAGCTAAGGTTAGAATTAACCTCTGGTGGTACGGCAAGAGAATGTATTTCTTCTCCTCCTCCTGAGCACGATGCAGCGCTGAACAAATGTACTCGATACCCTCCTTCGAAGAACGTCTCAGCATTGTAGCACTCACCATCTCGGGGTCCAGAAATACGCACAAGTTCTTCCTTTGTACCATCTCATCACAATTTCGGATTAGCTTCCTGAAAACTCAAAATTTTACATTAGAATTATATTTGAGTTGTATACAATAATGAAAATATTTTTGAGTCACTAACATGAGGAAAATGGAGATGAACGACACATCGAGCCATTTATCGGATGACGAGTGGTGGAGAATGTCCCTGAAGTCTTTGAACGACATGGTGATAATACCGCCGCCATGTAAAAACATCCCAGGTGGGACGGGGATAAAGATATCCCTCATGCTTTCGGGTGTCGACATCAAGCGGTCGTGGAGAAGGCGCAAATCACCGGGCAAACGGCTGTATTCTTCTTCGGTGACCAAAGGACGGTCTGGTGATCCTGGCGCGTCAGCCCCAACGTCGCAAGCCACAACAGTCCGTACCGGTGACATCAACTCCTGTGCACCGATGTCATCATCTCCTCGTGTCTGCATTAAAATTAACATATCTTCTTCAATTATTTGAAAAAGAATGATTTGAATGTAACAAAAGAAATGAATTATTTAGATATTACCTGATGCAAAACAATCTGACTCCTGGGCCATTGGACAAATGACTTGCGGACATCATCAAGAATGAACTGAGCGACGGTAGGGGCAGGAAGAGGTATGCGCCCCCATCCCTCCACGACTGAGTCAACCTGCACACATGCATAGTCGGGCAAGAGCTGAGCATGGTGTACAATCGAGACTCCTGGAAGTACAACGCCCGTGGCAACGGTCAGAGGAGAACTACCCTGCCACAGGACGAGGTCGCATGCTCTGGGGTCCTGCAATTATCAAAAAGTTGTTACTTTTTAATGGTGCGATGTTGTCTAACAATGCTACAAACAGGTATGAATTACCTTTAGACTATAAAACAGTAGTGATTACCTTTAGATTTTCCAAATCATCTAAGGCTCAAGTCCCGGATGCTTGGCTACTTCGTCGAACTCCCGGCGAAATAGGAGGTGGTTGCTCGGATTGCTGCGCAAGAGATGAAAACCGGTTCAACAACCTTGATTCCATCTCAGCCATCTTTGCGTCGTACGCAGCCATCTTGGAGTCGTACTCTTTGCTGACCTCCGCGCGTACCTGCGCAACTATCTCGTCTTTATCAACTCTGGCACGAGGTTTTCTTCGAGATTTTTCACCCTCAACTCGGAACACCTCCTTCCAGCCCCTGTAGGCCCCTACACCCCTTACCCGGCCCGTGTGTTCTGGATTCCCGAGCGCTGCGGCCAAGGAATCATTTTGTCGTTCGACCGACCGGGCACCCGAACTGACCTCCTGCTCCACCTCCAACTATTAATAAAAAAATTAGTTAGAGCAAAAGATCAAGTGATGTACATTCGAAGTTATAATTTCGTTTGAATGACACAAAGTTATAACAAAGGACTCTTACCATTCTCTGAGCCACGGGCTGCAATTTCTCTGGGAGTACTATCCTCCCGTCAGCGGTTAACTCAGATCTACCCATGAACCAACATTGGCCCCTAGGATTTTGGATCTGGACCACGGGTGAGTCTGAATTTCTATTTTGCTCCAGTGCTGTCTTCCACTCTGCCGACTTACCCTCGTAACCAGCTGACCCTAAATGGTGCGGATACTTGTTCATGCCAGCGATCCTCTTGCCTTCTTTACTTTTTGCCTTCACATGTGCAAGAAAATCAATTAGTTTTAGAAAAATAATTGAAAATCGAGAAAAAACATAAACTACTTTGGATAATGTTACATACCTTGAACTCTTCTGTGGACTTCAAAGCTTGAAACTCCTCCCATACCTCTTGTGTTACCCAAGGATAGTACCCTACCGGACTTCTCCCTTCGTCCATGAACTCTGTCTTCAGCGTGCTCTTGAATTGCTTCCAACCTTCGTTCATGATCCTCAGAGTCTTGACCTTTGGGGTATCGCTCTCGATGTTCCACTGAGCCTGAGTGACACCAAATTAACTGCATTTAATTTCATGTACAACAATGAAAATAAAGTAAAGAGTTGTTCGGTGCTTTACCTTCACCATGTTCCACCAGTCGTTCTTCTCCTCTTTATCAAACTTATTCCAACTCTCTACAAGGATACTTGCCTTTCGCTTCACCAAATTGCAACACCAATTTGAGTACGCCATTCGGTTTGGACCTTCCGCACGCCCGTCGTCCGTGAACCGGATTTCCAACTGCTTCTTCTCAGACGTGCTTGTGCACATTGTCGGACCTCTTTTCCTTCTTTCTGATGAGGCAGTAGCTTGCTGATCATCTTCTGCCATCGCATCTATGTGCTCACCCTCATCCGACATGGTTCTGCCATACAAAGAAATATTAAAAGAAATATTATATAAACACCAAATGGAGAGAATTAGTTTACTCATATATGCACATTAAGTTATGCACATTAAGTAATGGACCTATGTGCAAAACAAACACCACAGTAAAATGGAGGACTTCAAAACACACAAAATGGACCTTAATTTCATATTTTTCTGATTTTAATTCGATTTTATATGATTTTCCAAAGTTCAGCCTCTCAAAATGAAAATTCTGCACCTTTAAACATCAGATTTTCTCAAAATGAAAATGTGAACTTTAAAAAATCATATAAAATGGAAACAAAATCATAAAAATATGAAATTTGTGTCCATCTTGTGTGTTTTGGAGTCCTCTGTCTGTTGGTCAAGTTATAATCTTGTTTTGGTCACGGCATTGATCTGCACTGATCAATTTACCAGCAGAGGTCATTTTGGCCGTTTAGAGTACATTTCACTACTTTGCACATAGGTCCTCAAATAATGTTGAGATAAAAAAATAAATCAAATAGGTCACTACATAAATTAACAAATATGTCACTACTGCAGAAATTAAATAGGTCACTACTTCAAATAGGTGCAAGCCGATTTTTTTTTTGTCTTAGGGATAGTAAAGTGGCACCAGCACAATTAACTATATCCACCAGAAATTTAATAGGTTTTGAACTATAGGCACAGCACAGCAAAGCAAAGCAGAAAATTTAATAGGCACAACACAGCAAAATAAGCAAAAAAAACTTACAAATCAGTAGTGAGAACAGCAAGCGGCGACAATGAGCACAGCACAATGAGCACAGTAGAGGCGGCGACAATGAGCACAGCAAGGCAGAAGAGGCGGTGACAGAGGCGACGGAGAGGGTGACAGAGGCGGCGACAATGAGCACAGCAAGGCAGAAGAGGCGGTGACAGAGGCGGCGGAGAGGGTGACAGAGGCGGCTAAGAGGGAGGGTGATAGAGGCGGAGTAGTGAAAATGATTTTGAAAGAGAAGAGAAGGATTTGAAGCGGCTCGTTTTCAGAAAGAAATTGGAAGAGAGCTTTTGAAAAACATTGTACACCTCTTTCTACACGGACATTTAGTAAAAGTCCGTGTATAATTAGTCTTTCTACACGGACATTAAGTAAAAGTCCGTGTACAAATCCCCTTTCTACACGGACTATTAAGTAAAAGTCCGTGTAGCTCTCCGAACCTTTATACACGGTTTTATCGTAAATCCGTGTACAATGACTATTTATAAACGGACTATTAACTAAAAGTCCGTGTACAAAAAGTTCAAACATATTAAATTATGTTTCTTTTTATTTTTTATTTCATTATTTCAGAATTCACTAATATTTTAAAAACTAATACTAATATTTGAACTAGAATTTTTTTAATATTATTAAAAAATGAACTAATATTTGAACTAGAGGAATCTAATATTTGATATTTGAACTACAAATGTTTAATTATATATTACAAAGTTGTTTCTAAAAAGGAAATATTACAAGTTTAAATTTTAATGATATTATTTAGACAGATTATTTAAGTTAATTTTAAATAATTTACTTTTTAGTGATTATCCATGAATTAATTATTTGTTGGTTGTTTTGTACTGCTAATTCATATCTATAACAGTATTTATTTAGATAGCATGAAGTATTTAACAAAATAGTTAAACGGAAAGAAAACAAAATGCTGATTAAATTAAGAACAAAAATATATTACATCAAAACAAAACGAAAAAAAAAAGCTAACTTAATTAAACACTCCTTCACTGGCCTGGCTGGATTGCTCCTTGGCCTGACCCCCTCCTTTTAATCCAGGGTCTCTTTGGCCTGATCCAGGGATTGCCCCTCCTTTTGTAGGGCTTTGGTGGTGGGTGCTCCCTTGGGCTTCGTCGTGGCACATTTGAGGGCGGCCATGGCCATGTCCTCCTGTAGTTGGGAGGAGGCATTTCATAGCCGGGAGGGACTTCGGGAGCATCTTCGGGAATGACATAGCCGGGGGGCAATGGCCATGGCACATTTGCGTCTTCTTCCGGTGGCACCGAAGCGGCCATTTCTTCTTCCAAATTCTCAGAGAAAAGTAATCGAAAAGGGGGAGTTTCTCAGATTATATTGAATTTTGAAGTCTTTTCGTCTTCTTAATTAAAAAGATAAGGCAACTTCTCGAATTCCATGTACAAAAGGCTTTTGAAGGTCGTTTAATTTTGAATTTCGTCTTATAAGAATCATACACGGTCATTTAATTAAAAATACGTGTACAAAAGGCTTTTAACAGTTTAATTTTCAAGAGTTGTTTCGCCTTATAAGCAACGTACACGGGCTATTAAGTAAAAGTCCGTGTAGCTCTCCGAACCTTTATACAAATCCCCTTTCTACACGGACTATTAAGTAAAAGTCCGTGTAGCTCTCCGAACCTTTATACACGGTTTTATCGTAAAATCCGTGTACAATGACTATTTATAAACGAACTATTAACTAAAAGTCCGTGTACAAAAAGTTCAAACATATTAAATTATGTTTCTTTTTATTTTTTATATTATTTAAACTAATAATAAATTATCTAAAATATATAGTATCACGTCTAATATTTAAAACTTATACTAATATTAACTAATACCCGGTTTTTTATTATTATTAAAATTTGAACTATAGACATTTAATATTTGTACTAGTAATTAAAAACTAATACTAATATTTTATATTTTATTTTTATTATATAATATCTTAACTAATATTTTGAAAACTAATACTAATATTTGAAATATAATATCTTAACTAATTTTATTTTTGAACTACAAATATTTTATTCGTAATATTTAATATTCATACTAATATTTAAAAACTAATACTAATATTTTATTTTTTATTTCATTATTTCAGAATTCACTAATATTTTAAAAACTAATACTAATATTTGAAATAGAATTTTTTTAATATTATTAAAAAAATGAACTAATATTTGAACTAGAGGAATCTAATATTTGATATTTGAACTACAAATGTTTAATTATTACAAAGTTGTTTCTAAAAAGGAAATATTACAAGTTTAAATTTTAAACAAAAAATAAATATTACACACCGGGTTTTTTTTTTCCTTTTTCTCTTTTTTTTCTCCTTTTCAACAGTACTCTCGGCCCATATTCCTTCATTGTGGTCGGATCGCATGTAGTTCGCTCCGTCGTTTTCTTCAATTGTTGCTACCTCAGGGTCCATGTCGGCACAAAATGGAGGTATTTCGTCGAACTGGTCATACTCTTCTTCATCAACGACATTTTCTACCCCGACAATCCTTCTTTTTCCAGATAGGACGACGCTCCACCTATCATCACTCGGGTCAGTGACATAAAAGACTTGGGTGGCTTGCTTGGCGAGTATAAACGGATCATCAACATACCCAAATTTGTTAAAATCAACGAGTGTGAACCCGTCGTTATCAACTTTAACACCCCGGTCTTCGACCCATTGACACCGAAACAAGGAAATGCTCAGGCGAGGATTGTAAACGAGCTCCCAAATTTCTTCAATGACTCCATAATATGACCTCGATGCTGTTACAGCCTGGCCATCCCCAGATCTACTGAATTCTTGAGACGTCGCCACCAACGTCACCCCACTATTTTGCATTGTACTCTTCTCACTTTGCTGTTTAGTGTAAAAAGTATAACCGTTAATTTCGTATCCTTGGAATGTTTTGACAACAATTTGGGGTCCTTCGCCCAGCAGTTTAACAATTTTAGGTACGGGGTGTGACTTCACTCTTTCTTTCAGCCATCCTATAAAAGAACGATTATGCTCGTTAGTAAGCCACTTCTTACTTCTCGTGTAGTTCTGTTGTTTAAGGATTGTCATGTGCTCATCTATGTAGGGAGCAACATCTGTCATGTGCTGTAGTACAATAAAATGTGCCTTATGTAGATCATTTATATCAGCAACTATGGCTCTCAACCCAATTGTCCCGACTCCTTGGAGCCTTCCCTCGTATCGCGACTTCGGAACGCCAATTGGATCCACACCGGCCATGTAGTTGGTGCAAAACTCAATCACCTCTTCTGTGGAATATCCTTCTATAATGCTACCTTCAGGCCGATGTCGGTTCCTCACGTACTTTTTCAAGATGCCCATGTATCTCTCGAACGGATACATATACCGCAGGAACACGGGACCACAGATCTGAATTTCTCTCACAAGATGAACAGCAAGGTGAACCATAACATCGAAAAAAGATGGCGGAAAATACATCTCAAGTTGGCAAAGAGTAACGACGATCTCCTTTTGCAAAGAGTCCAATTTTAGAGGGTCTATCACTTTGGAATTGATTGCATTGAAGAAAGAACAGAACTTCGTAATGGTTTCCCGAACCTCCTTTGGTAAAATTCCCCGAATTGCAACCGGAATCATATGTGTCAGTAAAACATGACAGTCGTGGGATTTCAGACCAAGCAATTTCAGGTCCTTCTTCGACACCAGCTTCTTAATATTCGAGGAATACCCCGATGGAACTTTAATACTATGAAGGCATTCACAAAAGCTTGTTTTCTCTTTCTTCGACATTGTGCACAGTGCGGGGGGTAGGTACGTGCGCTTCCCTTTCTCCTGCGGTGCAAGCTCGGGTCGTATTCCCATTTCAACCATGTCTTTCCGAACTTTAATACCATCTTTAGTCTTTCCCTTAATGTTCAACAGTAAACCGATCAAACTGTCGCAGACATTTTTTTCAACATGCATGACATCTATGCAATGTCTCACTTCTAAAAATTCCCAGTACGGTAGATCCCAAAATATGGACCTTTTTTTCCAAATATTCTTCGGTGGTGCTTCGGCACATTTTCCAAAAATAACATCAAGGTTTTTTACCCGATTGAAGACACTTTTCCCGTCTAATGGACGACGGGCCACTCCAAGCTCAATTTTCCCGTTGAATGCACTCTTCTTCTTACGGTATGGGTGATTAACAGGAAGAAACCTACGATGCCCCATGAAAACATTCTTCTGACAATTTTTCAGCCTCAGCACCTGCGTGTCATCTTCACAGATAGGGCACGCTTTTGCTCCTTTACAAGTGTAACCCGATAAATTCCCGTACGCGAGAAAATCATTTACTGTGCAAAACACCATGGCCCGCATTTGAAATACCTCTTTGCTGTACGCATCTCAGACCGGGACGCCATCACGCCATAATTTCTGGAGGTCCTCAATTAATGGTGCGAGATACACATCTATGTCATTTCCGGGTTGCCTGGGTCCTTGGATTAGTAATGACATCATTATATATTTGCGTTTCATGCACAACCAAGGAGGAAGATTATAGATGGCTATAAGAACTGGCCAAGTACTGTGCCGACTGCTCAAGCTTCCAAACGGACTCATTCCATCTGTGCTCACCACAATCCTAAGGTTTCTCATTTCGGAACCAAATTCTTTGAAGTGTCTATCAATGTTCCTCCACTGAGGAGAATCGGCCGGGTGCCTTAGTTTACCGTCTTTTTTGCGCTCTTCTTCATGCCAACGCAATAATTTCGCATCCTTGGAATTCGCAAACAACCGTTTGAATCTCGGTATTATCGGCAAATACCACAACACCTTAGCCGGAGGCCGGCCCTTTTTGTCATCGTCACAATCATCAGTACTGTCCTGGTCCTTACGTTTATACCGTGAAACACCGCATTTAGGACAGACATGCATGGTCTCGTACTCGTTACGGTACAATACACAGTTGTTCGGACATGCATGTATTCTTTCGATCTTCAACCCCATTGGACATATCAATTTTTTCGCCTGATATATTGTACCGGGTAACTCGTTGTTATCTGGGAGCATTTCTTGTAAAAGCTGTAATAAGGACGTGAAACTCTTATCGCTCCAACCATTGTCTGCCTTTAAGTTTAATAATTTCAACACAGCTGACAGTTTCGTAAATTTGGTACACCCGGGATACAACTGCTTTTTGGAATCATTAGACAAATTTTGGAATTTATCATAATTTTTATCACTAATTTCATCTTCCGCGTCACGAAACATTTCCTCCAGATTTTCAATAAACTCGTGTTCTACATTTTCACCAGAATTCATCTCCATCTCATCATCGTCGGTTCCGGGTTCAATATTATCAAAAATTTCGGCATCCTCGTAATTCTCGTTCCAATCAAGTTCAAAATTATCAGAAATTTCTACATTCTCATCATTCAATTCACAACGATTAAAATCTTTATTGGTACTACTACTTTCACCAAATTTCTCACCGTGCATGATCCAACATGTATATCTCTTCTTAAATCCCCGACAAATTAAATGACCTCTAATTTCTTCGGAGTCCACAAATCTTAAAATATTTTTACAATCTCTACAAGGACACAAAATGTCTTTTTCTTTTTTCTTCACTCTATACATCTCAGCAAATTTTATAAACTCATCAACGCGAACCAAATATTCTTCACTGTCACGTCGCAATTCGTACATCCAACTTCGATCCATCTGGAAATTAAATTATAAAAATGATTTGATCAATTAATCAAGCATGGTCAACATATATTGTACCAAATTTTGGGCTTACAAAGGGCCGGTTTACAATCCTAACCCACTCTTTGAATATTATGTCTCATATGTGAACACATATTAGCGAGTTTTAATTAGTATTTGAGAAAAATTCGGCAGCATTTCCCCTTAACTCCCCAAGTATGCGTACGAACCACATACTCGTAGGAGCAATAAGGGAAAATACCGTCGAACTTTCCTCAAATACTAATTAAAACCCACTAATATGTGTTCACATCCTAAATGAGACACAATATTCAAAGAGCAGTCCCAAAACGGGGACTGTCGAAAATTAATCCCTATTGGATTAATTTTGAACGGGCATGGACCTAAAAATCATTTATAGGTCGGTTATTGGACAACAATACACTAATTATATATTTACATTACCTAATTACTAATTAAATCAAGCATGCATGCATATATTACACACCTAAGTAAATAAGCAATAATAATTACTAAACAGAAAATTAGAGAGGAAAAAGGAAAATATGTATATACTAACCTTCGAAATTTAGAGAGGAGAAAATAAAAACTTCAAAGATGACAGCTTCCAGCTATGTTAGCCTTTAATTTGCGGAAATCAGATCTCAGTTCAACACAGACAGAGGGCGTATTAATTACTTGATCAAAACGGCGCAGCTGGAGCTAGAAGTCTCTGGAAGAGAAGGGCCCTTTTATATTGGATAAAACCCTACGCGGATTTTCTACACGGATTTATACTTAGCAATCCGTGTAGCTCTGTCACAATTTAAACACGGTTATTTATTAAAAAAGCCGTGTACAATAACCCTTTATACACGGATATTTGATCAGAAAACCGTGTAGCTCTCTTAATATTTGTACACGGACATGTTACTAAAAACCGTGTAGCTCTCTTAATATTTGTACACGGTTATTTAATCAAATATCCGTGTAGCAATTCATACACGGATTTTTGTATAATATCCGTGTAGCTCTCTCAATCTTTTCCACACGGTTTCTTTCCACGCGGCTTTTTTTTCCCTAATAAACCGTGTAGCTCTCTCAAACAATTCTACACTGATTTATAACTAAGTGTCCGTGTATAATTCCTCAATATTTTTAACCCTTTCACAATTTCATATTTGACACACGGTTTTTATATAAAATTAGAAAAACCGTGTACAATGTGCAGTGTAGAATTAGCTTTTTTGTAGTAGTGAACACTACCTTGATTTTCTAAAAGGAAGAGGAAAAACCAAAGAAAACAACACTTTCAAGTTATGTCACATGTTTTGTTTTAATTCTCACAGTACTTCACTTCCATCATTACAATCAATCAATGATGATCAAAATTGTGTTCAGATAATACACATATCTCTTATGTGTGTTTATTTATTTACAGCTGAATGCTTTCAAAAATACTCGTTATTTAATATTATCTAACAACTAGCTTGTAATTTTTTTGAATTAATACAATAGTCTACGAGTTTTAAAATAAAAAATACTGGAGATTTCATGTAAGATTTAATTCCCCAATGAATTAAAATGCTGAAGATGTCATGTAAGATTTAATTCGCCAATGAATATTAACTTGTGAGGTTTTATGGTTGAAAACGCTACCTTGATTTTCTAAAAGAAAGAAGAAAAACCAAAGAAAACAACACTCCAAGTTATGTCACATGTTTTGTTTTAATTCTCACAGTACTTCACTTCCATCATTACAATCAAGCAATGATGATCAAAATTGTGTTCAGATAATACACATATCTCTTATGTGTGTTTATTTATTTACAGCTGAATGCTTTCAAAAATACTCATTATTTCATATTATCTAACAACTAGCTTGTAATTTTTTTGAATTAATACAATAGTCTACGAGTTTTAAAATAAAAAATACTAGAGATTTCATGTAAGATTTAATTCCCCAATGAATTAAAATGCTGAAGATGTCATGTAAGATTTAATTCGCCAATGAATATTGACTTGTAAGGTTTTATGGTTGAAAACACTACCTTGAGTTTCTAAAAGAAAGAGGAAAAACCAAAGAAAACAACACTTCCAAGTTATGTCACATGTTTTGTTTTAATCCTCACAGTACTTCACTTCCTTCATTACAATCAAGCAATGATGATCAAAATTGTGTTCAGATAATACACATATCTCTTATGTGTGTTTATTTATTTACAGCTGAATGCTTTCAAAGATACTCGTTATCTAATATTATTTAACAACTAGCTTGTAATTTTTTTGAATTAATACAATAGTCTACGAGTTTTAAAATAAAAAATGCTGGAGATTTCATGTAAGATTTAATTCCCCAATAATTAAAATGCTGGAGATGTCATGTAAGATTTAATTCGCCAATAAATATTGACTTGTGAGGTTTTATGGTTGAAAACGCTACCTTGATTTTCTAAAAGGAAGAGGAAAAACCAAAGAAAACAACACTTCCAAGTTATGTCACATGTTTTGTTTTAATTCTCGTAGTACTTCACTTCCATCGTTACAATCAAGCAATGATGATCAAAATTGTGTTCAGATAATACACATATCTCTTATGTGTGTTTATTTATTTACAGCTGAATGCTTTCAAAGATACTCGTTATCTAATATTATCTAACAACTAGCTTGTAATTTTTTTGAATTAATACAATAGTCTACGAGTTTTAAAATAAAAAATGCTGGAGATTTCATGTAAGATTTAATTCCCCAATGAATTAAAATGCTGGAGATGTCATGTAAGATTTAATTCGCCAATGAATATTGACTTGTGAGGTTTTATGGTTGAAAACGCTACCTTGATTTTCTAAAAGGAAGAGGAAAAACCAAAGAAAACAACACTTCCAAGTTATGTCACATGTTTTGTTTTAATTCTCGTAGTACTTCACTTCCATCGTTACAATCAAGCAATGATGATCAAAATTGTGTTAAGATAATACACATATCTCTTATGTGTGTTTATTTATTTACAGCTGAATGCTTTCAAAGATACTCGTTATCTAATATTATCTAACAACTAGCTTGTAATTTTTTTGAATTAATACAATAGTCTACGAGTTTTAAAATAAAAAATACTGGAGATTTCATGTAAGATTTAATTCCCCAATGAATTAAAATGCTGGAGATGTCATGTAAGATTTAATTCGCCAATGAATATTGACTTGTGAGATTTTATGGTTGAAAACGCTACCTTGATTTTCTAAAAGGAAGAGAAAAAATCAAAGAAAACAACACTCCAAGTTATGTCACATGTTTTGCTTTAATTCTCATAATACTTCACTTCCCAGTCATTGTCAGATGGGAAACATACAAAGGCTATTTATTATTCATCGTATAGAAAGGGGTTCAATTATTTTTTCTTTTTTCTTTAGGAACAAATAGTATGTACACCGCTGATTCCATTTATAAAAATCCAATGTCAAATACAAACAAACAATATAATAGGATTCTCTACCCCTTGTTCGCATCCTGTAAGGATGGGACCAGAAGTTCAGAACAAATTATCAAAAACAAAAACAGAGAGAAGGAAACAAATCAACCGGAAACTACCATCTCAATTCCATAAATACTATCACCTTTTACAGTACAAAACAATTATAAGGCTCCAAAAGGATAGAAAATTGAGCAATGGAAATCACCAACCTCTCCGTTAATGCCCGGCATGTCTCCATTCTTATATTAAGTACGTAGATGTTCTTATTATCTGTCAATGGTTTCGATTAAATGGTAAAATTTCAGATTGAATATCAGCCCTTCAGATAGAAATCTAAATTTATTTAGACACGTATTCGACACACATACTCTCCATATGCAAATTATATCATCTTTTCTGATTGGTCATGATTTTTTTCTATTTTTTAAATGTCATTTAAGAAAATTTTGAATTAGTTGATAATTGATTGATCATGTCTTCATCTATTTTATATCATTTAAGGAATATTATTTGTCATTTAATATGTCATTTTATTAAAAAAAAATTTATATGAAAATATGTAAAAAAATATATATATATATATATATATATATATATATATATATATATATATATATATATATATATATATACATATATTACGAGTAGAACTAGGGTGTGATGTGCTCACCAAACTCTTTGGTGAGCATAACTCCATAATCTATCGTATTCACTTCAAACGAGATGAATCCAAACCGTTGAAACCGATGTACTTCACAAGTGATGTGCATACATGCAAAATTTTGAATGTTTCGGATTTATTTAGTACAAAGTCAAGTGGTCAAAATTGATGAAAAATGAATGCATTAAAATAACTTCTAAAACTTCATTTTGGATCATTAATTTTTCATCAATTTTGACCACTTGACTTTAGACTAAATGAATTCAAAAAATTCAAAATTTTGCATGTACGCACGTCACTCGTGAAGTATATCGGTTTCAACGGTTTGGATTTATCTCGTTTGAAGTGAATACGATAGATATGGAGTTATGCTCACCAAAGAGTTTGGTGAGCACATCACACCCTAGTTCTACTCATATATTACATTTAATATTTAGTTTTAAGAAATGTTATTTATGTGTAGATGTCATTTAAAAAATGTTATTTATCATTTAGTCTAACTTTTTTTAATGAAAATATGTCATTTTGTATAACATAATTCTTATTCTCTTATAACATGTTTCCGTTGCAACGCACGGGAACGATACGTATTACATTATAAAGAGTAAATAATTAAAGTCAGGGATATATTACATTATAAGAGTAAAACTAAAGTGTTCTATGCTCACTAAGTGGACTTGTTAAGCATAATTTTAAAATTTATTGAATTGGTTTCAAAACGACATATTAAAATTTTCAAAATTTTGCATTAAGACACATTACTCGTGAAGTATATTGGTTTCAACATCTTGGATTTGTCTCTTCTAAAAAAAACAGTTTGCATTTGTCGTTTGAAACCAATTTGATAGATTTTAAAATTATGCTCATCAAGCACTCTTGGTGAGCATAAGACATTAGCTTTAGTCACACACACACACACACACACATATATATAAATTAAGATAATTTTAACATGCATTCAAAATAATATCAATTTAAAATAATTTTAGTAAACATGCAAAATAATATTTGAAAATTCTTAAATAAGGAAAAGTAATTTATGATTAATAATATCAATTTAACTATCTTTTATATAACAACAGTTTATATCACAATTTTTTATCTCCAATTTTATTGATATTCCAATACATATTTTTTTCTAAAATAAAATAATAATAATTATTCTCTGAAGCTTAATTTTGCTAGAACCCTTGGTACACTTACCATGTTCGATCTAATCAATAAACTCAATCAAACGGATGAAATTAGGATATACATTTAGTCATTTTATGCCCCTATTCAAATTTGATCTTGATAGGATGTTTTTAAAATTAGAGTTAATTTATTATTATTTTATTGGTCATTTGATGTTATTAAAATAATTAAAAATTTATATTATTTGATATACGTACTATTTAAAAAATAAAAATTATGTTTATAATTCTAATTTTCTTGAAATTTTTTTTTTTTTCAAAATATCAAATAAATAAATATACATAAATTGAAGCTACCGTTTGCATGTGCTCAGCTTGTTGTCAACACTGTCATTTTTCTTTGCTTTCCCTAATTTTTAGTCCCTATGTCACTAGGAATGAACTCTGCTGTTATTCCAATAAAAAAACAGAGTCATGCTTTTCCGATCCCAACCATTCAAAATTTTTCATTTCCGTATCTTGATAAAAAAACTTTTTTCATGCACAAATCTCATTGAATTTGATAGTTGGAATCAGAAAAACAGAATCCTACTTTTCCATTGAAATAA
The DNA here is from genome assembly GCA_025461125.1 of Carex kokanica. Lineage (NCBI taxonomy): Eukaryota > Viridiplantae > Streptophyta > Magnoliopsida > Poales > Cyperaceae > Carex > Carex kokanica. The sequence goes on along the minus strand of JAJGRX010000866.1, from coordinate 994,806 downwards.
CAGCAGAGTTGTATCCATGTCACTAACCACACAAATGGCATGCACCAACGAACTAAATCTTTCTGCAGTAGAGAGCTTGTTCCATTTTGGGTAATCTTCAATTTTTATCCTTTAAAAAATAAAAATTGTGTTCTTGTTACATCCATCCCATCCAACACGCATTATGCGTGCAACTTAAACAAAAAAAAAAGTGAAATTTGTAAAATGAAAAAAAACATTTGCGTACAAGTTGTGTATATATTTCAGAACAAAGGTCAAGAGAAAAGGTTGCAGTTTCCCTATCTTTTTCTGAAAAAAATGGTGATCACAGTTTAATAAGACAATATTATCATATAGCATAGGGCCATAGGGATAGGGGTGTTTTGCAACCTTATTTACAATTTAGAGACAATATAGGGGTGTTTTTGCAAACATTTCTCCCAAATGAAACGACAATCTCTATCATGCACATCCATCCTGTTCATAAACGGAACCAAGAGCGGTTTTCGCTACTCCCTTCAACCCTCTCTCGCCCTCTCTCTCTCTCTCTCTCTCTCTAGTTTGACATGGGAAGCGAGACGAACGGGAAAATGGCGGAGGGATTTGAGATACCTGAAATCAACATCAAGTTCACCCAGCTATTCATCAATGGTCACTTCGTGGATGCATTATCTGGTTCCCTTCTCTCTCTCTCTCTCTCTCTACTATTTTATCTCTAGAATTTTCTACAATCTTTTTTATTCTCAGTTTTCTGTTTCATACCACTTCTCTAGCTACGAGTTGCGTAATATTAACAAGGCAACAATTACTGTTGGCAGTTTAGCTCAATTTTTTTTTTTTCATGCTGGAATAAATTAATTGAACTAAAAATTCAAACGGCCTCTTACTCGAACTGATAGTAAAACATTTGTTTTGAATTTTTTTTTTTTGAAAATTTTGGTTTTTTTCTTGCAATCGGTACTGTATTTGATGATATTTCAGTTAAAAAATTGGTGTTTTCTTTTTACTTCCTAAAGGAAAGAAAATTGGCTTGTTCCCCAAGTAAGTTGCAGATTCTTCTGTGCTCTCCTAATAATTACTCAGTGGTACCTTTATTCTGGGGAATTTTTTATTGGTAGAAATTAATGACAAAGAAGAGAGGGAAATAGAAATAGTGCATGAGTTGTAATATTGGTAGAAAGACTGGTAAAATTTTTACCGGTCTAAAAAATCAAAAGTTTGGACCGGTAGGAATTCTACCGGTCCAAACATAGTTTTTTTTTTTTTTTAAAAATCTGATGTATAGATGGAGGGAATTTTTATATTAGATTTTTAGTAAAATATGAAAAGGTTTTCAAAAAATAGATATAATATTTCTATTATATCTAAAGTTTAAGATACTCTATCTATTTTTATAAAACAAATTATATTTTACTAGAAAAAAAAAGAAAAAAAACTTTTAAACCGGTAAGAATTTTACCGGTCTTTCTACTAATATTACAACTCATGTACTCTTTTTATTTCCCTCTCTTCTTTTTCATTAATTTCTACCAATAAAAAATTCTCTTTATTCTGGCATAGCAATATTTGAAAAGTAAAAATTTAAAGCAGAATGAGTAGCAGGCATGAACTTTTGTGCATCTTTAAACCACCCAAAAATGAGTACGAATGGGCTGTTAATTCTTTTTGAAAAAACAGGTTCTTGTTTTTTTTATCTCATCTAACCGTTCAATTTTTTTCATACACAAATCTTGATGAAGATTTAACTGTTGGATGAGTAAAAACAGGTTCGTGTTTTTTTTCCAAAAGTAGTTGGCGAACTTAATAAAATTCTACGAGCACTTGTTTAGAATAATGAGAACCTTTAATTCGTAAATCGAGAATGCAATACTAAGATGTTAATATTTGCACGCGTAACTTGATATGATGATTTTCCTTTTTTAGTCTTCCAATGGTCTCCGCGTATCCCCGCATCTAATAAAGTAGTGGGGATCCCGTATTCCTGCATCAACCTTCCTATAACAAAAATAGTTGACCTCATAGGTATAAATATTTCAGTGCATAGGTATCAATACTTGCAAAATAAGATATTAATACTTTGATGTGTAACTTAATATGATCAAACACCTGAAGATTAAACTTTGTACAATGTATATACATATAAATACTTTCAATACTTGAGATTAATACTTTCATATGTCATCCAGCACCATATGTAAAAAAATATTAAGTATTGCGGTCCCTCCATATAATTATGACAATATTGATATTTTAAAAAACGTGTATGGGCCCCTGTCCCCCCATTTAGTTTGAGTGGTCCCCCACAGATATTTATGGTGCGGAAACAGTTTGTGATTTTAATCGGAGTTTATGATTTTTTTATTTTTCTGACACTTTTTTTAAACTAAAAGTCATTAATTGCAGTTGTCCATTTGTACACAGACAGAGACATCTCATTTGTTTGCTTTGTATACAACCAGATAGCGTGCACATCTCATTTTATTATTGTGGATTTGGGTAGGATCCAACCCGATAGAGGCTATTTGCGATCCATAGTTTGAATAAGATGAAACATAGATTTTTATTTATAGAAATAATAGAAAAAAATATAGTATATTGGATGAATTGGTTGGTTTTTTCAATTTAATAGAAGGAATCGATTCCTGGAGCTGGATCCTTTAAAAATGTCTAAAGGAACTGATTCCTATAACCAGTTTCTTTAGCTGCCACACAAAATCAGTTGTTCATGCAAGAGTGACATATAAAGAAATCGGTTCCAGTGATCGATTTCTTTAGGGCCTGTTCGGCGCACCAATGGGAACGGGAATGGGTCTAGGAAACGGGAATTTTTAAACTGCCGATTACTGTGCGCGTGGGACAGAAAACACGAAGTTGAACTGAATTTTTTTTCCCACGCGCACAGTAACTACGCCAAACAGGCCCTTAGACATTTTTAAAGGAACTGGGTTTTAGTAATAGGTTCCTTCTATTAAATCAAAAAGACCAACCAATTCATCTAATAGACTATATTTTTTTATATTATTTCTATAAATAAAAAATTCTGCAGATAAAATCTCTGGATATGAACTGCTACGTTTTGTCCTTGTTTACATACAACACATGTGAGTTGGTGCACTCTCCCTTTCGTTGAAAATTTCTGTAGCTAAATATTCTGGTAAACAAAATATTTACTCTGTTCGAAACAAAATTTGAGACATTGTAAACTGCAGAGAGCTTATTAAATATTTTATTAATATGGATGCACTATTGTAAAAGGGATAATACCTAGTTGTGCAGTGATGATTTTTTTTTTTGGAATTAAAAATCTTAATTGTACATAATTCTAGAGAAATATTGTAGAGGAATCTTACTGTAACACGCCCTCTGTTGGATATTTTTTATTGGTAGAAATTAATAGAAAAGAAGAGAGAAAAATAGAAAGAGTATATCAGTTCTTATATTAGTAGAAAGAACGGTGAAATTCTTACCGATCCAAAAACCGGTTTGTTTTTTTTCCTTTCATTTTTTCTAGTAATTTTTTTTTTTACAAAAATAGATAGAGTATCTTAAAATTTAGATATAATAGAAACATTCTATCTATTTTTTGAAAACTTTTCATATTTTTTTAGAAATCTAATATAAGAATTCCCTCCATCTATACATCAGATTTAAAAAAAAAAAAAACTAAGTTTGGATCAGTATAATTTGTACCGATCCAAACTTTTTGATTTTTAGAATCGGTTTAAATCCTACCGATCTTTCTACTAATATAAGAACTGATGTACTCTTTCTATTTCTCTCTCTTCTTTTCTATTAATTTCTACCAATAAAAAATTTCCCTCTCTGTTGGTCTTGTGTGGTATGGTATCATTAGGCAAACATGGACAAAAAGCTTATGAGGTCATGAGGGTTTAAATATTTGTGGGCTACACATATTTTATTTATCTACACAAATTTGTGATGGCATGGGTAACAATTATCAACAAATTGACAAATTTGTAAGTTTGTAGTCTTGTAAGAATTGATAGAATATTTGTGGGCCGTTCATGGTGTCATATTTTGTCATTGACCAGTTCCACAATAATTTGAGTAGGTACCTGATTGCTGTAAAAATTATATTTTTCATATCGTCTGTACTATGTGGAGCAAAGATGCCTTTTGTGTCCGGGGCAGATAGGGGGACAAAAAAATATCAAATCAGATTTAAATATCTAATCCGGTTTAAATTCATTAACTAATTAGGTACTCGATAAAAAATAATGTTTTAACTTATACTTTTTAATATTTTGACTTGTATTTTCTGATGCTCTGACTGATAATTCTAATTACCAATCAAAATTCAACAAATTTATTTCAATTTTAATCCTAAATTTAATCTGAATTACAAATCAAATGTTCAGAAGGGGACAAAAAAAAAATTCCACGAAGAGGCAAAGTCAGTCGGTACCGATAAATCTCCACTAAAACTCAAAATCCAGGAGGGGCAGCTGCCTCCCCTGAAACCATATGGGTCCGCCCCTGTTTTGTGTAGTTCTAGATTTCAGAAACAAAACCTTCAATTTAGCTATGGCTACAAATTTTATTTTAGTACAAAATATATAGTTTCATTTTTTTCAGGTCCTTTGTTATATTAGGAATTAATTGTCAACTTGTCCTACGACAGGGAAGACATTTGAGACAAGGGACCCACGCACAGGTGAGGTGGTTGCCAAAGTGGCGGAAGGAGGCGAGGATGATGTGGACCTAGCAGTGAAGGCAGCACGCGAGGCCTTCGATCATGGCCCGTGGCCCCGCATGTCAGGCTATGTATGTCTATTGCTTACAAATTCATTTTTCATATACACATTCACATTCTTCTCTTTCTTCCTCTGGATTTATGTTATTATTTTAACTTTTCCATTGATTTAACTTTGAAATTAATTTTGTGTATGGATGCCTCAAAGAGTTGAATTAAACAAAAGAGTTTAGATCTAGAAAGGAGAGTCATTTGACTCGTTGTAAATACGTTTTTTATAAATGAAATCGTTAGTAGGCATTTAAAACCACTAACCTTAAAAAAAAAAGAATTTAGTTAGACAAAAGAATGAGGCTATGGTAATATGCATATTACACAATGGCCCGCGCTATGGACTCATATCTCCGTCTTTAATGTCCAATTAAACCGTCGATCTGAACCGTTCAACATAATCTTCATATGAAAATGTACTTGCCAATCAAAGTTTCTATTTTTTTTTGTTTTTTTATTAATTTTTTGAAAAATTTGAACCGTCCAAAAGCAGTGGTTGTCTATCTTAAAAAATAGTACAAAAATTCTAAAAAATATGAAATTTGGTCTGCAAGTATATTTTCATATGTAGATCATGTTTACTTGAACTTTAAAAATAAAGATATGGATCCATAGTACGGGGCGATCCGTAATATGCATATTACCATAGGCTCACTCTAAACAAAAGAAAAAGAAAAAGAAAAATGGACCTTACCCATGGTCTTGTTTCTAGCCGTTATCTGAGGCCTGTGCTAAAGAAGTTAAGAGAAAACCTAAATATAAAAATGTTCAATTTAATAAATGGGCTTGCCCAAATTAACGGAGTAGGATTGTAACTTGAGTGAGGCTATGGTACTATGCATAGCACAGATTGGTCCGTACTATGAGTCAATAGTTTCGTTTTTAAAGTCCAAATAGTCGATATGAACCGTTCAATGTGATTTTAATATGAAAATGTACTTGCAGATTTAATTTTATACTTTTTAGAATTTTTTACTGTAAAATTTTCATATGGAGATCAGGTTGAACGGTTCAGATCAATTTTTTGGACTTGAAAATAAAAATATCGATCCATAGTACGGACCAATATGTGCTATGCGTAGTACTGTGGCCTCACTCTTGTAACTTTGTATCAGTATATATCAGGACTATTTCTATTTCTTCTCTTTTTCCAAAACAATTATCCCCCTTGAACAATGCTTGAACTGGTCTGACAACATGTAACATGTTATATTTTCTGAACAGGAGAGAGGGAGAATAATGATGAAATTCGCCGACCTGGTGGATCAGCACACAGAAGATGTAGCAATACTTGACACCATAAATGCCGGAAAACTGTTCAAGATTGGTAAATTAGTAGACATCCCCAGTGCCTCCCACCTTCTCAGGTACAGTTAAAAAAATTCTATTCCAATAAATTCTGAGAAAAAAAGAATATCCCTTTTGTAAAGAAAAACATAAATACTATGTAATTGTATGACAGGTACTATGCGGGAGCGGCTGACAAGATCCATGGGGAAACCCTGAAACTCTCAAGGGAATTGCAAGGCTACACTTTAAAGGAGCCTATTGGAGTTGTGGGGCACATCATACCATGGAATTATCCAACCACCATGTTCTTTTTCAAGGTTAGCCCGGCCTTGGCTGCCGGTTGCACCATGGTTGTCAAGCCGGCCGAACAAAGCCCCCTTTCAGCCCTGTATTATGCTCACTTGGCTAAGCAGGTGTGTGCATTTTATATTATTTTTTTAATATTGATTGTTACATTTATACATGTCAACTATATTTTTCATGTAGCACATCTGAGACCACAGCCCTTGAACTAGTTTAATAAATTCCTGTTCTGTATGTTCAATGTTCTATTATATTTTTATGTAAACATTTTTTATTTCCTATGATGTTAGTGTACATTTGTAATTAATTTTTGGATGAATTTATTTTGAAAAAATTAGGCAGGTATACCTGATGGAGTGCTGAATGTTGTCACTGGTGGCCCCACTGCTGGTGCAGCTGTTGCTTCCCATATGGACATTGACAAGGTTTTTCCTCTCAGTTACTTTTTTATTGTTTGGAGAAAATTTTCATGTCATACTGAGAATACAAGAAATGGAGCAAAGCATCTTTTATATTAATAAATTGAAATCATTTGCCGTATATGATGGTAGGTGAGCTTCACTGGCTCGACAGAGGTTGGCCGGCTTGTCATGGAGGCAGCTGCGAAGAGCAACTTGAAATCAGTTTCTCTTGAATTAGGAGGTAAATCACCTCTGATTATCTTTGATGATGCTGATGTGGACATGGCTGTTAATCTTGCCCAATTTGCCATTTTCACAAATAAGGTTGGTTTTGTCATCCTTTTTCTTATTCACTTCTGTGCCTACTGTTAAAAAAAAAAAATCCTCATTTGTTAATGACTTAAAATAAGTCATGATTTAAACTGTAAAAAGAAAAAGATACACAGATAAGAAATGCCATGAATTGCAGAAACAACTATTATGGATCAAATACTAAAACTACTTCCCATGACTCAGGGGGAGATCTGTGTAGCTGGGTCCCGCGTGTATGTGCAAGAAGGAATATATGATCAATTTGTTAAGAAGGCAGCAGAGGCAGCAAAGAATTGGTCGGTTGGAGACCCGTTTAATCCAAATATTCATCAAGGCCCTCAGGTTTATTGTATTCCTCATGATTGTTACAAAAATTTCACCTTTTTCTGTCAATTTTTATTGACTCTTTGTATTTCTGTTTGTTTGACAAAGGTTGACAAGGCACAGTTTGAGAAGGTACTGAAGTACATTGAAATTGGTAAGAAAGAGGGAGCCACAGTACTTACTGGAGGAAATGCTTGTGGAGATAAAGGTTACTATATTGAACCCACCATTTTTACCGATGTCAAGGTGAATATGTCGTTTTCCTTTCCTCATTTTGAAGATAATTATCAAGAGAAATAAATTGCAAATTAGTGGTTTTACATTTATCAAGTTTCTGATTCTTTTCAGGATGACATGAAAATTGTGCAAGAAGAGATATTCGGACCTGTCATGTCGCTTATGAAATTCAAGTATGCCTTCCTTATTTGATTTCTGTATTTATTTACTGCACATATTATGATGATACTGTTATATGGTACAAGTTCAATATTGATTAGAGCAGTGCCATGCCCCCTTCCCCTGCCCAGACATACACATAACACATGACATTAAACTTCTCTGTACAGCATCATATTACATTCTAAGTATGTTGAAATCTGAAAGCAAAATGAAAAAAAGAAAAAAGAAGACAAAGTGAATAACCCCTACTGGCACTAGGTTGCCAGTAGGTACCAGTATGGTATCAATATCCAGCACAGATAATCTAACCTACATAAGATACAATATAACATTGAATTGCAACCTTACCTGAATTATCTTTTGTTTCTTGTATATTTTTAATAGGACAATTGAAGAGGCAATAGAAAAGGCAAACAATACAAAGTATGGTCTTGCAGCAGGAATTGTGACAAAGGACCTGAACATAGCAAATCGGGTCTCTAGATCGATCCGGGCGGGTGTGATTTGGGTCAATTGCTTCTTTGCATTTGATGCTGATTGCCCCTTTGGTGGGTTCAAAATGAGTGGGTTTGGCAAGGATATGGGGCTAGATGCCCTTGACAAGTACCTCCATTCCAAGTCTGTTGTCACCCCAATTTACAACTCCCCTTGGTTGTAAATTTGTGTCTTTACACCAATATTATGTTGAAAAAAAAAAAAAAATAGAACTATAATTGAATTCATGGAGTTGTTTCAGAGGTGTATTTAAGGAGGTTAAGGGGATGAATTTAGTTTTGGGCTTTTTATTAGTTGATGGCCTTTTCTTGTGTGTCTCATGTTAAATTAGAAGAGCCAGAAAAAATAATTCTATGAGAAAGAAAGAAAGAAAAGAAAGACATCGCTAAGCATATGTATTGATAATTTCATTCCAATTTCAAATTTTAAGTGATAATTTTATTTATAATCAGAGATGTACGATGATTTTATAAATAAAAATATTTGTTTTAATGAAATTATGTTGGTAAAAATTATAATTTCTATTCCATCATCCATTTAATAAATTAATTTTTGAAATGTATGTGATTATTCTTTTTCAGATTTTAAGTGCTAAAAACAATCAAATGAGTGAAGTATTTTTTAATTAATTTTAAATTAATATCATTTATTTAAGGTATTTTACTGCTCAACATGATTTCCATATAAAAATTTACTTATCAATCAAATTTTATATTTTTAAGAACCTTTTTATTAGATAGGTAGAAATTTACTATCTATTTAGGAAACAATAAAAAAAATTCTAAAAAATGTAAAACTTGATCTTTAAGTAATGAATTGACCGTTTGAATGTTGAATAGTTAGAATTGACCGTTTGAACTTTAAAATAAAAATATAAATCCACAATGTATAATGAAAATTATCCATAAGAAAGAATATGTGTTTAGTATATAAAAATTTGGACAATCATTTTAGACTTGATCTAATGATTGTTATTTGATGAAAAAAAAATTCGGACAATATTATTGTTCAACTAATATATATATATATATATATATATATATATATATAGGGATGGGCTATGGTGAGACGTGGAGTAAAACAAGTTTGTACTCCACGCTATATTTCGAATTTGAAAATTCAAACAACTAATCCGAACCGTTCAACATGATCTCCATATTGAAATGTGCTTGGAGACCAAATTTTACATTTTTTGGAATATTTTTACTATTTATTAAGCCACTTTGAAAATCGCTGATTCGGGTGAACAATAACAAACAGTAAAAAATTCTGGACCAATGGATCAGCGATTTTCAAAGTGGCTTAATAAATAGTAAAAAAATTCCAAAAAATGTAAAATTTGGTCTCCAAGCACATTTCAATATGGAGATCATGTTGAACGGTTCGGATCGGTTGTTTGGATTTTCAAAATGGAAATAATGAGGCGTGGAGTAAAAACTTGTTTTACTCCACGTCTCACCATAGCCCATCCCTATATATATATATATATATATATATATAGTGCTGGGCTTAGCTACTTCATGGAGTAAAACGACTTGGTGCTCCACGCCTCATTATTTCCATTTTGAAAATCCAAACGACCGATCCGAACCGCTCAAGTTGTTCTCCATATTGATATGTGCTTGGAGACCAAATTTTACATTTTTTGGAATTTTTTTACTATTTATTAAGCCACTTTGAAAATCACTGATCCGGCGGTCCAGAAATTTTTACTGTTTTTTACTGTTCATAAGGATTTTCAGATTTTCAAAGTGGCTTAATAAATAGTAAAAAAATTCCAAAAAATGTAAAATTTGGTCTCCAAGTACATTTCAATATGAAGAACATGTTGGAAGGTTCGAATCGACTATTTGAACTTTGAAAATGAAGATATGGCGTGAAGTACAAAGTCGTTTTACTCCATGAAGTAGCTAAGTCCATCTCTATATATATATATATATATAGGCTGTGGCTAATTTGCTGCTGGCAGCAGTTCGGCCGAGGTGCTGCCGGGGCATTATTTAGCCGTGTGATGTTCAAACAACAAATTCAAACCGTTAGATGTTTCATCTATATTATAATCTACTTGGAGACCAAATTTTACATTTTTTGGAATTTTTTTACTATATATTAAGATGGTTTGAAAACCGCTGTTTTTAACGTTGCAGAAATTTACTAAAAATAGCGGTTTTCAAACCAGCTTAATATATAGTAAAAAAATTCCAAAAAATGTAAAATTTGGTCTCCAAGTAGATTATAGTATAGATTAAACATCTAACGGTTTGAATTTGTTGTTTGGACATCACACGGCTAAATATAGCCCCGGCAGCACTTGGCCGAACTGCTGCCGGCAGCAAATTAGACAGACCCATATATATATATAGAGTCCGGCTAGCGTCCAAACGTTTGGATAGAGGCCTATATCCAAACGGTTCATTTTTGCGATTTCAAAGTCCAAAAGTCTATCTGAAGCGCTCAACATGTTTGGAATATTAACATGTGCTTGGAAACTAAATTTTACATTTTTTTGAATTTTTTTGCTATTTTTTTAGAATTTTTGAAAATCATTGTTTGATATGGAAAAAAAATAATAAAAAATTCATCAAAACACAATATGAAAAAACTCGGTCTTGGATACAAGAAAAATAAATCCTCGTTTGAATCCTATCACTTGGAAAGCCCGAAAGATAAAGGGGAACAAACTCGAATTTTCAATAAACAAAAATTTCAAAAACTTAAAAATTGATAGTGAAAAACTTACATCTTCTTAATCAAATAAAAACACAACACTTGATCTAAAGACACCAAGTAAGAATTATTTTAGAAATCAAAATGATACATGGGTCTACAAAACTAATAAGAATATTTGTCAAAATAGAACCCAAAGCAATGGGTCAAATAGAAGTGTTCCCCAACATCCCAACAAGTTTGAGTCTAATGCAAGCAACAATTAGAGTATTATAGTTCTTTATCTATATTTATATATAGAAAAAATAGCATAATAACTTGTAAATGATTTTGAATTAATATATATTAAAAAAATTAAGTTATTAGGAATTGTAAAAATAATTAAATTATGAAAGCATATACAAAATATTTAAGGGTAATTATATGTTACCCCTTGATTTCTTTCTCTATTTTTCCCCCAACTAACTAACTTCCTTTTCTAACTATAATAATCAATTCTAACTAACTAGTGGTCCCTACAAATTAATTAGTAGATTTTCTCATTCTATTTCTTTCCTCTCTCCCTTCCCCTCCCTCTTCCACCTCCACCTCCACCTCCCCCTTCCACCTCTGCCTCCGCCCGCCTCTCCCACCTTCGCCTCTCCCTCTCCGCCTCCGCCTCCCACCTCCGCCTCTCCTTCTTCGCCTCTGCCTCCGCCTCCGCCTCACACGACGAGGATGAATACTTATTCAATGATAGATGAATATTTGCATGACGAGGGTGAATACTTGTGCAACGAATAACTCGAAAGTATGTCATCATGGATCTCATTTTAAAGAGAAAATTATGTAGAAGACGTTCGTGGTTTTAGATTTGCAAAATTCCTCACAGATCATTAGAAATACTAGTTAGATTGAACGGAGAAAAAAAAATCACATCTAAAAACGTGTAAAAGATAGGTGTGATATGTCCAGTTTTTTTTTTAAATACTTGATATATCAGGGTGAATACTTGATGTATTACATGTGAATACTTGTTCAATGATAGATGAATACTTGCATGACGAGGGTGAATACTTGTGCAACAAATAACTCGAAAGTATGTCATCATGGATCTCATTTTAAAGAGAAAATTATGTAGAAGACGTTAGTGGTTTTAGATTTGCAAAATTTCTCACAAATCGTTAGAAATATTAGTTAGATTGAACGGAGAAAAAAAAAACTACCTCTAAAAACGTGTAAAAGATGGATGTGATATGTCCAGTTTTTTTTAAAAATACTTGATATATCAGGGTGAATACTTGATGTTGTTTCTACTTGCGGTGACGGTTATGCGGTCCCCACGGTAGTTAGTGATGGCGGTTGTGCGGTCCCCCCACTTAATTACGCGTTTTCTTTTGTTTTTAGCGGACGACAGTTGTGGTACCATACTATCTCCGCGTAATTAATGCTCTTAATGTCGTAATATTTCCATATATAATTCTTTCTCAAAGATGAGTATTTTTATTTATATGGATGAATACAACTCGTGTTAAGTGTGAATATTTTTTCGCAAATCGTCCCTTACTAATTCCACCACTTATCTCCGCATATTACTGTGGTCCCCTACTTATCTGAAGTCGCGGTTGCGCGGTCCCACCATACCTTCATGTACTCTTTACACTTACACGACGAAGATGAATACTTGTTCAATGTGAGATGAATACTTGCGTAACAGATACCTCGAAAGTATGTCATCATGGATCTCATTTGAAAGAGAAAATTGTGTAGAAGACTTTCGTGATTTTAGATTTGAAAAATTCCTCACAGATCGTCGGAAATATTAGTTAGAGCAAACGTAAAAAAAAAAACCACCTCTAAAAACGTGTAAAAGATGGGTGGTAATGTTTCCTTATATAGTTATTTCTCAAAGATGAGTACTTTTCTTTACATGGATGAATACTTGATTTTACAAGGGTGAATACTTGTGCGCAATCTATCCGCCTGTAATGCTGTGGAGGCAGTTGCGGTCCTCTTCTATTTCCCAATAATTAACGGTTTACTGTGGTCCCCTACTGATTCCACCGGTTATTAACGGTTTACTGTGGTCCCCTACTTATTTTCAGTTGGGGAAAAAATGGGGGATGGATGGCGGGGGAAGGTTAGGCCCTCCCAATATTTAAATCCTCTTCATTATTTGTCAAACGAAGTGACTATTTATGATGGATGCGGTTTCTTTAACTACCAAAAATAATTCCAAGTGATATTTGTCAAGTTATCTTGTTTGTGTTAATCTGTACATAATACACTAGAAACTTTTCTTAATCTGGTCTTGAAGATTATGGAATTGTTGAAAAAAAAAATAAAATAATTTGGTCTAAAAATAATGATTTTGTATCTATCTTAAAAAATAAAAATAAAATATATAAAATTTTATCTACAATCATATTTTAACGTGGATATCATGTTGACCGGTTCGGATCGTCTGTTTGAACTTTGAAATTGAAAATAAAGATGTTGGGGTACGATTGAAAGCCCCTGATATTATCTTCACTAGTTAGCTTTATATATTAATTCCAGATTACAAATTACACTAAAATTTAAGCACTGTTGAGAACTTTTTTTATTTTTTTCAATGGGGACCTTCCGACGATGGCTGCATTTGTCAAACTTGAGGAGCCAATAAATTAATACATGACAAGCACAGAGTGACATTTTCAAATGGAATAAATTTTTTAATAGTTAGAAGTTTGAACGAACGAAACGGCACAACAATTAATGGTGCATTATTAATTTATGAGTCTATAGGTGTAATTTATATTACTTATTATATATATGTGTGCATAAAAATTAAAATAAATTTTATAAGCACTTGGGGCACGAAAATCAATGTCTAAAGTTGGGATATTAGTAATTTTATGCAAACTAGCAATGCTTATTACAGATTAAAAAAAATACTATATATAGTTCTTTATCTATGTATAGAAGAAGATGAGGGATCGGATGACACTCTATTTTGGTGATATCGGATGACACCGTGCATTTTTAAAGTTTTCAAAGTCAAAGCAGTCGATCCAAACCGTTCAATATGATGGATATATTAAAATGTGCTTGCAGATCAAATTTATATATTTTTGAATATTAAATTTTATATATTAAATCGTTGTTTTCAGACCATTGAATTTTTGTACCATCTTAATAAATAGTAAAAAAATTCAAAATTTGATCTGCAAACACATTTTATTATATCCATCATATTGAACGGTTTCGATCGACTATTTGGAATATAAAAATGTAGGGTGTCATCCGATATTACCAAAAAAGAGTGTCATCCAATCCCTTCTCATATAAAAAATAATATATATCATATGTAAATTACTTTGAATTAAAATTTCGTTTCTTAAAATTTTAAATTTTAAAAATGATGAAATAATGGAACTATAAAAATAAAAATATTCAAACCTCTTCATTGTTAATACAATGAGGTACCTAAACTTTTTTAAAAGTAGAGATACAATAAATGCATACGCATCTTTCTCATTGTCAACTAACTAATTGCTTCCTTGACAAATTTGAAATGATTGAGGAATTTCTCTAACTATAAATTAAAACCTAGGTTATTAATTAATTAATTAAGAGTACAGGTCATGTCAGTATGTCGTGTTGTGTTTATTTTAATGGAGAATATGGTAACAATTTTTAATGGAATGAGAAAGATAGCATGAGGTTTGAATTTGATGGAACATCTATTGCTATTTTTCTTCTAATGAAAGAGCATTTATTACTTATAAGCAAGCATCATTTCTGTTTTGGTACAAACAATACTAGTATATATAGAGAGATAGACTCTGGTGAGTTGTGAACGTTTTACTTTACACTCATATTTCATTTTGAAAATTCAAACTATCGATCCGAACCGCTCAACATGATCTCCATATTGAAATGTGCTTGGAGACCAAATTTTACATTTTTTTGGATTTTTTTACTATTTATTAAGCCACTTTGAAAATCGCTGATTTGAGTGAACAGTAAAAACTTTTGGACCATTCGATCAGCGATTTTCAAAATAGCTTAATAAATAGTAAAAAAGTTCCAAAAAATGTAAAATTTGGTCTCCAAACACATTTCAATATGGAGATCATGTTGAGCGGTTCGGATCGATGATTTGGATTTTCAAAATAAAAATATGAGCGTGAAGTAAAAATGACCTCTTACTTCGCAACTCACCATAGCCCAACTCATATATATATATTTATATAAAAATACATAAAGCTGTGGCTACCTGGTAAATAAATTTTCAGGATTTGTAATGCAAAATATAAATGAGCTTTGAACGGTTCAGCATGAAATGGCACAAACAACCCTTCTTGATCTTCTTCTTCTTTTATAACAAAAAAATAAATAAATTAGATCACATCATTCAACTTTTAATTTTTTTGGAAAAATTATATATATATTCGAATTTCAAATCGGTGAGACATTGTTCTTAAATAAAAGACTAATTTTTAAAACAAACCCTTCTTTTAAGTTAAGTGCTTAACCATTTCTCCTTATCTTCTTTCAATTAAATTTAATTTAATCTGTCGCCCCTTTAAAATAAAGGAGAGTCAGTACGAAACATTTTTATTTCTATATCTTATAACAAAAATGATGGAGAATGTTTTATAACACAATGCCACCTACGGACAGCTCTTAGTCATAGTGACAAGGTTCGCGTATAATATCCGAATTATATCTGAATAATTCGTTTTTTTGGTGATGCCGAACCGAACGCCAAATTATTCGGTTGACCGAACTTTGACCGAATTATACCCGAATAATTTGCGAATTTTACGAATTATTTGCAAATTTTTCCCAAAAAAAAATTTTTGGTTTTTTTTTTTTGCTTCCTTGTAAGACTGAGATTTCTAATCCGTATTATTCCGAATCATTCCCGAATTATTCCCGAATCACAAATTTTTGACATCGCCGAACCTTTTCCGAACAATTAAGTTGTCAATATGCTCTTAGTTAGAGGTGTCAATGGATACGGTAAGGGTCGGGTAGAAGTATTTTCATACCCATATCCGTTATAAATTATATACCGTTATCGCTATGAATTATCTTATTTGTATTCTACCCTTACCCGTTATGGTTGTCGGATAATGAAACGTTAATGGGTAATTAAATAACGGATAATGTTATTATAATAAAAATATTATTTACTAAATAATACATTAAAACACATTCATTTCACAAATATATATACGTGTTTTAAAGTTCTAAATTTTATTGAGATTTACTGAAATTCATTTACGTATTTTAATAGTTAATTAAGTGTAACGTAACTATAAAAAATAGTTGGAAAATTAATATTCATTATTCATTCATATATATAATATATATAATTTTTTTTATAATTACCCAATCGGGTAACGAATATAAAATAGGCTTTATCCGTACTCTTATCCGTTTAGATAACGAAAAAATATATTTACCCATATCCGTACCCAATAAGTTTACGAAAAAAAAATCTTACCTATACCTGTTTTATCGAATATGGTAGGGATCAGATAAACAGATAAAAGGGTGTCATTGGCACCCCTACTCTTAGTTAGGGTTGGCAACGAGCTAGCTCGGTCCGAGCTGGGCCCTAGCTCAGCTTGTTAATTCTGGACCGAGCTACAGCCGAGTGAGCTGGATCTAGGACATCCGAGCTAAAATCTCAGCTTAAAATTGTGACAAGCTAGCCCGAGATAGCTCGCGAGCTGACGAGCTGGCTCTGGCTAGATCTTGTTTTAAGAAGAAAATAAATTCTACAAACTTTTTGGATCGAGCAGAACTGAACTGGACCGAGCTAGACAGTATAAAATGCACACAAATTCATACAAATTCACAAATTGATGCTTATCCAAGCTGACAAGAAAGTAGGTCCTAGCTTGAACTTGTTAAATCGGGACCGAACTAGTGACGAGATTGCTCGTTAACAACTCGGTCCAGTAACGAGCGAACTGTTAGAGAGCAAGTCAGATGCGAGTCATCATCAAGTCACGAACTACCTTTTTTGCCATCCTACTCTTAGTCAACTTTTTGGTTTGTGGTAAACAAATATAATATCTACAACCAAATTATTGTGCCTCGATCGAATTGATTGTGCAACTGGCACTGACCTTCTAGCGATTTTATCAATGCATAATCTTGTTTTAAAAGGAAAATTGACAGATGCTGCCAAAGTTTTCAACCGATTTTATCACACACTAAAAAAATGTATAATGTTTTGCTCAGAAGTTAGATTGTTAAGCATTTAAGCATCATTTTTTTATTAATTTTATATTGACAAGTATAGGGGCACTACTAAAAAAATTGAGGGGTTGAAATGTAAAATACATATAATTCAAGTTCACAATTACAAAATGGAGTTATAATTACTAAGCTACAAGTACATATTTAGTATTTTATAAAAAAAGTTGAACTATATAAAAAAAAAAAAAATTCAATATATTTAATTAATTTTTTTTAATTATGGAAGTGACTAAACACCTCTGAAATTGTGCCAAATATATTATATTAGCTCATTCAACTCTAAAATGAGTCATGTGGAAGGTAACGATTGTAATATTAAAAATAATATAGTAAATATATAAATATTAGCATGTAAGGTTATCCTTATATATCCTTATATATCCATATTTTGCATTTAAGTAGCAATGAGACTTGTAAAAAAATGAGAAATTTAAGAGCATTTTTATCCTGTCATGTCAACACATTAATTATTTTTTTAATTAATTTGAAAACATTTTCATCCTTACAATTCATTTTAATTTCAATTTCAAAACTGATGTGGTAGTTCATAAGATTGTTAATTAAACAATTTTGCAAAATTCTTCAGTTATTCTATACTATAATTGGTATTGCAATTGCAACATTTGCAATAGATTCTTGCAATTGGGACAAAGATTCTCTAAACAAATGATTAAAAAAAAACCTTTTCTTTGGCTATTTCGTTTATTCATTTAATTAATCCTACAAGGTTGGTCAGAAATGCGAATATTAGTTGTGCCATGAACTGCCATATTTTATTGTCATGGAGGAATTAATTCCAACCATACAATTATTAATACCTGTTACAAATTTATTTAGGTAAATCAAATAATGTTATTGTAATTACTAATTATAGCAGTAGAAGAAATAAGAGAAACTTCCACATGTTTTATCATTTTTTGACCACTTAATTTACATTAATTTTTTTTTACTACTTAATTTTATATTAAATTAATTTAAAATTTTAAAAAATTTGTATGTAAAAACATTACTTGTGAATTAAATCGGTTTTAATAATTTAAATTTATTAGTCAATTTGATAGATATTGAAATTAAATTAATCTGAAGTACATTCTAGTTACATATGTTAGAGGTTAATTTAGACCACACAATATTACGATATCTCAGTTTAAATTTTAAATTAAAGTGTAACGTTTTGGTAAAAAAAATTGTGGAGAGGAGAATTTTGAGCTCAAGTCAAATTTGTGAGCTGTCTCTCTCGAAAGAGAAAGAGACGATATGTTAATATGTTATGTTATGTTATTGTCTTTTTTAATTGTCACTTTGGACTTGGAGGCATCATATAATTGATCCTCTAAGTATAAAAAATTATCAAGTCTTCTCTATCTTTTACTTCTTTTTTCATTTTTGTCGTTAGAAGTGATTCGTTTAGAACAAAAATTTAAATAGTATTTATTGCGTCATAGCCAGTGGTGAAGTCAAAAATTTTGTTAGAGGTAGGCAAACATATATAGAAGAATATATAGTTGCAAAAAAAAATCAACATAACAAATTTCAACATATATACTTGTAGTCCTGTACCTGTATCCGATACGTATCATATTGCTGTATCGATACCTGTATCGTATCGCCCGATACCCGTGTTGTGTTGAAATTACCGTATCACCGTATCCCGTATCATATCTCAATTTAAATTTTAAATTAAAGTGTAACGCGTTGGTAAAAAAAATTGTGGAGAGGAGAATTTTGAGCTCAAGTCAAATTTGTGAGCTCTCTCTCGAAAGAGAAAGAGACGATATGTTAATATATTATGTTATGTTATATTATTGTCTTTTCCAATTGTCACTTTGGACTTGGAGGCATCATATAATTGATCCTCTTAAGTGTAAAAAATTATCAAGTCTTCCCTATATTTTACTCTCTGTTTTTTTTTCATTTTCGTCGTTAGAAGTGAGAACGAAAATTTAAATAGTATTTATCGCATCATAGCTAGTGGTGAAGTCAGAAATTTTGTTAGAGGTAGGCGAACATATATAGTTGCAAAAAAAAAAATCAACATAACAAATTTCAACATATATACTTGTAGTCCTGTACCTGTATCCGATACATATCATATTGCCGTATCAACGATACCTGTATCGTATCACCCGATACCCATATTGTGTTGAAAATTACCGTATCACCGTATCCCATATCATATCTTAGTTTAAATTTTAAATTAAAGTGTAACGCGTTGATAAAAAAAATTGTGGAGGAGAATTTTGAGCTCAAGTCAAATTTGTGAGCTCTCTCTCGAAAGAGAAAGAGACGATATGTTAATATATTATGTTATGTTATATTATGTTATTGTCTTTTCCAATTGTCACCTTGGACTTGGAGGTATCATATAATTGATCCTCTAAGTGTAAAAATTATCAAGTCTTCCCTATATTTTACTCTCTTTTTTTTTTTCATTTCCGGAGTTAGAAGTGATTTGTTTAGAACAAAAATTTAAATAGCGTTTATCGCATCATAGCCAGTGGTGAAGTCATAAATTTTGTTAGAGGTAGGCGAACATATATAGAAGAAAATATAAAGTTGCAAAAAAAAAATCAACATAACAAATTTCAACATATATACTTGTAGTCCCGTACCTGTATCCGATACGTATCATATTGCCGTATCGATACCTGTATCGTATCGCTCGATGCCCGTATTGTGTTGAAAATTATCATACCACCGTATCGCATATCATCTCAAGTGCGCTGGTGTTTTCATGGGTAGGCAAATGTCTACTCCTGCAACACACTACTTCGCCGCCAGTCAAAGCGGAATGACTAAAAAAATAATGCTATTGCTATATTGCGTCGCTATAGTGCACTATAGCGGCGTTATAGCGCCATAATTTTTATAGTCCGAAAATATTATAGCAGCGCTATTTAGAACCTGATTTAGATACACGCTACCAAAACAGATTTGACAAACTTGTATTATTCATTATGTGTCCGTCATAACGGAAATTATGCCACGAAGGCAGGAAGTCGACAACAGAAAACACAATAAAATTATGTAATGCCCAAGAATTAAGGAAATGCTCTAGCTATGACTTTTTTGTATATGAAGTTGTAAGATTGAAATTTATTATTTTAGTGTTTGCACTAAAGATTAATTGAAGGATTTTAACTCTAGTTTTATGCTTAAGAAACTAAGAAAAGAACTCTTATTTTTTAAAATTATCTAAACGATGTCTAATTTGTGTTTATATTTTTTTTAAATTCTAGTTTAGGAATTGAGATTATATTGAATTGGTTTCAATTTCTTTTTAAGTTATTTTCACGTCTAACGGACTTTATATATATATATTTTTTCAATAAACTCTACTATGGTGCAATCTTGGGAATTCATATATTTTTTTAGTTTGAATATGGTTCATTCATTATATACTAATATGAATCTTAAAAGAATACCATATATTATATATTTAGGCTGACTTAGTCCGAATTCTAATAAGACAGTTCGGATTAAAACTCACGTAAGCTTGAAGTACTTCATTTTTTTTTAGTTTAAATGTGATTCATTCATTATATACAAATATGAATCTTAAAAGAATACCGTATATTATAGATTTAGGCTGAATTAGTCCGAATTCTAATAAGACAGTTCGGATTAAAACTCATGTAACCTTGAAGTTCTTCATTTGTTTTAGTTTGAATCTGATTCATTCATTATATACTAATATGAATCTTAAAATAATACCGTATATTACAGATTTAGGCTGAATTAGTCCGAATTCTAATATGATAGTTCGGATTAAAACTCACGTAAGCTTGAAGTACTTCATTTTTTTTAGTTTGAATTTGATTCATTCATTATATACTAATATGAATCTCAAAAGAATACCGTATATTATAGATTTAGGCTGAATTAGTCTGAATTCTAAAAAGACAGTTCGGATTAAAACTCACGTAAGCTTGAAGTACTTCCTCTTTTTTTTAGTTTGAATCTGATTCATTATATACTAATATGAATCTTAAAATAATACCGTATATTACAGATTTAGGCTGAATTAGTCCGAATTCTAATATGATAGTTTGGATTAAAACTCACGTAAGCTTGAAGTACTTCATTTTTTTTAGTTTGAATTTGATTCATTCATTATATACTAATATGAATCTCAAAAGAATACCGTATATTATAGATTTAGGCTGAATTAGTCTGAATTCTAAAAAGACAGTTCGGATTAAAACTCACGTAAGCTTGAAGTACTTCCTTTTTTTTTAGTTTGAATCTGATTCATTAATTATATACTAATATGAATCTTAAAAGAATACAGTATATTACAGATTTAGGCTGGATTAGTCCGAATTCTAATAAGATAGTTCGGATTAAAACTCACGTATATAAGCTTGAAGTACTTCATTTTTTTTTAATTTGAATCTGATTCATTAATTATATACTAATATGAATCTTAAAAGAATACAGTATATTACAGATTTAGGCTGGATTAGTCCGAATTCTGATAAGACAGTTCGGATTAAAACTCACGTAAGCTTGAAGAGTTGAGACATAGCCATCTAATTAAGATATTTCTGTATTATTTTTTTTTGAAAATTTATGAAAACTAAAGTTAGGTACTTATGTTGAGCACATGGCTAGAGGCAATTAAATAACATCTACAAAATTAATGTAGGATTTGTACTGTGGATCTAACTAGAGGCAATTAAATAACATCTATAAAATTAATGTAGGATTTGTATTGTGGATCTAACGAAAATTTAAAGGGATATGAGAGCACAGCGTTGCAACTAGAGTGGGAAAAACGTGCCGTGCCGTGCTGTGCCGTGACTAACACGCTGTGACTTTGGTCATGTACCGTGCCATGCAGTGACCAAGTAAATTTTTCACGTGCCGTGCCGTGACAAAAATTACAAGGGGTGGTGACTCGCGTGCCGTGACTAAGTCGTGCCGTGACCAAACGTGCGTTAGTCACGTTTGATCGCATTTAACATTTAAAAAAAATATATATATGAAACGATTCTTTAAAATTCAAATGTTTTAATTGAAATTTAAATGTAAATATTTTAATTAAAATAAAATTATACCTTGTAGGAAGGAAGGTTAGTGTATTGCCTCGTGACTGGCGTGTCTACCGTTCCGTGACTCGCGTGTCCCGTGCCGTGCCGTGTCGTGACCAAGGCAATTTTCGTGCCATGCCGTACCGTATCTTATTTGCCAACAATTGGTCACGGCATGCGAATGGTCACAGCACGGATCACGCGAGTCACGGCACGTAACCGACACGCGTGCCGTGCCGTTCCGTGACGGAGCCGGCTCCGCCGTGCCATTTTTCCCACTCTAGTTGCAACGCTTTTGAAAATTTAAATGACAGTATAGCTGGTCGAGTTTATTTATTTATTTATTTTTTAAAGAAAATGATCAAATAAATGAAGATAGCTGTCCAAGTAATAAGAAAAAGAAAAAGAAAATGAGAGAAACAACCATCATGACAAAATAATATAATAAAAATACCGACAAAATTAATGTTATTCCTAAATAATTCCTAACAATGATAACATTTTTATTCCTAAATTATTACTTAATTTATTTTTTTTCCACTTGTTGGTTCTGCTCAAGATCTTGTTATCATTTCTACAAGTTTATATTAGTTTTTCAGCTTTGCTTTTTAATAGCCGGCCCTCTTTTATCAGAAAATTAACAAGTTATATTTTTGAATAACTTTCAAAAATGAAATTCAATTGAAATCAATCTCATGTATATTGCTCCGATTTTTTCAATATAGCAATTTAAAACGAGTGTGTTTTTTTTTTCTACCATTGATAAGTGTAACAATGAAGCTTGACAATTATAAACGAGTGTGTTTTTTTTTTCCTAAAAGAATTGATAAAGTTTATTTATACTTATGCCTTGAAATATTTATACCTATGTACGAAAGTATTTTAACGTAAATAATTGTCTCCTTAACCAAATCTCTCAAACTATTCCGCACCATAAATACTTGTGGGGGACCACTCAAACTAAATGGGGGGGGGGGGTGCAGGGAACCATACACGTTTCTAAAAATATCAATATTTTCATAACTATATAGGAGGGCCGCAATACTAATTTTTTTTTTTACATGTGACGTTGGATGACATCTGAAAGTATTAATATCAAGTATTGAAAGTTTTTATATCTATGCACTGAAGTATTTATACGTATATACATTGTACAAAGTTTAATCTTCAGGCGTTTGATCATATTAAGTTACACATCAAAGTATTAATATCTTATTTTGCAAGTATTAATATCTTATTTTACAAGTATTGATACCTCTGTACTGAAATATTTATACCTATGATGTCGATTATTTTTGTTATAGAAAGGTTGATGCGGAGATACGGTGTCCCCACTAATTCATTAGAGGAAGGTTGACACGGGGACCATTGGGAGACTGGAACAGGATAATCATATCAAGTTACATGCAATTATTAATATCTTACTTTGCAAATATTAATATGTTATTTCTCAAGTATTTATACCTATGAAGGTTGACGCGGGTACAAGTGCAAGAATTGGAAGGGAAACCATATAATTATAGGAAAATCACTATTTTTTCTCTATTCTCATTTACTATTTTCAAATTTCACTATTCTAGCTCCCATCCAAACATACCTTTGAACTAATCTAATCATCTAATTTTACTTATCTACACTCTTAATTACTCTATTATCTCATTTTCCATATCTTTCCACGACCGGATCCGCTTTTTGAATCGCCTGTTGAAGAAGAAAACATGTAGAATTTGTGTCATAAAGATGAAAGATCGTTATCTTTAGTATACCAAATCATAATTTATGTCATAATTGATGAATACATGCAGAGTTATAAAGTTGACTTTTACAATGATTTTGCATAGTCGAGGTGGCTTGAAATGCCTAGCGTGACATTTCATTATTCAAAGATAACGACTGAAACTAGTTCTAACTCTAAACTTTTCAAGAAGTACATTTTGTGGAATTCTTTTGTGAAGTTGTTTTTGTAAGCGCTCCTTGTTATTTATCAATTTGCAATGTATTTTCGGAAGCAGTCCCAAACTGATTGATCTCAAAATTTATCCTTAATTAAGTATGCAAATTTAGGGTTGTAAACGAGTCGGATACGGATCGGATAGTGGTCAAACCGTATTCTTATCCGTTATAATTTTTCAGATACGGATATGAATACGGATAGTCTCGGATACGGATACGGATCGGATATTAAACAGACACGGATACGAATCGGATATTAAATAGATACGAATACAGATCAAATATCGGACGGATACGAATACGGATATAAATATAATTCAGACAATTAAAAATAAATTACTAATGTACATTCTAGTAAACAATAACATTTAAATATATTTTTTATTTATAAATTAGATCTAACATTTTTCATAATAAGTTTGTTGGTTATAAAACATATATCATATTATCAAAACATTAGTCACAAATTATGTCATAGTGTTATATTGTTCATTAGAATATATATGTATATGCAGTTTAATAAATCATTGGTATGTATATGCAATTTAATAAATCAATTTAAGAACATAAGTATATTTGTTGTGGTTTAGATGTATAAACGGTCGGATATGGATAGTTAAATATCTTACCATATCATTATCCGTTATAATTTTTCGAATACAGATACAAATACGAATAGTCTCGGATACAAATACGGATTGGATTCGGATCCAGACAAAATCAGATAATATCCAATCCGTTTACACCCCTATGCAAATGGATCTGTAACCTCTGCATTAACTCAAAAGGAAATCTTTTGAGTTAATGAATTTCAACCGTCTGATTTTAAACGGAGCCAATCTGGCTCGTGCCTATAACATAGGGACCCTTTAATATTAGTGCAGATCTAATTTGCACGAATTTTAAAACAAATCAGATGGTCGAGATCCATTAACTCAAAAGTTGAGTTAACGTAGAGGATACGAATTCTATGCAAATTAACAAATTTATTGGACATATAGGGGTAAGGTACCTTAGACCTTTCTATTCGCATAGGATAGAGAAAACAAAACAAAAAAAATGCTAGTGGGATTACTAATAAAAGGTGATAATGCGTACACCGTTTCAAATTTCTCCTTATATAACACCATAGCATTCCAAAGAAAAACAAGGCGACTTCTCTTCTCAACAAGCTCACTTATTAATCTTCCCTTTTGATATCTTCACCTGATAAATTCCATGGCGGAGAATGGCAATGGCAGTTTAAAGCAGGGGTTTAAGATACCAGAGATCAAGTACACCAAGCTCTTCATCAATGGTGACTTTGTTGATGCCACCTCAGGTACTTGATAAATTACAAATTGGTCCTTTTTTTTTACTCTTTTTTTTAAGTCATGATGCTTTTAAAAGGAAACCAAATTTCGTCCGATGTTCAGTCGTAGCCGTTCGATATGTATTAAGATTCATGCAATGATTTATATTAAAATCATCCGAGTGAATCTAAATGGAGCTTGTAAATTTTAACACGAATCGAACGGTTTACACTGGAAAAAAATTAAATATATATGTATGACTTGAAATATGTAACATATTTTTTAGTAAAAACAAAAATAGATATTATCTCTTATTTTTAAATATATAACATACTAATATTTTTAAATAGCTATTATCTCTTATTTTTAGTAAAATAAATATGTGTGCCATATATATGAGCTCATCCGTGACATTGTTTTCGACATTAATTGCCAATGAAAATGACACATTATCACAATTTTCAGGCGGCAATTTAGACCCAATTAGTCAACTAATGATCATTAATGCACCACGTCCTTTACTCTTT
The DNA here is from genome assembly GCA_025461125.1 of Carex kokanica. NCBI lineage: Eukaryota > Viridiplantae > Streptophyta > Magnoliopsida > Poales > Cyperaceae > Carex > Carex kokanica. The sequence continues at coordinate 968,826 of JAJGRX010000866.1, read as the reverse complement.
AACTTATTAATTGGTAAGTGCTGTGCTGTGTGGATAATTTTCCTTTTTATTGCTTCTTTTTTAATTAAAGGATGAGGCATTTTCAAAGTCAACCAAGACAACAATTGCCATATATTAATTGTTGAGGTTGGCTAATATCAAAACGTTTGTTACGTAGCAGTGGTACAACTAATTAATGAATGAGGAGGGTTCAAATGCCCCATTACTTCATGCCCCAATCGTACCCCAACATCTTTATTTTCAATTTCAAAGTTCAAACTGACGATCCGAACCGCTTAACATGATATCCACGTTAAAATATGATTGAAGACCAAATTTTATATTTTTTGACATTTTTTTAAGATAGGTACAAAATCACTGTTTTTAGATGGTCCACAATTTCCTGAAAAATAGTGATTTTGTACATATCTTAAAAAATAATAAAAGAATTCCAAAAATATAAAATTTGGTCTCTAAGCATATTTTAACATGGATATCATGTTAAGCGGTTCAGATTTTTTGTTTGAACTTTGAAATTGAAGATAAAGATGTTGGGGTACGATTGGGGCATTTGAGCCCTCCTCTTAATGAATTATGTCAAATTTAATACGCAACATTTTAGTGGTAGAAACGAAAGTTAATTTTCTTTTTTATTTGGGCATTATTATATAATTGTTTATAAATATAAATTGCAAATTACTTAACACAAATTATAATTTTCCGAGAATCAAACTTAATTTAGCGACTAAAGTTAATGTTTTCTGAATAGAGAACATAATTAAAAAATTCAAATAAATAGATGGTATGAATATTTAAAGTTAAAAAGGCTTGTCTCATCCTTGTCTAAATATAATTAACCTTTGTAATGATAGTTTACTTATTTGGTACCCCAAGCAATTTTCTATTAATATATTCATAGCCTTATCTACAGCTTTTATTAATTACTATTAATATGCATAAATACAAGCAACATCATCTCACCGTCATTATTGTCAAATGTCAACGGTATTTCTATTGGACAGCGTGTAATTAGGTTTATTTGTTTATTCAATCTGTATCACATTTGATAAGACGGATATAGGTAAGAGTTTTTTTTTATTATATCAGATGTAAGTAAAGATATTTTTTTTTTTGTTAATATAACGGGTAAGGATACGTGTAAAGACTATTTTGTATCTGTTACTATAAGATAATTATTAGAAATAAAATTATATCTATAGGTGTATATTTATATGGAACTAATGTATCATATTATATAGTTTTATTCATGATCCGTATATATCTATTCAATGACATTATTTTATTTGTTTACCCGATCTGTACTGTATTCGATAAGACATATATGAGTAAACTTTTGTTAACTTATCGGGTACGGATAAGGACATGAAAATGCTTTTACCCGATCCGTTTTGTACCCGTTGACACCCTTAAGTGTAGCCTAAAAAATATTAGTATGATTACATTTAATTATTTATGGGCAAAATTGAAGAGTAAATTGCATGGAAATTGTTTTATAATTAATGCAACAGGGTTTAACATATTAAATTATCAATTATATATGGTTCCAAAATGCACTGAATATTGCTAATACTTATGTGTAAAATATCATAGTCTCATCTATTAACATATAGCATGATATATATTGCTCTAAGTTGAAGAGCTAATTGGATGATGACATAAAGTTTAGTTTGTATAAAAAAGATGATAGTGTTATCTACATCATAATATAACCTAAAATAATATACATGCGTCAAGCTACCCAACTATTTTTAATATCTCTCTTTCATCTAAATTTCGAACCTACGACCTTTCAATAAAGAAAAAAAATAAAATTTTTGGCAACCACACAAAATGTTACCAGAAGAAGAGAGACGTCAAAACGCTTTAATGATTTGTTTTCGTTTTAGGAAGAATTAATTAAAGAAAAAATAAAAATTGCATTTGACTAAGGTATTAAAATAAGAGTCTACTAACAAGTTGCTTGAAATTAATGCTAATATTGTACTCTATACAATATTTGTAAATTTTGTATAAATTGTTCTAATAAGTATTATACAAAATTAAGTGTAAACTTTGTATAACTTTTGTGTGTATTCTATTAAAATATTAAAAAAAAGGTACATCTAAATTATAGCTGTGTAGCTAAGCTAATGCCATAAAAAAAAAATGAATTTTCTCTATAATTGCAGAATAGACTTCTTCCTTTTTCTTTTTATTCAATAGACTTCTTTTTCAAAAGTGACCTTACATAGAATTAAATTTGTATTTTTTTTTCAAAAGGATCTTAGCAGTGGCTGCTAAGCTGAAATAAATTTCTTAGTCTTTAGTGTGTAGCTAAAGAGACCATAAAGTAAAAAATCCATCAAAATAAATTCCATAGTACTGTAAAATCTGACATCATTAGTTTCTGTATCAATGAAATCCAGATGCTTGACCTCCACATATTATTTGTCAAAAAAAATTTTTTTGATAGTAATACATGTCTGTAGCTAATTAAAGCGGCCTTGATTTGTCAATATCAAACTGTCAATATTAAACAGTGAGTATCAGTAGATCAAGAGTGGATCTACATGTATGTCAGGGGTGCTAAATTATTCCTATGATTTTTTTTTTAATTATGTATATTAAAATTTAATTAAATTCTTTTTTTTAATCTTTTATATAGTCTAGTTTCCCGTCATAAAATTACAAATGTGAGTTGGTAGTCTAGTGGTAAGAGTTCTATTTGTTGTTTATAAAATTGTGAGTTCAATTTTCATTAACCACAATATTTTTTCCTTTTGCACATATTAGCATTTTATAGATTAGCTCTCTAATTTAAATTTTCTAGTTCTGCTCCTGAGTAGACTCAAACTATTACTAATAGGAAATATAGACTCTAACCCAAAATATCTACTCCTGAGTAGACTCAAAATATTTTTTCCTTTTTCACATATTAGCATTTTATAGATTAGCTCTCTAATTTAAATTTTCTAGTTCTGCTCCTGAGTAGACTCTAACCAAACTATTACTAATATGAAATTAATGATACATTGTCACGGCACGAGATTAAAGTCACGACGTGTTAGTCACATCACAGCACGGCTAGAGATGCTACTTTTACCCGTTTACCCGGATCCGATCCGAAACCAACCCGGATCCGATTAATTTGGATAGGATATGGTTTAAAAAATATAATCGGTTAAATTATGGGTACGGTTACAAAATTAATAATTTAATATCCGACCTGGATCCGAACCGGAACCGATACTGTAATGGATAGGATATGGGTTTGATTTAGTTATCCGACCCATAACCGAACCCGACCCGATATCCGTATAAATACCCGATAAAATGATAATACCATTTATTTATAATTATTTAATATAAACACATATATTAATAACCATGAAAAGACAATCATTTGTAGTATTTTTTAATTTATGGAATGAAATTTATTGCTCTTTTTGCACATATTATTGAAATCAAATGTCATGTTCACCTTTTGCCCTTTTGCCCTTTTGCCGATAAATTTTCGAAACTAATTAATTCCTTTCTTGATCTCTTTATCTATCATGTATTTATCTTTTTCCACGGATTATTGAAATTTATTGCTTTCTTCGCTGATTAAAACAAATTAATATTGATATTCTATTCCTAGATTTCGCAACCATATAATGAAATTACCATCTCCAATATTTTAGAGCAGATTTTAATTTATATTATAATGATATATTATGTGAGATGTTTAAGAAATTATGATTATATTTAAACGTAAAGTGTTTCTCAAATGCTTGTGAGTTGCGACATGTATCCGCTTCGGATCCGGATCCGATAATCCATAAACAAGTTATGGGTATATATCTACCTGGAAACGAAAGATTGGACCCGAAATATCTACGGGTAGATAGGTATCCGGATTCGGATCCAACCCGGTTTGAAACAAATAAGTACATGGATCGAAATTTGAACCCGAACACTTTTAGAATACGAGTCCAAATATAATAGTATCCGGACCCTACCTGACCCGATAGTACCTCTAAGCACGGCATGGCACGTTTTTTCCGCTCTAACCCAAACTATTACTAATAGGAAATGAAAATGATGTATTTCTTACTTTTTGTCGATTCTAATTCATTTCCAATTAATATAACAATTGATCCCTTAGTCCTAAGCTCAATACACAATAGCATATATCAAGATTAGCGTTTTCAGACAAAAAATGTAGAAAAAGAGAGATACATAATCTTTGTACAAAAGTAAAATTGTGAAATAATTGCAGGGAAGGAATTTGAGACGAGAGATCCGAGAACAGGGGGTGTGATAGCAAACATTGCAGAGGCGGACAAGGAGGATGTTGACGTGGCGGTCAAGGCTGCAAGAGAGGCGTTTGACCACGGCCCATGGCCCCGCATGTCAGGATATGTAAGAACCCTCAACCCCTCTCATTCAGGGAATGAGATCCGGTGCTCTTCAAATCTCTACTCTTCTTCTGTTATTCTCTCTATCTCTCTCCTCTTTTCTCTCTCTCACGTGATTTTCTTTCTCTCTCTCCTCTTTTTGAAGAGAGATATAGAGAGTAAAAGAATAGTAGAAGTCTGCTTTTCTATAAAGAAAAGTAGCAGAGTCGGACCCCTCATTCTGACCCTTCTATAGTTTATGCATGCATGCCTCTATGATCTCTTTTCTCTACACAATTAATTAATTTTAGCAAGGGAGAATTTATATTTTGGTCTTTAAACTTTCTCAAATAATTAAGTTTTTGCATCCTTCATCTCTGAACTCTTGTTTGGACTAATTGATGCAAATAAAATATGATCAATTTGGTACAAATAAAAACTCGGGGACCAATTTAAAATTTTCTAAGAAAGTGATCAAACCTGAATTTTTGAAATGTTTCCTAATTCAAAAAAAGTTAAAGAAGGCTCAAGGCCCAATTCAAACTGTAACTCATTTCATTACGAATCTGGCCTTTATCATTGTAGGCTTGTAGCCCATTACCTCCAGCCTTCAGCCTTTTTTATTTTCTCCTTTACTCCTTACTCATTTTTTGCATGTAATTGTAAACATAATTTCTGCTTCACAGGCACAGTAGTAGTTGATTTCATTTTTTTGCATGTATGTGCACCGAACTGTAAAATCTAAGATTGGTCATGGTTGTCACTTAATAGGAGAGGGGAAGAATCCTCTACAAATTTGCCGATCTCATCGAGCAAAACATTGAAGAACTCGCCGCACTGGACGGCATCGATGCAGGAAAGCTGTTTGAATTCGGCAAAGCAGTCGACATACCGGGTTCTGTCCGTATGTTGAGGTATTATGCCTCGCTAGCCGATAAAATTCACGGCGAAACACTAAAGATGACCGGAGAATACCAGGGGTACACTCTCAAGGAACCCATTGGTGTTGTAGGTGTTATTATCCCTTGGAATTTCCCCTCTATGATGTTCTTCTTAAAAGTGAGCCCCGCGCTTGCTGCTGGTTGCACTGTGGTCATTAAGCCGGCCGAGCAGACCCCGCTTTCGGCTCTGTTTTATGCCAGCCTGGCCAAGGAGGTAATTCTGGGTTTTATTTATTTTTCCCTTTTTTATCCTCTTAGTATAAATTTAACAATGAGATTATGTAAATTAAACCAATAAATGATAATTTAGCATTTAGTGAAATGATTTAATAGATAGCCAGTAATAAAGAGAATTTAAATTTCTTGGTTTCATTTTACATCAGCTTTTTAAAATAATATTATACATACTGTTGCAAAATGTAGGCTGGAATTCCAGATGGGGCGCTTAATGTTGTTCCTGGATTCGGGCCCACAGCCGGCGCCGCACTTTCCTCTCACATGGACGTAGACAATGTAATTTTACCGGACTGATATCATACACAACTTATTCTGCACACAAAAAAAAAAAGTTTCTGGAAAAATCAACATAACCCTCCCTTTCTCAATTTAAACACATATTCGATTATCTAATCCATCTAACATGTACAGATAAGTTTTACTGGTTCTGGCGAGACTGGCAGCGCAATTATGGAAGCGGCAGCTAAGAGCAACCTAAAGACAGTCTCACTAGAATTAGGAGGTAAATCACCGTTGATTATCTTTGACGATGCGAATTTGGATATGGCCGCTGGGCTTGCAAGTGCGGCCGTTTTCTTCAACAAGGTATTACTCTATGCAAATATTATTTTATACATAAATTTCTTTTAATGAAATAAAGAAGGCAACCCTTTACTGCTCAGAGTTGATGTGTAATTAATGATAAATACAGGGAGAGATTTGTGTGGCAGGATCCCGAGTGTATGTTCAAGAGGGAATTTATGATGAGTTTGTGAAGAAACTAATTACGGTGGCCGAGAATTGGGTTGTCGGTGATCCTTTTGATCCTAAAGTGAACATGGGCCCTCAGGTAATTATAAATAATTACAGTTCTTTCTCAAATCTGTAAATCTAATGTTACTGCACGTCTGCACCAGTAACTTCTAAACTGAGTTTCAAAAAAGAACTGCTGCACTGTTCTATTCTGGTTTGAACCTCCAACAGCACAAATGTTGGTGAACAAGCAAAGAAGAAAATGCTCAGCTACAAAGTAGAATCATTTTCATGAGATAACCCTTTCTAAACAATGTATTTTTGTGCTAATTTTTGTCTATTTACTTATTTAGATTGATAAGGTGCAATTTGAAAGAGTGCTCAAGTACATAGAATATGGGAAAAGAGATGGGGCCACTTTACTGACAGGAGGCAAGCCTTGTAGTGATAATAATGGCTACTACGTTGAGCCCACAATCTTTGCTGATGTCAAGGTATCTTACAATAATCTATCCTGCAATGTGTAATATTGAAATTTTATACTCTGTAATTCCTACTAATATTTTTTTTTTCATCTTTTTTAGGAGGATATGAAAATTGCACAAGATGAGATTTTTGGCCCAGTTATGTCCCTCATGAAATTCAAGTGCGTCCCGAGACCTTCTATGATTCTATCTACAATCAACACCATATAAAATTTAAATTTTACACTTTACGCTCTATAACGTTTGCAAAATCTCAATTTCAGGACAATAGAGGAGGCTATTGAAAGAGCCAACTGTACTAAGTATGGTCTAGCAGCTGGTATCCTGACCAACGACATTAACACAGTGAACCGTGTCTCCAGATCGGTACGTGCCGGTACCATTTGGGTAAACTGTTACTTTGCTTTTGATGCTGACGCACCTTTCGGTGGATACAAGATGAGCGGTTTCGGAAGGGATCAAGGAATGGACGCAATGCAGAAATACCTACAAGTGAAATCTGTTATTACACCTCTTTATAATTCTCCTTGGCTGTGATCAATTTCACATGCTTATATAAATGCTTGATTGCAGTTTGAATCCATGAAATATGGTTTGAATTCTGTTAATACATCCTTCTATCAGTGAATGAAGGCAAGTGAAGTCTGTTATTATATTTATACCAGTCTACCATCCTCCTTTGCTGCACATAATATTGTTATCATTCTGTTAGTGGATTGTAAATTAGATGAGAGGAGCATATTATTATCTTGATTTAAGAATGAAATGGATGTGAATTGATTTATGTACTTTAATGAACTTAACTCGGACTGTTGTATCATTCTTGTGAAATTTAATTGAGAGCATGGTTTTAGCATTTGTGCATATACTGTTAGAACATGTATCTAAAAATATCAGATTGTGATCAAGAATTAAAATTTAATGAAATAATCAGAACAAGAGAAGCTGATGGAGTTATCCTTCAATATCAAACATAATAAAAATAATATAGAAAATAATTTTGTTCTGTTTGTTTTGATAGTATATTTTTTCTATTATTTTCATAGACTAATTAAATGACAAGATAATGAGTCTTTGTATATTTATAGGCTACAATGAATTGATATGGTACTTAATTATAATCATAATAATAGGATAATAAAATTGGGGAAGTATGTCTTAACTAGGCCAAAAGAAATGAGCTATGTATTTGAGTAGGTCAAATAAATAGTTGAATATTTAAAATGATAAGTTAATTATTATTTTTTGACAAAAGTGGGAGTTATCCACCAGTTTCATTATGAAACTTAAAGGTTCATACAAAAGCAGTGGTTTATATAGCCACTGTAAAATACCAAAACAAAGGTGAAAAACCTTACTAGATGTTATTGTTGGATCATAATCCAACGTTGAGCATATATGTAATATAATTATGAATTGTATATTGTCTGTCACAATTAAGTGATTTAATATGGAATTAAGATATTAGACAATCTATGTATTCAATAGAATGTGGTTCATAAATATGTAGAACAATTTAGACAAAGATCAAATCATTGATGAACTGATTCTGAGATTTGTAATTCAGAAAACTGCCTTTTCAGAGGTTTGTGCAGGACACAGATATCGATGCAGCTGCATCAGAATTTGATGCAATTGCACAGTTTTGATGCAGACGCACAAAATAACTTTTTCCTAAGAATCGGACGCTAAGGCACAAGATAACATAGAAAAATACAGAAACTGAAAAGAAGTTTTCTCTTTAGAAAAATACAACTCTGTGTATTTTCTCTTCTTCTTCTTTCACATCAAAAAATAGAGAAGAAAAATTTATTACGAAATTTGGAGAAAATTTCTCAAGGGCCATATCTTGCTGTCTTGGAAGACTTGATCCACGATCATACGACGAAAAGGCGAGAAGGGCGTCTTGCCATTGAAAACTTGTCTCGTGCTTACGGAGACGGTTATTGCTCTACCAAGGCTTTGGATATTCCATGACAAACGGCATGAAATCAGGTATTATGTTTCACACTTTTAATTTATGTTTTGGGTCTTTTTGACATATGATGATCCTTAGGTTAAGGTGGAGAACTGTTTCTCCTTCTCCAGAGTGTAAGTGTTTGACCTCTATATAAGATGTAATTGTTTGATCTCTAGATAAGGCATAATTGTTTGGCCTTTATGATTCCCCAACAGTTATAATTCCATCTAGAAGGCACCTAATAACTGCATAAAAAGTTTTGCAAGGTAATAAGCAGGAATAATTATACAAAACATACAAAACACAAGAAAATCATCTAAAAGATTGCACTCAGAACAACCACACTAGTAGAAGAAGAACTAGTATCCTCAGTAGTTCATTCAAGGGGGAATTTCATATATCCCCTCAAAAACTTCAATATTACGTATTTCCCCCTCTAAACTTTGAAATTACATATTTCCCCTTCTAAACTTTACAAACTCACAAATTTACCCATTTAATCAATAAAATATATTTAATATATTTAAAAATACTTAAATAATATTATTTCGGATTCTAAATTTTTTTCAGACCATTATACCCCTTCCTCCTTCCAATCTCGTTCTTTCTCTTCAATTCATGAGCGTCTTACACCGTCCCCACCTATGGATTGAAGCAGCTGCGTGACATCTTTTGCCAATTCGACATGGATGGTGCGACAGCCTGACGCAGCTGGAGCTCGCCGCATTGCTCCGATCCATAGGTGGGGACGGTGTGAGGCGCACATGAATTGAAGAGAAAGAACGAGATTGGAAGGAGGAAGGGGTATAATGGTCTGAAAAAAATTTAGAATCCGAAATAATATTATTTAAGTATTTTTAAATATATTTAATATATTTTATTGATTAAATGAGTAAATTTGTGAGTTTGGAAAGTTTAGAAGAGGAAATATGTATTTTCAAATTTTAGAGGGGGAAATACGTAATATTGAAGTTTTTGAGGGGGATACATGAAATTGCCCCTTGATTCAACAGGAATGAGACCAGCAGCAACATCTATTTCAGTCCTATCAAGTAGATAATTAGATAGATCTGATCCCTCTAAACCAAGACCAGGGTCCTCCTCTGACTCTAACAGGGAACTTTTCCTTTCCTGAGTATCAGTGTCTGACAGGATGATTAAGGGGTCCACCTCCATGGGCAAAATTTAAAGTTAACTTAAGAGTAAGAGTTGTCAAGCTTGGCCTTACACCAGTAAGATGTTAAAGCTATAATAACCGCAGCTACAAAACTAACAGTAGGTATAGGTGCATTGTGAAAATAAATTTTATTCTTGGCCAACAAAACCAGCCACAATGTGGCAGCCCTAACAAGTTCAACAAGTAATGAATCTTTTTAAAGGAATCCAATAATAAAAAAGCCACAGTTCAGAAACTGAAGTACAATTATAATAAAAGTTGTTATGTTGTCCTATCCAAAACCAAATAGAAAAAAATGAAAGGACGTGTAGCAAATAGATGATCCACTGTCTCTAGATCCCCACAAAAAGGACAGTTGAGATCACACTGCAAACCATAGAAGGAAAAATCGGAATCGGAATCGGGATCGGCCCCGTCAGATCCTGATCCGGATCGGAAAAATTGGTCGGAATCGGCCAAATCGAATCAGAAAATCAGACTTTTTTGCCAGAAGCTTGTTTTATACTAAAAAAATAGGAACAAATTTATAAATTAGTGAATTATAATTTGCTACAAATTAGTGAGTGAATAATTGTTTTATCAATCCTTAGTGAATAATTTGCTACAAATTAGTGAATTATAATTGATATATATATAAATGAGTTGTGGTATATAACAACAAAGCTTGGATGATGTGGTGGTAACTAGCATAGACCCCCAGCTAAAGGGCAAGAGATTGATTCCCGCTTACTCCAAAAAAATTTATGCTTCTTTATTAATTCGCGTTTCGGCTGAAATTTGACTGGAATGGACCGGAATGGGCTGAAATTTACTGGAACTGGCCAAAACGGCCAAAATTAGCTGAAATCTGCACTATCCGTGCAAATCGGCCTGAAATCGGATCAGCACCGTCCGATCTCGCTCCAGAACGGCCGATTTTGCCTTCTATGCTGCGAACCCCTCTTAGCCAACAATTACACTTAGTAAGAATTTTATTTTGATTAAGTAACCATACAAAAATCTTAATCTTAAGAGGTATTCTAGCATGCCAAAGAATACTATAAATTTATTTGGAATACCCCTAATGAATAAATAGCCAGATATATAGTGAGTGAACAGTGAAAATTCATGAAGAAGTCCATCTCCATAGAATTTTATCAGAGGAATCTGATGCTGTGATAACAGAATTAGAATCCAAGGAACTATGATAAGTTAATTATAAAATAGTAAATTATTATAATTATTACTTAGAACTATTTTTATGATAACTTTTTATTAAATTTTTAGTTTTACTATTTTATAACAACATAAAAAAATCTGCTTTTTTTAGAACGGTACAACCGAATTAATTGCCGAATTTAAAAGCGATATAATGAGAAAACAACCTCCAAAAATCAATCTCTCTTTTTCTCATTCATGGAAACGATAATGGAGAAGAAAACCCAGCTTCGCAAGTCCATCAAGCTGTACCTGTCTAAGAAGCTAAAGAAGGTAGCCGTTGTAACCCTAAAGAGCTCCATCACTCCGAGCAAGCTGAGGTCAGCATGTAAGTACCCCAAAACGCCATCCTTTGACACGCAGGACCCAGATTCTAACCACCACACAATCAACCAAGCAGCTATGCTCTCTGAGAACTTTCAATCCCTCTCCATCAATGACAACCACACTTCTCTGACTAGTATAGTTACAAAACGAACAAAGATGCATGAAAATTTCTTAGGCAATATAGCGTCAACTTCATCAACGACATCGCCATCGACGGCCGCTTACACCAGCGTGAGGGAGGTGGGTGTGGAGATAAGGACCTTATCCATGGACCCCTACGAGGATTTCAGGAGTTCGATAAAGAAGATAGTGGAGGCACACCATACAGATGCATCTCAGCCGTTGGATTGGGATTTCATGTGGGGATTGGTGTCATGTTATCAGCAACTGAATGACAAGAGCTTGCACAAGCATGTTCTTAGAGCATCTACTGAGGTAGCTAGCAGATTTCGCCCGAGCCGGAGAACTGTACCAGTTAGTATGAGGAGACAAAAGGCGGTAGAAAGAGAGGAGCTGCTGGATTCACCTTGCAGCTATTCCCCAGCAGATTTTCCAGAAGATTTTGACAATGAACAAATTAAATGAACTGGTTGGTTTTTTAGATATTTACCATATATTGAGCGAAGGCAGGGTGTTTACTTATATTTTCATTTCTTTCATATGTGGTTTAAATCTAGAGCTATGAATGAGCACACTATGTTTAATTATGTAACTAGATCGAAAAACAGAACCAGAATAATTTGAGCGCCTATACCTCAAATTTGCCTATACTTCCAATTTTTCATGCAAACTAGAATAATGCTTATATTCTTAATTGGTTCAGGACTAATTTTTATAAATATATCACCTTACATGTTATGATATAAATTATAGAGAAAAAGAGGAGAAAAAAAAGAGATATCTAGAGTGAGAAAGGTGTAGGGTTTGGTGTAGAGTGGGAAAAATGGCACGGCGGAGCCGGCTCCGTCACGGAATGGCACGGCACGCGTGTCAGTTACGTGCCGTGTCCATCTTTTGAAACTTTGGCACGTCACGACACGGCACGTGAAAGATTTAGTCACGGCACGGCACGACACGTAGTCATGCGAGTCACGTGTAATTAGGACCATTAGATATTGATTTAATGGTGAATCTTGAATAAACTAATCTAAATTATAATTAAATGGTCACACAAGTCACACGAGTCACGTATGGTCACGGCACGTTTAGGCACGGCGTGACTCACGTGGCGTGACCATTCGCATGCCGTGACTACTCCTTGACATTTTGGTCACGGCACGGCACGGCACGGCACGTGAAAAATTAACTTGGTCACGTCACAGCACGTTTTTTCCACTCTAGTTTGGTGTGGCAAGAGGTGTGATATGTTGATCCTACATGTAAGCTCTACAATTTAAGATATAAATATACATTTCAATTATATACAAGTTACACCCTTATTTAATTTGTCTTTTATTCTCAGACTATAATTTTGAAAAAATTTCGCAGTTTCACTGAGTTCATTATGTTTGCATCTATTTAGAACAATTTCATGTGTATCTGATTTGATTATTTAAAATTTTCAGATATAGGATCTTAATATAGTCATTTTAATTTAACTTTCAGATAAGGGTTATATCATGAGGCGTATGTAAATTTGGTGAATATTATATTCCTAAATTTTAACTTCTGTACTGGAAATTACTTGAAGCCTTATTATAATAAAAAAGTACAAGTTCTATTTTTAAAAGATGATGTATAATCCTTCACTTGTACCTAAAAAAATATCAACAATATATCTTACAAAAAGTCAGAAAAAGCCAATGGACAATTGTTATTTTAGGAACTCTAATTTATAATCTTTTCCACAATAATCAGGTTTAGGTCTTAAGTTTAAAATTTCATAATCTACAACATTAAATCTCAAAAAGTAAAATAAAAACAGACATTTTGTTCATCGCTCTTTACCCAATTTCTATATATAAAATTATAGTTAGTATAATTCACATCATTCTACTACAAGTTCTTAGGTTTCCTAACTCAAGTGTCTACATCCAGCAGTAAATTTTTTTTTTTTTTTTGAGTAAAGGTTAGAGGTCAAGCTACCCAATTATTTAATAATCCACAAAAGATAGTCCCTTCCGGATTTCAAACTTACGATCTCTCACACAGAGAGCATTACTTTTGCCACTACACCAAACGCTGGTTCTTCTAACAGTAGAATTATGTGTACACTAGAATTTTCTATCATTTAATATGAGATTATCACTTTGCATGCAAAAGTTAAAGAATGCATAAAAAAAAAGGAAATTAACATCTTTCTATAAATATTAGTACAATATATTGTTTAAATAAATGACAACTTTAAATATAAAATTCCTTATTTTTTATGCAAGTTGAATTTCAGTATGAGGATATCATATTATAGGAAGAGAATATAGCAGCAACTAAAAATATAATAAATTTTTTTTTTTAGTAAAGGTTGGAGCTGAAGTCACTCAACTATTTAATATCTACAAAGAATTGTTCTTTTTGGGTTTCAAATCTGCAACCTCCTACACGGAGAGCATTGTCTTTACCACTAGACCAAAGGTTGGTTCTCTAAAAATATAATAATAAACTAAAAATTATAACCACAAATAAACTATATTAATCAACTTCTTCAAATTGTAAAATTAAAAAAAAAAACCTAAAAATGGCATTCTGTGTGCCCAACTACAACTACCACAAAATTGTCATGCTTTCTATCATCCAATTACACCATTTTATATTAACACATCTTGACACCATATTTTTATAATTTATTTTAACGATTTCAAAGTCCAAAATAGTCGATCCGAACCGTTCAACATGATTTCCATATTAAAATGTGCTTGGAGACCAAATTTTACATTTTTTGGAATTTGTTTAGTATGTATTTAGAATTTTTGAAAATCGCTGTTTTTCAATGGTTCAGAATTGTCTAAAAACAATAATTTTGTACACATCTTAATAAATACTAAAAAAATTCAAAAAATGTAAAATTTGGTCACATTTTTAATATGGATATCAGGTTGAACAGTTCGGATCGACTGTTTGGACTTTGAAATCGCTAAAATGACTTATAAACATATGGTGTAAAAATGTGGTGTAATTGAATCCCTCCTCTTTTACTATATATAGAGTGAGGCTATGGTACTATGCATAGCACGGATGGGTCCGTGCTACCGCTCCAAATTTGAGTTTTCAAAATCCTAACGGTCCATCCAAACCATTCAACATGATTATAAAATGAATATGTACTTGCAAACCAAATTTTACATTTTTTCGAATTTTTTTTACTATTTTTTTAGATAGGTAGAAAATCACTGTTTTTGGATGGTCCAGAATTTTCAGATCAAGTGATTTTCTACCTATCTAAAAAAATAGTAAAAAAATTTGAAAAAATGTAAAATTTGATTTGCAAGTACATATTCATTTTATAATCATGTTGAACGGTTTGGATGGACCGTTAGGATTTTGAAAACTCAAATTTGGAGCCGTAGCACGGACCGAACCGTGCTATGCATAGTACCATAGCCTCACTCCTATATATATATATAGCATATATAGATTTACACATAACACATGTCAATGTTTATATACGCATTGCGTGTATAAAATACTGGCCATAAACGACTGACTGCATGTTGATACTCTATTAATTGTTTAGACATCTGTTTCAAAAGACAATTATTTATAATATATTTAACTGTATAATATGCAATTAGTTTTCAACTGTATAAAGCCTTAATTAATGCGGTAAAAAGGGAGAAAATTCTATTTATAATATATATATGATTTTTTTGTATGTATATAAAAAAGTGAACAATATATTATAAGAGGAGTATGTGACTGCTATTTTGAGAAATAAGAAATTTATGAATGTTTTTGCGCCAGCTGGCCACCCTTAATTATCTTCCTCTTTATTTATTAAACCATCAAATTAACTTGCTTTCTTTTTAGCCAAGAAGAAGAAGAAATGGGGAGAAAGAAGATAAAATTTTCCAAGTCCATGAAGCTATACTTGTTGAAGCAGCTAAAGAAGGTGCCTGGACTAAACCTAAACAGCTTGATCCACCCCAGGTCATTGACATGCAATTACCCAAAAACCCAATCCATTGACAAGCGGAACTCGAACGTCAACTTCATAACTAACCATGAGTCAGATCTCACCGACCTCAACCGCTATATGTTGGAGTACTTCCCTTCCGTGGGAATCAGTGATGACGAGTCTTCTTTGATCGACACATCCACAAAACAGTCCCCAACATTAAATACTGGTAATGAAGAATTCTCATCCTCCACATCAAACTCATTGGTGGTACCATCATCACCAACTGGTGATATTAGAGAGGGGGAGGCAGGGGTGATGGTGATGACCAACGAGTCTTCTTCAATCGACACATCGACAAAACAGTCCCCAGCAAATACTGGTAATGAAGAATTCTCATCCCTGGCATCAAACTCATTGGTGGTACCATCATCACCAACTGGTGATATTAGAGAGAGGGAGGCAGGGGTGCTGGTGATGACCAACGAGTCTTCTTCAATCGACACATCGACAAAACAGTCCCCAGCAAATACTGGTAATGAAGAATTCTCATCCCCGGCATCAAACTCATTGGTGGTACCATCATCACCAACTGGTGATATTAGAGAGAGGGAGGCAGGGGTGCTGGTGATGACCAACGAGTCTTCTTCAATCGACACATCGACAAAACAGTCCCCAGCAAATACTGGTAATGAAGAATTCTCATCCCCGGCATCAAACTCATTGGTGGTACCATCATCACCAACTGGTGATATTAGAGAGAGGGAGGCAGGGGTGCTGGTGATGACCAACGAGTCTTCTTCAATCGACACATCGACAAAACAGTCCCCAGCAAATACTGGTAATGAAGAATTCTCATCCTCGACATCAAACTCATTGGTTGTACCATCATCACCAACTGGTGATATTAGAGAGGGGGAGGCAGGGGTGGTGGTGGTCACCTTCTCAATCGATCCTTACAATGATTTCAAAAGGTCGATGAAGACAATGCTAAAAGCTGACAATGCTGGCAAATCTCAGCCATCGAATCAGGATAACTTGAATGAGTTGCTGCTTTGTTATCTGGAGCAGAATAATAAGAGCATGCATAAGCATCTCCTTAGAGCATTTAATGACATCACTAACGAAATTAGCGAGCATAGTCACAGTCACAGATACGAGCAAGAGAACTTGAACGGTAAGGAGGCAGCAAAAGGCAGAGAAAGAGGACATGCCTGATGCATCCAGCAACTGACAGCAAATTTTTTACAAGATTGTGGCATTGAACAAGATGTACGTTCAGTATTGTTTCAGAAGTGTTTATTATATATTATTATTTTGATATGTTGGGAACCTATGAATTAGCACATTATAATCCAGGCAATGTTTTTTTTTTTTTAATGTACTTTCAACCTATGAAGATTGGCTTATGTTTTATCTTGGTATTATCATTACTTTGCTTGCACAAGTATACCCAAATTACAGGTGAAAAAGAAAATTATAAAATGGAACAAAGGGTTCTTCAATTATTAGGTAAGATTAAAAAAATAGAAAATCCATAATTTACAAATGAACAACTCAGCTTAATCCATAATTGGGTAGGAATGTAGGATTGATAAATATGGCTTTACAAAATCCATAATTAGGAATCCATTTAAAACATGGATTCAATGGCAGAGAAAAGAAAACAGATAGAGTGCTAACAATCGCAGTAAATTTTCCACCTAAAATTCGCTTGCCAATAGCATCATGCCACGCATCACCTATAAGGCTATAATTATGAAAAATAGGGACGTTATCTGAAAGAGTATAGAATATAGAAGACAAAAAAATAGAGCTGAAAGAATATAGAAAACTCGAATGCTAGATAATGTGAAGCACTCGAGAACTAGCATTTGATCTAGTAGCAAAAGTAATGTTCTCCGTGTGAGAGGTTGTAGGTTCGAAACTCTAAAGAGACATCTTTTGTGGACATTTAATAGTTAGATGGCTTGATATCCAACTTTTACTCAAAAAAACATAGAGAGGTTATGGTACTTTGCATAGCGCAGATTGGTCCGTACTACGGATCAAAAAATTTGTTTTCAAAATCTTAACAGTCAATCAGAGCCGTTCAATATGGTCTCCATATGAATATGTACTTGTAAATTAATTTTCACAGTTTTTAGAATTTGTTTACTATTTTTTTAGATGGATAGAAAATCACTGTTTTTGAATGGTCCAGAATGTTCAAATCAAGTTATTTTCTAACAACAACAACAACAACAACCGAGTCTTTAGTCCCAAACAAATTAGGATAGACTAGAAATGACACCTAATCATAATTATAAAATCAAGGTAGATAATAATAATAATAATAATAATAATAGTAGTAGTAGTAGTAGTAGTAGTAATACTAAAAGTATCAATAATAATAGTAGTAATACTAATACCAATACTAACTATATTATGTCTAAACTATAGATTGTAGAGGTCAGAGTCCTAAGCTCTACGTCCTTGACCCCGAATCACTAGTTCTATGACCTAAGGCCTATAATACTATCCCTAAACAATATTTTCTAGGTCATGGTTCTGGTACGTGGATCGCTAACTTCCACGTGCTCCTCCAAAACCAACTCCTTGGATACATTTCATTCCTTCAAGTCCCTTTTTCACTACTTCGTTCCATATCAATCGTGTTAGCCGACTCTACCTCTCTTGTGTTTTCGATACAGCTTATAATTCCATTGTGCACCGGTGCCTCGAGAGGCCTCCGTTGGAGATGCCCAAACCATCTCAAGCGGTGTTGGACGAGCTTCTCTTCAATCGGTACTACCCAAAGTCTGTCACGTACGTCATCATTTCTAATTTGGTCCCATCTTGTATGACCTCAACTCCACTGCAACATACACATCTTTACTACACTTATTTTCTGAACGTGTTGTCTTTTAGTAGCCCAACATTTTGCACCATACAATATCGCAAGCCTAATCGCCGTCATGTAGAAATTGCCTCTTATTTTCTACCCATCTAAAAAAATATTAAACAAATTCTAAAAAAAATGTGAAATTTAATGTAAAAATATATATTCATATGGAGACCATGTTGAACTGTTCAGATTGACGGTTAAGACTTTCAAAATAAAGAATTTGAGTTCATAGTGCGAGACAATATGCG
This sequence comes from Carex kokanica, assembly GCA_025461125.1. NCBI lineage: Eukaryota > Viridiplantae > Streptophyta > Magnoliopsida > Poales > Cyperaceae > Carex > Carex kokanica. Next base: position 950,226 of record JAJGRX010000866.1, on the reverse strand, counting down.
TTGTGCATAGTACCATAGCCTCACTAAAACATATATTTGGGCATATTTTAATTGTCTTTTAATTATACAGAAAATCAAATTTGCACGCAAGTTATGCTTATCATAACAAATTTGTACAAGTATTGCACTTAACACCACATGTATAAAATTCATACTATATAGCATAAGCGTGAACCATATAAAAAAATTGTTATGCATAGTTCACATTTTATTTTATTTGCATTAATTAATATACAATTCATATGTTATTCACACTAATTACGAAATAGTTTGCACTTTGCTCATATTTATTAATGTATCGTTGCACTTTATTTGTAATTATTAATATATACTTTAAATATTAATTGCCTCTTATTAATAAAAATTTAAACCAAAATGCGAATTTTTTTTTGTTTTTCTCGCAGCATGCCTTACCTTAACACAACCAACCCCTCATCTGCTTTACCGGCAAGGGCAGACCCAGGTGTATCCAAGAGGAGGCAGCTACCCCTCTTGGATTTTAAATTTTAGTAGAGATTTATCATTTCTGACCGATTTTGCCCTCTCTGAAATTTTTTTTGCCCTCCTCTAAACGTTTGATTTGTAATTCGAGTTAAATTTAGAGTTAAAATTGAAATAAATTTGTTAAATTTTAATTGATAATTAGAATTATAAGTCAAAGCATCAGAAATTACAAGTCAAACATTGGAAAGTATAAATTAAAGCATTATTTTTTATCGAGTACCCAATTGGTTAATAGATTTAAACCCGATTAGATATTTAAATCCAATTCGATATTTTTTTTTGTCCCCTAACGAAAATCCTAGATCCACCCCTGTTTACCGGTTACCGCTCTTGCTTTGCACAGGGCATAGAATGCATTCATTGATAGCCTTGCGGGAAAATAAAATGAACCAAGACAAGAACAGAGAAATGACGGAATAAAAGATATGAATAATTCTTCATTGGCATGTGAGCAATTGCAAGTACAAAATGGAATTGCTATTGTTATGAATAAATTTCGCTGTTATCTTTGGCATAAGATCCTCCCTTGACCTTGCTGATCTGCATTTAACGGAGAGGAAATTGTTTTTCTGTCATTAATTAATATTACAAGATAATTAGTAAATAAAAAAATTAGAAGGGAAGAGGTTATCATACGTTTAATCTTGGGATCCATGAATCCGAAGAAGCTCCTCGTACTTTTCATGATATTTTATAGGAACAAAATCCTTGAACCTTTTCAAAGTACCACAAAATATGAGAAAGAAAATTGGTGATAGTTAGACAAGAAAAATATGATAATTTAACATGAAAATCTTACATCTTAAGAAGTGATAACCTCCCTGGAAATGAGAACAATTTTGCAATTGATTCAAGTACAGGTGTTATAGACAAAGTTTTCGATTTGAGTGCCTTCATAAATCCCACAAACTCATTGTATTCCGCTTTACTCAGCTTCTCTCTGACCTATATAATAAAATAAAATAAATTAAAGGTATTGTTTCTGTTAGAAACCCGTCATTTCCCAAATAATTCCTCTTGGCCTGTTGATGCTTCTACAAGCCTGTACATATGATCGTTTCGAGCACCGACTGGTACAAGAGAAAGAAATTACCTGAGCCAAGAAAGCAGAGCCTCTACTCTCCACTTCGCCCCCACATGTGCTACTTGAAGTATTCCCCACGATAACCTCTTTCTTTTCAGATTTTTGCCCACATAATGAAAAAGGCAATACCCTTTTATTCTCCCCCTCCAAATGAGCATTACCAGTTTCCAAAACTTTCGGCTTTTTTAAAGCGAATAGTGAGTTTACTGGTTCTTCACTAGTCAAGTCAACCACCTCTTCACAGTGAGAGTCAAGGTCTCTTTTAAAATATTTAAACTGCTGCGGAAGTTTATGAAATTTTTCTGGAAGGGTTGCCCGATTAGCTGGAAGAATAGAGCCCAGTGGGGTAAAGTTGTCAATTTTGGTCCTACTTGTACTTGCTTGTATCAGTAACCGAGGTTTTCCAGAACAACTTTGAGCAGCTGAGGAAACCTAGGAAAGGAACATTTTTCATTACTTTTGAGTTTTGACATAGAATAATATATATATGGGAAACATGAATATTAAATGGTGAGAATGTACCAAACTGGTGGGAGATTGTGATGATGGAACTGTGATCTCGGCAACCCTGTCTTTATCTACTTGAGAAATATTAGATAGTTTAGTTTAGTTTGGATAAGTTTTTTCAATGACTCAATGGCTGATAACATGTAATTATATAAATCAAAAGCAACAAATCTACAAGTATCTATAAGAAATTACCAGAGCAGTGTTCGTGAACGGAAAAGGTCTCCTTTTTGGGTTTCAACAATGAAGAATTTTTCTTCTCTCGAAAAAATCTTGTCATGGTAAAAATTACATCCCCAAACTTCGAGTAGCACTGTGAAGAGAAAATATGGTAAGCACTAATATTTTCCTATTCAATAAATCAACAATGACAGTGATATTGATGCAAAAAACCTTGACATGGGGTCTGAGCCAGTAGGACATCTGCTCTTGACGGCCTTGTTGCACAAACCTAACAAAGGAAGATTGAAGGAATATGAGACATTCAGGAAATACCACATTAAAACACACACACATGCACGTACCCATGCGTGCAAGTGCAGATGCACAAGCGTACACACACGAGCACGTACACTAAAAATATTTTTCAGGAATTCTTTTTCAAAGCCCCATATGTCATTTAGATATTACAAAAAAGCCTCTAGATTTCAGTTCTTCAAAAGTGCTTATATATATGCAGAAATTCAAAGAAGGTTTTCTAATAAGAGTTAATCTTCTAATTCCTTTGGTACTATAACATTGTGGGTGACTACAAGGAAATGACAGAACTTCGTGTCAAATAAACATACTTGTTTTTAATGCATTGATAGAAAATATTATAAATATTAAAACAAATTGTGAATGTCATTTAGAAACATCTAGGGGTGTAAACGGAGCGGATTCGGAGCAGATAATGCTGATACCAAATCCGTATCCGTTTTTCAATGAGCGGATACGGATACGGATACGGATACGGATACGGATAGTAAACGGATATCAAAATTCAAAACCAAATCCGTCTTAAACGGATACGAATACGGAGCGGATAATCCACGGATAATTGTCGGATAATTGAGTCGTATGAACTTTAAGTACAAATACTAAATTAAAAAAATTAAAAACAATTAAGAAAAACAAAAGTAAATTAAAAAAAAGGTAAAGAAATGGAGAAGATATAGGAATGGAGAGGAGTTAGGGAATATTAACCGCTAAAAGTCAAGTTACAGCGAAGTGGAGAAGTTGAAATTTCGGATCCGGATAGTGCGGATATCCGCTCCGTTTATACTTTCAAAGAATTATCCGTATCCGTATCAAATTTCCCTATGCAAAAAATATCCGTATCCGTGATATCCGTATCCGTTTAAATCCGGATTCGGATAATAAGCGGATTCGGAGCAGATATCCGTCCGGATATCCATATCCGTTTACACCCCTAGAAACATCTAATATATCTACCACTCATTATGGTCATTTGCTTTATCCTTGATCCCTAATTAAATAAGTGAAAGGAGTCGAATGATCACAAAAGCCAAATAACTCATTTTCAATTTTTTTTATCAAGTATGAAGAAAGACTTTTTTTTTATTTCTTAAAATAGTAAAGTACTTCTCATTTTTCATTTCTTTTAGTATTTGCAATGTGACCTTTCATCGCAGAAAATGATGGCACCGTAATCATTGCGATGTCGGATGACACGGCCAACAGCCTGGTTTACAGCCCTAGCTGCTTGCTGTACATACCACTCTTCCCCAGTCAATCCCTATACAGATAAGAAACACATATCAGATATATGTATATATAAAAACTGATAAGAAAAATGTACTGTGATGCTTCTTTTTTTCAACTAAAGAAATCTAAGATTTTGTTAAAATGCTGAACTGTTGGTATACCAACCCAAAACCAGAGTTAATGCTCATGTTTTATATATTCTTTCTTTTGTTCTTTTGTAACTTGCATTATATGTAGTGTTGCTAAAATTTATGTCATTCTAGACATACGAGTTAGGTAGGATGTTGCTTTAAAATTAATGTACTGTAGAACATACATAACCAATTTTAGAGATATATATTACCTTCAAGTTTGTTTTTGGTTTGAAAGCCTGCTGGTCCAAGTACTCCCGCTTAAGACGAACCTACCACCAGAAAATTTAAAATTGAAGCATTGATTAAATAATAAGAAAAACTGGAAGTATCTGTGGAATTTACATGTTGATATAAATCAATGAACTCAGCGAGATAGTTTTACAAGGAAACAAACCTTGGGGTCAGTCAACATAGAAAAGGGCATTCCGGTAATTACAACAGCTCTGCCGGCCTGGTCAGCAAAATCAAGACCCTCACTGACCTAATCAATAACAAATTCAAAACAACAAAACTCATATTGTCTGGAAATTGCAGTCAATCATATAAATTTCAAATAAGAAAGAATGATACAAACTTTGCCACGACAAACAGCTAAGAATATTGCCCCAGATGTGGATTGATCGCGTAATTTTGTCTCAAAATCCTGGAAAAAGAAAAGGCACAGAGAGAAGATAAAAGAAGATTTTTTCGAGAATAATGTCACAATTTACATTAACAGAGGACAATGACAAAACTTTACCTCAATTGCATGTGAAAAGAGTGCGGATTGTTTAGGCTCAATAACAGGATGCTTGTGCTTGCAAATCCTCTCCCAAATAGTACTAGCTTGAGTTGAACATGCATGGCTCTATCAACAAAATTTAGAATCAGATTCTATTAACACTTTAAATATATAATTGATCAGATCCAAAAAGAATCAAAATAATGAAAATGCTGAAATTATAGCACCATACCATACTTTTCCAGCACTCTATGCACTGATTCATCATGTAGTATGAAGGGAAGAATACAAGAAGCCCATCTGGCACAATTCTGGCAAAGTTCACTGAAATAAAACCATGAATTAGTGCTTTTACAATAGTTCCCTTAGAAAACCTCCTTTGCATAGCTAGCTCCAACTATTGTAGCTAGGCAAAAGATCGATCTAAAGCATGAAATAAACAGAGATGACATGAAGAGATACCTATGGTGTTCCCAAGTTCTTGCTTATATTCAAGAGAATCCCGGGTCCGGAATGACGAGTTAAGTGGATATCCAGATGGACCTGTTGGTACAACCCCGACCCATATTTGGTCAGGATTTATGACATGAGGGTTCTCTAGCCTGATTGGAAAGTCCCTGTGCTCATAATGTTATATTAATTTTTAGTGAACAGATATACAACAACAACCAAGCCTTTAGTCCCAAACAAGTTGGGTAGGCTAGAAATGAAACCCAACTGGAATCACAAAAAAAAATAAAAAATAAAAACATGTAACTCCCAGATGGACCAAACAAAATTATCACTGAGTACTCCAATTTACAGGTTAACTTGTCCCCCCTCCTTAGGATGAGGTGCGGAACCAAATAGGTAACATGCATCTGTTTACCAAAACAATCACACCCATAACTTACAGATTTAGCTCCAAAGCAAAGGAATCAAGAGGAGAAAGAGTTCCTGAAGTCAAAATTATGGACCGCACCCCCAACTTTTCAAATTCTTGCATAGCAAGCCCGGGATTAAAGCACCACCAGCTAAGAGTCCTCGAAGTCGTTCCTGCACAAAGAATAATAAATGAAAATAAAAAAGAGCCAAAGATTATTATAGTGATAACAATCAGAGAGATCATAAAAATATAGATTAACTAAGCAGCTCGAAATAAATAATTCACCTTAACTTAATTGTTTGAAGACATAATTTGCGATAACAATACCTTTGAAAGATTCTGAATAATTTGATTGAGATTCTTGCACATGGAACTGTCAAAAAGGATGAAAAAAGTGAATGGGACATTATGTATGCAAGACTACGAGAGAGACAGACAAAGGCATTCTAGGGGAACAGACTTACGCGGTAAAACAAAGAATGGGATTTACCACCATCTCTGAAAATTATGTTAAGCACATCCCTTATAGTCTCTAATCTGCATACTGTCCCCTTTGGCTTTGTTTCAGCACCACTAGCTGCATTATTCCCTGCTAATCAGGCAGCGCAAAATAATATGCCATTAGATTATCAGCTAGCAACCAAACACAATTCAAAATTTAAATTCACCCTATGAAGTTGGAGGGCGGGATAGACTATCAGTTGCTTAAGTTGATAACCCGACCCATCCTTATTAAGTATTATACTAAACTTTATTAAAAACTTGTATCTTTAATTATTAGTCAACATAATAAAATGAATTGCTCATACAAAACTTGTATCTATAATTATTAGTCAACATAAAAAAATTGATGGATTGGGTCGATTCACAAGTGAGCAGACTTCAACAAATTTGTAATCTAGTATAATCGGGTATAAATTTCAAAAAAACTAATATTAATCCGGCCGTTGCACACCCATATTTGAGCCAAAAAAAACATGATGTATGGTATTTGAAGAAAAGAAAAACAAAGGGAAAACCTACCTTTGACACTGATTCAGGTGTCAGAGGGAAGTAATATACTGTTTAACCCATATTATACTATAACTAATAAAACTACAATCTGTGTCAGTCCCGAATATGGACCAATTATATAACTTCCCATCGATTTCTAACTTAACACCACAATTCAGATTGCTTCTATCTAATTTGAAGCTTCAATGTTTATTCATTCTATCATCCCATTATGAATTCTAAATCTATTTCTTTGGCTAAGGTTTTGGAAGGACTCAAAATTATTTAAGGAAAAACCTCTCATCTTATAAAAAACTACATTAGAGCATTCTATTGTTCAATAAAGTGATTAGAATGTCACCAGCTTATATTCATTGAAAATAGAAAAGTACAAAAGGACCCGATTAGAGTAATCCAAGTATGTTTTTTTGTAAATACAAAGCAAAGTGTCTCCGGTACAAAGAAAACCCTAAATGCATGGACAAATTTAGTTCTTTTCTACTTTCCTATCAGTTGTACCTTCCTCAAGGAGTTGTGCAGCATTCTCAATTGTGTCCATTAGCATGTTAGCAGTTTCAATTGTAATGTTCAGATCAGAGAGAAACTCATAAATATAATTCCCGGGCCGAGTGAAGCCCTGCTCCTTGGATTGAATGACGACCTCCCCAACTTTTTTCTCAAGCTTCGTCAAAAGAGCTACAAAGATAGAGATGACAATAAATTCATTTCATAGGAAGAGGAATAATTGCAAAATTGTTATTATGTGGGCTTTGCATTGTACAAAAATTTTGGTACATTACATGTGCACCCTTGGAAGCTCAATGTTTGCACACCTAAATTAGGTCGATATAATCGCCTTTTTATCTCACAATCAATAAAAAAGCTTAAGATGAAGATTTATTGCCTTTGAGAATAGCATAATTGTCTGGATCAAACTGCTTGTCAGCCGATTTCTCAGTTACTAGTTTCTTTCCGCAAAGGTCGATGCATTGATTTGCCTCAGAGATACAAGAGGCAATGTAAAATGATGGAAGGTCAAACGAGGCAGCATCAGCACATATACTCTCCTGCAAGATATTCATTTAATCTAAAAACAGACAGGAAATCAAAAGAAAAGAGAGAGAAAGAAAAACTAAGTGCGATATTACCAAATTATGTGCTTCGTCAAATATGAGAACAGCTTTACTCCAAGGGATGCCAGTTAAAGAACGCCTATTCCCCGGATCAATGAGATAGTTATACGGAGCAAACAATATGTCGGCACTTTTATGCAACTCCCTTGATACATAATAAGGACATCTACATTGAAGAATATATTGAGAATAGAAAACACAGGTCATAAATTGTACTTTTTTGCTACTGTTGTAATTTTTACAGTGCCTTCTTTGGACTAGTCATGATCCTGACTGCAAAACTGTGTCAAGATTGATATCACTGGTATATATTAGCCAGTATGATCGGGAACGTCATAATCATGAAGTGGAATCTTCGAATATGAATATAGTTGAGCACTTGAGCTGAAAAAAATCCAGCACTTACGGGCCCTTGGTTCTCCCAATATTAACCAGATCCTCTATGTCAAATGGCTCATTGCCTAATGGGTTATGCCTCTTCACGAACTCTACACAAAATATTGCAGAGAGAAATAGTGTAAACAAAAAAAAAGTAAAATAGAACAAAAGAAATGCCCCTTGGGAGGCATTTAATCAGGATTAAGTAAAGAAATTTTTCATATGTACCCTCCAAAACCTTGAAACAAACCCACTCAAATAAAAAAAAATTCCCTTGCTTGTAAAAAGAAAGGACTCCGGCATTTGACTTCCTTTCGCATTTATTTTTTAAGAGAAAAATTAGTGCAGTTTTGAGATTTGATAGATAGTTGGAAAGTATGGTGATATGGAGTGTTCACGAAATATCCCAAGGGGATATTACGTATTTCTGGTTAAAAGGGTGCATATGGAACTTTGAGGTTTTTCAAGGACATTAGATATTTGTTGTTTAAAAAGCTGCATGTGGAATTTTAAGGTTAGGAACTGTAGACTAAAATTTCCAAGAAAATGGGGTATATTTGGATGAAGTACCTGATACAGGGGGGTGGTGACGACATTTTCTCTTTTTGCACATGTATTGGCATGCGTGGTTTTGGGCTTTACCTCTAAGCAACCTTACATCATCATGAATGCACATCTGCTCTCGCGATCCCAATATCGCCATTTTCGGTCTAAAATAAAAAAAAAATGTGTATTCTAATCTTCAGTGTGTCATGTAGTGCCAGTTCATACCTAGGATTACACAATCAGACTAATAAAGTAATGGTAATGCTCATATGGTAACTAATACTAGCTTGAACATGACTACAACTCTATATTATTTCCTTTTCCCTGGCTACTTTCAGGATCCTCCATTAATGCACTTAGATGAGGCAAAGTAAAACGGGATTGATGGGTGATTGGGTTAATTCGGTCTATTTTTTAATTTAACATCAAAAACCTCAGTTATTTAGTCTGTTTAGTTTTAAAGAAAAAATCCACCTATAATTGCTGGTCTTTAGCTCCCTGATGACCTGCTTCAGCTGACTATGTGTACGAGAGGTGTAAATTATGACTGGTAAACCTGATCTTTGACTCTCAGAAGGAGTTGAAGATACTGATTGGCTACTGCTTGGCTGGCTCGAACCCCATCCCTTCTCTTCACTAGGGTTTGTCGAAAACTCCCCGAAGCTCTTTCGCCATGCTAGAGTGGCACACAACAGGCTCAGTGTCTTTCCTGTCCCGGTTGGGCTCTCTAGCAATGCATTTTTTCCCTAAGTTCAAGCATAGGACATGTGAGATTTTAGAAGGCCCAAGAAAAAATTATGTTCGGGATAAATGACGGTGTATTGAGTTCATTTTTGGAACGACGATCATTCTGGGTATTGTCATTGTTTATTTTGTTGTATGATAGGTGGATCAGATATTGACTTGGTTTGATCAAGTCTTAGTTGTATATACGGGATTTATAAAGGCATCTAACATGGTAAATAACAAATTCTTGGTACACCAATATCATGATGCACCCTGCTATCTACAAGTAGTATCAGTGGCAAAGGTACATTATTACAAACAAAATTTCAGCTTCATGGCTGAAATTGCAATACTTTCTCAAGTGACCGTTTGTAGTACCAATTGGGTACCATAAAAAACAAGATGGTATACTTCACAAATTTTACCATACATGTACTGTTTACCGGTATAAACAAATTGGTTCGATAGTGTTTGGCCTTTTGGCCTTCTAACAACCATGTTCTGGTTAAACCTATAGATTAAAGTGACCCTTTATGGCCGGGCATAGCAGTATACAAAAAGTAAGGAACTTTCTGTCATGAGATCTGAAATGGAATGCACAGAAGTAAAATTGAGAATTTCTTCAGGTAATTGGGAAAAAAAAACAAAGAGACACACCTCTTGGAGTGATCGAATGACCTTCTCCATATAGACAATTTGGCAATCATAGGCTTGCAATGGGAAATCCACATCGATTCCCCTAATATTGTAGATCGGCATCTCTTAAATTTTCTAGATAGGAATAGGAATTGATTGATTCAGTTTACAGAGAAGAGAGGGGTTGTGCTCAAACCCTAGAAAGCTTGTCGAGGAAGGAGGCACTGATATGAGAGTCCGGATCCTCTGAAGTAACTCAACTTTTGAGTTTAGATCAGGACCGTTTGATCAGAATCTGGGCCGATGCGGCCAACATGGAATGCACGGGGGTTCTATAAGATTCGTGCTGGAAGATATTACGGTCCGGATCTAAACCCGAATATTGAGTTACTTTAGGTAATATGACCTCAGATGACCAAAACTTTTTCCCGCCAAGGTTATGTTGGATGGCATCCGCTACTATCGTAGAAGGATAGTAGAGACCCTGTCTACGGTAACGATCGGGATCAGACAGTTGATATGGAATCAGGATGTTCGTGCTCTCTGTCAAAATCGGCGTATTTTGGTCCTTCCAGTTCAGAACGGAGACCCAGATGATCTAACTAACATTGGTATTGTTCCGTAGAGTTGGGCCTGTTCGGCGCCTCCAATTCCCTTGATTTTTATGAGCAAATTACAATTTTTCACAAAATTTCCCATGCACCGTTCGGAGGCTTGTTTTATTTTCTATTTTAATACCCAAGGGAACTTTGTTGCTCTTCTTTGTGTTAATATTTTGTAGGAAATTTACTACTACCTTGGAGCTCCTTTTTTTTTTCCCAAGAACCAAAAGCCAAAACATAGAAGAGACAACAAGGTGACTGGTAGCTGTTTAATAATTAATCAAATAGAAATTAAAAATAACTAAAAGAGAATTTATACTAATCAATACTTGTTTAATTAATTAAAAAAAAAAATTGTACAATCAAGCACTTAATTAAACAAACTCAATTTAATAATACAAAAGGCTAAAATTAATTAAACAAGCACAATTTAATAATACAAGAAATTATTAAACTAGCATAATTTAATAATACAAGAAATTATTAAACAAGCATAATTAAACTAGCAACACTTAATTTTAATAGATTAAACAAGTGTGGTCAGTTCACTTATTTATCACTTTGTAGTACTGTGTGGTCAATTCACTCTGATATCACTTTGCATTATATAGTCAATTCACTCATTTAAACTTTTTTAGAATCTGATAGATAAAATTATATTGATTATAATCAGTGATTAGTATTAATACACTTAATATAGTTTAATATTATTATTGCATCTTCTATAAAAAGAAAAACAAACAAACATCCTAACAAATTTCCCATGCATTTGCCGAACACCTATATTCACTAATTTCCTATGGGTTAAATAACTTTGGTTTTGACAAATTAAAATTCCCATTCCCATATTAAAATTTCTCATTCCCACAAAATTCTCATGCTGCCGAACAGGCCCGTGAATCCGGATAGTTTTTTTAACTAGGCACGAATCCTAAAAGGACTTCTACGGTCTAAATAAGCATCGGATTGAGTTTGATCCGATTAAAAGTAAATATGGATTGTAAAGTTATGGGCCTCACCGTACGGTCCAATGATCCGGGTACCCCGATTGAATTATCGGATTTTCCCTATATTTTCATTCGGATTTTATCTGTATTAGTTGCATTAGTTTTTATCAATATTTTTAATTTAGTTTATGATCTACAATAGTCGGGTTATAATTTAGATTATGATCTGTAAAGTTGTGGACCCTAATCAAATCGACTGTTTGAACTTCGAGAACAAAAATAAAGAAGTAGGTATGATTGATATACAAAAGCAATTATAAATTTTAACTCCCACTTGTTTAAAAAATAAATTAAATGTTCTTAGAGCATCTCCATTAGTGAAATTGAAATGAAATTAATCCAACCTGTCAAATGAAGAGTTGAAGAGTTTAGGGTTTATGGTTTACACCTCCATTCCAGACAATTATTTTTTTATCCAATTTCCATGCATTTCTAACTCTCTTTTTTTTATTTAGTTTTCTTAATTTTTTATTTTCTTAATTAGTATTTATATCTTAAAATTTATATGACTCAATTATTCGTTTTGTATATATATCCGAAACCGTATTTGTGAATTATCCGCTCCTTATCCGTATCCGTTTAAGACGGATTTAGTTTTGAATTTTGATATCCGTTTACTATCCATATTCGTATTCGTATCTGCTCATTGAAATACGGATACATATTTGGTTTCAGCATTATCCGCTTCGTTTACACCCCTACGTTTCGCTCTTCTCTTCTTTAATTTCGCTTCTCTCTTTTTAAATTGATCCCTACTCCTCAATCTCTCGACCTTCAACCTTACCCTCTACAAGTCTTCCACAAAACTTTCATACACTACGAAAAAGATGCTTCCTCTTCCAGGATTTCTATCTTCGGAAAAAATCCAACTCCGGTGCTCTTCTTTTTCCTGCTCTCTCCTCTTTCTCTCTCTATCACGTGATCCATATTCTCTCTCTACTCCTCTTTGAAGAGAGAGATAGGCAGCAAAAGGAGAGCACGGAGCTGCTTTTCTACAAATAAAAGCAGCGGAGTGGGATCCCTTTAGGAAAGCCCGTAACTAACTGCTTAAAATATAAAAAACTTGTACAATGAAGTAGGAAGTTTCTACCGTAGAATTTAAGTTCATTTTAAAAAAAAAAATACACAATGAAGAGGGTGTAATCACCACAAAAAATTTATTGCCTTCAAAAGCACCTCCATTAAAGCGTGCTCGTATTTTAATTGAATTAATATAGTTTTTCGGCAAGTATTCTTGCAACTAGGAATATGCTTTTGAGAGTTCAAACTTCAAACTAACGAGGAATATGAACTTTCAGTGTTGGATTCAGAATTTTCGTAGGGGAAAAAAAAATATCGGATAGGGTTTAAATCTATTAACTAATTTGGTACTCGATAAAAAACAATGCTTTAACTTATAATTTCTAATAATTTGACTTGTAATTTCTGATGCTCTGACTTATAATTCTAATTACTAATCAAAATTCAACAAATTTATTTCAATTTTAATTAACCCGAATTACAAATCAAACATCCAAAGGAGGGCAAAAAAAATTTCAAAGGAGACAAAGTCGGTCGGAACAATAAATCTGGAATACTTTGGGTTCGCCCCTGTGAACTTTGAAACTTACTGAATTACATGTCTAAATACCACTGCGTGTGCATCAAAAGTAAAAAAAATGTACATTTAATCTCACAAATCGGTCAATTAGATTGAGAAGTATGCACAAATGCTACTACGTTAAAGACAACTACTTGTTTATACACAATATGACATAGTCTAATCCTCTAATGATACACAAAATATATAACTACAAGTTTTTAATTTGATGTCTTAACCATTTATTTTTTTCTTAGTAACTAAAACATCTACACAAACTAATGTTAAATAAATTGAGAGTATCTTTTTGTGAGATAAATTTATAAAATATTTTTTAATTTTTGTTCATAAAACTATTTTTTGCTAAAAAATAAATAAAAGTTATGCCGAAACAACGCGCTATTTCCCACCTAGTACCACAGTGACAAACGAATAATTCGGGTTAGGATCGGCGGGATAAAAAATTTGTGATTTGGGTATAATTCGGGAATGATTCGGTACAACAAGGAAGCACAATTTTTTTTTTTGTGCATTTTTTCGTGTTTTTCTCGCAAATAATTCGTGATTCGCGTTTTATTCGCGAATAAAACGTATTATACATTTTTTTGCGTTTTATTTGGAGTTCGGTTCGAAAATGTCTAGAAAACGAATAAAACGTGAATTATTCGCAAATTATTCGCGTATATTGTTACTGTACTGGGTACAGTCTATTTGATGAACAAAAGGACCCACTGCACAAGAAAACTACTGATCGAGGGCTTATTTGATCAAGCAGAGGGACCCGCTGCACAAATCAATGCTTCGTGTGAATATCAGAAAATTTCATATCCACTTGCAGTCGGGATTCTCGACCATTTACGTGGGGTTTCAAGTCGATATCTGAACAGTGGGACCCATAAACCAGTTCAAGGAACATACATGATACATCTCCCTGCTCTTTTCCATTTGCAAGTCATGTCCACCTGGAGCCCATTAGATACAGACCTCATCGTATTATGACCCACACCACGAATAACAGTAGCTGAAGCGCTACAGAACATACGCAACTTACCAGGAACTCTCTCCTCCCTTCTCCTACCGCCATCCTTTCCGATCGAGAGCATGATGCACAATTAGCGCTCTCTTCACTCTGCAACCATGCAAATGGAAAAACCGTAAAGAAGCTATTAACAAGGCTAATCAGTCTCTCCGTCTCACTCATGGCGACCGAAAAGGAGATCGCGCTGCTCTCACGCGTGGCAGCGAATCACCTCTTCCTCGCTCAGTTCGAGCCACTCAGAGCCTCTCTTCTCAGCCTCCGCAAACGCGACCCTGACCTCGCCTTATCCTTCCTCCGTTCGATTGTGTCAGAGGGAGGACAAGTAGTAGACGTCCACTGGTCGACCACCTGCCCCTCGCCTTCCCACCTCGCTTGGCTGGCCTCTCTTGAGCTCAGCGAGCCCCACTCTAGTCGCCGCCAAGTGGAGTTCTTGATTTTAATCCAAACTGTTTTATCCAAACTGACAGAAGAGAGTACTACAGACGTGGAAAAAAAATGTCTAAACATTTTAAGTAGGCTGTTGGATTTGGGACAAAAGAGATTAAAAGGAGAAAGACAGTTGGATGAGGTGTCAGAGGAAGAATTGACATGTCTTTGGGAGGTTTTTTTAAAACATGCTGAGATTTTTGATGCAATTTCTGTCAATATCAGAAATCAAGCAGCTTTGCAAGAAAAAGGATCAAGCTCGTCTAGGGAGGGAGCAGAGGTCATCATGAAAATACAAAGGAGCGTGCAATTGGCAAATTTACGAGCAATTAAGGATTGCTTAGACGATGGTGCAATCGAGGGGGCTTTTTGGTACCTTCCATTCCTTCATCACGGTTTCGGTGTAGCAGAAGAAGAATACAAGTAAGTTAATGCATAGTAGTATGATAATGCAATGCTTATTGTTAACAATGCAACATAATTATATACATAATCCTAATCACCAGCGGGGAAATTGGGTTGAATTGCATAATGTTATAAATCACAATTCATATATGTTACCACGAATGCTGGTTTTGGTGATACCAGATCAGATTCATATGATCTAGGAAGACAATTGTTGCGATTATATACCTCCTTAGTTGATCAAAGTACTGGAATTCTTTAACAGATTTTAACTTCTTCAAAATTGATTGCCAAATTTCCCTTAAGACAGCGAGGAGTACACATTCCGGAAATTGGAAGTTCCTTTTGACTCTTCTATGTTGTTACAGGAATGCCTTTAAAGAACTAGTCATGAAATGCAGCACATCAAGCTGTTCTTACAACAAAACATTTATTACATCAAGGAGAAAAATGAGTCAAGTACATGCAGGTCTGGTTCAATCCAGTGACATTCAACTTCTATACATGCTCCAGGTGCATTTATTTTCTTGTATCATATATTATTTTTACGCAAAAGCACGGGCTGTACAAGCTTGTGCAACACATATCAGAGCACCGCCATGCTCCTGACCTCTAACACCCTGACCCCACCCACACAATCACACAGAAAGAAAGGTAAAAAGAAAAAGAAAACCCACCAAACCAACAATACTCTCATAACAATTAGATAAAACCGCTTGTGCCTCTTTAGACCTAAGCTTTTGTTCGTTTCTCCTTTTACTAGGTGATTCAAGATGAGGTTTTTTCTGAAGAAATAAAGGAAAATGGTGCTGCCGCTTCTGAACCAGTTCCTTTTCCCCTGAAGAAGTTTCTAGCGACAGTACCTCTAGAACGAGAAAAATATGCTGGGTCTTGTATGAGAGATCTCTACCATTATTCACGAGTGTCGGAAAAACATGTGCTTGAGATTGTGGTTGAAACTTCTCTATCTCTGATCCGTAAGGAGCAGCTCCAAGAAGCTAATGATGTATGTGGTTTTTTTTTCATAAGATTAATTTTCATGACTAATATTTTAAAGTTCATCTCCAAATCCCAAATCTGAACAATCCATTTTAGTTATTTACTTTTTTTTTTTTATATATATATTTGATGTTTTGTTATTTGAGGCACGTTTTTTTTAAATTCACTTGTATTCTAAGGTACACACTGTCCATACCAGTTACTACTTTAATTTTTTTTTTGTTGTTGATAAAAGTGGGATTATCCCACTGATTTCATTAGAAATCCATGAGTTTAGTTACAGATGCTGGTACCGAAACAGTATTAATCATCTATGAACAGATTACAACTACAATATTCAGAAAAGTAACTACATGTATTTAAAAAAAAAAAAGATGGCATTGTCTCTAGCATCAAATTATATCTGTCAGATAGCTTAGCTGCGTATAATGGAGGCCGATTTCTATTTCTATTTCTTCTCCAGGTCATATCTCTATTCCCCCTTCTGTACCCTTTGGTTGCTGTGCTGGGGTGGGATATGTTATCCGGTAACACACTATTACGAAGGAAACTTATGTGGCTATATTGGAGAAGTAAATCAAAATTATTGACAGCAGAAAAACTCTCCCTCCATGATGGACCAAGTGAGAAGGTAACTTAAAATTTCCAATGTGTGGTAATATTTAAGATAGTTTTAGTTCAACTTCAAATTGATGAAATCTGTTTTTGAACCAAGGACGATATCTTATGTAAGTACAGTGCACTGGTGGCAGTCCATAATGGCTTTATTGAGGTTTTGAATGAAATGAACTCCTGGATTAAATAGTTACAAGACCATTGTCTTGTGTAATGCAATGCTTTGTCTTGTTTTAGACGTACTCTATCGTCACTTGGTAAAGGGTCTAACACTTTCTGTTGTCAGCTCTCATGCTTCGACCATCTCTGCGATCTTCTATGCTTTCAGCTTGATGTGGCAAACTACATTGCTCATGAAAAATCTGGTCAACTGTGGGGTTCAAAAAATATGTTATTCTTTTCTGAAACTGGCGAAATTTCTCCTGAGGAGACTGTTTTAGGCTGCTTAGATTCTTTTGTTGAAAATTTGATACTTCAGAGGCTGTCCTTCCAATCTCCTATTAGGGTTTTGTTTGAGGCGGTACCTGGCATAAGATTTCAAGATGCAATTAAGTTTATCAAGAGCCAGCCAATTTCATCTGATAGAGATGCTGAAAAGAGGTATGAACCAAAAGAAAAGAAAATAACAGAAAAAACTCGATTAGGCATTGAAACTTATGTCTATAGCATTACTACCCTGCATGGCACCACATCTATGCATTACCTCAGTGAATTTTGGCAGAATCAGCGGAAACAGTCAGGCTTTTTATGATAGTTACTGTGTTGACTCTATAATGTATCTTACTGAAATTTTAAATCTAATTGATAAGTTTTTCAATGTATGACAGGTTGCGAGATGTGGAACTCATGCACATGCAGTATGCTCTTGAATCAGCCGTTTTATCTCTTAGTTACATTGGAAGGAGTTCTGACAACGAGGAAAACTTTCAGATAGCTATGTCATATCTAGGGCAGATGCAAAGCCATGTTGAGTCTATTCAAGATTTTTCTCGAAAGGTTAGTTTCTCCTATTTGCCTGTCTAATATTATCTTATTAGTTGGGTTACTTGTATGGAGCTTTAGAGAGAGCCATACTGGTACTAGCTGGTAGGGGACATAAGTTTAACAGAAGATAGCGGGGAATTATTCTGGCTGTTTCATGCTAAATGCTGATACTTCAAGTTTAAATAAACTTTAATTGACAGTTAAAACTCCAGCACACAAAAAATAAAAAGACGAGAAAAATAAAATCCATATTGTCTGGTTAAATACCTAGCAGGTGTATGCCCAGCCCAGCTCCATACCATTTTGGCATCTCAACCTTGATCACAATGTTCGTTGTTGGCTCAAGTTAAACATGGATATTTTGTTTTTTCAAAAAAATATTTACCACTTTTTCATGTTGCATATGTCACGATTTAGGTCTTCATGGTGAGCATCATAACATCACTTTTACATATTGATGGCATATCCATCAAAGAACCGTTTTCCATCCCTCTCTCAAGCCTCAACCAAGTCACTTCACCCGTGGCAAGCACCGATTTGGTCATCTCCTTTATCAAAACTCTACTCAACATAATGAGGAATAGTTTGCCAGGGATGGATCCCAAGACTGAACTTCTGAATGCTGAACTGAGCTCATCAGGAAAGCAAGTGTTCGAATGGACGCACTCTAATGCTAGAGATACTGTGGACAATATCGGGTGGAGATTCTCTCTTTTGCAGCGGTTGAAACCCATTTCTGACAAGTGGTCTTGGAAAGAGGCTTTGGTTATCTTAAGGGGCTCTCCTCCAAAATTATTAACCTTGTGAGTGTTTCTTTAATTTTTAAAGCATGTTCAAGTTGTGGCTGAGATGTAAACAGAAAGAGAACCCTGTAGGCTCCAAATTCTTTTCTTATAAGTTTATTGTTGTAATTACAAATTTATAATTGCACCAAAGATTATACAGAAATTGACTTGTCCTTTTAACGTACCTGTTAAGACCACTTTTAGAGGTCCAATGCTGCTTGAGTGGTGTTTGTGAACAGTATTTTTAAGCATCAACTTAGTCTTTTCCTGCATACAAGGAGAGCAATTAGCTGCCACAAGTAATCTGAAGATCGTTTTTTTATTAATATTGCAAAATATATCTCCAAAATCCATACTTTAATATGTTTTCTGTCATTCGCATGCATATAAATAGATTTGTTAATTATTTTATTTAGTTTTGCATGATCTCAAG
Organism: Carex kokanica; assembly: GCA_025461125.1. Lineage (NCBI taxonomy): Eukaryota > Viridiplantae > Streptophyta > Magnoliopsida > Poales > Cyperaceae > Carex > Carex kokanica. The sequence goes on along the minus strand of JAJGRX010000866.1, from coordinate 931,418 downwards.
AGGCCGAAAATGAACGCATCAAATATATCTTTTTTTTTTAATTTGAAATAGTCCAAATATATCTTCTTGAATATGCTTAAAGATCATTGCAGTCAATTTGCTGCAATGATTTTCAGCCTGTTGATCTTACACAAAACAAACTGAAATTTTTACAATACTTTTGCATGCATGTGGACACGAGATGAAAAAAATCAATATTAATAGTTTGATTTGTAAGTTTTTTGTATTAGCACCTGAAGGTTTGGAACTCATCTCTACATGTATGCTACTTATATTCCCTATCTTAGATTGTATGCTTTCCTCTCTTTTCTTTCTCCATTTTTATGATCCTTATTATAATAAAAACATCATGAACAGGTGCATGCAAAGGGGGGAATACGGCATAGGGGAAGAAATTGCCCATAGGTTTTCATTGCCACCTGAAGATAAAGCTACTCTTAAACTCACTAGATGGATTGCTGGCGCTTCCCAGAAAGAAGTATGGCCATGAGTTTTTTATAATGAGTAGGGAAGGATTTTTGATAACAAGTTATGCACACCAAAATCACGTACTTAATGCAAACACATATCAAACAAATCACAAAAGAATGAATGCAAAAGATATACAAGGAGACTTGTGATTTACTGACCAGAAGCTTCAGACTTGTAATTTACTGACCTGTGGTACTCTTGAAATGAAACCAAATAAATTGTAGTAATAACCAACACCTTTGAGATTGTTGAATTGATTCACAGTGATTATGTTCTTTGCAAATGGAAGAAAAGCTAGGCACTTTTTCAACTTAAGTAAACTGTGGGTTAATTTGCAAGGAAGCCTGCAATGAATGTATCTATGTTAAGAGTTTTGTAACTATTGACATGTAGGATTTGGATGTTAAATCCTATCAAGACCAGCTCGGACGGTTAGCTACTGCCTTTCTTTTTATTGATGGGGCTGCAACTGTTGCGACATCTCGAGATAAATGCAGAGTGCTTCTTGATCGGACAAGGAAGTTATTGTCTGAGATTGATTATGTGAAGCTGCCGAAGATGGGACCCACTTACTGGGATCAGATTCAAGAAGCTGTGCTTGTGTCTATGATGAAGCGTGTTATTCACCGGCTCCAAGAAATTTTGGAATCAGTAGGTTTCTTATACATATGTTTTAACTATACACATTCTCCATGTGTATTGTATGACTTGTCTATGACACAGTTTGACTCCAGTATTCACCTGTGTTTTGCCTTGTTATTATTCAATTTAGTCAATAAACAAACTAAAGAAAGAGTGAGAGTAATATATAAATCTGAAAAACCAAGTAATCATAAAACAAACATAAAAGGAATTGAAGCGGAAAATTGTCAGTACTTAAATGGAAGCCATCTACTGGTTTTAATCATCACCTGTAGTAATTGGGTTGCAACAATTCTTGATATTATTTCTGTAAAACATTGTATCTTTTTTCAAATGATTAATGAAATTGTTAGATGACAGTTCTTTTCTGCGTGACAAAGTTCAACCGCAATCCTTCTCTTTCTCTCAACACTTGGCTTTTGATTTCTACAAATGCCTCTATTTACTACCTCCTCTATTCTCAGTGGCCTATTACCCAACTCAGTGCACTCACAACAAAGCCTGCCTCTTTCGGACGTTATATCCATGTGAACAATCTTTGACGTTATGTGAAAACTTTTTCATAGATTAAACTTTAATGTTACCTAACTGTGACATTCGGTACCCTTTTTTTTATTTTCAGGAGCAATCTCAGAGCATCAGGGATATGTTTGTTCAGTACATCCCTATTTTACCATCAAATGACACCAACAAATTAGGCCAAATGCAACGTCCTCTTGTGCTTCTTCACCAGACTATAGATGATGCTTTCAAAGGGAAAACTCAATTTTTAAATGGTAATTAAGATAACATATTGATCATAGTAAATCATTGAATGTGTTGCGGAATTGTGCTGTCACGTACTGGCCTGTACATATAGCGATTTACTTTACTTCAAGGTATATACTTGAAGTTTAGTACTGCTTCTGGTACAGTTGCACCTAAGTTGTTACCTAGTGTTATGTGCCAGTGGAAGTTAAAAAATAATTGATTCTTTCGTAGATTTGACTAGCTTGTTGGTTACTATAGTACTGAAGTGGACTTCTTGGGTAGCTATTAATCTGCTTGCATGTAACAGCCAAAGTTTAGGAAGACTCGATTGCTTCCTGGATACAACTAGCTTGTCATTACAACTTGTATGGACTTATCATCTTTGAATTTCAGGTAAGTTGCATAATATTGCTAAAGCTCTCACTGATGAGGACTCAGATGGTTCAAAGAGAGAAGCCCCTTGTTACAAAAAAGGCATGATTTTTGGTCTTGGGCTCCAGGTTGATAAAACTGGCTTGAATGTTGCTGAAAAGCCGATAACAGTTCCACCTATTTCTGGAAAGGGGTTGGAAAGCAAGGATCCGGCTAATAGGATCTTTGCACCATTACCTGCTAATCCTTCTGCTTATCTCTCAAACTTCATTATATATATAGCAACAATTGGTGACATTTTTGATGGGGTTGATACGACACATAATTTCGATTACTTTTCACTCATCTATGACTGGCCTAAAGATGTAAGTTAAAGCAATAGTTTAAATATGTTCATTTTTTATTTAATCACGTCTTTGCTGAGTCTTTATGTTTGTATGTAACACCTACCAGAAGTTACTTCTCTGGTACGGCAATTTATTTTTTTGTACTAACACCCCCTCACATAATTTCAAGAATAACATTCTTTTTTTTCCTTCTATTGTCTTTCTTTTGCTGATAGCTCCTGACACAACTGGTGTTTGAGAAAAGAAGTACTGATGCCGCTGAAATGGCTGCAGAAGCCATGGGTGTAAACTTTGTATATGAGGTCATCTCCTCGTGTGTACCCCCAGTTTTTCCACCAAGGTCAAGCCACAGCTGGGCCTGGATGCCAGTATATCCTTCAATGTCCGAGAACAATAACTCACCTAAAAGTGAGGGTTCATACAAGTCGGCGTTGACAACTTTTCATAAGCCGCTTTATCCTCTTCAGCTTGAGATTTTGAAGAGCTTGGCCAATCTTTCTCCGGTGAGGGCAGTTTTGGCAGGCGTTTTTGGGAGCTCCCTAATTGCTGGAGATAGTGAGGCTGAGCGGTCATTTTATGAGTTTGCGCTAGAGCAGTCTGAAAGGTAAATTATTATTGCCTTGTGCAACAGAATTGCAAATTTATGCTACCTCTGAGAGTATCTGTTTTGGAATGAGGGTGGGTTATCCCCTTTGCCCTGCAGTATCACCAAACTAATGTGCAATCCTTGTCTTCTTGGGTTATATCATTCCTTTGAGAGTTGTACCTATTCTGCTGGAAATATTGTTATTGTCTGCAAGAGCTAAAATGAAACGAGCTATATTTTCCTCTTTATGTTTCAATTTGCAAGACAGAGAGAATATGCAAAAATAGAATATTTAACAATATTTATAATGTTTTATTGCAGATTTCCAACTTTGAATCGGTGGATTCAGGTGCAATCTAACCTTCATCGAGTATCAGAATCAGCCTTAGCATCCAAAGCCGGAACTGAACAAAAGAAGGAAAGATCTTGTCTGAAGAGGCTAAGAGAACCAGAACCTGAAACCAAAACCAGTGGATCATTTAAGGCTGAAACTCTATCTACTGGTGTTGAATCTAATTATTTAATCTCAAAAGAAGAATCTGAAGTAACAGATGCATGTTTTGATCAGAATGCTTGCATTTCATTTGATGACGACGAAGGCCCATACGAAACAGCTGTTGAAAAGTACTCAATGTTTTTCCTAAATCGGCAAATTCCTTGCATAATCCTCCTAATTCTGAAAGTATCTCATATACCTTGTGGAAATATCTTGTCCTACAAAACACGGGAGCTGTCTCTTGCCAGATTTCCCATCCCTCTTCTTTATATGTCAATATACCCTTGTCAATTATTCATGAAGAGGGTATTTAGGGCATTTCAATATACAAGATATTTCTCATTTTACAGGATATGGGATTTGTGTGTATGCATGCTCATGTTGATAATATTATTTGACATAATTTTTTCTTTATCCGGAGATTAATCAATGAAGGTAAACTGATGGATGCTCTGGCGGTATCTGATAAGTGCCTCCGAGATGGTGCGTCTGATCGGTTGCTCCAGCTTTTGATTGAAAGTGATGAGGAGACATATGACCAACTGCAGTCTAGTTACTGTAATTTTGAGAGTGTTACGTGGCAATACTGTTTGAGGCTCAGAGAAAAGCAGCTAGCTGCTCAGCTTGCACTCAAGTATGTTATAAGACATCTTTCCCCAGAATGAATGGGAACCCTTGTAATTTAGAAAAGCCATTGAATATGTGTCTGTATTAATTGTCCTTGGATATTAATATAGGTGACAATCTGGAAAGTCAGTTCGGGTTTGGGTTGGGTCATATCTGGTTTGGTTCATTTCAGATTGGGTTAGAATTAGGGTTTGAGTCGTCTTTGGTCTGGTGAGGGTTGTCTCAAATTTGGGTCGACTTGGGTTCGGGTCAATTGGGGTGGTGGTCAGTTGCTTCTAGGTCAAGTTTAGTGCTTGGGACATTTGGGTTCGGGGTTCTTCAAGTTGCGGGTTAGTTGGGTCTTGGTCAATTCGGGTGTGGATCAAATTAGGTTTCAATTTGTTCACGGTAATGGCCAGTCGAATCTGGGTCTATTTAAGTTCGAAGTTTAATTGGGTTCAGTTGTTTTTATACTTTTTTTAAAAGTTAAACATGTAGTTTGTAGGTTTGCTTTGAGTAAAAATTGGTTTAAGGCTGGGTAGTCTTCCAGTGGAGTTATTGTCAAATACATGGATCACTATTAGGTTATGCACAACTAGTAGGGATCATGTTTTATTCAGTTATCTTGATCTCAGGCATTTCAGATTTTGGGTCATTTGTGTTCCAGTTGTCTCAGGTTTTGTGTCAGGTTGGTTTTAGATTCAGAATTTGGGTCAGCTTTAGGAATTAAGATTCTCGGTTGGTTTCAGGCAATTCAGATTTCAGGTCGGGTCCATTGGGTCTGGTCAAGGTTTGCTCCCTTTATATTTTAGGGCATAGTTGGAACTGAAATGACTGATCAAAACATATCTTTTAGATTTTAGGGCATCACTAAAAGTTCTTCTCTTTTAGTATGGGAGTACTAATAAAAGAAATGAATGCAGGCACTTGCACAAGTGGAACCTTGATGCTGCAATAAATGTGCTCTGCATGTGTATTTGCCACCTGCCTGAAGCTGATCCCTTGCGGATTGAGGTACCTCCTATGCTACAATATGAGTATTATATGCACACTTTCAGGATTTCTAATTGTTTGTTTTTGTCTTTTGCGTGCCAGGTTGTTAAAAAAAGACAAGCATTGCAAAGATACCGCCACATTTTAAGTGCCGATGACTGTTATAACAATTGGCAGGAGGTCTATTTCTCCCTCTAATTCCTTTAACCATATAGTACTCAATCAAGGAGTATTGTATCGCCTGGTGTGATAATAACTTCTTTTATCATAAATTGTACTAGATGTTCCATTGGGAGAACTCATTAGAACAAAGTAACCCATTTGTTGCCTCGCAGTACCAGTATGTGTGTCCTACCTATGCCATCATGTTAGATTTGGTACTTGTTGATGTTAGCTTAGATTTCATTGTTGTGCAAACATCAGTTGTTACAATTTTCAGGTGGAAGCTTCATGCAAGGCTGACGGCGAAGGACTTGCATTAAGACTTGCAAGTAAAGGTGCTGTTTCAGCTGCTCTGGAAGTGGCAGAGGGTGCATCTCTATCTGCCAATTTTCGTAGAGAGCTCCAAGGCCGCCAGCTTGTCAATTTGTTAACCACTGACCCTCTGAGTGGTGGGGGCCCGGCTGCAGCCTCACGCTTTCTCTCCTCTTTGCATGATTCTGATGATGCCCTTCCTGTTGCCATTGGGGCCATGGAGTTGTTGCCTGATCTGCGCTCCAAGCAGCTTTTGGTATGATCAATAGCCCATTTGTTATTGTACTCTGGCATATACTAGTATGAGGCATAACTGGTATTATATTGATTTTAAATGTTTAATATTATTCAGTATTTTTAAAATTGTACGCTAAGAAACAATTGAAGTAGATATACAGAAAAATACTTAATAAGCCTAAACAAATGTTAGGTGAAATGGGAATTAGCTATTCTAGATTAGCCCACAAAGATAACATACAAATTAGCTATTCTATTGGGAAGAATTTTTCTCAGAATTAAAGCCCAAACAAGCAATTTAGGTTGGATTCTCACTTGCGTGCCATTTGGCCTTCACTCTCTCTTTACACAGGTGCACTTTTTCCTTAAAAGAACAGTGGGGAACCTCTCACCGACAGATCTAGAAAGGCTCAATTCTTGGGCCTTGGGACTGCGTGTCTTGGCCCTTTTGCCATTGCCTCAGCAACAGAAATGCTCTGCATTGCATGAGCACCCTCGGTTGATTCTAGAAGTTCTTTTGATGATGAAGCAGCTCCAATCTGCTTCTTTGGTAAATTTACTCGTCTTTTTTTTCTCTCTTGTATATTTTTACATATTACCCTCTCTTAAAATTCCTCTATTATGTATTGTTCATAGCCTTTTTTATTATGTACAATCGATGAGTCTTTTTTAGGCCTATTAAGGTTGGGTTGTAAAGCAAGGGTTGCCCTAGAGGCCGGTTCATTCCGTTCATGGCTGGAAGTTTGCCGTGGATGTTGTGACCAATTTTTGCCAAAACAACCTTCAAAAAGGGAAAATACCACAGAGGCAAGTCCTAGTATAGGCATATGTGTTGTACAACAAACAGCATAAGAGAACTATATCATATTATTGCTACTTGCTGATCACTTTAGCATTTGCATTATATATTTGTGGATTACGAAATCTTCTCCTTTATAGGTCTTGAAAGAATTCCCGACACTGAGAGATGACAACCTGATACTAAAGTACGCCCAAAAGGCCATCTCAGTCAATGTCAGCTCTGTTCCCAGAGAAAACCGCATATCAATATCCAGCACCAGACAAAAGCAGAAGAAACTGAGCACCGCTGCTCAGCCACCTAAACTAAGCATTACAGAGAGCATAGGCAACCTTCAGAAGAGGGCATTTGCATGGGGCTCACGTGACAATGGTGGTTCGAGCACTCCAGTCAAGAGTACACCAAATAGTGACCAAAGGAAGAGAAAAAGCTCGAATCTCGGGCCAACAGAATGTGACTTGCTAGGGGATCGATCGCCTAATGATGGAGCGGAGAGGGTCCAGTTTGTCTCAGTTTCGGAGGAGTGGTTCTTAACAGGTGACCTGATAAAGGATGATGAGATCCGGTCAGCTCACCGATATAGTTCTTCTCCTGATATTACACTATTTAAGGTGTTTTTCTCCTTCCTGAAAATTTTTCTTGGTTTTCTGACACTACCACTAGTCATTTTTGGTAGCCATATGTGTCTGACAGTACCAGACCATTACTGGTGTTTTGTTCTGTTCTTTTTTCTCTCTGCTAGTTGGTAACAAACTCCCTGCAAGAAGTACTGCTAAGAGTCTATGACTCTATTGTAGCTTTAACATCAAGCTAGGGCCAGAGAGTCACCTAATTCTTGTTTTTGTATGGCAGTTGTTAGTTGAACTCCATATCTTGACCCACAGGGATAAATTGTTTATTTTTTACAATGAATGCTAAACTATTGTTTAGCTTCCTACTTATGCTTGCTCTTTTTCAAAATACAAGGCTTTGCTTTCTTTGTGTTCTGATGAAATGGTGGCAGCCAAAGGAGCACTGAATCTGTGTATCACTCAGATGCAAACTGTACTAAGCTCCCAGTACCTGCCACGTGGTGCTTCAATGGAAATCATGTCACGGGCATATCATGCCACAGAGACCTATGTGCAGGTATGTTTCTTTCCATTAGGTGGATATAAAGTGAACAAACAATGTACTTATATTTTAGATTTTGGTTTCTACATTGCTTTCATGCTCACACAAGGATAGAAATCTTTGCTGATACACCAAAATCTCAGCTCCTATATGCTGGTACTTCTTGGGATGTTTATATAGTGCTGATTTTGGCTCTTTACAGACATTTTTGAATTTATCATGATTTATCAGCATCAAGTTAGCTATAATATGTCTTAATCTAATGACTTAACAACAAAGGAGCCTGTAAAACATCATTACCTGACATTCAAAATAGATAGGTAAATTCATACACCTTATTTACAATTACCAAACACATTTGGTTGGATCAACCTAAAACTTGAAACTGGTAGTAATAACATACCTGTAATTCAGGATCTACTGGTAAGTTTCATATACTGCAAACCTTGTTTACAATCAATTGCTTGATATGTAACAATCTGGTGTTTAGGCATTAGCATATGCAAGAAGTCAGCTGAGAAAGAACCCAGAAATTGGTACTGACACATCAAGTAGTTCTGAAAGGAGCCAATTTGAAGGTGACCATGGATCAATAGCTGGTGGCGTAAGCCCAAGTCAAGGTGAAATTCCAGATCTTTTGGGCCAGGCTGAGCTTTGGCTGGGCCGGGCTGAGCTGTTACAGAGCTTGCTGGGTTCTGGAATTTTAGCGTCACTTGATGACACTGCCGACAAGGATTCATCTAGTCAGATGAGAGATCAGTTGATAAAGGATGAACTGTACAGCATGGCCATCTATACTTGTAAGAAATGCAAGGTATCTACACTTTCCTGATATCCAAAAGTAAATGGTGACAAAATTGATTTGGACTGTTCATTTGAGAGTATTTGGACTTCCCTCACATACTTCATAGAAATAATAATTTTTCGATTGAGAACTCATTATCTAGTCTTTTGTAAAAGGAAAGCAAAGGTGTTTTTACTCTTTGGTGTCTGGTTTTTGGAGAAACGGGAGGGGAAAAGGCGAGGAGGTGGGGGTATTAAGGAAAGTTTCTGTTTATTTCACTCTTCTGACAACGAGAAAATAATTTTTCGAATTTTAGATCGATGCCTTTCCTGTTTGGAATGCATGGGGTCATGCCTTAATTCGTATGGAGCACTATGCTCAGGCTCGTGTAAAATTCAAGTTAGTGACATTTATCTTATTACTAATGTTTATTTCCATTTAGCTAAGATATCTTTAGGTTAGGTGTCTTACTCCTGTTCAATGTGCAATACAGGCAAGCTGTTCATTTACACAAAGGAGATGCCACTCAAGTTGTTTTAGATATCATCAATGCTGTTGAAGGAAGCCCACCTGTTGATCTCTCAGCCGCTCGTTCCATGTAATTATCCTTTTATTTACATATTGTTTTAGTATAGTTCAAAACAAAGGTATTGTCCATTGTTTGTTGCAATACTCGATGCTTAATGTTATTACTGTTCGGTATACGACCTCCTATATCATGGCTGGGAAAAACTCAAAATTGTAGGAGCATGTGCATATAGGAAGAAGAGAGCTGATAACACTAGAAGAAGAAAGATAAAAGTAAAAGAATAAGGAATCAGCCAAGTACTTCCATAACTTAGAACAGGTCAAAAGAGGTATACTTGATGTAGAAATGACAAAGTTATGGACAAAGGAATGCAGCATATACTATTGCAACAAAGGAATGCCTTGTTAAAAGAAGGCATGCCAAAAAAAGTATGGCACTAAAAGAAGGAATGCCTTGTGAAAAGTATCTTGGTTAACTTTAATTTGCATTGGCCTGCGACTTCTGTCAGACTAAATCATTTGAAAAAGAACTCCAATTATGAATAGGGGAAAATTTATAAGCACCAAAATACATGAAATTGCATTTGATGAAATACCACCTGATGTTAGTATGTTATTATAGATGGTCATTATTAGGATAATGCATAGGTGGATTTAGAAGATAATTAAAATAAGATTGCAGGTATGAGAACTTGGCTAAAAGCGCTGCAAGCATCCTAGACGATTCTCTCTCAGCTGATGCATACCTAAATGTTTTGTACATGCCATCTACCTTCCCAAGATCAGAGAAGTCGAGGCAGTCAATGAGCCGTTCCATTTTGTCTGGAACAGATATCAAAGTAGGCCCACGTAGCAATCTTGATGCTGTGCGCTATGCAGAGTGCATCTACTATTTGCAAGAGGCATGCAGTCATTTCTCCTTGTTTTTTTGTTTCAGTTCACCATTTTTCCTTCTTTGCCCCCCTTCTTATGTAGCCTCCTACAGGTGTACTGAGTACTAGGGAAAATTTACCACTACCAAGAACAGCTGGTACTATTAAAGCAGTTTGGTATGATGGCACTCAGTAAAAAAAAAGACACCACTCCCCCACCTCCTCCACCAACACACACATGCACATAAACACATGCAAAGTTAACCCATTGGAAAGAAAAAAACAAGTACCATATAAAAACAGAAGTTTAGGTCTGCAGGTGGTGGCAAGAAAATAGAACAATGTCATTGTATGCGTGCAGCCAGTTGTATAATTATGTGTGGTATCAGATCGTTGTTGTTCTTGTTCCATTCTATCTTATGGGCATGTTGTTTTATTCCATTTTTTTGTTTCATTCTCAGTATGCACGGCCTCAGCTGCTTCTGTTCATGTTCAAGCATGGCCACTATGACGAGGCGTGCTCTCTCTTCCTGCAGTCAAATTTCCCTTCTTTACAACTGGAGGGAGGCGGGGCGGGATCTACATCCTCCATCCAAAGATCTGATTCTATGGCAAATGACTATGGCTCGGTGGATGATTTGTGCGACCTATGCATTGGTTATGGTGCCATGTCAGAATTGGCTGGCACACTGAAATCAAATATAGAATCACCAACTGTACAGCAAGACCAGATAATGAAAGAGCATGTGCTTAACTTACTTGTACGCATATGCAACTACTGTGAAACACATCGTCATTTCAATTACCTATATCAGTTTTTGGTATGCTTTTTTTCTTTTTTCTGTATTTGTGTGTTTACTGTATTATATATTTTGCAACGAACTTCAAAGCAAAAGCATCTCAAAATACTCCACAGTATAATTAAATCTAGATCAGTACTAAAACATCATGTTTTAATGAGTATATGCAACAGGGCAAATCCTCAAAAGAATAGTTTGTTTTTCCAAATGAATATCCTAACTCTAACCTATCTTCGGTGGAGCTAGGTCATCAGAGGGGATGATGTTGCTGCTGGTCTCTGTTGCATACAGTTGTTTATGAATTCTATGTCTCAGGAGGAAGCTCTAAAGCACCTCGTTAATGCAAAAGTACTACTCCTAAACTCTCCTTTTTTCTTCGCTAATGTAAAAGTATTAGCCCTAAACTCTCCTTTTTATTAATATTTTCATGTTGGTTCACTGCTTATATCATACAAGATTTTTGATACCAGTTGGTTTAGATATTCTTTTACTGATGGTTGTTTACAGAAATGATTTTCCAAGCTGAATGCCTATTATGATACATTTGTAGAAGTCATACATTATGATAGTACTATTGTCAACTTACACCTAACATACAGCAGTACCAATCACATTGCACATTGCTTATATACATCATTTTCTAATTCTAATACAAACCCTAAAATTGTCTATTTTGAAATATTAAATTTCCTTCTCAGAGAATTATGCTAATCTATTTTTTATTTATTTTTGAATATTTTTATTGGTTTGGAAATAGATGCATTTTGATGAAGCTGCACTAGCACGAGATAAGCCTGCTGGCCCCATGCCAAGAATGGTTCCCAAGAATACCCCTCGTATAAAGAGCGCATCAGATAAAATTACAAATGAAATGATTATAAAGTTTTCACCCCGTGTTTCCTTTCAGGTACTTTTCATCATTCTTGCATAAACCTAGATGTCAAAGTGTTATGTACATGTTCGTCATGTTTCATTATTATTTTTCAGATTGATGTGGTTAAAGCATTAAATGCTGCCGAGGGGCCTCAGTGGAAAACTTCTCTTTTTGGAAATCCAAATGACCCTGAAACTTTCAGGTTTAAACATTTATTATTATCTGTTGATTATGAAGTTTGTGGTGCACTTTAAAATTTTCAAAATTTCAGAAGTTTGGACTGGTTTTTTTTGCCCCTCCCGTTTTCTTCAAATATGTGTCAAACTTGCTCGTATATAAATGATCAAATGGCAAAAAAGTTTCTTGCCTTAATTAATATACACGTGTGTGTGTGTGTGTGTGTGTATAGAGGTTAAAAGAGCATTTTCCTGTGGTGGTATGCCTGATATATTCCATTTTCTAGTGTAAACATAATAGTTTGAGGTGTGGGATCACAGAATGAACTTTTCTTGAAGCGATTCATTATATATATATATATATATTTTTCCAGTTATAAGCTTTTCTAAACTTTATTTTCTTAATTCGGGTTTTTATAACTCAATGTATGACCTTTAATTACAGGAGAAGGTGTGTGGTTGTAGAGACATTGGCGGAGAAGCATTTTAACCTAGCATTCCAAATTTTGCACGATTTCAACCTCCCAGGTAGTCATTATTTTCTGATTCAATACTATTCAGTTTTTTGTGCTAATTTTATGCTATCCCTTTGCTCAATTACATCTGTGCTGGTTAGAATGAATTGAAAATTAATTCTGTAGTCAATATTTGTATTGATTGTCAAATCATTACTCTAAGTTGTAAGTCACTTGTTCATACAAGAACTTTTACTTAAAAACTATAATTATTATTGAATTTTCAGCTGTGGATATATATGCGGGAGTAGTAACTAACCTTGGTCTAAAGAAAAGAAGCAGAGATATAACAGAGTTTTTAAAGAACATTAAGGGCACTATAGAAGATGATGACTGGGATCAGGTAATTATTTGGCTTTTCCACCTTATGAACTCAAGTTTCTGATGAAAAATATAACAGTATAGTTTTGAATCTGAAACATTATTGTATGGATTCTTTTAGAGCTGAGTTTTTATGTCTAGAAATACTATATGCTAATGCCAATAAAATAGTTTAAAGATTTTGGCATAGTTTGGTATTGGTATGGTAATGTAGAAACCTTTGATGGTGGATCCAACCTGCTAAGTTTCTGTAACAGACATTGATAAAAAAACAACAGTAAAATTCAGAGCGGTGGCTCTCGGTTCTGATGAGGGGTCCCAGTTCTTGTGCCAGAATAATTGCTAATTAGATGCATTATGAACATTAGTGTCATTATTTTATGTCAACAACAGGTTGTAAGTGCTGCAATAAGTATCTACGCCACTAAGCATAGAGAGCGGCCAGATAAACTTGTAGATATGTTAAAGAGCAGCCACAGGTACTCTTCTACTGCTCATTTGAAGAGAGCCTTACTTTATGTAGTACGTAAATTGGCTTTTTGACCACCGTTCTCTTTACGCAAATGTAGGAAAGTACTTGCCCTTGTGATTTGTGGTCGGCTGAAAGGTGCCTTTCAGGTTGCTTCGAGAAGTGGAAGTGTTGCTGATGTACAATATGTTGCACATCAGGTCCTCTATTTAAATTATTCTTTAAGAAGTAAAATTGAGATCTGGCAAAGTGGCAAGTATTGATAGTTAAATTATCAACATATGAAATGATTTTACTTTTGATATTAGTTTTTTTATCATTCCAATTAACAGCAGTAAATGAGCATCTTTATTCACTTTACTCTGTAGGCAATGACAGCAAATTCACCGCAGGTGGTCGACTCGTGCAAGAATTGGTTGCGTCAGTATATGTAGCTTCACCAAGTACATCAAATCAAAGTCAATGTGTATATACATGTATGAACGATAGTGAAAATGCAAATTTCAACAGATGTATAGAGAAAACAAGAAAATTTTGGTAGTTTTATTGTATCTGCCTTCTTTCTGTTAGTCATGTAGCAAGAAATCAGGTAGTCAATTTATTATGTTTTCTTTTGCAATAGTTCAAAAATGATGAAAAATGTTGCAGAGTTTTGTCTTTTTGCTAAGCTGCTCATCGGACCTACTTTGGTTCGATGGGTGTGATGACCATCCGATCAGCATCAAGATTCATGCACTCTGCATCAAAATCCGTGCGAGTATGTATCAATTTCCGTGCACACAGATTTAATGCTAATTGTACGGTTCTAGAGTTAATTGAACCTAAAAGTAAGTCCGATGCCCATCGGACCTACTCCTATCTCTTGATTTCGTATCGACAAACCGTCAATTTTTTTGGAGCACGATTAATATCAATGTATACGAGTAGAACGTGAGTGTTATAAGCTTATTAATTTTTTTTCGTGAGCTTAATTTAAAAATATATCGAAATAACTACAAACGACTGTTGAAATTAATTTTATTCACGTGTGATATGTTTATATGTAAAATTTATTAGTACAAAATCAGTAGAAAAATAGTGAAAAGTAAATATTTTAAAATTAACTTATAAATTTATTTAATTTTTGCAGCGGACTTTATACTTAACAATTCAAAAAATAATAAATTTTGTATGTCAATGCACTATTTTTGAAATAGAATATATTGAACTGTTTGGAGTCGTCATTTGATGTCATTTCGACAGACTTTGTAGTTGAGCTCACTTAAAACTCAAGAACACTCTGGTTCTACTCCAAGCCGTATATCCATTCTATGAGGTTAAAACTTCTGAAAAATGACCCTTGAAATCCTTTTCTAAATTGGAGAAAAGAGAGGTAGCACAATTAGTTAGGAAAAAAGTTTTAAAATTGTTGGTTACTCAAAAGTTGAGAGTTTAATTCTCTCTCACGACTTGCATACAACACATATTTGTATTTATGGTTTTCAAGGTTTACATACAGCACATATTTGTTCATTATACTATACTTTGGTCAGCACACTTGCACATTATGTCAAAGTAACATTCGTTGAAGAAATGCTTTTTTTTTTGGTAGTCAGCAGCGATTACCGCTAAACAAATAGATTGATTAAAAAAAAAAAAAAAATCATATTTACACAATTTGTAAAGAAAAAGAAATGCAAAACTATAAAACTATACATCCGGCTTCCTCTGCCATTCTACGACAAAAGTCAACTTGCAACGATGCCGAAATTTTTATTAATAGAAAAAAAAAAATAGCGACATTGAAGAAGCATTTGACGAAAATTTGAGATATAGCTAAAACGTGATAGTCCATAACGTCCAGGGTACTGTAGCTGGACGTTATGGACCATCACGGCCAGCTAATCTGATTGCTAATGATATCTAACTAACAAAAACACTGTAGCTGGACGTTATGGACCATAACATCCAGCTACAGTTTTTTTTTTTTGCTGCTTCGTTTGTGAATTTTTTATAAAAAATAAAAAAACACTGTAGCTGGACGTTATGGACCATAACGTCCAGCTACAATGTTTTTTCGGTTAATTAACGGTAACTTGATTTCGTTAAGCTGGCTGTGATGGTCCATAACGTCATGATTATCACGTTTTAGCTATATCTCGAATTTTCGTCAAATGCTTCTTCAATGTCGATATTTTTTTATTTTATTTTCTATTAATAAAAATTTCGGTGCAACGATGGCCACAAGGAATGCTTTTGAAATCGATCTATGTTTTTTTTTCTCCTTTGCTGAACTTTATATAAAACAAATCCCCGTGCTATTTGTTTTTCTTTTGCTCTCTCTTCTACGATTATTTTCTGATCTTTCGAATTATGGCACAAACTTTTCTTCTTCTTCTTCTTCTTCTCTCTTCTACGATAATATTCTAATTTTCTTTCGAACTTGGGATGAAACTTCTATTTTTGTAGCAGTCTCGACGCACCATTCTGTAAAACGGGTAAAAAGAAGCTCACAAAACGGTTGCAAACCATAGTGACAAATGAATGATTTTGTTCGGTTCGGCGGAGTCAAAAATTCGTGATTCGAGAGTAACTCGGATATAATTCGAGAATAATTCAGAATTACTTTTAAATTTTACAATACACTACATTCACATCAGGATCCTTTAATATTTTTTAGAGTCATCTGTGTGTAAAATTTCACAAAGAAAAGAATATCCATGCAAAATTACTTGTTAAACTTCAGTTATTAATTTTAAAAAAATGTCACTGATGAGTTATTAATTTTAAAAAGAAATCATATGAACAAAAGTTTAAACTTCCGCTTCCACCACAACCACAAGTAGCTGAGTTTTTCCTACAAATGAAGAGATAAATTCAAAAATTAAACCAAATCCCTCCAATTAGATAATGTATAATCAAAATTATAAATTTATTTATTATTAAATTTTACCTCAAAGTACTAAAAGTGACCTACGGGCCTTAGAAGAACAAAAAAAACCCAATGTCTCCAAAATGGGCAACGAATTTTTGCCCAAAAAAATGCGTATAATACGGTAAATTCGTAAAATTCACGAATAATTCGTTTTATTCGCTAATTGATTCACATGAGTCTCAAATTCGAATTATTCACGAATAATTCGCGAATAATGTTACTATGTTGCAAACTTGCAATTGACTGGTATGTCTTTATTGGGTTGGCACTCGTACAATCATAAAAAAAAAGTCTCCTCGTCACATAGTGGGCCCCGCTAGCAACAAAGCTGGAATTTCGTTTCCATAGGTTTCATAATCCCTTGCGATGCAATCTCCATTAACAGCCATAGTGACAAGGTTCGCGTATAATATCCGAATAATTCATTTTTTTGGTGATGCTGAACTGAACGCCGAATTATTCGGTTGACCGAACTTTGACCGAATTATACCCGAATAATTCGTGAATTTTACGAACTTTTCCCGAATTTTACGAATTATTCGCGAATTTTTCCCGAATTTTTCGCAGAACATTTTTTTTTTTGCTTCCTTGTAGGACTGAGATCTCTGATCCGGATTATTCCGAATCATTCCCGAATTATACCCGAATTATTCCCGAATCACGAATTTTTGATCTCGCCGAACATTTCCCGAACAATTAAGTTGTCACTATGTTAACAGCTTATTATCTATCTACCCGCCACCCGAAATTATACAAGTATTTTGCCGCACGTTTCTTAAATGTAGTGAGGAAATCAACACGTATCTTGTGTGTCACATGACATATTTATTTGTATAAAGTGTCTTTCTTTAATAACAAATAATACGTCACACAAGCTAATATAATCACGTTATCACGTCACATTACGTTATTGGACACATTACGTGACTAATTTTTTTAACATTGTTTATTTATTTTACATTATTTTCTTATTTTTTAGTATTTTTTATATGAACCAACTTAAAAATAAAATAAAAATTAAATGTGACAAGTTACGTCACGTTTGATCACGTCAAGTGTGGTTACGGTGGTTCTTTTACCATTTTAATCATGTAATGTGAATAAATTTTTTAGTCAAATACCATACATTGCATGATAACGTCACAATATATTAGTCACATAACGTCACCTTTTTACTTCACATGATGAAGATATAATTTTTGAAAGTGTGAAGAATTAAGAAAAAGAAAAAGAAAGTAGGATATTACGTGAGATTTTAGTTTTTTTTTTTTATGTTTGGATTCTATATGAGAAAATTAGATTGCTTGGGTTTTAATTTCGTAATTTTTATCAAAGTTGGGTGGTTTTACCTTTTTACAGGTATTTGCTTTTATGAATGCTGTAGATTTTAAGATGGAAAAAATACTATATTTTGTTTTCTAATATTATTCGGATAATGTGAAAAAATAATTGGGCAAAATCCATCCTATCTTTTTTGGTATACGGATTATAAATATAG
This sequence comes from Carex kokanica, assembly GCA_025461125.1. Lineage (NCBI taxonomy): Eukaryota > Viridiplantae > Streptophyta > Magnoliopsida > Poales > Cyperaceae > Carex > Carex kokanica. Next base: position 913,781 of record JAJGRX010000866.1, on the reverse strand, counting down.
TTATGTGGTATCAATAAAATGGTGCAATTACAATAGTAATAAATTCTTTTTAACATTTTATGATTCCGAAAAACTTGTATAGTTTTAATTTTTTTTTCCTTGCTGCATTCTAAAAAGGGAATAAACTCTCTATACATTTTAGTTAGAGAAGTGGTTTGTACAAAAGGAGGTGGGCATCTTTTAGATTCTGAAAAATCTTGATGGATTCTGGTATAACAGCCTTTCTGATTGATACATGTTAATTGCTGTTATCTCACTCTATGAAAGTTCTTGCCTCTGCTTCTTCTAGTTCTAGATAGGGATGGAAAGGGATTGAATAGTGTAATGAGAAGAAATTAAGTGTTTTATTGATCTTGATTCCTACTATTACATTTACAGAGATGGCCTTTTATAGGCAATGTAATAATGCCTAACAAACTGTAACTAACTCCTGTAACAGTAACAGTAACTCTAACAGATAGGGATCGAACAGTGGTCGAAAAATCATATCCGTATTTGTTTTAATTTTTCGCCTATACATTGATTTAGATAGTGTCTCTTTGTATTCTCATGCAATAAATAAATTAACATAAAACAATGGATAGCCAGAAATTTTAACATAAAACAGTAGCTTGGAAAAATCCTAGTTTTAACTTTTAACTACCTGGATAATTCTATTGAAAGAAAAAAAAAGGAGAAATATCCTCTTTAGCAATGTACGGCTACTAAGGGGGCCTTAAATGGCATCTCTCTCTGTCTCCACAAATAAAAGTACTACAACCTATCTTTAGGCAAATAATTTACAAACGTCCATAAAATATCATGTTGATATTGAAATTTTGGAAAGCATGCATTATGTAGCAATTGTGCATATGGATTATGGAAAGGGAAAAAAAAAAGACTTAGGTATATTAATTAGAATGAGGGTTAAAATGTCATAATTATAAGTTGAAGGACTAAATAGGAAAATTAATCAGTTTTGCTATAACAAAGGCGCCTTTTACACACACACACACATATATATACTTTTTATAACTTCCATTTTGCAGTTAGAGAAGAGGTTCAAAATTCTTATTCTAGCATTTTCTAGGAGTTCCACCATTTGTGAAAGGAAAAGAGGCGGCGAGAGATAGGAGACACATTTGGAAGAAGGTATGTTCATTATTTTAAATAATCCTTTTCTATTTGCCTAAAACAGATGTTGAATCTTCTTTTTCTAAAGAAACACAAAGACAAAGGTAAATAAAACAGGTTCTATTTCACATTCTTTAATGCAAAAAACATGGAACAGGTTCTATTTCCTGTTAATTTGCAATTAAGTGTTATGTTTTTCTTCATTTCATTAACTCGGCGAGTGCTTAGTAGAACAATCTGCAGGAACTTTTGGTTTATAGTTAATTGCACTTCATAATTCTTATGTAATGTTTGGTTATGTACGTGTTCTTGCTCCGATAAGCTCCGTAATGATAATATTTTGTTATCTTATTTGTTCATTCTTCAGGGCCATGATGGAACAAGTTGCATTGGCTGCCCCCTCGAATCATGTTGCGCAAAAAACTGACAAACCTCTCTCTGTTAAGCTTAGTGACAAGGCGTTATGTGATTCGAATGTTAAGCTTACTGATAAGGCAACTTGGAGCCCGACAACACCTTTTGAACTTGATTTTTCGTATCTCGATATCAATTCCCCTCAATCACCATACACCCAAGATGAACAAAATTTGAAAACTGAGCTTGGATCCACTGAGCTAGATTTTTCATACTTGAGCATTAATTCCCCTAAATCGCGAATCTCTGATGAGAAATATAATTCAAAATCAGGTCTTGAACAAGGAAACTCCCATTGCAAACATGTCCATTCACAGGCTGAATTTCGAATTGACATCCCAAATGTTGCACCACAGAATGAAATTGAATGTCATCGCTTTTATGAAGAATGGGTATCTCCTTTCTCGAATGGAGAAGAGACGAGTTCAAGCGAAACTTTGGCCGGTTCAATTTACATTTCTCATATGGAGAAGTTAGAACCGTTAACGACCTATGTTTTTGGGGATCAGAATCCGGAGAGGTGCAGTAATCTTTCGCATCTCGGTAGCAGTAATATTTCAGATTTATTGGAGCTTTGTAGAAGCAGTAGTTCATTGGGCGGTTGCGGCCTCTGCAATGTGGAACTAGTGGAAGACAGAGACATTTTCATATACATGTATGCCTATATCTTATTGTCATTTAAATTGGTTGGAGGATCTATGTGCAAAGTTCATTTCAAGCCTCTAACAGTCATTAATATTTATACCAGAATATCAGTATGTATATCTTGGATTTCTCATATTTCATGTATTTTCTATGTATATTTAAATTTCTGAACAAAATGCCCATTACCATATTAAATAACAATTCAACAATCTCTCTTTCTCTCTCTCTCTCTAATAAATAAATTAACAAATAAATAAAAAAGAGAAAAATCAAAGGCAAGTTTCATCATTTTATTTCGTAGAATAACAAAGCATCTTCTTCTTCTTCTTCTTCTTATGTATTATTTCAGGGATAAACCATTTTGCAGTGAGGAATGCCGTGATATTTTCATCGAGGGTGAGAGCGGGTACGAGACAATGGTTGATGAAGAAGAAGTCCCAGTTGCTAAGTTACACAAACACGACGGTCCCATTTTTCTACCTATCAATGAATAATTCATCCACTTGAGCAAGATACAGTAGAAGAAGGTCATCCATTGCTAAGAGCGATTCGATGCCAGCAAAGAATCTCATGAACATTTTTGGAGGTTTTATAGTATCATTTGCTTCATTAAAACTTTATTTTTCCTTATTTTTTTGGGAATTAAGTTCTTCCCATTTATCATAAAATATTTGTTCAGCAGATTTTGTTTAGAGCCGTTAAGTTTTGTTTGATATTTCTAACGGCTCTTTATGTACCCATTTAAGCATTGTATTTATGAATTTTACACAAGCAGGACTCTTGCTATAAGATTGCAATTGTTTTTTTTTTTAAATAAAATATGCACAGCTGGTTAAAGAATGAAAGAAATCAAACCATTGCATCTCAAAGTAAAGTAGTGAGCTAAAATTTGCATCAAAATAAACAAAAATAATAAAAGAAATCCAGACCACCTCAATTTATACAGTAATGCTCTTATTCAGGAAAAATAAAATAAAAACCCCTTCTCTAATTAAAGAGAAAGCAAGCCACCTTACTCAAAGGGCACTACTTCTAGCTTTAACTTGGCTCAAAAATTTGAAAAACAAAATGCCTTTTCTAACAAAGAAAGGTAAAATCATGTTAAAAATTATTTGGATTTCTTCTGGTCCGTTGCCTGGTCCGTTGCCCGAGCACCCATCAGGGTACAAACAGGTTGTTGGGGTGATTGAAGAAGTTTAAGTGCGGGATGCACCTTTAGGTCACCGATGACTATTTTATCACCCGCATCCAATCCACTTACATCCACATCTATATAAGGGGGTATGATATCAGCTGGGCATAAATATTTCACCGTCCTTTTTATTGTATTGAAGTATGCACCTGAAATATTTATTCATTTCAGTTCATTTATCCGTCTACAGTAAATGTGCCAATTAGAAATATGGGGAAAGGTAGATGTAAATTAAAACTTTGATTCTTCATGAGGGTTAATTCAAGGTTTGTAGATGTTAGATCAAAACCAGTGATCCCTGGATTTAGGGTTAACACTTACTGGTATCCAACTGGCAGGAGCTGATTTACAATGACTGGTAACATTTTTCTTTTCAAAGTAAAACCTCTTTTTTTTTTCTTTGAGAGAGAATTAGGCTTGGAGAGTGGAAAAGAAGGAGAGAGAGAGAGACCTTTCTTAAGACCAGGGGAAGAATCTTCTCCTCTAAAAACAAGAGGTACATCTACCTTCAACAATGCTGAAGAAGGAGCTCTCAAAAATGTTACATTTAGTGGTGCATCATTTCCTGCATGGAGATGTATCTGCCACGTGACAAACAATAGTAACTTTAACAGTACTATTGTACAATCAAATCGATCTCCATGTACAGAATGTAATATGTTTCAGATAAATTTAAGAATATGAAATTCTGTCCCAGGTCTGGTGGATTTTGGTAAAACAACAAGCACTGGAATTGTAAAAGTTGTAAGTTGCCATTGCTGAGTAGGGAAGAGTAAATTGGTAACACCTAACAGGAATTTCAATGCAAATTATTCAAATAGACAAACCCTTATAACCTAAATAAAACCAATTAAACACAAATCAAATCAAATCAAACCAATCAATCATAAATTTCCACCAGAACCGAATTAGTACCAACTGGTACAGCCATCAATACCATCAAAATAAAAAGAGAATAAAATCGAACTCACCAATCGAGGCAAGACTCGAACTTTCTCTACTAATTCCCCAGACCCATGAAACTCTGACCAAACCTCCAATTGAAAAAGCCTGGAGAGAAAGAAAGATCTTCCCAAGTGATCTACCAGCTTGCGAATCTGCTTCGCCTCAACAGATATAAGCCTCTTGTTACCTCCCTCCTGGCCATTCTCTTGTTCAAACACTATAGCGGGTACACGACCCGCCTTTCTCTCCTTAGCCGAAATGTTCTTTCCTGAGCTGCTCCGGGGTATGGCAAGAATCTTCTCGTTGTATTTCGGATCGGGTCGAGGGAAACCCGGTAAGTAATCGAGAGGTTCTAGCGGGTCGAAGGGGATAGGTGCCGCAGCGGTGGCGGCTGAAAGGGGACGGATGTGGTGGCGGAGAAAGAGGAGGGGTTGATATGTGCGCCGTAGGATCGACATCTGGCGGTGGAGAGAGACTAGAGACTAGTGGCGAGAGTGAGGGAGAAGAACGGAGAAAGGGTTTTAGAGTTTATGGGCTTCAGTTCTTAGTTAATTACGAAACTACTATAACAAAATATGGGCTTTTGTTCTGTAATCCTTTACCGTCCGATTTAAATCGTATGGTACAGAATAAGATCTTGCATTTGACCCAAGATGTCAACAGATGTTTGTATGATTAAGATCGGACGGTCCTTAAACTATAACTCTCTCCATCTCTTTCTTGGCTTTACAAATTTTAGAGATCTACACTACACGGAACCAAATCTCAGTGAAGATTGAAGAATCACCATCTGCTCTACCAAACCTTCTCTCCTGATCCAAAATCTAATTTGCAACGATTTTTCTTCCCTCCTGGAATTCGAATACAGTTTTACTCGTTTGATTGAATTGAAATGGAGGCCATATTCGGTTGGATGCGGATTTGCGTACGCTAGGGTTTGCGGCTGGGATCAAGAACTGGGCTGAAAGGCACAAAATTGGCTTTAAACATATTGAATAGGTTGGAAATGTTTTACGGAGCGCTAGTATGGGATCCATGGCTAATTTTGGCTCAGATCGTCTGCCTCCAGTGTTTGTACTACCTCACCGTCGGGCTGTTCATGTCCGTACTGGTCGGTACACGTGTCGAGCATATGAGCCTTGTATATTTCTTTGATTTTTCTACGCTTACTATTTCTACTGTGACCGGTTGCTTCGTGATTGTCTCCTTCTTGCTCAGTTCTATTGTGGGGTAACTCTAATCTCCATTTTTTTTTTATTTTATAAACAATTAATATGAATCAATCTATATATTGTTTCTTCAATCCTGGGTACTTGGTAGAAACTTTTGTTGTTCGGGAGAGACTTTGATGCATCAATTTTGCTTGGACCAACTTAAGAAATCCTTATTGATTGTTGACCTTGTTTCTACCAGAACATTGTAGCAGTTGGCACCAGAACATTTCTAAAAGATCATTGTACCAGAAACTTTTGTAACTCACAGTATTTCTAAAAGATCATTGTAGCAGTTGGTACCAGAACATTTTTATAACCTACATAGAATCAGGCAAAGCAGACCACCAAAAGATAGACCTTTATTAACCTTAATGCTCGTCAATACCCTACTTAAACAGAAATTAAACATAAAATCGAAACAAATGGTCAAGTTTTCATTTCTTTTTCTTGTTCTTTCCTTTCCAATAGAGCTGGGTATATGCTATATGTGATAGAGAGAGCAAAGAAGTGTCTTGATTTCTCTGCGACCTTATATATAATACATCTCTTCATATGCTTAATATATGGTGGTTGGCCTGTTTCTCTGACATGGTGGGTTGTGAACCTTATTGGGTTAGCGAGTATGTCTTTACTTGGTGAATGGTTATGCATCAGGCGTGAACTTAAAGAAATACCTCTGACTCGGCTTCGTTCGAGTAAGTCTTTGTATCAATTCCTATATTGGTTGTATTTTCTCATGTTATTCTTCGTTAGAGAAATACCTCTGGCTGGACTGGTTCATTTGGGGATCAATTACTGGTTGGGTAAAGACCTCAGTTATAATAGTTGTTACTAAATTTGTTGTATGTTAAGGATTTTATCATAACGTTGTTTTGATAAAGAATAGTTATTATTGAGCATTGAAGAAAATCTTTGTCATAGTATTGTCAATATTACTTCTGGTTTGGGTTGAGTATAGGTAGGGTCCATTTTTGGCCTGAACTGTCTCTAGGTTGATTAGCCTATGAATTGCTAGATGTGACCCAATGTAAAACTGTTCTCTGTTAGTGGACCCAACAATTAAGATAAAAACTTGGCTTAGTATTGAGAGATGCTTGAGTTTTGGAGTGAGCTTACTGTTTAAGCTTCAAGTACCATTTACTTTGCCTTGAAGCATCAATTAGACTCCACACAGTTGAGTTAAAGAAGGATAAACTTGAGATTGTACTGAATTTTATATGTTTATATTTCAGATAAGTTACTTGTCTTTAATTCTTGGGTTATATTCATGTAGGTGTCTAATGGCAATTAGATTGAAGGACGTTAGAACCTCTGTCATGTATCTCTTCACAAGGCTTAGGATGTTTTCCTTTTTTGGTACTCCAGTCAATACTGTTTATACTTACTGTGCATTTTCTGATTTGATGATGGTGTTAATCTTGGCATGACTTGTAGCTCTAGAGTCATGAAAGATTTAAGAAAGGGTAAAAAGAAGCCTCTTGATAAATATCACTTGATTGATTGGCCATTTTAGGTTACCTCATTGATCATTTATATGTTCTGTATTTATTTTTCAGAAATATTTCATTTGTTTTTATTTTCTTAGTATATTGAATTATGTATACGTATTTTTTTTTTCTTGATTTTTGTCTTGTGCAATTTAAACATTTGAACTTTCATTTTGTTTTATCACAACAAGTATCTTGTCAAGACATGTTGCGGACATTGAAATTTAAAAGAGGGTTCAAATTCCTTCATTTTTTTGCCTCCATTATGCAGGCAAAATAAAACCGTTGGATGTGATTAAGAGATTTCAACTTTGTTTTATTTATGGACATGTAAAAAATTACGGACATTTTTTTTCCTTCATTTTATCTATGCACATGTAAAAAATTATGACATTTTAACTTTGTTTTGGTTGTCATTAAGAGATTTTAAAAAAATGTACTAATGTGGATAATTTCTAGACGTTGATATTTCAATTTATTGATTCACATAAAAACAAAATTAAAATGTGATAATTTTTTATGAGCATATAGAGAAAATAACATAGATCATATCTAATATAGAGAAAATAACATAGATTATATCTAACGGTTTTATTTTGACGTTTATAATTTAAATTCTGAGTTATTAAAGTTTTTAAAAATAGAGACATGGTAGAGGCATAAAAAATGAAGGCATTTGAACCCCTCTCACATAGTTTTATGACAACAAGTATTTTGTCAAGACATGTTGTGTACATTGAAATTTAAAATGAATCAAGGAAACAAAAATGAACTGAAAATAGTCTTCACATAGTTAACTCGAAACAATCCAAAGTGTCTATTTGATTCACAAAATCAAATGCAAGGGAGGAGTGAATGGGGTTAGAGAGAGAAGGAGAGGAAGGTTAAGGAGCTAAAAATAGGTTGATGTTTTATTTAAAAAGTAAAGAGAAAAGAGTAGAAGTAAATAAGGAAATGAATTTACACATTGCAAAATTCTAAGACTCAAACAAATCGTTTCACCTATCATCATTCTACAGAGACCTTTTAAAATAAAAAATAAATTAAATGATTCAGCCCTGTCATGATCCGGGCTCAAATTAATTTGAACACAAATAATTAAGTATTCAGATACAAAATTCTCAGACCTGAATGACATGTAACCTGAAAATAAAATTCAAATATAAGGCAATTTAAAATTACATGATTCAGCCCTGTCATGATCCGGATTGAACCAGCTAGAGTGGGAAAAATAGCACGGCGGAGCCGGCTTCGTCACGGAACAGCACAGTTACGGCACGGCACGCGTGTCAGTTACGTGCCATGACTCGCGTGTCCCGTGCCGTGACCATTCGCGTGCCGTGCCCATCTTTTGAAACTTTGGTACGGTACGACACGTGAAAGATTTAGTCACGGCACGGCACGTAGTCACGAGAGTCACGTGTAATTAGGACCATTAGATATTGATTTAACGGTAAATCTTGAATAAACTAACCTAAATTATGATTAAATGGTCACGCGAGTCACGTATGGTCACGGCACGTTAGGCACAGCGTGACTCACGTAACGTGACCATTCGCATGCCGTGACCACCCATTGACATTTTGGTCACGGCATGGCACGGCACATAACAAATTAACTTGGTCACGGCACAGCATGGCACGAGACCAAAGTCACGGAGTATTAGTCACGACAGGACATGGCACGACACGTTTTTTCCACTCTAGAACCGGCCATGATTCATGATCCTTCATTCATGAGTTATGTGAACCATACGCTTGTGCACTGTTTTAAGTTCTGATACAGAGATCAGAACACAATAATATTTCATCCAACCTTTATATAAATCAATTCCCCTCTCTCCACAAAAATGCATAATAACATATATAAACTCCTATAAATAGTGTGATTCTAGAGAGAAAAATATGAGAGACCTCTTTTGCTTGATTTTAAACGAGAGAATCGGTTCTTGACGTGAAATTCTCAATTGTTAAGTAAATTTGAGTTGTGGATCTTGCGGTATGAGTTAAATCTCCATTTCTTATAGATAGAAATCAACAACCGAGTTCCAATTGTTTTGGATTTGGATCTAATTCAGATTCATTTGATTTTTAAATTATCAGGGTTGAATTTTAGTCACCAAAGCATTTAGCCTTCTTCCTATTTTATTTCGCCTATCTTCTCTTTCTAAACTGAGCATGCAATGCAAGCAATTGGTCTCAACTTTCATGATATATATATATATAGAGGAGGGATCCAATTACACCTTTTTTGGTGACACATCATGACACCGTTTTTTATATAGGTCAATTTTGCGATTTCAAAATCCAAACAGCCGATCCGAACCGTTCAACATGATCACCATATTAAAATGTGCTTGGAGATCAAATTTTACATTTTTTTGAATTTTTTTACTATTTATTAAGATGGTTACAAAATCGCTGTTTTTCAATGGTCTGAAAACAACGATTTTTGTAACCATCTTAATAAATAGCAAAAAAATTCAAAAAAATGTAAAATTTGATCTCCAAGCACATTTTAATATATCCATCATGGTGAACGGTTTAAATCGACTATTTGGACTTTAAAAACGGTAGGTGTCAAAATGTGTCACCAAAAAAGATGTAATTGGATCCCTCCTCATATATATATATATATATATATATATAGAGAGAGAGAGAGAGAGAGAGAGAGAGAATGGCTAAGCTCAAAACGTTTTTTCCATGGCCATGGAACAAACGATTCGGTTCTCCAATTTCCAAAGTTCAAACAACAAATCCAAACCGTTAGATGTTCAATCTATATTAAAATGTGCTTGGAGACCAAATGTTATATTTTTTGGAATTTTTTTACTATTTATTAAGCTGGTTTGATTAAAATTCTGCACCATTGGAAAACAGCGATTTTCAAACCAGCTTAATAAATAGTAAAAAAATTCCAAAAATGTAAAATTTGGTCTCCAAGCACATTTTAATATAGATTGAACATCTAACGGTTTGGATTTGTTGTTTGAACTTTGGAAATTGAAGAACCGAATCGTTTGTTCCATGGCCATGGAAAAAACGTTTTGAGCTTAGCCATTCTCTCTCTCTATATATATATAGCTTAATGGGGAGCAGGAAGAAATTTTATAAAATACTCAAATTGTTTGGTGCACAAAAAAAGTAATTCAAGATACATGATTTAAAGGTAAAAAAAAAATGCAGGGAAAGCTTTAACAAAGAGAAGACAAATAACTGAATAAGATCATACATTTTACTAAAATAAAAAATAAAAAATTGTACACTGTATGATCAATTTGTTCCTCATGCCATTTGTTTGTATGATAAATAGTCTCACCAAAAATAAAAGGAAAGATATAAAATTTACGAGATCCAACTTCATCACACCTTTAAACCACTAACAAGATTTTCATACATGGTAATCATTACCGGGATGGAGGTGGTGGTGATCCATAAGTCCAGACAGGAATTACGAGAGGTGGTGGCGGAGGTGAAAGGTACCGATCTTCAGGAGATACTTCAGAAGTCGGTGGCGGCGGAGGTGAAAGGTACCGGTCTTCAGGAGATACTTCAGAAGTCGGTGGTGGCGGAGGTGAAACTTCTGAAGGACACTTCTTGCACTTGAATGAGTCGCAATTTACTTGATTCGACAAAGCCGCCTTGCACTCACCCTTGGATTTCTGATTTGGCCGTCCCTGGATGCAGTTTAATTCATCAGCATACGAACTTAGATGGAGACACGACGATGACTCGCTTGTTAGATAGTTGTAGGAGATATTGAGGTCTGTCAGTTTTGGAAGAGAGCAGATCGAGTCAGGTGCGCTCCCTGTGAGCCTGTTATGTGCCAAGTTGAGTACCTCGATCTTCTCTAAACTGCCAAATTGATCGGGCAGTGGGCCCGCAAGGTTGTTGAGGGAGAGATCGAGCACGGTAAGGGATTTAAGCAACCCGAACTCAGATGGGATGCATGAATTGAGGCCATTGTTCATGAGAATTATCTCGTTCAATGTGTTTGACATGTTGGCAATGCCGGAAGGAAGGCAACCACTGAATTTATTATTAGCTAGAACGATCACCGACACCGGAGAGTTTCCAATGTTGTCAGGTATCTCAAACTCGAATCTATTGCTGTTTATAAATATGGCATCTAGAGGGAGATCGAAAAGCTCCTTGGGCACGGAACCCTCAAATTCATTGTATCTTATGTCCAAATACTTGAGGGACGGAAGCCGAAGAAGGACTTCGGGAAATTTACCTGAGAGCTTGTTGTTGCTGAGGTCGAGCTCGTGGAGTAACTTGAGCTGGTCGAACTTAGACGGCAATGTGCAACAAAACCGATTTGAGTTGATATGTAATACAGATAGGTCGACAAGGAGGCCGAGCTCCTCTGGCAAGTACCCGGCAATGTCACCATGGTTTAGGTCAATGCTTGCTACCACGGTGAGGTACGGGTCATAGGGGGCGGGTGCACAGAACACACGGTTATAGTTGCACACATCGGGGCCCACCCAGTTGGCGGTCATGTTGTAGGGGTCGGATAGAATGGCATGCTTTAAAGCCTTCAAGGCAATGTATGCATCCTTGAGATGTGGATTCGCGAATTGGTAGTCGACTGAGAGAAGATGCCGTATGTTGCTAGCTGTAACGCCGGCAATGCCGTGATCCCCGGAGAATGCTGAGGCCAGGAAGAGAATTGCCAAGAGACAAGGAATTCTTGAAATTAGGCATTCTCCCATGCATCTGCTCATCTCTTAATTTTTTGTTTCTTTTTAAGAATATTATTACCAAACAATCAATGATGGTGTATTAGGAATGTTGGTAGAAAGCAAGCTATATGATATATATGCCTTTAAAATGTTTGGGTACACGTACTATATGATTATGAAAATATGATATAAGTAAAATTTCTATCATATCTTTTTAATTATATATGAGTTTATTTGTTCAAATCGTTCAGAAAAATATACAAATTTTCTCCTTCAAGGACTACCAATTCCTAGTATAATATTTATCTAATATATAATATATTATATTTAGTTTAATTTAGTTTTAGATAGTTGGATGCACGTCAATTAAATATGGGTGAGATGTATGCCACAACTATTATTTTACAATTCAAATTCAATATTATCCGACCTTTATTAAATACAATTTTTCTGTCAATTTCCCCAGTTGTGACGAGAGAAAACCACGTACTTAGCATATATATATAAAAAATAACATTATTCCTTTTGCCCCTTCCAAAAAAGTACAAAAACAAAAACTTATCCCTGTATAGAAGTATATGAGGATCAAGGTTTCAAATGCTTAATTTTTTTTTTTTGCCTCCGTCATTTCTATAATGCAATTGCAAAAAGAAAAAATTAGAACTCAAGTGTCTGAGGATCCTCTATCCTCAAGCTGAAAATAAGAAACAAAAAATAAAATTAAAAGATAAAAAAGAGAACAAAATGTAAAAATTGCTTCTAAGTCCCTAAGAGCCAGAACCACAAAATCAAAGCATCTCCAAAACATATGTATCTCTTGTATGAACATGCCTTCCTTATCAGTAGATAGAATGAGTTCTGTACCAGTGTGCGATCATTTGTACCAGCCAGTGGACCATACCAGTCATGTACCAGTTCCGTTATTTACATCTCCTTTTGCTGGTACGCTGGCACCCATGTCAGCCTCTTAAACTTATCCACCTCAGTTTGTCAGAAAAGTGACCGTTGTAGCTGTGTTTTGCTGTGTGTTGTTGTTCCATTGTAAGAATTTCAACTGCCAAATAACTTTTTTTTTTTTCATTTGAAAACCAGTTGTTTATATTGACCTCCTCAATATTTGTTTAAGAATCAGATACATTGTTCTGGTAAATGTGTTTTGACAAATATTATCAATTTATCATGACTAAATTCTAAATTGCAGTGATAACTTTCAAGAAATGTCCTTTTTGTTTATTTTTAGAATTGATTTTGTTTGTAGGAGGTTTTTATAATTCTATTTTTATATGTTGGTATATAGGTTTAGGTGGATTTTGAAATTTAAAATTTAAAATTTAAGGATGTTTTTATTCATGGTTGATTTTGAAAAATGTAACTTGATAAGAATAATTTATGCTATTGATTGGTACAAACTACAAAGTGTTTGTCAATTTATTTTACATGTTGAGATTCCAATACTTACATTATATATATATATATGCTTTTATTTGATGTTCATGTTTCTCGTAACATTCTGTCAGGCTCAATTGGATGCATAAAAATACAGCTTTAATAGTTTGTATACAGAACAAGATAAAACCAATAAATGTTTGTATGCACTATAAATTTATATTATTATCAATTTCTGCTTTAATCATAATTTGTTCAACAAATGTTTCTGTATAATCAAAATTTGGTATCAGACCTACACTACACTGCTTCCATTAATGACATATAGGGCCAACTGGTCAGGGCTAATAATGTAATTACCTACAAAAGAGCTACACGAGCCATGATTTCAGCCCTTAAATCAAATTTGTATCATTTGTAGCTTTAATTTTCTGATTAATGTGTCTATTTACATGCATCAGGCCTTGTTTTGATCAAGCCCACAATTCTCAGTGAATCTGATCATGCATATATATCTACTTTCAACAAATTTTCAGAATTGTAATTAAATATTAAACATAGCCATGTCCCTAAAATAATTTTCTCTCTTTTCGCCTGTAAAACTGCAATTGTAAAACTAACCTTCTAAGCATTGTTAGTATAGCTACTTGTCTTTAAATACGTATCCGATATGCCAGCTGGCGTATCGGCCTACGTGGCGTATCCTTAATCCTTTGATACGGTCTCCGATAACTCGTCTGGATACGCCTAGATTCGTCTGGATACGCCCGGATACGTTTGGTCCACCGTGCACCGCGCCAAGGTAAGTGAGGTGGTCCACTGTGCACCACGCCAAAATTATAATTTTTTTAGCCGCTGCGGAGATTCGAAGAGGGGATCTGTGGCTTAACACCCATAGCTCTCTACCACTAGACCAGTTCACATTTGTTGTTATAAGATAGTATTTATTATATTTAATCTATATTTTGCTATAGTGTTGTATTTTGATATTTAATTTATATAATACAAGTGTTGAATTAATAATTTAATTAAAATAATAAAAAATATTTATATAATAGGTGTATCATATCCTTGATTTTTGAAAATTACCGTATCCGTATCTGTATTGTATCCGATACGATACCCGTATCCGTATCCGTGCAACATAGGTTATAAGGTTTCGTCAACACAAAACAGCATGACATACTAGTATATTACAACACTTAACACAAAACACAAAAAGACACCCAACGACCAACACTTAACACAAAAATATTTAAAGAGCAAACAAACAATTGGCAAATAGATACTGAATTTAAAGAAAAAACTAACACAAAAAGAATAGCCTCAAGAACTAAAGAAAAAAAAAACAAATACAATTATTGTCAAGAAGATACTCTCATGTTGCGTGCCTCTGTTTATCTATATACACTCCATGTTACAGATACAAATTACTTATTGCCAAAGCAAACATACACCATGTATATTAGATACTTCATGTTTGAACATGTTAAAAAAAAATGAATGTTGCAGAAAATTATATTATCAATCAGATTAATATGTTACTTTACGCTTTTCAGTATCAGTTCGGCCAAAATCATTATATGAATGAGCGGGAAAAGAGAGAGGTTAAGGTTGTAGTGGTGGAGCGGAAGGAGATGAAGGTGGAAGTGGTGGAACATATGTTCCATTAATAACTTCTTCAGGTGGGGGTGGTGGTAAGGAGGAAGGAGATGGAGGTGTATTAATTTCTGAAGGTGAAGGTGGTGGTAAGGACTATCTATAATAAATTAATACCAAATTTTCTATTAATGTTCAATGTACACAAGAGATAATTTACTACAATAAGATCAAAACCTTTTTTACTCAAAAGTTCTTTAGATAGGAAAAAATGTAATTAAATATATTTAACAATCAAAATTCATTTGCATGGAAACTAAAATTCTTCATCTGAAACTTACTGAACAGATAAAACTCTATGCATGTGTTCAATCAAATTGTAAATCAATACAAGGTTATTGTAATTCACCATTTAAAATGGTTCTTGTCAAACTTAAAATGTTTGTCAGCAAATTACTAGGATTATAAAATATATAAAATGTTTGTCAGCAAGAAACAACATAAAATTAGAAAAAAAAAATATAAATGTTCTCTTTTGTTTGTTTTTGTTTTTGGGTAAAGTTGGAGGTCAAGCCACCCAACTATTTAATACTCTTGTTATTACAGCAAATGCTTTTCTCATTTAGGTTTCGAACTCATGACTTCTCAAATAGAGACCATATGCCTTTGCTACTAGATCCAATGCTAGTTCTTAAATGTTTTTTTTTTTTGTTAAACATGAATATTTATTACACGGTTCTAACTTAACATCAAATCAAATTTGATTCAATGTTGATTTGACCCCCTTCCCCCGACTCTTGTTGTGAGTTAGAGGAAGGTAAAGGAAGTATTCAGTTAGGGGTGCAAATGGATCGGATAGTGGTAAATCCATATCTGTATCTGTTTTTATTTTTCGGATATGGATACGCACAGATATTGATTGGATATCAGATATCCGTTAATATATACATAAATATTTTCATAATATATATTTAACTATATGGTATATATTTACTATTGGATATGCATAATTAAAATTCAAATCATATCCGAATCCGTATTCACATGGATATTCAGATATCGGATATTTATCCGTATCTAATTTTCAAATACAGATCCGAATACAGTCGGATATTATCTAATCCGTTTGCACCCCTATATTCAGTCCGAAGCCGAAGTGACTCAAAATTAGGCCCAACTAAAATTAGAACAATTAGAATTGAATGGACCAAAATCTAATTATCCTTTATTAGTTGGGGCCCAAATCTGTGGACTTTGGAAAGAGAGACTATTTTCCTCTTTGCTGGGTTTCGTATTTTTGGTCTTTTGAATTTCAGAGAGAATGTTATGTGTCAATTTGTTTTGTCCACTTTCTCCTCTACAATGAGATCACTCAAGCTCTCATAACTACCAATAATGAGCAAGGCTTAAGAATCTTGATCGATCCGTATGGTTGTCAGAGCGTGGCAGCGGTCGAAAGAACATATCCGATCGTGGAGTGAGATGGTAATTAAGGTATTAGAGTGATTATGATTGTATATAAGTAGAATTAGAATAGTAAATCTAGTAAAATAATAGATTTATAAATTTAGAGGGTGATTAAAGGTGATTAGAGTAAATTAGAGAATTTCGTGAGTAGGCATAAATAGATCTAAAAATTAGAGTCACTTGACTCGTTGTAAATACGTTTTTTTATCAATTGAATTGTTAGTAGGCATAAAAAATCACTGACCTTAAAAAAAATGCTAAATTAAAGGTTTTTTTTATTGCTTGAGAAGAAGGGTATAGACATAGGGGTGTCAATGGGTACGATACGGATAGGGTGGAAGCATTTTCATACCCATACCCATTAAGAATTGACATTACTCATACCTTACCCTTACCCATTAAGAATTGACCTTACCCTACCCTATCATTGCCCGTTAAAATTATCGGGTAACGAAACGGTAGCAGGTGAATAACGAATAATACTAATATAATAATTAATTTTATTATATTTTATGAATAGAACATCAAAACTCATTCATTTCACACATATGCAATCACATTACTAATAAAAAATAAAAAAAACAAAAATAAATATGCAATCAATTCCAACTAAATTGTTTTTTATAATGCAAGAAAATTTTAAAACACGAATATCTTTTCGGACAAATTCAATTATTTAACTAAATAATAAAACATGTAAATAAAAGTAATATGATCGATTATCATTTTTCTTATTGCAAAAATCATATACTAAATAACAGAAGTACAAAAAATTATTGTTCAAACATTATCATATGAAATATTACGCAAATAAATATTAACATCACTAATTATTACTCAAACATTATAATATAATTTTATTTTATATAATTACCCTATAGGGTAACGGGTACGAAATAGCCTTTACCCGTTTAGCTAACAACAAAAAAATTCCTTACCCATACTCATACCCAATTAGCTAACGGAAAAAAAACCTTACCCATACCCACCTTATCGAATACGGTACGGGTAGGGTAAAATGTATAATTGACACCCTATAAAGACCTGGCGCTGATTTGTAACTTAGTCTCCAATATTTAGTGAATTCACATCTGTGCCACAACTGTACACTAGTATCCAATAAAAACCGAAAAATTTTATTTATAGGAAAATGAAAAAAAAAAGTAGGAAATGTTGTGTGGAAAATTTGAAAATAAAAAGGCAGGAAGGAGTCATGGCGTTCCTGCGGGACGCCATAACACATCTCAAACTAGAAAAAAAAACAAAAAAAATAAAAAAATACTCATGGGACGTCATGACCCATCCAAACTGGGTATATGAGAAACATTGCAAACTTGAATGAATGTTTCTCTTTCTCTCTTTCTGTTTTTGGCGCAAGAAGAGAAACATTGCAAACCGTGTGTATGGATGGGTCATAGCGGCCCAGTTTTTTTTTTTTTGGTTTGGATGGGTCATGGTGTCTCATGAATAATTTTTTATTTTTTCGTTTTTTCCTAGTTTGAGATGTCATATGGCGTCCCGCGGGGACGCCACGAGTCCTAACTGTCTTCTCATGTCATTTTCTATTTTTAATTTTTTTTCATTTTCCTATGAATACAAATTTCGGAATAAAAACACACTATTTGTTGTTGCAAGAAATTACAACAAATGATGAAAGATCAACACATGCGTCACAATAATAATTTACTGTTTCTATGTTATTGGTATTTTGGTACATACTTTTTAAGATTTTCAAAGAATCATACATAACTCTTCCAACTAGTGTTGTAAAAAACGTCAGTTGAGACCGATTAGTCATTGATGGTGATCAAACCATCA
Organism: Carex kokanica; assembly: GCA_025461125.1. Classification (NCBI taxonomy): domain Eukaryota; kingdom Viridiplantae; phylum Streptophyta; class Magnoliopsida; order Poales; family Cyperaceae; genus Carex; species Carex kokanica. Next base: position 895,814 of record JAJGRX010000866.1, on the reverse strand, counting down.
CAAATTTTTCTGACTAATTATCTGATATTTTATGATTATGGCCAATTATTCTCAATTAATCGCTTGACAGTACCTTGTCCATCTGACAAGCGCATACCGTTATTTACAAGCACTGCTTCAAACTATATATTAAATATTTGTTTGAGACTGCATGAATTTAATTTTAACATTTTGATACTAAGTTCAGCAAATCAAGACTGCATAAATTATATCAATTGTTTTGTTGTGCACATGTTTTATTCATTAAGACATACTATTATTTCAGATTTTACATACATACAACCTGAATCAAAGAACTTGTACAGATACCAGTAAATTCAGATTGTACACAAATAACAGTCTTGAATTTATCTTTATTATTTTCACCTTTTAGACCTGTACAAGTAAACAGTGAATTCAGCATTTTACTGACACAACATGAACTTAATGTTGGATATTAAACTATTTTACCAGTACAACCTGGTACGCTAAAAATAAGTAAATGATAGATGCGCTCCAATACGGACCAGATCCAAATCACGAGCCAAACAAATTAATCAAGAAAACAATGCAAGAATTAGTGCAATCCACTTGGACTGAGATGAAAACATTATCAAGCAAGGCTTCCCGTGACCTGCAACCACCATTCCTACACACAAAATAAAATATCATAATATCTCCGTCTTTATATTAAGCACGTAGATGTCTTAATCTGCCAACGGTTTTGATTAAAAAATAAAATTTTGGATTGAATATCAGCTCTCTGATTAAATATTATATTATATGTATCTTTTTTAATATTTTTTTACGTGTAAAAATTTAAATATATTTAGACATGTACTCGTCACACATACTCTCCACTTTTTTAATTGTATCATTTTTCTGATTGGTCATGATTTCTTTCTATTTTTTAATTGTCATTTAAGAAATTTTTGAATTGATTGATAATATATTAGTCTTTATGTTTTTCTATTTTTAATATCATTTCAGGAATGTTATTTGTTATTTAATATATCATTTTTTAAATTATTTTATGAAAATATGTTAAAGTGATAAAAATATGTCATTTAAGAAATGTCATATGGTAACTGTTATTAGTTTATTTTTTTGTATGAGATTTTTTTCTCTTATAATATTTCCCTATTACATTTACCGGCACGATACTAAGTAACAAATTAAGCATGGGCCGCTCGTTTATGATATTTTTTTTCCCTTTTATTTGAATAATTTAAAACAGTGAAAAATAATGTTATTTCTATTTAATCTGATGACACCAAAAAAAAATTGAGTGAATTTTAAAAACATTTTTAAAGTTTGCCAATTTTCAAACACAAGGAAAAATTATATTGTTAGGAAGTTATTTGTTTGATATTTTATTGAGCATTTCGCATATTTAAGAGGTTATTAATCTAAACAGGTAAGTAAAAATTATTTAAATAAGTAAGAAATTACTATAAGTAATTTAACTTAAGTTTACACAAATTTTAAAGTGGTTCCTCTATATTTTGATTTGGATCCGAATTTTTTTTGAATTGGACATAGGAAAAAGGGGGGATTTCATGTATACCTCTCAAAACCTTCAAAATTACGTATTCTCCCCTCTAAACATCTAAAATTCACAAATTTATCTATTTTATTGTCTTTTATATTAAAACTCATTTTAAATTTATAAATAACCCATTGTACCATTTATTAAAAACATAAAAAATTTGTAGCTTGTTTGAGAAAAATATCGGTCTTACATTTGATCGGTTTTCAAAAGCAAAATGGATATTTTATAAAGGGTAAAGGGTATGATGGGTATCTTATAAGACCGATATTTTTCTTAAACAAATTACTAACTTTTTTTACGCTTTGATGTGGAAATATTATTTCATTGTTTTTTCTTATAAAAGTCCAGGTTCAATCTGAAAATCAGCTTTTGGTCTAGTGGTAAAGACCAGTGTTGTAAAAGCATCCGTTTAGACTGATTAATTGGTCGATTAGTCGTTGACGGTAATTAAAAACCGTTACAGATTTTTCCGACTAATTGGCCGCTTATTCCCGATTGTTCCCGATTAATTGCTTGGCGGTACCCTTACCTTCCGACAAGTGCATATTGTTATTTACATAGGGATTTTATAACTGACCGCCCCTCAGTGGAGTAGTTTGATATAGGTAGCAGACTACCCCACCGAGGGGCGACCATGTTCCAAAGCAAACCGTCTCACTGAGAGGCGGTTAGAGTGTATTTGAAATTCTTTCAAAACTGAAGGTAGATTTGTTATTTTTTTAGAGTACGTAAAAAAAAATGATATTTTGTTAACGTGACAAAGATATTATTTTCTTTATGAAAAGTGGCATAATAGAAATTTAATGTCATTTGTAAGTTTTTACTCCGACTCATCCTAAAAAAATTATAATTCAGTTTATTAGAATAGCTAATTTTTAAAATTTTACTATTCTGCAAAGAACATATATTTTAGTAACTTTATTACTTGTTTCTCTTTTCAGGAAGAATTTGTTCGGTTTTGTTACAAATGATGACACACGCTGGAAATGAAAAAAAAAGAAGAAGACAAAAGTAGCAGCTGTCGTAACAAATTCAAACACACCAACAAGTCTCCAAGGAGCTTTCGTTTGTCACTATGACCTGAACCAACGATGTGGGCCCCGGTCACATGGTGGGCCCTGTCTCTCCTCTTCACACAAAACGCTTTTGTCTGACCTTTACCCTAAAAATAATTATTTATTAAGATTAAAAGAAAACCGCCGAAATTTTATTAATACCTAAAAAAAATAGCTTTTTATTAAAAGATATCCTGACCGCTTCATATTTGGATGATCCAGTCTCAGTACCAAACCGATCCACAAAAGGGCGGTCCTCTCTTCATATCAGACCGTCCCACTGTGAGTATTTGAAAAAAGTTTCATACCAAACATGGGTCAGTGTATTTTTGAAAAAAATTTCATACCGATGACATATTTGCTATTTTTTCTTTTTTTAGGGTATTAATAAAAATTTGTGAGAAAAGCACTAATAGCTATTCCGTACGAATTTATTTTAATTCCTAAATTTTGAAAAATGTAAACTCTTTGAGATAGAATGAACACCTATTTTTATTAGACTGTGCCTTATTTTTTGAAAAAATAATTAAATAATTTACTCTTGAGGATTTATAACATTTGTATGTTACAACAATTCAATTTTGCAATTTTAAAAGTCCAAACAGTCGATCCAAAACCGTTCAATATGATATCTATATTAAAATGTGTTTTTAAACAATTTTGAACCACTGAAAAATAACAGTTTCATAAAATACTTGTCATTTCATGAATTTTATGAACTAATGCGTTCTGACATCCTTATATAGCTATTTTTGAACAATAATACTCATATTCAAACTACCATTAACTAAAATGAAAAAAAATGAAAAATTTATCAGCTATAAGACATTTTTCGACAACAATTAATATTTGAAAGATATAATTTTAGAGTAAGAATTTCATGCGCTAATCCGCGGTAGAGGACTATATAAATATAGAGGAGAGTTTAAATGCCTTCATTTTTTGTGCTTCCATCATGCTTCTATTTTTAAAAACTTCAATAATCCAAAATTTAAAAATTGAAAGTCAAAATAAAACCGTTGGATATGATCTACATCATATTATCTATGCAAGTGTAAAAAATTATGACATTTCAACTTTGTTTTGATTGTCATCAAGAGTTTATAAAAACGTACTAATGTGGATAATTTCTAAACGTTGATTTTTCAAATGATTGATTCACATAAAAACAGAATCGAAATGTGATATTTTTTTGTATGAGCATATAGAGAAAATAACATAGATCACATCTGACGATTTTATTTTGACGTTTAAGCTTTAAATTTTTATTTATTAACTTTTTTAAAATGGAGATATGGTGGAGGCATAAAAAATGAAGGCATTCGAATCCTCATAAATATATATATATATATATATATATAGTAGAACTAGGGTGTTCCTAAGCTCACCAAGCCCTTCCGTGAGCTCGACTCTAAAACCTATCGAATTGACTTCAAACGACATTTTCAAACCATTAGATGTTCAATCTATATTAAAATGTGCTTGGAGACCAAATTTTACATTTTTTTGAATTTTTTTACTATTTATTAAGATGGTTTGAAAATCGCTGTTTTCCAATGGTGCAGAATTTTAATAAAAACAGCCGTTTTCAAACCAGCTTAATAAATAGTAAAAAAATTTCAAAAAATGTAAAATTTGGTCTCCAAGCACATTTTAATATAGATTGAACATCTAACGGTTTGAAAATGTTGTTTGAAGTCAATTCGATAGGTTTTAGAGTCAAGCTCACGGAGGACTTGGTGAGCTTAGGAACACCCTAGTTCTACTCATACGCGTAGCATGCTAGCCATTTCCTCTATATATATATATATATATATAGAGAGAGAGAGAGAGAGAGAAAGAGAGAGAGAGAGAGATAGGCTAATATGCTTTTAGTAGCATATGGCCCAATATGCTTCCAACTCAAAATCAGATTTTTAAAGTCCAAACGGTCAATCCGAACGGTTCAAGTTGATCTACATATTGAAATCTGCTTGGAGACCAAATTTTACATTTTTTGGAATTTTTTTCCTATTTATTAAGCCACTTTGAAAATTGCTGATCCGGGTGAACAATAAAAACAGTGCTTTCAAGTTCTCTATATATTTTTTAGAATTTTTTTACTATTTTTTAAGATAGGTACAAAATCATTGTTTTAAGGATATTCTGGACCATCCGATAAAGTGATTTTGTATTTGTCTTAAAAAATAGTAAAAAAATTCTAAAAAATATAACATTTAGTCTCCAAGCATATTTTATTATGAAGATCATGTTGAGTGGTTCGGATCAACTGTTCGGACTTTAAAAATGCAGATAAAATAGTTGATGCATTGGGAGCATAGAAATTTGGGTGCATTAGAACCCTCCTCATTTATGATTGTATGATAATAAATTGTTTGTTTGTATTATAGGGACTGGTGGGAAATTTTTAGTTCAAAACTTTGTTTCTTTTGTTAAATGAGTTCAGTTATACATTTTTGTGAATAAAATTTTAAATACTGAATTAAATTTCAATTAATATTAATCATTTCGCTAATTTTGTTGTTGTTGTTATTATTATTATTATTATTATTATTATTATTATTTCTTATGTAAAATGTTCCACCATCATGTAACTTTGAAATGAATGTAATCATTATCATGAAACCATCATCAGTTCATAAATTTCTTAAAATAGAAAGATTATGAAAGATGATCAAGTTAAATTATAATGCACATTACATTCAACTGGACCATTATTTCTTTGAAATGAAATATGATTATTTAATATTTATACGAAGATCGACCAAAAATGCATGAAAGGTATTCGGGGGACACAGACTCGGGGCTAAATATAAAAGTTCAAAATAAAGCAGGAATTGATGAATGATAATTATCCAATTATTTATTTCCACGCTACCGTTAAACATATGTCCAGCAGTCCATTATTTTTTTCTGCTGAGAATATATATTTGCCTATATATATATATATATAGAGAGATAGACTAATGTGCTTTCGGTAGCACTTCGGCTGAAGTGCTACCGATTCAAAATCGGATTTTCAAAGTCCAAATGGTCGATCCGAACCGTTCAAGTTGTTGTCCATATTGAAATCTGCTTGGAGTCCAAATTTTACATTTTTTGGAATTTTTTTACTATTTATTAAGCCACTTTGAAAATCGCTGATCCATTGGTCCAGAATTTTTTATTGTTTTTTACTGTTTACAATGGATCAACGATTTTCAAAGTGGCTTAATAAATAGTAAAAAAATTCCAAAAAATGTAAAATTTGGTCTCCAAGCACATTTCAATATGGAGAACAACTTGAACGGTCAGATCGACGTTTTGGATTTTGAAAATGAAAATATGAGCGTGAAGTAAAATATTAGTTTTACTTCACGAAGTACAATAGCAAAATTCTCTCTCTCTCTCTCTCTCTCTCTCTATATATATATATATATATATATATATTAGGAACATCCGCCAGTCCACTTGAGGTAGGGGTGCAAACGGATCGGATAGTGGTAAAACCATATCTGTATCTGTTTTAATTTTTGGATACGGATGCAGATCGAATATTAGACAGATAAATATGAATATGGATCGGATATCAGATATAAATATTTCATCTACTATTTGGATACGGATAATTAAAATTTAAAACCATATCTGTATCTGTATCCGCACGGATATTCAGATATCGAATATCTGTATCTAATTTTCAGATACGGATTTGGATACGGTCGGATAATTATCTGGGAATTTAAGGTGGGTATAATTATCCGACCCGTTTGCCCCCCTAATTTGAGGTGGGTATAATTATCTGGGAATTTAATTCATAAAAACAAAAAAGAGGTGGGTGTAATGTTGGTAACTTTACCTCCTTTACCCATATTATATGGAGTAGAACTAGGGTGCTCCTAAGCTCACCAAGTCCTTCGTGAGCGCGACTCTAAAACCTATCGAATTAATTTCAAACGACATTTCCAAACCGTTAGATATTCAATCTATATTAAAATGTGCTTGGAGACCAAATTTTACATTTTTTGGAATTTTTTTACTATTTATTAAGATGGTTTGAAAATCGCTGTTTTTATTAAAATTCTACACCATTGGAAAACAGCGATTTTCAAACCATCTTAATAAATAGTAAAAAAATTCCAAAAAATGTAAAATTTGGTCTCCAAGCACATTTTAATATAGATTGAACATCTAACGGTTTGAAAATTTCATTTGAAGTCAATTCGATAGGTTTTAGAGTCGCGCTCACGAAAGGACTTGGTGAGCTTAGGAGCACCCTAGTTCTACTCTATTATATGTTCATTATTGGAGTAGAACTAGGGTGCTCCTAAGCTCACCAAGCTCTTCCGTGAGCGCGACTCTAAAACCTATCGAATTGACTTCAAACAATATTTCCAAACCGTTAGATGTTCAATCTATATTAAAATGTGCTTGGAGACCAAATTTTACATTTTTTGGAATTTTTTTACTATTTATTAAAATGGTTTGAAAATCGCTGTTTTCCAATGGTGCAGAATTTTAATAAAAACAGCGATTTTCAAACCATCTTAATAAATAGTAAAAAAATTCCAAAAAATGTAAAATTTGGTCTCCAAGCACATTTTAATATAGATTGAACATCTAACGGTTTGAAAATATCGTTTGAAGTCAATTCGATAGGTTTTAGAGTCGCGCTCACGAAGGGCTTGGTGAGCTTAGGAGCACCCTAGTTCTACTCTCATTATTGTTCTCATACAGGGACAAAATGGTCATTTAAACAAGTTCGGTGATAACCACCTTAGCCAATCCAATCCTGCCACCAAAGCAAAATTAGCAAGTCCTGAAAAACAATAAAAGGAAAAATAAAAATGGGAAAATGTTTCAAAGCTCCCATTTTTCTTGATCATATCCAAAAACTTGTATGTTTGTTGTGTTATCCTTGTTATGTCAAAAAAATTAATTCAATGTTGTTCTAATTAATATTCTAAAGAAAATACCATTATACATGATTTTTTTTAATGAAATAGCCACACATTATTTTATTTGTGCATTTGATATTGTAAACTGAAAATGAGGCTTCCAACTGATGTAATGTTATAGTAAAGAGTTTATATTAGATTGGTACAATTTTAATTTGAAATGGTAAATATGACCCAATTATGTAGGCAACCACAACTGTAAATGAAGGAACAAAAACGGGAGACGTTAACAAAAAGGAGTAGAACTAGGGTGTTCCTAAGCTCACCAAGCCTCTCGTGAACTCAACTCTAAAACCTATCGAATCGAATTGACTTCAAACGACATTTTCAAACCATTAGATGTTCAATCTATATTAAAATGTGCTTGGAGATCAAATTTTACATTTTTTTGAAATTTTTTTACTATTTATTAAGCCGGTTTGAAAATCGCTGTTTTCCAATGGTGCAGAATTTTAATAAAAATAGCAGTTTTCAAACCGGCTTAATAAATAGTAAAAAATTTTCAAAAAATGTAAAATTTGGTCTCCAAGCACATTTTAATATAAATTGAACATCTAACGGTTTGGAAATATCGTTTGAAGTCAATTCGATAGGTTTTAGAGTTGAGTTCACGAGAGGCTTGGTGAGCTTAGGAACACCCTAGTTCTACTCAACAAAAAGCATTAAACAAATAATTTCAATGTTGCACCGTCACCGTCGTCGGCTGCTCGGCGCCAAAAAAGTGTAATTGGAATTTGGAAATGAAATAACAGAAAAAAAAGAATATGATTGCTTGATTAGAGATTTTAGAGTGGTTTCCCACTAAGCGCGTTAGATGTATTGTATACACGTTCTACGAATACAGGGACTGGGCCCCGCTCTATTCCGAAGACTTGTTACAATAAATTAATTAAAAATGCCAAGTTATGGAGCGCAACTCAGAAATGTTTGAATAAGAATGAATGATAACATCCCAGCCGTCCATAAGTGATTAATTTAATGACGCTTGAGCTGTGATATAGCTGTCCGTCCCCTCTCGTTTATTTCAAGCACAAATTCTACATCCTTTGCTCTATTCTCTTCTGAGTTCTGACAATGAGATAGATAGATAATGAGGAAGAACAGAAAGGATCCCCTGTTCTGGCCATCTCCGGCTGCTATTCTTATTCTTCTTGCTATCCTCCTTCCTTCCGCCTCGGCATTCGTTAGTCATGGACTGACGGATGTTGAGGCCGGGCATATTCGCCGCCGGCAACTTCTTTACTACCTCGATGAAAATGGAGACCGGGGCGAGTACGTATATGTGGACCCCAGCTACCAGTTTGCCAACGACCACCTCAAGGCTGCCTACATTGCCTTACAGGCGTGGAAGCATGCCATCCTGTCCGACCCGTTCAATCTAACCGCCAACTGGGTCGGTCCCGATGTGTGCAACTATTCGAGAGTGTACTGTGCACCGGCTCCTTTCCACCCGTACCTCACCGTAGTTGCCGGCATTGACCTCAACCATGGTGACATTGCTGGGTATCTCCCCGAGGAGCTCGGTCTATTGGATGAATTGACCCTGCTCCACATCAACTCAAACCGGTTTTGTGGTACATTACCGCACAAGTTCGACAACTTGAAGTTACTCCACGAGCTTGACCTCAGCAACAACCGCTTCGAAGGCAAGTTTCCTGAGGTGCTCCTTCGCCTTCCTTCGCTCAAGTTCCTCGACTTGAGATTCAACGAGTTTGAGGGAGCCGTGCCCAAGGAGTTGTTTGATCTTCCTCTTGATGCATTGTTCATAAACAGCAACAGGTTCCAGTTCCAGATACCCGACAACATCGGCAACTCGCCCGTTTCCGTGCTTGTGCTAGCCAACAACAAATTCAGCGGCTGTCTACCAGCTGGCATAGCCAACATGTCCAAGACATTGAACGAGATTATTCTGATGAACTGCGGTCTCAACTCTTGCGTTCCTCCCGAATTCGGTTTGCTTAAAGAGCTCACCGTGCTCGATGTCTCCTTCAACAAGTTGATGGGCAACTTGCCCGAGTTTTTTGGCGGCTTGGAGAAAATCGAGCAGCTTGACATTGCGCACAACATGCTCACCGGGACCATACCAGAGTCGATTTGCCATCTGCCGAACCTGAAGAACTTCACAGCTTCGTACAATTTTTTCACTGGCGAGCCAGCGATATGTCATCATCTTCAGTCATATTCAGATCAGAGAAATTGCATACCGTGGCAGTCGGATCAACGGACGGAGAAACAATGCCAGTACTACAACAGCATCCAGCATGTTGATTGTAATTCCTTCAACTGTAAGAAGTTTGTGCTGCCTTCACCACCTCCACCACCGCCATCTCCTCCTCCACCATCTCCTCCTCCACCATCACCACCTCCACCGTCACCGCCACCACCGTCACCACCTCCACCATCTCCTCCTCCACCATCACCACCTCCCCCCTCCCCTCCTCCACCGTCGCCTCCTCCACCATCCCCACCTCCACCGTCACCACCACCACCGTCACCACCACCACCATCACCTCCTCCACCTTCACCACCACCACCGTCACCTCCTCCACCTTCACCACCACCACCGTCACCACCGCCACCGTCTCCACCTCCTCCTTGCGGGGAGTTAGCACCACCACCACCGCCTTACTCAGAGGTGTCACCCGAAGATCGATACTTATCTCCGCCTCCACCACCTTACTCGGAAGTATCACCCGAAGATCGGTATTTATCCCCGCCTCCGCCTTCTTCTCTTGTTATTCCTGTCTGGCATTACGGATCACCGCCGCCACCAACCGGAGATCAATCTCCACCTTAATTAATTCTTTGAGACATTTTCCATTTTGCATGTACGTCGGCGATCGACCAACACATGATTTTCTCGTCATTCCATATGTTCGTTGTCATGTTAATACTTTCCTTTCTGCTTTTAGAAAGGAGGTACGAGGAAAATTTAATTTTAAGTTATCTATTTTTTTTCATTTGTGTTACTAAATATATATGCTTTTATTTGTGAATAAATGGATGCTAAAAAATATAAAAAATTAAAGCATAATAGAATTCAGTTAAACTACAGATTGTATAGGGTTTGTGGTACAGGTAGACTCTGATCGATGTGGAATTGTAATTTTTGCTTCTTTTTTTTCACCTCTTTTCTTTGCTTTATATAATGATTCCTTCATTTATTGGTGGAACTGTGCATTGATGAGATTGTTATGGATTATGAGCTTTATAAACTTGTTTCAATTTAGTTTGTCTTTTAACTAGATGAGAAGCATAAAATTATGGAAAGGATCTTATATATGAATACAAGCATTCAAAAAATTAAACCTTATAGCTGAATTTCGATGCTAATATAATGCAAACAAGCATTCAAAAAACCTTATATATAGCTGTTCCTGTACTGTTAATTAGTTGTCTATATTTTGAGAGAATGCATGTATCTCAATCGAAATATACAGAAGATATTTATGTTTAGCAATAGCCCAACTGAATTTAAATAATTATTTGAAAAAAAAAAGTTCTAGGCAATTAACTATATTGAATTACAAACGCAAATTCCAATGATGAAATTTTAATGTTGATTCCAATAAGTCATAAGTATATCAATGTGCTATATATAAGAGATTTGACCTAATATATATGGTCTATGAGAGATAATTAAATAATTAAGGCACAAATCATGCAAATTAATCATAACCTTTTTTATTGGTTGGCCCTGCATTTTTAATATATCTTTGCATGTAGTTGGTAGGAGGGCATGTGCTCTGCCTCTGCCCTTCTGGAATCATGTCTGGACTAACACCTTTGCATGTTTTCAGCTCAAAATAAATAATGAACAAGTTGAAAAGAATCCAATTACAAAATTTGAACTAAAGACTTTGCTGTCATGCATCAATTATGAATTATGAATAGCTAGCTAGCTTTGGTTGTTAATTTTTGACCCAATTAAGGCACCAAAGTCAAAAGCACATGGAGCCCCCTCGTTCTGTGTTTTATTCCCTGATCTTTTCCTTTGATTAATTAGTTTGCATTTGTAAAATAGGGATCAATTTGCATAGTTAGTTGAAGAACAATATAACTAGCAATTTTAATTGAGGACTGAAACGTAAAATGCACAATATAATAGATGAAATTTAAACTCAAGTCATCATAACTATAAAATGAAAGTCTAACCACTAAGCTATAATTAAGTACACTTTTATCATATAATTTTTAAAAAAATATACATAATTTAATTAAACTTAAACATACAACTAAAATTTTAAAATAATAGGACTATGCATCTTGTGATTGGCTGTAGATCCGCTCCCTATACACTGGATCCGTAACCGTCTGATTTTAAATGGAGCCAATCCGGCTCGTTCTATAACATAGGGACCCTTTAATATTAGTGCAGATCTAATTCGCACGAATCTTAAAATAGATTGGACAGTCGAGATTTATTAACTCAAAAGATTCTCTTTTGATTAATATATGCAGAGGATATGAATTCCTATACACTGCCATTCTGATGACTTGAGTTGTGTTACTTTCTGATAATATGTTTAACCATCTGATTAAAATCGAACGGCTCATGAAGGCCGATTGTGCACCAGTTAGAAAAACAGACATGGTTAGCACAAATATACCAAAGAACTGAAAAATAATTAAATAGAACAAATAAATAAGTAATCACGATTAGAACTGAAAAATAAATCACGATTATTTAATTATTTTCTATCACTGACATTTCTAATCTGATTAAAATAGAGACTTGGGTTCACATCGTGCAATCACGATTACAAAATCATGTAGCTGGCCACGGTCACGAGTCACATATAATAAAAAGTACATTGTCATCAATTTCTCTCTAATTTTTTTTTTTTTCTAAACTGAAAACGACACAAAAGCTACAAGTAATTTTACAGATTACCCAAAATTAATCCTCATCGCGCTTAGAGGTGTCAACGGTACGATACGGGTCGGAATACGGGTCGGATGGAGGCATTTTCATACCCGTATCCGTTATGATAACGAAACAAATCGTTACCCTTACCTGTTTTTTTGAATACGGTACGGGTCGGATAAACGGATAAAAAAGTGCTATTGACATCTCGATTTGTGATTTCGATAAAATATTTTTCAAACAAGAAAAAAAACAAAAACATAATAATGAATACAACTAATTTGCGTTATGAAAATTTAATTAAATACAAACTTTATTGTATCATGTATTATTTTCATACAAATACATATCTATATATATATATATATATATAATTTTATTTTTAAAAATTATCTTATAGGATAACGGGTAAGATAATGAAAAAAAATCGTTACCCTTATCCGTACCTGATAAGTTAATGAAAAAAAAAATCTTATCCTTATCCGTTTTTTAGGATACGATACGGGTTGGATAAACGGATAAAAGGGTGTCATTGACACCCCTAATCGCGCTAATGATGAAATTTGATTTTTTTTTTAAATTCAAACAATGTAAATTAATATTGTGAAATCCATCAATAGTATTTGAATTTAGGTCCATACTAATAGGCCTATTCTCACCAGCCCAATATGCTTGGATTAGGCTTTATTCTGACCAGGCCAATACAAATATTTTTTTATAGAGGAATAAGTGGACAAAGGAAATAATAAACAGCAAAAAATGTACTGTTAATAGCGAAGAACATTCTCCCTGTACATGTTTCTGCTCTACCATCTATTCAACTATATCCTCACAGGTTCTGATACTATATAAATTCCTAATTAAATTGGTCCTTAATTTCATTAGTTAATGAGATAGCACACTTATTTGCTTAATGAGTTTAAAAGTAAATAAGTTAGCCCAAGTAGATAATGAGATGGGCTTTTATTCTGAGTGCATGAAACTAGCTAGTTTTTATTCTAAGTTATGGAGCGCAACTCAGAAATGTTTGAATAAGAATGAATGATAACATCCCAGCCGTCCATAAGTGATTAATTTAATGACGCTTGAGCTGTGATATAGCTGTCCGTCCCCTCTCGTTTATTTCAAGCACAAATTCTACATCCTTTGCTCTATTCTCTTCTGAGTTCTGACAATGAGATAGATAGATAATGAGGAAGAACAGAAAGGATCCCCTGTTCTGGCCTCCTGCTGCTGCTATTCTTATTCTTCTTGCTATCCTCCTTCCTTCCGCCTCGGCATTCGTTAGTCATGGACTGACGGTGGATCCGGAGTTTGTGCTGAAATCGCCGCCTCCACCACTGCAACCTCCTCCTCCTCCATCTCCTCCTTTACCATCACCACCTCCACCGTCACCGCCACCACCGTCACTACCTTCTCCATCATCACCACCTCCACCGTCACCGTCACCACCTCCTCCATCTCCTCCTCCACCGTCACTGTCATCACCTCCTCCACCACTGCCACCTCCACCTCCTCCATCTCCTCCTTTACCATCACCGCCACCACCGTCACTACCTCCTCCATCTCCTCCACCATCACCACTTCCACTGTCACCGCCACCACCGTCACTACCTCCTCCATCTCCTCCTCCACCGTCACTGTCACCACCTCCTCCACCATCACCACCTCCACCGTCACCGCAACCATCATCACCACCTCCTCCATCTCCTCCTCCACCATCACCACCTGTCCCCTCACCTCCTCCACCGTCCCCACCTCCACCATCACCACCTCCACCATCAGCTCCTCCACCTTCACAACCTCCACCATCCCCACCTCCACCGTCAGCACCACCACCATCACCACCTCCACCATCAGCTCCTCCACCTTCACAACCTCCACCATCCCCACCTCCACCGTCAGCACCACCACCATCACCACCTCCACCATCAGCTCCTCCACCTTCACAACCTCCACCATCCCCACCTCCACCGTCAGCACCACCACCATCACCACCTCCACCATCAGCTCCTCCACCTTCACAACCTCCACCATCCCCACCTCCACCGTCACCACCACCACCATCACCATCACCACCTCCACCATCACCACCTCCACCATCTCCACCTCCTTGCGGGGAGTCAGCAGCACCACCACCGCCTTACTCAGAGGTGTCACCCGAAGATCGATACTTATCTCCGCCTCCACCACCTTACTCGGAAGTATCACCCGAAGATCGGTATCTATCCCCGCCTCCGTCTCCTTCTCTTGTTGTTCCTGCCTGGCATTACGGATCACCGCCGCCACCAACTGGAGATCAATCTCCACCTTAATTAATTCTTTGAGACATTTTCCATTTTGCATTTACGTGGGCGATCGACCAACACATGATTTTCTCGTCATTCCATATGTTCGCTGTCATGTTAATACTTTCCTTTCTGCTTTTAGAAAGGAGGTACGAGGAAAATTTAATTTTAAGTAATCTATTTTTTTTTTCATTTGTGTTACTAAATATGCTTTTATTTGTGAATAAATGGATGCTAAAAAATATAAAATTTAAAGTATGATAGATATTCAGTTAAACTACAGATTGTATAGGGTTTGTGATACAGGTAGACTCTGATGTGGAATTGTAATATTTTTTGCTTTTTTTTTTTCACCTCTTTTCTTTGCTTTATATGATTCCTTCATTTATTGGTGGAACTGTGCATTGATGAGATTGTTATGGATTTTTTTTTTTTTTTTTTTTTTTTAAGAAAGGCAAATAATGCCCGTTTTATTGACTGAAACATTTAATTACAACAGGAAAAAAAAAACCTCCCTTTAGAACAGACACTAGACATCTTTTTTCACCTAATTTCTATGCCAAAAATACAAAATCCAACCCATGCTTTGTCCATTCAGTAAAAAATTCTACTAAGCTATGTATAACATTTCTAACTTGTATACCTCTCGTACTATCAACCTCTAGCCACATTATACCTAGTCTATTTCATAGTCCTCAACAAAATAATAGAATTCAGCACTCATCTGCCCCTCAATATTGGTAAATGTTACCTCGATCACCATAGGCATCAACCTCTCATCGCTTCTTTCTCAGTGCCCTTTGTTGCTATCCGTTTGAAGTGGACGCTTTTGTGCTCTTTACTAAGTGTCACTAGGTTCAGCTCTGTGGAACCAGATTTGGATTTCTTGATTTTAGTTCTAGTAACCTGACTGATCCAAGCACCTTGACCCACTGGGTTTACTGGTATTGTGTTGGTCTTGGCTGAATTGGTACCAGCAGGCTCCTCACCTTTGTTGTGTGTAGATGGTGTGTTGGTGTTGGTTGAATTGGTACCAGTAGACTCCTCGTCTTTATTGAAGATACGAATACCAATCTCAGCTTCACATTGCTTTTCTTCTCTAATAACACTTCTCTGTTGTGTTGCTTTAGCAACCTCAATCTCTACCAATTTTGACCGACTTGTATGAATTTGAGAATCCATACCTGCCATGGCCATCTCCATTTTAGATTGTTTCTTTTCCATCAATGCCATTTCTTGCTTTACTGTTAATGCCGACTCCAACCTTTGGATTGAGTCCATATCTGATACCTCGTAGCATATAGACTGAACTAGCGGAGTATCGGTTGGATATTTTGAGAGTAGTGGATCAGATTTGGGGAGCTCGAAAGAAGTGATTGCACGACACTGAGAGGATCTGTGGCCATGGCGATTGCATATAAAGCACATAGTCGCATTGTGACACTGAGCCGCAAGGTGTCCCTTGTCACCGCACTTGAAGCAAGCCGAGGCTCTTTTGAGTTCTGCAAACTTCGCCTGAACAATCTCTGTCCGACTAAGCCGTCTCGTTTCAGCATCTGAATCAATTCTGCGCCAATAGGGGTTTTGGACTGAACTAGGCTGATAGACCAGATTTGTGCTGCTCGGCCTACGGGGCGTCACCATTGCTGACGACAAAGCTCGAGATAAGGCTGTGAGAGATTCCTCCACAATAGCTTCCTTGTCTACCTTGCGCAACTCATGAATTGACGCCATTATTGTCGAGATTGCTTCAGATATTGCCCGTAAAGGTAATTCGAGATCAGCGATCAGGTTGAATCTAGGAGCCGCCATCGTCCTCCTCAAACCCTCTTTCCTTTTTCAATTTCGCGTTTCTGAGTTGCACGAGTAAATCGATGGTGGAGAGGACGGGGCTGAGATCGGAATCGAGAGAGAGGGATGGATCGTCTCAGGTATTTCTTCTCGATCTACTTGTTATGGATTATGAGCTTTATAAAACTTGTTTCAATGTTGATATCCAAAATTAAGTGCGATTGTAACATTAATTTTAGCTTTCAATTTAGTTTGTCTTTTAACTAGATGAGAAGCATAAAATTATGGAAAGGATCTTATGAATACAAGCATTCAAAAAACCTTTTATATATATATATATATATATATATATATATATAGCTGTTCCTGTACTGTTAATTAGTTGTCTATATTTTGAGAGAATGTATATCAATCGAATTATTTTCATTAGTTAATGAGATAAAATTTAATAAAATACGAACTTTGTTGTATCATGTATTATTTTCATACAAATATATATTTATATATATAATTTTATTTTTAAAAATTATTTTATAGGATAACGGGTATTATAATGAAAAAAAATCATGTATCTATATATCATGTATTACCCTTATCCGTACCCGGTAAGTTAATGAAAAAAAATCTTGCCCTTATCCGTCTTTTCGGATACGATACGGGTTGGATAAACGGATAAAAGGGTGTCATTGACACCCCTAATGGCGCTAATGATGAAATTTGATTTCTCTTTTGGTAACATCTTTTTTATAATTAAATGTTATTACGAAATCCATCAATAGTATTTGAATTTAATTAGGTCCATACTAATAGGCCTATTCTCACCAGCCCAATATGCTTGGATTAGGCTTAATTCTGACCAGGCCAATACAAATATTTTTTAATAAAGGAATAAGTGGACAAAGGAAATAATAAACAGCAAAAAATGTACTGTTAATAGCTAAGAACATTCTCCCTGTGTTTCTGCTCTACTATATATCTATTCAACTATATCCTCACAGGTTCTGATACTATATAAATTCCTAATTAAATTGGTACTTTCATTAGTTAATGAGATAGCACACTTATTTGCTTAATGAAGTTTAAAAGTAACTAAGTTAGCCCAAGTAGATAATGAGATGGGCTTTTATTCTAAGTGCATGAAATTAGCTAGTTTTTTTTTGTTTTTTTGTTTTTTTTTTTTATCCAAATTACTGAATTAAAACCGTACTAATTACTAGCTAGAGTCACTCTGAATGTCCAGATGTGATGAAAGATAAATAGGTGCATGGAGCCTTGTGTAAGAATCAATCTAGATGTTATTTTACATTAGTAATTAATCCGAAAATACACCAAAAATTCAGAAATATAAAATGTAAAACTTTGCAAGACACATTCATCTCAGTGCTGAAATAACCATAGACATAACCATTGACTTTCAAGCTATAGGAATCAAACATAAATATAGGTCATATCATATAAAAATTTTCATGTTGCAAATGGATCAATTTTACACTATCCATAACATTTTACTCTAAATTATATATAAAAAAGGTACAAATATAAAAATTTAGAAATAAAATTGAAGATCAATAATTGATCCCATTTTTTCAACATAGCTCCGCCACTAGAAATAATTATTTAATGAATCAAATTTAATAGAATCACACCAATTAACTTTCCAAGACCACCTTCTTAATGAAATATGAGGACTTGATTCTCTTATTTCTTAAAAAAAAAAAAAACTTTGCAAGACACAGGTACATTCACTTTAATAGTTGCATTCAAACATAATATGTTTTATCAGATCAAATGGACAAAATATTCTTAAGAACATATCTTATATATCTTGTGTTGTACATTAGAACAAACAAATTACAAGCATCATGTAAGCGACAACATATATGTTGTATTCTGAAGTCCGAAATTGGATATGGGCTAAGCCCATTTTGCATTCCGGGGAAGGCTTCATTTTTAATTAAGAGGTAAACAATATTATGTAAAATTAAATAAAGTTGCAACAAAAGTAAATAACAAGAGAGATAGAGAGAGGAATAAAAAAAATTATTCTCTTTTTTGTGTATTCTTTTTCTGTTTACAAAGTCTCTGTTTATAGGCTAGAGATTGTACATGAAGAACCATTACAATAATAAATGAGAAAATGAAATTCAATAGTAGTGGGGTAATGAATTGAGGATTAATATTGGGAGTTATAAAATGAACATCCACATAAATCCTATTTAATTTGATTTATAACACTTCTTCTTGGATGCTCATATTTCATTATACGCTATTAATATGATACTTCATGATCAATATTAACGTGATACTTCAGGATCAATATTAACATGATACTTCAGGACCATGTATACTGCCTCATTAAAAACTTTACCAAGAAAAATCCATTGGGATAAAAACTCAGTTAAGGGAAAAAGAGTATAGCGCAGCGCGTATAATGCTTTCCCTCATTTTGATATGATTGAATATTCTTTAATCGATATAGACCTTTCTTCTTTGTGAGTTATTAATTCAAAAACTCTTGTCGGTAAAGATTTTTGTGAATAGGTCTGCCAGATTGTTAATTGATTGGACTTGACAAATATCTATTACGCCATCCTTTTGTAGGTCATGTGTCGAAAAGAACTTTGCGCAATATGTTTAGTTCGGTATTCTTTGATATATCCTTATTTGATTTGTGTAATGCATGTTGCATTATCTTCATGTAGCGGAGTAGGATTTTCCTTGATGTTTTCAAGTCTGCATTCTTCTCAAATATTTTGAATCATTGACCGTAACCAAAGCATTCTCGACCCGCCTTGTATAAAGCGATCAATTCGGCATGATTTGATGATGTCGCCGTTAGAGTTTGTTTGGTCGATCGCCATGAAATTGCAGCTCCACAATAAGTGAATATGTATCTCATTTGGGATCATGCTTTATGTGGGTTCGACAAATATCCCGCATTTGCATATCCAATTAAATTAGATTTTGTATCCTTTTGATAGTATAACCCCATATCTCTAGTTCCGTAGAGATAGCGAAACACATGTTTAATTCTATTCCAATGTCTTCGGGTTGGTTTGGAACTATATCTTGCTAACACATTTACATAAAAATGCGATATCAGGTCTTGTATTATTTGTAAGATATAATAATACTCCAATTGCACTTAAGTATGGTACTTCAGGACCAATCACTTTTTCATTATTTTCTTGCAGGAGAAAAAATTTATTTTCTGCATTTAGCAATCGTACGACCATTGGTGTGCTCAAAGGATGAGCTTTATTCATATTTAATATCTTTAGTACCTTTTCAACATAATTTGATTGATGGACAATTTAATTACACTAAGGTCTTTCATTTCAAACTCATTTTTCAATAATTTTGCACTATTTTCAATCTCTTCATGAGTTCTAATAATGTTTAAATCATAAACATACACTACAATGATTGTAAAATCTAGATTTGATCTTTTAATGAAAACACACGAACTAATTATGTTAATTTTATATTCTTCTTTTAGAAGGTACTCACTCAGTCGATTGTACCACATTCAACGTGATTGTTTTAGTCCGTATAAATATCTTTTTAATTTTATAGAGTACATTTCTCTAGGTTTTGACTTATATGCTTCAGGCATTTTCAACCCTTGGGGATTTTCATGTATATGCCATTGTCAAGTAAACCATATAGATAGGATGTTACAACATCCATAAGTTGTATTTTTAGATTTTATGTGACTGTGAGACTTATTAGAAACCTAAGAGTTATCGTATCTACTACATGTGAATACATTTCTTCATAATCGACTCCAGGTATTTGTGTAAAACCTTACTCTTGTCCCTAACGACACTTAGAGGGGGGGGGGGGTGAATATTGTGACTTAAAGAACCTTAGACATTTTTTGTGATGGTAGGTAAAACAAACAAACAACCGTAATCAATCAACAATTTAAAGTAAATAGATAGAGTAAGAGAGATTGACACGCGAGATGTTAACGAGTTCGACTTAAAATGCCTACATCTCTAGGGCAACACAACCTCGTCTTTCCTATTACCCAATGAAGAAAATGATACAACTTGTGACACGTGAGTCTAAACAAAGGTGAGAAGTCACAAACAACTAGTGTACAAAGTTGAGCCTATAAGCTCAAGTTAGAAAGTTATACGCAAATGATCGTCACACAACTATGGATATATGTGGCGGAAACACTCGAGCCGGTGAGCCCTTGATGCCCTACAAGCGTGAAGTCATACAACTATAAGAAATGAGCACTAAGTAGATCTCCACACTATGGAACAATGAACCAAACACTCTAACTAAATCTAGAAGTATATTAGTCAAGTGGATTTGAGATTCTCAAATGAGTATTGGAGTTTTAGCTCTCTCAAAGATGAAAGCTCTCAAGAACACAAAATAAGTGTTTTTTGAAATTTAGAGGCGGCTAGCTTAAATATGATGTTAGAGTATTAACTTTATTTATAGAGGGAGCTTCAGATCTATGACATGTCGTGACCAATGAGCATTACCACCATAGTAATAGTATGAATTCTCTTGTACGCTATTCTATCATTTTTCTCATTCTTTTTGTTCATTATTTTTCCACTTCTGCTGGAATGATGCATTTTTTTTCATTACCATATCCACATATAGAAGTTTGTTTGAAAAATTATTATTCTCATCATCATTATTATTCACTTCAGGGAATGAAATATAACCAGTTGGACGAAGTTCATGATTTTTTATCAGCAGCTCGTTATTTTGTTCAATTATAAGGAGACAAGAAACCTACTAAAAAATATTTCTAGAAATCTTCTTCAGGAAGATTAAATTATTGAAAAATAATACTATTAACATCATGTAAAATTTACGCATCATATAAATTTTCTTGAAATCTTCTTGAACAAATTATCTTTCTTGAATCTTTTTCAAGAAGAATAAATTATTAGATAAAAAATATGAACATCATATAAATTTTTGCAAATTATTTAAATTTTCTTCAGGAAAATTTCTAAAGATCTTAATATTTGTTGAAATCTTATTCGGAAAGATTGATTATAAAACTTTTCTTAAAATCTTCTTTCGGAAGATTGAATTATTGAGAAAAGAAATTAATATGAACATGTTAAAATTGAATACTATGACATAATTTTTTTTTCCAATGCTATGGCTTCGAGCCAATTGAATAGACATCCGTTAATAATCCGGTAAGGTAATAAGAATATGAATGTGAATTTCAATTCCATTGCTTCAACCCAATTTTCAATAAATATGAATTGAATTGGCTTCGGATCAATGCTATGTCATCAGTTAAATGCTAATACTATGACATCATTTAAATTTGAATTGGCTTCGGGCCAATTTTTTGTTTTTTCAAAATTCTTATTCAATAATATGAATTGATAAAATAGCTAAAATGACTTCGGGCCAATTGATAAAATTGAGAATTTATGATTAACAAATGGTTTCGGGCCATTTGATATTAACATAACATTAACTTTGATACATGTTATTCATATGGCTTTGGACTATTTCATTAACATAATATATGTTTAACACAAAATAATGTAAAAGATAACATAATATAAAACAGAATATTATCATAATAATATAAAAAGTAACATAATTAAAATATCAAATATTTACCTTGAATCATCAACTAGTAGAGCTTTTGTGCTAATAACGTGTTATAAAATAAATACAAAGAATAATAAACAAGAGAGATAACACATACAAGATGACAATATCTTTATTCATATATTTTTCATGTGTACAATATAAAATTACAAAGTTTCTATTTGTAGGCTACAAATTGTAATTTAAAGCCATCTAAAATTAATTTCAATAGTAGTGGGAAAATGAATTCCAATAATAGTGCATGAGAGATGAATAATTAATATTAAGAGTTATAAATAGATAAACATTCACATTTATATTTCTAACGGTCGGCACAAAACTAATTTCCTTTTTTAATTAGAATTAAGGTGGTCAATATATTCCCTCCCCAACATATAAATTAAAAATAGCTTCGGAGGTTAACTCGCATATAAGTGTTCTTTTCTAATTTAATTATATCATTTGTTTCCATATTTAAAAAATCATTTTTGTCACACCTTAAAAACAGCCAAGCACACACGCTCCTGTGTAATTCGTTTGGCACAACATTTACAATAAAATATTTCCTTTTTAATCTTAATGGGGTCAAATTCTCTCTCAACTAATTACTAAAGATAGCTTCTGAGTAGACTAACACTCACTTTCCTCGTTTAATTATATATCTCTATTTTCATAGAAGGTTTAAAAAAGGGAAAATTGGTTATTTGCCACTCCAAAATCTTTTAATTCTAAAAATGCCATTCCAAAATTTGAAATTGTAAAAATGCCACTCTAAACTTCATTAATTCTTAATTTTACCATTTATATTGTATTCTTATGCTATTTTTATTAAAAATTAACTGAAAAATACTGTTTTGGTATACGTATTTCTGTATTTCCGATTATACCCTTCATAAAATTTCAAGATAATTTGCCAAAACAGTATTTTTAATAAAAATAGCATAAGAATACAATATAAATGGCAAAATTAGAAATTAATGAAGTTTAGAGTGACATTTTTACAATTTCAAATTTCGGGATGATATTTTTAGAATTAAAAGGTTTTGGAGTGACAAATAACCAATTTTCCCTTTAAAAAATAGTAAGTACCTTCTTATATATATAACCTAATAGTCGAGGCCTCCTCTGCATCTTCCATTGCATTTTAATTAGTCCTTCAAAATACAATAGTAGACATGGCGAAGATGGTGAAAGCACCACCAGGCATGGCAAACTCAGGAAAGCAGTATTTTACAATTTCTCACGTATTGTTCGAAATTGATAAGAAGTATAATCCAATAAAGTCGATCGGTCATGGCGCCTATGGTGTCGTCTGCTCCGCCATTAACAAAGACACGGAAGAGAAGGTTGCTATAAAGAAGATTGCGAATGTTTTCGATAACTGTGATGTTGCACTTCGGACACTGCGCGAATTGATGCTTCTTAGGTAAATTATTTCACTATCACAACAAAATTGTGGTAAATCATTAGATAATATGTTTTTAACTTCGTGTCATATATAATGGATTCTTTGAAATTAATAGAGGACATTTCTTCATGCATGAAAACTATCTTTTATTCAAATCTATGCCAGAATGTACATTGTTGTTGTTGTTGTTGTTGTTTTTGTTTGTGCTTTTTATTTATTATTAAACATTTATGCATATATCCGCCTTGTATATGCACAAATATGAAAAAAAAACAACAATAGATACTTCTATGAAACATACATGGGATGATGAACAAAGTTGAGCCTTTTTAACTATTCCTTTATTGGAAAGAACTGATGTGTTTAGATTATAAATCTGAGTATCTGACCAAAGGAAGAGGATTAAAAGTAACTTGTGGAATGAAATATTTGATGTTATTTAAAAGAACAAAGGCAATATCAAAAGCTGATTATAAACTAAATCACAAACTAACATTAAAATTCATTTCTATAATCAGACAGATGAGGCATGAAAATATCATAGCACTTAAAGGCATCATGATGCCACCACACAAGCAAACATTCCTTTATTGTATCTGTTATGTTTGTTTAAGATATTATTCAATATTATTAGGTGTTTCTTAATAAATGATAACCAAATTAAGTGAGCTCTAGACAAAAGAAAATAGAAAATTCCAATTCTATATATATGTCTAGCTAGCTAGCTTTGTGAAAATTAATAAATCTCAGCTAATTAGTCATAATTTGATTTAATTACAGATTCTTCGAGGTCTTAATTATCTCCACAGAGCTAGCATTCTTCACAGAGATCTCAAGCCAAGCAACATTTTAGTGAATGCGAATTGTGATTTAAAATATGTGATTTTCGTCTTGCAAGAACAAACTCCGCAAAAGACGACCCCTTTATGACAGAATACGTGGTCACTAGATGGTAATTACGTGCTTGATTTCATAACATTTACATCAAATTCAATGATAATTAACATATATAATAAATTTTAATAGGTACCGCGCGCGCACCAGAGGTTCTTTTGTGCTGTGGCGTGTACAATACGCCATTGATATATGGTCTGTTGGCTGCATACTTGCTGAATTACTCGGGCGCAAGGCAATATTTACTGGCACCGACTGTTTATCCCAATTAAAAATGATTAAACATCATCAATATGTTTATAGTTAATTACCAGAAGTGGTACACAGTACTGTTATATTTACTGGCACCGACTGTTTATCCCAATTAAAAATGATTTTCAGTATACTTGGGACAACCTTCAAAGGAAGATATGAACTTCATAGACAACCCTAGGTCACTCATGTACCTCACATCCCTACCATACACACCTAATGTGCCACTACAGAGGCTCTATCCAACAGCAAATCCTCTAGCAATTGATTTATTGCAAAGGATGCTAGTTTTGGATCCAAGCAAGCGGATTAGAGCGGGCGAGGCTCTACAACACCCGTACATTTCCGACTTATATCATCCTACCGTCGACCATCCATCAAATGCAGTGATTGATCTAGCAATAGATGAGAACATGGGGATAGAGGCGCTACGCGAGAAAATATGGAAGGAGGTACTATACCATCAATAACAATCATGTTTTTTTTTTTTTCAATGTTAAACTTTGTGCTCTGTGTGTTTGAAGATTGTTAATTAAAGATTAATGAGGAGAGTAAGATAATTATGTCATGTATGATTATGTAAGATTCATTATGCATGCTATCTTGTTAAATTTTATGTTTAATTACTTTTGCATGTAAAGGGCTAATTAATTCTGAAAGGGCTTCTTAATTAGTTGTTAATTTAATCAATTCAATCCCTGGTACATAAAGCACCTTAATTAATTTAACCACTTCAAATGCTAAGAAACAACATGTGGTCCATTTTGATGAATTAATTATATATGTTAAATAAAAGCTTCATTCAATAATTTCATAATTACAATTGATGATGAGGTAATTAAGTATCCAAAGATGAAAAAACAATACACTACTTATCTTTTTGTTAACACAACATTATTTAAGTATTTTAATATATAGATAATTTTATCCTTCATTAATTATTTTCTTCAAAAAACTGTTTCTCTCGTATATTACCACACAATTTTCTTTCTTAAAAGTTCTGGTAATAAAATACATTATTAAATAATTTTATTTTCTTAAAAGTTAAATTTATATTATAAATAAATAGTTTGTTGTATTCGTTATTTGTATTTCATCACATATTTCATCACATATTTTAAGATTTTGCTAACTGTCTCTAGCGCATACAATCTGATCATTTTAATTAGTTTACGGCTTTTTAGAAATTAGAGGAAAAAAAATCACTCATGTGATATATGAATTAAAAAATAAAGACACAGCTTACCTTGTAATCTTTTGCTCGAGAATTTATGAATAACAACAGAGCTCACTTTTAATTAACCTCCTTATATGTTGTTCTCTTACTTGAAATATGAGCCATTAAGCTTGCTTGTGTTTAGAATTTCAGCATATATATATAAGAATCACACAATTGATTCCATACTAAGTTCTTCTTCAATTGATTCTACGAAATGTTTACACACACACATATTCTTTTATGTCATGGATTTGTATTTCCTGTAATCAACAATTCATACCCTGATATGGGTAATGGTTTTTTATACTTTCTATAATCATCATTTAATGCTAAACATATATAATCTAATTATAAGAACTCTGATTAGTGATCAAGGTGGAGATAGGATATAGGTAGGGGTGCAAACGGATCGGATAATATCCGACCGTATCCGGATCCGTATCCGAAAATTAAACATGGTTATCCGATATTTGAATATCCGTGCGGATACAGATACGGATATGGTTTTGAATTTTAATTATCCGTATCCAAATAGGTAGATATATACCATATAATTTAATATATATTATGAAAATATTTATGTATATATTTACGGATATCTGATATCCAATCCGTATCTGTATCCGAAAAAAAAAAGTGGATACGGATATGGTTTTACCATTATCCGATCCGTATCCGATCCATTTTCTAGGGTAGATGGAACAAAAAAAAATTTAGAATGTGACCTAAATTTATAATTATTTTGAACAAGAGAGCAAATACTCCATTCTGCCACTGGTGCTTCCGTCCTGTTAACGATTCATATATAGCACGCACTCAAGAAAAATAATGCCTCTTTTCTTCAATTTTTTTTTTTTTTTTGAAAAGTATTTAATGTTAAACGCTTGTTTAAAACCACTAATATACATTTTCAAGCAAATAAAAAATATTTAATATATGCTATGTTTGGCCTACCATACAAATTGATGTTTAAAAGGTTCACCAAAATAGTGGTCACCAACGAAAAAGAACAAACTTGTTTAACGACTACAACTACTGAGAGATTTTTTTTTTGATCCATTATTAGTTGGTTTTACTTTTTGAAATTAAGATTTGTCCAAAGAACTTTGAACAAATTTATTCAAAACCGAGTTCAAATCATTTAATATGCATTGAGATTCATGCGAATTATTTAGAACTTAATAAATTTCATCAACCTCATAAATTTAAATCTTTTATGCGAATTTTAACACCAATCCAACAATTTAACATAGATGATAGATACAATATTTGTTATTTAATTTGACTAGGTCCACATAAAGTATCATTTTATTTATATATCATGATATTAATTGAGCGGCTCTTTTTTTTTTTTTTTTTTTGCTAGTTTTATATTATTTATAAGTTTTTGAAATATTGTCCACAAATTAGCTACACATTTTTGCTAATAAATCTATAGCATTTTTGTTTGGTACCTCTTTCTTTGCTTGGATGATTCAATGTGAACGACCCGCTCCAACAATTATCACAACACCGTTGCCGCAGAGAACTTAAGGTTAATCCCTACCATCATTTTTCTCTCTTGCGGTTGGTCACATGGAAAAAAATATCAAATCACATGTAAAGCTTTTGGTCAAAGTAGGTCTACTAGTTCTCCAAACTTAGATCTCTTTTAAATTCATTCATGTATACTCTCTCTAAATTCATTCATGGCAATATCATAAATTAATTTGTCTCCACAAATATTCTTAGGTTGAGCGAAAAGTTGAACAGAAATGAAAAGGGTGGGTTTTAGCAAGGTTTTTGAGTATCTTTCTATGTCATTAGTTTCTCCAATTTCATGCAATTCATGTAAGGTTAATTATATAGATGAAGAAGAAGATAAAGATCAGAGAAAATCATTGCTTAAGAGCCATTGGGATCAAATGTTGGATCATAGAGATGTCTTTGCTCTCCACCTACAGCCTAAGGTGATTTTAATTAATTCATCTTCTTTTTATAGATAAAAATGAAAAACAAGTTTCTCAACTATGAATATCTATGAAAAAAAAAACTTTAATTGAGTTTCAAAACATACAATTTGCCCAGATTCATGATCAAATTAGTATTTTTTAGTCAACAACATATGAGTTTTTGTTGAAATATAAAATAGGATTCAAATTGCAACAGCTAGTTTATTTAATAGAATAAGAAATAGTGCCTTATAATTAATATTAATAGAGAATAGTGCATTCCAACAGCTAGATTTTTTACCTTGTTACTATAAATAGAGACACATGTAAAGCTGAAAAATAAGATTGCAAATACAATTTATTTTCTTAATCTCTTCTCTCTTATTTTACAAAAATAACAGTTTTCATATCAACTAAGGGAAAAGAACAATGATTAAAACGGTGTTTTTTTTTTAAAAAAAAATTTCACTTGTGTAATGGTTAAATTATTAATCTTTATCTTCTTATCTTTTTATATATTGTTCTGCATTGCACAGACTGTAGAATTGAGGGTTTCAATGCATTGTATTGGTTGTGCGAGAAAAGTGGAGAAGCACATTTCAAAGATGGAAGGTACCATGTGTCCCCTGTTTCTTTACTTGATCAAAATTTTGATAAATAGTATTTCAGACAATTTCGCAAAATTATTAAATAAATCAGAAAAATTACTACTTTGCATTCACTTTTTATCATTTTTCGGATAAAAAGATAATATAGTGATTTTCGCTATATGATTTGAGGTCATCACGATTCTCAGTTATTATATTATTAAATTGAAATAATTAGGCTTATACAAAGAAACTCCTAGCATCAGTAGCATGCATGTAAATGGAATCAGGAGCGGTTTGATATAGGCATCGGCCAAATTCGGTCTGATTATATGTTATCGCCGTCCGATTAGCATCAAGATTCACACAAATAACTTTAAAAGTAATGTAGAACAAGTACGCATGAATCTCGATGCAAATCAGACGGTTCCGACTGGACATCAGGTTGCATGTAAAAAGGTCTTGCTGAAAAAAAAAACAATGTCAAACACAGTTAGCTTTTTAAAACTAATATTCCTATACAAACACAAATTAATGTGCATGTATATATAATGCTAAATATGTTGTCCTATTTTACACAGGAGTGACTTCCTTTGAAGTAGACTTAGAAAACAAGAAGGTGGTCGTTACTGGAGAGATAACTCCTGGAGAGGTACTGGAGAGCATCTCCAAGGTGATGAAGTTTGCTGAGCTCTTGGTGGCTTCTAAACCAGCAATGAATGAAGTCACTGATGTCAATCATCAATTGATCAGCTTGTAATTGCACTAGAAATCTTGATTGATGTTTAAATTTGTTTATGTTTGAATTGCGTTATGTGGGCTTGGTTTCTTTCTGATTGTATGGAATTTATTGGAAAGAACCAAGGCATATTCGGCCCATCCATTTCATATAAGATAGCCCAATATTTAATTTACTATGCGTTATGTGGACTTGCGAAACAGAAATTCTGACTTGAGTTTTAGTGCCCGGTTGTCAAGCATTACTAATTTACTATTAAAGAAGAGATGCTGAGATATATATATATATCATGTCATTTAATGCGGAAAGGCAATCTCCTCATATCCAAGCCACATCATTTGGCAGCTGGTGAGCTGGCCACTTAAATGTAAAATGCTTAAAATATTTAGCAGAACAAGTTTTTTATTTTTTTGTGAACGGTAACGGACACACCTTTCAGACTAAACAGCTATGCTTGACTTTTATCAATGAGTTGAGGAGACTTGCTATTTGAGAATTCATTTTTGTTTTACTTATATGAAATAATCTTTTTTTACTAATGATGGTACGCATATAAAATTATCACATTTTAATATATATATATAGAGTTTGGCTACGGTACTTCACGAAGTAAAGCGAGTATTTTACTTCATGTCTATATCTTCAATTTCAAAGTTTAAAACATCGATCCGAACCGTTCAAGTTGATCTCCATATTAAATTGTACTTGGACACCAAACTTTACAATTTTTTGAAACTTTTTACTATTTTTTTGGAATTTTTAAAATCACTGATTTTTTATGATCTACGATTTTTTGAAAAACAGTAATTTTAAATTTTTTCCAAAAAATTGTAAAAATTTCAAAAAATTGTAAAATTTGGTATCCAAGCACAATTTAATATAGAGATCAACTTGAACGGTTCAGATCGACGTTTTGAACTTTGAAATTGAAGATATAGACGTGAAGTAAAACACTCATTTTACTTCGCGAAGTACCGTAGCCCAACTATATATGTGTGTGTGTGTGTGTGTGTGTTGTGTGTGTTTTTTCTTTATTTTTCTTCTTCTTTCACAGCATTAAATAAATGAAATATCTAATAATTTCTTTATGGAATGAGACTATGGTAATATGCATATTACGGATCAATATGTGTTATGGATCCATATCTATATTTTTCAAGTTCAAACAATCAATATAAACCGTTAAACATGATCTTCATATGTAATTGTATTTATATACCAAATTACACAATTTTTAGATTTTTTTTGCTATTTTTTAGATAGATAGAGAATTAATACTTTCGGATAGTTCAATTTTTTTATATTAAAATGTAGTACAAAAATGTAAAATTTGATCTTTAACTATATTTTCATATGGACGTCATGTTAAAGAGTTATCGAATGTTTAAAATTTGAGAATAAACATATATATATATATCTATAATATATACAGGTCGGTCTGTAGTATGCATATTATATATTATAGTCTGACTCTTTATTTGTCTCCATTCAAGGGAGGATCTTAATGCAACTCAAAAGATGCTTAGTCATTCTTATGATTTTGAAAAAAATAATTATATATACTGAAACTTGGCCTGTGTAGTTTTTACACAGCCTGTCCCATGCAAGAAAAAAAGAGGAGGGTTGTGATAGGCGTGGCGAGCTAACGTAAAATATGGTCTTTTTATGGAAATGAAATCCTTACGAAGACTACAGTTGGATTTCATTTCTAGATTACCTCAACTTGTTTGGGACTAAAGACTTTGTTGTTGTTGTTGTAATTATATATACTAAAATTAATTGAATTTTTTCTTTTAACTTTTATATAGTCCAGTCTTCTCATAAAATATCAAATGTGTGCTTATAGTCTAGTGACTTGAATTCCACATTATAGTTTTGAAAACTTGTGTTCAATTCTCATCTAATACAAATTAATATTTTTGCATTTTATGTTTCTAATCTCCTATCTAAATTTTCTAGTTATATCATGTTTTCATCTTAAACAAAATATAGTTTGTAAGTTGTAACGGTTCTTGATATGTGTGTGCATCACTTCAGAACCTCATATCTAAATTTTCTAGTTAGGGCGATTTCATCTTAAACAAAATATAGTTTGAATTAACGGTTCTTGATATGTGTGCATCACTTCGGTTATACCAGCATGCATGGCTGCATGGGGCAGTTGAAGGAAAAGTGGATTAGCACTTTATTCTATTTTAAACCACTACAACAAAAAGGGACTTCAGTGACTGATTAGGACGCCGGTTGCTGATGACTCCAAATTTTTTTTTATAAAAATAAAAATAAAGTGTTTTGGCGACGAACCTTTCAGCAACCGGCGCCCACACCCTTCAGAGACCAATTTGGCTCGGTCGCTGAAGAGTATCCTTAAAAAATCCCTGCCTCTTTCTTCTCTCTCCCGCGTTTTTGGTGTAGCGGAAAATAAACACAGAGCCCCGCTGCCGGCCGACCCCCGGCCACCCCGACCTCTCCTCTCTCTCACTCTCTCTCTCTCTCTCTAGCCGACACTGCCACTGCCGCCTGATCCCCGGCTGCCCGACCCCACTGTGACGAGCAAATGGCTTCAGGTAGTTGTTTGTTCTAGATTTGCATTTGGTATGTAGATCTCCATTTTACCGAGTATTGATATTTCTTTTTCGGTATTTTTGGAAATCACAGATGATATTCTTTCTTCGTACAAAAATCTAGGTGCCTTAAGATCTTGATTGTAATAATTTTTATATCTAAATGCTTTGGTGTTGAGGGAGTTGAATCTAATTTTTTTAATCTTACAGGCGGATATGATTTGCTTGGTCGTACAAAGGATCAAATCAGAACAACTGAGCAAGTCAATGCTGCTATGGCTACTTGTCAGGCACTAAAGCTTGATGCCCTTGTAATTATTGGAGGTATATCCTTACAAAAAATTCAATTATGTTTGATGATGTTTATGCAGTACTTTAGATATTTCATGTTTACGTCGTTTTGTGAATTGCTTGGTACATTATGTACCAATTAAATTGCTTGTGAATTTCTTTCAAATTGCTTGGTACATTTCGTACCAATTGGGGAAAAGAAAAATACCAAAAAAAAAATTACCCTTCTGCGATCGATTTTGGGCCCATCAGCGACGCCCAATCGGTCTCTGATGGGCTTCAACCACGTCAGCATATAGCATCAACGACTGATCTCATCGGTCGCTGTAGGGACATATGTGACCGATTTTTAACTCTTCAGTGACCGGTGACGTCAGCGGGGAGGGCATCAGCGACGGAGCAACTGCGACCGATTTTGGGCATTTGCGACCGGCGCATTACCCTTCTGTGACCGATTTGGCCGGTCACAGAAGGGTTTCTGTGATGTAGTGAACCAAATCAAGATAGAGAGGAGTCCAGTTAGTATGATATCAGTGTCATTTTAGTCTATATGACACTAACTCCAAAATTTATCGAATTAACTTCAAACGACAAATCTAAACAGTTCAAACCTATCTACTGCATTAGTTGTGCGTTTACATACAAAATTTATAATTTTTCGAATTTATTTAGTATCAAGTCACGGTCAAATGTGGAGTTTTAAAGTTATTTAATGCATTCATTTTTCAACATTTTTTACCGCTTGACTTGGTGCTAAAATAATTCATAAATATATAAAGTTTGCATGTAAACACATCACTCTACAATAAACCAATTTGGATTCATCATTTGAAGTTTATTCAATAATCTTTGTAATTATTGTCATATGACATCGATATCATACTAGTCAAACTCGGAATAGAGTACAATAATCTCAAGAATTTTACTCATGAAAATTAATAAGGTAAAGTTAATCTGGTAACATAGTCCACTTTTGTGTTTTTTTTGTCCTGGATAAAGTGTTGGGAAAAAAACAGAGAGAGAAATATCTGTATAAGTTTGTGAATGATGAGTAGAATTAGAGTGTTCTTAAGTTCATCACATTTTTTAGTAAATTTAATTTTAAATTTTATCGGATTAGTTTTAAATGATGATTCTGAACTGTTGAAATCATCTATCTTACGAGTGATATATGTGTCTACACGAAAATTTTAAAATTTCAAATTAATTTTACATAGAGTCAGGTGGTAAAAAAATGTTCAAAAAATAAATACATTAAAATTAATTTATAAACCTTCTAATTTTGACCACTTGGCTTTTATACAATTTTAAATTTAAATTTTTTGCATGCAGACGCCACTTGTACGATAGATGAGTTTCAACAGTTCAGATTCATTCAAAGCCAATCCGATAAATTTTAAAATTGAATTTACAAAGAAGCTTGATGAACTTAAGAACACCCTAGTTCTACTCGCGAATGATTCAATGAAATGGATCTACATCAAAGAAATTAAATACAGTTATCGTAGAAATAATAAAAAAAAATTAGAGCATCTTCATTTCTAAAATTAATTAGAAATTATCACATTATATTAAAAATAAAAAAATAATTCATACCAATGTGGAAATTAAAAAATAATTTCTTTTAAAAAACTTGTTAATGATGAAATTCTTATACATTCTGATATAAAAAAATTGTCAGATAAAATTCGAAATTATAATAAAAAAATTTCAATGTAAATGCTCTACTCGCTTGTATTATAAATTAGTAAATATACTAAGAAATAGAATGGTCTATTTACCAGATAATAGACAGAGATGTGTAGTCAAGAAAGAGCAAAGATGAAATCTATCATTGAAAATGAAAAGTGAAAACGAATGCATTGAATTTTCATTTAATTGCATGAAAATTGAAGCTTTAAGAGTTTAGATTGAATTTATAGTGGAATAATAATTTCCAATTAGATGCGCAAATTGAATATGACAGGGACAATTTTGGACCAGATGCAGGTTATGTTAGATTCACACTTAACATCGATCAATGTCAGAATCTGGGATGTTTCAACAAGTGGATATGATATGACATGATGAGTAAGGCTATGGTACTTCGGCTAGTGTACTATGGCTAGTGTACTACGGCTCAATATGGTACTTTTTAAAATCCTAACGGTCGATCCGAACCGTTCAATGTGATATCCATATGAATATGTACTTGCAAACTAAATTTTATATTTTTTCGAATTTTTTTACTATTTTTTTAAATAGGTAGAATTTTCAGTGTTTTATACAAATTCTGGACCATCAAAATTCTACTTATCTAAAAAAATAGTAAAAAATTTGAAAAAAATATAAAATTTAGTTTGCAAGTACATATTCATATGGATATCACATTGAACGGTTCGGATCGACCATTAAGATTTTAAAAAGTACCATATTGAGCCGTAGTACACTAGCCATAGTACACTAGCCGAAGTACCATAGCCTCACTCTGACATGATATATATATATATATATATATCGCCACCTCGCTCATGATTCACACGTGCTGAGTACATAATAACAAAATTAATTAGCTCTTGATGAAATTTAAAGGATGATAACATATATATATATATAGAACCATGCAAGATACGGCACTGATTTTGGCCATCAAATATGTTGTACAATTTTTAAGGCTCCGGTTTATGTTTATTAGGATATTTTTCTTAGTGGGATTTTTTTTTTTGAGAAAAGTGGTATATACCACCTGTTTCATTAGAAACGAATTGGTCCATACAGAAGTGTCTAAAGGCAAGTACAATATAGCAACAGCTAATTAACAAAATAACAAAATCTCACAAGCTGTGAAGCAGCTAAGAGATATCTAAGTAAGCATAAGGTTAAAGTTTGCTAAGCATACATCATGCTAAAAAGAATATAGTAAGAACATCATACAAAAAAACAATAAGGGTTGAAGTAGTTCATTAGAGGGAATTAAGAAGCAGCAGAGGAAGAGCTGGTATGGGTAATGAGGTCAGAAGAATGGAAAAAGGCAGCGTCAATAGCATCATATCCAGCTGTCTCTTAGAAAGTCAGAGAGGTCTGACCCTTCTAACCCAAGACATGGTTCTTCCTCTGAATCCCAAGTGTCGTTTTCCGCTTCCGATGTATCTGTCTCCAAGATGATTATAATATTGCCTGCCTGAGACAAATGTGTAACATCCATAGGTAGAACCAAAGTTAATTTAAAAAAAAACTTATCGGAATTAGATTTACACCAAAAAGAAGTTAAAGAGATAATTTGAGAGTCTAATGAAGCAACAGATGGTATTATAACATTTTTAAAACATACTTTATTTCTAGCTAACCACACTATCCAAATAGTAGCTGCTCTAATTAGTTTTATTAATAGACAATCCTTAAGAGGGATCCATGCATCTAACAACCACAAATCATTTATGGTATCACAATTAAAGACAAAATTATTATGATTAGCTATCCAATTCCACAGTGATGAAATAAGAGGGCAGGTGACAAAGAGGTGGTCAATGGTTTCTAATGAATCACAAAAATGGCAGGTTTGATTTCATTCCAGCCCTTTTTAGCCAAATTATCTTTGGTTAAAATTTTGCCCTCCTTAACTAACCACATGAAGATCTTAATCTTAAGGGGTATTTTTGATTTCCAAATGGTAGTATGTGATTTATCTTTGAAAACGTGATCATTAAGGGTATGTTTGATTGCAAAACAAGAATAGTTAGAATAGCCAAATTAAGAATAGTTATTGTTTGTCTTATTAAAATAGCTAAATCTCAAAACTCTTAGAACTAGCCTATTCTAATAAGATAAAAATGTTGGATTCACTATTCTAGATATTCTAACCCAACCAAACACCAAATAGGCTTTTCCGAATAGCCTAACTCCAAAAATAACATATTCTCAATCCAACCAAACATACCCTGAATGAACGAAAGGGGTAGTGGGGGAGATCGCGAGCATAATTACATCTGACATTTTGACCAATATAGATTATATTAGTTGCTCCATAAACAAAAATTTTGAGGAAGTGAGTTGTGTGTATAAAGTGAGAGCAGGAGTGAGTTGCGTGTATAAAATGAGAGCGTGTATTTTGAGAAAGTGAGAGCGAAAGTGAGTTGCGTGTATAAAATTAGCTATTTTTTCATTTCTAATTTGAGGTGTAGCGAAAATGAACTATATATATATTGCACGTCTCTTCTATTTTCTTTTTGTTTCTTTTCAGTCGAATAGTTAGCAATTCCATTAACAAAAATTTATAGTTAGAACTTAATTAGGTGATATTGAATAATAATGTACCTCCAAGCTGTATAATTTTATAATAAAAGAGTGTGGTTACTGTACTATTGATTGAGTAGCATATATCAGATTGTACTAGATTCATATTTTCATTTTCAAAATTCAAAAAATCGATCTAAACCTTACAATATGGTCTCCATATGAAAATGTACCTAGTGGCCAAATTTTACATTTATTTTAAAATCTTTTACTATTTTTTGAATAGGTAGAAAATCATATTTTTGGATAGCGCAGAATCTTCACATCAAGAGATTTTCTACTTATCTAAAAA
This sequence comes from Carex kokanica, assembly GCA_025461125.1. NCBI lineage: Eukaryota > Viridiplantae > Streptophyta > Magnoliopsida > Poales > Cyperaceae > Carex > Carex kokanica. Next base: position 859,304 of record JAJGRX010000866.1, on the reverse strand, counting down.
ATTATAAAATTTAGCATGAAAGTACATTTTCATACGAAGATTATATTAAGCAATTGGGATGAACTCTTTATAATTTGATAGAAATGTAAATTCATAGTACAGACCGATGCAGACTATGCATAGTACCGTAGCCTTACTCATAATAAAATATGAGGTTAATAAATTAATTTTTATTATATTTTCACCAAAAAATAATTAATTTTCTCGGTATTGTTATCCACTATTTCTTGCTAAACATGCCTCCTAGTGATTAAAAATTATGGCCCACACCACCCAGATGACCTCAGTAAGGCTAAGGCAGAGAAAATATATATATAATAGAAAAAGAGGAGGGTTCAAATGTATCATGATTTTGTGCTCCAATATGTTCCACATCTTTTATTTCTGTTTTCAAAGTCCGAATAATCGATCTGAACTGCTCAACATGATCTTTATAATAAAATATTCTTGGAGACCAAATTTTATATTTTTTAGAATTTTTTTTACTATTTTTTTACATAGGTAAAATATCACTTTATCGGATGTTCCATAATCTCCTTAAAAAGTGATTTTGTACCTATCTAAAAAAATAGTAAAAAAATTCTAAAAATATAAAATTTGGTCTTCAAGCATATTTTATTATGAAGATCATGTTGAGCAGTTCGGATCGACTGTTCGGATTTTGAAAATAGAGATAAAAAATATGGAACATAGCAATGTATTAAAATTCGGTTCATTCGGCCGAATATTCGTATTCGGTTGGAATCCGAATGGAAAATCAATATTCGGTTTAATATTCGGTTTCGAATATTCGGCCGCATATTCGGCCGTATATTTTTTTCCGCATATAATATATTCAGTATTCGGTTCAATATTCGGTTCAATATTCGGTTCAGTATTCGGTTTTGAATTTATGCTTGTATTCTTAAAACACTTGTTTGTACCATGGGCTGTTGGCTGTGCTTGTATTCAAGCAGTAACGTCGCTTCATATGCGGATTCCATTGATCTCAAAGCAGCAGGATATTAATTTGCATAACTATTAATATTAATTCTTATTTGAAAATCTGAATATATAAATCCGAATAAAAATCCGTATATTCGGCCGAATACCGTATATACGGTATGCAGTGGCCTTCCGCATACCGAATGAGAACCGAATATTAATACACTGGAACATAGTGAAGCACAAAAATCATGGTGCATTTAACCCTCTCATAAAAAAAAAACATATTACCGACTAATAATTGAAATGGAAAATTGGAAATCAATTAGTTGGGACATCAATTTATTATGGCGACGAAAAAGGTGTGTTTTGGAAGTATTAGGATGATAATGATTTCAAATATTAAATGGCAACCACTTACCCTAACCCGGAGACTTTTTTGTATGCTAAAATTAAATGCCTCAGTCTCTTTTATGTGGCCCATATTAAGTCCACTTTGCTGTGGCATCTATGTTCTTTTTTGGCAGTTTAAAGCCACATGTATTTATGTGTTTTTGTGTGCTTTATATAATTTTGTTCCAAACAAGTACACAATATTTTGTTGAAAAATAAATAAATTTATTTGTATTTGTTGTTTATTATATGATCATTTCAAGTAGTTAATTAATTATTAAGACAATTTTATTGCAAATTGATTGCAATTATTGTATGAATTTCATTGATATAAGATTTCTCCAAATAAAATAATAAACATAACTAATTTAATACCTCATATGCTCATCATGCTCTTCGGATCCAATATAATATCAATAGTTTCAAAGTTGTTGTAATATAAATTTATTAATATATAAACAGGGGTGGATCTAAAATCTAATTAGAGGTGATTAAGTCATTGCTACAAAATTAAAAATGAACAGTTCTGTTCTATATATTTCATAATTTTTTATAAGTACCTGTACCTTTCAGCTTTTTTTTATAAAATAAAATTACATTACATTAACTTATATATTCAGCATCTTAATTTTCTAGTTCAATCTCTGTATATAAGAATTACAAGAAATGACTTTTATATATATATATATATATATAGTTGATGCACACTTCTTGTTGCAGAGAAGATCAATACTACAAAACAGTCCAAAAGTATCCTTTTTAACATTGCTTTTGTAGAAAGGCCAGCACAAGTTGTATTTGACTATCACATTTTCTAAGAAATTAATTAACAACTTGTGATCATAATCAGCCAACCTTATAAATGTGTTCTTATCTCCTACAACCAAAAACCAATACACACCTTTTTCTTTTTCTAAAACAAAATAAAGCACAAATAAATTAATGGCCTTGTACAAGAATACAAAGATCATAGGAAAAGGAGAACAAACCATAGTACTGTCCCATGGATTTGGAGCTAGCCAACATTTATGGGACAACATGCTCTCTTTCCTCCAAGAGAGGTACCAATTGGTGCTCTTTGATTGGGATTTCTCTAACAAGGCTATAGAGACCTCAAACTACACCTTGGAGTTTCTCTCTCAGATTCTTATCTCTTTACTTGATGACTTGAAAGTGCAAAAGGTCATATTTGTTGGCCACTCCATGGCTGGAATGATCGGTTGCATTGCTTCGACCCGACGCCCTGATTTGTTCATCCACCTTTTGCTCCTTGGTGCATCTCCTAGGTGAGAACTCATATATTGATATAGAGAATTCATATATTGATATAGTATTTGCAACATATAAATACCATGCAGTGACATATATAGCTAGTGAATTTTCACAAAATCATTATAATGGATTTTTTTTGCATATTTTATTAATAATTATTTAATCTTGTTTGCTTTCTTCCAAAGAACTGGGCATGTTATATATAGATTTGCATCTATTATAAATATATTATTGTTTCCTCTATAGGCATGTCATTCTTGAATATTGCATGTATTTTGAAAATTTCACAAAATCAATACGCAACGGTACGTAATTATATATCTCCCAATAAAGAAAGTATGAGAATATGAGATTATCCAGCTTATATGTGAAGTTATGAACAAATAGAGCCTAGGTAGAGGCTATTATTTGAAAAATGATTAATCTATATTTTGTGAGTAATTTATAGAGGTTGATATAGTTTGGATAAAAGTTAAAAGTAAGATGATTATAAGTAGATAAAACGAAATTATATAAACTAAAAGTTTGATAAAGATAGAGATAGAGTAACTTAAATTTTTTTGGATAATTCTAGCATGTATCAAACATTTATGGTACATCCACTTGATATCCTAAAAATTATTGCACAAATTTTTAAACAAAATTGTAGATGTGTTTTTAATTATTTAAAATTTGATTGGTCATTCATATCATCAAGCCATTTGAAACTCTATCATTAGAAATTGTAAAAAAATTTATGAGACTGAACCTTATTAAAATCCATGCAAATTTATACAGTTTTCTAATTAAACAATAGTTCTCCACCTATCAAATGGATGTATACTTGAATTTTAGTTTTCTAATTAAACTTATTTCATCCTTATAAATTAATTAATCCGGTATTCTTTATTTTTTGAGCATTAGATGCAGTTTATGCAGATAAAGTCAGGTCCATATTTTACTGGTAAATTGGCAAATGTCAATTGTCTGCTGATGGGCCCACCATCTATATGAAAAAAATATCTTTACAAAAGATTAAATATATGATAGTGTATTAATATAATTAGGAACGACTAGAAGCTTTGAAATTTTTTGTACTAGTGCCAAATATAAGAAATTCTACATATAAACTATATGTACAATTAATTAGGCTACATCACTTCTCAATTGTTAATTTGTTTCCATGGTATTTCTAAATTAATAGACAATTAAAGGGATTTCTGAATTTTTTTTGAATTTTTTTTCGAATTAGCTGTGAATTATTCGCAAATTATTTAATATTTTTTTCTTTCTTAAAAGTTCAGAATTTTAATATATTTATCTGCATTAAAAAAGGAATTTATTTCTAAATTGTAAATTGACATGTTGCTGCACTGATCAAAATTCAATAGTTAATACACTATTGTGTTCACAGAAGAACCCAAGTCAAGTAAAACAAATTATAGCTTTTGTTCAGAAGTCTATAGCCGCCATGAAAGATATACTATAATAAATGCACTATTCATGCTTCACCAAAACAAAGTTCCAGTGAAAATAAATGTCGTTTTCTCTAAATAAATTTCTGTCAGAAAAGCGAAATGGATCTGTTCAATGACTTGCATAAATAGCTAGGGAAGATAAATTTTAGAATAATCTGTGAAACATCTTAATTAATTTATGCTTGAATTATTTTTGTGCCTCAGTATTTGTCAAATAAAAGAAAAAATATATTTTGTTGTGTTATTGACTCAGCAACAATCTAAGTATATATATATATATACACACACTTTTGCACATCAATCCTTCATTAATAAATAATAAAAAAAGCTGAACCAAAATGAAGACTCAGAAAGTTTTATGAATTATGTAAACCTTGTGTGCTAGGTACTTGAACTCAGACGATTACGAAGGAGGGTTCGAAAGAGGCGACATAGAAAAGATGCTGCCCCAAATCACCTCTGATTTTCATATGTGGGCACAGAACATGATTTCGCGGATTGTCGGCGTAGATGATCATGCTTCGATAGAAAAACTATCGAGAAGCTTTCTTGCAATGAGGCCAGAGGTGGCGCAATCACTTGCATCAGACATTTTTCTCAAGGACCGAAGAGATGTGCTCGAAAAAGTGGAGGTACCTTGCACAATTATCGGGACATCGAAAGATTTTGCGGTACCAGTAGCAGTTGGTCGGTACATGCAGAGCAAGATAAAAGGAGAAACTACATTGGAGATAATAGATGCTGAGGGGCATTGTCCATCCATGACTGCACACCACAAACTCATTGAAGTTTTTGAGAGGGTTCTTTCCTCAAAAATTATGATAAAAGATGCCAAAAACATAGCTATGGAAGTTAATGGCAGTATCACTCCACCTTATTTATCCTCCTGATAGTGGCCAACTATATATATAATAAATATTGTCTAGCTTTCCTTCGGATGATTATGTGATGTGTCTAGTTGATATCCTCTGTTTCTATAAGGGAATTGTGTGAAATTTACCATCTCTGTTTATATTACTTGTACATGTAAAAGGTAGAACTTCACTATTTTAGGATGATCCACAATATTTAGATCAGGTAATTTTCTATCTATCTAAAAAACAGTAATTTTTTAGAAAAAAATAAAAAATTTGATCTGTAAGTATACTTTTTATATGAAAAATCATATTAAGCAATTTAAATTCAGCAATGAATTATTTAATATTGTGCTTTCCTATGACTGGTGTAATAAATAATATAACATAATCTTTGAAGGCTAGTTTAAGCCACACAAATATATATCTTCGATCCATTGAGGACAGAAAGAGTTTCAGAAATAATATTTTGCAATTTATGGTGAAACAGGACACAATAAATATATATTGTTTGTTGGATGAAATGAGTGTCAAAGTTTTTTAAATAAAAAATAATATATGGCTTGGATTATACTTTGGAATTCAAAATATAATGAACTAAATTATTTGCTAACAACGTTTTACTTGGCTAATAAATTACAAATATATATATATATTTGCTGGTTAATTGCGTCCTTGCCCAGGGTCTGACCTATGGCTATAAATAATTCTACCTATAAAATATATTTACTATTATCTATTTAAAGCCAAACATGATAATTTCAGACAAAAACCATGTTCATCCAGGTTGATGGCTGAGACAAGACCACATTTTCTTGGTCAAAATAGGAAAATGAACGCCTCATCTCACACCAGTACAGTCAACTTTGTCATGCGCCAAAAAATTAAGGAGATAGCCATTGTCAAAAAAAATTTCAAAAGATATCCTACTTTAATTAATTGTAGTAGACAGGTCAATTGGCATAAGGTGAGATTTTCATTTTTTATTCTTCCAGAAGAAAACTTCAGGGGAAGTTAAATTTTAGAAGCTTAAATTATTCCTAATAATGAAACTAAAGAACAAACAACAAAACTTAACAGAGTACTCAACTGTAATAACCCTATATATATATATAACAAAAATGAAGTGATCGTCATATTGGATTGTGCTTGTCTGTTTGACTAGATTTGTAAAATATATATTTGTTGAATTTTACAGTTTCTTGTCTTGAGATATGATGCAGGTTCATGAAAAATATAAAGTTTCAATATATATATCAAGAATGCATGCACAAATGCTACATATCAAGGATGTGCTGCAATGAACTAAAGAATGAACTAAGAAGACTTAGCTCAAGATTAGTATTAATTAGAAATCTTTGAAATTGGTAAAATATGTTTGAGATTGAGGTAATTTACATAAATCGTTACAACGGTTACCATAGGGTTACAATGGAATAATTCATATGCCAAATACACAGTGTAATCGATTTATTTCGTTACAACGGTCAATTAAACGTTACAACGGAATAAATCAATTTCAGATCCCAAAACTTCCAGAGAGTTCCGTTGTAGCAACCGTTGTAACGCCTTGACAAGCGTTATGGTTTCCAGCGCAGCCAAACCTATTAACTGAGGCTAACCGTTGCAACGGTTGACGCCAGTTACCAAGTTTTGTTTCTCTATCTATAAATATAAGCAAAATCTAAGTTTGAGGTAACAATTTAGCTGCCCCCAATTGCAATATTTCGTATTCTTTTCAGATCTAGAATTACTCATTATTGCTTGTGCACAAAACTTCAATATCTATACAACAATCTCAAGCATACTCCACCAAACGCAATCTTGTGTAAGAATTAGAGTGATTTGTACGAGATTTATTATTTGTTTCAATCACTTGAGCCTTTAGTGCTCATGAGCCAGTTCCGTGCTCGGGCCGTGTGACTTTCTGGAGTTTGTAAGGGCTCACCGGTTCCACCTTATACCTCTTTCTCATTGGGTAAAGAAAGACGCGCCATCAAGAAGGTCGCAAAACCCCGGAGACGTAAGCGTTAGTGCCGAACTCCGTAAACAACTCTTGTGTCAAATATCTCTTAACTCTTCTATTTACTTTACGTACACTTGATTTATTTAAGTTTTCTTATTTCTGCTAAGAATAACTTACGTACTCGTTAGATATATATATTGGTGGTGAATATTAAATTACTTAAGTATTAAAATTTAAAATGTTCCATATTCACCCCTTTCTAGATGCTGTTAGGGACCAACAAGCCATGCATTTTACAGTCAAGTCAGGTAGTGCGTAACCACCTTGTATATTAAAATTTAATTTAATTTTCTTTTAAAAGTTTATATATATTTCAGTCTCACTCATAAAATGTTAAATGCATGTTTGTAACTTAGTGATTAGAATTTTAATGTGTTTTGAATGCTTGAGATCAAATTCTAACTATGATATATACATTTTATGTTTTATTCTCCCAATCTATATTTTCTTATTCCGTCCCTATTTCTTTGAATATGATTACTAAATTTTTTTAGTACAAGCATACTGTTGAAAAAAAAAAAAACCCTCTTCACTGTAGAACACAGGGAACTACTAACATACTGCCACTTTGATTACTGGTAATGACAGATACCAAAACAAAAGCTCTTTAATTTTCTAAGAGGGTTATTTTCTCACAAAAAAGAAAATGACAGATACCAAAACTAGAGATAAGTTAATCAGTAACTGTTAATGGCATTGTCAACAACATCACTATAACTCACTTTACATGACCAGCTAATTGGTGCTTGTTTCCAGTATCTCTGCACAAATTTAAGCTCTTTCTGTATGCAATTTAATTGTATGGCCAAGGATGAGAAATTGAAGCTCTTTCTTACTGTATGCAATTTATCAAGCGAAGTATTCTTCTTCTTTTTTCAATTTTTATTTTATTTTAATTACTTCAGAGTTTATAATTGAGTTTTATTATAAGAAAAAATTTCATCCCATATATAACAGCCACATACATTAATAAATGTTAAATTATAGAATTTCTATGGGCCACATATTAAAAGGACTGACTGAATTGGGTCTATTTCATGTTTGAAAATTAATGATAATATTTTTTTTCCTATTTAGAATTGATATACCGGAGAAATTTCCTTGATTCAATCTATTTGCATCTATCTGCATGTATTAACCCATGTTGTATGGATACGGGTATGGGTATCGTATCGGATACGATACAGATACGGATACGGCGATACGGCAATTTTCAAAAAATGGAGAATACGATACGTCTATTATGAGTAGAACTAGGGTGTTCCTAAGCTCACCAAGCCCTTCCGTGAGCACGACTCTAAAACCTATCGAATTGATTTCAAACGACATTTTCAAACCGTTAGATGTTCAATCTATATTAAAATGTGCTTGGAGACCAAATTTTACATTTTTTGGAATTTTTTTACTATTTATTAAGATGGTTTGAAAATCGTTGTTTTCCAGTGGTGCAGAATTTTAATAAAAACAGCGAATTTCAAACCATCTTAATAAATAGTAAAAAAATTCCAAAAAATATAAAATTTTGGTCTCCAAGCACATTTTAATATAGATTGAACATCTAACGGTTTGAAAATATCGTTTGAAGTCAATTCGATAGGTTTTAGAGTCGAGCTCACGGAGGGCTTGGTGAGCTTAGGAACACTCTAGTTCTACTCCGTCTATTATATATATATTATTTTTTATTATTTATATATTGTATTTAGATAATCATAAAAATTCTAATTAAGAGCTCAAACTATAAAAAATTAAAGGCTTAATCTAATAATAGATTAAATACTATAGTTATATCATAAGTGAAACTGTGGCAGAGTGGTTAAAGGTTTTGGTCCTCTTGGGAGAGGTCCCAAGTTCGAATCCCGCAGGCACAAAAAAAAACACATTTGCGCCGGTGTATGCGCGGCTCACGGGTGCGGGCCCGGTTCACGGTCGCGGCTCGGGTGCGGGTGCGGTTCACGAGCGCTATGGGTTCGGTGCGGGCCCGGTTCACGGTCGCGGCTCACGGGTGCGGGCACGGTTCACGAGCGCTATGGGTTCGACCCGACCGTATCCACACGTATCCCGCCGTATCTGTGAGTTTAACGAAGTATCGGCGACCGTATCGACTAATTAAGAATACGCCACATAAACGGATAAGCCAGCTAGCGTATCAGATACGTATCGGCGTTATATCATATGTGTATCCGTATCTGATATGTGTCCGATATGAGTACGAAGTTCAATCTGAGGTATGCGAGTAACATAGGTATTAACTAATAATATGTAGCTTTCTCAATGGATGAGTTAGCATCAGTTATGCTATTATCCACTATTTACTTGTCGAGTGAGGCTATGGTGCTATGCATAGCACGGATGGCTAGTGTACTACGGCTCAATATGGTACTTTTTAAAATCCTAACGGTCGATCCGACCGTTCAATGTGATAACCATATGAATATGTACTTGCAAACTAAATTTTATATTTTTTCGAATTTTTTTACTGTTTTTTCAGATATGTAGAATTTTGATGGTCCAAAATTTTCAAAAAACACTGATTTTTCTACCTATCTAAAAAAATAGTAAAAAAATTCGAAAAAATATAAAATTTAATTTGCAAGTACATCTTCATATGGATATCACATTGAACGGTCGGATCGACCGTTAGGATTTTAAAAAGTACCATATTGAGCCGTAGTACACTAGCCATTGGTGCTATGCATAGCACCATAGCCTCACTCCTACTTGTTAGAATGTGTACATGGGAGTGTAAATAAATGCTTTGTCAGTATTGGGCCATATGCTTCCAAATTGATAGGTTAAGTTTGGTCGGCTTTTGTATAAATGGTTGTAGTTAATAGTCTCTGATTGCTGGTAGCTTCTGCTGTCATTTTGAATTGTCTAATCATTGTTTTGTTCTTGTTATTAGGTCGGCAACTCAGCTTATAGAATCAACAAAAAAAAAAAAAAAAAACTCAGGTTACAGGAAATTTATGGTTGTTGAACTTGTCTAAGGAGCTTCGTATCTTTCTTGGAAAATATCTGTGTCTATGGGTGTTGATCGGTTCAGTTCGGTTGAAACCGAATCAAACTAGGCAAACCAAAGTAATAATTTGGTTTCTAAAATAGAACTGAACCGAACCGATTTAGCATTGCAACCGAACCGAACCGAACCAAAGTTTTATTTCGGTTTATTCAGTTTGTTCGGTTCAAACCAAAATATATTAATTTTTTTATTTAAAGCAATTGATTTATAATAAACCGAATTATATTAAGAAATAAACCGGGTATTAAGAAATAAACCGAAGTATTTAAAGCAATTGATTAAGAAATAAACCGGAACGGTCCGAACCAAATTCATAATATATAAAAGTTCGGTCAGTTCGGTCATTTCGGTTTTAAAAATTTTCAAACCGAACCAAACCGAAATTATAATTCGGTATTGAAAAGTAAACCGAACCGAACCATTAAACCGAACAAACCGAACCGTTTGGTCCAAACTAATTCGGTTCGGTTCATAACCGACTAAACCGGACCCAATGAACACCCCTATCTGTGTCCCTAATTTTAGAAGAAACATATAAATGTAATTGCAAAAAAAGGAGGAATCTGAAACTGAGACAGTTTTATTTCGTAATCTTTTTGAGCTAAGTAGGAACAATTGAGATAAACTAAGCTTTGCAAAAAAGAAAGTGCTGGGGAAGTGAAATTTTACAAACTCAGATCATTTAAATTTAATAAATTGAAGAACCCACAACAAACCATAACAGACTAGCTCATTTAACAGAGTATTTGTTATAATAACCTACAAGTTAAAAAAAATAAACAAAAAAATATTTCTTTTGATAGTTCATTACAATAAATAAGACAAAATGGTAAAGCTATACTATACACCATCTTTTCATAACATACTAAAAAAAAGATGTAACTTGCACCACTGCTATACAAAGGGAGACTAAACTATCACTTGCTAGTTATATCGTTTCCAGATTTCTCTATTGCATCAGCAATTACATGCGCACATGCGGCCTTGTAAAGGGCCAGGTCAGCTTTTTGAAACAACAGTTGTGCTTTCTCTCTCTTCAATTTTGCAATTTTTGCTGCATGAATGGCTGCTGCAGATGCATCGTGCACCTTGAACTCAGACATATCAGGTTCCACTGGAAAACCCCTTGGAGATTGAAGAATGCCATGATGCCTTCTTGTTTTGACCAATTCTGTGCTGATTCCTGTTCTTGCCATATCTTTTGGAGATGAGATAATTAAGGGGCTATGCACACGAGGGGAGAAAGATTCCCATGATTTCTTTCCTGATGATATTACAAAAAATCAAATCAAAACAAAACATGAAGTAAGATACCAAGTAAAAGATCTTTTGGCAGCCTCTGCCAATTTCTCAAAAAAAAAAAAAAAAAAAAATACTAAGAAAAAGATGTATTTCTTCATGCCCTTGCAAAATCAGAAAAATTCCTACTCACAAGCATCCAAAAAAATTACAGACCCCTAAATAAAACAGAGGGACTTTTGGAGGGTCCAGTTCCAGTCAATGAGAACACAAATTTGGCTTAGGTCCTAACAAAAATGTAAACCACATGTTAACATGAGCACAGAAAAGCATACCAAAGGCATATAATACAGAATCAAGCTCTCTAGGTGAGGAGCAGCAGTGGGGCTCGCTTGTAAGGAACTTCTTGTGAGGCCGATGTTTGGCACCGTTGTTGACAAATTCAAGGCCACGAGGTTTCAAGCAAAATGCAAATGGAGAAGGCTTCTCTTTCTGTTTGACGCATGCCTTGTCAGAGAAATCATGTGGCAAGCTGGTACAGAGTCTGCTGGTAGACAGCTCCCATTCATGTAACTGCTTTTGATACACTTCCCATAATGGAGGCTGAATCAAAAGTACAAAAGAAACAGGTAACAGTCAAAAATTAGCCAGAAAATAGAAAATCAGAGATTTATTTCAAGTATATCAATACCACACCGGAATGTACCAGGTATGCCATGGTCATGTACTAAAGTTCAGCAATCAATGTGAATTAGAGTAACCACCCAGTAGCAAGAAATATATATATATATGATTGAAAAAAGAACCTGAAATTGCCGAATTAAAGGCAACCCAGTCTTCTGCCTCTTGCAACGCCAGTATTCATAAACATCATTAATAAAATCTCTGCATTCATGTTTACTTGCAATATCCTCTAATTCAACTGCACTTAATTCATCAGACTTCTTTATATATGCAAGTTTCTCGAATGAATCCAGTATCTGCTCAAAAATATCTTCACTAAATGCATCACCATTGTAGTTTTTTAACCACTCTTCATCAGAACTGTCCATGTCATAAAGCACATGGGCTGGTTCCAAGGCTCTTTGAACTTCTGTCCCCACCTCTCTATGGTATTTGGTAGAGCCACGCACATATTGCAGCTCAGAGCAAATCTCATCCGGTTCATCAATTAAAAATGCATCCGGTGTAGGGATTGTTTTGGCTGGAACAACTCGAGCATAGATTTGTGGGATCTCGAAAGTATTTGAATGTGTCCAGGAATGCCTTTTCCTTAAATGGGGTTTATCACTTGAATTAGGCTTGTATATAGGTTGTGGAGTGTACGAAACTATGGTACGGCGCTTTTTTGAACGAGGGGTAAAATCATCCATGGAAAGTACAGATGTTGGAGAGACCGAGCTCAGTCGGGTTTTAGTATCCCATCCATGTGGTGACAAGACTGATGATGCAGGGGTGTTTTTGTCTGACAACAATTTAAGATGAGTGCTTAGGAACAAAGAAGGATGCAGAGATGGGCTCGTTTGATGGTAAAATAACACAACTGGAGAGTCCATTTTATGAGTAGACATGCTTTGGTAACCAATGTCTTCATGTAAGCTCTGCATATAGTGCGGCGCATGGTTAGTATCCAGATTAAAAAATTATAAGAGACAAACAGGGACCAGATATACACTCCTAGCGACTAGCGTACTTGATACTTTAATTCCTTTTCATGTGGTCTACACATGTTATCAGTTTCTAGTTATAAATGCACTATTGTTGCTACTTTCTGTCATTATTCATATTTTGAACAAAGTTACAACGTAATCAAACCAGTATAGCATGCTGGACAAAAATAATGCTGGCATAACTCAAATAGGAACAGAAACTCTTAGCCAATATGGCATGAAAATAGTAGTTTGAGTAATAGAAATAGTAGTTGAAATTATACCACAGAAGAACCATTACACCAGGATGGAAACAACAGATCATTGCCACTTGAGACCTTCCGTAAATTGGCATGTGTGCAATTGGCAACAGATAGCTTTTTCACTCGAAAACAATTTCTCTTTCTCATTCGACTCTCAATTAAACCCCATTCCAGGACCCCAAATTCATGAAATTTATATGTTAGCAAATAGAGCTCTGTGGTTTGCACATGTAAGCCTGAGATCTTAATCCCGATTGATGCACTTGGCTGTTTCCTTTCTGCATCCACCTCTGTATTTCTTCTTACTACTTTCTTCTGACAAAATCTCAAAATAACAAAGCATAAAAGATCGACAGCTCCCTTTAAATGCCCCTCAAATGAGAAAATTCGCAACCCAATAAAGTTATCTATTAATGCCATCTCCAAACGAACTGTTTGCCAAACAGGAACTACTTCACCATGAGCCGAAAAGAGAGGCAGCCTAAGCAGCCAAGAGAGTAGTGATCTTTTAAGAGATATGTGCAACACCACTTTAGGTAAATTGTCAACTTTGCCCTTGTGCAATCGCCTCCGGGAATACACAAAAGATACCTCTTTTGTCTTTGAAGCATCGGTTTGAGTTAATCTATCAGAAACCTTTGTTGACTTGCAAAAAATCCAAGAACCGATGGGCTCCTCCTCTATCTTCATCCTCGATTCAGGATTATTTGTGGAGATTCTATTCTTCATCTCAGTGGGGTACAATAGAAGTTTAAACCTTTCCTTTTGCAAATTGACCCATTCTTCATCATGGTCATCGTACTTTATGTGATGCCTCTTTGATTTTAGGTTATATGCTTTAACAACCCCAAAATACCATTTTTCATCAAGGGGCCAAAAGATTTGTATCCGCTGTTTCACAACCCAGTAGGGATCTATATCTCCATAAAAAACCTCATAAAAGCGCCTCCTCTTTTTGACAAAAGTAACTCCATACTCATTCTTAGGTCGTAAATTCCTTGCATTATTGAGACCCTTTCTGCTCAATTCTAAGGTTTCCCCCTTGTCAAATCCGGTCACCTCCTTTAGCTTTATCTTGTTATTTAGTAAATTCCCAGCAGAAAGACCACCTTTCTTCCTTTGGGAGATGCATCGGGGCCGTTTCGGTATTAAAAGATCATCATCTAAAGTTAACGGTTTCTCCAACCTTCCATTTATCTGAGAATTCATACTATTTTGGTTAAAATCCCTCAAAGAAACCACTTTCTTGCATCTTTTTCTCCCATGCTCAACAAGATCACTCTCATCTCTGACAGGTGTTGCCTGATTTCTCTTGCGGACCTTTGTGTCGAAGTTTAACTTCAGATCATAGTCCCTCCATTTATCAAAACATGGTTTTTTGTGGCGCAAGGATCTTGTTCTTTCGGGTAGCGGAGATTTAGTGGGATCATAAATTGCTAATTCCATATGTAAATTTTAAATCAAAACCATAGAATGGAAGGTCCAAATACTCGTATTCCACAGAGCATGCCTCATGTATCCAAAACCTAATTGAAACAATTTCCACAATTAAACCCCCAAAAAAACTCTAAATCTTCAGGATGAAAAGCTAAATTGCAACAAAATAAACAATAACGGTGATACCACTTACCTGGATAAGAAGAAAACAATTAGCACCAAATTCCCCTCCAAATGGGGCAACGAAAACTTGGGGGAACTAATTGTTACACAAAATCTAAGATTTACCAAGCTCCAATTGATCCAATTTATCGCGAGTGCCCAATAATTTATCGAACCTTACTCGAGTAGGGGCTAGGGTTTTCCCAATTTCCTCACACTAGAACAATCGTCGCGACTCGTGACTGGACCCTCTGAACCCCTGTGGAAGTGTCGACTGAGGAAAAGGCGTCCGATCCGGACCGTTCTTTATAACTTGCCACCAATCTCAAAGCTCAATAATAATGCCCCTGTGATAGCCCGAATCTCCAACCGTAAAGTGAGGGGAATGGTCAACGGTACCTGGGAGGCTGGGACTGGGAGGATACGGATCCGCTCCAAAGATATCATATTCATGGCCACTTTGCTGTTGGGCCGAGATAATACTCCACCACAATATTGTGCATTGAGCGCAATCAAAAGGCCCACTTCACATTGGCATCATCATATGACCAGGCTCCAGAAGACCTTAGAATCATTTTTGTATCAAAGATTAAAGGGTCCGTTGGACGACACTACCGAAATTTTTATTAATAACCTTAAACAAATGAAAAATGTCAAATATAACCTCCATCTGGAAAAAATTTCAAAACTAACCTAACCGCCCCATCACTGGGCGGTTCACCCTACCCACCAAACCGCCCAGTGATTGGGCGGTCTACACGGCCAAGAAAACCGCCCCCCAATCGGGCGGTTAGGCATTTTTTTTTTTTTTTTTTTTTTACAGATATGTTAGGATATTTATTTTAGTAAGATATATTTATAAGATATATATATTTTTTTAAGATATATTAAGACATGTTTGTTTTTGTAAATATATTTTCATTAAGATATATTTTTAAGATATATATATTTTTTATAGATATATTAAAGAGTGAGGCTATGGTGCTATGCATAGCACGGATGGCTAGTGTACTACGGCTCAATATGGTACTTTTTAAAATCCTAACGGTCGATCCGACCGTTCAATGTGATAACCATATGAATATGTACTTGCAAACTAAATTTTATATTTTTTCGAATTTTTTTACTATTTTTTCAGATAGGTAGAATTTTGATGGTCCAGAATTTTCAAAAAACACTGATTTTTCTACCTATCTGAAAAAATAGTAAAAAAATTCGAAAAAATATAAAATTTAGTTTGCAAGTACATATTCATATGGATATCACATTGAACGGTCGGATCGACCGTTAGGATTTTAAAAAGTACCATATTGAGCCGTAGTACACTAGCCATTGGTGCTATGCATAGCACCATAGCCTCACTCTATATTAAATATATATTTGTTTTGTAGATATATTTTTATTAAGATATATTTACAACATATATGAAGATATATTTTTTCTATTGTAATTTTTATATGAAAATGATTTTTTTTTTTTATTGTAATTTTAAATAAAAATTGGTTGAATGTGGATGAGTCGTTTGACGTTAGAACTGTCGATTCTTTTATAATAATTGTCGATTTGGATAACGTGATAAACAGTGGAAAATATGTAATATAAATGGTAAGTCCACCAAAAAAAAATCCAAACTACGTAATCTAAATGTCCGCAACATAAGATAAAACACTCCAAACTGAATATACAATAGTAGAAAAGCTATCAGACTACAAGAACAAAAAACCTAATGACGAGGACGAGGGCGACGACCGGAGAGATCCAACCTACGGGGGTCCCTATGCGGCTGTACACGCCTCACGTGAACCTCCTCCTCCTGTGCGGCTGTATCCGCCTCGGCCCATGGATCCTCCACCAGTGGGGGGATGGGCGGCATGGTAGGCACCTCCCATGGCTCCCAGGTAGATGGATACGTAGGCGGAGGAGGCGGTGTGCCAAATATAGCAGATGCATATGCATCTGCATGCTGTGCTCCACTCCCACTGGCCTCATCATCGTGCTGTCTGGCCTCCGGATATCGTGGTATGTGGAGGCTCAGTCTCTCATCCCCGGCATAATCTCCGGTAAGGTCAGCCATAGTGAACTCCGGAGTGGAATGTCGTGGGGGAGCTCCACCCTTAATGGAAACAATGTTAGTTTTGCTACATACAAATAAGTAGTAAGTTGAATAAATAATAAATTTTTGCTACCTGTCCAACCTGCACCGGAACTCCATACTCATTGTAGTAAGCGCTCCACGCATTATTATTCAACACCCATTCGTGGAAGCCCCAACCTGATTCATCCACTGTATAATTGAAGACAAATTAATGAGAATAGTTTTTATACCGAGAAATGACTGTGTACAACAAAATCAAATTACCTGGAGGAGGCGGCGGCATCTCATCAGCGTAGATAGCGACTCTGGGCTGATCCGGATCACGTGGTGTGGGCTCTATCTCGCGCCAGTTTATGTTCTCCCCACTATCATGCAACATGCCAATGAGGCGGCCGTCAAAGCCGGAGTCCTCCACCATAGGAGCAGTGTGCTGGAGCATTGTACATCCCACTGCTCGCCAACTTTCTTGTGCCATGCACACCAAGCTGTGTGCCACTCCTCTGATACCGGTAAGAATCTGCACAAAGTGTATTTATAACTTTTTTCAGGAAAAACTAAATAAACATTTAATGCTTTAAATATGTTAGTTTTGTAAGTAATTACCTGGCGAGCCTGGATCGGTCCGAAAGACATAAAACCCCTCGACCCTGCACGAGAAAGCCTCCGTCGAAGGGTCTCACCCCAATGGCCCGTGAGGTATACCGAGGGCATGCCCCACCTCTGGTACCAGACTAAGTACCGCAATCCCCCAGGCCCTGCGCCCAGTGTGACATCATCGGCCGTAGGAGGCTGCCACATGTGAAAATGTGGAGACTGTGCTCGGAGGTAATGATCTGCGTGGCGCACTCTCCAGTCGACGTTGGGCTTACTGTGTTTAGTCCTGCAGTACATTTAAATTAAAAAAGAATGTTAATCAAGTGCAGAACTGAACAAGTAACGGTAAGAACAAACGGAACTGAACTGAACAAGTAATTGTAACTTACTTGTGCAGCTTGGTGGTCTCAACCTCTCCAAGCTCTGGGAACTGCGGGACAAATGCGTCCAGACCAAACTGTCGGGTCACGCGATCTGGCCATGTGTACTCAACAATCCAGTAACATATACACGGCCCCCGATAAAACCAGAGATGCCTCTGCTCCAATGTCAGTCGACAAAATGCGTTCCTTTCGTAGAACTCCCGGTAGGGGAACCAGTCGACGCTACTCTCGTGAAGCATCTGGAGCTGACTCCGGACATAGGAAATCCCCACAGTTCTCCCCCTGCCCGTGTTCTCGTATCTGTGGTGACTGCCCCAAATGGCACCGTACGCGGGACACCTCTCGGCATCCTGTCTCCTCAAGTATGGGACAAGAGACGGACGAACTGGCCGACATACAGGCAAATGAGACCACGACCATTGCTGGAGTAGAAGAAGCGGTCCGTGGATCTGCATGTTCTTCACCTATATTTTTGACATGAGGTGAATATGTTGGTGATTTTTGAACCCTAATTATTGTAATGTAAATTCCGAAATATTTGTGAAAACTTACCAAGCAAGCATGGCACAGGCTCCGGTATAAATGGGCGATCACAGCTCCGCCCCAGTTCCAGTTCGATGGCTTCTCAATTGCTGTCAGCAGAGAGAGGAACATAATCGGAACCGCGTCACCGCTGGAGTCCACGAACATGACGCTGCCACAGAGATCCAGCACAAAGGCCCTCACATACCTACAAATATAAAATAGTACATATAAATAATGATTTTCATATTTGAACTCGTAACATATTTTAATTCCAAGTTTTTAATTATTACCTCCTGACGGCCTCCAGATCAGTGGTCTCGGCTGTGATCCGATGCAGGAAGAAGTGATCACGGAGCGACGCTAGGCTAATGCAGTACCCCGAATACCGGAACTCCTCGTCATCCTTCCTCCTCTTCTTCTTCTGCAGCGTCTTTGGATCCTCTACCCCCAGAAGCTGCCGTATCATCCCCACGTGAAGTGGACTGTCGGAGACACCGGTAATAGGATCCCCATCGATCCGTAGACCCCATAGAGCGCTCACATCTGCTAGGGTCACGGTCATCTCCCCAAAGGGTAGGTGGAACGAATGAGTCTCCGGTCGCCATCTCTCCGCGAGCCCGCTCATGAGAGCCTGGTCGATCTGACCCTGAGGCATAGTAGCCAGCTGATACAACCCGAGATTCATAATGCACGCCTCCATCAGAGGATGACCGACGTACGGTATCCCGGATGTGCGATGTCTCACGGTCAACATCGTCTCGTCCTGTATTTAACAATGATTTTAGTCTAAGCGACTTACTATATGCCGTATTAAAAATCTGTAATTTGAACTGAATTGCTTATAAAACAAACGTACCTCAATAGATGCGAGCGCGACCCTGTGCTGAACGTGTGGAATCCACAGGAGAGGGCTGAATGTATCAGCTGCATGTGTAGCGTGGTCTGCACCGAGAGCCTCTGCACCGGATGCACTGGGAGCATCCGTGCTAGACGAACTACCTCCCCTCTCTCCATAGTATCTACAGTGCACAAATTTCAAATAACTTAAATTTCACAATTTTAGATATAAAAATATATAATGTAGGGATTTTAAATCGAAACGCTAATTTTGTACCCTAAAATCTAATTTAATTCGCTAAAACCTAAACCCTAATTTAATTTTGTACCATAATTTATAAACCCTAACACTAATTTATAAACCCCAATTTAATTTATAAAACCTAAACCCTAATTTAATTTATAAACCCTACTTTATAAACTAATTTAATTTATAAAACCTAAACCCTAATTTAATTTATAAAACATAAACCCTAATTTAATTTTGTACCATAAATCCTAATTTAATTCGCTAAAACATAAACCCTAATTTAATTTGGTACCCTAAATCCTAATTTATAAACCCTAACTCCTAATTTTGTTCAATTCTATCTCGTCGGGAAAATCAACAACCCGCACAATTTAACAATTAAAATTTTAAACTAAAGTCTAAACCCTAATTAAACCGTAATTTAATTTCTAACCTAAATCGCACAATTTAATCGCGTCGGGAAAATCAACAACCCGCACACGGTTAACACCTCAATTCCTACCAAAAATAAAATAATGAGTTACGATAACTTACCCGAAGACGATCGATCGAGAGGAAGAGATGGCCGAGAGAGAGAGAGAGGGAGAGAGAGAGGGTGGCCGAGAGAGAAAGTGCGGCCAAGAGAGAGAGAGGGGGGTGGTGGTGGCCGGCCGGGTAGAGGGAGGAGGTGGTGGCCGGCCAAGGGGAGGGGAGGGGAGGGGAGGGGGAGGGGAGAGGTAGGGGAGGGGAGGGGAGGGGAGGGAAGGGGGAGGGGAGGGGAGGGCGGGGCTGGGCGGCAGGGGGCGGTGGCGGGGGTGTGGGGAAGAGGCAGGGGCGGTTAGGTTAGGGGGGCTGGGCGGGTTTTATTAAAAAAAAAAAAATTCCTACTAAACCGCCCCATGGGGGGGCGGTTAAGGGGGGGTGGACCGCCCAATGATGGGGCGGTTAGGGAGGGAGTGCGGACCGCCCAATGATGGGGCGGTTGAGTTAGTTTTGAAAATTTTTTGGAGTTGGAGTTAGATTTGATATTTTTCTTTTGTTTGGGGTTATTAATAAAAATATCGGACGACACTAGGATGTAAAAAAAAAAAAAAAACCATCATAGGTTATAGCATAAAAAGAAATAGAATGGAATGGAATAGGAACAAAGTTTAAGATATTTATATTTTTATGGTTGAATGATTAATGAGAAAAAATAAATTTAATTTTGTTTCTCGTATTATTTTTTGTTTGATTGATTAAAATTTAGAAGTTTAATTAGAAATTAGTTGGTTGTTGTAGATTTGTGATAAAGAAATTTGAATGAGAATTATATAGGTAAGATATAGAGTTGGGCATTTGTGTTATTTTCTCTGCAAATATTTGCAACAATTTTTCTTTCCATCTGTTACACCTCAAATCAGAAGAAAAATCAATTATATTAATTATAATCATGCAAGGTTGAACCGTTCTCCCTCATATATCATTTACCTCTGACATAATTTTGTCATTTTAACACGATTCGAGAGAAAATTTTCTTTTCTTTCCATTCTCTCCCTTCATGTACTCTCCATCCAAACAAGGTGTAAGATAAATGTTATTATGTTATCCACTGGTGAAATAATTAAGTTATTCTATTTTGAGAGGTGAAATAACTTGTTTCGTATTATCTCAAATGTTTCTTTATCTTACTCTTTCAAATTTATTCATTGTTTGACTATTTAAAAGTAGAATAAACTCGTAAAAAATTTATTCTACTTCACAATCAAACATGCAAAAAAAAAAAAAAAAATTTGAACGCCACACGAAATTTTGCCGGCTCCAAAGCATACCAAAAAACAAAAACAAAGATTAAAAAAAGAGAACCTTAAAAAAATATTAAAATAAGATGACTTAACCAAAGCTCACAGAAAAAAAAAAAAAAACGATCACCAAGTTTAAACAAAACTCAACTCGGTGATTCAACTTCCACAATTTTTTTAGATTTGTAAAATAAAAAAGCATTCGATTTATTTAGTAAAAATTGATTCTAAAAGTGGTCCAAACCCAGAAGACAATTATTATAAAGTGTTCTTAGCAGATCATTTATATGAAATCCCATAGAATTTCAAATGGTTCGATATACCATTCTAATTTATTGATATTAAATCATTTATCGAAAAAGGAATATCTCCTTAAAAATGTATATATACAAAACTAATTAAGAGCATAATCCTATAAAATGAGAATTATATTAACCAATGAAAAAGAAAACATGAGAGCGCTACATCCATAACACACCAATCAGCTATAATATAAGAGGAGGGATCTAGTTACCACAATTTTGAGTTACAACAAATTTATTACAACCATTTTCTACATTTTTAAAGTCCAAATCATCGATTCAAACCATTCAACATGATCTCCACAATAAAATGTGCTTCCAGATCAAATTTTACATTATTTTGAATTTTTTTATTATTTATTAAGATTGGTACAAAAACTAGTCAAATTCATACCATTGAATTTTGTACCCATCTTAATAAATAGTAAAAAAATTCAAAAAATATATAAAATTTGATATGGAAACACATTTTATTGTAGAGATCATGTTGAACGGTTTGGATCGACGATTTGGACTTTGAAAATATAAAAAATAGTTGTGATAATTTTGTTGTAACTCAAAATTGTGGTAACTAGATTCCTCCTCAAAATATAATAACCTTTTAGCTACAAAATAAAATTGTGCATGTTAATTTGTTTTTTTGTACTTGGTAGAAAGATGAAGTTGAAACACTCTCCGTGACCATTTTGACGATAGCACACTTATCTTGCATAATTCAAATTGACTTGTCATTACAATTTACGACAAATGGTATTCCTAAATTCAAAATCAACTTTTACTATTAGGCAATTGAAAACTGAAATTATAATACCAATAATACATATAGCTTGCAACATGTATATAAATATATATAGCGAGGGGGGTTGGCTAATATACCAACTTTTATTTTCAAAATAAATAAATAAAAATTTCGGCCGTTTTCACTCCCCAATTGTTTCACTCGTTTGTCGCTTTCCATTGATTTGCCCCCCATTTTATCTTTTAACCAAACACGGTTCGTGTAAGAGGTAGAAAGAAGTGTTCAAATCGAGCAGAACTTGGTATTTTCTTAGCAGGTGTACTTTCACAAACTTGTACCAAATATTAAGCCTTTATTTGGTCCTAGCGTATATTGACAACATTTTTATTAATATCCAACATTAAATAAGAAATATTAATTATATTCAGTTTGGCTCGGTTTTTTTAAAAATGTTCAAACCTATCAAAAAATGATCGGCTCTAATTTTATTCTCAACCAGCCAAAAAATAGTCGGTCTCAATTTTAATCCCAATCGGCCAAAAAATGGCCAGCCCAGACGTTTATAAAAGAGTGGGCAGGGGATCCGTTTTTTATAAAATTTCATTCTCACAAAATTCACACTCTCTCTTCTCACTTTCTCACTTTTTTTCAAAATTTCTCCTCCTTTTCTTACATTTGCAAGTTAGTCTCTTTATTTTTCTTAATTTATTTTAAGTCCAACTGATAGAATTTGTTAGAAATGTATAAAAATTAGTATAATTTAGTTCTCAATTAGTTTTAATTAGTTTGATTAAGTATATTTAGCATATTTAGTATATTTTAGTATTAATTAGTTTAATTAAGTATATTTTAGCATATTTAGTATAGGTTAGTTTTAATTATTTAAAGTCTGCTTCTGAATAGTGGAGCACCACTATCCAGATTGGATACTCCGTCAGTTCGGGGAGGTGCCATTGATTCCCGCAGATCTGGATTTGCCGAGGTCTGAGATAAAGAGGCTACACTGGTAAGTCATATATTCTATTATTTATTATCACCATATTACTTGTTACATTTGTATTGCAACTAACATGTTCTTTACAAGACTAAGCACATGGCACCGGGCAGAGACTAGAGTCAACACTGGACAACTACGAGACATCCGAGGGGGGCAGAGCATCCGGGATTAGAGGAGACATGGCTAATGCCATATAAGGTTACACAGACCTAGGGACATCCGAGATTGAGATATCAGTTTTGGTTCTTGCAGATTAGCATGGCATCAGTTTATTTGCAAGGCGACTACGGTGCCTACCTCCACAATTGGATAGAGGATGACACAAAGGGTTACACCCCCAACGGTTGTCATTGGGCTCGCGTGGTACCTAAAACCACACATTTTTATTAACTTATTGGTTTATAAATTTTTAACCTAATAAATTATATTTTTTGGCAGTTATTAGCGGCGCTCAGAGGTGTCGCGCATGGCATCAAGATGTTGGGAATAAGGGGTTGGAGAGTTATTGGGTGCATGAAAATCAAGGAGCAGGCCATACTTGTTGAGGATTCCAGGCATGAGGGGCAAATCATCAATATGTTGCGAGACGCCGGAGAGAATATCGACTGGCGGGCAGTATATCCGTATGAGTATGATGAGCTGTCCGTTAGAGGTTCTCAGATGCCATCTCCCCCCCGAGAGCAACCACAATGGGACTACCATTGTTGGGAATTGTCCATTACTGGCTGGCATGCCTACTATGACGAGCAGGGACGTCCAGCGTTACCTCTGGTATGTCATATTTTTTTTATTTGTCAAGTTAGTACAAATTTCTTCCTTCAGAGCAAAATTAGATTATTTGTATGTTTGCAGGGTTCGCATTACATGCCGCCATCGCTAGTGCAGTAGGAGGCTCCAGAGTTTGAGCCTAGGGAAAAGGAGGGGCTATCTTTCAGTCTGGATGATTTAAATAGCCGGTCACCCATTCAATCACTGGGATAACGACGATATGCTACAGAGAGGCTACACGATAGAGAGGCCAATGGTAGCGGGTCACAGACTCAGCCTGACTAGACTGAGTTGGCAGAGTCCATGTTCTCTACACCCCTGCGAGTCACTAGGGGTGAGGATGAGAATATCTAGGATACCGCAGTATGGATGACCAGAGAGGCCGAGCCTGATGTCGTTACACCTGATCAGGGAGTCTGGCAGGGACTACCTGATCAGGGAGTATGGGAGTAGAGTGGGAAAAATGGCACGGCGGAGCCGGCTCCGTCACGGAATGGCATGGAACGGCACGCGTGTCGATTACGTGCCGTGACTCGCGTGACCCGTGCCGTGACCATTCGCGTGCCGTGACCAATTATTGGCAAAGAAGACACGGCACGGCACGGGACACGCAAGTCACGGAACGGTAGACACGCCAGTCATGAGGCAATACACCAACATACCTTCCTATAAGGTATAATTTTATTTTAATTAAAATATTTACATTTAAATTTCAATTAAAACATTTGAATTTTAAAGAATCGTTTCATATATATATAATAAAACGTTAAATGCGATCAAACGTGACTAACGTACGTTTGGTCACGGCACGTTTGTTCACGGCATGACTTAGTCATGGCACGCAAGTCACGCCGTGACTCGCGTGCTGTGACCACCCTTGTAATTTTTGTCACGGCACGGCATGGCACGTGACCAAAGTCACGGCGTGTTAGTCACGGCACGGCACGTTTTTCCCACTCTATATGGGAGGGACTACCCGACAGAGCTAACAGGGGAGTGCTAGCATCGCAATGGTCCCCCTCTAGTGGTTGTCGCCGCTGACCATTGTTTTTTATGGTAGTTTTAGTTAGATTGTTTTGTAGTATTTATATTTGGTATACTATGTTTTGGTATTTTATGTGTGGATTAGATTATGTCTATGTTTTTTTTTTTATATTTGCTACTTTATGGTATTTTTATGGTAGTATTTATATTATTTTTAAGATCTTTTTATGCTAAATTATCCTAAAATAAACTAAATTTTACTAAATTTTACTAAAATACACTAAATTATGCTAATTATATATCAAAATGTTAATCTATCAACTATTTCACTAAATTATACTAAAATAAACTAAATTTTGCTAAATTATACTAAAATAAACTAAATTATGCTAATTATGCTAAATTATACTAAAATAAACTAATAAAATTAAAATTATACTGAAATAAACTAACAAAATTAAATTATACTAACTAAACTAATTTATGCTAATTATATATCAAAATGTTAATCTATCACCTATTTGACAAAAAAAAAAAAAATACCTGACAGGTCATTTTTTGGCCGGTCCTAATTTTAATTCCAACCGACCAAAAAATGGTTGGTTTGGACATGTTTAGAAAAATCCAGCCAAATTAGATATATTTAATATTTAATATTTAATATTGGATATTAATAAAAATGTCGGCGTATATTGGCCTGATTTTGAAATAAAATGATTACCTGCTATGAGAATAGATGATATAGCATTTTAGTGTGAATACTAAAACAACTCTCTTGTTAAGGCAGGTGAAAATAGAAAATTTTAAATTGAAGGTTAAAATGTAAAATATATAATGTGTGATAGTTGAAATTTAAATTCAAATCTCTACATAATTATAAAATAAAATTGTAATCATTAAACTAAAAATAATTATTTAGCTAGAACCAACATTTAATCTAATCTAGTGACAAAGGTCATTTCATTTGCGTGAGAGATGGTAAGTTTGAAATTTAAATATTTTTGTGAATATTAAATAATTAGATGATTTGACATTAACTTTTATTAAAAAAAAATACAGCTTTTTAATTTTATTAAATAATTGGACGGAAGTGAAAAAGAGGCACAGCGCAATACAATAGAGACACGTTTTCATGGTTTTTTTAATTTTATTTGGAGGGTGCACTTTTCATTAGTGATTGAAAATGAAATCTGATTATAATAATATATTAATGAAGGATGTGACTTGAGACAAATACAGATACGCAGCATTTTATTGATGTTTACTTGCACGGTCAAGGCTCATTCCAATCTCCTTCAACATATATATATATATATATAAGGTCAAAGTGGTAGTTCCTAGCCCCCGGTGCTACCAAGTCATTTTTGGATTTTCAAAGTCCAAATGGTCGATCCGAACAGTTCAAGTTGTTCTCCATATTGAAATCTGCTTGGAGACCAAATTTTACATTTTTTGGAATTTTTTTACTATTTATTAAGCCACTTTGAAAATTGCTGATCCGGGTGAACAGTAAAAACAGTGCAATCAAATTCTGGACCATGTGATCAGCAATTTTCAAAGTGGCTTAATAAATAGTAAAACAATTCCAAAAAATGTAAAATTTGGTCTCCAAGCAGATTTCAATATGGAGAACAACTTGAACGGTTCGGATCGACCATTTGGACTTTGAAAATCCGAAAACGACTTGGTAGCACCGGGGGCTAGGAACTACCACTTTGACCTTAGTCACTCTCTCTCTCTCTCTCTCTCTCTCTATATATATATATATATATATATATATATATATATATATTTTATGAATTAAATTAAAGATGGTCCAATGATAT
The DNA here is from genome assembly GCA_025461125.1 of Carex kokanica. NCBI lineage: Eukaryota > Viridiplantae > Streptophyta > Magnoliopsida > Poales > Cyperaceae > Carex > Carex kokanica. Next base: position 832,549 of record JAJGRX010000866.1, on the reverse strand, counting down.
TCTTAAAAACATACACTGCATATTTAATAAAATATTATAGTTTTGTTAAAATTTTCATCTTGGCACATCAAATTGATAATATGACATAATTATTGACTAAATCTAAGATAGTGCCATATCGTTTCTTATAATGGTTAAAATATCTAGTGACTTGGCTTTAATTTTAATCCAATAATTCTAGCTTTTTGATGTTTAAGGTATGATAAATCCAGATTATTTTGATAATAATTTTTACCAATCTCACGTGATAAATATCTTTTTAATTATCACTATCCGCGGGAATTTCATGAATTTTTACTCCAACATTGCATATATACTTATTGCTTGTGTCATTCCTCTGAAATATTTATTTTGTTATACTTTACCTATTTTTGTAATGTAAACTTGTAAATAATCGTATTTGTTAATTATCAGGATCTTTTGTGAATACCAACCGGCCAATTATATGTTTCGATCTGTATCAGTATTAGTGCATAATTATTATTTTTTTGTCATTTATTTAATATTTATATTTATGTTCGTCATAGTATTTTATTTAGCAACAATATTAAGCTATGTTGCATGGATACGGATATGGTGATACGACAATTTAAAAAAATCAAGGATACGATACGCCTATTTTATATATTATATTTTATTTATAAATAAATTAAATATAAATTTTTTTGGATATGGTGTGATAAAATTGTCTAAATATATATTAAATAGAAATGTTACTGTCATTTAACAACAAATAGAGAGTGGTGTAGTGATAAAGGTTGATGGTGCTTGTGCCGCACAACTCCAGCTCGATTCTTGGCGCGGGAAATATGTTTTGCCTCAACAATGGGTGTATGCGCGGTCCATGGGTGGATGCGCGGTACACGGTCCAACTGGTGTAACGACCGTATTCGGAAGTGTCAGAGCCGTATCCAGACGAGTCAGAGCATATCGGAGATAGTATCAAAGGATTAAGGATATGCCATGTAAGCCGATATGCCAGTTGGCGTATCTGATACGTATCGAGTCCGTATCGGATGTGTATCCGTGTCCGATACGTATCCGACACGGATACGGAGCCCAATATGGAGTATCCGAGTAACATAGATATTAAGGGAATATTTTTAGCATTATTCTCTGGTCCCTTTCCGTTTACATCCGCAATACAAGATCAACTACGTGCAACTCTTAATTGGTTTAAACCACTTTTGATAAAGATCTTCAAATTAAGTTGGAATTTAAATCTTATCCCTAAGATAGACAATGAATGATATACATATATATATAGGGGTGCAAACAGATCAGATACGGATCGTATAGTGGTAAAATCAGGATCGGATAGTGGTAAAATCATATCTGTATCCGCTTTTATTCGGATCAGATATAAGACAGATATGTACAGATACGGATCGAATATCGGATATCCGTATCAAATTTTCGGATACAGATCCGGATACGGTCGGATTGCATTGATATATCCTTGTGCTTCATTATCAAAAGCCCTGTGAATATTGTTATATATATATATTATTGTGTGAAAGATTGAATTTAATCAGTACAACTTTGTTAATAATATTCTTAATTTAATTTTATATATGAGACTTCCACCAATCAAGAACTCAGGCCATAAAATGGGTCCTTTTTTTAAAGTTTTTGTTAATAATTTATTCAGTGTGAGAATGGCAAGCACATCTCAGTTGAACATCATGGATGCCACATCAGCTATCGTTGACTCCACCTACACAGAGGAGGAATCAAATAACAATTTGCTACCTATTTCGTTTTTGTTTTTGTTTTTGTTTTTCCTCTTTTATTGTTTTTGTTTACTTTTGTTTCCTGCAATTTTTCATGTAGTTGAAACTTTTTTTTTTGTTACTTAATAAAATTAAATAAGGGTTTGGTCCCAAAATACATGTATAATTCGATAATAGTTTGTAGTCTTATGATGTATATAATGGAAGTTTTAGAACCAAAATATAAAATTTACAAATAATTTGTGAAGAATTCATAAAAATTTGTAAATTTTATAAATTTTTCATGTAATTTGTGAATAATTCAGGATTAACCGGAAAGTAATTGAAACATCCATTAATTTGTCAGTTCATATATTCAAATCATATTAAAAATAAATAAATTATAAATAAATTCGATCTTTCTCTATTTAGTTCAGCTTAAAATTGATATTAAATGTTGGTGGATTCAAATCATAAATCATGTAACAGAAGTCTCTTAATCAAAACTGCTAATTTCAAGTTTCTCAATTATGTGGGCTTAACTCTGGAGATAATAAATTTATATTTAATATGTAAAAAATTGCAATATTTGTTATATTTGTTCTGATATCATATTAAATTTGGGAGAAAAATAACTAAATTTATTGATTTATGATATTCTTTCAAGAGTGAGGCTATGGTACTTCGGCTAGTGTACTATGGCTAGTGTACTACGGCTCAATATGGTACTTTTTAAAATCCTAACGGTCGATCCGACCGTTCAATGTGATATCCATATGAATATGTACTTGCAAACTACTTTTTTTTTTTATATTTTTGCTATAGCTACACTTTTCACGATAGCGGTAAGTATCTTTCTACTAATTATCAAAATTATCTAAATTCTCATATAGCGGTAAGTAACGCAAAATTAATTAAGAAATTAGAATATTCATATTGAACAAGTACAAAGTCTAAATTGCTATTCAAAATATCCCTAATAATACCATAAACTATCTATATTTTTTCATTCAAAATAACTTATATATTTTTTCTATTAAAAAAACCTAAGTGACATAAACTATTTATCTTTTTTCTATTTAATAACAAAAGCAATCTGGACCTTGAAAAAAATTGATCCTTAAAAATGTTTCAATTTAGACATTTAAATAAAAACCTATGTAGTATAGCGTGTAGCGCGAATAGCGGACCGCTATAACCGCTATAATAGTCGTAGCTGAAATAACACACTTTTATCTCATAGCTTAGCATTTAAAGTCGAAAAATGCTATATAGTGTGCTATTTAGAACACTGGTTGATTGGCTAGAGCTCAATCTTTGTGTCTTAAGAAATATAGGAAGTTAAGCTTAGGACTAAATCCAGAATTATTTTGCCCAAAAAACGAAAAGACTTTGTAGAATAAGTGATCAAAAGATAAACACTCAAAATTTTAAAGTCATCGCTTCCAATTTGAGTAGAAACTCTTCGAGTTGATTGTAAATGAACCTTGATCACAAGATGCGTTGTTCTCTCAATCTCTTCCTCTTATCTCTTACCTATTAATCATTTGTTGTTGTCGTACGTATAGTGGCTCCTATTATTTTATTATAATACCTTTTACTTTTATAAAAAGTTTTTTTAATTACATTTACAGAGGATAAATTATTAGTCATTTATACTCAATTCTATTACATATCAATGGTCACTATTTATCAAAAGGTGTCTTAGAAGCTCAAATTATTGGAATGACACTAAAAAAAAAAAGAAATTGTATCATATGGATTTTTTTGTATATATATATATATATATTTTTATTGAAAGTTGGTTGGCTCCTTTTTCTGTAAATTCCTCTGATCTTTCTTCCTTTTGAATTATTTTTTCATTAAGAAATATCAAAGTTCTAAATAGCGCACTATTGCAGCGCTATAGCATTTTCAGATCATAAAAACTATGGCGCTATTGCACGCTTTAGCAGCGCTATATAGACATAGCGCTGTTTTTTCAGCTGTTCCGCTATGACGCGATAAACGCTATTTAAACCTTTGAGAAATATAGATAAAGACTAGTTATTAAAAACAATTGTTTTATAAATTTTTTCTTTTTAGAAAAGAACACAGGTTTTGTAATATGTTATCAAATATTTGCTTCTAGATTTAACTTCTAATATTCAGAAAAGGGAGATTATTTGATAATGCTTTATTTTGAATTTTTGATAATTTTGACAATCTTTAAAAGTGAAGTTAAATTTGAAATCAAATATTATGACATATATATATTTATCCACATATTATGTTTATACATAATAATGAAATTTAATGCATATTTTACCGTATATCAAATAACTTGAAAATTTAACAGTTTGATGCATCATCCGAACAGTACTTCAATTAAATTAAATTAAATTATTAACCTATTTTGTGCCTCATCATGCCCCAACATCGTTTTCTATATTTTTAAAGTTTAAGCAGTTGATCCGAACCGTTCAATATGATTTTCATATTAAAATGTGCTTGGATTCAAAATTTTAGATTTTTTGAAATTTCTTTGCTATTTTTTAATATAGGTACAAAATCACTGTTTTTAGAAAATTCTGGACCATACAAAAATAGTGATTTTGTACCTCTCTAAACAATTAGAAAAAAATTCTAAAATTTGTTATCCAAGCACACTTTAGTATGAAGATCATGTTGAATGGTTCAGATTGATTATTTAGACTTTGAAAATAGAGATAATAATGTTGGAACACGATGAGACAAAAAAACCAATGAAACATTTTAGCCCTACTCTTTTTTGTATAATAACATATTTATAAATTTAGTACAGGTTGTATGTCTTTGTCCTATTTAATTTTCACGCAATGGAAATTCAATGAAAAAAAGGCGTCATAGAAAGCTCTTAACCATTTATCATTAATTTATAGCTAAAAACAAATACATGGACTATGGAGCAGGATATTTCATAGATCAATCATGCATCCACCATTGACTGCACAGGCACATGACATGTGCTATATAAAAACCAAGTATATATTGGCTAACTCTGCTTCTCCATGACACACACACACACAGATGGATGCTAACTCTGCTCATGCGGTGCCAAACCAAGAGAGAGATGATGAGATTTCTTTAACAAAACCTCTCATCTCACAAGAAAACTACAAGCATGATGAGGTGACCCAATTATACCCAAACACAAAGGATTTGGAAGGGCAGCTTCCCTCTTGCAAAAATGGAGCTTCCTTTGCTAGAACTTGTCTCAATCTCACCAATGCTGTCTCTGGTACCTCTTCTTCTTCTTCTTCTTCTTTTTTTTGACTAATTTAGAGACCAACATTAATTGTCCTTAATTTCTTAATGAACTGAGAAACAGCTAGCAAAGCGCCGCTTCAATAAGTTTATTTATTTCAAAGGAATTGAATCCTAAACATTTTTTTGATAGAAATCCATGTGACTAATTATGCTTGAAGGAGGTCATTATTGGTCTATTTTGGGTCTACTTCACCTACATTAATTGAATATATATATATAGAGAGAGAGTCCGGCTAAATTGTTTTCGGAAGCACTTCAACCGAAGTGCTTACAGAGTCAAAATTTAATATTAGATGTTTCAAATGTCGATCTAAGTAGCTCAATAAATTAGTTATATAATAAACATGTAGAATACCGATTTTACTATTTTTGAAATTTTTTAACTATTTTTTATGATTTTTGAAATATGGTCTCTTTCGGCTTAAAAATACTTTTATTTTTAGGTTAAAAAAGTTCATCTTTAAAAAATCATAAAAAATAGTTAAAAAATTTCACAAATAGTAAAAATCGGTATTCTAGATATTTATTATATAATCAATTTATTGAGCTATTTAGTTCAACGTTTCGAACATCAAACAGTTAAATTCGATCCGTAAAAACTTCGGTCAAAGTGCTTCCGGAAGCAACTTAGCCGGACTATATATATACACGCTTTATTCAGATTTTTGTTTTGTTTACCAAGATGCTTTTAATGGTTCAACAATGTCAACTAGCTATCACTATTCTATTTGTACCTTGATAATTGTTTTTCTCATCATCCAATGGGTTCATGCAGCGTACACCCTCTCATATATTTTATACTTATCTATAGTTAGTATTTCTCGTTTTGAAAACAATATAACATTTCGTCCACATCTTGAAAATAAATAAATTAGCTTGTATGCCCACAGACAGAGACATTCTGTTCTGCTTTAACAGTTCAAAGCCGTCTTAGCTGGCAAAAATAACAAATGGTGCCACTGTCAAATTTATCAAAATAAAATAAAAAATAATAACAAATGGCAAAAATTCTTTTCTCTTCTTTTATTCAGTTTGAAACAGCAAACAATGAATTAGAAACAAAAGAACAAAAACAAGCTAGCTAGCTCAACATTTCTCCATTGTAGTTAGGGGAGTGCTATATATATATATATATAGAGAGAGAGAGAGAGATGAGCTATGCTACTCCATAGAGTAAAACGCGTTGGTACTCCACGCTGTATTTTCATTTTGAAAGTCCAAACGACCGATCCGAACCGCTCAACTTTTAATCCATATTGAAATGTACTTGGAGACCAAATTTTACATTTTTTGGAATTTTTTTACTATTTATTAAGCCACTTTGAAAATCTGAAAATCCGGGTGAACAGTAAAAAACAGTAAAATTTTCTGGACTGCCGGATCAGTGATTTTCAAAGTGGCTTAATAAATAGTAAAAAAATTCCAAAAAATGTAAAATTTAGTCTCCAAGCACATATTAATATGGAGAACAAGATGAACGGTTCGGATCGGTCGTTTGGATTTTCAAAATAAAAATATAGCGGCGTGGAGCACCAACGCGTTTTACTCCATGGAGTAGCATAGCTCATCTCTCTATATATATATATATATATATAGAATTTTGCTATTGTACTTCGCGAAGTAAAACCAATATTTTACTTCACGCTCATATTCCCATTTTCAAAATCTAAAACGTCGATCCGACCGTTCAAGTTGTTCTCCATAGTGAAATGTGCTTGGAGACCAAATTTTACATTTTTTGGAATTTTTTTACTATTTATTAAGCCACTTTGAAAATCGCTGATCCATTGGTCCAGAATTTTTTACTGTTTTTTACTGTTCACAATGGATCAGCAATTTTCAAAGTGGCTTAATAAATAGTAAAAAAATTTCAAAAAATGTAAAATTTGGTCTCCAAGCACATTTCAATATGGAGAACAACTTGAACGGTTCGGATCGACGATTTGGATTTTGGAAATGAGAGTATGAGCGTGAAGTAAAACTTCATTTTACTTCACAAAGTACAATAGCCCTATTATATATATATATATATATATAGAATTTTGCTATTGTGCTTCATGAAGTAAAATCAATATTTTACTTCACGCTCATACACCCATTTCCAAAATCCAAATCGTCGATCCGACCGTTCAAGTTGTTCTCCATATTGAAATGTGCTTGGAGACCAAATTTTACATTTTTTGGAATTTTTTTACTATTTATTAAGCCACTTTGAAAGTTGCTGATCCATTGGTCCAGAATTTTTTACTGTTTTTTACTATTCACAATGGATCAGCGATTTTCAAAGTGGCTTAATAAATAGTAAAAAAATTCCAAAAAATGTAAAATTTGGTCTCCAAGCACATTTCAATATGGAGAACAACTTGAACGGTTCGGATCGACGATTTGGATTTTGGAAATAGGAGTATGAGCGTGAAGTAAAACGAAGTTTTACTTCACAAAGTACAATAGCCCTATTCTATATATATATATATAATTGTGCTATTGTACTTCGCGAAGTAAAACGTCACGCTCATATTCCCATTTTCAAAATCCAAAACGTCGATCCGAACCGTTCAAGTTGTTCTCCATATTGAAATGTGCTTGGAGACCAAATTTTACATTTTTTGAAATTTTTTTACTATTTATTAAGCCACTTTGAAAACCGCTGATCCATTGGTCAAGAATTTTTTACTTTTTTTTACTGTTCACAATGGATCAGCGATTTTCAAAGTGGCTTAATAAATAGTAAAAAAATTCAAAAAAATGTAAAATTTGGTCTCCAAGCACATTTCAATATGGAGAACAACTTGAACGGTTCGAATCGACGTTTTGGATTTTGAAAATGGGAATATGAGCGTGAAGTAAAACTTCATTTTACTTCGCGAAGTACAATAGCCCTACTCTATATATATATATATATATATATATATAGAGAGAGAGAGAGAGAGAGAGAGAGAGATTGGCTAAGCTCAAAACGTTTTTTCCATGGTCATGGAACAAATGATTCGGTTCTCCAATTTCCAAAGTTCAAACAACAAATCCAAACCGTTAGATGTTCAATCTATATTAAAATGTGCTTGGAGACCAAATTTTACATTTTTTGAAATTTGTTTACTATTTATTAAGATGGTTTGAAAATCGCTGTTTTCCAATGGTGCAGAATTTTAATAAAAACAGCGATTTTCAAACCAGCTTAATAAATAGTAAAAAAATTCCAAAAATGTAAAATTTGGTCTCCAAGCACATTTTAATATAGATTGAACATCTAACGGTTTGGATTTGTTGTTTGAACTTTGGAAATTGGAGAACCGAATCGTTTGTTCCATGGCTATGGAAAAAAAACGTTTTGAGCTTAGCCAATCTCTCTCTCTCTCTCTCTTTCTATATATATATAAATAGAATTTGACTAATATGCTACGCGTAGCATAGAGGGCCTTCGTGCTACGGCTCAATATTTGAGTTTTCAAAATCCTAACGGTCGATCCGAACTGTTCAACATGATCTCCATATGAATATGTACTAGCAAACCAAATTTTACATTTTTTAAAAAAAATTTACTATTTTTTTAGATAGGTAGAATCACTTGATCTGAAAATTATATACCATTCAGATCAAGTGATTTTCTACCTATCTAAAAAATAGTAAAAAAATTCTAAAAAAGTAAAATTTGGTTTGCAAGTACATATTCATATGGAGATCATGTTGAACGGTTCGGATCGACTGTTAGGATTTTGAAAACTCAAATATTGAGCCGTAGCACGGAGGCCCTCTATGCTACGCGTAGCACCGTAGCCAATTGAGAGAGGGGGGGTTGGCTAATATCAAAACGTTTGTTCCTAGGCTGTAGAACAAACATTTCGGTTTTTACATTTTCAAAATTCAAACAGTCAATCCAAACTGTTCATCATTCAATCAATATTAAAATGTGCTTGGAGAATAAATTTTACATTTTTTATATTTTTTTTACTATTTATTAAGTCAGTTTTAAAATCGTTGTTTTCAATAATTCAGAATTTTTTTTACTGTTTATTAAAATCAGTGATTTTAAAACTAGCTTAATAAATAGTAAAAAAATTACAAAAAATGTAAAATTTGGTCTCCAAACACATTTTAATATAGATATCACATCCAACTGTTTGAATCGACTGTTTGGACTTTGAAAATTGAAAAACCAATTGGTTGCACCACGGCTCCGGAACAAACGTTTTGATATTAACCAACCTCTATATATATATTGAAGGTTAGTGGGTTTAAATGCCTACTAACAATTTTATTGATAAAAATGTATTTACAACAAGTCAAATGACCCTTATTCCTAGATCTAAACTTTTTTATTTTCACGAATTCATTTAAACTACTATAATAATCTAATTCTACTTATCTATATATACTCTTAATGACCCTATTATATTCCCCATCTCTTTTCACGATCGGATCTGCGTTCGTCCGATAGCCGTCGCGATTCGACGGTCAGATCTGCTCACCGCCGTGCTCCAATTCAGATTGGAATAGAGACTCCATGCTCTGAGTTTTACCGATACCGCGCTTTCGACTCCGGTCAGCTTGACTCCCTCTCCTCTCCCTCATTCTCCTCTCCGCTCGAGGAAGTAGAAACGAGAGAGAGGGATCTGCTATATATTTTCATAGAAGTAATTCAATTTATTTCTACTATTCAGTGAGAGAAAATTTTACATCTAATATCCAACTTGTCTTTTGAAGTTAAGAAAAAAAAAAGTTATTGCAACCAGAGCGACAATTCGGTGCAATTAAAGCACAACCTATAAAGGAAGTAGAAAAAACAAATTTCCAACCTATAGGCAGTCGTACCAAATCGAAGATCGAACCAAATCGTTTTGTTAAATGTTGGCTACAAAATAGAGATTGATATAATTGGAAACAATATGTCTACAATAGCTTGACCATAAATGATTGCACAAATTAAATAGAGAATTCAACTGCTGCTGCAAATCTTTTTCTTCCTAAATATATAGCCATTGGATAAAATTAGCAGCTTCTCTCTCTCCTTAAAATTAATAAATTAGGTCTTTTTTCTAATGTCCGTCGTGGTGAGAAAGAGAGAGAGAGATAGATAGATACAGACATGACACCGGTCGAAGCTGTCGTGCCAATTGAGGAGGGAGATGACGGGTTAGTTTCGACACGACCTCTTCTCTCTAAAGAAAAAAACCAAGATTTTGCACTAGAAAAATGTGATAGTTCTAGCCATCTAGAAAAGCAAATTCCCTTTAACAATGGTGCTTCATTTTCTCAGGCCGGTATCAATCTCATCAATGCCGTCTCAGGTTGATTTATATATTCTTTGTGATTAGATGAATTTCGGTTATCCAACTTCCTGTCCTGAATCCTTTGGTGGATGCTAAATTTATATATAAATGAAACAATTTGAAAATTTCTGGTTTTTTTTTTTTTAAATCCATGGTAGTGGCTACCCTCTAATGTCTTCTCAAAAAGAAATGGAAAGGAAAAGCTTCAAATTTAAAAATTACATCATCTGATATCCTGAGCAAGATAGCAGAGTTGCGGATAGTTTGATAAAAATTAGGAATTTTTGTACTGTGAGACTTTATAATTTATTAATTTACCCCTGTAAATTCTAGTCAAGCAATGGAAATCAAACAGTTCCTACTTGTTTAGACTTTAAAAATCAACATGAACAATTGAGTATTGACTTTGATTGACCTCCATGTTTTAACTACTTTTGTTGTACTTGTGAAAATAATTTGATCTTTTTTTTTGTTTTGATTCTAGGCATCGGTGTCCTCTCAATGCCTTATGCTCTCTCGCAAGGAGGATGGCTAAGCCTCATAATCTTTCTATTAGTTGGAATATTATGTTACTACACAGGAATCCTGATCCAACGCTGCATGCGTGTCGACCCATCCATTAATAGCTATCCAGACATAGGCCGCTACGCCTTTGGTCCCATTGGTCAGAATATTATTGCTGCCTTCATGTACATTGAACTATACCTAGTTGCAATTAGTTTTCTTATCCTAGAAGGAGATAACTTAGACAAGCTATTTCCCGGCACAAGAGTTGAGTTCTCTTTCGTAAAGTTGGAAGGGAAGAAATTGTTCATACTACTTGCTGCAGGCATAATTTTGCCGACTACTTGGCTTAGAGACATGGCAGTGCTCGCGTATGTGTCAGCTATTGGATTAGTGGCATCAGTTGTGTTGACAGGCTCACTGATTTGGGCATGTATAGCTGACGCAGGATTTCAACATGCCAAAGGAGACGTGTTCAATCTACAAGGTTTACCAACCGCTCTCGGGTTGTATTTCGTGTGTTTCGCTGGCCATGCTGTTTTCCCGACCATCTACTCTTCAATGAGGAACAAGAACCAATTCTCTAAGGTCGATAATTAACATTTTGCTGATCGCAGTTTCTTATATATATATGCCATCCTTTGTAAATTTAGTAATTAACTTCCTTTATCGATCGCTTCCGAGACTAACTAGACACTATTTGAAAAATGCAGGTACTGTTCATCTCAACAATTTTATGCACTCTAAATTATGGCCTCACAGCAGTACTTGGCTACCTAATATATGGAAATGAAGTTCAATCTCAAGTGACACTAAACCTTCCCTCAGAAAAGATCTACACAAAAATCGCAATCTATACAACATTAATCACTCCACTTGCGAAATATGCGCTTCTGATTTCTCCAATCACTTGTGCCATCGAAGAAAGAATTTCTCTTGTTGGTAAAAGGTCTACAAGCTTCGTCATAAGAACCCTAGTTCTTTTAAGCACGGTTGTACTAGCATCAAGTATTCCGTTTTTCGGCTATCTAATGTCATTTATAGGATCATTTCTCAGCGTAATGGCAACTGTTTTGTTCCCATGCGTGTGTTATCTAAAAATTTATAGGACTTTTAGAGTTGTTAGTTTTGAGTTAGTGGCAATTTTATTTATTTTGATTATTGGCATTTTAGTTGCCGTTATTGGAACATATACATCTTTGCAACAGATTATTAGTAGTTTGTAGATTATTCGATGTACGTACCTTCCCGGTTAATGGCAAGAAATTTTTTTTGAAGTTGTTTACTTGCATTCTGTACTTGTATTAATTGCTTCTATTTGTAACGATATATATATTTTTTACTTACATTGCATTTGCAAAGTATTTTTAACTTAGTAGACATTAATTTGAAGCTTTGTGCTTCTGGTTTATTGAACTCTTAGATGAAATGTCATGTAACTAAGCTTCTAGAAAAGTATATGATACCATGGTTAAATTTCCAACCGTAGATAGATCTATATAGAATTCTCAATTTACATTCATCCTAACCATCTCATGTTTGCATCAAATAGCCCCAAGGAATTGTCACCAAAAAAATAGTCATGCATAACTGTAGATTTTGTTAGTCTAATATGTACTAATCACAAACATCTCATATTTATGTAATTTGCTTTAAATGCATTACTGCAGGATTTGTTAACATAAAAGTTGATATATCCTTTTAAAATTGCTCTAGAAGAAATTTGTGTTTGCTTAAAATATTATTTGGAGCATAACTGTCAGATTTCCTGATTTATTCACCTGAAATGTGTTCAGAATTCAACGACAGGCCTATATGCATATAGTATACATTAACGGCACTAAATTATATTTTGTTTGCGTAGAAAATTATGTATTCTTATTAAATTGCTCTGATATTCCGAGCTGCTTTACTGGAGAAGCGAACCAAATATCAACTGGTGCTTTGGAGGTAATTAAACCAGAGAAATATTCAAAAGATACAAATTTCTATTCATTATTCCCTTGCTAACTTTCATTCATACTCACAAATCAACATGGTATCGTTAGCACTTGGCAAGATATATAGATAATCTTGACTCAATTCTGCAAAATCAAACAACACTGTTGTTTCACCCAAAAAAATGCGACGCTAAATGGACAAAGGGTAGCAGAAGATAACATACAAAAACGACATACACAATCCAACCACGCGCTCACCACAATCATCTAGCAAAACAGAGCAGAAAGAGCTAAGTACGTAGCTCCTCGCCGTTATAACGACAGAAGACACTCTGCCAGCCGGCGTCATAACAGCAGGCCGAAACCCAGCAACCTCCAGCTGTCATAACGGCAGTAAACATTGGCACCAGCTGTTATAATGGCAGAATGCCACTATAACAAGGATTCTTTATAACGCTGATGAGTTATTTTCGAAACCAATAAAATTTATAATCCTAATGTTTTACTTACGATCGATTCACGAAGCGCATGAATCTTTCGTGTAGTATAGATTTGAGTGTCGATCCACAGGGACATATAGTGTATTAAGGTTAAACCATTCGTCAATTCTAGGTGTGGTTGGTTTATAATTCGTTTTAGTTGCATTTTAGGTGATCAATCAAGTATTAAAGTAAAGAATTCGGGCCTGTTCGGCAACATGAGAATTTTGTAGGAATGGGAATTTTTAATATGGGAATGGGAATTTTAATTTGTCAAAACCAAAGTTATTTAACCCATGGGTAATTTTAGAATATAAGTGTTCGGCAAATGCATGGGAAATTTGTTAGGATGTTAGTTTGTTTTTATTTTTATTGAAGATGTAATACTACAACTAAACTATATTAAGTGTATTAATACTAATCACTGATTATGATTAATATAATTATATATATCAGATTCTAAAAAAAATTAAATGAGTGAATTGACCACACACTGCAAAGTGATATCAGAGTGAACTGACCACACACTGCAAAGTGATAAATGAGTGAACTGACCACACACTGCAAAGTGATAATGGGTGAAATGACCACACACTGAAAAGTAATATCATAATTGACCATACACTACAAAGTGACAAATGAGTGATCATGACCATTTTCATTTAAAAAAAATCTAAATTGTTTATATATAGAGCTATTGCAGCAAATGCTGCTTCACATCTTTTATAACAAAATAATGGATCATCTTCTTCAATGGAAAATGAATAATGATGATGAGGATTATACAAATCTCATCATGCCACATATAGAGAGAAATATAATGGAACCAACTCCATGCCATACTTCAATCCTAACTGGAATGATGTATGTCAATGAAGTCTTAGATGGTCATGAGTGTCGTTGTAAGCGAGAATTTCGTATGGAGACTTTTGCTTTCCGTGCATTTGTCAAGCTATTGAGAGACAAAGAGTTTCTCCAGGATGGACAGATGTTGATTGAAGAACAAGTTGCAATGTTCTTATACACACTTGCTAAAAATGCAAGCAATCGCACTGTGCAAGAACGATTCCAACGGTCGGGTGATACAGTAAGCCGTTACTTCCATATTGTAATTAAGGCTATTACTCGACTATCAGCAGAAATCATAATACCCCCTCGACTTCATACGCCCCAACTTATCCAATCGAGAACAATATTTAATCATTTCTTTAAGGTAAATTTAATTTCAATCATTCTCAAATGAATGTCTTTTTAAATTAAAGTAAGTTTAATTATTCACTATTTTTTAATATACAGGATTGTATTGGTGCTATTGATGGCACACATGTTCCTATAACTATTGCTTACGAAGATCAAGCTCCATATCGTAATAGAAAACAGACATTGTCACAAAATGTTATGCTCGTTTGTGATTTTGACTATCGATTTACTTATGTAATGGCCGGATGGGAAGGATCAGCTTCAGATGCAACTGTACTAAAGAGTGCACTCGACAATGGATTCACAGTACCACGAGGCAAATATTTTTTGGTTGATGCTGGTTATGCCAATACACCGCAATTCATTGCTCCTTATAGGAGTGTGAGATATCACGTGCGAGAGCAAGGTGCAGCTAATGAACGACCGCGAAATTACAAAGAGCTCTTTAATCTTCGTCATGCACAACTTAGAAACCATATTGAAAAACTTATTGGCATTTTAAAAATGCGGTTTTCTATTTTAAAAGTTGCAACATATCACACAATTGATAAACAAGCGGACATAGTTCAAGCCGCATGTATTATACACAATTTTATTGTATATCATAATGGCGATGCCACTTGGATTGCAAATGCTAATTTGGAAATTAATCCAAATGATATTGTGGATGTACCGGATGGAGATGAAGAGTACGGCGAAGATGTTGAAAGACTTAACAATCAACGTCAAGCAGGAAATGAAAAAAGAGATGAAATTGCTAGGCTTATGTGGGATGATTTTGTTAGACGTCAGAATAGAAACTTAACTTAAAAATTTAGTCTTGTGTTTTGTTCATTTAAAATTTCTTGTACTTTTAAATTCTGTTTTGTTTAATTATTTTTAGTTTCGTGATTGATCAACTATTATTGTACTGTTGAAATGCATTTAATTTTTTTTTTTTGCTTGATTGTTAATTTTAATTAAGTTAAAATTATTCTTGAATTTTAGTATTTGTTTGAGTGGCTCAAGTATTTTAATTGCTCAATTTTTCTTTGGTAAATACAAAATTTTAAGAGTAGAGCTAGCGGCTCCAGCTTTTGGGAAAATAACCAAAGCTTTGAGTCAATTTTTTTTGCCCACAAGTGACAAGACAAAAGTTAGGAAAAAATCCTATCAAGAATTGCAAATAGGATTTCATACCATGTCTCCGAACAGATTTTTTGGTAAAGTTCCTATTACCGTATTTTATTCCTAAAATCCCATGGGAATGGCTCCCTCCGAACAGGCCCTTCATGAAGTAGAAGGTTCTAGGGTTTAGGTTAACCATTATTCTTACTTTGTTCAATCTAGTTTAATGTTTCTGTCTCTAAACTAAGTGCATGCGGTTTAATCAGAACCGTGTGCAGTTACTGCTGGTACCGTGTGCGAATCTGAGAGCTACTAATTATGAAATAGAACTACTCACTTTCGTGTTAGAACACTTTAAATAACTAAGACTGGTAAAGAGATGAGACCCAAACTTTATCCTAATCAATTGCAAAGAGTGCTAAGTTCACAGTTATTTCACACCTATGACTAGCCTCAATTACCAAGACTAAAATGTTCTAAGTTCACAGTTACGTCATTTCTTATTACCTTCCATAATTGTAATAATTAAGATTACCCCACTAACGATCAATAGAACGCGACATTCGTCTGCAGATATAGAAACCACTAGGTAAACCTATTGAGATCGGACTTTATAGGTTGCACCTTTTTGGTCTATTAACCTTTGATCTAAATTTATGTATCCTAGCCTTAGTTGGCCAACCCTTAATTGTCTAAACGCATGGTGTGGCCATCACCGATCGATATGGACAAGGTTATGTACACACCAAGTTAAGATAGTAATACAAGATAATATGTAGTAGGAAATCAAATCAAGTGCACAAGATAATTATAATAAAAGAAATAACTAGATTAAACTCATAAGAATTCGGATTTACAAGTCATCACCCTAGAGAGGAGAGATAAAAGGAATACACTAAAGAGGCTCATTCGGCCTCCAATGCTCCATCTCTGTCACTTGGCAGAATTCTGCTACTTCTAATCTTAATTTCTAAGATTTTATTGATTTCTTGATTGATACATTGAAACTCTAGATCTAATTTATTTATAGGCTTTCTAGGTGCTATAGAGATGAGGAGGAAGGTCTCTCATTCTTGATAGATTTCTATGTTTTAGTGGGTGGAAACCAACTCGTCTCATTTTATTTTATTAAAGCAAGATATCAGCCTAATTTAATTTCTACTTTTATCACTCTAACTCTGATTATTTGGGTTTCAAGATTATTGATCAGACCTCATTTTCTGGACATACGCGCGCAAGCTCTTATACAGCCTCTTTGGGCTCTTTTCCGATAAATAGGCCACTATTTACAAGATATATTTGGGCTGATATCTTTGCAAATCATTTTTGGGATTAAGATTTTAGTTGTGTTGGGTTCTTACAAACTGGTTTTGACGAGGCCCAAAATAATGCTTTACCAGTAGTTGTGACCAGTGTTTTAAAATGCGGCCACATATGCCTATGCAATCGGCAGTCATGCTCAGAACGTCATACAATTCCTCTCATGTGTTTTTGAATAGGAGGTCGCATATGTGAACTGCATATGCTGATATACATGTGCAAAATTAAATATGCGGCGCATGAAACCAAAATTTAATATGCATTATACTGATCCAATCCAAAATCTCAAATTTAATATGCGTTATGCGGCTTTATAATTATTGCATACATAATTTATTGTTTATGCAGAAGCAGATTTGATTATTATGCAAAAATTTATTGTATTTTTCACATACAATAAGACAGTTTATGTTGTTTATGTGAAAATAAATTTAAATACACGCATACATATTAATATGTATATATAAAAATTCTCATTTTAAAATCTGCATATATAAATCCACATTAAAATCCGCATATACAGTCGCATATCACATACCACATATGCAGTGGCCTTTCGCATGCATGAACAAAACCGCATTTTAAAACATTGGTTGTGACAGCATAGATGATACAAAGCATATAAACCTCCAACACACAACTACTGCACTACAGGTTCTGCTAACTCACGTGCAAAGCACATGCACAAAAGTCTGTATGAGCATTTCTTATCCGTGCAAACATAGTAAAGCAAGAGAAAAACCATCAATCTAGAGAGAGAGAGAGATCAGATGCAAAGACTCCGGTGTATTAGATATTTCATTAATTTTGTTAATTTATCGGAATTTTATATAACTGTACAAAAAATAATTAAAAAAATGGTATTTAGTGCAAAATTCCTCTTCTTTCTTTCTACAACTTTCTCCTATTTTCTTGTCAACAACATAATATCCTTAGAATTTGAGAGCTTTCTATATATAATTTGACAAAAAGAAAAATACAAAAAGTCCTATAAGAATTAATTCTAGCCATTGAAAACCGGCTTATTGTTAGCATCATTTGTCAGATCTCAGAACATCATGTCGGTATCATTTACTTTTGTGTTTACCACAAAGCTAGGAAATGCCATGGTTATCTCCCTGAAGAATTTAATGTTGGAACATTAATTAGAATATTTTAAGACATACAAGGACAGGGGCGGACCCAAGTGGTTCCAAGAGGGGCAGCTGCTCCTCTGAATTTTGAGTTTTAGTGAAGATTTATCGGTTCTGACCGACTTTTGCCTCTCCCTGGAATTTTTTTTATCTCCCTCTGGACGTTTGATTTGTAATTCGGTTAAATTTAGGGTTAAAATTGAAATAAATTTGTTGAATTTTGATTGGTAATTAAAATTATAAGTCAAAGCATCAAAAATTATAAGTCAAAACATTGAAAAGTATAAGTTAAAGCATTGTTTTTTATCGAGTACCCAATTGGTTAATGGATTTAAATCTAATTAGATATTTAAACCCGATTCGATATTTTTTTGCCTCCCCTGACGAAAATCCTGGATCCGCCCCTATACAGGGACTAATCATTTTAGAGATAAACAAATCCAAAATAAATCCTAGATAAGCAATTAGCCATCAAATAACAAAGGAAAAGATGACCATAGAGATAACATACTTGAGGTATGGTAAAGTCATATTTTTTAGGAGGTAAGGGCTTTTCTTAGCAAATTCAATCCATTCTTCTTTGTCTATTTTTCCATCTCCTTTCAAATCTACACCTGAAAATGTCTAGAGAAGAACAAATGACACAAGTTATTACAACAATTAATTTTGGATGGGTAGAACATTCAACAGCTGTTTTTGGATGGTCCAGAAAATGTCTAGAGAAAAGAACAAATGACACAACTTACCACAACAACAATTGATTCAAGTATGTCATCCGTAAGCTTCAAACCCAAGTCGTCTAGAAGAGCTATCAACATTTCCTTCAGCTGTTTGGAATGATGAAACACAACCAAATTTTAGCATTTTGTTTATACCAAATTGAGGAAATGCAAACAAAATGTATACTTACCTCATCCTGTTCAATGAATCCGGTGCAATTCAAGTCATAGAGCTTAAATGCATCTGCAAGGTTAAGACTAAATAAAGTTATTAACTAGTTGGTCCAACAACCAAGCCTTCTTTGTGTGTGTGCACATGTTTGTGTCTGAAATAACCAACAAATCTAAAAAAAATTGGAAGTGTTTATACTTGTGCTGAATTTAGTAAAGTTAGAGGTATATACTTGAAATTTTGTCTTCTTCAGAGGCATTCGGATGAAAAACGCTAAGCGACCGCACAAATTGGCCAAACCCAATAACACCTTTCTTTTCTTCATCAAATAAATCAAATAACTACAAAATGTAATGTATTGGTACATGTCAATTGGTACTGCATGCACTAAACTCTACAAACTAGAGCAAAAAGAAAAATTATATCTCACTCTGTCAGTAAAGAGGTTATGCTTGCCGCTTCTAAGCAGAGCACGCTGGAAATCTATCTACAAAAGTAACACAACAACAAATTCAAGCAAATTATGTAAGTTTGAGTCAAAAAGTATAATGATAGATTAAGAAAACATAAAATGCATCTCAACAATTATAAAAAAAATGAGAAAAAAAGAAAGAAGGAAGGCAGTGGTACCTTATGAATAAGTCCATCATTGATGATTGAATGGTTCAATTTTTTGAATAGCTCATACAATGCTTCAACTTCATTTGAAGTAACTGTCAATTATGGATTTTCCAGTAAAAATCACATGAATCTTAGTTTATTTTCCTTTATATATTCAAATTTTCCTTCTCTCAATATTATCAACTGAAAGCCGACAAGAAAAGTTTTAAATCAGCTGCAACTACATAAAGCTGTCACATATTTCACCAGCTTAATATCAAAGCGCACTGGATCTTTGTAAAGAGGTAGCTTCCAATGAAAACCATTTAAGATCTCTAAATATTTTGTTTGTGTGTGTTTCTGCATGTACGCGCGCGCGCGCGCGCGCGTGTGTGTGTGCACATGAGAGAGAAAGAAAGAGATTTACATACAGTTTGTTTCAGAAGCTAGAGTTCTAGGATCAAAAGCAGGTTTAGGTGTGACCATCTTTGTGCACAAACAACCCATATTCACTATCAACACTTGCAAAGTTTTAATAACCTAAAAATTAAGAAAAAATAAACAAATGGAAAATTGGTACCAATCGAATTTATAATTTGGGGTAAAGATTGAACGACTGAATGCAGATTGACCAAAAACAATAGATTTTAAATTCCTCTACTTATTTCCTTCAGAAGTAAAGTGAATGCCAAAGTGATTAGCCAGCAAACTGTAGGGTTTTTACTTTTCAGCTGGTACGTACCATACTGGTGACTGGTATGGTTAGGTACATTCAAGATCTACATATTTGTTGCAACCTCTTTATTGGCATGATTTTTTTTTGGGTATTTTTCACTCATAATTTTGTTTTAACTTGGGATAATACTACTCTTGTTACAATAATCTTGTGCGAGAATATACAAGGTACCAGTATAAATTACCAACTATATTATACGCCCTTTTCCAAGAACCAGAATTACGAATTATATGCATGTGTAAATACATGCCGAGAGATACAAAACACAGAGGGAGGGAGAGAGAGTTCTAGCAATAAAACTGAGTTACAAAAAGAAATTGTAAATACATAGTTCTCTAGGGGGAGAATCAGAAAAATCACCTTAGCTTCTGTAGAGAGCTGGAGAAGAAGAACAAAGGAAGAAAGCAGAAGAACCCATTAAGGCAGGGCTGCTCTCCTCTTAAATAAGATTCCTTAAACAACCCTATGGGTATGGGGCTATGGGCTATGGCCTCTGGGCTCTGGCTTTCCATTTCAAATTTGAATTCTCTCTCTCCGGACCAATTCACCTACATTTCTCTCCAATGGTCGTCGGTCCTCCTATCACACTTGAAATGTTACATAGTTAAAACATGCATGGTATTGATTGAAATGTTACATAGTTAAAACATGCATGGTATTGATTTTTTTTTCCTTTCTTTTCTGGCGCTCATGCTGTCATGCATGATTTTTCTCATCCAAACAACCAAACACGCGTCATTAGTCATACATCATATATCTCCGTTCTTATATTAAGCACGTAAATGTTATCCTCATCTGCCAACTCTGTAATTAAAAAATAAAATTTCAGATTTATTATCATATCTCTAATTAAATAATCTGTCTTTTTCTTATTTTATTCATATTTTTAATATTTTTTTACGTTTAGAAATCCAAATTTAGTTAGACACGTACTCGCTGTGGATAAATTCTTAATATTTTTTTTTCAATTTATTGATTCATATTAAAATTAAAATTGAAAAGTGATAAATTTTAATATGTATATAGAAAAAATAAAAATATGAAAATATAATGGAGATACAAAAAATTGAGGCATTTGAACCTTTCTTGATTATTAAATCAAATGTACTAATAGATTAGTTAACCATAATCGAGTCAGGTTGATCTGATTCAGATCAAGCATAGTCAAATTCTGATCTGTATCAAATCAAATCGAATCAAATCGAATCGAATTGAATCTGATACGTATCAAAATAAGATCAAAATATTAATTATCCAATCCTAATTTCCATTAATTAATGCCTCTAGCCGAGGTTCATCTTAATTTTGAACCATTTTTGGTACTATTTGAGCTATCATTTTTCACCTCCTTCCCGGAAAAAGCATTAGCACATAGGATTTTCTCTTGGTCCTAGAAAAACATGTCAAAAGGAATATCTCAGCATCAAAACCTTCTCTTTCTGATTTTATATTTTTATTTTTGCAACGTTTTTCTTGTTCTTCTTTGACCTGGCCAATCAAAAAGAAAACCAATAACATCCGCTCACGTTTTCTTGACATTACTCGTTTTCATTTTTCTTTTCAGTTTTGTGTGTGTGTGTGTGTGGGGGGGGGGGGGGGGGGGGGGTGGCATAATAATAATAGACATCGTATCTCATTTCTTACTACTGTTTATTGATAAGAGCATCTACATTTCTTTCTTGGTATTATTAGAGTTTCTAATCCAGTTTCAGAGATGTAGAAGAGTTTCTTATTTAGCAACTATGCAATAAAATTTCTTATTAAAAAACTGTTTATAAACTCTACGCTGGCCAAATGATTGGCTCAGATTATTTCTCCTTTTTAATTTATTGCTGATGTGGCTTAGTAGAAACTATAAAATTAATTTTCAGAGATGTGAGAGTTTAGAAATTTTAGAGACCTTAATTTCTAAAAAGTTGTTAACAATTATTTAGAAACTCATTTGAGTTGCTGTGACGTAATATGCTCTAACAAATTAATCGCATAAAACGAAATCATAGCAATTTATTTAATATTTTTTTTAACCTGATAACCACTCAACAACTTAATTGTCAAAACACTCCCCACTTGATATTTCATGTATCTTATACTGGAGTGTAGTCAGGATTTTTATCAAGAATATACAAAACAAAAATTACTAGTACGACTACTGAGTTGCGGACTGCTGTGAATTAACTAATTAATTAGGTCTATGAAACAATTGTTAAAAGTTAGTATGTATTTTTATCAATTTCAAAACACAAATTGACATTTTTTTCAATATTTCAGACTTATCAGTGGAATCCTCAAAGTGCACACTTGATAATGTATTTCACAATGAAAACTCAATTGTTGCACAATGCACAATTGGTCGTTGCATAAATAGTATACATTTGTTATTTCAACCTCCATACTAATTTTATGAGCTACACTAATATACATAATTATTTCATAATGCACACTTGATTATTGTAAATATTGTTGGTCCCTAAAGATAACTAGAGGGGGTGAATATGGAGCATTTTTAAATGAGTGAGGCTATGGTACTTCGGCTAGTGTACTATGGCTAGTGTACTACGGCTCAATATGGTACTTTTTAAAATCCTAACTGTCACACCCCACAGCCAAGGGTCGCGACAGTCCCCCGCCGTAAACATATAACACCGTGTATGCTTACCAGGCAATTAATATTTCATTCAGAAAATACACAACAAATGATATAAAACAAGTTTCTAGATATGAATCAGAGTACACAGTTTGGTCAGAGTATAATACAACAAAAGTATCTCATCCGGATACCAACCATCAGGCCTAACCTAGAACTATACAACAAAATATATTTATATCTAGGGTCATATCAGGGCACTCTACCAAAGTCCTACTACTCGCGTGCCTCTCCAGAATCAGTCGCACCTGAACCTGTAAAAATTACCCGAAGGGTGGGGGTGAGAATAAATTCTCAGTGCGAATTTGCCACAATCAAGTTATTGGACTTGCAATCAGAATTCACATCCACAAATGAAATTCATACAACATTACATTAACAGCTCTAACACAATATAAAAATAAATGCACATGGTTGACAACAATAATCGAATAAAATACAACTTACGGAATTTCCAAGATGAAATTCAAACAAACACGTATTTGGCCTAACTCATTTTATTATGACTGGTAGCACCGACAGATGTTCAATCGAGCTGGACTCTTTATCAAACCCTCATAGAGAAGGAAATTTGTCACGTCGTGATCAGTCACGTCACGTTCACGTCACGTTACGTCACGTCACGTGTGTCGATTACGTGACGTGACTCACGTGTTGCGTGACGTGACTATTCGCGTGACGTGACTGTATTTAACAAAAATTATACGTCACGTCACGTCACGTAAACTAATCACGTCATGTGATCACGTCACGTCACATCACGTGATCACGTACTGTTATATTTTGTCAGTTCCAGCATGTTTTGAGGACAAACTCTAGTAGTCCATATTCCTATTAGCACTATTAGGTTATGTTTCTGTAGTATATTCATAGTATATTCACACTTTTCTTTTGTGACTGTTTGTAAAAACTATGTTTCTTAATGAAACGGGCTTAAATATCTTTTATCCAAAAAATTGGCAATTTTTAGAATATTATTTACTAGTTAATTTTTGCAACATTATTTACTTATTTTACAAATTTTATAATTTTCATATTTTTTGATATATTTTTTCTGAATTTTCAACAATTTAAATTAAAATATAAAAAAAGTTCAATGTGACTAATTTATGTCACGTCATATCACGTCACGTGTAGTCACGGCGTGACTACGCGTGACGTGACCATTCGCGTGACGTGATCGTCTGCCACTATTTTGATCACGTCACGTCACGTCACTGACCAAATCACGACGTGTTTGTCACGTCACGTCACGGCGTGTCACGTATTTCCTTCTCTAAACCCTCATCTGTAGGGTTACTGGCACCAACAGATGTTTCACCGAGCTGGACCCTTTATCTAACACCCATCTGCAGTGCTTTGGCTTAACCATTTACTAAAGTCTGGTTCCAAGTCAGCTATACAGCTCGGCTTTACAAATGCATTTCCACGGAGTCAAAGTTAGCCATACAGCTCAACTTTGCAATTTCATTCAAATAGGGTCAAAGTTGGCTATACAGTTCAGCCTGGCAAATTAATTAAACAGGTCAACGGATAGGTCACTGTCACCCTATCCAGCTATCTATACAGGTCAACCTGGCAAATTCAGAAACAGGTCAACGGATAGGTCACCGTCACCTTATCCAGCTACCTCTACAGGTCAGCCTGGCAAATTCAGAAACAGGTCAACGGATAGGTCACCGTCACCTTATCCAGCTACCTCTACAGGTCAGCCTGGCAGATTCATTCACACATAGAACAATGAATAGAACACATCAATTGACAACCATACGAATATGCAAATCAACCATCTCACAACAATTCAGTTCTAATTTAATTGAGTTATGCACATGAATCACACAATTCCAATTATGCAGCAATCAACATACAACATGACAATCGAAAATAATTTAATTCCTGAAAATGAAACATCAAACAAGTCCAAGAACCTCGCACCTGTTTACGACAAACGTATTGTTTAACTATGGACCAGACGTCTCGAAACATCCCACGAATCCCTGCTCGACTGAGCCTACACCTATATCACATATATACTTGGTTAAATCCCGATTCAATGGTCGACATGCTTACTCAGGTTTAGTAAGGGCTTATACCTTCCTTAACCAATTCTTATGTTTTCGTATCGATTCTTTGGATTCATTCTTTCTTACTAAAAATCTCTAAAACTTCACACAGTTACTTCTAGGTCCTCTAACCACATACAATTCTAATTTGGTCAATCTGTAGGTATACCCATTTACCATCTCACTATTTTGGTTCTCGCAACATTTCAATTTGCCGATTAATTAAACCTAATTTGGTCGAAATTCAAATTAATCGCTAAATGTCAAGGTTGAGGGAGAGGTTTACCGATTACGAGTCTATTCGGTCGGACTAGCCTAATCAATCAACGACATTTTCCAAATTTCTGATTTGGTACCAAAAACCCTAGAAAAGGGAAATCCAAAATCGAGAGGAATTCGAGAAAAGAATCGACAAATAAACAGCAAGGAGGTCGAAGGAGATAGACTACCAGCAATTTAAACACAAATCTCGGGTTAAAAACAAAAATTCAAACAATCGAGAAATCTGAGATTTTTGGAGAGAAAAGGGAATAGAAAGGAATACCGAATAGGAGGGTTAGAAGAGATCTACGGCCATTTTCTCGGTTCCAACTTCGATTTCTCGGACTTTTGAGCGACTTGGAGGGATTTTGAGCTCTTTTTCTCTCTCTTTTTCTTTCTTTTGGCGGACCACACAAGGGGCAGGGAAGGGGGTGAAGTGAGAGAGAAAGAGAGAGACACAGAAATTTCATAAAATAAACCCTCAATACATCCAATGCGAATCGTTCACCCGCACTGGATCTGAGTGCGGACGTCCTCAGTACTTTGTCAAATTTTCGTCAACCCTCAATACATCCAGTGTGGATCCTTCACCCGCACTGGATCTGAGTGCGGACGCACTCAGTACTTAGTCAAATTTTTCGTCAAAGTCTCACTTGTCAAGAAAAGTCCGAGCCTAATGCGTCCGCATTATCCTCCAGTGCGGGTCAATCACCCGCACTCACTACTTAAAAGTCATTTTCAAGAAAAATCATAGCACAGGAGATTCATGAGTGCGGACGCACTGATATCCAGTGTGGGTGGTTGACCCGCACTCACAGAAATTCAGAAAACAAGTTAGGAACACAGGTGCCAGTGGATGGACCACCCGCACTCACCACCAGTGTGGACGCACTGAACCTGCAGATTGTCAGAATTTCATGTTTCCAACGCAGTTTCTATTTTTTTAGCGAACTAGGGACGCGTTTTAAAGGTCAAAACTAGATATACTTGTCTGGGAACATTGTTTTAGATTTTAGATTCCTAGTTTATCAATAGATTTTTCGATTATGTTTTTAAACATTTTAATTATTTTATTGTTGAAAATTTCTTAACGTAACACTAACGGTCGATCCGACCGTTCAATGTGATATCCATATGAATATGTACTTGCAAACTAAATTTTATATTTTTTCAATTTTTTTTACTATTTTTTTAGATAGGTAGAATTTTGATGGTCCAGAATTTGTATAAAACACTGAAAATTCTACCTATCTAAAAAAATAGTAAAAAAATTTGAAAAAATATAAAATTTAGTTTGCAAGTACATATTCATATGGATATCACATTGAACGGTCGGATCAACCGTTAGGATTTTAAAAAGTACCATATTGAGCCGAAGTACCATAGCCTCACTCTTTTTAAATTTTAAACTAAAGTACTTTTAACTAACGTGTGCATGAGTTATTCTTAGCGGAAACAAGAATAAACTTAAATTATGCAAGTGTGTGTAAAATAAATAGAAGAGTTAAGAGACACTTGGCACGAGAGTTGTTTACGGAGTTTGGCACTAACGCCTACGTCTCCGGGGCTTCGTGACTTTCGAGATGACGCGCCTTTCTTTACCCAATTATAAAGGAGTACAAGGTGGAATTGGTGAGTTGATGTGATTTCTACAGTACAAGTAATAAATCCTAATTTATACGCAATTCGGTTGCAAGTGTACAACCTAGTCAAGTAGTACTTAGGGATCGTCTCCACAGGGACAAGTTGGAATATCTTTTCTAACCTAGCAATTCAATTTAGTAAAAGAAAATAAAAAGGTTTTTGTTTGTTCGAATGGTTGATTTGGTTTTGATTAAACTAAATTAAACTAAAGTCTTAAGGCAAAATCTGATTTTTAACAAAGATGAGAGATTAGGGTTTCTTAGGGTTCCTATCCACTAATGTTATGTCTAATTGGTTTATTAAATTTGTTCTTTCGATTATGAAGGCACAGTTGAAGGTTGTAGGTACAAAGGGATATTTCTATATTAATACCATCTTCAAATTAGAATAAACGTCACCTCTCGGTACTTGGCTATGCTAATCTAAAGTCATTAAGTTCTTACTGTCCTAATTAATCTAGAAAACCGTAATTCACCTCTCGGTACTTGGTACAATTTGTCTAAACTATTAGGTAAAGCCCGTATAAGACAAGCGTCACCTCTCGGTACTTAGCCTATCAAATACCCTATTCTTTATGGTCAGGACTCAATATTCAATTTCTCAATTGCAAATACCAAACCCTAAGATTTCATGTGATTTCGATTAAGTCTTCACAATCAATTAAAATAAAGAACAGATCATAATAAAGAACAAGAAGATACAAATTAAACCAACTAAATCATAACAAAAGTTTCAAGTACAGCCCTAATTAACCCTAGAAAATCCTTTAGCCAGTCATGGCTAAAGCACAAATCAAATTAAAAAGATTAAAAGAGTTCCAAAGAGAGAAAATAATAAAACCGGTTGATCAGCGATGTCTCTTTCTCCCTTCTTCTCTCTTCTTTTCTCTTCCTTTGTCTCTCTTGTTAAAACCAGAAATTCTGTCTAAAAAACGTCCCTATTCTGTTCTACAAGTTTTCTATTTATACCTCTGGCAAAATCTAAAACTAAATCTCTAAAAATAGCAAATTCGGGCTCTGAAACCGCCTTATTGCGGGCCGCAATAACATTCCTTGCGGGCCGCAATGAGTGGAGGCGGTTACTTCTCGCGCAAAATCTGACTCTCTGAATACTTCTCTGCGGGCCGCAAGGAAATCCTTTGCGGGCCGCAAGAGGTCTGGGAAATTCAGCCACTTCGAATTCTTCTCTGTTTGATAATGTTGCGGCCCGCAATGATTGTCTTGCGGTCCGCAATGAGTGTGACAGATTCGCCTGGCTTCATGCTGACTTGCCACAAATCACCCGTTTTGCTCCATTAAGCTCCAAACACCTGATTACCTGTAAAATAAACATAACTAGGGCAGTAACTTGAACTTTCGGACATTTCTAACCTAATTAAACCTAATCTAAACAAAACTTAGCTTAATTTTCATAACAAACCCTAGGTTTCAATAGATATAATTTTGGCTTATCATGAGTCATTACAAAGCTTAAAAAATCTCACGGCCCAAGCACGAAATTGACTTAAGAGCACTAAAGGCTCTAATACAATAAGTGAGCACTCAAGGCTCTAGTGTTTGAATAAACAAGGAATCTCTCACAAATCAATCTAATTCTAATTAAGATTAAGGTATAGTGGAGAAGATTTTCAATCATTGAATAAGTATTAAAGTTTCAAGATCAAGCAACCATAGTGGCTCTCTTTTTCAGCTGAGGAGGAAGTGTTTGACAGCTGGAGCACTTGTAGAAAACCTAATATTTATTTCTATTCATAGGGAGAGAACAAATCTAAGTTTATAAACGTTTTTATAACTGATGTCGGTCTTCCACGGCCCATAGCGATCCATCACTTCATAATTTGAATAAAGTTACAACATGAAAGTTGTAGATCTCGATTAACTAGATTTTTCAAGCTTTGATTCACTCAAATCGGAGTTTTTTTCAAGCGTTGTGGAATTTCAGCAACCTTCAGCAATCTTCAAACTGACGTATCTCGACACTCGAGTATCTAATTTCGGCATATGACCACTTTTCGGAAAGCTTGTGAAGAGTAGATATTGATTTTGAAGTAAAGACAAATTAAAGAACCTCAACAGTCATGTTGCAATTCTAAATCTTATAAACCTGCAAATATCTCAACTCCAGGAAATTGTTAAATTCAATAAATATATATATTTTACAAATTTAGTCAAACAAACAAGTAGATTATTGCATAATCAAACAAATATACTCTTACTCATTCATTTTTTTTTCTTTTCAAAAAAACAAACAAAAATAGTTAGGGAGAGTTTAGACAGAAAGGACTTAATTGGAGTTGCATCAATGTTAGCTTCACTACTACAAAAAAAGAGATTGCACACGGACATAAATGGAGGAGCTACACGGATTTCCTACCGTGTTTAAATCGAGAGTGTACAAATAGGTCAATGACTACACATGGATATTTACCCGTCTGAGATTATAACAATTTCTACACGGATTACCTTATAAATAGCTGTATACAAAGACCTGCCTGTGTCGCTCTCCATGTTACCGAGCTACACGGATATTACCTAAACATCCGTGTAGCTTGCCTCTTTCTACACGGACATATATCCGTGTAGCTCTCATCTTTCTACACGGACTTTTAACTAAATATCTGTGTAGCTCTCCTCTTTCTACACGGACGTTCAACTAAATATCCGTATAGCTCTCCTTTTTCTACACGGACATTTAACTAAATATCTGTGTAACTCTCTTCTTCTACACGAGCTTTTAAGTAAACATCCGTGTAGCTCTCTAAACTATCATACACGGCTGTAGTTAAATATCCGTGTAGAATTAACATTTTTTTTTGTATTTTTTGTTTTTGGGCTAGCCTCCAGTTTTGCTACAGAATTATACAAAATTCATATAGCAAGAAATCCATATACACTAAATTATACGATATTCATATACACTAAATTATACAAAATTATGTAAATCCATATTGAGCATTACAAAATTCCATTCGAAACCACCTTGCCCACATACACCTGACATCGTCGATCTGCTCTTGGTGTAATGCGGTTGCTTTGGCGCATTCTACAATTATAATTTGGTATTAGTTAGTAACAAGAAAAGGTAGATGCAAGACACTCGCAAATATCAATTGCTATTAATAAACTGAAAATTATAAGTAAGCACAATATGAAAATATCAACATATATAACAAAAAAACATAAAAGCATCAACATATATAACAAAAAAAGCATAAAAGCATCAACATATATAGACATTGCCTTTTGTACATATACAATCCCATGTGATCCATATAACATATACTCCTCAAGATCCAATACAATGTTTGTAGATCAAGTTATGTCCTTACCACTTAGTAACCATGTGATGAAGGTTTGGCTGAATTTCTGCTAAGTTGGGCTCATGTTGCCAAAACTCTTGGTTATGATCTAGTTTGGACAAGAATTTCATACAAACTAGTTGTATTAGATCCAACATATAAAAAAGGAGAGTGCCCATGTGATCCATGACATAATGCCTCTTGGTTAAAGATCTCCAACATTTCAACTCCAATAAAATACATTGATCAACATATATGTGCATGCATGCATAATAGAGAATAAAAATTCTCCTTTAAATTCAAATATTTTTCGAATTTCAAATTTTTTCCAAATTTAAAAAAAATTTCAAACGTGGTCGCCCCCACGCTTGGGCTCCCCGCTCAGCCGACTTCCCCCCTCTTTTGCGTGGCTGCCCCCACGCTTCGGCTCCCGCTCAGCCGAACTTTCCGCCGTTTTTGCATTATCTTAAGAAATCAAGCATGCATGAATTACACATGACCTAAATAAGCAATAATAAGTAACATAAAATTAGAGGAAGAAAAGGAAAATATCAAGGTTCTAAATAGCGTTTATAGCGTCGTAGCGGGAAGGTTAAAAAAAAAGCTATAGCGAATAGCGTCGCTATAGCGGAAGCTATTCCAAATAGCGTTTTTTTTTTTTACATTTCGTATATTCAATATTTGTACTAAATATCAACATTATCTAAGGTCTCATAGAAAGCCGCTTTGAAAACCGCTGTTTTTCAATGCTTCAGAAATTTAATAAAAACAGCGGTTTTCAAAGTGGCTTAATAAATAGTAAAAAAATTCCAAAAAATATAAAATTTGGTCTCCAAGTAGATTTTAATATAGATTGAACATCTAACGGTTTGAATTTGTTGTTTGAACATCAAATTGCAAGATATGCCCCCGGAAGCACCTCGGCCGAAATGCTAGAGGAAGCGCGTTAGCCGTACTCTATATATATATATATATATATATATATATATATATAGTGAGGCTATGGTGCTATGCATAGCACCAATGGCTAGTGTACTACGGCTCAATATGGTACTTTTTAAAATCCTAACGGTCGATCCGACCGTTCAATGTGATATCCATATGAATATGTACTTACAAACTAAATTTTATATTTTTTCGAATTTTTTTACTATTTTTTCAGATAGGTAGAAAAATCAGTGTTTTTTGAAAATTCTGGACCATCAAAATTCTACCTATCTGAAAAAATAGTAAAAAATTCGAAAAAAATATAAAATTTAGTTTGCAAGTACATATTCATATGGTTATGACATTGAACGGTCGGATCGACTGTTAGAATTTTAAAAAGTACCATATTGAGCCGTAGTACACTAGCCATCCCTGCTATGCATAGCACCATAGCCTCACTCATATATATATATATACTAACCTTAGAAAGATAGAGAGGAGAAAATAAAAACTTCAAATATCTCTTATCCCAGCTGCTAGCCATTGCAGAAATCAGATCAACATTCAATACAGAGAGAGCGAGAGAGTGATAGTATAAAAGACTTGATCAAAACGGCGCTGGAAGGAGAAGGCCTTCTATACTAATTAAAACCCTACACAGCCTTTTATACACTGACTTATTAATCCGTGTAGCTCTCCAAATAATCATACACGGCTATTTATAATAAAATTCGTGTACATTTCTACCATTTCTACATGGATATATTATCAAAAATCCGTGTATATACTACACGGATATTTACAAAAATCCGTGTAGCTCTCTCAATTTTTTCCACACGGTCTTCTTTCCACACGGATTTTTGATCCCTAATAAACCGTGTAGCTCTCTCAAACAATTCTACATTGATTCTTAACTAAATGTCCGTGTATAATTCCCGCAGATTTTATGGGCTTTCAAAAAATCATATTTGGTACACGGTTTTTATATAAAATTAGAAAAACCGTGTACAATGTGCAGTATAGAATTACCATTTTTGTAGTAGTGCTTCTAAATATTGAGAATATTTTTTTGATAAAAATGAAACAGACATATATAAATATAAAATTCAGCCATAATTGAAATTTATGAAAAAGTGAGAATTAATCTTAATTTGGTTTAGTGGCGTAGTACAATGTTCTCCGTGTGAGATATTATTAGTTCGAAATCCGAATATAGGTCCTTTGTGAACTGATATCTCGCAAACTTATCTATATTCCGACCCGTATTTTGTACCAAAACCTGTGTTTAGAACTGTCAAATCGTGTTTATTTCATTGAATATCTATAGAATGTGGTACTGCTGCGCATTTGCTCTTACTTTGCAGAAAACGGGCGAAACCGAGGAAGAATCTGGAATTCAAAGCTATATACGGTCCGTGTACTTCTTATGCGGACCGTACAACCCTCTGCCCGACCACAGACACGACCAGGACACCAATCTCAGCACCTGAAATTAAAACGGTCATAGATTTTGACTCGTAACTCCGTTTTGAGTGTATAACCACTTTTCGGAAAGTTTGCGAGAAGATCTACAATCTGAGCTAGAGACACAGGTACACGGTCCGTGTAGAATTTCACACGGGCCGTGTCAAGCATTTCCAACCGCTGACTCGACCGCAGGAAGAACACAGGCACACGGTCCGTGTAGAATTCCACACGGGCCGTGTCAAGCATTTCCGAAAACAGATTTAGAATTTGGAAACAAGGCTAATTGATGGAAAGTCGGCCAGAAAAGCATATAAGCGGGATTTCTTGCACGAAAGGGGTATTCTGGAGCAGAGAAGCATTTTCTAGGGTTTGGTCTTGACGGCTAAGCTTGGAGACGAAGTTGAGAAGCGAAAGACGCAAGTTTTCGACGGATCTTCTTTATTCTTCGGGTTTTGTCATGGCTAATCTTTTTATTACTTCTTTATTTTGTTTTAGAACTATGTCTGAGTAGATTTCTTAGTTTCTAGGGTTGTGATGTAATCGAATATTTTGTTTTGCATGTTAGTTATTGGATTCTTTTGTTGAAATTTGTGTTTGCTTGATTGTGATTGATTTTAATTACTTAGTGTAAGTTATTTGATTTTTATTGGTTTACCACTAGATGAATGATCACATCTAGAAGGTACTTTGGCCCTTATAATCTCTTAACCAAACTAAGTACATGAGGTAGGATTAGTGATCCGAAAGGTGAAACCAAGTAGTAACCGACAGGTGAACATTTCCTCATATCGACGGAATGAGGTTACCTTTAGTATTCCAAACAAGCAACTAGGTAATTCAGACCAACATACGACAGTTGAGGTCTAGAACCCGACGAGGGCACATATTGCAATTTCATACCAAGTTAATGAACCAACAGACGACAGTTGAGGTTTAGGAACATTAGGTCTGGTCAGTAGAACCCTACACAAAGGAACAACATAAAGAAACAATAACTACTGCATTCACTCGAGGGCCACACGGACCGTGTACGACAGTATACGGCCCGTGTACACTGACACGGCCCGTGTAGGACACTACACGGACCGGGCACCTCGAGGCAAAACTGAGATGAAGTCATAACCCTGGAAACGCCTTTTTACATCTGATTTAAACCAAGTTTATTTACTTCTTTGCTTTTGATTATTGTCATTGAACTGTTAGGAATCTTAGAAACCAAAACCAACCTTTTCCAACTTCTAGTATTTATTTAATTTAGGTAAAATTCTAGATAAAATCTGAACCGTCCCTGTGATCGATACCCGATAATATACTGCTCGATAGGATTGTATACTTGCAGTCTGAACCGAAAAGTGTGTTTAAGGTTAAAAAGTACAGTTTACTGTACTGAAACTTTGTACTATACCTTTTTGGTGTAACATGAACATTAATATTCAAAAAATTAGACCTCTATTTTTCTCTTAAATAAATTATGAAAAAGTGACTTATAAAATGTATACTAACCTTTTTCCCTTGATCACAACTTTTTCAATTGTGTTTTATCTTTGTAGGCAGCCAGGGATACAAAATTAGAAAATCAAAGCAAAGAAAAAGAAAACTAAAATCAGCTGCAAGACCACATATTTGATTTGTTGTTTTTCTATTAATGCACGTGGGAATTCAACAAAAGGCAATTTAGAAAAAAAAAAATTAGCAGATAAGTTAGAACCAGGGAAGCATTCCAAACATATAAACAAACAATGCATCTTAATTTTCTGTGTGCTGTTAGAGGTTTAGTGCATAATAGACTAATGAATAACAAATTAAGATATTCAATATAAAACTCAGAAGTCAGAAGTACCACTTTCCATTGTTTAAGTCAATATTTTCTGATTAAATAATACAATTATTGCTCTTCTGATATTGCTTAGTAAATAATGCAATTATTGCTAGAGGCTATACATGATAGGGTCGTGAATATTTAGTTCTTTGTTTACTCAATTATTGAAAGATATATTATATTATAATACAAATTTTAGGAGCCTGTCCCCGCAGCAAGGTGATGCCTCATCGTTCTCAGTTTGACTTTCTTATTTTTCTTTCTATTTGTTTCCATCAATTAAAGGATACAACAAAACCAAAGATACGTTGCAATCCTTTTTTGGCAAATGATGGAGACATAATAATAAAAAAGAAACAAGGATTACTTAAGCATGCTCATAATAACTCATTTTTAATAGAAAAATTATATTAGTCCCAACACTCCTGTCCCCCCCTCTGTCTCCGCAGCAATATTAGAGAAAAATTATACTATGGTCCCCACTAATTATATGGTCTCTTTTTCAATCCCCACAATCGTCCTTTGTCAACCTTCGTAAATATAAATACTTGGAAGATAAGAAATTAGAGTAGAACTAGGGTGATCCTAAGCTCACCAAGCCTCTCGTGAACTCAACTCTAAAACCTATCGAATTGACTTCAAACGATATTTTCAAACCGTTAGATGTTCAATCTATATTAAAATGTGCTTGGAGACCAAATTTTATATTTTTTGGAATTTTTTTACTATTTATTAAGCCAGTTTGAAAACCGCTGTTTTTATTAAAATTCTGCACCATTGGAAAACAGCGGTTTTCAAACCGGCTTAATAAATAGTAAAAAAATTCCAAAAAATATAAAATTTGGTCTCCAAGCACATTTCAGTATGGAGAACATGTTGAGCGGTTCGGATCGGTTGTTTAGATTTTCAAAATAAAAATATGAGCGTGACGTAAAAATAACATCTTACTTCGCAACTCACCATAGCCCAACTCTATATATATATATATATATATATATATATATATATATATATATATAGCTAAAATATAATCTAGAATATTTACAAGAATTCCAATTAGTAGCACGGTCAGATCCATTTCTGATGGAGACTGATGCCTTGTATTTATTCTGAATCTGGAAACATGAGGTTCAGTTTTTCAAAGCAGGAAAGATGTTCACACCTGATTATGAATCCAAATTTGACCAACCAATGAAAGCCTCCTTGGAGAAATATGGGCGTTGGGATCCTCTCCATCAATAAAAGATATGGGCGTTGGGATCCTCTCCATCAATAAAATGATTGCAGAAGAGTTGAAAATTCTGGCCGATAAAATATCTAAATTGGAAAAAAAAAAAAAGCGATTCCCCAAACAAGAAATAACATCAACGAATATTTTGTATATCTTGTAAATTGTCATCTTCTCTAAATATTTGCCAAATTTATAAAAAATATAAATACATTAATATGATTGTAATTACCTAGTATGCATTGTATTATAATTAAGTGTGCATTATGCACTAGTCCTTAATATTTTTTTATTGATGGTTTGAACTATGACAGTAAAAATTTAAAACAGCAGGTATGTAATTTATATAATTGACAATTCTACAACAATTATAGTGTCCTGGACGTTATAAACCATAACAGTTTTCTTAAATTTCGAAATTCATCAAAATCATTCCCCATTGTTGTTATTTATTTTTTGTATTTTTCTATTAATAAAAAAATCGGCAGATATCAACATGAAATATTCTGGTCCAACTCTGCTGTTTTTCTTTATAGAAAAGCAGCCTCCTGCTATTATTTTACTCTTTATCTCTCTCTTCAAAAAGGAGGAGAGAGAGAAAGAGAATCACGTGAGAGAGAAAAGAGAAGAGAGATAGAGAGAATAACAGAAAAAGAGTAGAGATTTGAAGAGCACCGGATCTCATTCCGAAATATTCATGCTAGCTAAAATGAAACCATTATATAGCCACACTGGAGAAATACGCATTAATTCTTCTTTAGCCGAATTTTACATGGCTAATATTGCGGTCCTTGTTTACATCATTCTTTTTGTAAAACTAACTTATTTCTGATATGTCTACAAACTTTACTTATTTAAATGACATAGTTTGTTTCTTCTTTAATTTTTTTTTTTATTGTGGTTTCCTAATATACCATTCTCAATGAGCTAAATTATACATATATGTTCTTTAAAAAAAAATAGTACATTTATGTATTTTTATTTCAAATCAAGTCAACTATAATTATATACAGAATTGTCATGTCTATAAAGGGACTATTTTTGATAAGTGTGTAGAGAAAGAAATTATAGGCATAGCAACATTAAAATGATAATACAAGCCTTCCATTGAAACAAAATCAATCGTAATATTTCAAAGGATAATATTTTCAATATACAAAAAAGTGTAACCATGGTAAAAATGAAAGCATTCAATTTTTAAATGCTTAATAATATAGTATCAATACATGCATAAATGCAAATTGACTATATTCTCAGCACCACCACTTCTAACCCGGTAAAACACCACAAATCTCATCTCCTTAATTAATTTCCTAGGTGAAAACCTCTATATATATATATATATATATATATATATAAAAAAAAAACCTAGTGTGTATACAATATAGTTTTTGGTAACTTGGTTCTAAATTGTAGCCTCTGTATATGTACAACTGATCAAAGAGCACCTTCTTTTATCTGCTGTATATGAATACTCTGAAGTTGTATCCTCGTCAATTTTAGATCATATCGGCTTCGTTCAATTTTGTTACCATCACAAAGCTAGGAAATGCCATAGTTACATCCCTGATAACATGAAGCATTTTCTTGATCAATAATATTATTTCAAAGAACTATAAACAAAAAAAAAACACACACACACATTATACTTTTGTACTTATTAGTGTGAATTCCATGTTTACTTGCTCTGGTTCCCTCAACCTAAAACTAGTCCTTAATCAAGCATCTGAATAACCAAAATAAATCAAAATGAAATGAAATCTAATGTACAATTGGTATGACATACTTGAGGTATGGTAACGTCATATTTCGAAGAAGGTACGGGCTTCTCTTAGCAAATACAATCCATTCTTCCTTGTCTATTTTCCCATCGCCTTTTAGATCTGCCAGCTTAAAAGTCTGAATAGAAAAATGAACCGCAAAATAGATGAATAATGGAATGAATGACTGAATGCATAGACAATCTGTATATAAATAAACTAGTATCGTGCCCGAGCGTTGCAACGGAATATATGATAAGATAACAAAAATAAATTCTCATACAAAATGACAAATTTTCATAAAAAAAACAAAATTAGAAATATATTCTAGATTTATCACAGTAATATGTATAGAAATAAGGAAGTAGATAAATAAGGAAGTGAACAAAAAATTGATTTGCATTGTGATCCGCTATATAGAAAATTTCAATTGGAGAGGGAGAAATAAGAAAACAAATAAATAAGAAAACGGAGAATTATATTGCCAATAGAGTATGTTTAATTTTAATTGTAACGCATCGTGTGGTGGTATGTGTGGCGAGTATATTTGTAGCTAAATTTAAACTTCTACACATAAAACAGATGCATTTAATCAAAAGAAGACATATTATGTGATTGGAGAGCTGAGATTAAATCTAAAAATTAATCTTTCAATCGTAGCCGTTGGCGGATCGGACACCCAACGTGCTTAATAATGGAATGGAGATAAATAAGCAAAAATTGAAGGTTTTTCCTCCTTGATTACCTCATTAATGATCGATTCAACCGCGTCTTCAGGAAGATGCAACCCTGATTCATCTAGCAGAGCCAATACCATCTCCTTTAACTTTTCAAAAAAAATTATTTGTTTCAGATGAAGCATCAACTTATGATAAAGAAAAAAAAAAAAAGGAGGGAGAGAGAAAGAGAACGAAAGCAACATGATTGATATTTACCTCATCTCGTTCGATGAATCCTGTTTGTCTCAAGTCATACAGTTTAAATGCAACTGCATAGACAAAAGTTTGATTAGTACCTCAAAAGCACCAAAACTGAATTAAAACTTAAAAACAAAAGCATGAGATGAATATATGATCAAACTGGCATGCGGTTGTACAAACACAAATATGATTTTGATAATAAAACAGATATTCCGATGCTGTTTCATCAAATACCAGCACAAATCAATGATGTATATTCCATCTCAGCTGATATAATTTATATCCGCCTATGTATAGCTCGGTTTATAGTAAATACCACACTGGATTATGTAAAGTTTAAGGTTTGTACATGTAATTTTATCTTCCTCAGAAGCCCTAGGATGAAAAATGCTAAGTGATCGTACAAATTCGCCGAACTCAATGACACCATTCCTTTTTACATCAAATAAGTCAAACACCTACAAAAACCCAGAGTATAAAATTAGTAAAAATTTTACAAAAGAAATCAAAAGATCAAAAGGAAATATTATAGAAACTTTTCTTACTCTGTCAGCAAATAGATTTTGTTTATTGCGGTTTCCGAACAAAGCAAGCCGGAAATCTTCCTAAGATACCAAGTACAATAAAATTACAAAAATGAA
Organism: Carex kokanica; assembly: GCA_025461125.1. Lineage (NCBI taxonomy): Eukaryota > Viridiplantae > Streptophyta > Magnoliopsida > Poales > Cyperaceae > Carex > Carex kokanica. The sequence goes on along the minus strand of JAJGRX010000866.1, from coordinate 793,700 downwards.
AAAAATATATTAGACTTTGAAATCTAATAATGCACCAGTATGGTGTCTAGTTTTTCCTTTTTTGGCATTAAATTTTGCTAGTAATATTGATTTTTCATTTTTGTTAGTTCAGTGGAATTAACAAACTCTGGCCTCTTCCATTTTTTAGTTCATCAAAATAAATTAACCATATAGTATAAGGAAATAGATGTAATACCTTGTAAATTTTTGCATGTATTGATAATTTCACAAATAGCTGATACAATGCTTCCACTTCATTTACGGAAACTGTCAATTACCCACAAAATTTTACATTAACTGCTTTTTCAAAGAGAGAGAATTACATGCTGGTCAAAACAAGAGAAACAGAGATAGAGATAGAGAGAGAGAATTACATGCTGGTCAAAACAAGAGAAACAGAGATAGAGATAGAGATAGAGAGAGAGAATTACATGCTGGTCAAAACAAGAGAAACCGAGATAGAGAGAGATAGAGAAAGAGAATTACATGCTGTTTCAGAAGCTAGAATAAAAGGATCTTCAAAGCCATGTTTGACACTGGCACCTTTAAAGCACACACAACCCATATTAAGTTTCTCACTGGTAAACGAAATAAAAAGAACCTGAAAATTACAATGGATGGAAGTTGAAATAGAAGAATGAATAAGCAACAGATTAATCAAAATTTAAACAACACTAAATTTCACCAGTTTACAAACACTTTAGCTTAATTCATTTGCAATTTGAAATCACCACTGGTTTCCCCTTCTTGCTTTGCCTTTCAGAGGAAAGGAGAGGTTTTTCTTTTACTTATTTCCTCAAGAAAGGAGAAGTTTTGCTTTAAGAAAAGAGCTCGATTTTAAAAATTAGAATATTCAAAAAGTACCTCAGCTTTTCAGGTAGAAGAAATGAAGAATTTGGCAAATATGAAATATCCAAGGCGCTTCGGTAGTTCGGTGCTTTGGGTACTGCATTATAGGGTTCTTATATAAATAAAATTTAATTTAAGAATAAAGAACAATGAAATGCTACCTGTCCCCAGACATGACCTCACAGACTGTTCTCTTATTCTTATTCGTTATTAACAACATAATTTTTGTAAATCTAACCAAACATAAAACAAGCTATTCAGAATATGCTCAAGAATAGTATATTCTCACTTCATCCAAACGTGTACGTAGTTAATTCTTACTTAATAGTGAATTTGTTATTACTAACATGTAGTTAATTCTAGAAGTGAAAATCACAATGATCTCATCTTCATGCTAAATAATATTGTTGAATTTATTAATCAATTATTGCACTTTTGACCATTCCTCTAACAAATAATGCTCTTATCTTCGTTATTAAAAAATAAACGTTAAACTGAAAAGGTTTGCATGTGCACTAATAACGTTTACGGAATCTTACTTTTGAGAATCTTTTAGAAAATAAAATTCACAAAACCGGTTAGTTTAGATTATATCGTACATCTAACCAACACCTAATTAATTTAATCAAACAATTATAGAGCACTAACAAGCTTACACTATACAATAAATTAGGGATTAAGGAAACATTGCCACGTTTTCGTTTACTTAAAAAAAGTCTCCCCCACGCATTCATGTCAAAAAGAGATGCAATTCAATCTAATAACATATTGGGCCATAAATCCACAAATATTATAATTACATATTTATCCCTCTAAAATTCATAATATCATATATACCTCTTTAAATTTTAAAACTTCACAAGATTATCCAATTTATTGTCATTTTTATTAATACTCATTTTAAATTTATAAAGTACCCATGTTCCCGAATTCATATCCCCCTGAAACAAATAGTAAAGGGGCCCCATGCATTCTACCGCAAGCCGGATTGGTTCAGATTCTGATTGGACGGTTCAGATTCTGATTAGGAAAACTTGAATTCTAGAAGAAATGCATAATTAGACTACGCTTCACTTGGGGGGTTCACTCAAGATGAAGCATCAATATTTTTTTTTGTTGAAAACATCAATGTTTTGAAAATAAATCTGTTGTGATTCTAAAAGAATAGCAGGACTCTATGATTTCAAATCTACCCCTTCATTTTTTAGAATGCATGAATCTCAACAACACTTTTTTTTTGCACGAATCTCCAAACAGATGAATGGATGGATTTAGAATAACAGGGTCACAACAGATTTTTACCCCCTAAGTGAGGCGCCAATTTAATACGTGTCTAAACTGTATCCAACAATTCGAGTTTTCATTAAAGCCGTGCTACTTTTTGAATTCTATTTTTTTTTTTAAATGTCAAAGCATACTTTCAACTTCAATAAATAGTAAGCATCCTTGTATTTCCACACATGGATAGTACGTTGAAAAAGAAACCTTTTGACTTTGTAGATAAGTGAGCGCACAGTGACAAATGAATTATTCAAGTTCGGTTCGGCGAGGTCAAAAATTCGTGATTCGGAAATAATTCGGGTATAATTCAGGAATGATTTGGAATAATCCAGATTAGAGATCTCAGTCCTACAAGGAAGCAAAAAAAAAAAAACCAAAAAAAAATATTTTGGGAAAAATTTGCGAATAATTCGTAAAATTCGGGAAAAATTCGTAAAATTCGCGAATTATTCGGGAATAATTCAGTCAAAGTTTGGTCAACCGAATAATTCGACGTTCGGTTCGGCATCACAAAAAAAACAAATTATTCGGGTATAATTTGGGTATAATTCGCAAATCTTGTCACTATGATTGAGCGTCCATGTCAGCATTCCAAAGTTGATGTTGAAACAAAAAATAATGTAAAGATAATGATTAACTAAATGCAAATAAATCACAGTATTGATGAATTGGTTTGCAGTGATAGTGTATTAAAGTCCCACATTGATACACTTGATCAAGGATACACAGACGGTCATTGCAAATTATTTTTATAAGCTAATTCTTCTTGTATGCTGGTAATTCTGATGCAATTATGTTTTGTTGTTATACATTCTGAATTACAAGTTTTTTTTTTGTTTTTTTTTGTAAGCGTGAAGGTGCTTGCTTTTCTTCCTGTCACATTGATTTGAAACCTCCTCTGATCCTCTCTGATGTGCGCTCATTGCTCACCTACCATGCCACCACCATGAATGGCAGAGAAAGAGATTATTTCCTAAATGATGTTGAATTGTCTTTTCATGAATTAGTGAAGATGTTGAATTAATTATTGTATACTTACTGGTACCACAGTTTAGTTCTCCAATAGACAGCAATGATCAAATGCCATTACTTGTGTGGGATATGACACCATAAACACACAAGAGCTGCTTTCATAAGATATCAAATGGGATTGCATCAGTACTTCAATATTTTTTCTATTTGAGAAACAAAACTGAATGATATACTTTTTTATATAGTCATAATGTATTATTGCTGTTTCCCATTATCCTGCAAATGGAACTGTGTGACATACCAATAACTATTACGGGCAGAACTAGGGTGTTCCTAGGCTCACCAAGGCCTCTCATGAGCTCGACTCTAAAACCTATCGAATTGACTTCAAACGACATTTCCAAACCGTTAGATGTTCAATCTATATTAAAATGTGCTTGGAGACCAAATTTTACATTTTTTGGAACTTTTTTACTATTTATTAAGCCGGTTTGAAAACCGCTGTTTTCCAATGGTGCAGAATTTTAATAAAAACAGCAGTTTTCAAACCGGCTTAATAAATAGTAAAAAAATTTCAAAAAATATAAAATTTGGTCTCCAAGCACATTTTAATATAGATTGAACATATAACGGTTTGAAAATGTCATTTGAAGTCAATTCGATAGGGTTTAGAGTTGAGCTCACGAGAGACTTGGTGAGCTTAGGAACACCCTAGTTCTACTCAACTATTACTATTCAATATCAGGCAAGTAGTCACTTGCGTTTTGCACTGACAAATTTCCTCATTGTCAAGAGAAATATGGTAGTTGATTGCCAGTGACTCTGTTTTTACTGCACCATGGATAGTTCCACATGAGATAGGAGTAGGTCCGATGGGCATCGGACCTACATTTAGGTTCAATTAGCTCTAGGACCGTACAATTAGCATCAAGATCTATGCACACGGAAATTGATACAGACTTGCACAGATTTTGATACATATCACACGAATTTTGATGCAGATCGAATGGTTATCACACCCATCGAACTAAAGTAGGTCCTATTGGCATCGGACCTACTCTGATTCCGTTCCACATAGACATAGTTGACATAGGTCTTAGGTTTTCAAAGAAAAAAACATAAAATAATACCTGGACTAAATAGATTCACCTAAATTTCCGATTGCATGTGCTCACAAGGCTACAACTGTATAATATCACAAAATAGGACAACTTAAAAAAATAGCATTATAGTTAATTGATCATTACGACAGTGTTTGATGAAAGAAAAACAATTCACCCTTTGCAGGGTTAATGAAATTTGAATTTGTCAAAAAAAAAGGGCAATTATATAATTTCTAAACCTCCTTTCCAATTACATACTTATATTACACCAGAAAATGCAATTTATTACTCTTTACCTCACATTCAATCACCCACCTCTCTATTTTAAAAAAATTAATCTATCACAATATCAATATTACCATCTCAATCTTGCTACTCATTCTCTCAAAATATCCAAAACCAACCACAAAATAGGAATTATCGCAAAATTCCCAACAAAACGCCCAAAGTCTCTTACACTGTTCCTCTCTCCAAATACTTCTAACAAAACATCAACTTAACCCCCTTTCTAAAGACTAACAGAAGCACTTGATACATTCAAAAGTTTAAAGGTCGCAAGCAGATCAACAGAAAGTATCCCTTCTCCCTAAGGACACAAACATATTTTCTTATTTTTCACGAGTCTTTCTGGACTTCTCCCTAGTGTACTCTTACTTCGCCATCATCAGCGCCAGTCGTAATGCCACCAACATCTTCTCTATCCAAAGACTCTCCTCTCACACCTTCCTTACTCCTACGAAGAATCGCCTCAACAGCCGCTCGGCTAGCACGCGATGCCGCCTCCTCCTTTGCTGCTGCCTCTGCTTTCTTACTCTCCTCCTCTTCCCTCGCTGCCGCTTCCTCCCTTGCTTTCTTCTCTGCCGCCCTTGCTACTGCCTCTGCCTTCTCCCTCTCAACCTCCTCGTACAATCTCGCCAACTCATCTTCTCTCTCTTCTTTCTTCAACGCAGCTTCAAGAAGCTTTTTCATCTCCTCAGTAAAGGTGACGCCTTCATCTAATAGACATTTCTTAGCAGATTTTATAGCCTCTTTTAATCTACCCTTCTCAATATAAGCCATCATTAAGATTTCGTAGCTAGTAATATTAGGTTTGGCTTCCCTATGAGGCATTTCATCAAATAGTCCCTGTGCATCATCAACACGAGCTGCTTTTACCAACCCAGCCATGACCTTGTTATAAGCATTGGCATTGGGTCGGAGGCCTGACTCAACCATCTTTCTAAAATAGCCTACTGCATCATCGACATGATCCACTTCCAAGCATGACTCTACCAATAGAACATATGTGTACTCATCTGGTTTAATATCTCTTTCACACATCTCCCTAAACAATTCTTCAGCCTGAAAAAGCAACTTATTCTTCCCCAACTGATTGATCAAATTGTTATATGAAAGTGTGTCAGGTACACATCCCTTCTCGCCCATTTTTCGAAATATTAAAACTGCCTCCTCAAATTTTCCCGCATGACAGTAAGCATCGACCATGACATTGAATGTACCAAGGTTAACAGTTACTCTTCTTGGTGGGTTATGTTCCTGACATATTTTGTCAAACAGGTTGAGTGCATCTTCTAATTTGCCATTTTGCCCCAAGGCATCAAGCACAGAGTTGTAACTCATAGCAGAAAACCTGAACCTAGACCCATCTTTTATAACCACCTCATTGTGCACCTCCATGGCTGCCTCCTTCATCCCTTTCAAGAAATATGCCTTCATCAAGTTCCCATAAGGAGCTCCATCCCGTACCTCACTGGTACCAACCTTCTCCTTCCACTCCTCAAACAAAGACACTGCTTTATCAGGTTCATTAGCATTTACAAACCCACCCATTAGGATGTTATACACTTGCAGATCAGGTTTGACAAAACCCTTTTCTAGCATACCATCCTTTAACTCGACAGCTAGGTCAAGTTTAGACACATCTACAAGTCCTTTCGCAAGAATACGATATGAGGTCGGAGAAGGCAATACAGTTGAGTCATCCTTTAACAGAACACGGAAGTGTTCTAGGGCTGTCTCAGGTCTTCTACAATCACAATACGCTTGTAGGAGTATGTTATGGGTGAGAAGAGATGGTGGGACTGATGCTTGGGTTATGAACCGGTGCAATATCAAGAGGTCTGAATACCTGTAAGTGCATTTACAGCAAATAGAATGGATCAAATCTAGCCTGTACGGTTTTGAAGCTGGGGATTACAGTACCCAATTTTGTCAGTATATGTACATGTTTGGTCTGATTTCAATCTCACTCAATTTCCCTCAGCTTATTTCAACTCGAAATGGAAGTACTATAAAACTGCTAGCTAACATAAACAATAGACTGATACTAATTAACCATTACTCTATTACAGACTAATCCCCATTAAGTACCAAATTGGTACAACTGCTGCAACAAAACAAGGAGGTACATTTTACATTTCTCTGAGACATTACAACAAACAGTTACCTGGCTTGGCGCAGCAATGCATAGAGAACAGCATTGCAAGTGAAAGCGGTCGGTCCACAATTCGAGTAGATGGAGTGTCTAGTCAGAAGCGACGCCTCTTTCAGATCGTTTTCGCGAACCAGAGCTAATATTCTATTGTGCAACTCGAGTCTCTTACCAGAAAGAGCCAACATGGACTCGGGAAGTTTAGGTGTGTTAGGGTTCGAGAGTGGGCGAGCGGAGCGGCGAAGGGTCTGTTGGGCGGGGCGGGAGTGGGAGAGTGGAGGCTCGATACGAAGGCGGCGTTTCCGGCGGCGGCGCTCCGCCGCAGCCTCTTCCGGCGTGGCAAAGGAGAGGCGGCGGAGTGTGGCGAGAGGGAAGGGGGTGGGACGGAGGTGGCAAAAGAGAGGCTTAGAGAGAGCCATGGATAGTAATGACTAATGAGGGTTTTTGCTTCTGATTTTGTGGTGTTAGTGAGATGAAGGGGTTTTACGGACCCGTATCCTCTGCGGAATTTCGGTACGGAGTCCTGCGGAACTTGTAATCTGGTCCGTTCGTTTTGATCGGACGGACTAGATCAAATCAGGAGAATTTTGTTTTTTTTTTCAATTCGGACAAGATCTGATCTGATTCGTCCGATCAAAACAAACGGACCAGATTAAAAGCTCCGCAGGACTCTGCAGAGGATACGAATTCGGGGTTTTACAGCCTTCATCAATTCGGCGTTCCATGTCTTAAATTTTTGGGAGAATTTCGTATATACCTCTCAAAAACTGTGAAATTATATGTCTTAAATTTTTTTAAATAAGACATGGATATTGGATAGAATTTTCATTACATTATAAAAACTAAAAAGTTGTTTGGGGATAAAAATGGAAGTAATTATTACATAAATGTTTCCATCTAATGAGTTCTGATCAGTTGAGAAATTAAAGGATGTGATTTTTTGGGAGATGATTTGCTATAGTAAATTTGCCGAATTTTTATTAATATCTAATATTAAATAAAAATTAATACAAATGTCTATGATTTTTTAAAAAATTTAAAAATATCCAAAATAGCTTCTAAGAAAATAGATGGAGTACTTTAGAATTTGAATGTACTAGAGGGACTACGATAATTTTTTCATTTATCCAGAAATGATTTTTGAACCGGAATCAATAACTCAAATCCAAAATATTTTTATTTTTTCCTGTAACACATAAAGAAATCTTTTAATTTTTCTTACAACTGCAAAAAAATCCCAACTGAAAAATGTTGACTGAGATTATTTGTTGCAGTCTTTCTAGTAAATTAAATTATATAGTATTCCATCTATTTTTCAAAAAAATATAAATATATTTCTAATATTTTAATAGAAAAAAACATAAATCCGAAAAGGGGTTTCTGACGGAAACTTAAGCATCAAAAAAATAAATTATGTTATTCGGCCGTCAAGTTTCATCTATGTCCTACTAGTTGTTTTTCATCTTCTTCTTGTTGTTTCATCTTCTACTTAGTTGTCTTTCATGTTCTACTAGTTGTCTTTGATTGTCACGACCCCGCCGCCGGGCCAGGAGTCGCGACAAGAGAGGCACCCTCACATCCATCATTCGTCCTGTCAACCTACGTTGCAAACAAAAACACAAAGAAACAATACAGACTAAGCTACAAAGCTCAATAACCGATTATTTAACGACGCGCTTCTCTATAATTGGCTTATTTAAACAACCATTCAAACAGACTGAATTAATCCACCAAATTAACATCAAATTATGCCTGCATATTTAACGATGATAGCACTTGGGTCTAGGTTATCAGTAAAACAAGTCACACGATATTCACACATTTGGAATGTCTGCCACAAACAATTCCCACATTCACAGTACACACAATCTCATCAGTTCATAATCAAATTCGAACCTCAGACCGCTATTCCGATAAAATATGCCTCATAATCCAATATCCAATTCAACCAAACAAAATAAAAACACAGATTATAGAGAAGTCCGGTTACCTGATAGCGATCAATCCAGAAAATCCAAATCGAACTACAGTGACTATTCAAAATCAATGCGACGTAGTCCGAATTCCAATCAATCATGAAATCAAATATCAGAATATTTATCAAAACATTTATTTTCATTTTTCTCTAATTTTCTCTCTCTTCTACTAGAGGAGACGGGGACCGTCCGCCTGCCGAGCCTCCCGCACCTCCCACGCCTGCAGCGCCTCTCGCGCCTGCAGTGCCTACCGCGCCTAACGCACGTGACGTTCCTGACGCGCTCTGTGATGATCCAGCCCGCTCTACCAGCGAACGGGATGAAGCGGTGCTTACCGATAGCTCGGGATGATCCTCTGGTGGCTGAAATGCAGTCGTACGCTGCCGACGACGGTAACGGAGATGGTCGTCCATCGTATAACTGTAAAATAAAAGAGAGAATGAAATCAAGGTACATCAGGTATGAGACGTATGATCAGAATGTGACGTCGATAGTCGATAGTCTTTCATCTTCTTCTAGTTGTCATTCATGTTGTACTAGTTATTTTTTGAAGTTTTACTTGTTGTCTTTCGTCATCTTCTAATTGTCTTTCATATTCTACTGATTGATTTTCATATTCTACTGGTTGTCTTTCATGTTCTACTGATTATCTTTCATATTCTACTTATTGTCTTTCTTCTTCTTCTAGTTGTCTTTAATCTTCTACAGGTTGTATTTTATCTACTTCTAGTGGTCTTTCATGTTCTACTGATTGGCTTTCATCTTCTTCTTCTTGTCTTTCATCTTTAACTAGTTGTTTTTCATCTTATTCTAGTTGTCTTTAATCTTCTACTAGTTGTGTTTTGATGTTCTTCTAATTGTCTTTCAAATTATACTAGTTGTTTTTATTGTTCTACTAGTTGTATTTTATCTTCTTTGAGTTGTTTTTCTACTTGTACTGGTTGTCTTTCATGTTCTATTGTTTGTTTTTCATCTTCTTCTAGTCGTCTTTCATGTTCTACTAGTTGTCTTTCATGTCCTATTAGTTGTCTTTCATCTTATTCTTATTGTCTTTCATGTTCTAGTGGTTGTCTTTCATCATTTTCTAATTGTCTTTCATGTCCTATTGGATGCTTTTGTTATTATACTTGTTGTATTTCTTCTTCCTCTAGTTTCTTTCATCTTCTACTAGTTGTTTTCATTTTCTTCTGTTTTCTATCATCTTCTTCTTATTGTATTTCAACATATACTGCTTGGTTTTCATCTTCTACTGGTTGTCTTTCATGTTCTATTGATTGTCTTGTATCTTCTATTAGTTGTCTTTCATTTCTACTAGTTGTTTTTCATTTTCTTCTAGTTGTCTTTCATATTCTACTTATTATCTTTTAGATTCTACTAATTGTTTTTCATCTTCTACTTATTGTCTTTCATATTCTACAGGTTGTCTTTCATCTTCTTCTAATTGTTTTTCATCTTCTACTAGTTGTCTTTCATGTTTTAAAGATTGTCTTTTATTTTCTTCTTACTGTCTTTCATCTTCTACTAGTTATCTTTACTGTTCTACTAGTTGTTTTTCATGTTCTCTGGTCGTCTTTAATCTCCTTCTTGTTGTCTTTCATCTTATTCTGATTGTCTTTCATCTTCTACTTGTTGTCATTAATCTTCTACATGTTGTTTTCGTCTTCTAACGGAGGTCTTTCATTTTCTTCTAATTGTCTTTCATATTCAAATGGATGTCTTTCATTTTTTCTAATTGTTTTTCATCTTATTCTAGTTGTCTTTCATATTCTACTGATTGTCCTTCATATTCTACTGGTTGTCCTTCATATTCTACTAATTGTCTTTCATATTCTACATGTCGTATTTCATATTCTTTTAGTTGTCTTTCATTTTCTATTAGTTGTCTTTTATCTTCTTCTAGTTGTTTTTCATTTTCTACTAGTTGTCTTTCATGTTCTAAAGGTTGTCTTTCATCATCTTCTTCTTCTTGTCATTCATCTTCTCCTGGTTGTCTTTCAACTTCATCTTGTTGTCTATCAACTTCTACTGGTTGATTTTCATCTTCTACTGGTTGTCTTTCATCTTCTACAGGTTGTCATTCATCTTCTTATAGTTGTTTTTCATCTTCTACTGGTTGTTTTTCATCTACTTCTTGTTATGTTTCATTTTCTACTGGTTGTCTTTAATATTTTACTAGTTGTCTTTCATGTTCTACTGGTTGTCTTTTATTTCCTTCTTGTTGTTTTTCATCTTATTCTGATTGTCTTTTATCTTCTACTAGTTGTCTTTCATCTTCTACATGTTGTCTTTCATCTTCTAACGGATGTCTTTCATTTTCTTTTAATTGTATTTCATCTTCTACTGATTGTCTTCAATTTTCTACTAATTGTCTTTCATCTTCTACTAGTTGTCTTTCAACTTCAACTGGTTGTCCTTCATGTGCTACTGGTTGTTTTTCATATTCTACTTGTTGTCTTTCATCTTCTTCTATAGGTTGTATTTCATCTACAACTTGTCGTATTTCATATTTTCCTAGTTGTATTTCATCTTTTTATAGTTGTCATTCATCTTCTACTAGTTGTGTTTCATCTATTTTTTGTTGTATTTCATGTTATATTAGTTGATTTTAATGTTCTAGCGGTTGTTTTCATGTTATAATGGTTGCTTTTCAGCTTATTCTGGTTGTATTTCATCTTTTTCTGGTTGTCTTTAATATTCTATCGGTTGTCTTTCATATTCTTCACGTTATTTTTAATATTCTACCGGTTGTATTTCATTTACTATTGGTTGTATTTTATCTTGTATTGGTTGTATTTCTCATCTTGTCTTTCATGTTCAAACAACTCAAAAACATAGTTTTATCTTGCTTTTGATTTTCTCTTATATCTGAATCAATGTTTTTTCAGTGTTGTAAAAAACGTTTGTTTAGACTGATTAATCGGTTGATTAGTTGTTGGCGGTAATGAAACCGTTACGAATTTTCCTGACTAATCGGCCTATTATTTCTGATTATGACTGATTATTTCTGATTAATCACTTGATAGTACTATGTCCGTCCGACAAACACATATCATTATTTACAACACTGATCTGAAATAGTTCGTTATTAACTTAGAAGGAAGCCCAGTATACTGCAAATGAAATAGTTACAATAATCACATCGGGAAATATATTATCTCTGCAAGTTATATTGTGAAGCAAGCATGAAGCTCATGCACTTTTAGTCCAGCAAGAAATATCTACTAATGGAAACTTGCGTCGAAAACGGCATGAATCATGATCTTTTTAAAAAAAAATACTGGTAGCAGCTACCGGTGGGTGAATCATGATCAATTGAGTTATTTTGAATGAATGAAGGAACGAACAACTTTCATGATTTCTCTAGCACATTCAAATGTTCTGTACATTAAAATTTGTCTTTATATCGAATTTTACGAGAATTAATGCATTTCAACTCCATTCTTATATTAAAGCACATAGATGTTCTGATCAATTAACAGTTTTGATAAAAAAAAATGAAATTTTTTTTCAATCCTCTGATTAATTATTCTGATTATATACATCTTTTTATGTTTTTTACATGTAGAAGTTTAAATTTATTTAGACACGTACTCTTCATATGCAAATTGTATCATCTTTTTTATTGGTCATGATTTATTTCTATTTTTTAAATGTCATTAAAAGAAATTTTGAATTGATTGATAATTAATTGATCATGTATTCATTTATTTCTATTATTTATATCATTTAAGGAATGTTATTTGTCATTTAATATGACATTTTGTTTGATTTTTTTTTATGAAAATATGTCAAAAAGATTAAAAAAAAAAAGTATATGTCATTCAAAAAAAGTTATTATATGTAGATGTCATTTAATATGTCATTTAAAAAATATTATTTGTCATTTAGTCTATTTTTTTATGAAAATATATAATTTTATATGAGTTTTTATTTGTTCTCACATAATATGTTCTCGTTACAACATATAGACACAGTACTAGTCAATAATTAAGCGTGCTAATTAGCTTCACTGTATGCATGAAAAAATTTCGCAAATTAAACAATCTCCTACAAAACCTCCTTTTTTTTAACCTATCTTGTGACTGTAGTCTTTATCCTTCGCATGCGCTACCATTATATCACATTACTACGTATGCATTCATTTTATCAAGGACGCTGATAATTGTCTCCGCACCCCTATCCCCACACTGACCCTACACATAACTTCCTAACTAACTTGGGGGGACCGTCCCGCACAATTTTCTTATATAATCCGTATTGTCCCCGACCAAATCTCTCACCTATGCACAATTTTATTATAATTATCTACCTATGCACAAAAGTATTTATACCTATGCACAAAAGTATTTTAACGTAAATAATTATCTCCACAACTAAATCTCTTAAACTGTTCTTGCACCATAAATACATGTGGGGAACCACTCAAACTAAATGAGAAAACCAGGGGGATCATACATGTTTCTAAAAATATCAACATTGCCATAACTATATGGGAGGACCGCAATACTTAATATGTTTTTACATATGGCGATGGATGATGTCTGAAAGTATTAATATCAAGTATTGAAAATATTTATACTTATGCACTGAAATATTTATATATATGTACATTGTACAAAGTTCAATCTTCAGACGTTTGATCATATTAAGTTACACAACAGAGTATTAATATCTTAATTTGCAAATATTAATACATAAGCACTGAAGTATTTATACCTATGAGGTCAACTATTTTTGTTATTAAAAAGTTAATGCAGAGATACGAAATCCCTACTATTTCATTAGAAGAATGTTGACACGGGATCATTGAAGGACTAGAAAAGAGAATCATCATATCTTACACATGCAAGTATTAATCTATTATTTCTCAAGTATTTATACTTATAAAAGTTGATGCAAAAACAAGTACAGAAACTAAGAAAAAGAACCATATAATTAATGAGAACCATAGTACAACATTTCTATACTGTAACTGTGGAGATAAAGGATAGACATGAGTGCGGGGATGTTATTCATTTATCAAAAGCTCTCTTAAAAATTATAATTGAAACAATTGTCAACATGGAGAATTATTTGGAATAAAATTTGGTTGAGATCTGCATTTTAAAAGCGAAATGTGTGGGAACCACATGATATTACAAAAACCAAGAAGCAACAGCACTTTGCAAGTTTGCATGATATCATTTGTTTTTTTCCAGATTAAAGCTGAAAAGAAGCAATAAAGAGAAACGCGTCGAGACATTTTCCCTCTTTCACACTAAAGATAAAGTAAAGCCAAAGAACTTTAAACATGCCCCCAGATTCCCGCACCTCTTAGTTTTAAAAAATTAGTACCTCTGATAACTCACTTATTAGTTATAATATTCCAAGGGGAAAAGGCTAAAATGCTAACACCACCTCACAGACTCTACTGTAATCTACCACCTTCTGAACACAAATCCAGTCTCCGACATATCAACATTTTAACTGTTGGAACCGAATTCATGTTTAATCACTAAATAGTAAATACCTAACATGTCAGCATATTAGCTTAAGACTGGCATGTGAAATCGGTAAAAACCCGAAACTCGGTGGCTCATACTTGTACCAATCAACACCCTCTGGGCACAAACCCGATCTTCCCATTATCTCCATCAAAAACAACCCGAAAACCTTGTTGTTGTATGTTCCCTATGATCGACACGCCACTTTCTGTACCAGCAAATGCAAAACAAAATGTCCCCTTGGTATCAACCGGTATCAAGTAATTCTCAGCTGGCAACTGGACCACACCATTTCCTGCAAAATGCATTGCCACAGTCGGCACCTTCACCACTTTGCGACCACTCAGGTCATAACATGTGTCAAACAAAGAGAACCCTCCCGGCGCCTCTCTTAGCCCAGCTGCACCAGCCTTGAATGCATCTCTCATGGCCGCATATGCGGGCCCTGCCAATCGGGTTACTGATGTACCTGAATCAATTATCACACCACCCTTACCGGTTAGAGGGTCCAGTTTGAGATCAGAGGCAGCAACACCAGCAACACGAGTACCTCCGATGCTAATACCTGTCATCTCCACATAGTAAAATGTCTCCATTTTTGGGTTTTGCACTAAAGGAGTCCATGTAGCATTCCCGGGCACTGCGGTGTTACCGAAAATAGCAGATGAGGTGCGTGTAGTGGCTTTGCTAGAGGTACGGTCCACGAGGCAGTATGAGAATCGCCTTCCATATTGGCGGCCAGACTGGGTAGGAAAAGATAAAGGTCCCCGGCCGAGACCCAACAAACCTGCGGCTGCAACAAACAAACCCTGGTTGTCATGGCCACAACCGAGAGCGACACCTGACACATGGGCCCCACCAGAGAAGGACAGGGTTTCAGTTGCCAGGTCACCTGCCGTTAAAGACCCATCACCATAAGAGACCTCGTAAAGACAGGATTTACGGCGTGAGTCGCACCCGGGAGAGTCGAGGTGGCGGCACACTGGAGAGAGGCATGGGATCGCAGAGTAAGAGTGGGACCGGCGTGGATCATAGATCGGGTCCACCTGGCTGTAGCAGTGGCGGCATGGGGCGCATTGTAGCCAGATTATGTCACTACCTATTAATATTATGTTGCCAAAATTGCAGTTCAGAACTTCAGATCTCAAATATTCAAGAAATTATAACCACATGTACAGCTAGAAATTATAACCCATACAAGACAAACTACAAATCAATCCGGATAAATAATCAGATCTACAACGTTGTTTTTGTATTAAATGCTTTGGCACCGATCTATGTTCCAACTTTTGGCATTTTTAGACCAAATCTTTCCCCGTAGTTATGCAAAGTTGTAAATTCAAATGAAAATAGTGTTCCTACAAAAAAAACGTTAACCAAATTCGCACTGTAGAGTGCAAAATGAACGGCCGAAAATATATAGATCCTATCATCAGTACCTGTATCAAGCACCATAAAGGAGGAGGTAGGAGGAGTGCCGATGCCAAGTCGAGTGAAGTACTCACCACTGCCATGGGAAAGGCCAGAGATGACTGGACTTGTAAACCCAGACCCAACGTGAGGTCGAGCGGTCGAACTACGATTAGGATTTTGTGAGTTTGAGGCGAGAGAGGAAACACGGGAGAAGTCGCGAGAGAGACGGCGAAGGAAGGTTTCCTCTGGGGTCGAGTTGGAAGGGAAGAGAGAGTCGCGATGAGCAATGCGCAGATGGAGAGAGGTGGCGGAGCTGCTGTCTAGGGTTAGGGTTTCAGCACGGAGAGAGGAGTGTGACACCAGCGCAGGGTTTTGGAGGGGGGAGAGACGCAGCATTTCGTACTGGAGGGATCCATTTGTTAGGGAAATGGAGAAGAAGAGGGGAAAGAGGAGCAGAGGTAAGAGGCGAAGGAGAGAAGGGATAGGAGGAGCCGCCATGGGATGGGAGAGTGGGGAGTGAGACTGGAGGACAGAGCTGAGATTAGAATAGGAAGTAGTTAGTTTCTTATAATGTTAAAGGTGGTAACTTTGAATGGGTAGAATATTAAAGCGTAAATTTGAAAATATCCTTTTGCCAAGTAATTTTTACTGCATATTTAAATTTTAACTGAACTGTTTTTCCAGTCCACATTCAAATCCGTCAGTGCCACGTAGATCAGAAATGCTTACTTCATTTATAAGATTTACATATAGTCATATTAGTCATATACTAAATTGCTAATGACTAAATCCGCTCTACTCATTTAATAATTAATAAGATTTATACACTCTTAACGAGCGTGTTTCTTTTTGAAATTATGATTGAATCGAAATTTGTGCGCAGAAAGGTAGTCGATTAGCCCTTGGGTTCATAAAAGGGTTAATTAAACTGCAGGGTAAAATTGCAATGTAATTATGTAAAACATCCACCTGTAATAGTGGCGGAGATGGAGCTATTAATGGGAAAGCGGTTTGTTAGGCGGCACTTCGAAATTCAGCGTGTTATATTCTCTGTTCAGATCCTCTGTAGACTATACAGAAGTTTATATATTGTGGCGAATCACTGTCTCGGGGATAAACTGGTAAATGGTAATCAAGTCCTAGAATAGGGGAATCTAACGGTGACTCGTCACACGTTTCCATTTCACCCTAGAGTATGGTATCAGGGGTACCGTACCTTGTCCTTTCGTCTTTCATAAAAGAAATTTCGGTAGCCTTCCCTTTTGGCCAGTGAAGTGATTGTATTCGACCCGCTACATGATTAGTAAATTTGAATGAACAATTGAAAATCGTATTGGAGGAGACAGTAATCCGTGGTGGAGGTGAATAAATGTCGTTCAGACGAACTGACCTCGTTTCGTCTTTTGTGCAGTGGTCTGACACAACAACCCGTTGCTGCTTTTACCAAACAACAAATTTTACAACTTTTTCTACGGTTGACGTGTCACAATCTTTGTTAACTCTAGAGCTCCACGTAACCACGCTTGACTTAGTTAAGGAGGCGATTGAGGAAGAAAATAAGGCCTGTTTACAGTTTACTGGGCCGAGAAGAAAAGAAAGGAACGGGTCGTAAGCGATACTTACCAGTGGGGTCGGTTTGATCAGAGTTAGTGAGCTGATGGAGCCCATTGTCAGGAGGAAGGCACACGCAATACAAGGGAGCATGAAAGAGGGGACGACATCGCTGAAAGATGGGGTCCACATTGACAGTACTAATATTCCCCCTAACGGATACTATGCCGGAATGGATGAGTTCTGACGGCAGGGGGACCTCGTGAATCGTGACTGAAGAGAGACTCTATGACCGGTGGGGCCTTTACTGTCAGAAATGGAGATGAGATTAATGGAGAGGATGTCAAGGAGACAAACTGAAGTTAGTTAGAAGCTGAAGCGGAATAGAAGGGAATCCAATGTTCCAATTTTGTTTAATTTCTTGCAATTAATATTTCATAAAGAGCTTTATGTTGGCATATATTACATGACAAGCTGACTACGAGTTTAATGATTCAAAATTAGCTTCTATGGCAATGTGAGAAGTCACATGCTCAAAATCTCGATCAGAAATTTCTTTTAAATATTAAAATAGATAGATGACTTGATTTCAACTTTACTCAAAGAAAAATAATTAATAAAACATAATTTTGTGCAATTACAAACATATTCTTTGCCGCGTATGTAGCTACCGTGCTACGAAATCGACGTTTCACTTAAACCTTTTAAATGTAATTTAGTTATTCATAATCAGTGTTCTAAATAGCGCTCTATAGCGTTTTTGGACCACAAACGCTAAGCTATGACATCAAAATGCGCTATTTGCGCTACGGTCGCTATAGCGGTGATAGCGGTCCGCTATACAATATGGATTTTTTTTTTAAATAAAACCTATTTGGCAGCCACTGCCAAATTTTTCAAAAAAAAAACAATATGGGTTTTTTTAAGCAATTTATATGGGCTTTAATAAAGACCCAAAAAAGCTCAAACCGAAATTAAATTTGTTGCTACTTGCTACAAATAAATCAATTTGAAATTGGAAATAGAAATTGAAATTTGAATAAAAAAAATAGATTATGTCATGAATCATGATGCTTAAGATATTTTTAATAGGAAAAATCGATAGTTTATAATATTACTATGGATATTTTGAACTGCAATTTGGACTTTGTACTGGTTCAATATGAATATTATAATTTCTTAATTACTTTGGTATTATTTATTGTTCTATGAGACTTTAGATAATGTTGATATTTAGTACAAATATTAAATATACGGAATGTAAAAAAAAACGCTATGTGGCATAGCTTCCGCTATAGCGACGCTATTCGCTATAGCTTTTTTTGTAGCATTCCCGCTATGACGCTATAAACGCTATTTAGAACCTTGTCCATAATTGAAATTTAGTTATCGTAATTTAATGAGATTTGGCATAGTATGCTAAGTATTTTGTTGTATTGAAAATTTGTAAGAGCCGGAACAATGCATTTCTCAATTCAAAGCAAGATTAGTCAATTAAAATAGAGATATTCAGATATATATACCTATCATAAATTCATCAATTATATATTTACCCATCAAAACTTTAAATTTAATTATTTCCCCATCTAAACTTACATAATTTATTAATATCTCCATTACTTGCTTTAAGCAACTAAAAACACAAATTAATCTTAATAAAACAAATAAATTGTCAATTTTACCCTTGTGTGTGCACTCCCCGTAAAAATGGTGCCCTGATGTACATTTGTACATCTTTAATTTGAGTTTTCTTGATTGAATCTGAGTTAATGTGTATACTAATTATTTCATTTACTTGTTGTTTAATTGAAATATCTACTGGTACATACTGGATTTATGATCACTCAAAAGAGAGCGATGTTTCTTTTAA
The DNA here is from genome assembly GCA_025461125.1 of Carex kokanica. Classification (NCBI taxonomy): domain Eukaryota; kingdom Viridiplantae; phylum Streptophyta; class Magnoliopsida; order Poales; family Cyperaceae; genus Carex; species Carex kokanica. Next base: position 774,771 of record JAJGRX010000866.1, on the reverse strand, counting down.
AATTTATAAACTTGGAAATGCTATCGGTTCGGATCGCAAGCGCACAATCCTTATCGAGTAGTATAATCGAGATCGATCCACAGGGAATATTGGTTTACAGTCTTGAGCGATCAAATCACAATCTTTCGAAAGGCTAGACAAAATCTGAAAATTGAGAGTTTGAAATTGTAATCAATGTAAATTTGGTAACAATTAAAAGTAATTAAAATAAATATAGAGATGAGAATTCCTAGGATTTCGGCACACCATTGCTACTCAATCCACTTTGATATTATACTTCTGTCGGGTTTGATTACCTGTTGTTGTTAATGGAAGACACTACATAGGACACTGCGAGTCACTTACGCAAATGACGGGACTTCCATCGGGATACTACATAGGACACTGCGATTTATCTTACGTAAATGACAGATCCCTTAAATACACAAGTTACTACATAGGACACTGCGATTTATCTTACGCAAATGACAGAACTTGGTTTGCGTTTTGTGGTTCTGATTTATGGTTTCCCCGCGAAGGTTTTCTTCACATAAATCTAATGGCTCCCAACGAGGCTAACTCATCCATCATAGTTTTTCTACCAATAAAGTACTGTCACTACTCTAGGATTAAACTAGATCATCGAAATTAGGAGAAGGGAGAATAAATTGCAAAGGCATTTCAATCAACAACAAGAAATCATAATCAACAGAAAATATATATATATCAAAGCATTATGAGTAACAAGGTTTACTGCCTAGCCCCTAAGAAAAGAACTTAGCCGCGGAACGGCATCATTACAACACTCCTCTCTTTCTCACTTCAATTAAATCTAACCCTAATCACCAAAATTGCAAAGATGAGTTTCTCTTCTGTCCAGGGGCCTTATATAGGAGTGAGGGGACGTCTGGAGATGAGTGGAGGCCAAGAAACACGATCTGGACACGCTTGTGGCAGTTATTCCCCAAAGGACCCCTTGGTTACGGACCGTATCAGGTGATACGGTCCGTATTCACACCTTGTCGCTGAGGATTTTAATGCGTATCACACCATCTCCTGGTCCGTATCCGGCTAGGTCCGTATCAACTAGTACGGACCGTAACAGGGCCTTAGTCAATGAGCATCGCTTGTCCGATTGACCTGATTCTTGCTCCATTTGATGTGAAATAGTCCCAAAACCTGTTTTCTGCAATAAAACATAAAGAATGGTGACAGTAACCTTTTTCTCTAATTAAATAAACATAAGAGTGAGATAATATGCAAAATCTAAGCCAAAACTCTACGTAATTCATCATCATTTTGACTCTGATCAATTTAGCAGGTACAATGCTTCTTTTCTTTAATTAACTACAGAAGTCTTCGCCACTTAAGCACCCAGAATAGTGACCAGAAATTGTAATAAACATTTTCTTCAACAAAATAATTAAATGAATGAATAAATAAATAATAGATGTGGTAATTCAAGATTGCAGTCCCTGAGGTCAATGTTAAGCTTCTCCAACCGTGCACTATATGAATATACATAAAAAAATGAATATGCATCTTCATGTTTTTGTTATAATGCCATATACTTAAACCGATACCTAATACCAGTACAAAAATGCAACATTACTTCAAATTAAATATTGAGTCAGTACCTAATCCAATTAGGGAAAGACATGCTGGGCCCCACGTCGCAGGTTCTATGAACATTGATGTCAACATACAAAGGCTCACTGGCCTCCACCTAGTCGAGGCTGGCATTCAATCGTAGAATAGTCGGGTGGGGCCCACAATTATTGGGAACCACTTGGTCCCACTTGTTTTCGTTGATGCCTCCTCGACCAGCCATGTTTGACTGCCTCGTAAGAATGAAGATCAATTTTGTGAAGTGTGAGTTGTTTCAGCCGTCAGATTGGAAATAGACAGCTGAGAGATGAAGGAAGAAGAGGAGAAGGGAAGGGGAGGGCACACACAGGGACAAAAGTGTCATTTATTTTCTATTATCAGTATTAATTAGTGTATTTAATTGCTTAAACCACCAAATGGGGATATAAATAAAATGAATGAGTTTGAATGGAGAAATAACTAAATTTTAAGTTTTGATGGGTAAATATCTAATTAATGAAGTTATGATGGACATATATCTAAATTTCTCATTTAAATAATAGTCCTCATCATAGTTTTGAGATTTTATCTTAATTTTATGAAATGATATATTTGAGAAATATATTTTCCTCATCATATTTTTGGATTTTATCTTAATTTTACGAGATTATATATACTACTAGAATTTATTTTAAAATTGTGGATAACATGACAATAACTAATTTTGACGATGCGTCAACAGGAATAGGTATTCTCGTGGAGAGAATTATCACCGACGGGATTATTACAGAGAATTATCACCGATGGGATTATTACCGTGGACACCGCTAGTAATAATTCATCTCATTACAGTAGATAGAATTACATTTGAGAAACATATTTTATAATATTCTTATTTTTAATTTCAAGCACTAAATGCGTAATATTCTTATTTTTAATTTCAAGCACTAAATGCGTTGTCATGATTTATTTCTCAAATTTTAGGGTAAAGTATGCAATTTCACGTCAATCCGGTTTGTGATATAAATTTTTTTGGTAGACATCTATCTTAAATGTAATTTCTAGCATAAAATGAGTTTTTTTAAACTTAACTGAATAATGCTCAACTTGTGCATGCATATTTAACCTGAAACTAGGCATTAAATAATACTACCTAAAATGTACAATTTAAAATTAAGCATGAAAATTACATTATTGATTCGTCCTTAATTTTAGATTGTACGTTTGGTGCAAATGTATTATTCGTTTTCAAGATTACACAATTTTAAGTGTCTACAGCACATCATGAGACATTTTTTCTTTTTCTAATCTTTTTTTTTTTCGTTCTAGTATAAATTGATGGGAATTGGGAAGGGAAACATCAAGTTGGATCTCATTATTTTTTTTTTCAGCACTGGTGTTCTCTCTCTCTTTTCTTCCAAGCTTATGCATTTGTGTTGACTCCTCTCAATTTTAATTTTTTTAATTTTGTTACAACTAAATTAATCTATTTTTTAATATCAATTTAATTTATAATATTTTTGTATAAAATGAAATCAAAATATTTGATAAACAATCATTTTAATTATAACTAAATTAAGAAAATACATATTTGTATTTTCAAGCAAATTAAGCATTGGTAGTAATGAAATGCCTTATGTTTTTCACGTCTCATTATGCCTCATATGTTTTATCTTTATTTTCAAAGTCCAAACAGTTGATCCGAACTGATCAACATGATCATCATATTAAAATGTGCTTGGAGACCAAATATTATATATATATTTTTTAATTTTTTTACTAATTTTTTAAATTGGTGCAAAATCTCAGTTTTTGGACATAAAAAAAACAACAATTTTATACGTATCTGAAAAAATAGTAAAGGTTTTTTTAATAAAATATAAATTTTGGTCTTCAGGTACATTTATAATATGTATATCATGTTCATCAGTTCAGATCGACTGTTTAAACTTTAAAAATGAAGATAAAGCATATGAAGTATATTGAGACACGAAAGACATGAGGCATTTAAACCCTCCTTTTTTTATATTTGTTTTGGATCATTACCATAAAAAAAATCTCCTTATTCTATCAAGTTTTTTTTTTTTTAATAATGGGCTTACGTATTTTATACAAATCCTAACCGTTGAAACACATCTACCTTATAAGTGATGCATCTACATGAGAAAATTTTAAACTTTCGAATTAATTTAGTATAAAGTCAAGCGGTCAAAATTAGAAAGTTTATAAATTAATTTTAATGCATTCACTTTTTGAACGTTTTGACCACTTAACTCTATATAAAATTAGTTCTAAAATTTAAATTTTTCTCATGTAGACACATCACTAGTAAGATAGATAAATTTCAACAGTTCAAATTCGTCATTTAAAATAAATCCGATAAATTTTAGAATTGAGTGCACAAATAAACAAAACACCCTAGTTGTACTCAGACAATGTGTACAAAGATAACATCACAACATTGCTCCCCTAAAGATAGGAGTGAGTATCCTCTGAGATATCTCATATTTTTGAGTGACCGACATGTTTGGTGCCTATTCGGGGATAGCACATGGGGCCATTATTACTTGAGCGTTGAGATTCGTGCATAACTTATTTGAACGGTTGAGATTTTCCAAAAAATCACGCAAAATATGAAATATCTCAGAGGATGCGAATTCTAAAGATAGCAGCTGACATTCTGGCTTTCTAATCAGTAGCGCACCTAAGTACTGTTTTACATTCCACGGAGGCATGTGAAGATCGGTTCAGCCTCGCTCCGACTTTGGCGCCAAAAAAAGCTGCGGCGACGCAAATAATAAAAGAGAAGAAAACACAAAAGAGCAATAAATAGACAATAACAAAATCTGTCGCCTCTCTTTCGTCAATTGATCTCGCCAATGAAGAAGGAAAGAAGAAGAGCTGACGTGGCAGCACTGCAGAAAGGAGGAGGCAAGAAAGGCATATGCGAGCTCTCCGTTTCGGTCGTTGTATCGGCTTGGTGCCTCCTCTTTCTCTTCCCTTCCCGGTTTGGTTATTCGCATGGAATCCGAGGTCTCTTTACAACCGATTATTCACCTCATGACCATTATTCTAGGCTTCACCTAGGTATATCGTTTTGTGTCTTCACCTAGCTTTCTTTTTCTTCTTTACAATTCCTATTTATTTCACCAAATTGGTTGTTTGCATGTTTGGATACTTTGTAGGTTTCAATGAGTTGGTTGTTTGTTCCATAAACATCAAAAGTGTACCTCCAATTTGCGTTATTATACTCTGTAATTGCCATCTGATTTGATGGAAGATAAACCAAATTTCATAACATCTGTAGCATGATTGCATTTGTAGATTTCAGGGACCAAATTGAAGAACTCCAACTTTGCCAAGTTAGAACTCTAGAGTATTACGTCTTCCTTTTCAATGGAAACCATACTAGTGTGTGCAAATCTACAAAAATACATGTTGTGCAAAACACCAACCACGTCAATGAGATAATGCCCTACTCTGGTGACACCTTTGCAAATGATACCAGGTCCTTCTCCAAGCAAATCGACTCATACTCAAAATCTGATTTACTGACAAAACCGCCAGCTAGTCCAGACAAGGTTCTCAACTCAACCTTACAAAAGAATGAAACTGGTGTTGATCAGGCAGTCAACGAAATTACTCACCGACTCGAACCAGGCACCACACAATTGTACAACTATGCATCTGCCTCGAAAGGTGCAAAGGTGTTAGCACACAATAAAGAGACCAAGGGGGCAGCTAATATTTTGGAGAAAGACAAGGACCATTACCTAAGAAACCCTTGCTCAGCCAGTGAGAAATTTGTTGTGGTTGAATTGTCAGAAGAAACCCTAGTTGACATGATAGAGATGGCGAACTTGGAGCATTATTCCTCGAATTTTAAGGAGTTTAAACTGCAAGGGAGCTTGACTTACCCGACTGAAAATTGGGAATTAATGGGGGTTTTTAGTGCTGAGAATGTGAAGCACACACAAAGGTTCAAGCTTCCCGTACCAAAATGGACCCGATACATGAGATTAAATATAATTAGCCATTACGGTTCTGAATTCTATTGCACTCTGAGTTACTTTAAAGTATATGGAGTAGATGCTATTGAGAGAATGTTAGAGGATTTGATGGTAGTCAATGCCTCTAAAATAGAAGCAAAAAGAGAAAGTTCTGAAGCAGGTCGGGCTAGTTCTAATTCGAGTAACCCGAATTTAGCAGATTCAAATGGTACCAAAATTGAGGTTGCAAAGGAGGTGAAAGGGAGAATGCCAAGTGATACAGTTTTGAAAATTTTGATTGAGAAAGTGAGAAACTTAGAGCTTAGTTTTTCTGTTTTAGAGGAAATCAATAGACACTACGGAAATTTGGTGCCAGGTTTGGAGAAATGGATTTTAAATAATCAGGAGGAGGCTCGGAGAATGAAATTAGATTTAGGCCTTTTACTGGATTGGAAAGAGGGAAAGGTATTATTTTTATATTTTGTTATTAATTCCATGTCAAGAACTGTTAAATCTGAATATGAAACTATTCTATGTACTTAAAAATTAAAATATGCCACAAGCTCAATTTCTTCTGAAATTCTTAAAATATTCATCATTCTTACTTAGTAATAAGTAAAGAAATAAGGGAGGGACAGAGTAGCCATTTTGTTGAAAGAAATTGGAGAAGGAATATAGCATTTTTTAAAATACAATGTCAAACTCTTATATTTTCGATTGACCTGTAATACTGTTATGTGTTTATATTATTTCAGGACAAGGAATTAAGTGAGATCAAAGATTGGAAATCTAGTGTGTCAAAAGAAATAGAGGTGTTGGTCAGAGATAATGCCCTACTCAGGTGCAAATACTGTTTTCTATTTCTTAAAAAAAATATAAAGAGGTAAATTGACCAGTCATTCTGTTGTACTGCACAGTACCAAGACATGCTGGTACCACTATATCTACCAGTACATCCAATATTGTTTTGTAGTTTGTACCAATGCAGTATCAGTCATGAGATAACACTGTACAATTCTGTCCTGGTATGCCTTGTTACTGAGACTTAGATGTCTGTGCCGCCATAGCAGCAAGTTTGACTCCAGTTTGTTACTGAGAAGTTTGTACCACCATACCAGTACATCCAAATATGTCAAGGTATTAAGATATACCAGTCAATGCTAGCATATGAGTGCATCACATTACGCGTAGTTACTGATACACAAGTCAGTATCATCATTGCACCAACTGAAACTCAAATCCTTCATTGAACCACAATTATCATCCAATATTACTAAGTAATGATGCAAACATAACCTGAGTGTATCTACTTTTCTATGCAGATCTAGTGTAGAGAAAATACAGAACGAACAAGAAATGATGCAAAACAAAGAGCTAGCAGTGCTAACCTTTAGTTTGTTAATCACATGCCTCTCTATCTTCAAGTTAGCATGTGATCGATTTAGGTCGAGTAGCGGTTGGTTTCTCATACTAGTCAGCAGTGTTATGACAACTCTAGTCACCTTGATTTATAGTTAAATCCTGACCCTAACCCTGACCATAGAATTAACCCTACGAAGATTTTTTTATTTCTTTCTTTTTTTGTTGTTCTTAAGTTAATAGAGTTGCTGAGAAAGTTTTGTTTAGTCTTTATTGGACAGCTTTTTCCTGATATGAGCCCTGCACTGAGAAAAAATTCAGCTCAGCGAACAAGGTGGCTCTGTTAGAATTATACGGGAATTTTTTTTCATTTTTTTGGGGTTAAATATTTTTTTATTTTTTATTAGTGATATTCATATTGTACAAACATTACCTCAAAAATGGATTGGGTTTCTTTTTCAATTTACTTGGCCAAGTATCCCTGTTTATTTCTCTTTCTCGGCTTAAAAAAGCTAAAATAGTCGTAATTACCAGGGTAAATGTAATCCCTCATAGTAAATAAATATCCCTCAATGGAGGGTGTTTTTTTTTTTTTTTTTTTCAAAACAACCTTCTGTAGAAAACAAAGTTTGACCCTATCATTCACAGTTCATCAAAAGTCAAAACAAGAGAAGGATGTGAACTTTCGTCTCTATTGAAATTTCTCAATATTTTGTAGTTGTCCATCCTACATCACAGGGCAACAACTCCAGCAAAGCATGACAAATTAAGAACATTCAAAACAAAACTTTGATTTATAAAAAAGGCAAAAACATGCAACTTTTATAATATCTACGAAATTTTGCCGTGCTTACTACCAGTTTAAACTTCAATAAAAACTTCCAAAAGAGAACTACCATAAGGTGAAACCAAGTTAACCTTTTCTACATCTGACAGAGTTACGCAACTAAAAAGAGGATGTAAATTTTAATGTCTCATTTAGACTTTGTAGCCGGTAATGGTGAAGCCTCGGCCAACAATTTCACCAGCCCAAAACAAGAGATAGAGTTCAACGCCAAACATGGCAGCTATGCCGGCCTCCTCTACTTTCAGATCCTTCTTGTTCTTCAATAACTGCTTCAAACCATCCGCTTCTTTCCAGAAACTTTCATACCGGCCTGGTATACTGTTACAGAAAAAAAATCATATAGTGACTCAATTTATACAATTTAATATTAGTAATTTTCTTTCTGGAGGGCACTGCTGGTCGAATGCTTTTATATATGTAGCAAGGTTGAAAAATATTACGCTCAAACCCAAAAGGAATGAAGACTACTCATATACAGTCAAAGAAAAAGAAACTTTTAGGCATTCAACAGAAATATAAAAAATATAATTCAACTTATGTGTGCATGTGTCAGTAATATCTCAGTTTAATCGCCCATATGCAATGATAAACCAGACTGTCTTACCTGTACAGTTCATTATGGTGTTCACTATTCACTGATACCATATAGACCTTTAACTTACCCGCTACCACTGTACAAAACCATTATCACCATTCTGCTTTTCATACTCTTTCAGATTGTAAGGATTTATTAACAGTTAAGCTCAATCACATTCTGCACATTGACTTATTCCCCCAAACACCGTAATGAGAACCAGTATTGGTCAGATTTGGTACCATTGAAAAGTCGGTAGTAACTAGCCATTAAACTAAAATAGGTTACTTTCAATGCATGGGTCAAAACGATAAAAGCCCCTATAATGAATTTGACTTGTACAATAGCCATCTTTCGGATAAAGGTCTAGGATATAGAGTAACAGGACAAGAAACAGTAACAGTTTTCAGAAACAAAATAGTAGAACTGAATACCACACAATAAAGTAGCAAGTAAGAATGATGTAATTTGAGAATCTACAAAAAAATTCCAAAGAGAAGAAAAAAAGGCAATCAAGTTCAGACTACATTTGAGGAAAAAATAGAAAAACTGTCTACTGAAGCAGCAAAATTTCCAACTAGGGTTTAGGGTTTTGTGAATTGTAGCAATAACAGCACAAAACTAGACAGGAAACAGTTTGCTTACCTCCAATTGTTTCTTTAAAGGAAATAAGGAGAGCTTATTTATTTATTTATTTTACGTTCTCTAAGCAAAATACACCAGAATTAACATAAATTGAATCATGCTTACTGATATAACTCCAAACTAACAATATTTTTCAAGCTTCAAGGAATAGCCATCCAATAAATTTCATCATGGACTATAAATATGTGAAGAACTAAGAATAAGAGAAAAAAAAGTAACCTAGCGAGACGGGTGTAGAAGAGCTGCTTGGAAAGTTCTCCACACTTGTCGATAGTAGGCGGATTAACAACGTACTTTTTGTTCTTCTCCATTAGATTTTTGTAATAGTCGCACCCACTCTTCGCCACGAACTGAGATGCTTGCTTCGCCTTAGCCGTTAGTTGAGTCAGCCTCGAGGCCATATCTACTCCAAATGATCAAAATGAGTCAGATCAAAACAGAGATACGATCACTTGGAAGAAGTACAGAGAACCGCAGCGGTAGTAACTTAGTATTATTTGTCAATTTTATGTCGGATGAAATCCTAAAAAGAAAAATGAATTCCAAAAAAATTGTACCAATACGTGAAAGAGTTCAATCTAGAATGAAAATTTGAAGAAATTTTGATTAACAATGGATGGATTATAAGAGAATACCTTCAGACAGTAGCAGTAGCAGTATTGACTTGAGACTTGACAGAGAAAGGGGAGAAAAGGAAGGAACAATCGCGCGATACGGCGATAGCGATAGATAGGTGGCGACTTGTGCAAGAAGTTCAGTTAGCAATGGGCCGGGCACGGCAGAAATAAGCGGGCTGGGAAGTCTGAGTAGGGGGTACTGGGCCGAACCCAGTGGAAAGAAGCGGGCTGGGAGTCTGTGTGAGGGCCCGGTATAGCTCATGTGCTTGGAGATCAAATTTTATATTTTTTTGAATTTTTTTACTATTTATTAATATGGTTACAAAATTGCTGTTTATCAATGGTCTGAAAACAACGATTTTTGTAACCATCTTAATAAATAGCAAAAAAATTCAAAAAAATGTAAAATTTGATCTCCAAGCACATTTTAATATATCCATCATGTTGAACGGTTTAAATCGACTATTTGGACTTTAAAAATGGTAGGTGTCAAAGTGTGTCACCAAAAAATGTGTAATTAGATCCCTCCTCATATATGTGTGATCATTGCAGTTCATTCATCTTATAAATTGTAAATATATGTGTTAAACGGAACAACTAAATGTTAATAAAAATAATACTTTAATAGCAACTGACTTGTGTTAAAGACAACTAGTTAATTATTTACATGTATCTCATATTTATTTTAAAAAACTATGTATTGAATGCATTCTCGAATAAAGAGTTGAATTAAAATATCTCATTATTTTTGTGTAGTAATTATGTCTTCCATTTTTATTCTTATTTTCAAAGTTCAAATAATTAATTATCTTCAATTGCTCAACATAATCTTCATATGAAAATGTGCTTGGAGATCAATGTTTATATTTTTTAGAATTCTTTTACTAACTTTAAATAGGTACAAATCATTGTTTTCGACTGGTCCAGAATCTTCTGAAAACAATGATTTTGTATCTATCTAATAATAATAGTCAAAAGTTCCAAAAATAATAATATAAAATTTGGTCCCCTAAAACATTTTAATAAAGAGATCATATTGAGCAATTCCGATCGACTATTTAGACTCTGCAAATAAAGATAAGGATGGAAGACATGATTAGAACACAAAAACAATGAAACATTTTAACCCTACTTCTCGAATAAATATTAAAATGAATATATAAAGAAATAACTCAATACATTTTCAATTTGTTTTATAGGCGTGCAATTACAAATAACCAATTAATATGTCCGAAATAATGCATTGTATTTATGGGTTCAATCATTTTCGTCGGATAAAATCTGAAAAATGCTATGCACGGAAATTTATAAAAATACCCTCAAACAAAAAAAAATAAACCAAAAGACCATCGTTTCTCCATAAATTCCATATTTACTCGGGTCGCAACCGCAACGTGAAATGACGGCCCAAGACTGGAATGGTGGGATTATGTGATTGCCTAAGGTCTGACAAAATTCATTCCTAAGGAAAGGGACATGTGCCGATGTCACTGATCCACTGGTTTGAAAAAAATTGCATTGTAGCAAATTGATGTGTATCAGTGGACAGTGAAAGCGTAAACTATCTTAAAAGAGACAAAGAAAGCAAATTAAATCTAGCACGGATATTATTAAATAAAGGAAAAAGGAAGAACTTATTTGGAAAATAGAGCAACGTCACTTCTCACTCCATTAATAATTTTTGCTCCAAAAAAAAAGTGGTACCGCCGTACCGGAAAGGACTTCACATCTTTGAGAGTATTTCACAGAAATAGATAGCATATAAATTATTATTCATGACTTCAAATTTTATGTTTTTTTTTCTAGGGAGAATTTCATATATACCACTCAAAAACTGTGAAATTACGTATTTACCATCCAAATTTCTATAATTACGTATTTACCATCTAAAAATCTAATAACTCGCGTATTTATCCAATATAACTTTAGTATATATCAAATATACCCAAAACTAAAATTAATTATGCTTAAAATTATAATTAATTAAGGATTAACTTAGCACCCTCTCTTTCTCTCCTTAAATACGTTCTCTAATTAATCAAGGATTAACTTAGGAACATAACTACGAATGTGAAACTGTTTCGCTAATTTTCGGATTTCTTTCTAATTTTCAATTTATGTTATTTAGGCTGATTGTGCAACTGGTTTATTTATTTTCATCTGCAAGTTAAGGTGTGATGTAAGATGTGTAAACTTGTATTTATTTTCGTCCATTTGGCGAGGAGAAAGTTTTAGTGGAGAAGGAGAGGAGGTGAGAGAGAACGATAAATTTTAACGTAGAAAAAAAATATCGCGTCAAAAAGAGAAGAATTATGTGCGTAGAAGGGGAAGAGACTAATCCAAGTATTAATTATATTCTTTATAACATTAAACTTAATTAATCTCTAATTAATCTAAGATTTTGATTATTTGGATAAATATGTGAGTTATTACATATTTAGATGGCAAATACGTAATTAAAGAAATTTGGATGGTAAATACGTAATTTCACAGTTTTTGAGTGGTATATATGAAATTCTCCCTTTTTTCTAATGTGTGCCTATGCATTAAATTAGAATTCTTCCGTCCGGCCATTGCACAATAAATTATTAAAAAAAAGACAAATTCGTGGACAAATGAACTACAAAATCTAAAAAAATAACATTTAATAAATAATGTTAAGTCACAGATAAAAAATTAAAACACTGATGAGTCTAAATTAACTTACTACTTTTAAATATTTATAAACTCTAATTTCAACTTATATTTAGATCACAAGCGTATGCATACCGTGTAGTATTATTGGGATATCGATCCACAAAGATAGTGTATTATATTTTAAATAATTTTTACTAGTCTAGGTTATCAGATTTTTTTAAATGAGTTGGTGGTGACAAATGCAATCAAGATATTATAGATAGAAAGGGTTAAACAGTAGATAGAGAGCATCTAAGGTTCAGGTTTTCTGTCCTTCTTAATCATGCAAAATATAAATTTCGACGTTTATCTATGCCGCATGCGGTACTGTCACTGCCGTATGCAGTATAGACTGCTACACAATTACCCTGCATGCGGTACTGTCACTACCCGCATGGCGTACTAGGTGTTTGTTTATGCGATTTGAAAGGTTTTCCGATTTTACGATCGGCTTTTGGACTACCAAGACTAAGTGTTTTAGTTACGAAATTGAATCCTGTAGTTGAAATATCTCAAAGATCCCACCTAATCTAAATGTTTTCTAATGTTGTTCCAACTAAGTCTAGTTTGTCCATAGAGGAACTAAAACCTAGTCTAAAATATTTTTTATATTATCTGATAAGGGAGCCCACTGGGTTCTAACTCTAGTTTTTGAACCGCTGGCAAGCCTCGTTAGCCGAAGTGTTAGTACTTACACGCATTATCCTTTTTCACAAGGATGCAATGACTAAACACGTATTGGAATGTGGAAGTCATTGGCATATAGTAGACAGAACTATGTATGCAAGGACGTATAAAAAGATTAAAGTGCAAAAAAAATTCAAATCATAACGCAAAACTAAACATAAACATATATTAAAATATAATTAATAATTCAAGTACAACTCTCACTCTAGAGATGAGAAGTTTAGTTTCTCATAGCCATGGCAAAATAAAAGAAGTAAAATAAAGATAACATAAATTACAACCTAATTGAAGATGGAAGAACATCTGCCTTCTTAGATGACGCCTTCTCTTGCTTGACTTATAATGGCTATCATTCTCTCTCTAAGTAACTCTCTAACCTAACCTAACAATGATGATTGTTAGCTATAATTATGGACTTGACACAATTGAACACACACTAAATCTTATTACAAGAGGAGTATTTATCGTCTTCCTAAGCAATAGTGGAGTAGTGGAAGTGGTGGAGATAATGGGGGATGTAGGGTCCACCCATGATCTATCATTAATTGTCTAAAAATAGAGTAGCTCTTCAGAAAAACGTATATTCTAGAAGGCCCATCAGGAAAGCCCAATTTAGACCAGTCCACGGATCGTGCGGCCTCTGTGTATGCCGCATGTGGCATGGAGGAGGCCGTCTTCTGACTTAGCGGATTTTCTTGTATTTTCGTCATTTCGCATGTTGTGCATTTTGTGTGAAGTGTTGCATGCTCCATGTGATGTCCTATTTTGACACATTTTCAGAAATCGCCTAAATATAACATTTTTGCTTTGTTTTTTGCCTAAATAGCAATTTTCTCCAAAATCTGCCAAAATGACTCAAAAACACGTTTGCAGTAAATAAATCAGAAAAATAGCTACTTTGCATTCACTTTTCGCCATTTTTCGAATAAAAAAATAGTGATTTTCGTTATATAATTTGACGTCATCAAACACAAAATGAGATAACGATGGGGTTAAAACAAATTGTACGTGTTGTTGATCTTAATTTCAGGTTTCGTACTTTCTAAAACTTGCATGCCTTAAATATATAAAAGGGGTTGATTTTGTATGATTCTCTTTTAATTAAATATAATGTGTTTTACTTTACGCGTTTAATATGGAAAAAAAGCTCTTAAAACAATCCTATTCTTTTTATATTATTACATGATTTCACGCGGCTTATTGTGTTATTTTTTATTATATACGTAATACGTCCTTCGCGTTTTTGAGAAAAAAAAAGATGCTTTTGCTATGTAATTTTTGTTGAATACGTTATTTTTTATATAAATTATCCTAAAATAAAATTTTAAAATGATTTATTTTAATAAATATAAGATGATAACACGAATGATTGAAATTCATATATATTCATATCATTCATGTGAAACTTCATTATACAATGATTTGGTGTCTTCAAATTATGAGCATTTGTATTTGCTGAAAAAACACAAAATATCTTAAGAACTGAATATTGAATATTGAGAAAGCAAAAGCAATTGACGAGTTAGATACTAACGCAACCAAAATAATCAGGGGTGACTAGAAATTTGAGTGGGTAGGTAAAAAATGAGTTGAGCTGAAAAGAAAATAAGTTGGACTGTAAAAGAATATCGAATTTTTACAGGAGAAGGTATTTATTTATTTTTCAAAATTCAGAAACAAGTAATTTTCTAGCCTTGTTTCTATTTGAGTCTATCTCTAAAAACAATGCATTAGCTCCTAGGTTCAACACATTTAGTTGCACATACTCAAGGAGAATAAAATGCCTAGATAACTCAATGTTCACAATTCAAATTCAATGGAAATATTGGGAGTAGAAATGGGTGTTCTTAAGTTTATTAAGTATCTTTGTGAACTCAACTCTAAATCTATCAGATTGATTTTAAATGACGAATTCAAATAATTGAAATCCATTTATCTTACGAGTGATGTGTCTACATATGAAAATTTTAAAATTTCAAATTAATTTAGTACAAAGTCAAGTGATCAAAATTAGAAAGTTTATAAATTAATTTTAATTCATTATTTTTAAATGTTTTTTTTACCACTTGATTTTATACAAAATTAATTCGAAAATTTAAAATTTTCGCATGTAGATGCATCACTTGTAAGGTAGATAGATTTCAACGGTTCAGATTCGTCATTTGAAGCCAATCCAATAGGTTTTAGAGTTGAATTCACAGAGAAGTTTAGTGAACTTATGAACACCCTAGTTCTACTCAAATACTGGTACCAACGATCATAAGAATGTGCTCCAGAACGGAGCGTATAAAAGAAAGAAAAAAAAAGTGAGACAAAGAGAGTATGTAAAGAATTAGTCACCTCCTCTACTTCCTTAATTGGAGTGAGAATACGTGAAAAAATCGCCAAAGTTATACAATAATTTCACCTCCGTTCTCTTCCCCTTGCATTCGCTCTCCTTCTGACTTTTTCGTTGTGAAATGAGTAACTAAACACAGACCGAGTGCGATATCAATATCTTGTCTATACGCACTAAAGAAACACAAAGTACCTCAAAACAGAGATGTTCGCAACTCAAACTTGTTTAAGTGTTTGATATCAAACAAGGGCGGAACTAGAAAATTTAGATTGGGGTGGCTAAATAAGTTATTGTAGTGTAATTTTGTTTTATAAGAGGGGCTAATATGTAATAACTACTTATATAAATTATAAAATATAAAGGACTAAAGTGTTAATTTCTAAATTATGGGGTGGCTAAGCCACCCCTAAGCAATACTATGTTTCGCCACTGATATCAAAGGTTTAAATAGCGTTTATTGTGTCATAGCAGAACGGTTGAAAAAACAACGCTATGCTTATACAGTGCTGCTATAGTGCGCTATAGCGACAATAGCGTCATAGCTTTTATGGTTCGAAAATGCTATAATGACGCTATATCGATGCATAGTGCACTATTTAGAACCTTGTTTAATACCAATGGTAAAAAAGGATTTGTATAAAGAGTGCTTATATATATATACTCAAGAAATTAAAAAAACGCAGGAAATTTCACAATCCAAATCCAATAAAAAGCACAAGTTCTACGACGTACAATTTCAGATATTATTATGCTTAAGATCTTTTAACCATTTTGTTGGATTTACAACAAAAAATCATATTTGATGTGTAGCCATTTTTTCTTTTAGGCTCATCTTTATAAAATCTGAAATAACAGCAAATAGAGTCCAAAAACTATAAATCTAGTACCCTTTAAAATTTTAATATGGAAAACCCATTGCATAATTTAGATATGAAAAAAGAATAATTTAGACCACTTATACAATAATTTTACTCTCCTAAAAATTATTTCCGTTTATTGTCAAAGATGTCCACAAAAAATTATCATACCATAACATTACTATATCACATACAAAAGAGTAGAACTAGGGTGTTCCTAAGCTCACCAATCCCTTCCGTGAGCTCGACTCTAAAAGTGACTTTTCACGACGGAGTACCGTCATAAACGTGCTTTTTCTATTTACGACGGTACTTTTCGCGAGGGAGTACCGTCATCATTGCACTTTTTCTCTCGCGAAAAGTGCCTACTTTGTTGTTGTGTTGATTTCAAACAACATTTCCAAACCGTTAGATGTTCAATCTATATTAAAATGTGTTTGGAGACCAAATTTTACATTTTTTGGAATTTTTTTACTATTTATTAAGATGGTTTGAAAATCGTTGTTTTCCAATGGTGCAGAATTTTAATAAAAACAGCGATTTTCAAACCATCTTAATAAATAGTAAAAAAATTCAAAAAAATGTAAAATTTGGTCTCCAAACACATTTTAATATAGATCGAACATCTAACGGTTTGGAAATGTCATTTGAAGTCAATTCGATAGGTTTTAGAGTCGAGCTCACGAAGGGCTTGGTGAGCTTAGGAACACCCTAGTTCTACTCATTTATATCTTCATTTTTGAGTTCAAACAGTAGATCTGAACAATTAGATATGATATTCATATTAAAATATACTTGAAAATCAAATTTAATATTTTTTAGAATGTAGAGAATCACTTGATCTAAAAAATTTAGATCATTTGAAAGGCAATGATTTTTTACTTATTTAAAAAATACAAAAATTATAAAAAAGATAAAATTTGAGCTCCAAATATAATTTCTATATATAAATCATTTGAACTTTAAAAATAAAATAAAAATTTATAACACATATTACATATTACCCCAGTCTCACTCAATTAAATATAAAAAATATTTGATACAACTGACGAGAGAGAGGAATAGAGCGCACATAAAAAGAAAGAAAGAAAATAAAAGAGAATTAGAGGCGAGGCAAAGCAAGACACTAAGATATTTTTTTCGTAAACTTATCAAGTATGGAGGTAAAAAAAATTTGTTATATAAACGAGTAAGAGTACGGGTAAAACATATTTCGTATCCGTTACCCGATTGGATAAGTATAAAAAACTTATATATATTAATGAGCAATGAATATTCATTCTCCAACTACTCTTGATAGTTGTGTTACACTTAATTAATTTAAAATACATAAATAAATTACAATAAATTTCATAAAGTTTAGACATTTAAAACACGTATTTATATGTGTGAAATGAATTTATTGTTTTATTTAGTAAATAATAAAAAATTTATTATATTAGTATTTATCTGTTATTTACCCGCTACCGTTTTGTTATCCGACAATCATAACGAATAATGATAAGATATGAATAAGAGTAAAATACAGATAAAAATAATTTGTAACAAATATGAATATAAAAAAAAATTAAAATCTTACAACATGTAAACTGTAAAGTATTATCACCTGATTTCTTACAATGGGGCACATTTTTCTGGATAAGTTTGTCAGTTATTACGGCTAATGGAGACATATTTGATATTTCCAATCCATGCAGGGTTAGATACAAAAAAGTTTGCCCAAACTATTCCATTTTTTTTTTGTTTTTTACTTTGTTGTTTAAACAAATTTCTTATTTTAATAACGAAGTGATTTTTCAAGAGGCATCACTAATCAGTCCCCACCACCACCTCCACCATCTCTCCCCCATTTCTCTTCCCCAAACCCAAACCCAAACCCTCTCCTCTTTCTCGTGCGGGCCCTACAAGTCAGACCAAGGCTTCGCCATCGTCCAGCCCCCCTTCTCTCGTCGGAGCTCCGATCTCTGTCCGATAGTTGATGCGCTTGATCTACGCCGTCCGTTTGTGCGATCGCCAATGATGGGCTCAGAATCTGACGCGCCTCCACCTTCTTCGACGCCTCTCGACTGGAAATTCTCTCAGGTTTTTGGAGAGCGCGCCGCCGGAGAGGATGTGCAAGAAGGTCAGATCGTTTCCCCTTTCTCAATCGCTTATTTGATGGTCGAAAATTTGTTTCATTGCTGCTCTTAAAAGGTGTTTTTAAGATTTCTTTTGCCATTTCGGGTGTGATTGGTTCCTTTTCGTTAGATCGATTGGTAGGGTTGCTCCTTTGTTAGTTTGATTGCTTATATGCTGGGTGATTGGATATAGGGA
Source organism: Carex kokanica (assembly GCA_025461125.1). Taxonomy (NCBI): domain Eukaryota; kingdom Viridiplantae; phylum Streptophyta; class Magnoliopsida; order Poales; family Cyperaceae; genus Carex; species Carex kokanica. The sequence goes on along the minus strand of JAJGRX010000866.1, from coordinate 756,303 downwards.
TGTTGGTTTTGTATAAGGGTTATCTCTGTTGCTCTGAGCTGTTAATTGATGAATATCTTCGGTCTAGGGGATTAAAGGACTTCTCTTCAGCTAGATTAATCACTTTGAAGCTCTCCTTTCCAATGAAAGATGAGCAAAAGCCTCTGCCCAGCTCCATCCTTTTTTTCTAATTGAAAAGAAGCTCTACCGTAGATGCACCAATGCATAACGCTCGGACTTAAAGATGATTGAATTCTGTCAATTTGTAACATTCTAGTCAATTATTGGACAGACTTGTATGTGCTAAGTGCATGTATTAAGACTTAATTTACTGCACCTGCTTCACTTTTCCATTGGATATACTTCATCTAGTATGGATACCAGAGTGGAATAAACATTCTACTGTTTTGCTAAACCATTGTATACCTATACTCAACCAAAGTTTCACTTTTGATGCAAATTCAATATGAACTTGTTCTTGCTCTTGTTATATTCACTGCCATAATTTATCAACTTCTGACATTGTCTTTTTTCAGTGGACATAATTTCTGCTATAGAATTTAATAAATCTGGGAGTCACCTTGCAACTGGAGATCGAGGTGGCCGCGTGGTTTTATTTGAAAGGACAGATCTCAAGGATGTAAGTTGCTAAAATCTAGCAATTGATATTATTGAAGTATAAAAATTCAATAATAAATCTGGGAAATATCAAAACATTTCTGTTTTGTTCAATTTGTATCCTCAAATTCATGCAATTTTCTTTACCAAACTACAATTTGTGGTGTTAGCTGAACAAAATGTAAAACTGATCAAGCTCTTCTCCACTTGACTCTATCTTCTGTTTAAATTGAACTTCTAAATTCATTTTGGTTTTTTGTGTGCAGAATTCAACTAGAAGAGATTTAGAGAACTCCGATTATACAGTTAACCATCATCCTGAATTTCGGTACAAGACGGAGTTTCAAAGCCATGAACCTGAGGTACTCTTTCTTGTGCTTGTCAGTACCATGATATAGATTTTCAGATAAGCACTTTTTAATTTGACGTTGTGTTTGCTTGACACAGTTTGATTATCTTAAAAGTTTGGAAATTGAAGAGAAGATAAATAAGATAAAGTGGTGCCAAACAGCCAATGGAGCCCTGTTTCTTCTCTCGACCAATGATAAAACAATTAAGTTTTGGAAGGTAAATTTTAAATCTCAATATAGGCAGGGACGGATCCAGGATTTTCGTCTATGGGGGGGGGGGGGTGATAGCGAATCGGGTTCAAACCCATTAGCTAATTGGGTACTAGATAAAAAACAATGCTCTAACATATAATTTTCAATGCTCTGACTTCTGCTCTAACTTCTAATCCTAATTACCAATCCGAATTCAAGGAATTTATTCTAATTTTCACCCTAAATTTAACCCAAATTACATATTAGAATTCCAGAGAGGGGGGCAAAAAAAAATTCTAGAGGGGGGCAAAGTTGGTCCGGGCCTATAGATCTTCATAACATTTCAAAATCCAGGGGGGCAGTTGGCTCCACCTGGGTCCGCCCTGAATATAGGTATAACTTTTAGTATACTTAAAACTCAAGATGTTGTTATCTGTATGTACTGTAGGTGCAAGAAAAGAAGGTAAAGAAGGTGTCAGAAATGAATCTCGAATCTTCAAATGCTAAATCCAATGGCGTTAGCCCTGGGTGGTCTGTACCCAATGGTGACTTTTCATTCCCGGCCAGTGGCTTGCGCTTACCAGTGGTAGTTGTAATCAACCCCAAATTTTATTGTTTTGCTTTTCCTTTCTGTTGTGCATGTTCTCTAAATTTTAATTAAATGATGACAGATTTCGAGCCAAGAGACTGCCCTTGTTGCGAACTGTAGGAGGGTTTATGCTCATGCGCACGATTATCATATAAATTCCATTTCAAATAACAGGTTTTTATCCCAGTTATGTTGTATCTTATTGTTGTATTGACTTAGGAATTGCAGTTCCTTAGACCATGATACCTTTCTATTTTCTTGTAGTGATGGGGAGACATTTATCTCAGCTGATGATTTGCGTATAAACCTTTGGAATTTGGAAATCAGCAACCAAAGTTTCAACATAGTCGATGTTAAACCCCCAAACATGGAGGACCTTACAGGTGTATATTTGTACTTCTTTTGTATCCTTGCCATTGTTTGGAATAACTCTTGCGCTCCTGCAAAAAAAAATAATAAAGAAATGTGTCATATACATTCTCTTTTAATTTTCCCTCAAACTTGATACTATATATTTTGCAAACTTGTCTTGTGTAGAGGTGATAACATCAGCTGAGTTCCATCCAATAAATTGTAACACGCTGGCATATAGTAGTTCAAAGGGATCTATCCGGCTTATTGATATGAGGCAATCTGCTTTATGCGACCACCATTCTCAGTTGTATGTTTATTTAATTAGCTCCATATTTCTTCTACCTTCGGAGATTGTGGGCCTTTTCCTTTGATTATGTGCACATCTAATCTGGATTAGTCTCTGCTTTATGCAGATTTGAGGAGCATGAGGCACCGGGCTCAAGATCTTTTTTTACTGAGATTATTGCTTCAATTTCTGATATCAAATTTTCAAAAGATGGGAGATACATTCTAAGTCGTGACTACATGACATTAAAGGTTATTTTTAAGTGTGTTTTGCTAATAACATCTGTTGCTATAATGCACTTGAGAGCAAAGCAGCATCCCACACATTTTTCACCAAGATTTACATTATTTTCCACCAAGATAGATATAATTTCTATATGTTTGCAGTTTGCAAATTGCAAACAACAGCTAACTGTTCATCTAGGTTATTGATGCGAAGGTAAACTGTTCATCTACGTTAGTTGATGCGAAGGTATATAATGTTATTATTGATATTCCCCTTCTTTCCACTTCAATAGTAGTTGTTTAATATTCCCCTTCTTTCCACTTCAAACTAAAATGCAGCTAACAAGATAGATAATTTTGGGTCAAGTTTGTGAACTGACTTGTGAAGAGATTCTGTTTCTTTGATTGGAAGCTGCTAATAAATTTTGTTTCCTTGGGAAGTCAAGGGGTTTATGAGGCTTAATTTTGTGATTTTTGGTTAAGTTTAACCTGAGTGTTGAACCTTTCACTGTAAAATGCTTGGTGCAGTTTGTGGGGAAAATGCTTTTCTCTCTGTTTTTTTTTATGAATAAAAACCTATACTTAAGAGGAAGCAAATCAAGTTAAAAAATAAAGAAGAGACCAAAAGATATGAACCCATTTGATACAAACATGTATGAGCGGATATGTACTTGTGGTTACTGTCGCTCTGGTGCTTTACTATACTTCAACTCACACCCTTAGAAGTTTTGTAGTCAAATGAGGTGCTATTAATGTTAATTTATTTTACCTTTTATTTTGTGATATATTTTTCAGCTGTGGGACATTAACATGGATTCTGGACCTGTTACAACTTTCCCAGTTCACGAGTATTTAAGGCCCAAGGTGATCTATTCTTTTAAAAGAAAATGAAAAAAAAAAATCATATGTTTCGCGAACTTCATTGGTTATTTTGGTTTTTCCTTTTCGTTACAGTTATGTGACTTGTATGAAAATGACTCAATATTTGACAAGTTTGAATGTTGTCAAAGTGGAGATGGATCAAGAGTAGCAACTGGTTCATACAGGTGTATACTTTGTACTTTTTTAATATGTTTGACTTCAGATAGGCTTAAAACTTAAAATGCCATATCTGTACTTGCTCTTACAGAATATTGAAAGACATGCATACTGCTACAGAATAAAATTAGGAAATAAAGGAAATTGCCTCTGCCCCCTTTATTCTTTAAAGGGCGAGATGAGGGAGTGGTATCAGAGTATATTGCACTTATGTTTAATAATGCTGTACATTGGAAAGTTTTGTTCCCCTTCTTTTTGTGTTAATAACTAGTGATACTTTGGATGTAGCAATCTATTCCGAGTATTTGAAAGTGGGAACAAGGAATCAACAACTTTGGAAGCGAGCCGAAACCCAATGAGGTAACCTTGTGTTTATTCTTCTGTAAATTTAATTTTGATATTACTTTTGAGTCCTTGATTTCCATATATATTAATTTCCATTTATTGATTTTCTTTCAGGAGACAAGTCCCAACACCTGCAAAGCCAGCCAGATCTTTGACCACCTTAACCCGGGTTGTCGGCAGACGGGGTTGGTATTAATAAAATTAGTTCCAACTACTATTTCATTTTACCTAATATAAATCTCACTATCCTCAATCAAAAAAAATGTACTACACAGGTACAGACACTCAAGTTACAGATACAAATGGGAATTTATATGATTTCGCCACAAAGTTGTTGCATTTGGCGTGGCACCCAAGTGAGAATTTGATTGCATGTGCTGCCGCCAATAGCTTGTACATGTACTATGCCTGAGGGGTGAACAGAAGGGAATTGACCACCACTTGTCAGAGCATTTGTTTTTCATGCATCCAGTCAAGGCTAAAATGGAACCTTCAAAAGGTTTGGGAGCCAAAATGTAATATTGTTTTTCTTGGGGGTTGGAGAAAGGGCTGTCTTAATCCACGAGGAGTTATTTTATTTCTTTTTTCTATATTGTTGTTGTTCCCGGGAGGGCAGCTTAGTTTATGATTATTGATATTATTATTTTTTTGGTTCCGGGAAATATCTAATTTTCCCCCTGTAAGTTTTCTTAGGTACTAAGGAGTTATTTGTATGTTTTTCTCCTTGTTAAGTGGTGTAAGGCCATGATAGGATCCTATATTCTTTCTTTCTTTTTTTGGATTTGGTAAAGGCAGTTCTTAATCTAATTTCTGTTGGTATTCATGTTGTATCCTCATGACAGAATTTGCTTTTTGGCCCGTGTGAAAAGTACAACTTTCTCCTTTTGTTATTAGTAATTTTTCTCTCTTCCATTTATCCTTTTATAGTCATCCTGATTAATGCTAATTCTTAATGTTCATTTTTATATGATCATCACTATCATTGTTGTTATTAGTTGTAATTCATATATATTTGTTATTAGTTGGTTTAATTGAAAGCATGGCAGCGCGCATGTCATTTTAATGGAGCGGGTTGTTTAAGATTAGATTGAACCCTTATTAACCATTTAAATTAATTTAAAGACAGTTACATGTATTGATAATAAAATAACCCTTGCAATAGTTTGTCTCATTTTGAACAATCTCGAAAATACACTTGAGTTGCTCGAAAACTAACAGCATGTCCCAAATCTAATTTTGCTTCTGTATGCACTGTATGGATATATTTTTTTTATTTCATAAAGAATGCTTCAATAAGCAAAAAGTTGGTATGACTGGTATTTACAACTTGAATGAGTACTTGGCATTTTCTAAGTCAGATTGACCTATAAAGCGAAGCGGTGCTTATTATTTGGTTATTTTTAGTGAAAGAGACAATCTTATCTAGGAGAGAGGACAAACGAGCATGTGTAGATTGTAAGGTTATATCTGGAGAGTGTGTCGTCCCACAACATCAGCTGGTGGTATTCAATTTTTGTCTTCGGATACGTGTTGGACAAGCTAAAGGCGCCAAAATTACGATGACAAAGTGGTGGAAGCTCAAAGGGGACGCCTCACGGGTGTTTAGGGATAGGGTGATTGAAGAAGGGACATAAAACGTAGTAGGAGAAGCAAATAGCAAGTGAGAGGAGATGGCAACTCGCATTTGGAAGGTGGCTACGGAGGTGTTTGGGGTGATAAGAGGAAATCGACGCGAACCTAAAGATACTTGGTGGTGGAACGAGAACGTGCAAAAGGCGATCAAAGAGAAGAAGGAATGCTACAAATGCTTGCATCGTCAAAGGAGTGAGGACAACGTCCAAAAGTACAAAGCGGCAAAAAAGAACGCTAAGAGAGCTGTGAGTGGAGCGAGGGGTCAGAAAGACGAAAGACTTCAACCAAGTTAAATGCATCAAGGACAACAATAATGGACTTTTGGTAAAGGACGATGAGATAAAGAACAGATAGAGAGAATATTTCGACAAGCTATTCAATGGGGAGGACGATAGCACCACGATCGAGATGGATGACTCTTTTGATGACACCAACAGACAATATGTTCGGAGAATTGAAGAGTTTGAGGTAAAGGAGGCATTAAAAAGGATGAAAACAAGCAAGACGTTGTGGCCTGATAACATCCTATCGAGTTGTGGAGATGTCTTGGAGACGTAGGGATAGCTTGGCTAACTAAGCTATTCAATAGCATTTTCCGATCAAACAAGATGTCTGACGAGTGAAGGACAAGCATATTAGTACCAATCTTCAAGAATAAATGAGATATTCAAAGTTGCACAAATTACAGAAGAATTAAGCTTATTAGTCATACAATGAAGCTTTGGGAGAGAGTCATTGAGCATCGCTTAAGAAGGATGACAAGCGTTATGAAGAACCAATTTGATTTTATGCTTGGGAGGTTGACCACGGAGGCGATTTTTTTTAACAAGACAACTTATGGAGAGATACATAAAGCAGAATAAAGATCTACATATGGTATTTATTGACTTGGAGAAAGCGTATGACAAAGTATCATGAAAGGTCATATGGTGGGCTCTTGAAAAGAAGAAAGTCCCAACAAAGTACGTTACCCTCATCACCCTCATCAAGGATATGTACGATGATGTTGTGACTAGTGTCAGAGCATGCGATAACGAAACTAGTGACTTTCCTCTTAAGATAGGATTACATCAAGGATTAGCTTTGAGCCCTTACATTTTTGCTCTAGTGGTGGATGAAGTTACAAGAGACATACAAGGGGAGATTCATTGGTGCATGTTCTTTGCTGATGATGTGGTTCTAATTGACGAGAGTATGGCATGGGTTGATAGGCAACTGGAGCTGTGGAGATAGACTTTAGAATCGAAGGATTTTAAACTTAGTAGGACTAAAACCGAGTATATGAGGTGTGAGTTCAGCAGCGTCAGGTCAGAGGATGGAGATCTCACTTTGGACGGACAGGTAATACCCAGGAAGGACACCTTTCGATATTTGGGGTCGATGCTGCAGAGTGATGGCGAGATTGATGAAGATGTGAACCATAGGATACGAGCGGGGTGGGTGAAATGACGACAGACATCTGGCAACCTATGTGACAGAAAAGTCCCATAAAAGCTCAAAGGCGGGACAGCGATCAAACCTGCAATGTTGTATGGTGCAAAATGTTGGGCTACTAAAAGACAACATGGCTAGAAGATAAGTACAGCTGAGATGCGTATGTTGCAGTGGATCTGTGGACATATAAGACGCGACCGAATTAGAAACGATGATATACGTGACAGGCTTGGGGGTGACACCGATTGAATAGAAGCTCGTCCAACACCGCTTGAGATGGTTTAGGCATCTCCAACGGAGGCCTCCCGAGGCGCTCGTGCATACTGGGATTATACGTTGTATCGAAAACACAAGGAGAGATAGAAGTCGGCCAATATTGATATGGAAGGAAGCAGTAAAAAGGGACTTGAAGGAATTGAATGTATCTAAAGAGTTGGATTCGGACAAGAGCACGTAAAAGTTAGCGATTCACGTATCAGAACTGTGACTTAGGAAATATTGTTTAGACGTATTTAGAGGTAATATTATAGGCTTTAGGCCATATGACTAAGGACTTGGGGTTAAGGACGTAGAGCTTAAGACTTTAACCCCTTCGATCTATAGTGCAGGCATAATATAATTAGTATATTATTACTATTATTACTATTAGTAGTACCATTAGTACTATTAGTAGTATTATTACTATTACTATTTTATTACTATCTACTACATCTTGTAATTACGATTGAGTTTCATTTCTAGCCTACTTCAACTTGTTTGAGACTAAAAGCTTATTGATTGTTGGTTGTTGGTTGGAATTATCGGTTATATATGAATGGAAATTTGGAAAAGTTGGGAGAGTACTGCTCACAGAAACTCTTTTAGTGGAATTATCAGTGCTCTCTGAAGCTCACAGAAATAGTCCTTCTCCTGCAGCCCAATTCAAAATAAATAAACAGTGGACCTTCATTTTAGCCCACGTCAAAATTCTTTTCTTTAGTTATCTCACTGTCTCATTGAATTACGACCCGATAAAGCCCAAATAGTTTTTAAAAGGCCGTACGGCCCAAATGAATATTCTTCAAATTATCTAATCAATTACATGTGGCCCCGTTGAACCCAGCCATATAAGTTGACTCAGGACTCGACTCCTGGTTGCTCTCTCACGACTCACGAGTCACTAGACTAGTAAACGTTGCCAGTTGCCAGTTTCGACCAAAACCCTAACCCTAGAAAATTGCCACCCGAATTTCTGGGGTTTTTGCTTCCCTTTAAAATTCTCACTTGTGCTCTTCCCGCTTGATCCTGAATTCGAAAATTCGATCTCTCGCGCTTTTAAAAATGGATTCAGTCCTCGTCGAGTCCTTACCAATGGCGACCTATCCGTTCTCTCTCGGCTCGCACAACCACCCGAACCTCCAATCGATCGTGAACGACTCGATCGATCGATTTCTGATCGAAATCAAGAAGGAATCTCGCGACCTATCGGGGTTTCGATCGATTTTCTCTCGTCTCCTCCAATTAAGCCTTGATCCGCCTCTTGAGATAATCTGGCTCTACTCAGCCGTGTGTTTTCATGAATCAATCACGTACCAAAATGACGTTTTTGCGATTGTAACTGCGATAAAGGATCTGGTGCAGCTGCTGTCAGCTTGTTCAGCCTCATGCAATGGCTTGAAATCCATTGCATTACTCGCACCTGCTGTTTCTGAGCTGTATTACTGCTATCTCAGTTCAAAAAACCTCACTAGTAAAGAAGCTAAGAAGGTCAGAAAAGAGATTGAGTGTGTCATTGAAGTTGTACTTAGCTACATCAGTATCTGTAGTAGTAAGATTTCAGATGGAGGAGACAGAGATGCGTTACTCCCTGGCTTTTCTGACCTTGTTAGGGTTTGGACAGTGAGGCATGATAATGGAAAAGATGCAATTAGTATTTTATTTCCGTTGGTCAGTGCTGAAATTAGAGATGGATTTCACAAAGAAGGAAGTCAAATTAGTTATTTGGCTGGTGTGCTTGTGGCTGAAGCGTTCTTACTCAGATTGAGCTTGAAAGTGCAAGGTGGTGTTGGTAGTAGTACTGGCAGTACTACTGGTGCAAAATCTGAGTTGCAAATGGATCTCAGGATTTGGGCTGTCAGTTCAATCTCAGTTTTTCAAAATTCGATCTTCTTGGGTATTGTTTCATAAAAATGAAAGTTACATTTTGAGTTTGCATTTGCTTAATTATATTAGTTATTAATTATTTGAGGTGTTTTTTTTTTCTGGCAGATGTTTTGTTGAAACTTTTGCTTGAAACTTCATTACCACTGCTTGCTTTCCTTGTAAGTGATTTTCATCAATTGAAATCCTATTTAGTGATTTTATGCATTGAAACATTGTATACAATCTGGTGCCATTGAATTAATTTGTTACTGTTCAATTATACATCTATAAAAATTGCTAACTACAAGTAGTCTCTTGCCATATACCATTTTGCATGAGCATTGACTCAGAAATTGTAAAATCTAGTAATCTGAAGTTGCTTATTTCAACCTAACAATACACAGGTAAAACTGTTATTGTACATTATTTAGTATAAGTGTATAGCATGTTATCATACATTGCTTCATCTTCTGTCAGATTATGCTATCTTGTCTAAGTTAGTATGCCTTCAGCTAATGTTACTTTAATCTACTAATCAGCACACAGCAGAAGAAAATTTGGTCAGGGAAACACTATACGATGCCTTGATCTTGTCAGACTATTCATTCCTTAATTACGAGATTGTCATGCAACAGTCCGACAATTATCTTATTTCCATTTTTCTGAGAAGATTGATTCTGACTCATGTGGCTGTTCTGGCTGCCAGGTGCGTAATTGCATACTTTTGCATTAATATACTGAATAGGAAAAATAATAATTGATGTACTATGATACAATAATGAAGGCAGTTAATTTTTTTATTTTTCTTTGTTCTGGTCTATATTTATTTATGTAATACATCCGGCATGATTCGGTTTTTATTCTGAATTGATAAATTTTTTATGTATTATTTGTGGGTGTACAAAAATCATGATTTATATTAGGTTTTTGTGCAATTTTAAATTTGTTAATCTTTTTAGTGTTCTGATTTAAATCTATTCATTAAACAGGAATGGAGGTGACCCGTCAAAATCTATCTTATACATAGATGCCTTTTCCAAATCCAGTGTCCCTAATTGCCTGATTAATTGGGTCACCAGTCGGACCCAATTCGGGAAAATTGACAAACCGAATTCTTATACACCTCAATCTCTTCTCAGTAAGAATCTCTACTTACCTAATTGCATCATACCTAATTATGATCTGCATTTGATTGTTTGTTTATTTCCCAATTCACGCAGAATGGCTAGTAGAACTTGAGGATAAGGGCATTGGACTGTTCAGCGACATCTCCAAATACCAAAAGAGAATAGTTTTTTATGATACAAAAGCTGGTTCTCAAAATTTGAATGCCAACTTGTTTTCTAAGCAAACAGATGAAGAGCTATTCTTCTTCGACAAGAATGAGGGCTCCACTGATGCATTGAAGGAGGATCAAGATGATGACATGGACATGATGGATGGTGCTTTCATAGCAGCTGCTCAGACCATGAAGGCTACTACTGCCAATGGAAGTAGAAAAAGGAAAGAATTGGGAGGGGATGATGAGTCGGGCCCACTGTTCAAATCACTCAAGTATAAGATAAACCCTTCAGTAAATGAAGGAGGTAGTAGCGGAAGTGAGGTCGAAAATCCCTCGTCAGATGATGAAATGGATGATACAGATTGATTAGTTGATGGAGAAAAAATATGAGGCTTCTGAGGGGTTTGTATCTTCTCACAATATGTTTCTGTCAATGTCTTCCTGAGTACAATCCTTCTTTTTGTCTTTTCTTTAATTTTAGAGTTTTGAGGAGATGTTCTTGTTATACCACTATATCAGAGCTACTATTGAGGCTTAGTTATGGGACAATATGCTTCTTAGGTGCTTATCCTTTCTGCTTATGTCTCCCTAGTGTATACAATCAAAATGAATGAAAAAATTAGTTTAGTAATGGGTTGTTTTCCTCTAATCATATTCATAAGATGCAACTCAAATGGTTGAATTGGTCAAAGAATATACTTTACCTGTGTGACATGAGTTTCATCTCAAATGACAAAAGCAAAAGCAAAAGCAGTTGAATTTTTGACAAAAATGTGTTGCCAACAGAATGACTCAGCTAAGACAGCTTCAACTAATTATTTCACAAACATTCAGCTCTTTGTATTACACATGAATTTCATCATATTCATTAGTAAACAACAATTCGCACAGCCTTCCAAACTATAATGATAATTGCATACATCGAATGCTTTGATTAGAACTTGTATTTTCCTAAATCATTTTGAATGAGCTAACAGAGAACCCTTCCTCAGAAGAAACCGGAAGCGCCTCTAGTTTGCATTCTCCCGACAAACTTTGTGAATTATTATTTGCTTGGTCTCTGCCTGATAGTTTGTTAATCAGCTCTGATAATATCCTTTCAATCTCTTCACCGTTGCTCCATCTATGCACCGTGGCTTTGACAAGATCAGTATTGTCAGATATGAGAACAGAGAGCGGGTATTTATCTCTCGGCATTACATAATCTTCTTTGCAAAGCTTTAAAGAGGGGCAGTAATCCCCCTTTCCATCTCCAAGGTATATGATATTCTTCCTCCCTTCAGCATTAACTGGTGAAATAATTTTTTCAATGATTTTTCCCTGCATTTTTTTCAAAATATATTTGTTACCAAGAATTTCAAAAGATCATATTTAAATATACAACTACTTAATGGAAAAAATAATTAAATGTGAACCTTGCACATATTTGGAGGGCAAAGTGCACAGCCATGAGGAGAAATGCTATTGTGGAAAGACATGATTCGAAGCTTCCCTTCTTCATCAACAAAGCTTGGATTTGTATATATCTCAGTAAAACATTCGAAAATGCCATGGTGCTTGAGTATGGTCTCGATGAAAAACAGGTTAGCATCACTGACTACCCTCAAATCACACCTTCAATAGAAAGAAATTTTAAGTGTAAAAACACAAGTATATCAATATCAGGCACTGGTTAAATTGATTTCCAAGTGATTACCCAAGGGAGTAAGCTGATTTGATTGCAGAGACAATATGCGGATCCAAAAACATTTCCTTCAAAGAGTTAGCGATGTTGTCAATCGATTTTCCTTTCAAATGCAATTCTGTCATCACTCGATCCTGAATAAGAAATCAATGAAATCATCCAAGTTCTATTGTTGCATGATACATAATTAGAGAAAAAAGGAAGGGTGAGAATAAAAAAAGAACCATGAGGGAGTTCCAAGGGAGAGAGGGGCGGAGAAGGTCAAAGAGAGAAGAGGCGCCGAGCTGCGTCACCACCCAGTTATCGCTGTCACTTTCTATTATCGTCCTATCAAAATCAAATATTACCATCACACCCATTTCTCTTTTTCTTTGTTCCTCTCAGAGAAACTCCAAATGGAGATATAAAGCAACTGGGTGTGTTTTTTTGTGGGGGGAGGCGTTGGGTTGTTCTCCGAAATATAAAGCACGAAAAGTTAAAAGTTAGAGCGGTCTTCGAACCAAATTCGGTGCAACATCCAATCGTAGTCGTCCGATTTGCATCAATATTCGGACGCACTTGATTTCTGATGCGAATCGAACGAATGTGATCTTGCACAGGACCGAATTCATTGGACCACTTGTGATGCTGTCGAACTTTTCAAAAAGAAAAAGTTGTGAGATATGAAACTTGTGATGCTGCTTATTGGCCGTCCGCGAGTGCCGTGATTTTTATTAATATTCAAAGTTAATTACAAATTAATAAATGTACCCGACAACCATTGAAATTTATAAAACTATCCATATCGGACATTTTCTGACCGGTTTTAATTATTTTCGGTACCGGTCAGAAAATGGCCAGTACTAAATTTTTTTTTTTTAGAGACAAATAGCAAAAATGCTGAAATCTAACATTAAAAAATCGAATTTTTTTAAAATATTTGTTACATTACTTTTTTTGATATATAATTAGCATATTTATACTAAAATACGCTAAATAACTTGAAATTATGTTAAATTACGCTGAATTACACTAAATTACACTAAATTACAATAATTATGTTAAATTATGCTAAAATACTGTAAATTACGCTAAATTACGTATGAATAGAGATGATATCTTCACTGAGAAAATGAAAAACGACGACGAAACTTTAAACGGTCATAAAACGGCTCTTGAGTGTCCGATTTCAGCAAATGACCACTTTTTGGAAAGCTTGCGAAAATATGCATGCGTCAGTTCCTGCTTTGTCGGATTTCAAAATTCAAAATTGCCAAAAAAATAAAGGGAAGAGTCTCAAACTTCAGCTGAAGTTTCCGATTAAGATTTTCATTTCTATTGTTCAATCTGCGTAGCTCAGTAAATTAGTTATATAATAAACTTGTAGAATACCAATTTTTATTATTTTTGAATTTTTTACTATTTTTTATGATTTATGAAAGATGACACAAAATTGGCATACGTAGTTTATCGTAATTTACCGTATTTTAGCATAATTTAACATAATTATTGTAATTTAGCGTAATTTAGTGTAATTCAGCGTAATTAAACATAATTTCAAGTAATTTAGCGTATTTTAGTATAAATATGCTAATTATATATAACAAAGTAATCTAACAAATATTAAAAAAAAATCGATTTTTTAGTGTTAGATATCAACATTTTTGCTATTTGTATCTAAATATATATATATAAATATATAGAGATGGACTTACCTACTTCATGGAGTAAAACGACTTTGTACTCCACGTCATATCTTCATTTTCAAAGTTGAAATAGTCGATTCGAACCTTCCAACATGTTCTTCATATTGAAATGTACTTGGAGACCAAATTTTACATTTTTTGGAATTTTTTTACTATTTATTAAGCTACTTTGAAAATCTGAAAATCCTTATGAACAGTAAAAAACAGTAAAAATTTCTGCACCGCCGGATCAGTGATTTTCAAAGTGGCTTAATAAATAGTAAAAAAATTCCAAAAAATGTAAAATTTGGTCTCCAAGCACATATCAATATGGAGAACAACTTGAGCGGTTCGGATCGGTCGTTTGGATTTTCAAAATGAAAATAATGAGGCGTGGAGCACCAAGTCGTTTTACTCCATGAAGTAGCTAAGCCCAGCACTATATATATATATATATATATATATATATAGAGTAGGGCTATTGTACTTCGCGAAGTAAAACGAACACGCTCATATTCCCATTTTCAAAACCCAAAATCTCGATCTGAACCGTTCAAGTTGTTCTCCATATTGAAATGTGCTTGGAGACCAAATTTTATATTTTTTGAAATTTTTTTACTATTTATTAAGCCACTTTGAAAATCGCTGATCCATTGTAAACAGTAAAAAACAGTAAAAAATTCTGGACCAATGGATCAGCGATTTTCAAAGTGGCTTAATAAATAGTAAAAAAATTCCAAAAAATGTAAAATTTGGTCTCCAAGCACATTTCAATATGGAGAACAACTTGAACGGTTCGGATCGAGATTTTGGGTTTTGAAAATGGGAATATGAACATGAAGTAAAACTTCATTTTACTTCGCGAAGTACAATATCACAATTCTATAGATATATATATTTAGTACTGGTCATTTTCTGACCGGTACTGAAAACAATTAAAACCGGCCAAAAAATAGCCGGTATGAATAGTTTTATAAATTCCAATGGTTGTTGGATATATTTATTAATTTGTAATTAACTTTGGATATTAGAAATGTCGGCTGCGAGTGCGATTGAATGATTGATCATTTGTTTTTTAGCACAGACTATATTATCAAACCTTTCAACTTTAAATATTTTAAATATTGACAAGGAATTTTCCGGATGTGTCTTAAACCTGTATCATCTATTACTATTTAAGAAGCGTATTCTCAGACACTAAATTAAAGACTAGTTTTTAATAACTAATTGTTTCTAAAATTAAAAAAAAAAATTATATATTGAGAAGGAATTTATATCAAACCTTTTTAATATAAACTTCTTCTAGTTGCTTCCATAATTGATCTGTTAATTCTAAAGTTGTGTTCCATAACGGAGGGGCAAACCCTCGTTAAAGGGAATGAAGGGGAGAAATCAGGAGTGAGGTTCACCTCAGCATAGTGATTTTACACTCTGATTTGGGGTGACGATTGTCGTCAAAAATCAACACAACGCTGAGCTTTTCTTCCCTCCGAACAGTGCTCGTTCACCTCCGCTCCCTCTCTGGTTCTTCTCTTCTGAAGCAGGTGAAACCGTCGGGCAGGGACAGTCTGAAGTGAGGCTCACCCCCGCACAGTGATTCTCCCTTTCCTTTCCTCCGCATCCCTCCATCTGAAGCACAATCTAAGTGATACTACCTAGAATTGCAAATTAATTGCCCACAATGGGATCGATAAGCCTTAGTGTACAAGTAGCATTTGTTGTCTTCTAACCTTTTTTTTTAGTCTAAAGTGGAAGTACATGAATAAAATACATATTAGATGGATGTAGTTTCTTTAAGAATTAATTTTATAATTAGCATATTATTTTCACTTGTTAATTATTCATCTCATTTATATCTTATATTTACATGTTAAAATTAAAGACTAATTAATAATTATCAAATAAATTAATTTATAGTTTCTTAAATCTAGTTCACATAAATATCACACTAGTAAACATTTTAATATAAACTATAGTATGTACATAATATCATACAATATATACAAAAATTATACATTTGCTGGTTTCATTATTTAAGAAAAAAAAACTATCATCTACTTATACTATGAATATCATATAAATCAATCTCGCTATCACACAAACATTACATGGAATGATTGTTAAACTTCTTGGTATCGATTAGAGTGGAAAAAACGTGTTATGTCGTGACCAAGTTAATTTTTCACGCGTCGTGCTGTGCCGTGACCAAAATATCAAGGGGTGATCACGGCACGCGAATAGTCACGCCGTGTCTAGCGTGCCGTGACCATACATGACTTGCGTGACCATTTAATCATAATTTAGGTTAGTTCATTCAAGATTCACTATTAAACAAAATATCTAATGGTCATAATTACACGTGATTCGCGTGACTACGTGTCGTGCCGTGCAGTGACTAAATCTTTCACGTGCCATGCCAAAGTTTCAAAAAATGAACACAGCATGCAAATAATCACGGCACGGGACACGTGAGTCACGACACGTAACTGACACGCGTACCGAGCCGTTCCATGACGGAACCGGCTCCACTGTGCCATTTTTCCCACTCTGAGTGCACGTCTCCTTACCAGCTGAGTAGCTAACAGATAGCCTGACAATCATTGGTCATAAAACTTTTTTTTTGCGCCCAAGTTTCAGAAAAAAAAAAAAAATAACTTTTTTTCTCCACTAAAAAACAAAAGAAGTTTTCTCTCTCTGTCATATCATCTTTTCCTCCTTTTGAGCTGAACTCAAGGCCTTTCCTTTTTTACTTTTGTCACGTATAGAGGTTAGGTAATAGACTTGATATTAATAAAGAAAAAGTTTTATGACATTTTAGAGCGGTCAGGCAACTCAGGCCACTCCGACATTTTTATTAATATCCAAAGTTAATTACAAATTAATAAATATACCCAAAGTTGTTGAAAATTTTTAAAAATATCTATACCGGTTATTTTCTGACTGGTTTTAATTTATTTCGGTACCGGTCATTTTCTGGCCGGTACTTTTTTTTTTAGAGACACTATGAATCAATAGCAGTATGCTGAAATCTAACACTAAAAATTCGATTTTTTTTTTAAATATTTGTTAGATTTTGTTTGATATATAATTAGTATATTTATACTAAAATACGCTAAATTACTTGAATTATGTTAAATTACGCTAAATTACACTAAATTACATTAAATTACAATAATTATGTTAAATTATGCTAAAATACGGTAAATTACGCTATATTACGCTAAATTAGGCCGATTTTGTGCCATCTTTCATAAATCATAAAAAATAGTAAAAAAATTCCAAAAATAATAAAAATTGGTATTCTACAAGTTCATTACATAACTAATTTACTGAGCTACGTAAATTGAACAATAGAAATGAAAATCTTAATCGAAAACTTCAACTCAAGTTTTGAGGCTCTTCCCTTTGTTTTTTGGCAATTCTGAATTTCAAAATTCAACAAAGCGGGCACTAACGCATGCGTATTTTCGCAAGCTTTCCGAAAAGTGGTCATTTGCTGAAATCGGACACTCAAGCGCCGTTTTATGACCGTTTGAAGTTCATCGTCGTTTTTTGCTTTCTCAGTGAAGATATCATCCCTATTTATATGTAATTAGCGTAATTTACCTTATTTTAGCATAATTTAAAATAATTTAGCGTAATTTAACATAATTTCAAGTAATTTAGCGTATTTTAGTATAAATATGCTAATTATATATCAAAAAAAGTAATCTAACAAATATTTAAAAAACAAATTCGAATTTTTAGTGTTAGATTTCAGCATATTGCTATTGATTCATAGTGTTCTCTAAAAAAAATATATATATTAGTACCGGCCATTTTCTGGCTGGTAACGAACTAAATTAAAACCGGCCAGAAAATGGCTGGTATGGATATTTTTATAAATTCCCAACAACTTTGGATATATTTATTAATTTGTAATTAACTTTGGATATTAATAAAAATGTCGGCAGGCCACTGGAAATTAATGTCCCACCCAGAGGCAGAGTACAAGATCAATTTACCTTTATTTTATTTTTAATTATTGTATTTATATATATATATATATATATATGATTTTTTATATAATTTAGAGTAAAATATTATGAATAATATAAATTGATTTTCATTTTCAACATAAAAAATTTTCATAATTATTTTTAATGTAATTAATTCTCATAGTTCAAAAGTCTAAGCTCCCTCTAACTCCCACCATACCAGTTACCGAACAAAATAAAAAAGCTAATTAAGTTCTAAAATACAATGATAATTATAAAATACATAACGAAAATTATAGTTTACATTCAATGGTTTGGTCTTTTTCATGGATAAGCATAGCGCAGATTGGTCCGTACTACTGATCAATATTTTTGTTTACAAAATTCTAACAGTTGAATCGAACGGTTCAATATGGTCTCCATATGAATATGTGCTTGTATATTAAATTTTACATTTCTTAGGAATTTTTTACTATTTTTAGATGGGTAGAAAATCTCTATTTTTGGATGGTCCATAATTTTCGGATCAAGTGATTTTCTACCCATCTAAAAAATGTAAAATTTAGTTTACAAGTACATATTCATATGGAGACCATATTGAATGGTTCGGATCAATCGTTAGGACTTTCAAACCTAAAATTTGAGTCTATAGCACAGGTCAATAAGCGCTATGGATACCATAGCCTCACTCTTTAATTTTTATATATATATATATTTTTAAATAAAAAAGTTTGACTATTGAGCATCTTCCTACACCCAAGTTGTGCTTGTGCCAAACAAGCCCAATACGGTGCCATTGCCAGAAATGACCTATATATTTTTGTATTTAAAGAAATTTAATTGTAATATATTTAGGATATTAGTGTTGAAAATAAGCTACTTGAGTGTTGAGTTGTTGATTGTGTTCTTAATCATTAAAAATTGTAAACTTTATCAATATAATTGAGTGTCTGTTGGTGAAAACAATAATATATAATTATAAGCCTTCAAATCCATTAAAAAAAAAAAAGAAATTACAGGTTCAGCCCTGCTGATACTGTTGTTATTGTTGTTGGTTCTAGTACATAAAGAGTACCAGAACTTTCATGTAGGTACTAGTGCCAGTACAAGTTTCTGGTACTAAAATGTGTGTTGGCCAACACTTTCATGTTACCATTCTTTTCAAACCTTTTCTGAATCAGTGGTAGAATTGAATTAAACCTGATATCATTTCAACTAAACCCATTTAACATATTTTCTGGATTGTTGGACCTGCTTAGCAATCAAGGGCAATTTAGTCATTGGTTCTAAACTAATTGGTAAAGCTATATTTCTCCAACTTTGCATGAGAAAAAGATGGAAGAATGTCTTGTAAAACATTTGTACCAACTGGTACGAGTTGTTTCAATTACTTCAGAATCTGCACTGCACACCATCTTAATTTGACAAAAATGCTGACATTGAAGAAGGGGCATCCGATGTTTGAATGCTTGTGTTTAAATATAAAAATAGGCATATCCAATTCATGGTTTAGAAGACAGATGGCATGTGATTATTGGTCCTCCTATATACGAAAGTTTCTAATTACAATGAAAAAAGTTACACCGCTCTGTGGCTGTGGGGCCACCTAAAATCCAGCTAATATGCTCAGTCAGATACAGATACATACAACCAATGAAAACACTCTAAAAGATGCCCAAAATCCATGCCCCTATCCTTTACCCATTCCCTGCAAAATCTATTTAAACTTCTCCACTCTGCACCATATCATTATCTCATCACCACCAGCAACCACTTAGCATTTCATCTAAATGGCTTCTTCCACAATGGCACTCTCCTCCCCGGCCTTTTTCGGCAAGGCCATGAAACCGGGTTCATCTGACATGATGCTTGGCGAGGCTCGTGTGACTATGCGCAAGACAGTTGGCAAGGCAAAACCTGCTGCAGCCTCTGGCAGCCCATGGTACGGCCCCGAACGCGTCAAGTACTTGGGACCGTTCTCTGGCGAGGCCCCATCCTACCTCACAGGTGAGTTCCCCGGCGACTATGGTTGGGACACCGCCGGCCTCTCAGCTGACCCCGAGACCTTCGCCAAGAACAGGGAACTAGAAGTCATCCACTGCAGGTGGGCCATGTTGGGTGCATTGGGTTGTGTCTTCCCTGAACTGTTAGCTCGCAATGGGGTTAAATTCGGGGAGGCCGTGTGGTTCAAGGCTGGCTCCCAGATCTTCAGTGAAGGCGGGGTTGATTACTTGGGCAACCCGAGCCTGGTCCATGCACAAAGCATCCTGGCCATATGGGCCTGCCAGGTCATCCTCATGGGTGCCCTTGGGAGAGGTGATTGACCCGTTGTACCCGGGGGGCAGCTTTGACCCATTAGGACTGGCTGATGACCCAGAGGCCTTTGCCGAGTTGAAGGTAAAGGAGATCAAGAATGGCCGGTTGGCAATGTTTTCAATGTTCGGATTCTTTGTTCAGGCGATTGTGACAGGCAAGGGCCCGCTAGAGAACCTGGCTGATCACATCACCGATCCGGTGAACAACAATGCTTGGGCCTATGCTACCAACTTTGTACCTGGCAACTGAGGATGACCTGTGGTGATGAAGAGGGATTTTCTGTTAAGCTGCTTTTGTAAAATGGGTGCATCACTGTTGGAGTTAGTTTGAGATTTAGTTTTTGGATTGGACAGTTTAAATGGCTTTCAGTTTCAGATACCATCGATGCAAGGTTGATGTAATTTATACTATTAAAAAAGCAACTGGAAATTTAGAAAACAATGTTTTTGCTCAGTTCACATTTCCTAAGCAAAGTAACAAACTCATATTGCCAATTAAGAAATAAATATGGATAGACAACTGCACTAGAATAACTAAACTTGAAAGTAGCAATCCAATGTTGCCATCAAATTTTGTTCTTACACTGAACTGGAACCAGAGGTAACTATCTTCTCAGAATTTTGATTTGTGAGTTGTGACATATCATATCTTATTTGCTGCAAAACAGAAGTACATAACAAAAAGAGAAAGCACCCTTGAGGCTGCTTGCCACCTCTAGAACAATCTGCCATCTACAGTTATCTATGCATATAACAGCTTTACAGCGAACATACACATAAGTTAGCCTATCAGGGAATTATGACTTATGAGAGCACATCTTTCTGAAATTTATGCCTCGAGATGCCTTCTCTAACCTTGGCATGCGTCTCGGTATCATGCTGAAACATGCTAACCAATTGTTGTAACTCAAGCTTCCGCACTTGCACCTGCTCCTCAGTTACCGGGTCTTGCAACCCCAAATAGATGATGGCAATCCCGATAAGCATCAAACCCAGGAAGAAGAGAAGAATTGAAAATAGCAAAAAGGCATCAAACCCCAAATATAACAGCTTTACACCAAAAGTAAGAAAGTAAGAAACAAAACGGCCCTACACAGTTTCTTGCTCCTCTATCATAACCCTTGTATCCTCTTTTATTCTTTCAAGCGTCGCTTTTGTACCAGTACCTCGTAAATACTGCACTAGCTCGAAAATTATCTCTTCCCTTGCATGAAGGGACCACTTTTACCCTTATAACCTGTAAAATTAGCCATCTTATATGCAGTTAAGAATGAAATAAAGTACAAGCAGAGCTCCAGTAGTTTGATAACCATTAATTTTACCAGGCTGATAACCTGTAAAAATTGCATTTATAGGTTTTAATCTGCATTTTTTTTAATACACCCAAATTAGTGGTCTCGATTACTGACAACTGGTAATTGGTCGTGTGTTTGCGACCATATTGTGTTAAGAACTAACACTTATTTGTTAAGTCACGCCTATACCATCATTTATACATACTTGAGTGGCTAATCTTCTGATTTCTTCGTTAAATATTAGGCAAAGCATATTCAAATCTTCATGATTTCTGCTGCATACAGGCGTACATTTATTATTTAAGAGCGGTTGCAAAGAATATGTAAATAAAGGATTGGTTGTGTAAAACAGAAAAGGTACCCATTTACAAACTTCAACTCGATCTCATCTGCTGCTCCGAACACATACTTGCGCCACAACCAGCCATACATATTGTCAGAATGACAAGAATCCATATAATCAGGTAATTTTGTGCCGATAGATCTCACCCTGTAAACATCCATGTTTTTTTTAAATATCTAAAGATCCATGTAAATCCTACTTTTTAGTTGACCAGACAACAGTGCATACTAAATGAGACAAGATAAGGGAACTGTTCATAGTAATACAGTGAAAGATGTCAGAGTTTAGAGCATTGGCAACCAAATCATCTGCCATACGATTCAAGCTCGCGAACATTTTTTTTTTGGGGGGGGGAGTTAACAGACCGGCGGTCAAGTTAGCAAATATTAGTTGCTGTTAGTTTGGAGTTCCTTCCTGTGAAACACATTATGAGAAAGTTTTGAAATTTAGTTGAATTATAAAGAAACTGTCAGGAGAACTTGAGCCTTGCTCAACTTAGCATGGATATATTAGTATCCTGTCAACTGTAATAACTCAAAAGAAAATGACACTGCTAACTGCTAACTGCAAATGCAGTAATGAAAATTTATATATTTTTACTGGATTACCTGAATTTCAGTTATACCCAAAACACCACTGCTAGTTCTGGGCCCCTTCACATGCAATGCAGTTATGAGAAAATTTTGGGCTTGCCATGACCTCACCACAAAAGCTCAAATAGTAGGCCTCCAGCTACTCTTACCGGTACCTTAAAAATAATTTAACATTACCAATGAGCTGGTTTTTACATTTAGTAAAATTTTAAATCAGGCAATGTTACATATGGGACAAACTTTTAAATCTTTTATAGGGTACACTGTGTTTTAACTTTCTTTGAATCTATTCCCAATTTTCCACAAAAACTGGTTTCTGAATTGCTTGCTGGTGATAACACAAGATTACATGGTGTTTAGGGTTAGGCATTTTTTTTATCATTGTATGTCTTGGAACAATGATCCAAATACTCTTTGCCCCCGCTAACATGATAATTGTTATGCATGTCATTGTTAGCTTTGATTTTTTATAATTTACGCACCATAAGTTAATACTGTTTAATATGGGCAGTAGTAAAACTACCAGGAATTAGAACAAAGAACCTCATATAAAAGATGCTTCATTTTCTCACTCATAAGCCGCTTTCGTCTCTCAAAGCAATATGTATAGCGGGATGAAGCCGGTGGCTGCCATGTGGCACCACCATGTGGGCCCCGCAGGTCTTTCAAAGTAAGGTTCCGCCACATCAGCAACAGTCAGGTCATCCCCGTCCTCTATTAGGTTGTTTATCATCTCCTCATACATATCCATACCAGAATTTATTTTTCGTACCAGTTCTGATATCCGCCCCCACCCAATCGGTACACACTGACTCTCTGGTGCCCCCCTGAAAGGCTTCGAACTTACATTTACAGCCTCCTCTTCAATTTTTAAGTTGATTAGAGGCACCGAATCCAACAAAGTGTATTTGTTTAGTGTTTGTTGTTCAAATGTACTGGTTTTCGATACCGGAGTCTTGGTCGGTACAGCAGAGTTAGCACGGGAAAGGTTCCTGTTTCGAACTAACTCGAAACATAGGTCATCAGTTTAACTTTGCTGATTTCTGTATTTTTGTCACTATATTAGGCAACTCTGCCAAAATAAATTGAGCAAATTTTTCTTTTTAAATCTTGGCAGCATAAATTGAGCAAACTAATAGACATGTTACAGATGTCAGCAAAGTTCACTGCTTTACACAAAGAAAAGTAAGAGGAATGAAATTTGTAATTAGTCAACAGTATTCGTCGTAGATAATAGTCATGCAACACTCTAAAATATATCAAAAAAGAAAAATCGCTGAAACAATCATCTCCGTTATACCCAAATTAAATTAAGGAACACAAAAGTACCTTGGTATGCAGCTAAGTTGGAAGCAATACATAGAGAGCAGGGTATAAGAGGAGAGAGGGGTGAGAGGCCAAGTTCAGGTTCCACTTCTATTCTATATTATTTTTTCCTATAAAATCCAGGGACCACCTTTGTAGTTTGTTCCCTTGCAACGTACAATCATGCATTAATGAAAAGGTTTCTCTTCTGTAAACACAGTAATTTATTTACTTCATTCCCTTTTGAACAAAAATTAACAGTAAAAAACTCTTATTTATACAGTATTTGTTTTTTTTCTTTCAAATTGCTACAGTTATGTTATTAATATGCACCTTAATTACAAAAGCAAACATACTGAGATTCTGAGGATTAGCATCATAAACAAATTTGTTACAAATGAAAAGGTTGGTGCTGCAAATCCAACTAACCATCCCATAATTGATTAATTCTGCTAAATGACAATTTTAGTCACCATTTCATTTTAGCCTCATTTTATACAGTGGGCCCGGCTACCTCCAAATCGGAAGACACTGGGCACCACCACCTTGCTGTTATCCTACAGGATCTACTTTACCAACATCGGATCCTCTGCGTTACCTTGCTGTTTGAGTTTGAATATCAACCCTTCATTCCACATGAACTCTGTAATGTACGCTCGGATCATATTCAAACTCAAATGGTAAGGTACCTGAGGTGATATTAATTTTTACCTTAACATTTTTATCTTTTTTTTTTTGAAGAAATTTATGTATACCCCTTCAAATTATTACAATTATGTATTTTTTTCCTCTAAAATTCATAATATCATATTTATTCTTTTAAATTGCAGAAACTCACAAATTTATCCAACTTATTGCGTTTTCTATCAAAAGTCATTTTAAATTTTATGTCGTCCTCAACGGCCCCTCATGTCGGATAGACAAAGTTGGAAACCCGTTGTGATGGACTTTTTGGTAGTTATAAACTTCTCATTTTACCTTTTTATTACAAAATAAAAAAACATAGTCGGTGTAAGAAAAATATTCAATTTATAATTGGTCAGTTTCCGAGGACAAATGATTTATTTCTCTACTATGACGCTAATATTTTGACATATGTATGTGTGCGCGTCAAAGGTAAGAAAATGAATCATTTGCTCTCACACTAGCCAATTAGAAGATCAAACATTTTTCTTTTACACTAACTACATATTTTTTTTTTTTAGTAAAGTCTAAAATGAGTTATAATAATAGAGAACCAACATTTGATCTAGTGGCAAAGGCAATGCTCTCCGTGTGAGAGGTTGCAGGTTCGAAATCCGGAAGAGACAATTATTTATAGATATTAAATAGTTGAGTGGCTTGACCTTCAACTTTTACTAAAATAAATGAGTTATAATAGAAAATGCAATAAATTAAAATAAATATGTGAGTTCTTAAAATTTAGAAAAATAAGTATGATATTATGAATTTTGGAAAAAAAAAATATGTTATTTTGAGATTATTTTTATGATATACATGAAATTTTCACATATCATAAAATAATATAAGAGCCCGTACCGTAGGCTTCATTGAAATAATATAAGAGCTGAGTTTACACATATCATCTGACGGAGTAGAACATTATTTACACCTGTTTCATTCAACTAACAAAGGGTACGTTTAGATAGGAGCTAGAATAGCTATAATGGTGAAATTTGATGAGTAGAACTAGGGTGCTCAAGCCCTTCCGTGAGCGCGACTCTAAAACCTATCGAATTGACTTCAAACGACATTTTCAAACCGTTAGATGTTCAATCTATATTAAAATGTGCTTGGAGACCAAATTTTACATTTTTTGGAATTTTTTTACTATTTATTAAGATAGTTTGAAAATCGCTGTTTTCCAATGGTGCAGAATTTTAATAAAAACAGCGATTTTCAAACCATCTTAATAAATAGTAAAAAATTTCCAAAAAATGTAAAATTTGGTCTCCAAGCACATTTTAATATAGATTGAACATCTAACGGTTTGGAAATATCGTTTGAAGTCAATTCGATAGGTTTTAGAGTCGCGCTCACGAAGGGCTTGGTGAGCTTAGGAGCACCCTAGTTCTACTCAAATTTGATAATAGTAAATGAGAATAGAGAAAAAATAGTGATTTTCAAATTAGTGTGAAAATAGTGTTATTCGGATTAGTAAAAATGTTATTTGGATTGTACATGTGGAATAGTTAATAGTTGTAACTAATAAAGAATAGTGTCAATAATGTGCTAATTAAGAGGAAAGATGGGCAAGTGGGATCTCAAATGAATTGTCACGACGTGGAGATAACAGAAGTGGTGTCAAATTTGTCATTTCAAAATTGTGTTGGGTGAAATCCGAAAATGAAACATTTTTTTCTCTCTCTTCACACTTCCGAATAGTAGTCATTCCAACATTTACAAGGAATAAATAATAGCAACTATTCTAGCTATTCCGAATAACAAAAATATTGTTTGAATGCACATTGCTATTCTAGAATAGCTTCTATTCTTGTGTCATCCAAACATAGCCTGAATAAAATACAAATCACGAATTATTCGCGAATAAAGCGCGAAAAAATGTGAAATTTTTTTATTTATTTTTTTGGGTTTTTTTCCCCTTCCTTGTGATATCGAATATTTTCGAATTATATCTAAATTATTTTCGAATTATATCTGAATTATTTTCGAATCACAAATTTTTAACGTCGTCGAACTTAAATCCGAATAATTCATTTGTCACTGTGCTCTATATAGTGCTCTCTCTAAGTAATGCTTAGCACCTTATGAAGGCTTCTCTTTTTACACATAAAATCTCCATATACATCAATGGAGGAGAAAACCATAATAAAATGGGTCCGAATCTGCTGCGATTCTAAGGGATCGCAGGACCCTGCGATTCTAAATCCAACCATTCAAATGATAAAACCCAGGATCTTTTGAGAAACCAGTTTTTGTGCACGAATCTCAAAACATATGAACGGTTGAAATTGGAATCGCAGGGACCCTGCGATCCCAGAGGATCGCAGCAGATTTATTTCCTAATAAAATGGGGGATTTCATGTGTACCCTTGGAAAATTGAAATTACATATTTTCCATCTAAAACTCGTAATACTATATTTACCATTCTAAGTTTTAAAAAATCACAAATTTACTCAATTAATTATTTTCTGTTAAAACTCATTTTAAATTTATAAAGTACTATATTATCTTTTATTAAAAAAAATATATATGTAGCATGTTTTAAGAGAAATGAATAGTTTTCTAATTGTTTGGTTGTGAAAGTAGGTAGTTCATTTTTTTATATGTGACGTACACATAAGTGTATGTCTAAATGTCACTATGTGTGCATCACAAGTAAAGAAATAAATCATCTGTCCTCGAAAACTAACAAATTAGAAGAAGATTTTAATAGAAGAGTCGGTAAATTTGTAACTTTTTAAAATGAAGAAGTGTCAATGTGATATTATGAATTTTAGAGGGAGAATACACAATTTTGAAATCTTTGAAGGGTATACATAAAACTGAATTTACATGTTGCTTCAATTTATTTTATTTGTAATTGTCAAAAGAGTAGGGTTCAAATGTATTGTCTTTCATGTCTCATTCGTACCTCATATCATTATCATCGTTTTCAAAGTCTAAACAGCTAATCTGAACTGTTCAACATGATCTCTATATTAAAATGTGCTTGGAGACCAAAATTTATATATTTTTGAAATATTTTTACTATTTTCTTTAAATAAATACAAAATCACTCTTTTTTCAAAATTATTGAACCATCCAAAAACAGTGATTTTACCTATCTAAAAAAATAGTAAAAATGGAATTAAAAAAAATACCAAATGATGTACAATGATTATTGAGCATAACTGAGCCAATTAAATACTCCCAAATAGACTGTTCACGGTGCGTTTGGATCGTTAAGAATAGCATGGAATTAGCACTGTTTTTGAGTTAGTGACTATTTTTCTCCATTATTCTACATTTAAATAGTATGTTTGGTTGGATTGAGAATATGCTATTCGGAATAGCCTATTCAATATATATTTGGTTGGATTAGAATAGTTAGAATAGTGAATTCAAATTTTTTGTCTGATTAGAATAGGTATTCCTAAGGGTTTTGAGATTTGGCTATTCTAATAAGACAAACAATAGCTATTCTTGATTGACTATTCTAGCTATTCTTGTTTTACAACCAAACATACCATCAATGTTCAGTTCAGAAACATAAAAAAAAATGAATTATATGCGAATTATACCCGAATTATTCGCGTACCATGTTACTATGCTACAGAGAGCATTGTAGATAATCCTGGAAATGTTCCAAACTTGAATTTAAATCCGTGGAGTAACGAAATAAAGAAAAAAAAAAATCATACTCAATAGCTAGATATCACAATCATCGATTATTTATAAGTGACACGAATATAACACAAATATAAAGATTTTTAAACATACAAAATATATTCATACGTGGAAAACACTATTACATGTCATTATTTTTTACTTGCTGTTTATATATTACGTCAGTGTATCTTTATGCATTTATAGATTAAATGTCAAGCACCTTCAAATATTGTGAAATATGATTTTGAATGTAGATATCATATTTGATATTCTATCACATACATAAAATAATTTTTTAATCATATCATATCATACAAACGTGTTCTAAACCATACATATCACATATCATACACAGGGGTGTTCAAACGGTTCGGTTTATTCGGTTTTTAACCGAACTGAAAAATTTCAGTTTAAATGGTTCGGTTTTTCGATTTAAATGGATCGGTTCGGTTGAAATTTTGAATTATTTCAGTTTAAATAGATCGGTTCGGTTTAGATTTTTTAAAACCGACTAAACCGAACCGACCGAATCATATTGGTTCAAGTATGATTTATATTTTGTTTGGTTCAATCATTGCTTCATTTCTTTCATTTTAGTTTATATATTTTAGAACATCTACATATTTTGTATGGAATTGAACAACTTGTGTATGAAGTAATTTTCGTTAATAATGGCACCAATAGGTTTACTTCGGTTTGAACTGGACAAACCGAAATTTACTTCGGTTTGTTCGGTTCGGTTTGTTTGGTTCGGTTCTTAATCGGTTTATAAATTTAATCGGTTCAGTTTGGTTTTATTTTTAAAAACCGAAGAAAAGTTTGATTTATTATTTTAGTTCGGTTTCAACCGAACCGACCGTTTGAACACCCCTAATCATACAAACAAATTCTGCTGGAATTTGGTTTGCTAGGGTTTATGGTTCATGAGGTAGTGGTACACCTAGAGCAGGAGCAACCTTTTCTCTCGGCCCCAGCATTTATCATTTCCTCCCATGTCCATTTTTTTCTCTTTTATTACATCTCGCCATACTTTAACCCCCTTGCTTTCCTTTTACTGTTCCCTTCTACCTTTACACCACACAATCCCTCTTCTCTCACTCTCTCTCCATTGCAAAAGAAGCTCGCTCTTCTTTCTTTCATGGTCCTCTCTCCATCTCCAAACCCCAGTAGAGGTACAACAAAAAGGTAAGAGTAAGATAACGCTAACACTCACACTCACCTACTAATTCACCAAACTATCCCTTTCTCTCATCTCCCGACAGTGATTTTTTCTCTTCCACTTCAACTGTAGCTGCGTTTTGCTTCTCTTTTCCCTTTTCGCCCTTCCCTTTTGTTTATTTATTGCTTTGCTTTATCTTTAGTGCATGGTCTTTGTTGGACCTACCACCTACATTTCACATTTGGGCACATTTCTCTTGAAAACCACTCTTTCTCTCAGTTTTCTAATAGTTGGGAATCGATCTGTTTTTGGCTTCTATGGAATTAAATGGCGTAGAGGTTTTATTTTGGAAGATTAGATTCTTTTCTTTCCTGGGTTAAAGCCACCCAAAACAGATCGAATCCTTTAAAGAGGTAATAATGTTTTTTCCTATTTCTTTTTCTTAGAGTGAAAATTTAGGTTTGTGAAAAATGTAAATGCTTTATTTCAGGGGCTTTAGTTAGATTTCACATGGAGACCATAGGTTTTAATTTCAGTCCTTCAAATTTTCTAATGCACCTCCAATTGGTACATTTTTTTATTTAATTAAGAATTCTAGATCTTTTTGAGTTAATTGTTACCTACACACTAGTGTGACTGATAGTGGTTCGGTAGTTTGCATTTATTGAGAATGATGTGTGTTATCACTATCCCCTTTCTGCATTAATGAGATTTATATATCACAATGTTATGAAGAGTTTCATCATGCATTTCCTTTTCTTTTTTTTCATTTCTCTAAAAGACTGCCTTTTGGAGCAAAATTCATTTTGATAACCATTTGCATATGTTCTTCCGGAAGAAGTTATTCTCATAGTTTTGATTGCTAGCTAGATTGTGCAATGTAGCTTTGGAAAAAGAAAAAAATAGAGGGTTCCATGAACCTGAAAGTTTATATTGTAATGACAAAAAATGTGCTTATATGCATTTCCTGAATCTAAGAGAAATAGGTCTTGTTTTCCTGTAGTTATACATATTTAAGGATATTTTTAATTTATTATTAAGAAACTAATTGAAAGAATGTTTTCTATCTGTAGTAACTTCGCTTTTCTAAGAATCTGCCTGATACAAAATTTCTACCTCTCATTTCAGATACCAAATATGTCAACCAGTGACAGGCTAAATTCTGAGCTCTCAACTCCTACCCCGCCTTTTGGTCTGAGATTATGGGTAGTAATTGGAATAAGCGTGTGCATGCTTATTCTCCTCATTCTCACCTTCCTCTGCATGTGGGCCATGTTTCGCAGACGTAGCCGTACGACTTTTACTTTTGACAAAGTTCCTGTATCCCAAATCCCTGACGTGTCGAAGGAAATATCTGTAGACCGGGTAGGGGGGTCCCATCACTCTCTCGCCCAAACCCTCCAAACAAACCATGATACGCATTATTACCCTGACAGCCATAACAGTAATCCTAACAACAATAGTTCTAGTAAGAATAATAATTCAGGAAAAATGCTGGCACACCTGGCAAGAAGTAAATCTAGCGATGCTGACAATCTGAGCCAGTGTAGCTCGGTGTACCACTTTGGGTCAGGTGATGAGAGTGGGTCAGGACCGGCAAGGAAGCAGAATTACCAGCATGCAGTTGTGTCGGCTTCACCTTTGGTTGGCTTGCCAGAGTTCTCACATCTTGGGTGGGGCCACTGGTTTACTCTTAGGGACTTGGAGCATTCAACAAATCGGTTTTGTAAGGAGAATGTGATTGGAGAAGGTGGTTATGGGGTTGTTTATCGGGGACGGTTAATAAACGGCACTGAGGTGGCAATTAAGAAGCTCCTTAACAACTTGTGAGTGCTTTACTTGTATTCTCTTTCTCTTGTCATTGGTATTGCACAGGTCTCGATTATTAGGTATTGTTTGAGGAGTCAGTTGTGTTTAGTCTAGTTCCACAATGAGCCATTGAGCTATTGGTATATTAGTAGTGGCTAGCGATGCAATTGTTGAATTGTGAACTTTTTCAGGGGTCAAGCTGAGAAAGAATTTCGGGTGGAGGTGGAAGCTATCGGCCATGTGAGGCATAAGAATCTGGTGCGGCTTCTTGGCTATTGTGTTGAAGGAATCCATAGGTACCATTTTTCTAGGTTATTCATTCTTATGATTTCTTGTAGATTGTTAGAATTTTAGGACCTGGTTGTGACGGTCTATTGATATTACAGCATTTTTTATGATGTGCATGATTGCACAGAAACCACATTATAGTATATGTTTGCATGTAGCCATCTTATAATGAGAGCACATGAGAAACACGTGATTATTGTTTGGAGATTCAAAAGTTGGCATTCTTATGTTTTGAAAATCAACAAATGTTTATTTCTGGTCTGGATTATTAGTTTGATCTGTCTTTACATGACAAATATTTACTATTATACTTTCCTTTGTGGTATTTTCCCTTTTCACAACGTTTCAAGATAATTGTCTGGCAATTGCCAAACCACTTGTAGCTCGGTGCAAACTCTCACAAAAGTGGGGTTGCATGTTGACTGAGAAAGGTAAAACGTGTGTAAACAGAAGATGTTAGTGTATGGATAATGTTATTGTCTGACAATGCATGTACCATTTAGGATGCTAGTGTATGAATATGTGAACAATGGAAACTTGGAGCAGTGGCTTCATGGTGCCATGCGGCAACGTGGGGTGCTCACTTGGGAGGCGCGAATGAAAATCATCATCGGCATTGCCAAAGCGTATGACCAATTATTTCATTTCTTTGACATTTCTACAAGAAGCACCATTTTTTTTTCCTATTTTCGGTACATCCTTGCATTCAGGATCATGGAGATAAGTAACTTTTTTTTTTTGGTAGTTGTGATATATTTTTGTGGGTTCCTCGGTGGTTTTGCATGACAAGGTGGGTTTTTTCATAATTACCTAGAAGAAAAACAAATGTCGAATGTTTTGTTTGCAAAATTCTCACTTTATTAGTTTAACTTGCATTCTTACAAGACTGATCATTTTTTTTTCAACCAAAAAAGGCCACTAAAATGATATGATTTTGTAAAAAAGCAAAACACCATGCTGGACAGTAAATAGTAATGGTGTCTCTTTTTCTCATGTTGATCCCTTACTTGGATTAAGTAATTTTTTGTTTAAGCATTGGAGTAGTTCAGAATTTGACAAAACATGCAAATTTCTTTTCTTTTAATTCATTCTCTCTTAAATTAAATTTGTACATTGATGGCCTGATTTTATTTCCCTTAGATGAAGTTAAGTTGCATAGAAGTTCTTAATAATTTTGAATACTTTTGGAAAATGCCTTCTAGGCTTGCTTATTTGCATGAGGCGATTGAGCCAAAGGTTGTGCACCGAGATATCAAATCAAGCAATATATTAATTGATGAAGATTTTAACGGCAAGCTCTCTGATTTTGGACTTGCAAAGCTTCTTGGTGCAGGAAAGAGCCATATTACAACTAGAGTCATGGGCACTTTTGGGTAAGCTTGCTAAATTACATTTACACCTCTTGGGCATCATGCTGTAGTTATTTCTGCCGTACATAATTGTTGATGCAATTTTGTCACTAATAGTAGGCAAGTAATGTTGATTCTTTTTATGCTCTTATATCTTATGTAAGATAAAATACATATATGTGTAATAGGAGAGCAGCGAAGGTAATTAGGTCATGTTTAGTTGCAAAATGGTTGAATCCAATATTAAGCGCACCATATTTACTTGTCTCATATCTTAAAATTGCTATTAGCAGTAGTATCTGTCGAGTCTTGTAGTCTTATAATGTTTCTGTGCTATGCTTGTTTGCACATATATGCATGAACATAAGATAAATGATGATTTTTATTTTTGACCTCTATATCTTATCGTAATATCTAAAATGCAAATGATGCAATTGTGGAAAAGCAAATGCGTGGGAAGTACTTTTGTCATATTTTTAATTGGAAGCTCTTATTTTCAATGGTGTTAGGGATGATTTGGCCATTTAAATTATTTTACCTGAGTTATTTACAATGAATACTTGGCTTATCTCTTGGTGTCAGTAGTAATGTGTAATCATCTCTAGTATTGATATCAACCTTTTCCTTCCCAAATTTTTAAACAACATTCCAGGTACGTAGCTCCTGAATATGCAAATACTGGATTACTTAATGAGAAGAGTGATGTTTATAGCTTTGGTGTGCTCCTCTTAGAATCTGTCACAGGGAGGGATCCCGTGGACTATGGTCGGCCTCCTAATGAGGTATCATTTATTTAATAATTTTAATGTTAAGTTTTTGTTTATGCCCCTGGTCCTGGAGAACCTCAGAGTATTCCTCGTAATGTCAAGTCCTGTATACACGCAGAATGCACAAGAAACATCTCTGCCTCACCCCTCCCTTCACCTTATACATAAAACTTCCAAATAAACCCCTTCTCGCTCATTCACGAGATAGATAGGATGAGGGGTTGCTTGGACCTCTTTTTGGATCATATTTGCTAATGGAGGCAACGCGATATCGTAGATCATATTTGCTAATGGAGGCAATGCGATATCGTATAGTTTGTGGGAAAGGTTGAGATAGTGGTTTGGAATTTTCCCAAAAGAACCAACCGGTCCCTGAACTGTCGTAAAAGAACCCAGTCTGCACTTGAGTTTGTTTGCTTGACTAACAACATTACTTTTGCTGACATACTGCAAGGCTCACCATGTGCACCCATCACATAGATCCATTGTGCTTGAGATTTGCAGAAAAGGAAAAACATCAGTTTATCCATACTAACAACATAGTTAATGATTACAAAAGATCGGTTAAGGATTGAAGAGAAAGTGAAAGTGGATATATTTTTTTAGAGAGGAATTGAGTCAAATAGTTAGTGTGGAAAGGCTAGGATACAAGTAACAGGTGTCAATCAAGCAAAACTGAGTCAATGGTTAGTTGCTTCTTTAGAAATTGGGGTACCAATTTGTTATCTTTCTGATCAAGGACCAAGTGAGTATGTTTTTTTGGAAGCTCAGGGACTGATATCTTAAATTTTATATGATTTTTTGTAATATTAAAAAGTTTCTATATGAAGAAATCCTAATTCATTAGAACAATGTTCTTTAGCCACCACCATCCCAACACACACACCAAGAAAACCTCGAAGCATCTCTGGACCTCAATACTCCTGTTGTTTAGAAAATGCCGTTGTTGCCCCCTGTTTTAGGTGCCTTTCGGATTCCCAAGCTGAGTTGGTTCCGGAAGTGCACCAACCATGAGTGAGCTAATATCCGCTGTTTGGACCTATGTAGCATGGTGAGTCGCTGTTATTCGTGCTTTATGATGCACAAAAACCATAGTTTGCCACACCAGCTTTGCCCTATGCTCAGACTTCTAATTTCTACCATGCTAGTTTGATTAAGCATCTAAACTCATTTCTCATTCTCTTGGCTGTAAGACAAGGTTATAAGTTCCACCATGACTCACCATGACAGTAGCAGACCAGGGCCGGTTGCTTGGTCGTGGCCGGCAAACCACATTGGGACCTACAACTCACTGATCTGAGGTAGGTGTCACATTGATGGTCAATTGATACCAGTTGGTTCAGCTGAATTCATGGGAGAAAACTCAATCATGGGCAGATCAAGTCGTCGAGATGGGGCCTGGAGGTGGATTAATTGAGTGAACTTTTAAGGTATAAAAGGTCTAGAGGTGGCTTGTTCGAGGGAAATTTGAGGTGATATGGCTTTCGGAAGCAAGAACTTCACTTGTCTGACAGCTGACTGTGATTTGCCAGTGGAAGATACGCTGCAGAATTTTACTAGGGAGGTACTCTCGATAAAGCAGCTGACTTTTAGCAAAAGACACCGAGATGTGTATGCTTTTCTATTGCCATTTTGCTCTTCCGTTTCTTTTCTTTTCCTTTGTGTTTGGAGGAGGAGATGAGCAGCACGCTACTGTGGCTAAATTCTTGATTTTGAGTCGCCCCGCGTAGTTTCTGAATGCGGCTCTTCAAGTCTGATACAGGGAGCAAATGAACAAGGAGGGATAGTATAGCTCTTCAAAGATGGTTTTCATACATCTTTACAATAAAGACAAAGATTCGATTTGGCTGGAGTGCAAATTCAGATTTTCATGGACCCTAGCAGGGGCGGATCCATGCACAGTGAATGGGGATCAATTGACCCTCATTTATTTTCAATTTTTTTTGTACTTATGCATGATTTTCTACGTAGTTAGAGTAAAATGCAATGGATACTGTAAAACAAATTGACCCCCATAGGCAGCATAAAATTTTTATATGATTGACCCCTATAGCTTGAAAGTCTGGCTCTGCCCCTAACCCTAGTGCAGCTATATAAACTTTTAAGCGGAAACAGAGAACTTATATATTTATTTTTGCTCTTGCATTGAAGGTGCATCTAGTGGAGTGGCTGAAGATGATGGTGGGAAACAGGAGAGCAGAGGAAGTGTTGGACCCTGACATGGAGGCAAAACCAGCCACTCGGGCCCTCAAGCGAGCCCTCTTGGTTGCATTGCGATGCGTGGACCCAGATTCTGACAAGCGCCCCACCATGGGCCATGTTGTTCGCATGCTTGAGGCTGAGGATGTCCCTTCTCGTGAGGTTGTTGTCTTTCAATTTTTTTCTTTTATGTCTGGTTGTCTGTATTATCACTGAAAAACAACTGGTACCGCCTTTGGGGCCAAGATAAAATTAGTTATCCAACTAATACAGACCTAGTACTGGCACTGTAATGTAACACTAATGGTGATGTACTGGATTTGGTTGGAAAAGGGTATCTGACTTGTGAATTCCAACACCTTACTGTAAACGATTAAAGTACAGTTTGAAATGCTAGAAATACTGTTTCACCTGGCAAGAACGGTACTGTTACAGGACCTCTATAAAATGGTATAGACTCTACGTGGTTGGTTGTAATTGTTTGTACTGGCAGGTGTAGTAGGTGTAAACTTGAAATGATTGGTGCAATAACTGTAGCAGACCTGTGCCATTTCTTACATTAGCTGTCCTAAGCCAGTATGATATCTGCTAAGAATCTGAGACAGATTGAAATTTTTTGCTTTTACTTAAAACAACAAAACTTGGTCTCTATTATTTTTGACTTGTTATTTGAATTAAAGGATCGGCGGAGCAGGAGGGCCCATATGGCAGAGATAGAGTCCAAAGCAAGTTCAAGTGAAACTGATACAAGATCTGACCGTAGAGACTCTGGACCTTCTGGCAGATTTTAAACGAGGAAAGCTCAAATGTAATTCAAAATTGGTTGGGACACGGGAACCATTGAGGGGTTGGCAGAGGAGATTATTCGGCTGAGGAAACAAGCTAATTGCTGAGGGAATTTGAATTTGAAAATGTGAATTTATTGGTCCTATGTTTATCCAGCCTCTCTCTTGTATAGATTTGGTTCTGCTTGGTGCTTTTCATTTGGGTGTACAATTTCTTCTCCCTCTTCTTCTTTTTTTCTTTTTGTTATTTTAGCTTTTGCTTAAGATGGCGGTCTAATTGGTTTTGTGGTTGACATAGTGAGAGTTTAGTGTAGGATTCTGGCACCGGTGTACTTTCAAATTTGAATGACTTGAAATTTGTACTGTGCATTTTTGGTGTTTGAATTGTGCCCTGGGCCCTGGCAGATTACGTTATGTATTTTCTAAAGAGCAAATTCATTGTGGGCTTCTCTACAAATAGAAGTTCATTGAAGATAGCTCAAGTTATTCATATTTGGTATGAATTTAAAATTCCAAGTCACAACTTAGATTAGTTTCGTTTGATAAGAGTTTCAAATTAAGGAACACATTAAATTGTTAAAAGTTCCTAAAGAACATATTAAAATTATAATCACAATGGATCAATCCAAAATAAGGGTGCAAATAATTACATCATGTCTTGTGGATCTATATAAATGAGACTTAAATTTGAGATTACTTAGACTCTGCCTCTAGATTTAGGCTAGTAGGTTGGATTGTGCTTGACGCAATTTGCTTGTATCATACTAGAGTGGGAAAAATGGCACGGCGGAGCCGGCTCTGTCACGGTTACGGCACGGCATGCGTGTCAGTTACGTGTCATGACTCGCGTGTTCCGTGCCGTGTTTATTTTTTGAAACTTTGGCACGGCACGACACGTAGTCACGCGAGTCACGTGTAATTAGGACCATTAGATATTGATTTAATGGTGAATCTTGAATAAACTAACCTAAATTATAATTAAATAGTCACGCGAGTCACGTATGGTCACGGCACGTGGCGTGACCATTCGCGTGCCGTGACCACCCCTTGACATTTTGGTCACGGCACGGCACGTGAAAAATTAACTTGGTCACAGCACGGCACGACACGAGATCAAAGTCACGGCGTGTTAGTCACGTTACGGCACGGCACGGCACATTTTTTCCACTATATATCAGACTATGTTTTTTTTGGTTTCAGTAATATGAAACTGGCAGTTATGCCTTTTATTCAAAAAAAAAAAATTGAGATTACAAATTTACAATAATGCCAATGCCCTGTGTTAAATTTTTTATTCACAAAAGGAGATCGTTTAGATCTATTAATTTAAGTTGGGTCAGATTGTATCTTATTTGTGTTGTGTAGTGAAAAATTGTTCTTGAACCTTACATAATAATCAATATGATTGGCATACATCTTTTAATTGTACATATTTTTCAATAATCTTATATTAATAAACTATTTATGAGTTATTTATTTTACAAGTCCTCAAACATAATTATCCAGGGATAAAAGGTTAGTGAAGGATGTGGGATGAATGAAAAATAAATAAATAAACTCCTACATGTAGAAGAAATAAAATATACCTCATTTTCAATAATAAATGTATTCCTCCCATGAATGACAATAAAACTCTGTCAACAAAAACAAAATAAAATTACAAATAAAAATATTCAAGCTTAATTTAAAGTTCTCTTCAGCCTTTCCTGAGCCTGGAGATGATCCACTTAGTCCATTTTAAACTGCTATAAATGTAACAATTTTGGTGATGCACAAGTTTTCATCCCACATCCTTCACTAATCTTTTATCCCTGGATATTTATGTTTGAGAACTTGTAAAATAAATAATTCATATATAGTTTATTAATAGAGTAGAACTAGGGTGTGATGTGCTCACCAAACTCTTTGGTGAGCACAACTCTACATAAACTATCGGATTCACTTCAAACGAGATTAATCCAACCGTTGAAACCGATGTACTTTACGAGTGATGCATGTACATGCAAAATTTTGAATTTTTTGAATTCATTTAGTCTCAAGTCAAGTGGTCAAAATTGATAAAAAAATGAATGATCCAAAATGAAGTTGTTTTAATGCATTCAAAAAATTCTCAATTTTGACCACTTGACTTGAGACTAAATGAATTCAAAAAATTCAAAATTTTGCATGTACGCCCATCACTCGTAAAGTACATCGGTTTCAACGGTTGAATTAATCTCGTTTGAAATGAATCCGATAGTTTATATAGAGTTGTGCTCACCAAAGAGTTTGGTGAGCACATCACACCCTAGTTCTACTCTTATTAATATATAGTTTATTCATATATGATCTCATTTTGTATCTTTATGAAGGAAGGGCATTATGGTCCAAATAAAATCTTACTCTCACCTCAATCGCTGCTTGAGCCAAGATGTTGTTAAAATCTGCACCCCAAAATAAAAGTACAACTAAATTAAGAGCATGAAGTTATATAATTATTGATAAAAAAAATATTATAGTAGTAATAATAATGATGATAATAATAATAATTATTTTTATCATCATAATAAATAACAATAGTAACAGTAATAATCTTATGAAAAATTATAATGACACTAATAATATTGATAATGATAATGATAACGATAATGGAGTCCGGCTAATATGCTTATATAAGAACTTCAACACCATATGCTTATAAGTCGTTTTTGCGTTTTCAAAGTTCAAACATTCGATGCTAACCGTTCAATATGATATCCATATTAAAATGTGATTAGAGACCAAATTATACATTTTTTGAAACTTTTTTACTATATTTTTTTATAGGTAGAAAATTATTGTTCTTTATGGTCCAGAATTTTCTGAAGAAATTAATTTTCTACTTACCTAAAAAAATAGTAAACAAATTTAAAAAATGTTAAATTTAGTCTCCAAGCACATTTTAATATGAATATCATGTTGAACGATGAATCGACTGTTTGAATTTTGAAAACGCAAACACGACTTATAAACATATGGTGTTGAAATTATTGTATAAACGTATTTTACTTGTGAGGAATAAATCTCTTATTCCTCACTTTAAACTCCAACGTCTTTCGTTGGATGGCTAGCAAGAATCAATGAATCAAACATTTTCATCTTTTTACGGTTACGGTTACGGTTACGGTTACAGTGATGAGATAGGAGTAGGTCCGATGGGCATCGGACCTATAATTAGGTTCAATTAGTTCTGTCACCGTACAATTAGCATCAAGATCTATGTGTACGGAAATTGGTACAGACTTACACGGATTTTGATGCAGAGCACACGGATCTTGATGCAGATTGGATGGTCATCACACTCATCGAACCAAGGTAGGTCCGATGGGCATTGGACCTACTCTCATTCCTACAGTGATAGATATAAATTTCTTTTAACAAGTGAATTCGGATCCAGTGAAGTAATTCAACTATTGGATTTTAGACTGGACTGTCCGATTTGAATATGCAAAAATTCATCCGCGAAGTAAACGCACATATTCCGACGACGAATTCGAATCTCAAAACAATTTCAAGCGACGAATTTGAATTGGACAGTCTCGATCCAAAACGCAAAGATTGGGTTACTTTAGGGGATCTGGACCCCTTACAAGTTACACGTGAGTGCGTATCCTCTGAGATATCTCAATTTTTGCGTGACCGACGTGTCCGGTGCCTATTTGGGAATATCGCAGGGCCAGTATTATTCGTGCTTCGAGATTCGTGCAGAACGTATTTGATTGGTCGAGATTTTCTCATAAAGTCACGCAAAGTTTGAGATATCTTAGAGGATGCGAATTTGTTACACGCACCCCTCTAAAATCCACAAACCGGTGCGGTGCGGGTGATGAATTCCCTAGCGTAGCGGGTCTGCGGGGAGCAGTTATCGGATCAAACGGCCTCTTTAAGTTCATAGCCGACATTATCCGATCCGAAATCCGATACATCGTTCGCATGAGAGAAGAAGACTAGAAGAGGTCGTGACCTAGTTCTCTCCTTCTGCGATCCGATCCGATCCGATCCGCTTTCTCCGGCCATCGTCGCCGGAGCAAATTCCCATCACTCTAATTATAGCTGCAGTCTGACTGATTTCTCCTTCGTAAGCTTCTCGATTCCTAAACCCCTTATTTGATTCAGATACTCGATTGTCTGACATATTATCTCCTTAGTACTTACACTTACAATTATAACTCAATGAAATTAGCAGTTGTATATTACAGAGGAGTTAGTCAGTTCGAATTTTTGGAATGGATGCAAAATAATTTTTTAGTATTTTAGTAACAGCATCTCCTGGCGATCATATGGAAAGCACATACAATAGTCGAAATAGAGTTGCCTCAAAGTTTCAAGACAAGGACCCAATTCCAAATGTTGAGAAAAAGGTAGGCACTGTCTTTTTGAAATATTTCAGGGAAATTCATGTCGACTTAGGAGTAAAGTTTTGAAATATTTCTCCAAATCTGTACTGTGACCTGATTGATACTGAGATGGTATTAGTACTGGCACTTTCTGTTGAGGCCATGACACTCTTTACAAAGTAACAGATATTCTTTTGATACAATTAGTGAGTGTATGATTGAATCTGAATCTCTCTCATGTTCAATTTTGTAGGAGCAGTCTGGTTTATTTTATCATGGGTCAGAAGAGGATGATTTCAGATTGCCAAAGCATCACCGGCCCACAGAGAACCTGGACACAGAAGATCTGGAGCAGGCTTCTCTAGATACCCAGCTGACATCATCAAATGTCGGCTTTCGACTCCTCCAGAAGATGGGTTGGAAAGGCAAGGGCCTCGGAAAAAACGAACAAGGTACCTTTTCTCCTTTGTTTCGTTCAAAAGGGAGCAGTAGTCTCTGTCTGTGCCCCTAGCAAATGCCATAATGGAGAGTGCTGGCAGAACCTCAACCTGTCATCCGACCTTAAAAAAGGAAAGCCAGTGCCGTGTGCCTCATGCATCATGCCCATGAACACACCAGTACCCCACCCTATAAAGTTAGGTGTTTATACCTATGCTGGCAAATGACCAAAGTTCCACTTGACAGTGTTTAAATTTGTACTGTCATGTGTTTACAGTAAGAGTCAACAGTTATCACTTAATGCGATGCATAAATGTTTAAACTTCTAATATCAAGTGTATAAACTTTTACAATCAGGTGGTTGTAGTTGGCGTCATAGTGTGTACATCTAATATCATACACATGCACTTCCAAGCGGTTATACTTAGTGTTACCGTGTTTATATCTATTATCATACACAAATGTGTACGTCCAGTGTCCAGTGTTACTTGCACATCCAGGTGTTTATTGTTAGTGTTGTGGTGTTTATACTAATTCATTAGCGTCCTTGTAAAGAAATTCATATAATACTGCATCTCTTGAACATTAATCATGGACATGCCAAAAAAATCTACCACAAAGGTAAGAAAACTAGTGGTGTTAAAAGGAATTTTGCCAAAAGAGCAAGCAGAAGGGAGGAGAAAGGAGTATTTCAAAAAGGGAAAGGGAGGGTGGGTGTAGAGATGCCAAAGTGGGAAGGTAGAGGATGGAATTGGGGGATAGAGGGGGGAGATCAAATAATTTCCTTTTCTATTTCCTCTTTTCATGTTCCCTTATGTCCAATATGTGATGATAACAAGATAGATTGGCCTCTTTGGATATATTGTGAATGGAGTGATTGAAAAGATATTTGTCCTGTTTGTAATATGAGTATTGTGATATTTTCAACCCCTTTTAAGAGCTATATATGAAATGAGACTATCTTCCATTTCAAAAAAAAATGTTCATTAATTGGACATTTAATCCTTTACTGTTTTCTTGATTTTTATCATTGTTTTTTTGACAGGCATAACAGAACCTATAAAAGCTGATGTTAGAGACTCCAAACTGGGAGTTGGGAAGCAAGAAGAAGACGAATACTTTACATCTGAGACAAATGTGCAAAGGAAGAAACTAGAAGTCGAGCTCGAAGAAACTGAAGAACATGTGCAAAAGCGCGAGGTATGTGCATGAAAGAAAAATACTACATAACTTAGAAATCACTGTTTTGATGTCAGCAATTGATGTACTTCTCAAAATAGACACCTCAGACGATAACACTTATGTCTCTAGAAAATTTTAGCTTTCTTAGTGTTCCATTTCATGTTAAATCTTTAGCAATATCTGAAACACACAGATGACACTTTATAAACGGCATGAGCACGAAAGACGTCCAAATTGCTTTCGAGAATCATATGGTTCCAGAATTGATATGTCATCCAAAATAGACTCCACAAGTCAAATTTAGTGGGAACAGGTCTGAAACGGGACTATAAAATCTGATATTTGATTAAGAGATTTGAAATTGATATCCTGGATCTGCAATTTAGGAGGAATTATCCATAAGCCAAGATTACAAAGTGGATGGGAGATTCGTACAAGCAGCTATGAATGAAATCTTAGTTTATTTAAATTCCCAAGATCCGTGTCTTTCTTAGTGCTTTAACCCTAAACATTTTGGAGTTCTTGCAATTGGCTTTCTG
Source organism: Carex kokanica (assembly GCA_025461125.1). Taxonomy (NCBI): domain Eukaryota; kingdom Viridiplantae; phylum Streptophyta; class Magnoliopsida; order Poales; family Cyperaceae; genus Carex; species Carex kokanica. Next base: position 713,480 of record JAJGRX010000866.1, on the reverse strand, counting down.
AGCTGTGAAAAAGTGTAGTTACTTTTCTAGGTTCCAAATCATTACCTTCGAAAAAAACTTTGGAGAAGCAGTTTCTAGATATGCACTTTAAGGAGGGTTTGTGAAATCTGACCATTATCCTTGAATTTTTTTTTTTTATCATATTGACACTAGATACTTAGATAGTAATTTCGTTGAAGCACTTGGATCTAAAAAATCTAGATGCAAGCTTAGCAGTTATTATGATCAATTTAGGTCAGAGTTGGTATTCATAGTTGCCAACCTGAAATAATATGTTATACTTTGTCAGTTATATTTGGTGGTGTGTATTGCCTTTGGTTTGTTTGTTTTTGTGCTGCACGTGTATGACAATTCCAGGTGATGGCAGAAAGGGAGCACAGAATCCAGACAGAGGTCAAGGAAATAAAGAAGATTTTCTTTTGTGACCTCTGCCACAAGCAATACAACCTCGCTGTCGAATTTGAGGCTCATTTAAGTTCTTATGACCATAACCACCGGAAGGTTCGTGCAATTTTTTTCATTCATTTTTGTTTTCTTTTTCGAGTTTTGATTGGCCTTTTGTTTTTTCCTTTGATAAAATGGGGGTTCTGTGCAAATAACAATGGTATTTCTCATATATAACTAGCAATAAATAATTAAATGATGGAAAATTCACACCTGTTAGAAGTTTGAGTACTTATTCTTCCATGTTCGATTTAATTAGAATCAAACTGTTGACATATCCTGTTAATAGTTTTAGTAGTTATTCTTCCATGTTCAATTGAATTAGAATCAAACCGTTGATTTGCACGCCGTGTTCTACATTTGGATGAAGAATTGATATGACATAAAAGTTGGGCTGGTTTTATTTTTTCCTTCCTGGACATGACCTTGGTTTTAGCCATTTAGGTCGTTATTCTTTGCAAATAGCTCAAATAATTACTTCTGTTTGCACTTTGCAATGAAGAAAACAACCCTTAAAAGATTCAAGTTTTGTTTCTTTCTAATTCTGATAGTGTTTTTCTTGTTTCCTTTTTGTTCTGTAGAGGTTCAAGGAGATGAAAGATATGCATGGGAGCAGCAGCAGCCGTGATGACAGGCTAAAAAGGGAACAATTGCGTCAGGAGAAGGAAATGGCCAAATTAGCACAGATGTAAATAACAATATAAAAATTTACATATAAATGATGATAACTTGTTCAAATTTAATGTAAAATCTCAGTAATTTTTTTTATGATTTTATCATTTTTAGGGCCGATGCTCATAAAAGGCAAAAACAAGAAGAGTTAGAAGTTGCTGATAACAATGCTTCAAAATCAAATGCTTCAACAGTTACTGACTTGAATCAGAATCAGAGACAGGCTTTAAAGTTTGGCTTTTCAAGAGTAGCCTCTTCCAAGGTCAGTAAAAATAACAATATTTACTAAATTCTACAATTTCTTTCTTTTGTTTACCCAGAATTAACTATGTTGTCATGTTGCGTGATATAATAGGCTTCTAATCGACTTCCTGCAAAGAAGAAAAAAGTTGTGACAAGAGTGCCTTCCGTATTTGGTAATGATACCGATGAAGAATGATTATTTTGTGATGTAAATTTGATCAATGGTAGAGAAGAACAATTTCTAGCCTGTTATGTTATAAAGTATGTACATGTGTTTTCATGTGCAACAAAAGATGTGTAGCTCTGTAAACAAAAATGCTGGTCTTCCCCTGCTTTGGTGTATTAGTATTGGTTGGGAACTTATTTACTGATAAATGATTGTGTGATATTTGGTTCAAGTTTTAGTCGTTCTGTTCTTTTTATTGTTTGGAGCTATTCCTTGAGACTTTGAAAAACTTAATCACAGATCGTCAACAAATCACAATTATTATCGACTAAGGAGAGGTATTGGTTTTGGTTTAATCCAAGTTGCACTGCAGAAAATTTTTGAATTGGGATCTGCTATTATTCTGAGAAAATAGCAGCATGTTGTTCTCTCAGAATAACAGGAGGGATAACAGCAGATCGTTTATTTGAATTTTCTTTTAATTTAGACATGGTTATCTCTCGACATAAAAAAAAGCCCGGCTCGGCCCGGCCAGAAATGTAAACTTGTCGCTCTCCTGAGGCTGTCATCCGATTGCGATAAACCCCCCATCAATCTTCTTTGACAGGATGGGTGACATCTAAACCCTAGACATGGCTCTCGCTCCTCTCTCCTCGGTACATCGCGCCAATTCCATGCTCGCTTTCCTCTCGATATCAAACTTCAAGCTCCGACGGGTCAAAACCCTAAAGCTTCCTTCGCTCCGCCTTCTCTCCACCTCCACGTCTTTTCCCAACACATTCCACCCCTCCTCTCCCTCTCCTTCTAATCAGTGGTCCCCACCTCGCGCCAACCAGCGATCTCCACCTCAAGCAAACCAGTGGGGCCCACCTCCCGCAAACCAGCGATCTCCACCTAACACCAATCAGTGGTCCCCGCCTGCAACCAATCATTGGGCACCACTTCACAACCAGCATCAACAGCCTCCTCCACCGGTGACCCCGCCGCCTCCTTCTCCGTCTGATCTCGGTACCTTGGCCCATGGTGGGAAGGTCAAAGAAGCAATTGAACTACTCAGCCAAGGTGTACGTGCACCTGATCCACATACTTTCTTCTATCTGGTCTCATTTTGCACCGAGCCAAAATTGCTTGACGACCTCAAAAAGGTACATGACTACTTCCTGAGGTCCCCATTTCGTGGCGATTTGCAGATAAACAATAAAATTCTGGAGATGTATGGGAAATGTGGTGCCATGACTGATGCACGCCGTACATTTGATAATATGCCTAACAGAGACATGGAGTCTTGGCACATTATGATACATGGATATGCCGTAAATGGTCAAGGGGATGAGGGTTTGCAACTGTACGAGCAGTTGCGAAAATCTGGTGTTACCCCTAACACGCAAACCTTCGCATTAGTTTTATCGGCATGTGCTACTGCTGAAGCAGTAGAAGAAGGCTTCATACACTTTGAATCCATGAGCAAAGATTACGGTATTACCCCTGGGATTGAACATTATGTTGGCATTATTGAGTTATTAGGAAAGTCGGGGCATTTAAACGAGGCTGTGGAGTATATAGAGAACTTACCGTTCGAACCAACTGTTGAGATTTGGGAGACGTTGAGAAACATGGCCCACGCACAGGGAGACATAGACATGGAAGATTGGGTAGACGACATCTTGATCTCTCTCGACCCGTCAAAAGTGGACCTAAAAAAGATCCGGGCTCCGCCACCAAAAAGACGCCTCGGTATTAACATGCTAGATGGTAGAAACAGACTAGGAGAATACCGCCTACCCCCAAAAATCGAAAAAAAGACGGTGAAAGAGCAGGTATATGTGCCTGATACGAGATACGTATTACATGATATAGACCAAGAGGCCAAGGAGCAAGCACTCTTGTACCACAGCGAGAGATTGGCTATTGCATATGGCCTGATAAGCACCCCCGCAAGGACGCCCCTTAGGATCATCAAGAATTTGAGGATTTGCGGCGATTGCCACAATGCGATCAAGATCATGTCGAGAATTGTCGGGAGGGAGTTGATTGTGAGGGATAATAAGCGGTTCCACCATTTCAAGGACGGAAAGTGCTCTTGCAATGATTACTGGTGAAATTATTCCAAGGTTTTGTTATTTTTTTTGTCCTAATCAGTTTTTTTTTTTTGGATTTGGAGATTGTGTACGTTGAGATGGAGGTACTATATATAAAATATCTGTCTTGATGCCGTTTTTTGGGTAGTTACAAATGGATGAATTATAACTAAAATTGGCTAATATTCTAAGGAGGATGAACAATCAGTTATATATTTATATTTTCTGACGAATGTTGGGGACAAAAAAAGGTGGAGGCATGATACAAAACGCTAACATGCTTTAGCAGCTTTCTCTATGGCTACTAAAATGGAGAGTATATTTAAGTGCAATCTAAAACTGAGCTTCAATCATCAGTTGATCAGTTCACAGTTCTAGTAAATTTTAAGATGATAATTGGATCCATAAAATTGATGGAGATGGCATCAACTACAATCATGCCAAAAACAATAAAGTTTTAATATATATTTAGTTATTGTGGGCTTTCATAGACGGGCCTGGACTAGACCGGGTATTATCCATTTTGACAGAGCAGATTTTAATTCATGCAAACACAGTACACAGTTATTTTGATTCTATTGCTCATGCCCTGTATGAATAAAAATAAAAATCTGTCAAAATGTGTGTATAATCCAATTTTTCAGACTACTGTTTTTTTGCCGGAAACAGGAACATTTAGGTAAACCTCTATGTATTATTGAAGATTCCTGTTTCAAAAGAAAACAAAATTGACAAGAATCCTTTGGATTTTCTTTTCTTGTCTGTTATGAAAGACAGATCATTGAGCCATGAATAATTATTGAATATAAGAAGGTCGACGTGAAATATACTCTATATTTATATTGCTTCTTTAAACAGTCTAATTTTTATTCCCTTCCTGTTAATTAATATATATACCAAAATTCTTTCTTATTTTTTTATTTTTTTTAGCTTTTACAATATTGAGATACACAGTTTTGTGGTCTGGTAAAATTCAAGGATGATTTTGAATTTTGCCAGTAAACAGAAATCTGGTTATTGGTCTGTTCCAAAATTAAACATGGGCGAGCACTAACAGTGTCAGTCAGCGTAGAGGAATGTGTACTGGTAAGCAATGTAAGGAATTTGCATAGTTGGCAATTTGGCATGGCGTATTTTTCAGATAAAGGTAGATACATTATTACAATACACAGTTAATTCAGATGTGATGATTCTAAAATAGTGGCACATGACATGTTTGATGTATGGTTGGATAAGATCTTTTCTTTTGTCTATACCAATTGAATTCATCAACCAGTTTCTTAGTGGCCAGTGGTGTTATTTTCTGTTTGTATCAACCAACCATTGCACTTGCACAGCTTCTCTCCCCAATCCTCATATATATAGACTGGAGACATCCATTTAACATTTCTATGAACATCTTTGTTTTGTGTGTGTGTGTGTTTCATGCACAGTTGCATACACACTGCACTGCACTGCACCTCATGTCTGTGTTAGTATGGTGAAGTGGGGGAGAGGGGCACATGCAAAGATGCCCCAAAAATAAATGCGCCATTAAATAACAGAGGTCCAATCTCCAATGCACATGAAGTAATGAACGGATGGATGCATAGCTAAGCTAGAGTTAGGAGTTAGGAGTTAGGAGTTAGGACCATGAAAAACATATACAATTTATTGCCTTACCAAAAAGAAGAAGAAATTGCATAGAAACCATGGGAGGGAGAAATCTAACATGGACAGCAGTTCTACTTCCTGCCATCGCCTCCAAACATCCACCCCATTGTTTTTATGCATGTGTGCGTGTGTCACAATATTTATTATTTAAAGCTCCTTCAAATATCCACCCCATTGTTTTTCAAAATTTTATGAATGTATAATGTATTAATAAAAAATTAATAATTATATAATTCTCAATTAGTAAATTGTTCACCTCCACCGTAAATATTTTTGCACCAACCCCCTGTTTTTAGAGACATTAAATGTAAACCTAAACTAGTTTGCATAGCCCAGACGTGAATCTGTTAGCTTTAACATATGCAATTTCCAAGTCCGTTCTTATTATTTTTCATTTTCATATGAGTGAGTAGAGTGGAAAAATCGTGCCGTGCCGTGACTTTGGTCTCGTGCCGTGCCGTGTCGTGACCAAAATGTCAAGGGGTGGTCACGGCACGCGAATAGTCACACCGTGCCTAACGTGCCGTGACCATACGTGACTCGCGTGACCATTTAATCATAATTTAGGTTAGTTTATTCAAGATTCACCATTAAATCAATATCTAATGGTCCTAATTACACGTGACTCGCATGACTATGTGTCGTGTCGTGACTAAATTTTGTCACGTGCCGTGCCAAAGTTTCAAAAGATAGGCATGGCACGCGAATGGTTACGGCACGGACATGCGAGTCATGGCACCTAACTGACACGCGTGCCGTGCCATTACCGTGCCGTTCCGTGACGGAGTCGGCTCCACCGTGCCATTTTTCCCACTCTAAGAGTGAGGCTATGGTACTATACCGTGCTATTGTCGATTCATGTCTCTATTTTTAAGTTTCAAACAGTCGATTCAAACCTTAAACGTGATCTTCATATGAAAATTTATTTAGAAATCGAATTTTATATTTTTTTTAGAACTATTTATTATTGTTGTCTCTAACGACATTTAGAGGGGGTGAATATGGGAATGTTTGAAAATTTAAACCCTATTTACTATTATTGTCCCTATAATAATTCCTGTGTGTAAGTATATCTATCTACATATAGTTCTTGGCGGAATAAAAAACTTAAGTATTTAAATAAATAAATTACAGTAAAGTAAATAGATAGAGTTAGAGAAAGTGATATAGGAGTTGATAACGGACTTCGGCCAACTAAAGGACCTATGTCTCTGGGGCAACACAACTAAAACTAGACGTGCATTTCTATTACCCAATGCAGAAAGGAATACAAGTTGGAACCGGCAAGATAACACTCCAACGGCCCAAAGAATAGAGAAGTGAGCATATAGGCTCAAACAAAGAAGTGAGCACAACAGCTTGAAGTAGGCGAGCAACAAAAGACTTTAAGTCCAGACAATCACTAACTTTCACTATAATCTCACACTGATCAATTTAGGTGAAGTACATTTGAGGTTGCTCGAAAGATAATTAAAGCTTAGGCACAAGCAACAATACATTGGGCTAAACCTCTCAAAGGATTTCAAAAGTTCTTTTTATGAGAGTATTCTCTGTCTTACTTAGACAGACGACAAAACTCACTATTTATAATGGGATTCAAAATGTTTGCCAACGGCTCTATGCAGATCACAAGATCTACAAAATAAAGAATTAGCATATTTTGTTTGTGTCTAGTTTTCAGTATTGACTGGCCCGATTAATTTAAATTTTGAATTGGACTTCCAGCCATACAATGGCTAAAATCAACCAGTCACAACCTCATATCTAATTTATCATACTTTTGAATATAAATTAAAAATAATTAAACAAAATAGTAAATATGATCTTTATAATCTTTATAATTTTAATCACTATAATTTTTCATAATCTTCGTGATTCACTGATTCATGATTCGCATGTGATCAATATGTACGAGGGAAAATTGTTAATTACTTGATGTTGATCTTGTCCTGTGAATTGCATCTGTCAGTGTCAGTGTCAGTATCAGTGTCCTTTCCCAAATAAAATGTTGCTCATATTGACCGATACATGATTGAAGTGTGTGGTTGATTTATGAATCATTGATGCATGATAATGGGCCGGATTATAAAAAATTTGTGTTTAAGTCTGAGATCCAAAAATTAGATGGAATTTCATATTACCTCTCAAAAATTTTAAAATTACGTATTTCCTCTTTTAAAATTCATAATATCATATTTAGTTTTTCAAATTTCAAAAACTTTATTGACTTTTCTATTGTTTTAAATTTATTAAATATCCACCTTACCTTTTTTTATTTAAGAAATAAAAAATATGTAACATATTTTAGAGAAATATTTAGTCTTTTAATTGATCAATTTCAGAAGGAGGAATGTTTTTCTTACACAAACTATATATTTATATTTTTTAATACAAGATAACATTGGTGCTTTATAAATTTAAAATGAGTTTTAATATATAAGTCAATAAATTGAGTAAATTTGTGAGTTTTTAAATTTGTAAGTGTACGTATTATATTATGAATTTTAGAGAGAGAAATACCGTAATTTAAAAACTTTTGAGAAATATCCATGAAATTTCCATTAAAAATTAAAGTACAACTACAACCTAGCTGTTACATTTTCTATTCAATTCCTGAAAAAAATTGCTTGTGATTATTCAAATTTTTTTTGTTATTTTAGTCTCATCTCCTGATTTAGTTGGAATCTAAACACATAAATACACATAAATTACATTTGATTTTCTCTTTCATGTATGGAACAGTAGCGTTGCTAGAAAAAAAATTACCATTCTTACCTGTTATTTACACAAATTTAATTTCGTTCCTCTGATAATTATTCGCCTGCATATTTTCAGATGCAAGAAATGGAAATGGATCTGCTGCATTTTTCAAATCTTGTCTTGTTAACATGAGTCATGACTGGTGTAAAACTGAGCCATCTTTTCGGAAGTACAGTTAAACAAATGATTAACCTTTTCTCAAAAAGATACAAATTAATTAATAAACAATTCATACTTTATCTTACATAGCCTCCACTTGTACGGCCATTTTTTTTAATATCCAACATTAAATATAAATTATTAAATATACACACCTTGATTGAATATTTAGGCCGGCCAAACTTTGTCCTGTTGAATTTTGTAAAGCGCCGGTCGGATCTTTTTGTTTTTTTATGTGAAATAGTTGATAATTTAATATTTTAATGTATAATTAGCGTAATTTTGTTTATTTTAGCAAAATTTAGTTTATTTTAGTATAATTTAGTACTGCATTTGAATACACCGATGCTTGACATCTAAAAGGGTCGTGTTATGCATTGAAAAAGTAACCCACAGCCTATGTTATTTGGATACTTCAATATGGACTCCATACCTGAATCGGATACGTATCATATATCGATACGCGTTCGATACGGCACCGATATGTATCGGATACGCCAGCTCACGTATCGGCTTACGTGTATCCTTAATTCCTCAATACAGTCTCCGATACGGATTGACTCGCTGGGATACACCTCTGACACGTCTAGATACGTCTGGGATACAGATGGTCCACCGTACACCGCGCATGCAACCCGAACAGCGCATGGTACGCTGAGGAGAATCGAACCCTGGAACTATGGCATCATACTCATACCGCATTACGACTACGCCACTTTGCGTTTGTTGTTAAAAGACAGTATCTATTGTATATAATGTACAATTAGCTATAGTTTTGTATTTTAATATTTAATTTTTATAATTCGAATTAATAATATAATTAAGTAATAATAAATTATATATATAATAGACCTATCGTATCCTTGATTTTTAAAAATTACTGTATCACTGTATCCGTATTATATCTGATACGATACCCGTACATGTATCCATGCAACATGGCCCACAGCATATTACAGTGTTAACACATCAAAATTTAAACTTTAATATTAGACCAAAAAAGTAACGTACCTCGCAAGAAGCTAGTGAGACTCGGTGCTTGCAATGGCGCATCCATATAAGAGAACTGAAATGCTCTATGCTATCAACTAGAATCGACTCATCATCAGCAACTGGTACCAGCCAAGGTCGAGTCCTAGGCCATCCTCTAGCCATTCTAATTTCATAACAATTAACGGTATATTAAGCTAAATTTTGCTAATTATGCTTAATTATATTAAATATACTAAATAATGCTAATTATACTAAAATATACTAAATAATGCTAATTATACTAAAATATACTAAATTATACTAAATTTCGCTAATTATATTTAATTATACTAAATTATGAGAACTTATACTAATTATATTAAATTATATTAAATTATGCTAATTATTTTAATTGTATTAAAATATAAGAGGATTATGCTAAATTATGCTCATTATACTAAATTATACTAGATAAAAATAAGATATACTAAATTATACAAAAATATGCTAATTATACTAAAATATACTACATTATGCTAAATATACTAAATAAAAATAAGATATACTAAATTATACTAAAATATACTAAATTATGTTAAATATAATAAAAAATTAAGATATACTAAATTATGCTAAATTATGCTAATTATACTAAAATATACTAAATTATGCTAATTATACTAAATTATCCTAAAATATACTAAATTATGCTAATTATACTAATTATACTAAATTATGCTAAATTATGCTAATTAAACTAAATTATACTAAAATATACTTAATTATGCTAATATTCTACAATATACTAAATTATACTAATTATACTAAATTATGCTAAGATATACTAAATTATACTAAAATATGCTAATTATACTCAAATATACTAAATTATGCTAATCTTACTAAATTTACTAAATTAAACTAATTAAAACTATTCTAACAATTTATAAACATTTTGGACTTAAAATAAATTTTTAAAAAATATAGGGACTTACTTGCAAATGTGGAAAGAGCAAGAGAAATTTTGAAGAAAGAGAGAAAGTGAGGAGAGAGAGTATGAAATTTGTTAGAATGAAAATTTGAAAAAAAAAAAAAACGAACCCCTGTCTAGATCTATATAAACCAAAGATTTAAATAGCGTTTACCGCGTCATAGCAGAACGGTTAAAAAAACAGCGCTATGCCCATATAGCGTCGCTATAGAGCTAAATAGCGTGCTATAGCGCCGATAGCGCCATAGCTTTTATGGTTCGAAAATACTTTAGCAGCGCGCTGTTTAGAACCCTGATATAAACATCCAGACCGGCCATTTTTTTCTCCGGTCCGTTTATTTAATCAACCGGCCAAACTTTCCCCGATCTTACCATTTTTAAAATTACCCAGCCAAAGTGGGTATATTTGATCATTTATATTTAATGTTGGATATTAAAAAAAAAATCGGCTTGTACGGTATCTTTTAAGAACTTGGTCACTGAAATTTTAATTGATATATGGCGAGAGTTGTGCTAGTGCAAGAAAATATACATTATTTTTCATGAATTAACTAAGTTCTGAAGTATGCTGATGTCTCACTATTTGATTGATTGTTTCGACCTATTTCCAGACCGAATATCACATTTTGAATAACTAAATTGCACTGTTTACATTGAAATATCGATAGAATATGGTACTGCTGCAGTTTGGTTATGATTTTGCAGGAAATGGGCGAAAACCGACAAAAAGCAGAGTTCAGACATCTTCCATGCGGGCCGCGTCACACCTGACGCGGGTCGCATCACAGCCCAGTGCGACCTCAGACGCGACCCTCACAGCGCGCATTAGACCCGACCCGACGCGGGTCGCATCCGATCCATGCGGGTCGCGTCGAATCAACTGCGCAGGCCCAATTGAAGCCCAGTAAGCTGCCTATATATAGATCTGGGCCTGCGCGATTCAGAGGATCCAGAATTCATTTTTCAAACCAGGAGATCGGGACAGAGAGAGAGAGAGGTTGGCGCCAAGACAGAGGAGAGCTGGAGCAAGAGGAATTTCGGCCAAGATCTTGATTCGAGCTCGATCTCCTTCGATTCTTCTCCTCTTCATCATGATTTGCATCTTCTATCTCTCTTTTCTTCTTTCTTTGATCATGTTAGAGTAGATTTTCAGTTTTGAGGGTTTAGATGTAATCTAAAGCTTTGTTTGATAATGAATGTTAATTGAATCTGATTTGTTAATCGTGTTTCTTGATTTTTGTATTGATCGAAATTGCTTGACCTAATTGCTTGATTGATTCTTGATTGTCTACTATTGATTGCTTATGGCATTTCTTTTTGTAATTTGGCCTTGATGAATCTTGTGGATTAGGTTTAGTATTTGAGGTAGGTCTAAGATCCGAAAGGTGAGATCAATAGTAGCCGAAAGGTGAAATTTCCATTAATCGAAAGAATAGTAGATGCCTTTAGTAAACAAGATCAAGAACCTAGGTCTTGATTGAATCTAGGAAGGTGAAATTGCAATTCCATACCAAGTCTATTAAGCCAATACACGAGAGTTGAGGTTCAGTGACATTAGGTACGGTCAATCGAGCCTTACACGAATTAAACAACCAGAATCAGTAATGTTCAGTGTCAGCTCCAGGACCACGCGGGTCGCATGAGAAACCATGCGGGTCGCGTCACAAGGGTCGCATGTGAAAGCATGCGGGTCGAGTGAGAGGTCCAGAGTGCTTGAGGGCTACGCGGGTCGCGTGTGAGAGCACGCGGGTCGCGTCACAAGGGTCGCATACGAGAGTATGCGGGTCGCGTGACAAGTCCAGAGCAGCAAAGTTGAGGATGAAGTCTGAAACCCTCGAAACGCTTTTATTTCACAGATAGTTTAAAATCAAACATTTACTTGCTTTCATTCTCCGTTATTACTATTGTTGATTGAAATTAGGAACCTTAAACAAATTCAAACACCCTTCTCACTTCTAGTACCTAATTAGGTTAAGTCGAAAATCAGAATTTGAGTCGTCCCTGAGGATCGATCCTTATTACTACACACGATTAGAGTTGTACACTTGCAACTTTAGTCGAGAGTAGAACCAAGGTTTAAAAAGTGCAGCACACCCGCTGCACTGAAACTCGTGGTGCGCTTTCGCGCTAACAAGTTTTTGGCGCCGTTGCCGGGGATGCCAATCATTTTCTGATTTTTAGCTTATCTTAGTTAATCTAGATTTTAACCTGTATCCTTTTTCTTTTATTTTCTTTCACTAAAAGCTGGCTCTTGAACAACCTCCTGCAGGAAAATTCAGATTGAAATACCAACTGAGGAGCAGAGGGCCACTTTTTGACGAAACTCCTCCAGACGAAGCTGTACCTGCTCAGCCATCTCTTGACGCGACCCGCACTGAGGTTGACGCGACCCGAGTCACATCAGACGCGACCCGTATCACTTCAGACGCGACCCGCGTGGAAGAGATGTCAGAACATCCGAGCAGAGACGGCAGGCATGAGGAGGACAGAGAAAGAGACAGGGAAGATGTCCTCACCGACCCATCAGACGATGAGACGGATGTCTTCATGCCCAGGACACTCCGGGAGTTCAATGTGCCGCGAGCTGGAGATGTCAGGGGTGCAATCCGGTTGCCACGAATTCCTGGCCAACAACCGAACTTCAATCCAGGAGTGGTCAACATGGTCCAGCAGAACACCTTCCATGGCATGGACCACGAGGATCCTCATGCGCACCTCCAGACCTTCCTCGAGTGCATCACGACCATCAAGACCAATGGGGCGACAGCAGATTACACCAAACTCGCTTTATTTCCTTTTACTCTTAGGGACAAGGCTAGAAAATGGTTAGGGTCGTTACCAAGGGATTCAGTCACCAGCTGGAGGGAATTATCTAAGTTGTTTTTGACTAGATTTTTCCCTCACAAGAGAACAGCCAAGGTAAGGAACGAACTGACCAGTTTTAGGCAATTACCAGATGAGCCCCTAAATGAGTCTTGGGAAAGGTTTAGGGAGTTGCAGTATTCTTGTCCCCACCATGGTTTACCAGACTGGTTGTTGATCCAAACTTTCTATGATGGTCTGACTGAGAGCACTCGATCTTCTGTAGATGCAGTTGCAGGTGGAGCGCTCATGTCTCGAGAGCCCTTGGAGGCCATGAACCTGATCGACAACATGGCGCAAAACCAGCAGTGGTCCGGGCGCGACAACTCTCGACCAAGAGGAGGTGGCAAGTTCGAGGTCGATCAGATCACCGCCTTGACCGCCAAGATGGATGCCATGCAGAGGGCAATGGACAAGATGAGTGTGAAGGCAGTCGACAAACAACCGCAGGGATGCGTGATGTGTGGAGATGAGAGGCACAGCTACGAGCAATGCCCATTGGCAGAGGTCGAAGAGAGCAACGAGCAGGTAAGTTCTCTGAACAACGAACCTTCGTATTTTCCAAAGCCTCCTTTCAATCGATCCTACTCCAAGGATCCAATTGAGCAACAAAACTGGAGGTGGAATCAAAACAACGCTCCTAGACCTCCCTTCAACAATTCTTTCCACCATCCCTCTTCTCACGACTCCTTCAACCAATCGTCTTCGAGCCAAAACAACTGGAGCCATCCCTCTTCCAACAACAACTCCAACAAGAATTTCCATCACAATGCGTCTTTTCCCAATCAGAACAGCCGAGCGCCTCAAGCCGGTCCTTCCAAGCCGTACGTGCCTCCCTATGCGACCAATTTCACACACGAGCAAGGGAAGTTGAACCAAATGATGTGGGAACAGATGCAGAGCATGTCCACTCAGATGGCAGCTCAAAACAAGTTGTTGGAGCAGTTGAGCCACATCGTCACCTCGAGCCAACCTCAACCTGGAAAACTGCCGTCTCAGCCAGAACCCAACCCCAGAGGAGAAGCCAAGGCGATCACACTGCGAAGCGGGACCCAATACGAAGAACCAGCCTTCCCATCAGATCTGACTCCATCTGACGCGACCCGCACCGATGAGACGCGACCCGCGTCACCCACAGTTGATCCTGTGGATTCGGGTCGCACCGGGCCAGATCGACCCGCGCCACCACCTGAAGATCTTGTGGACGCGACCCGCACTACCTCTGATGCGACCCGCACGGGAGAAGCTGACAAAGGGAAGAAGAAAGAGGCTGAGAAACCTCCACCATACAGGCCACCTGTACCCTTTCCCAGAAGGTTAGCTGAGACCAAACTGGACGCACAATTCGCCAAATTCGCAGAGGTCCTGAAAGGACTGCACATCACGATTCCATTCACCGAGGCCTTGACCCAAATGCCCTCTTACGCCAAATTCCTGAAGGATATCCTATCCAACAAACGAAGCTTGGGGGGGAAAGAAACGGTGAAACTAACGGAGCAATGCAGTGCCATTCTGAAGAGCGACCTACCTCCCAAATTGAACGACCCCGGGAAATTCTCCATCCCCTGCATCATCGGGAAGGCCACGATCAAGAGAGCTTTGTGCGACCTGGGGGCGAGCGTGAGTCTCATGCCACGCACAATCTTCGATCGAATGGGAGTAGGAGAGCTCAGGCCGACGCGAATGACATTACAGCTGGCAGACTCCTCGGTACGATTGCCACTGGGTATAGTGGAAGACGTACCAGTTCAGGTCGGTAAGTACTTTGTACCTGTGGATTTTGTGGTCATGGAGATGGAGGAGGACAAGGAAGTCCCCATCATTCTGGGACGACCTTTCCTCCGGACCGCAGGTGCAATAATTGATGTGTCTCAAGGAACACTGACCTTGAACTTTGGAGGAGAGAGAGTGTGCTTCCAAATTGATCGAGCCATGAAGTATCCTTCAACCGAATCTTGTTCCCGAGTTGATGTGCTCGACAGATGCTTGACAAGTTTGGTAGAGGATTACTTTCTCGATCGGATCCATCAGAGCATGAATGAACACGCTGATTTCTTGAGCGACCCACAGGATGAAGGAAGCGAATCGAAAGAAGTCTGTGGAGCAGAAGTGCAAGTGGCTGACCTTGAAGGATCTGATGCGACCCGCATACATCTTGATGCGACCCGCACGCCTTCTGATGCGACACGCACTCCAAGCGATGCGACCCGCACTCCATGGTCTGAGGACCAGGAAACAGAGGGATGCGAGTCGGATGGGGGAGCACGCGACGCCATTTCACATGATGCGACCCGCATGCCAGGTGATGCGACCCGCATCCAGACCCAGACAAAGGGGCCAACTCCTGAACTCAAGCCTCTACCAGCCAATCTCCGGTATGAGTTCCTCGGTCCAGATCACTCTTTCCCCGTCATTGTGAATGCAAATCTGAATCCCGATCAAACCGCCAAACTCTTGGAGAAACTGAAGCTTCATCGAGGCGCAATCGGGTATTCGATCAATGACCTGAAGGGGATCAGTCCATCCATCTGCGCACACAGGATTTTCCTGGAGGACGACCACAAGCCATCGGTTGAACACCAAAGACGGCTCAACCCCAATCTGAAAGAGGTAGTCAAGAAGGAGATTCTCAAACTTCTGGACGCTGGTATCATCTACCCTATCTCTGACAGTAAGTGGGTGAGCCCAGTGCATGTGGTGCCGAAGAAAGGTGGTACGACAGTGGTGAGGAACGAGAAGAACGAGTTGATTCAAACTCGAGTGGTGAACGGTTATCGAATGTGCATCGACTACAGGAAACTCAACGCAGCCACACGCAAAGATCACTTCCCTCTGCCATTCGTTGACCAGCTTTTGGAAAGACTCGCTAACCATTCTTATTTTTGTTATTTGGATGGTTACTCGGGTTTCTTCCAAATTCCGATTCACCCACAAGACCAAGAGATGACCACTTTCACTTGTCCCTACGGTACGTACGCATACCGTAGGATGCCATTTGGTCTCTGCAATGCGCCAGCAACCTTTCAGCGGGCCATGATGGCCATCTTCTCTGATTTCATCGAGAGAGAGGTTGAGATTTTCATGGATGATTTCTCTGTGTACGGCGCATGTTTCGATTCCTGTCTGACCAATCTGTGCAAGATCCTGAAAAGGTGTGAAGAAGTCCACCTCATTCTGAACTGGGAGAAGTGTCACTTCATGGTCCAAACTGGCGTTGTCCTTGGACATGTTGTGACCTCAAAAGGCATTGAAGTTGACAAAGCCAAGATCGAGGTGATTGAGAAACTCGAGATTCCGACAAACGTCAAGGGGATTCGAAGCTTTCTTGGACACGCAGGTTTTTACCGCCGGTTCATCAAAGACTTCTCAAAGATTGCAAAACCGCTGACCAATCTACTCATCAAGGATTCTGAATTCGTTTTCACTGAAGATTGTGTCAAATCTTTCCGCAATTTGAAGGAGGCTCTCATCTCAGCACCAATCTTGCAACCACCTGACTGGTCTCTCCCTTTTGAGATCATGTGCGACGCGAGCGACTATGCTGTTGGAGCGGTTCTGGGGCAAAGGAAAGACAAGAAGCCGTGTGCTATTTACTATGCTAGCAAGGTGCTAGATCCTGCCCAGATGAACTACACAACAACTGAGAAGGAGCTTCTCGCTGTTGTGTTCGCTCTCGACAAGTTCAGGTCGTATTTGGTTGGCTCCAAGATCATTGTCTACACCGACCATGCCGCCCTGCGGTATTTGTTGAGCAAACAGGATGCCAAACCGCGATTGATCAGGTGGATTCTTCTCTTGCAAGAGTTCGATCTTGAGATCAGGGACAAGAAGGGAGTTGACAACACTGTGGCTGACCATCTTTCCAGACTTCGTTTGGAGGATGAGGGCTCTGCCAACTTGCCAATCAACGACTCGTTCCCTGATGAACAACTCTTCTCTACCTCCGCACTCAATGCCGTCGACACGACCCGCGCAAGCAACCGATCAGATCCTTGGTATGCCGACATTGCAAATTTCATCGCTTCCGGGATTCTGCCTCACACCATGACCTACCAACAAAGGAAAAAGCTCAAATCTGATGCAAAGTACTATTTCTGGGACGAGCCTTTTCTTTTCAAGGTAGGAGTCGACGGCATCTTCCGACGCTGTGTGCCACATGAGGAGTCGCGCTCTATCCTTGAGCACTGCCATTCATCTGCCTATGGAGGCCATGCTTCTTTCTCCAAGACAGCCGCCAAGGTCTTGCAATCTGGCTTCTTTTGGCCTTCTCTCTTCAAGGATGCAAAGGCCTTGGTCGAAACTTGTGACAGTTGCCAACGCACCGGGAACATTTCCCAACGCAACGCGATGCCTCTCAATTTCATTCTCGAGGTGGAGATCTTCGACGTGTGGGGAATCGATTTCATGGGACCATTCCCGCCTTCGTGCGGGTATGAGTACATCCTGGTTGCGGTGGACTATGTGTCTAAGTGGGTGGAAGCAGTGGCATGTCGAAAGGCAGATGCGAGTGCCGTCAAACGATTGTTCAATGACGTCATCTTCCCTCGCTTTGGAGTCCCACGAGCTGTCATCAGTGATGGAGGGAAGCATTTCATCAATCGACAATTCAACAATCTCCTGAGACGTCATGGGGTGACGCACAAAGTGACGACCTCTTACCATCCTCAATCGAACGGCCAAGCAGAAATCTCCAACAGGGAAATCAAATCAATCTTGGAGAAGACTGTGGCACGGACGAGAAAGGATTGGTCCCTGAAATTGAGTGACGCACTCTGGGCCTACCGAACAGCCTTCAAGACCCCGATTGGGATGAGCCCTTTCAAACTGGTATACGGGAAACCGTGTCATCTACCAGTAGAAATCGAGCACAAAGCGTTCTGGGCCACGCGAGCCATCAACATGGACATGCAAGCAGCTGGAGAAAAGCGAATCCTCGATCTGCATGAGTTGGAAGAGATGCGATTGCACTCTTACGAGAATGCGAGGATCTACAAGGAAAAGACCAAGCGGCTTCATGACAAGCGCATCACGACTCGCGACTTCCAAGAGGGTGATCTTGTACTCTTGTTCAACTCGAGATTGCGACTCTTCCCTGGGAAGCTGAAATCGAGGTGGTCCGGTCCCTTTGTCGTGCGTAAAGTGTACCCTTTTGGTGCAATCGACATTGGGAATGAAGAGTGCGGGACTTTCAAGGTCAATGGTCAGCGACTCAAGCATTACATTGCAGATCATCCTCACACCGAGCGTTTCGAGCAGGATCTGTCTGATCCGGCCCCAGTCGAAGAATAGTGAAAGGAAGGTCGAGCTTGAGACCTAAAACAAGCGCTTCTTGGGAGGCAACCCAAGCCTGTTTGTTTACTTGCATTCTCATTAGTTAGATGTTCTTTTCGTTTTCATTTCATTTTTATTTGTTTTGACTTCACAAAATTCCAAAAAGAGAATCCTGACGCGACCCGCATAGGAGCCCATGCGACCCGCGTCATCCGTCACACGCCCCGTGTGCGCCCATGCGACCGTGTGTCACGCGACCCGCGTGATACTTGACGCGACCCGCGTCAAATCGAAACGGTGCCGCATTGAATGGGCGCATCGAATCGACGCGGGTCCCTTTTTAACCCGCGTCCGTTCCCCACTCCTTCTCCTTCTTCCTCCTTCAACAGCCGCCACCTCCTTTCTTCTTCTCAACCGAAGCAACACCCCGAGTTCCCCTTCCTCAGCCTTGCTCCGCCGTCGTTCTCTTCTTCTTCTCCTCCTTCTCCGCCGACGCCACCGACGAACACAGGTAAGTCTCTCTTCTCCTACTTCGTCGGTTTTGCAACCCTAACCTGACCTTCGTCTGTCCAACGCGACCCGCGTCCACTCTCACGCGACCCGCGTTCTCTCTGGTTCCCCGGTTCCCACTCTAACCTGACTGACCAACCGGTACCATCTCACGCGACTCGCACCCACTCTCGCACGACCCGCTTTGGTACCCGTTAGCAACCATAACCAGCCCAGTACCAGTCCACGCGACTCGCGTCTGAACCAACGCGACCCGCGTCCTACCCCACGCGAGCCGTATCAAACCCTACGCGACCCGCGTCAGAACCAATCCAGAGGAGACAGAGGCATGGATCCAGGCCGTGAACGCCGTTCTAAACGCCAACACGAGCAACGGCAAGCCGCTCTCCGTGCCCAATCCCCACCGCCTGCGCGTACACCTTCTCCCGCCTCGGCCTCGCACGACGACGGATCATCTTCTTCTCACCATTCCACTCATTCTTCTCGCCATTCTTCTTCTTCTCATCATTCTACTCCTCACTCTTCTCACCATTCCGGTCCTCATTCTTATTCCCATCATCCCACTCCTTCCTCTTCTCATCACTCTTCTCATCACTCTTCTCATCACTCTTCTCGCCATTCTTCTCATCACTCCGTCCCTCGTGCCGAGTCTCCCGCGGTGGAGTTCTACTCTGATGAGTCCACCACTCCTGCCGATTATACCCACATCTTGCAGCAGCGCAAGTTTGAAAACACTCGCCGAGTCGATTTCGACGCTCTCGAGGCGTTTGGGGTGCGTGAGGAGTTTGTTCGCCTCACAGAGAGGATCGGGTTTACTCCCGCTTTCTGGGCCATTCAGCGCGACTGCTACGAGGAGCTCACGCTTGAGTTCCTCTCTTCTCTCAGGCTCAGGTGGGATCCCGAGCACCATCCATACATCAGATTCCGGATGCGCGGTGGGCTTTGGCGAGTGCCTGTCTCCCAGCTGCGCGAGTGGTTTGGATTCGCCCCTGAGCCGAGTACTGATTCTCTTCACTTCCGTGAGGGCGTCGACAGAGACCACTTCTGGCGTCTGATCACTGGTATGGAGGTTGCCACGAGCAACCAGTACAGGAGCACTGCCATACCTCACCCTGTACTGCGTTGCATCCAGCGTACCCTAGCCAATACCATTTTTGCACGTGGCGAGACAGTCTCACGTGCCAATGAGGAGGACTTGGCGATGTTGGACTTCATGCTCCGCCCTGCGGATTCTCTAGAGCGGCCCGATCTGATGCTCATTATGGTCCGCCACTGGCTCGCTGTCCAGCAGGTCAAGAAGACAGGTGGCTCGATCCACATCGGGGGATACGTCACTTTCATTGCCGAGCAGCTTGACGTATCGCTCGCCGGTTTCACTCTCTCCAGGGGCCCGATTATCATGGACGTCAGGGCTTTCCAGCAGGCGACTTTCATCAGGATCGCGCGAGGTCCGGCCGGCCACCGCACTCGATATTTCTGGCGCCTACAGGATGGTAGCCAGCACGAGTTGCCTTCTCCATCACCTATCTCTTTCGAGGACGAGGCCACTTGGCTGTTTCCTCGACCACAGCCAGCCGAGCAGGCACCACCACCACCACCACCTCCTGCTCAGCCACAGCCTCCTCCCGACGGTGATGTCCACATGGCCGATGCCTTCATGCCGCCTGCGCAGTTCCACGCCTCTACCTCTTATGCTGCTGGTCCCTCCACTTCTTCTGCTGGCCCCTCCTATCCACCTCCTGTCTCCGACCCCACCATTCAGGATGTCTACAGCCTGCTGTACGATATGCGGCGCGAGCAGGGTGCTGCCATTCATCATCTCCATACGCGAGTGGGCGCGATTGAGGACATGCTGAGCGACTGGCGATGGTACGGCTCTGATGACGAGTGAGCAGGTATGTTTTCCTTCCCCTCTGCTTTTATTTTTCCTTATCTTTTAGTCTTGAAGCATTGAGGACAATGCTCAGGCTAAGCTTGGGGGGGGAGACTTTTATGTTTTAGGATTTATTTTGATTTTACGTAGTTTTACTTAGGTCATGTTTACTTTTCTTAGCACTTTGCATTGCATATTTAGGGAAAATTTGCTTGATTGTTGAAATTAGGGACCTATTTGAAAATTTTTATATGATTAGGATGACCTTGGAAAATTGGAACTAACCTCATAATTGACCAAACAAGACGGATTAGGAACAAATGTTTTGAGATTTGCATAATTGAAAACTTGAGTGACGAAATAACATTTAGAAACTGATCTGTGCCTTTCAAATAGGGAAATAGGGATTTAAAATAAAGAAAGTTTGGGATATTCATCGGTGTGAGTGAACACTGGTGGGTGTGTGTATTCATGGTTTGTGCAAAAAGAAAAAGAAAATAAAAAAAAATAAAAAAAAATAAAAAGAGATGAAAAGAAATGAAAAGACGGAGAAAATAAGAGTACTGGCAATAAGTCCTGAATGGGCGCCTTTGAGCTCGTCTCCCAAAAAAAAAAAAAAAAAAAAAAAAAAGGAAGAAAGCTTTTGCACATACCAACACACGAAGTCCGCATCTTTCTGACCTAAGCTTGTTCCAAGCTTGGGGGGGGCGAAAATGAAAACCAAAAATCTCTACAAACGAAGGCATAGGTTTAGTGAAAGAATGATAAATTGACATGTTCAAGTAATCAACTTTACAAGTTTTAAAGCATTTAGAGTTTGAAGTTTTGTTAATCAATTTGCGAGGTGAATCAAAATTGACCAAGGAAAGTCCAAATCATAGTAAAAGATTCTTTAGGTTTTTAGTTGAAACAAATCAAGTAAATTTTCACATTTAGGGACTTAACTTGCATTTAGAATCTAAACCCGGTACCAAAACATGATTTGCTTGAGGACAAGCAAAGGTTAAGCTTGGGGGAATTTGATGTCTCACTATTTGATTGATTGTTTCGACCTATTTCCAGACCGAATATCACATTTTGAATAACTAAATTGCACTGTTTACATTGAAATATCGATAGAATATGGTACTGCTGCAGTTTGGTTATGATTTTGCAGGAAATGGGCGAAAACCGACAAAAAGCAGAGTTCAGACATCTTCCATGCGGGCCGCGTCACACCTGACGCGGGTCGCATCACAGCCCAGTGCGACCTCAGACGCGACCCTCACAGCGCGCATTAGACCCGACCCGACGCGGGTCGCATCCGATCCATGCGGGTCGCGTCGAATCAACTGCGCAGGCCCAATTGAAGCCCAGTAAGCTGCCTATATATAGATCTGGGCCTGCGCGATTCAGAGGATCCAGAATTCATTTTTCAAACCAGGAGATCGGGACAGAGAGAGAGAGAGGTTGGCGCCAAGACAGAGGAGAGCTGGAGCAAGAGGAATTTCGGCCAAGATCTTGATTCGAGCTCGATCTCCTTCGATTCTTCTCCTCTTCATCATGATTTGCATCTTCTATCTCTCTTTTCTTCTTTCTTTGATCATGTTAGAGTAGATTTTCAGTTTTGAGGGTTTAGATGTAATCTAAAGCTTTGTTTGATAATGAATGTTAATTGAATCTGATTTGTTAATCGTGTTTCTTGATTTTTGTATTGATCGAAATTGCTTGACCTAATTGCTTGATTGATTCTTGATTGTCTACTATTGATTGCTTATGGCATTTCTTTTTGTAATTTGGCCTTGATGAATCTTGTGGATTAGGTTTAGTATTTGAGGTAGGTCTAAGATCCGAAAGGTGAGATCAATAGTAGCCGAAAGGTGAAATTTCCATTAATCGAAAGAATAGTAGATGCCTTTAGTAAACAAGATCAAGAACCTAGGTCTTGATTGAATCTAGGAAGGTGAAATTGCAATTCCATACCAAGTCTATTAAGCCAATACACGAGAGTTGAGGTTCAGTGACATTAGGTACGGTCAATCGAGCCTTACACGAATTAAACAACCAGAATCAGTAATGTTCAGTGTCAGCTCCAGGACCACGCGGGTCGCATGAGAAACCATGCGGGTCGCGTCACAAGGGTCGCATGTGAAAGCATGCGGGTCGAGTGAGAGGTCCAGAGTGCTTGAGGGCTACGCGGGTCGCGTGTGAGAGCACGCGGGTCGCGTCACAAGGGTCGCATACGAGAGTATGCGGGTCGCGTGACAAGTCCAGAGCAGCAAAGTTGAGGATGAAGTCTGAAACCCTCGAAACGCTTTTATTTCACAGATAGTTTAAAATCAAACATTTACTTGCTTTCATTCTCCGTTATTACTATTGTTGATTGAAATTAGGAACCTTAAACAAATTCAAACACCCTTCTCACTTCTAGTACCTAATTAGGTTAAGTCGAAAATCAGAATTTGAGTCGTCCCTGAGGATCGATCCTTATTACTACACACGATTAGAGTTGTACACTTGCAACTTTAGTCGAGAGTAGAACCAAGGTTTAAAAAGTGCAGCACACCCGCTGCACTGAAACTCGTGGTGCGCTTTCGCGCTAACATATGCAAAAAAGAAATTCAAAATAGACAAAAATATGATTATATATAGATCTTTATCCAATTTTTAAAATTTATAAATAAACAGCTATTTGCCTCTAGTTTAGTGTGGTTGCACCACGTAGATATATGGTTTCATAAATCGTGAAGTCCTCATTCCTTTGAATAA
This sequence comes from Carex kokanica, assembly GCA_025461125.1. Lineage (NCBI taxonomy): Eukaryota > Viridiplantae > Streptophyta > Magnoliopsida > Poales > Cyperaceae > Carex > Carex kokanica. Next base: position 690,078 of record JAJGRX010000866.1, on the reverse strand, counting down.
CAGATATCTGGTCCGTATCGTATTTGATAAGACGAGTACATGATCCGATTCTTAAATCGATTGTGACCAAATAAAAAAATGTTTGTGTTTTATTATTCAGTTTCATGAAGTTGTTATTTAGTTTGTACACATTATTATTCAGTTCGTATAAACTTATTATGAACCAATTCGATTGAAAACAAATAATGATGGTAGTGGTAAAATTGACATCACCTAAAAAACATTTTGAATTATACTATTTTGACGAGATTGACTATGGTGAGTTGTGAAGTAAAACGTCATTTTACTTCACGCTCATACTCCATTTTGAAAATCTAAACAACCGATCCGAACCGCTCAACATGTTCTCCATATTGAAATGTGCTTGGAGACCAAATTTTATATTTTTTGGAATTTTTTTACTATTTATTAAGCCACTTTGAAAATCCCAGATCCGGGTGAACAGTAAAAAACAGTAAAAAATTCTGGACCATTCGATCAGCGATTTTCAAAGTGGCTTAATAAATAGTAAAAAAATTCCAAAAATTATAAAATTTGGTCTCCAAGCACATTTCAATATGGAGAACATGTTGAGCGGTTTGGATCGGGCGTTTAGATTTTCAAAATAAAAATATGAGCGTGAAGTAAAAATAACTTCTTACTTCACAACTCACCATAGCCCAGCTCTTATTTTGACATTCAAATTTTGGAAAATTATATAAATTATATTCATCTCAATCAAACAGTAAAATGGTCTTGAATGTTGAACAAAAATTAATTGGCTCAAAAAATGCAGCACCGAGACACGTGCAATGCAACACCCTTATGGACCAATGAGCCCCATACCCAGCTAAACGTGCACTATCATTAACCAAGAAATTCCAAAATTAAATAAGGATTAGATGAATGATTTAAAAATATTATGGCCATGTCATGTATGAGAATTAGCAAGGAAAAAAAATATTTGGAGTTTGGACTGAGCGATAGCAACATGGCCCCATGCACCCCAAATCAATTCCCAACAACCAGACTTTGAGCCCCTCTTCAATTTCATTATTCAACTTTTTTAACTTACATGCATCTATTTATTTAATTTTGTCGGTGTGACTCACTGGTGGCTATGGAGGCTATGGACCGTCATTTTTATTTATATCCAAAGTTAATTAGAAATTAATAAAAATGTTCAGGTTCATTTGGTTTTATTAAAAATATCCATGCTGGTCATTTTTTGGCCGGTTTTCATTTTTTTCGGTACCGGCCAAAAAATAACCGGTACCTTCCTATTCATATGTAATTTAGCGTAATTTAGCGTATTTTAGCATAATTTTACATAATTATTGTAATTTAGCGTAATTTAGTGTAATTCAGCGTAAATTAACATAATTTCAAGTAATTTAGCGTATTTTAGCATAAATATGTTAATTATATATATAAAAAAAAAGTAATTTAACAAATATTTTAAAAAAATTGATTTTTTAGTGTTATATTTTAGCATTTTAGCTATTTGTCTCTAAAAAAACAAAAAGGTACCAGCCATTTTCTGGCCGGTATCGAAAAAATGAAAATCGGCAAAAAAATTACCGGTACGGATATTTTTAATAAATCCAAATGAAACTGGGCATTTTTATTAATTTCTAATTAACTTTGGATATAAATAAAAATGACGGGGCTATGGAGCACCCCAATTTTTCTTATTTAATTTAATTGACATGATGCCAATAGAGACGTTGCAACATAATCCATCCTTTTATTCATAAATAAAAGTCAACTACCGTTGCAACGACATCTAATCGTGCGAGATATGGGGCGCCAGTTGGTGACGTGTAACATGCCTGCTTCCATGTGGTTCCGTTTAGATTAATATTTTACACGCACAGACACATGTATTAAAATTATCAAAGGGATTTTTAAACTACTAATTTAATTTGTGATTATCAATTGATGTGCCAAAAGGGTGCCTCTCGAATTCAGTGCCAGAGGTTTCGAATTTTGTCGTTATTCGTCCACGTGTCAGCTCGTGGTTGGTTCCACTTAGCTCTTACTTAACAGATATCCGAACTGTAAGCGGGTTCCCGAACCCGGTATAGGTAAGGACCTGTATCCTCTGTGGTACCGTACAGAGTACGGTAAATCAGATTTACTCTCAGCCGGTGCCTATTCGGGAGATTGGAGGGGCAGTATTATTTTTGCTTTGAGATTCGTGCAAAGTTAAAAAGAACGATCCGGATCCTCACTGTATTCTGTGTAGTTCTTAGAGGATACGAATTCGTATAGGTAATAGGTATACCGAGAGAACGGTCAAATTGCAACATGAGCAATAACAAATGCTGATATCAATCAATCAAAACAAGTTTTTTTTTTTTCGAATTATCTATCAATCAAAACAAGTTAAGGCGACCGCCAGGACCCATCCATCGGGCCCCACCTATCTATTTTGGTCGGGCCAATACCATGTGGTCCCGCTCACCGCCCTCCGAGTTCGTTCAAACTTGTAAAAAGGTGGCTGTGGTAAGGCCCCTGTCTTTGAATTTATTTACGATTATGCCACCAACTGAGTCCATGTGCGCGGGAACTGTTGGTCAAACAGTGCCCCCCTTTTCAAAATATTATGTTCTGCTAAGTTAAAGATTTGAGAGGCTTAAAGGTTGTTAAAATAATCCAATAGGAGAAGACTACAAATTATAGGGGTAATTATAAACCATGAAGCATGAAGTCTTCATTTGGAATTTTGGTATATTCATTAAAAAAGTGATACCAGATTCTAGCATTAGCATTGTACGGTATTATTATTATTTTTTTCTTTAAGAGATTCTAAAGTCTAAACCGAGAGGCTACTTTGTTGTAATTTAACATCATTGTACAACTGACTTTCAAGAAAAACATGATTATGTGTAAAGGGTTTTCGCTTTTAGAAAAGAAAACTGTGCTATTTCAATGAAAATTATGCACCTCTCCAGAATGTCCTTGATTTAACAACCCCTGTCACAAATTTCTAGAAGATAGTAACAAATAATTTTTTTGAAGAATCATGGACCATGGACCATCCAAAAACAATAACTTTTGAGTGAGGCTATGGTGCTATGCATAGCACGGATGGCTAGTGTACTACGGCTCAATATGGTATTTTTTAAAATTCTAACGGTCGATCCGACCGTTCAATGTGATAACCATATGAATATGTACTTGCAAACTAAATTTTATATTTTTTCGAATTTTTTTACTATTTTTTCAGATAGGTAGAATTTTGATGGTCCAAAATTTTCAAAAAACACTGATTTTTCTACCTATCTAAAAAAATAGTAAAAAAATTCAAAAAAATATAAAATTTAGTTTGCAAGTACATATTCATATGGATATCACATTGAACGGTCGGATCGACCGTTAGGATTTTAAAAAGTACCATATTGAGCCGTAGTACACTAGCCATTGGTGCTATGCATAGCACCATAGCCTCACTCATAACTTTTTACATATCTAGAAGACAGAAGATAGTAACAATTTTTTAAAAAAATATTAAATTTTATCTCAAATCTATTTTAATATGGAAATCGTGTTGAACGGTTTAGATCGACTGTTTGAACTTTAAAAACATAAATAAAAATGTAAAGTGTGATTACGAGTACATTGAGATGTTTTAACCCTGCTCATATTTCAATTTAATGGTTTTGAGTTCCACCCAACTATTTAATATCCACAAAGGGATTCTCATTCGGATTTCGAGCATGTGACTTTTCACACAGAGACCAAAGTATAAGAAAAATTGAATAAATATACAAAATTTCAAAACGAATTAGAATTTCAAAACTGGATGTTTATTTTAATATGTTCCCATTACCATTTCAATACATGCCTATGAGTACGAGTTTTCGTAAATTTATTTGTAGGTTTTCAAACTAGTGAAATATTATTCCGCATAATTATGTGAGAACAGAACAGTTAAGGATCAAGTTGGTTGTGTTTGAAAAGTGGTGAGAATAAATCTGAATTTTCCGTTTGTATACATTATTGTGTTTGAAAAGTGGTAACAAAGAACAAAATTCACATATACAGAAAGGCGATTGAAAATTTCAACAAGATTTCGGATCAATATCTGGTTCGAAGTGAAATGTACAGGCTCCTTTAACATTCGTGTCAAATTATATCGGATGGTCCAAATTTAAACTCAAAATTTGAGTTACCAAGTGTTATGAATTTACCGTTCATCCCCGCGACACTGCGCAGGTTGCTTATAGGTTTTTGGAATTTAAAGAAAAGAAGAAACCGTATGATCTTGGAGGACAAGGCTACGGGAATTCATATCACCTAAGGTTGTTAGTTTTGTGTTCTAAAAATTATCTTATGTTAGATTATTTTTACATGTTAAGTTTATGAATTGAATGTTCTATGCATTTTGTTACATGAATTTTATATTCATTTTTAGAAGTATTCAAGAAGATGATTTTGATTTTGAACTATAGAACTCTATACGATAACAAACATAAATCTCTAAAATGTTCACAAACTTGGTTATTAGCATGGAACACTAATATTTTATGATAAGTTTGTCATGTTAATTAAAGCACATTGTAGTTCTACAAATATTGATAAAGACTTATTGTTTAATAACATGAGTATATAAAATGTTTCATATACTGAACAAACCTAACAAATGAAAATGTTATATGGATTATGTTAGTGTCATTAATGTTTTCATCGTGTCTCGGAATTCTTAGATATGAGATATAATTTTTTTTCACATGTGAAGTATATAATGTAATTAATATTCAAAGTTACTTATTACTAGTGGTGATAAAAATATTAGTTCCTCGTATATAACTTGTGCGGGAGAAAACCATATGTCAATAGTATCATTGCTTCTCGTTTATAATGACTAATGATATTTTGTGAGCCTCTTGATAAACTAGAATTATAATGCATGCAATATAACTGAATTATAATGCATGCAATATAACTGTAGCGCGTTACTGTAGCAGCAGCTAGGGTTTTGCTCTTTTATTAAGGAGAATTATACTACGAAGGTTACACAAAGAAAACCTTAGTAAAATTGTATATAAGGAGAAGTGGAGAGGTTCTTCATTGAGTAATTTTCTGAAAATTCCTTCCTTCTCTTCCTTTCTCTCCAGGGCGCCCCTCTTCCTGTCATATTATTAGTCTCTCTAATGAAAGATTATTAGAAGAACAAGAAGGGTTATTAACTAGGTTATAAACTTATATTATATTAAGATATCTAGCAAGGTTTTCCTAATCATTGCTTAGTTCAAGGTTAACACTAGGATGCCGTTTCGACAAACGAAGATATCCAAAAAATCTAGAAAAGAATACGACTTCTCTTTATTTATCAAATTGACATTTGGTAGAGGTATATTCAAATCTCTTTTAGTAAATAGATTTGTAATGGATAAATGAGTAGATAATTATTCGTGCATATGAATTACTTGAATAGAATTAGTATAATAAAGTAGGTTCATGGATGTATGTAAAAGGGTCAAAAAATTTAATTTTTACTACCTTAACGCGTCATGAAATCCTTCAAAGGTAACATAATATTTATGTTTTAGTTTTAGATCTTATCCAATCACAATCCACACGAATATTAAAAAGTCCTCGTGTATTTCACCTCGGACCGAATTAGTCCGGCTCTCTTCAGACGATCCAAATCTAAACATACATATTAAAGAGGCCTGGTATATTTCAACTATTCAAATACGTTTTGCACGAATCTCAAAGCAAAAATAATATTGGTCCCTGCGCTATCACTGCACACATGTGTCACACACTCGGTGAGATATCTGAGAGGATAAGTATTTTTTGTTTTTTCAAAGCTTGGTAGTGGCTACCATGGCTATCCGTTTTCCTTTAAACTAGAAGTAAGCCTCGCTTTGCTTCGGCGGCTATTATCGAGAGGAGTGTAAAAAGATTATATCAAGATATTACAAAAAAAAAAGATAATTAACTATTAAGATAAACATCTAACTATATATAAAGTTATACCGGTTATAAACAAAATGCTATATTAATGAATTCAAAATCACAAAATCAAGTTGTTACTGTATAAAGTTATACCGGTATATCATATTCATTAATTTGTGATTTTCTAACTATATATAAAGTTAGAGGATTCAAATACACCCAAATTTCTACGCTCCCAATGCACCCAATCTTTTATCTGCATTTTCAAAGTCCGAACAATCGATCCGATCCGCTCAACATGACCTTTATAATAAAATATGTTTGGAGACCAAATTTTATATTTTTTAGAATTTTTTACTATTTGTCACAGTAGCAATTACTGTATAATATACTGTAGCGATCCTATGAGGATTATATATATATAATAGATATGGATTTTTGTGTTTTTCTTTGTCTCCATTTTCCTTTGTCAATGTAATTGTGTATTGAACTCTTTTGATTGTTTTAAATGAAAAATTGGAGGCTAATCTATCTCCTACTAAGCTAAAACAAAAAAAAATTGCAACCAGAGACAAGCCAAAGGCCAAAAAATTGGTCAAATTAATAGCCTTATAGGCATATGCTACACAGGCACAGGCACCGGACCTACTTCCTTGGATAGTTGGATGTGTCTTTACTTTTTTAATGTACCTTTTTGCCTCACTCGGTCACTACCCTTTTAGGGACAACAAAACCATCATACAATTAATATATTAATAGAAGGGTTTGGATTTGACTTTTGAGTCCATAAAATATTTGAGGATAAACGTTACAATAAACAGATATTTGAACGAGGACGTATCGGATGACATTATTTTTTAGTGACACCGGATGACATTGTATATTTTTAAAAAATTTAAAGTTCAAACAGTCAATTCAAACCGTTCAATATGATGGATATATTAAAATGTGCTTGCAAATCAAATTTTACATTTTTTTTGAACTATTTATTAAGTATTTTACAAAATTGTTGTTTTCAGACTATTGAATTTTTGTATCCATCGTAATAAATAGTAAAAAAAATTTAAAAAAAGGTAAAATTTGATCTGCAAGCACATTTTAATATATCCATCATGTTGAACGGTTTGGATCGACTGTTTAGATTTTGAAAATGTAGAGTGTCGTCCGATGTCACAAAAAAAAAATGTCATTCAATCCCTCCTCTATTTGAAATTTTGAATGCATCAAATGAATCTAATCAAAATAACCAATTGAGATACAAAAATTGTTTAAGATAAGGACACTACTTAACAATTTTAAGTTTCTGTTGGGAAAAAAAATTAGAATTTCCTATATAGAAACTTAATGATTTTTGCTATATTAAATACTTAAATGTATGATTTTTAAATAATTTTCATCCAAAATAACGGATCGTCCAAAACTTATTTAATGTATTGAAACATTGCCCAAACTTATTATGTTCAACAACTACATTGTCTTGATATTTCATTTTTATTTTTATTTTATTGATAAGTGAGTAAATCCGAAAACCAATTTTGTGAAATATTTGACATATATACTGAAAATTTGGGGACCGCTTGGCAAAGCGGTGAGGTTTGGGTCAGATGCAGTGCCGTGAGTACATTTCATTAGTGGGCTATGTTTAAAAATTAAAATTTATCTCCGGTTGTGTCTATTTCTGACAACCTATCCAAACAAACCTCATTATTTTGTAATAAAATTGTATGATTTTCTTCATGTTGATTAATGATTCTGATTCACCATTGAAAATTTGGAATTGGCCCCTCTCAATCTCAGATGTTGCCAGTGTGTGAACGACGACAGATTGATAAAATAAAAACATGAAAAAAACAAAGCAATAATGACAAATTGCACGACTTTAACGTGTCTTTTAGGTAAAAGATAAATCTTGCTGCTCCCTCCGCCCCCGACATTTTTAATAATACCCCAAGTTAATTAAAGATTAATAAAAATACTCACGGTTCCCGAAAATTTTTAAAAATACCCAAACCGGCCATTTAATGGCCGGTTCCGAATTAACTGCCCAACCGGTCATTTAATGGCCGGTTCTGAATTTTTTTTTTTTTTTTTTTTAGAAAAATAGTTAAAATACTGAAATCTAACACTAAAAAATCGAATTGTTTTGTTAAATATTTGTTATATTACTTTTTTCATAGCATATTTATACTAAAATACACTATGAATAGGGCCGATTTTGTGCTAAAATATGCAAAATTACTTCAAATTATGTTAATTTATGGTGATTTACACAAAATTACTTGAAATTACAATAATTATGTAGAGTTATGCTAAAACGGTAAATTACGTATTAATATGACCTATTTTGTACCATCTTTCATAAATCACAAAAAATAGTAAAAAAATTTCAAAAATAATAAAAATTGGTATTCTACAGGTTCATTATATAACTAATTTACTGAGCTACGTAGATTGGAGAATAGAAATGAAAATCTTAATCGGAAACTTCAACTGAAGTTTTGAGGCCCTTCTCTTTGTTTTTTGGCGATTCTGAATTTGGAAAACTAGCAAAGCTAGTACGGACGCATGTGCATTTTCACAAGCTTTCCGAAAAGTGGTCATTTGCTGAAATCGGACACTCGAGCTCCGTTTTATGGCCGTTTGAAGTTTTGCCGTCGTTTTTCGCTTTCTCAATGAAGATATCATCCCTATTCATACGTAATTTAGCGTAATTTAGTGTATTCTACCATAATTCTACATAATTATTGTAATTTAGAGTAATTCAGCATAAATTAACATAATTTCAAGTAATTTAGCGTGTTTTAGTATAAATATGCTAATTATATATATATAATGTAATCTAGCAAATATTTAAAAATAAATTCAATTTTTTAGTGTTATATTTCAGTATTTTAGCTATTTGCCTCTTAAAAAAATTTAACATAATTTAAAGTAATTTAGTGTCAATCAGCATAAATTAACATAATTTCAAATAATTTAGCGTATTTTAGTATAAATATGCTATCAAAAAAGTAATCTAACAAATATTTAAAAAAATAATTCGATTTTTTAGTCTTAGATTTATGCATTTTATCTATTTGTCTAAAAAAAAAAATTTAAATTAAATGGGGGACTGGCCATTAAATGGCCGGTTCCCCTCTTTAATAAAAAAAAAAAAAAAATTGCGTGACCGGCCATTAAATGGCCGGTTTGGGTATTTTTAAAATTTTTCGGGAACTGTGAGTTTTTTTATTAATCTTTAATTAACTTGGGGTATTTTTAAAAATGTCGGCCTCCGCCCTCCATCAATCGTCATATTTCACTTTTTTTCGCAAACAACACCTCAATATCTCCATTCCATTATTAAGCACGTTAGGTGTCCGATCCGCCAACGGCTACGATTGAAAGATTAATTTTGGATTTAATCTCAGCTCTCCAATCACATAATCTATCTTCTTTTGATTAAATGCATGTGTTTTATGTGTAGAAGTTTAAATTTAATTACAAACATACTCGCCACACGGATGCGTTACAATTAAAATTAAACACTCTAAAATTTAGCGATATAATTCTTCGTTTCCTTATTTATTTGTTTTTTTTATTTTTTCCTCTCCAATTGAAATTTTCTATACGGCGAATCACAATGCAAATTATTTTTTTGTTCACTACCTTATTTATTTAATTCCTTATTTCTATACATATTATTGTGATAAATCTATAATATAGTTCTAATTTTATTTTTTTATGAAAATTTGTCATTTTGTATGAGGATTTATTTTTGTTATCTTATCTTATATTCCCTTTCATAACTTTTTACTAATTATTTTATAAATAGATAGAAATTAAATCACTGTTTTTTCAACCATTGTGGATCATCCAAAAATAGTAATTTTGTACATATCTAAAAAACAGTGATTTTATAAATTGGTCTCCAAGCACATTTTAGATCATTTTATAAATAGACTTTAAAGATGTAACTTGTGAGCCACACAAAGCACGAAAAAGTTATAATTTGGTTTAACTTGTTAAATAAAATTTAAGTAACAATGACTTGAAGGAAGATAATATTTATTTATTGTGTGAGAGATAGCATAAAATTTAACGAGTAGAACTAGGGTGTTATGTGCTCACCAAATTTTTTGGTGAGCATAACTCCATAATCTATCAAATTCACTTCAAACGAGACAAATTCAAACCGTTCAAACTGACATACTTCACGAGTGATGCATGTACATGCAAAAAGTTTGAAATTTTTTAATTCATTTAGTACAAAGTCAAGCGGTCAAAATTAATAAAAAATGAATGCATTAAAATAACTTATAAAACTTCATTTTAGATCATTCATTTTTATCAATTTTGACCGCTTGACTTTAGACTAAATGAAGTAAAAAAAATTCAAAATTTTGTACGTACGCACATCACTCGTAAAGTAGATCAATTTCAACGGTTTGGATTTATCTCATTTAAAATGAATCCAATAAATTATGAAATTATGCTCACCAAAATCTTTAGTGAGCACGTAAGACCCTGGTTCTACTCAAATTTAACAAGAGCTTTTGGAAAAATAATAATAAGAAACCTGATTGCTGAAGCGGCGCATCTTTTCAGTGCTTGGTGAATTGTCATCTTTCACTATTCCTCGCAATAACATTTTTATTATCCCCCGCTTGTTTTCATGTAAAGATGTTTTCTTTTCTTTCTTTCTAGGGCTATCTATGAGGAATGGCAGTGTACAGTGTACGGGAATAGCGCCGTACAAGTAATTGAGTACGTGTCAGTTTGTTAGCAGCTAACAAACAGGGAAACAGTAAAAAGCTTCAACACCTCTCATCTCCTGTGTGACCTTATCTGTCATAATTTGTATTTCTTTGTAGCACAACTGCAGAAGCAGAGCAACTCCAGGCGCACGCAGGCTTTCCATCCAAAACTAATAAACAACCCTCACGTGATCCCAGATACGCAATCAAATTTCAAATTCTACACCGTCCGATCCTCCGTTACAAAACTAATCGGAGCGGTCTATCCATTTCCCCATTTAGTCATAACTCATAAGGTCGGGAATAGCGCCCCGAATAAGTCCGAGACAGAGATAGGAGTAGGTCCGATATGGGCTCTATGACCGTACGATTAGCATCAAGATCTATGCGCACGGAAATTGATACAGACTTGCACGGATTTTGATACAGAGCACACGAATCTTGATGCAGATTGAATGGTCATCACACCCATCGAACCAAGGTAGGTCCGATGGGCTCCAATTCCGGACATATCTATCATATCTGGGATTAGGGGTGAGTAAATCGCTCATAACTCGCTCGCTAAATACTCATTAACAACTCGCTATAACTCGCTCATTTACTTAATGAGCCGAGCATGAGCATACCCCAACTCGCTCATTAGCTCATTAAGAACTGAGTTACATAAATCCTGCCACATCTAATCCCTTGATTATTTTTTTTAGAATGGCCCAAGAAGCAAGTTTGAAGCATACATGCTATAGGATTGCTGAGATAAAGAAAGCAAGTCCCAGAACCATCCGTAATATCCATTAACATATTAACTACAGGCCCAGACCCAGCTACTATAGCTTAAAGTCTTGAACAGGAGTGAATAATAATGAATATTATTTCGTTTTGAACTTTTAGCTGAAAATTTTGGAAAGTTTTCGACACGGCTGCAAAATCTCATAACTCGGCAACTCGCTCATTAACAGCATGCTCATTAACAACTCGCTCATTAAGCTAATGAGCCGAGCATGAGCATACTCTAACTCGCTTATGCTCGCTCATTAATCAGCCCTATCTGAGATAACTATCAATTCCAAGTGGGCATACAAATACAATGCCATTGCCAGCTCTTCCCATTCCAAAACGATGGTCCCTGTTTTTGGGACCGTACGATCAGATCTGAACCAGGAAATGATTTCCGACGGTCAGGATCCTCAGAAAACTATAAATAGCCTCTGCATGCATTACAGCATGTACTCTATCACGACAGGCATCGTGTTGACTGTTGAGAGGTTGAACTATAAAATTTAGATTGGGGTGTTGAAACATAAAATAAACTCATGTAAAAATATCTACATGGGCCAAAAACCTACAGACGAAGTAAGCCGTGATTTTTATTTATATCCAAAGTTAATTACAAAATAATAAAAATATCCAGAACGGCTGGTTTTTATTAAAAATATCCAAATCGGCCATTAAATGACTGGTTCTTGATTTAATTTTTTTTTTATCCTATAAGTACCCATTTTTTTCTCTCTCCCCTCACAATTCCATTCATTCCCCTGCCGAATTTTGTAGGTAATTTTTTTATTTAATTTTTAATTAAATTTATTTTTTTATATTTTTTATATTATTTTTAATTATTTTTCGGTAACTGTGTAAATTAGTAACTTGACAACTGTTTACCATTTTGAAAATGTAGTTTGATTGCAATGGCCTTCATTTCATTATACTGTGGTTGGAGTGCAAGGGAAGCCATCTGGAAGCCAACTGAAGATGTCAACTAGTATGCGTACAACAAGGGCATCTGGAAGTCAAGTAGGGCCGTCTGGAAGCCAAGCAGAGCCATCTAGTAGACAATCCGGTAGGCTATCTGCCGGAAGCGGTTTTTTTCGCGGATTTAGTTTTAGGCGTTGTAGTAACAGGTGATTTATCCTTATTATGTATACCTGTTTATTTATATGTTATAAACTTTTTATTTTTAATTTATGTGAATTTTTTAATAACACAATTTGTGTAGACTTTACTTAATTGAATGATACGTTTGTGAATTTAATTGTGACTCTAAATTATTTTTAATTACACAATTCTTTCTGCGAATTTAATTTACACGAGATTCGGCAGAATACGGGAGAGAGAGAAAAATGGATATTTATAGGGTAACAAAATAAATAAATAAAATAAAAAACCAGCTATTTAATAGCTAGTTTGGACATTTTTAATAAAATTCAGCAGCTCTGGTCATTTTTATTATTTTGTAATTAATTTTGAATATTAATAAAAATCTCGGGAAGTAAGCAGCTGTAAGTTTCATATAATAAATATTGTTTTGAATCCATCAAATCAAAATTTAATGATGATAAAATATCTCATGTGGGTACCATCGTTATGTCATCTGTCTGACTCTCTTCAATAAATAAATGCAAAGAGGGTCGCCAACTCTAATTAAAATGCTTTATGCTTTGCAGAATTGCAGGTGATTATAATATTGTATGTTTTAGAGCGGGTCCCACTAGTGCAGAAATTGTTGAAATTCTTATTTTTGTCTCAAACTCTACGCGTTGATTCATTACGGGATTTTTTTTTAAAAACCATAATTAAAAAAATTAAAATTAGGGAACCAACATGATTGCCTGGATATTTCGAAAAACCATAAGAACCGAACAACCTATTCGGTCCCCAAAATTTTTTTTCTCTGGGACCGAATAGGGATTTCGGTCCCCCCCCAATTTCACATTTTTTTGGCAGAGCCGCCACAGAAAATCGAAATGGGATGGGGAACCGAATTGGAATTTCGGTCCCCATTTTTTTTTTAAGAGACAAATAGCTAAAATAATTAAATATAATACTAAAAAATCGAATTTTTTTTTCCTTTGTCAAATTATTTTTTTGATAGCATATTTGTACTAAAATACGCTAAATTACTTCAAATTATGTTAATTTATGTTGATTTACACTAAATTATTTGAAATTACAATAATTATGTAGAATTATGATAAAATACGGTAAATTACGTTAAATTACATATGAATAGGGCCGATTTTGTGTCACCTTTCATAAATCATTAAAAATAGTAAAAAAATTCCAAAAAATAATAAAATTGATATTCTATAAGTTCATTATATAACTAATTTACTGAGCTACGTAGATTGAATAATAAAAGTGAAAATCTCAATCGAAAACTTCAACTGAAGTTTTGAGGCCCTTCTCTTTGTTTTTTGGCAATTCTGAATTTGGCAATTCGGCATTGCCGGCACGGACGATGCGCATTTTCGCAAGCTTTCCGAAAAGTGATCATTTGCTGAAATCGGACACTCGAGCGTCGTTTTATGGCCGTTTGAAGTTTTGTCGTCGTTTTTCCCCTTCTCAGTGAAGATATCATCCCTATTCGTACGTAATTTAGCGTAATTTTCCGTATTTTAGCATAATTCTACATAATTATTGTAATTTCAAGTAATTTAGTGTAATTCATTATAATTATTATAATTTAGTGTAATTCTACATAATTATTTTAGTATAACTATGCTAATTGTAATAAAAAAAGTAATCTAACAAGTATTAAAAAAAAATTCGATTTTTTAGTATATTTTAGCATTTTATCTATCTGTCTCTTAAAAAAAAATTAACATAATTTCAAGTAATTTAGTGTAAATCAGCATAATTAACATAATTTCAAGTAATTTAGCGTATTTTCATATAAATATGATATAAAAAAAGTAATTTGACAAAGGGAAAAAAATTCGATTTTTTTAGTGTTATATTTTATCTTTTTGTCTCTAAAAAAAAAAAATTCGATTTTTTGTCTCTAAAAAAAAAAAAAAAAAAAATTGGGGACCGAAATGCCAATTCGGTCCCCACTGAAAATACCCTGGACCGAATTGGGATCTCGGTTCCAGGGTGCTACATGGAAGGCCGCACAGTTTTTTTTCGAAAAAACTGTGAAATGGGGGGGACCGAAATGCCAATTCGGTCCCAGGGAAAAAAAAATTTGGGGACCGAATAGGCTGTTCGGTTCTTATGGTTTTTCAAAATAGTCAGGCAATCATGTTGGTTCCCTAATTTTAATTTTTTTAATTATGCTTTTAAAAAAAATCCTTCATTACGAATTATGCGGTCTCGAGTTTTAAAAGAAATTATTAAAAATAACAATCCAACTTTTAATTAAATCATAATCTGATACTCACTTAATCTTGCCGAACACTAGTTTCTAAACGCGGATTAAGATCACCTCTTTTTGTACGGATCTTAGTCTTCTGTCCGGATCTTAAGACACCTCTACCCCTTCTTTTAGCTTCATTAGCTTTTATTCATGGATTAAGACAACCGAATATCGATTTCTTAACGCTCCTTAAGCTCTTAATCCTTCACTCTTAATCTCTTGTTGCCGAACGACCTCCTAGAAAAAAGAATTACAGAGTTAGCCTGTAATTGTTCAAATTTCGAATCTTAGTAGGAGAGCAGACCTAGATTATACAGACTTTGGGAGTGAAGGAAATGGAAGTCTCCATTGTGCGGACTACGTCGACGCATACTTCTAATTTTGTTTACAGACTTAATTCTCGCGCAACCTTAAATCTGTGCGGACTGTGTTTGTTGTACATAGTAATTTTTTTAAACAAATTTAA
This sequence comes from Carex kokanica, assembly GCA_025461125.1. NCBI lineage: Eukaryota > Viridiplantae > Streptophyta > Magnoliopsida > Poales > Cyperaceae > Carex > Carex kokanica. The sequence continues at coordinate 674,858 of JAJGRX010000866.1, read as the reverse complement.
GACAAAAGAAAAGTTGTTTATTTTTTATAAACAAATTTATTATTTTCGAGTTAGATAATAATATATTTAGTAAATTACATTACCGAGATAAAAGTACTCAAAATAATTTCTCCTCTTTTTCGTGCAAACATAAGAGATTTCTTTACCGCAAATTGTAAGTTTTTTATATGAGTGTACAAGCACCGGCGTTACATTCAATTATTTGCAATGGCAGATGAATGTAATATTATTGGGATTAACCATAGTATTAAACATCCACGCATCATTAATGTTTTTGCAATAATACATAGATGTACTGTTTTAGAAACTTTAAACAAGCATAACATTTGATCAGAAACTCTGATATCAGCATATGACTACTTTTCGAAAAGCTCGTGAAGAGATCTACAATCATCTCCTCGTACAACTCGGAAGTGCTAAGTTTGTTTTTGAAAAAAATGTTATTTAGTGTTTCCAAACTTGAGCTAAAGTTTTTTACCCTTGATGGTTATCTATTTTCTTTTATTTCAAATAGAAACAATTCATCCGAGGGAATTTAATTTGACAATAATATAAAATTAGTGATTTGTTGAATTGTTGTGATTCATTGGGTATCAACCCAACCAAATTAAACGCTAATTAGTGATTCATTGACAATAATATAAAATTAGTGATTCTTATGATTGGGTGATAATAAAAAATGGCAAGAATATAAAATTAGTGATTTGTTGATTCACTAATTTCAAACAGAAACAATTATCATTGGGTGATTCTTCAAAATTCAGATAAATTTTAAGATAAATATGGTTCAATATCTCCATTCTTATATTTAGCACTTAGATGTTCTAATCCCTCAACAACAATAATTAAAAGATGAAAGGAAAATAAGTTCTAGGTAAATTCCAATTTTGTGAATTGAATATTAGCTCTCCAATCAAATAGTTTGTCTTTGATTTTATGCATCTTTTTTATATTTATTTACGTGTAGAATTCTAAATTTATTCAGATACTTATCCGCAACAAGTACTTGTCACAAGTTTATTTAGTCATCATTCTTTTAGTCCTTATTTTTTTTCATTTTTTAAATGTTAATTTTTGAATTGATTGATAATTGATAATCATGTATTCATTTTCTTTCCATATTTTATATTACATAAGGAATGTCAATTGTGAATTGAAATAATAATGATCAATGAAATAATTTTCCCTGATAAAAGGGTGCAAAAGGTTTCAAATTACAAAATGACATAATATGGGTCAAATTACATGATGAATTAAAGAAATATTTTATCTCTTTTTTTATTGAATAATTTTTGTTTACATTTGTATATTTTTTTATTAAAATATGTCATGATAATTATTTATCTTGTAATATATCCTTGTTGGTCTAAAACTATTTTTTTTCTTATACTATTTTCTACGACATTGATCTGCTAATGGGCTGGATCAAACCCAAAACTCGACTCGGCTCTATAAACCTTCATTAAAGGTCCAACTCGGACTCAGGTCAAATATGAAGGAAAAATCCGGCTCGACTCGGTCCATTTGATTCTCTCGGCTCGGTCCGCACTCAGCTCGTTAATAAAGAGTCATTTGTAAAAACATGAAAGGGGTTGTGGACTTTTAGTGGTGGTAACGAGCAATGAGGTTATGGACCATTGGAGCCTTTCAATGCTGGTATTGATTCTGAACCATGCATACGGATCTAATTAACTAATATATTATAATTCAATTTAGGAACAAATCTAAAAAAACAGGAAAGGAAAAGTTAGGAGCCGGCATGAAAATTAAATTATTTAATTTTCTTATACTATTATGCAAGCATACCAGAATGTTCTACCTTTGCGCCATTTCAAATCAGATAAAAAATTATATATATATACACGAAGCGTGCACGATATTAAGAGAATCACATCTTCCAAGATATTCACAATTATATTCAGTAAGGAGGACTTGTCACCAAATATCAAATGAATGAATGCAATACATTTATTACATGGTATTCAGACGCGGCGCCTTACAACAAGCAACAGTTTGAATTTTTATTATTATTTAGAATCTTTTGAACTCAGGCTCAGGCTCAGGCACACTATTCTATTTTCTCTTTATTTATTGTACTGAATAATTTTTGTCAGTTGCCGCATTTTGTTAAAGTGGATCGTAATCGAATCGCTTTAAATTTGAAGGACCATTTATTAAATTTTCCTGCCGCCCCGAGAAAAGCGTGATGGCATATCGTAATAATATCATTTAACAAAGGGTATTTGCATAGGCACCTGTTCTATTCTACCGCGACCTGCTCTGCTGTAATACAAAGAGAAAAAAAACATAGCGAAATAATTAGCGAGAGGTTTGTTTCTTTTCTTCATTGCGCGATTTTTATTTCTATTCTTGGTTTCCTCTCTTTCCTTCCAATGGCGATCTAGATTTCTTTCCTTCCCTTTTGTCGGGAGATTTCAAGGCACGATTTGGTACCATTGACCTCTCGCTTCCTCTATGGATTTCAATCGATCTCAATAGATGGAACTTGATGCGTCGTAAGAAGGAATTGAGTATCGATTGAAGCTCTAATCCATTTTTAAGCAGGAATTTGAGGTAGGATAAAGAGAGAACAAGGGAAAAGACGAAAAACTTGGAGGCTTTTATTGAAAAAGGAGCTGAGGTTGTTTGTACTGTACAATCGGTTGGGTTCGCATAATTTTTTTTTTTTTTCTCTGTCTGTCGTTTTCTCGCACCAGGCGTGGTACATTCACGAAAACAGTGCCCTTGTTTCCTTCCAATTTTTATTTCAATTTCTCCTGATTTTTCACCCTCTCTCACTTGTTATACTATACTAACTATAAAGCTCGGATCTTTCCTCCATTCAGCAAGTAAAAACTAAAAACCCCACCACTACGAATCAAACACCAGAGACCGCAATCAGACCTTTTTCCACAGCTGAGGCCTCAGTTATTGCTCTCTTTCTTCAAACAGTGATAGCTACAGTTCCGCCTTCATGATTTCCAAGCGCACCTCCATTTACAAATAGGGTTGGTGCCTTCTTTAATTCTCTCTTCTTCCTTGTCTGGAGATGGGTTCAGTACAGCAACAGAGGGGGAAAGGAGTGGCGGAGAAGGGGTTGTCAGATTCTTCTTCTTCAACTGAGAAGGTGGTAGTGGCAGTGAAAGCATCAAAAGAGATTTCTCGAACTGCTCTTGTTTGGGCTCTTAGGCATGTCGTTCAGCCTGGTGATTGCATAATTCTTTTAGTTGTGATCCCTCCACAGAGCTCAGGTCTGATTTTCCTTTATTTTTTTGTTGTAAACAACTGATGTTAGATGCTACACCTGTTAAGTTACCCCATTTGGTTTTCTAGTTCAACCTAAGATGTTGAACAAAACACATTTATTGGTAATTCTTTTTAGTTTAAGTATTTAATTTTGCTGCTCTCAATTTATCTTCTATTAACAATCTTAGAATGAAGTAGCAAAGTCTATCCAAAAGTGCTTGACTTTAACTTGTAGATGTCTACTTTTCGTAAATTTAAGTTGAGAGGTTGTTTGAATTAAAGTTTAAAGTGACCACTTCTTCCAACACTAGTCAGATTGTTATTTTAGTCTGGTGGGATTTCACTTTTTGTACATATACATCTTTTCATTTTCTTAACGGTGACCTGACCTTAACATAATTTTCATTTAAAACCATTTGGACCACTCCATTGTGAAACTTTTGTGATTTTAATGTTTTCCAAGTATAACCATTTGTATTCTTGTGATGTTCAGGGAGGAAATTTTGGGGATTTCCTAGATTTGCAGGGGACTGCGCAAGCGGCCACAGGAAGTCTAATTCAGTTACCGCCACATTGGATCAGAAATCTGATATTTCAGAAACTTGTTCCCAAATGATGCTTCAACTCCATGATGTCTATGATCCAAACAAGGTTAGACTTGTAACTAGCATGATCTACATATTTTTCACCTTTTGCTTCACCACATTTGTTATCTTGTGTTCACTTCTAATTTTTGAAAATATTTAATTTTTTGTGTAGATAAATGTGAAGATAAAAATCGTATCTGGCTCTCCAACTGGTGCGGTGGCTGCTGAATCAAAGCGGACCCATGCAAGTTGGGTTGTATTAGACAAGTACTATTTCCTCTCTTTGACTCTCTCTAATCTTTTTACAGAATTTTAACTAAGTATACATATTCAATTTCTATCGTTTTTCTTTGGCATTTCAAAGGGAACTTAAGCAAGAGGAGAGGAGATGCATGGAAGAGCTACAATGCAACATAGTGGTAATGAAACGATCACAACCCAAAGTTCTAAGGTTGAATCTTATCAGTTCACCTGACAAGGGGACCCATGCGTCAGCCCCAAATTTACCTCCTGATCCAAACAAGTCAACTGAGAAACTGAATGCCAATACAGCCAAAGAGCCAAGAAGCACTATCCGCGGGCCTGCAGTGACTCCCACTAGCAGCCCTGAGCTGGAAACCTCCTTTACTGGTACTGAGGCTGGTACCTCCTCAGTTTCCAGCTCAGATCCTGCCACCTCACCTTTTTCCCCTTGTGAAAACAATCTGAAAATGGAGGTAAAAACACAACCTAAAGACGGAACTACCCGTGCCAATTTGGAGGTGACCACATCAGACTCTGACAGCACTGGTAGCTTAAGTCCTGGTACAATCTCAGCCTTCAAACCATGGATGGGTGAGATCTTACGTCGCGGGAGCTCTACTTCAAAGCGTGTGCTACAAAACTCCCAGTCAAACCAAATCAAAGCTGAGATTGGCAGCATAAGTAATCGATCGGACTCGAGTCTTTCTAGAAGCATCAGGGATGCTGTATCTCTATCCCGTACTGCACCACCAGGCCCACCTCCCCTGTGCTCCATCTGCCAACACAAGGCACCGGTTTTCGGAAAACCGCCTAGGTGGTTCTCATATGCTGAGCTGGAGCTAGCAACTGGTGGTTTCTCACAAGCAAATTTTTTAGCTGAAGGTGGATTTGGGTCTGTTCACCGGGGGATACTTCCTGATGGACAGGCTGTAGCTGTGAAGCAGCACAAACTTGCAAGCACACAAGGAGATAATGAGTTCTGCTCTGAAGTCGAGGTATTGAGCTGTGCTCAGCATAGGAATGTGGTGATGTTGATTGGCTTTTGTGTTGAGGATAGGAGGAGATTGCTTGTTTATGAGTATATATGCAACGGGTCACTGGATTCACATCTTTATGGTAGGTAGACATATCTAATGTCAATTCTTAAGATTTATCTAGGTTATGTTTTTGGTTAGAAAATGGAACTCGAACCTATTTTGTGTTGCATTAGGAATGTTCAAAATGAGATTCAGGTCTTAAAATCTAGAATTTTTAAAATCTTATTCCTGCAATGGAACTTTAACATATTTGTAGTACGGAAACTTTCTTGGGGTTCCACTGGATTTTCTTACCTTGGGATTGAACTTCCTTGGACAGGTTCTATATCTTTGTCTGTAAACTGGGTTTCTGATAGGAATAGAGCTCTCTAATTCATTTTACCAGAGCAGTTTCTCTAATCAAAATGTGGGCTTTCAACTGTTGTAACTATGTTTTACATCAATTGTTGCTTCCTTTTTATTCCAATCAAGTCTCCAACCAAAAGGCCTTTGTATATAAACAAATTCTTCATCTATACTAGCTGCTATTCTAATTTTGTTTTCATATGGTTGGATTCAGGTCGTAAAAACAGAGAGACATTGGAGTGGTCGGCTCGGCAAAAAATAGCAGTTGGAGCAGCAAGGGGGCTTCGGTATCTGCACGAGGAGTGCAGAGTCGGGTGCATCATCCACCGCGACATGCGTCCCAACAATATCCTTCTTACTCATGATTTTGAGCCCTTGGTACTTGATCTTGATCTTTTTCTCTCTTAGTATTCGTTTCTCAACTTCAATATACCTTGTTTGATCTTAAGCTAAAACTTCTTTTATTTAACTTTGACTCTGACAATTTCTTCTTCTCTTATGCTGTTCTTTTAAGGTTGGGGACTTTGGATTGGCAAGGTGGCAACCGGACGGTGACATGGGTGTTGAGACGAGAGTCATCGGTACTTTTGGGTGGGTTAATTTTCTTTTTGTCAATGACAAGGTTGAATCGTGTAATATAATTTTGTATTTTTTGTTTGAAATTTGGTATTTTTGATGATTCTTGTGTAGTTATATGGCACCGGAGTATGCACAGAGTGGGCAAATAACGGAGAAAGCGGATGTGTATTCTTTTGGTGTGGTACTAGTTGAACTGGTCACGGGTCGAAAAGCAGTTGACATTAACCGACCAAAGGGGCAACAATTTCTTACTGAATGGGTTAGTAACTTTCCTTTACCGCAAGGTTTAACACCTGGTTCTCATATGAAACTTAGATGTGTTGTAATATTTGACTGAGTGCAGGCACGGCCTTTACTGGAGGAGTATGATATTGAAAAGTTGATAGATCCTCGCCTTGGCAACCGGTACAATGAGCATGAGGTGTATTGTATGCTGCATGCTGCATCACTCTGTATCAGGCGTGACCCACATTCCAGGCCTCGCATGTCCCAGGTACCCTTTTTAACTAGCCAGCACTTGGTTATTTATTTATTTCCCTCTAATAGCAGTTAAGCTCACATTTTTGTGAATAGGTACTAAGGATTTTGGAGGGAGATGTAGTGATGGATTCAGGATACATCTCAACCCCTAGTTACGATGTAGGAAATAGAAGTAGACGTATAATGACAGATACAAAGAAACCACAGCAAGAGAAAGAGAAAGAGAAAGAGAAAAACAAAGAGTATTTGGGGCCGTATGTTAGAAGGGAAGCGGTCTTATGAGGTTTTGAAGGCAGCTTGGGATCGGGAGCGAGACAGCCCTGAGCTCCGATCTTGATGCATCAAGGACGGGGGAATTGTGCATTCTTTATTCCTCTTTAAAGCTTAATTTTTTTGTTTTTTGTCTTCTTAATATTAATATTAATTCCTACCTACGGGTGAGCTGTGCAACTTTTTGATGTTTTGGTTGGTTTGGAAATTTGTAAAAAGGTTAGTTTTTGTTAAGAATGAATTACCAAGTAGCTTTTATCTTTCGTTAAAACTAAAGAATGGTACTTGTTTGAAGAATCTTGCAAACGCAAACTCGAGGGCATTATCCAAGTACGGTATCATTCCCATAATAGGAGCGTAGTAATCATAAAGATGGATAAGTTTAAAGTTTTCTCATTCATGCCGTGTCATGAATTAATTATATGGGTCTGTTTGGATCATTAAGAATAGCATGAGGTTAGCACGGTTCTTGGGTTAGTGACTATTTTTCTTTCATTATTCTAATTTTGGATAACTTTAAGAATAGAGCTATTTTTAAAATTAGCATTATTCTTACGAGATGGACTTAGCTAAGTCATGGTGTAAAACGACTTGGTACTTCATGCTATATTTTCATTTTAAAAATTCAAACTACCGATTCGAACCGCTCAAGTTGTTTTCCATATTGAAATGTGCTTGGATACTAAATTTTACATTTTTTTGAATTTTTTTACTATTTATTAAGTCACTTTAAAAATCGCTAATCTGGATAAACAGTAGCAAAACAGTAAAAAATTCTGAACCAATGGATCAGCGATTTTCAAAGTGGCTTAATAAATAGTAACAAAATTTCAAAAAATGTAAAATTTGGTCTCCAAACACATTTCAATATGGAGAACAACTTGAGCGGTTCGGATCGGTAGTTTGAATTTTTAAAATGAAAATAATAAGACGTGAAGCACCAAGTCGTTTTACACCATGACTTAGCTAAACCCAGCACTTATTCTTACTAACCCATGCAAATAATGAAATAGTTGCTATTCCCGGGTTGCATCCTAACGCACCCAGAAAGTCATGGCAAGTGATGAGAAAGTGTAACCGGCGCAGTGTTAGTGTTAGTAGATGGGAGTTGTTGTACGACACAGCTTCACCTACGTAGTAGTGCTGCCAGACCTACAAGTAGTAGGCTATTTCTCTCTCTCTCTCTCTCAGGCTTTCTTCAATTACCAGTTCTGCTTCTGGCTCTGCTCATCCATTACTCTGCACAACACATGAAAATTATTGATTGATTCACGACAAAACGACAAGCACTATGCAACTGGATGAAAAGATTGACATGATTACGAAAAATATATTAAATTACATCAAGTATAAATTATTGAGTGGTTCATGAAAAAAGAATAAAATAGAATTAAAAAATATTAAACATGTACTATTGTTATTTCCAAATCTCGTTTCATAACCCAATATATGATAGAGATCAGTACTAATACTGTCCGATCAGTACTAATATATGCGCGCATGGATTTTAATGTGGAGCGCACACATCTTAATGCAGATCCGACGGTATTAAATCCATTGAACCAAAATAGGTCGGATGGACATCGGACCTAAATTTACTCATTTATGATATCTTTGGACCTGCTTCGGGATTTTTTTTAAAAACCATAATTAAAAAAATTAAAATTAGGGAACCAACATGATTACCTGCAGATTTCGAAAAACCATAAGAGCCGAACAGCCTATTCGGTCCCCAAAATTTTTTTCCCCTGGGACCGAATTGGCATTTCGGTCCCCCCCCATTTCACAGTTTTTTCGAAAAAAACTGTGCAGCCTTCCGTGTAACACCCTGGAACCGAGATCCCAATTCGGTCCAGGGTATTTTCAGTGGGGACCGAATTGGCATTTCGGTCCCCAATTTTTTTTTTTTTTTTTTTTTTTTTTAGATACAAAAAATCGAATTTTTTTTTAAAGACAAAATGATAAAATATAACACTAAAAAAATTGAATTTTTTTCCCTTTGTCAAATTACTTTTTTTATATCATATTTATATGAAAATACGCTAAATTACTTGAAATTATGTTAATTTATGCTGATTTACACTAAATTATGTTAATTTATGCTGATTTACACTAAATTACTTGAAATTATGTTAATTTTTTTTAAGAGATAAATAGGTAAAATGCTGAAATATACTAAAAAATTGAATTTTTTTTTTAATATTTGTTAGATTACTTTTTTTATTACAATTAGTATAGTTATACTAAAATAATTATGTAGAATTACACTAAATTACAATAATTATAATGAATTACACTAAATTACTTGAAATTACAATAATTATGTAGAATTATTCTAAAATACGGAAAATTACGCTAAATTACTTATGAATAGAGATGATATCTTCACTGAAAAGGCGAAAAACAACGACGAAACTTTAAACGGTCATAAAACGGCGCTCGAGCGTCCGATTTCAGCAAATGACCACTTTTCGGAAAGCTTGTGAAAATGCGCATGCGTCCGGACTCGCTTTGCTAATTTTCCAAATTCAGAATCGCCAAAAAACAAAGAGAAGAGCCTCAAAACTTCAGTTGAAGTTTCCGATTAAGATTTTCATTTCTATTCTCCAAAAAAATAATTTGAAAAAGGAAAAAAAATTCGATTTTTTAGTATTATATTTCATTATTATTTTAGCTATTTGTCTCTAAAAAAAAAAAAAAAAAAATGGGGACCGAAATCCCAATTCGGTTCCCCATCCCATTTCGATTTTCTGTGGCGGCTCTGCCAAAAAAATGTGAAATGGGGGGGGGGGACCGAAATGCCAATTCGGTCCCAGGGGAAAAAATTTTTGGGGACCGAATAGGCTGTTCGGTTCTTATGGTTTTTCGAAATCTGCAGGTAATCATGTTGGTTCCCTAATTTTAATTTTTTTAATTATGGTTTTTAAAAAAAATCCCCTGCTTCGGGTTTCATAAATTAAGGCAAATAAAAGAAGTAAAAAAGAAAGAAAAAAGATGGTCAATCTTGATCTCGAACCATTCAGAAAATGAATGAAAATAAGTAGAGAAGAAATGAAGAAGAGTGAGGCTATGGTACTTCGGCTAGTGTACTATGGCTAGTGTACTACGGCTTAAAATGGTACTTTTTAAAATCCTAACGGTCGATCCGACCGTTCAATGTGATATCCATATGAATATGTACTTGCAAACTAAATTTTATATTTTTTCGAATTTTTTTACTATTTTTTTAGATAGATAGAATTTTCAATGTTTTATACAAATTCTGGACCATCAAAATTCTACCTATCTAAAAAAATAGTAAAAAATTCGAAAAAATATAAAATTTAGTTTGCAAGTACATATTCATATAGATATCACATTGAACGGTCGGATCGACCGTTAGAATTTTAAAAAGTACCATATTGAGCCGAAGTACCATAGCCTCACTCAATGAAGAATATAAAAATCGCTTCATCATTAATAATTGGTTATTTAACCATTTGGTTTTCTATAATAAGTTTTAAGAAAATACATATATATAAAAATTATAAAAAATGATTTCAAAAGGTATTATACAAATACCAATCACTAGGATTAGTAAAAGTAAACAGAATTTATGTCAACCAAATCGTCATTGAATGAAATCAATAAATCCAGTTAACTAATAAGCATGTAAATAAATTTGACAATTATTCCAATCAGCGTTAATTGAATAATTTTTTTTCTTAAAAAAAAATAACATCATTTAAATCCAGCATAAAATCTTTTAAATTGCTAATCTGATATGTTAATTGCTAATATAATTGCTGGATTGTAGGTCGATTTCTAAAAAAATAAATTTGCTTATAAAATAAACGATTTCTTTTGGACATGCTAGTACTCTCTTTCTTTTCTATTGGCTCTGACCCAATTTCTGAGATGGAGGGGTTAAAAAATTAAAATGAACTTAATTTTTAAACAGTGCTTTATAGCTGTTTTTTATTTTTTGCGGATTGCTGGATTGGAGATGCTCTTAATCCCCATTTTTCCATTCACATATCAACATTACCGTAATTCTTACATTCGACCAATCATCATCTCTTAAACCGAACTCAATACCATGTTCACATATAATCCGTATAAATGTACATTTAAATGTCAAAATAAAACCATTTGATATAATCTATATCATTTTCTCAATACACATGTAAAAATAAAATAAAAACTACTCAATTTAAATTCATTAATCCTAATAATGCAAATCATTGTTCTTTAAACCAAACAACTTGAATCTAGTCTAAAATCAAATTTAATGAAATCACCTTCTTCCAAAATTCTTATTTTTTTTTCGAAAATAAAAGCATTTTTTGAACAAAATAGCTTTAAATCTAGAGAAATTTAGATATATACCCATCATAACTTCATTAATTAGATATTTACCCATCAAAACTTCAAATTTAGTTATTTTTCCATTCAAACCCATCTATTTTATTTATATCTCCATTTAGTGATTTAATTAATTAAAACTATTATTAAAATTGATAAAACAAATGAAATGACGCTTTTGTTCTTAAATTCAAATCTATGTTGTGCTCTTCCTTTCCTTCACTGACAACTCGGATAATAAGTCTCTTCCCGTTCAAGAGCTCTCCAGCCAGGGGTGGAGGCAGAATGTTGAATAATGGGGGTCAAAAATGCTACAAGTTCTCAAGTTGTGCACATTTTAATAGTCTATTTTTCTTGAAAAATAAATGGAGGTCAATTATATAAAATTTTCAGAAAATTTATGAAATTATTTTTTAGGTACCCTTCACATTTAACTATAAAATATACAAAAGTAGCATATATAATAATTAGTTTTTGAAAATGAATGGGGATCAATTGACCCCCATTTGATGTATGTGAATTCGTCCCCGTCTCCGGCACTCAACGCGATCAAAGAATTGAAGTTAGAGACAAAATATTTATATACATATTTTTAACCACAACTAAATCAGTAGTTAGTATTTCCTTTATTCTAATTAATCATAGATACAGTGAACCCAGTTCAATACATGAACTTCCATACAACTAACGCCTATTTTCAGGTAAGAATCTATGGTTATTTTGTATCAGCATCAGAACACCTGAACTGCATAATATTAAGCAACTCCAACAACTGAAATAAACAAGGTCCAGATTAGAGTAGAGAGAGAAAGAAACTAACAAGCATTGCATGTTTGTTACACAAATACATAACCCACAGGGTACAATCACAAGAACATTAACCAAATAAATGCCAAAATTGTACCTAACAGACAACTGTACTCCCTATCACAGGACAATGTTCAGTGCGCATCACACCCATATGTTTTCACTTTGTAATATACATACATCTGTATAAAGAGCAAATAAAAATTTGAAGTTGTATAGTGACAAACTTGTGAGCAGGGTGGCGTGCATTAGTCTAATGCCAAAATTCCAGTCGAATTCAGACCAATGCAAATCTAGGTTAGACAGTTCTGACCACTTCATGTGAATTTCAGATATAGAGTCACTCAGGTTAAGGTTTACTGTATTTCAGTTGGGTTCGGATCTCAGGTTAATGGGGTCCATGTTAAAGAGGTGTTTATCTGAGAATTTCTGGTCCTGATTGGGGTCTATTAAGCCAAATTGTAGTCGGGTTCTTGGATCACTCAGTAGAAATATTGCTTGTTGCTGCAGTTAGTTAGGTTGTGGCTAGTCGATAATTCTTGAAAATTTTATGAGGTTGTGTTTGTGCATAGAGAGAAAACCAGAGAGGATGACGTGCCTCGCTAAAAGTGTGTGAGACTCGGTAGTATCAGCTACATGTAACTCCAGGGCCAATAATTTCAACAGCCACCTTCTCAGTAAATGGTTCAATAAAAAAACTCTCTTCAAACTAAAGTAAATATATATAAAAAAAATTTGCAGCAAGTAAAAGCGCACATGAGTTTTAGAGGTTTCTTCTATCCATATACCTATCCTAGTGGTCAAATTACCTTACCTGATAGAGTGTACTGACACGAAGCTTATGACTGCTATTCCCTTTTGGAAGTGGAGCAACACCAATTGTTTCAATATGCTGCAATTGAATTACAAAATAATAGATAAATTAACATTGCCATTACATACATATTCCTGCACAAATAACAATTTTTCTAAAGAACAGGTAAGAACCTTGCAAAAGTCTCGGAGAGAAGTTACGGAGGGTATAGGGTTCCACTCAAATTCTTCTCACACTTTCCCCAAATCAAGTGGTTCGATGAAGCTGCTTTCCACTTGGCACTATTCTCCCTCCCTTTCCCTCCAAGAAAAGGTGCCCCATTCCGATTATTTCAGTTGGTGATGGGTCCATGCTTAACTCGTATAAAAGCTGCACCAAGGAAAGATAACTTCATGTTTCCAACAAGAAAAATTATGTATGAACTGGGTTTTTTTACGGGAGAAAATGACAGTGCGGACGCCAATCAAATTAGTTGATACCATTTCAGTTGCTACTGTAAGAACAGACCTTATATTTGGTATTGGTACAATGAAAACCGCAAAACCATAATGCAATTAATCCTCAAGTCTATCAAATTTTGGCTAGTCCTCATCGCACAACTATCACTCAATTCAGCCACAGTACCAATTTACTAGAAATAGCAAATATGAAGGGTCTACTTATATCATGTTAAGGTTTATCTCAGGTTCTGCAACTGGTTTTCACACTCTTCAGGTTTCAGGAAGATCAAGTATGTCTTGCAGAATTTCCGATTTAGGTTTTGGTCTGTGGGCAGTTTTGGGTCATTTCTTTTTGGTAATGTAGCCACAAGTTTGATATGGGAGGGAATGTTGAAATAAGACAAACATGATTAAAGCATAGTTAGCCGCTTATTCCCACTATAAATGCTCATTATCCAACAAACAGAGTTCAATGGCACTCCAAAATAAAGACCACGCCACATAATGAAAGCCTGTAATAACAAGGCTAACCTGTAATAGAATTCAATTTAGGCTGCAATTTTTCTACGCTCCCTCCACACGATTCTCCACATCATAACTTAAAAGCAAATGTCCATATTCAGCACAGGACGGGAAATGTTTTCAATAAACATCTACAGTTAAAAAGGAAAAAAAAGAGCAAAACCAGAAAGACAACAAATGACATCAGTAAGACAAATATATCAGCAAACCAAATAGACTTCAATTTTCGGGGGCAAAGAAAGCAATTCTTTGTGCAATTAATCCTTAGAATACTAACTACGTCAAGTATATAATTGAACTTCAATCGTCATCCATTTCACCCAAATTAGCCCTAGCTAGTTTATTACTAGACTCCTTGAGTGCCATTGACCACCATACAAATACTACGCAATGCAATTCTAACCCTGGATGGGAAATCTCATTCGTCTAATACTAAAGTTGAAATAGAACTAAAACCTGAAGTATGAGGAGACCAATGTCATCTTTCTGTTCTTCTAAAGCTTGAGTCTCATCAAACCGGTACCCCAAACAAGTCACATAATCTTCCACCAAAGACTTCGCTGCACCCATTTTGATTAGGATCTGTACCACCGCTTATTCGAGAACTGTCAGAAGGGGTTTCCAACATTAAAAACATAGTTTCTTCCACCAAAGACAGGTAATAAGACGTACCTCAAAATCCTCATGAACTTTACTGAACATTGCTGAATGCCAAGTAGTAGTTCATATTGTACTCGAGCAAAGCAATTATCTGTCTGTGATCTTGCGCTAATATGACCTCCAAGGTCTACAAAAATTTCATGAGGAGAAGAACACTAATGAAGAGATTATATAAAAGTGAACAACCTATTAAAAAGCCAGAAACTAATCATAAATGAGATCAACCCAGTGACCCGTCAAGTTTCAGCAAAATAGAATCTAGTACTGTTGCACAAACATGCATACAGGCCACTCCAAAAGACTAAAAATGATTTCATAATTGAATTAGACCAAAGACAATAATACAGAAGGAATTGTGTTTGAATCAGAGAAGAGGAAAGAAACCAGTACTTTCATCGGTTCCAAAGCTTGTAATTGTGCCTCCAGAGATTAGTGATGGGTCAATGGAAGCACTTTTATAATCCAAATGCTTTGTCCAGAACAAGCTTAGCACCCTGTTAGTAGTGTTTGAAGCAAGTGAGGTGTATATTATAGTTACTTTCAGAACTAGACAGGTTAAGACTCAAATCGTTCCAGAGCAACAGAGACAAGAAACCTTACCTCTACCTAACGCATCCAACGGATCAACAAGGTTGGACCTTTCATTGCCACTATATGCAACTCAAAACAAAACTAGATGAGAAAAAAGGCAAAATTAACAATGAAAAATACTCACATATGGAAGTGCTCAGAGCAAGCAAGCACCAATTCCCGTTTCTCACAGGGATCAGCATAGGCCCTCTGAGCGGAAGGTCCGAAGACTTGCTCATGAAAAAATTTGTAGATCCCCCGAAACCTTAAGATGGAACAAAAATGAAATGTAGTTCAAGTGAGTACACACGACCCTTGGTGCAAATAAAATGTGTTCGATAATTTGCCTGAGAGAAGCAAATATGACAGACTTACACGTGACGGCTCGGAACACCAGTGTCGTCATTCATAGCCATGCAAATGTGGGGGGGGGACAATGGCATGGTATCCGGTCGCAACAAGGTGGCCATCTGGTGCTGCCAAGTCACACCTCAGAGAAACTGTTAAGATGGAGCATAGATATCAAAGAACAGTAAAAAATTATACTGAATATGTAGAGAATGTTCTCGCTATTAGATTGAGGTAGAATGGGTGACATAAAGTAAACTTGGCTTACACATTTCTTTCAAGAAATCATCTTTCAGAAAACAATCCTTAAAAGAGAAATTCAACTAATATGAAGAGTAACAGCCCAAAAAAGCGAAACAGACTAGTAAAGCCAGCATATATATGACAAGAAAATGTGCTTTTTATTTCACAAGTAAATATCTGAAAAGAAAAACCTAGGAAATATAAGATTTACCTAATAACGTTAGACCAGATCATATGCTTATCAACAATTTACCCTATCTGCTGGCTTGAGATTTATTTCCACCCATTGGATATGAAAAATAAAACATCACTAGGAAATTTTAAATTTGAACTGGATCCAATGGATGGATCAAAACGAGTCTAAAAAAAAGGATTCATCGATTAAATTCAAAGAAAAGAGGTTAACCTGACTTTGTGTGTGAAGGAATATATAGCACAATTACCCTTGTTTCATAAATGTGTTGCTCCATAGAAGTAAGAAATTTATCTTAAATAAATAAGAGAGAACGAAAAAAGATAAATTAATCGGTTTTTGCAAAATCACAAAATTCTTGAATAGCAAGAAATGAAGGTCGCAAGTCGCAACAAAGAGTGTGTGTGTGTGTTTGTGACAGAGGGAGAGAACTTAATTTCTTGTATGAGTTCTAATTTGGTACTTCTCTCTCAGATAGTCACTTATTTCATACAACTAAGATGTTTGTTGAAACCTTGAACTTCTCTCTCAGATAGTCACGACTTGATGATGTAATATTGATTGCAACTAGTGAATCCAGTGATATCAGAATGTCATGACTTATGTCATACAACTAGTGAATTCAGTGATTCAAACATATCCAAGGGATATTAGATATACAACCTCAAAAGTAGCAAAGCAAGTTACATGCTCCTTGCTATATATGCAAAACGAGCACAAAATTATCACTAAAAACATAAAGAGTGAGGCTATGGTGCTATGCATAGCACCAATGGCTAGTGTACTACGGCTCAATATGGTATTTTTTAAAATTCTAACGGTCGATCCGACCGTTCAATGTGATATCCATATGAATATGTACTTGCAAACTAAATTTTATATTTTTTCGAATTTTTTTACTATTTTTCCAGATAGGTAGAAAAATCAGTGTTTTTTGAAAATTCTGGACCATCAAAATTCTACCTATCTGAAAAAATAGTAAAAAAATTCGAAAAAATATAAAATTTAGTTTGCAAGCACATATTCATATGGTTATCACATTGAACAGTCGGATCGACCGTTAGGATTTTAAAAAGTACCATATTGAGCCGTAGTACACTAGCCATCCGTGCTATGCATAGCACCATAGCCTCACTCAAACATAAATATACTTTCACCAACAACAACCCATTTGCATGTGCTTGTTGCTAAATTCAATCAAGTCCTTCATGTGTTACCATCTCTGATTTCTACAGTTGTACCATTTACCCATGAATTAGTCACAGATACAATGAGACATGTAGCTTAGGGTAGTACCTTTTAATATACTAGTAGCTTAAATACCTAAAACTGTTAGAAATAAACCAACACTGTTCAGTGATTTAAAATTTAAGAAAGAAAAATATAATAATGAAAGAATTTTGCAGAGCATTGTAATTAAAAAAAATGTTGCAGTAACAAATGATGAAGAGGGTTAACAAAATAATTTAATAAAATAGTCTAAAGCATTGAAACATATATTATTTTTATTATTATTATAAACTACCTGTAGGCTTGATATTAAACACTAGAAGTTATGTTACAAGAAGATTTTATTATCAACTATAATGCTGGCAGTAATTTATCAACTCTCAACTTATTGCATTTTACACTATCATTTCTATACAATTTGTCGTATTACTATCACAACACTTGTGAACTAGTCTTCTGCCTAGTTCTGATATACACAAATCATGTTAATAAAAAATACCATACAAAAGTTACTAATTTTGATTGTGAGAGGAAGAAAAGGAAAACGAGGGGAAGAAGGTAACTGAGAGAGAGTGGGAGGGAGAGGGAGAGGGAGAGGAGAAAATTGCGGCCCACAAAGGTATTTTGTTAATAATTTTAAAGGAGGAGAATTACCTCTCACCAAAAACGGGGTGTGATGGTAGATCCATGTCATTACATTCAGGCATCATATCTTTTGGCATTCTATAAAGTGTACAAGTTGCTATCATTCACCAAAAAGCGTCGGTCACAGGGAAAGCATTCTAATTGGAAATCAAACTAAGAGACAATAGTACAATAATTATATCAAATGGATGTATAAAAATAATGCAATTTGAGAGCCAAAATGAAATCTATGCACCCACCAAATTTGAATCCTCTTAGAATAAACAAGTACGCTTATGCTAACGTCAATTTGAAGGTTGTTTAATCTGACCTAACTAAGATATTATCTTGATGATACCCAAATGCGAACATATATTACTCGCAAATTGTTCGACGTTTTCCCAAAGCACATATCAAATTTCCTTGTTGGATAATTAAGATTTTGCTCTTTGGTACGCTGAGGCGTATTGAGATACTTAAAACTCTCCTAAAAATTGTCTATTAAAAGAAAGCCCATTATTCCCGAGCATCTAGAAAGAAGTGTTTTCAATACGTTTCATGATTAAAGGATATTGTTAATAGCTACAAAGAATGAATGAAAAAAAATTACATAATTATCCATCACACTGAACAAGTGCCAGCATGTAATCCTAGATTAAAAAAACAGAAAACCAGAGAGGAATAATAATTGAAGTGAAACAAAACTAGAAATTTAGAATCCACTACAGACGCCCGAAAACAAAATCACTGGCACAGAGTACAACCACAGTATTTTATCGAGACACCAAACATTGCTGTCCCTGTGACAGACGTTGTCTGCTCTGATGTACATTGGACAACACTAGAAAAACTACCACACAGACTCAGACACAACACAACACAACACAACACAACAACAAAAAACTCAAATCCAACCTTGCATAATGTAAAATTATGACATTAACCTTCGCAAATAATTTTAAATAAGTAAACTAATGGTACGTCACTTCCCACCAAGAGAAGGGAACTGGTTTTGGTCAGCAATGGATGGTGCTGCTGCTACAGGTCCCCTGTTTCTTCCCATGTTCTCTCCCCTGAAGGAGCCACGATCACCTCTACCTCTCCCTCCACCACGGCCACGACTGCGGCCATAGAAGCTCTCTCCTTCAGCAGGCTTCAGGAACTCATTGATGTTCAAAGACTACAAGGAAAAAAAAAATTCTGTCAAAGGAAAGAAATTACAATCAACCAAATATGTTGAAATTTCCAGACTTGCCCAATCAACCAAAAAGAAACACAACATTAGAATCTGTAAATCTGCCAAAAAAGAAACATGTTGCAGACCACTTGAGAACAATCCAACTTGTGCAACTCATCCAAGTAATTTCCCAAAGTTCCAAAACTACCCATTTTGCTCAAACAGTCATTAGGGCAAGAAAATGGTTTAGTTTGGGCATATTCTAAAAAAAAGGTTGTAATATATTGAACCAGATTTATTTGACATCTGTTACAACCGACAAAACACTAATCACAATCCAAATATTTAAAATGGAAATATATTCTTATTGTTTAGATAGGCTTGGTATCACATTTGGTGCAATTTAAGTAGCTGAACCATTAATTTTTCTCAAATTGATTGATAGACGACCAATCCATTTTTAAATCCAACCAATTCAATACACAGCCCATCTTAACTTCCATAATAGATAACATAGGTAATTTTTTTTATTTCTACATGTGTACTGTTAGTTGTCACAATTGTCAATTAAATTTATCAAAATATAAATTACTCCTTAAAGTATGGGATTAAGGTGACCACAGTAGGAAAAAAGAAAGATTAAATGTAAATACCTTCTTGGCCTTCTCCTCAGCACTCTCTTTCTTCTTGGATTCCTTATCAGCACCCTAAAGGAAATTACATAACATGTTTAAACAAATAAATGCAAGTGCAAACGATAGCAAGTAGAAAAACAGCAAACTGACTGACCAGCTTGATGAACACCTCATCATTGTTCTTCTTGACAGAAAGAACTTGCATGGACTGCAATTCCTTGTCCACCTCAACTTTCCTCTCCTCTGCTTTCAGTGCCAGAACTGCTCTCCTCTTCTCTTCCAACACCTTCTCATACTCCTCCAGGGTCATCTCCTACAAAGATTCAACAAATTAATTTTGACATCATAAACAAATGCACAATGGTTAAATCTACAACAAAAAGAGCATAGCGAAGTTTATTTCTTTTACATTTATGTAGTTCTATTAAGAGAACTATGTACAGCAGAATCCTGAATTGATATATAAAAGATTAAAGTTGCCGAATCCTAGATTGCTGCTGCAATAAATATAGGCTGGGTGAAATAGAGAACTCACTATACTAACAAGTAAGACTCATTGGATCAGCCAGGCAAATAACTTTAGCAAAAGAAAACTAATGGGAATACATAAACATACAAACCAGTGTCTACAACCTAAATGCAAAAGCACAAGACCTGGTATAAAGAGTGACAACAGCAACAGTTTTCGGTGTAATATTTATTAGAAACAAGATTGCACACTGAAAAGATGCCTGCTAAAAGATTAATAGATGTATACATAAAGAAAAGAAAAGATATGTACCTTATCTTCCTCCTTTTCCGGCTCAGCCTCATTAGTAGCATCACCCTCTTTCTCTTTGACAGCCTCATCAGATGCTGGGACATCCTCCGGGCCCACTTCCTTTTCAGCAGTTTTCTCTTCAGAATTCATATTCTCCTCAGCCTCCCTACAGATTTCAAGCAATGAACATAAACACAACACCGACAATAAATTAAAAAGAAAACAAGAAGCAAAAACCCAACAATAAAACTAACTTGTCCGGGTTCTCATCAGTAGATGTGCCCCAATTAGCCCGGCCAGCACCATCCTTCTTCATCCCGTACCCACGCCCGGTACCGCTGTGGCGGTCATATGACCTACGTGGCCTGTTTTCCTCGCCTTCCTCACCATTTCCATACCCACCCCGGCGGGGGCCACCACGGTAAGGCCCACGTGGCCCACGGGGACCACGCTCACCACTTTGGCCTTCTTCAGTGCCAGCTGCAACTGTCCCATTGTCTGCAGCAGCACTATCAGGTCCTCTTGCGTAGCCATTAGTGTTGGAAAAGTCACGATAGGAACGGTCACGGTCACCATACCCACGCCCACCACGGCCACCACCGCGGCCAGCACCACCACGGCCACCACGTGCTGGAGCAGAGTTGTTTCTGGCTTCCTTGACTGCATCAAGAATAAAAAACAGAAAACAAAAGGTTTGTAATTAGTTCATTAGTTCTTACTTTTTACAGAACAAAAAAACTTCCTCATTGTTTTACATGGATTAGATGAGCTACCATCTGAAACAAAATGCTGAAGTTTCCGCAAAGTTAGCTAAAGGAATGAGAAATTTCGGCTTCTATAATAAAACTTTTCAACAGTTGTCTAGTAACAAATTAATTCTCAGCACAGAATGTACTTATACTGTTAGATGAACCAGTTTGTTAGGGAATACAGTAATAATTTATATTGAACAATAATATACTGATAGTGCCAACAAGCTATGTAATGTTTTGGAAGAACAAATCCGTAAAATTTAGTATGTTTTCATTAATTCGTAAGTTCTAAACCGAGTTCCAACATTACTACAGTGCTATGAAACTGAAATTAAATTCAGCCGACTTTCAGCACAATAGCACCAAATCTTGTAACATTCAGCAAATTTCAAGGCAATCATTGAGTGAACTTCTGAACTCTGTTTTATAACCAATATTAAATAAAAACCTAGGCTTACATTCAGCTCACAATTAGACTGCACAACTGTAATCAATATAAGAAACGTGTACTCTAATCTTACCAGCCTGAGCGGGAGGGAGAGGCTTTGTGGGAAGCTTCGCACCAGATGTCGGTGCCGGCGCCGCCACCGGGGTAGCGGCCTTCTTAGCGGCAATCTTCTTCTCTGTGGCCGCGATCAGAAGCGACGGATCGTCGCTCTCAACATCTTCGAGCAGATCGAATGGGTTCAAGGTTGACATCTTAGCACAGAGAGAGTAACACCGACTGGCGACTGATCACTAAATCAAGACTTTTAGATGAACTTGATAACTAATGGCATAAGCAAATAGCTCTAGAATGAATCGCCATGGCAGAAGAATAAACGATAGAGATAGAGATAGAGAGAAAGTGTAGCGCACAGCTAGGGTTTGGACTTTGGAGGAGGTGTGTGAGCCTGTGAGGTAAGGAGGAGAAGTAGTGGGTAAAACCCTAGCCGCAATCTCTGCGTACAATCCCCTTTTGTTCTCTCTTTCTTGGATTAGTTTATTCAGGAAATAACAGACGCTATTCAGATTTTTACTATCATGTACTTAAAGATGACGTGTCATACATTACTTAGTATAATATCCAATGACAAAGCATCAAAGAGGCAACACTGCGTTGCAGTTATGATTTGGAGTGCATTTTATTACATAATATTTCTTAATAGTTAATTGGAGCGGGTATTCAATTTACTATATTGGTCATGGAGCTTTGCTGGTATTTACGAGAAGACAACACAGCTTATCCGGGTGGCGAGCTGGCGGCCGGGGGTAGTCTGGGAATTTATTGGCCTTCCATCCTCGATAGTCGATAGTGGAAAGATGATGCTGTCAGTTACAGGACCGTGAGATGATGACTCAACGGACCAAGTTATTCGATTCTTCGTGCTTCCAAGTTGGATAGATAAGCTGTTCATCCGACAGTTGAGAAAGCAGCTAAGAAGCTAAGAAGCACTCTGAACGTCCCAGATTTTGTTTCCTTTTTTTTCCCCTGTTTTATCGGGGAATCACGAAACCTCAACGACTAAAAGGCCGTTTTGGGCCTATATTTTGAAGCCCGATTTGAAGTGTCTTCTAACATTCTAGACCAGGTTCTGGTAAAAAAATAATCCATGAAAAAAGAATAGAAAATGAATTGTTGAATATGAAATTAACAAATAACAATATGGGAGCGTCTGGAGTACGCAATCATTCAAAATTTTATTCTTTAATTCTGTATCAACTTAATTTACTACTATTTTATTTATTTTTATTATTAGACAATAACTAAAACTAGATTTTTTTTTACCTTATCCAATTCAATGGAAAAAATTAGCAGACGAGAATCTACTGATTCCAATTCATTTTTTGAATTGAAAATCTAAATTCCAAATTCACCTCGGCCAGATTGGTTCGAATTTGGATCACAATTCAAATCTAAACAGAAATATTATGTTACCTCAGAGGATATGGATTCCTTATATCTTCCATAAGCACTAGACTGAATTTGGCCTGGCTGAGATTAATCTAGACCGTCCATTACCCATTGCACCCCTCTAATACCTAAGGGGAGACATCCAAATTTTCCATGACAACGGACCAAAATTCATCAATTGTCTGATCTAAGCCATTCAATTTATGTCAAGATTCGTGTGATCAGATTTAAATCTGCAATAATCTACAATAATCTATGTAAAACTATTTTGAAATTGGAGCAATAATCAAACAAAAAATTCATATGGTTTTCATCCCAAAAATAACGTTTCTCTCACTAGCTAGAGCATTATCTTTGGCATTTTGAAGTCCACTTCAAAGGGCAAAAGATATTGACAGAACTAGTTTAGCTTCATGCAGCATAAATTCCAATTTCCAAATTTGGCAAAAACAAAAGGAGCAAAATGAGTATTTCCCGTTGTGTACAAGTGTACAAGACACACATACTTAAAAAGGAGAAACACTTGCATAGATTCAGAGAAGAGAAGGGGCATATGCTTTTAGGTCCAAAAGGAGCACTTCCTCTGCTTGAGGAAACTTAATTTAATTAATTCCACCATACAACAATGGCAAGGAAATGCTCTCACTGTGGTGACCATGGCCATAACCAAAGAACATGCAACAGCTCCATAGAAGAAGATGCGGTACGAGGTACAAAATTAGGGAGCTTGAGGCTGTTTGGAGTGCAACTAGACTTGTCACCACATAATTCAACTTTCAAAAGTAGCTATAGCATGAATTGCTTGAGCTCTTCTTCTTTTCTTTCTTCAACACCTGCTTCTGCTTCTCCTTCCTCCTCCTTTTCTTCGGTGCTTGTTTCAATTGATGAGCAGGGTTCAATTGGGTACCTCTCGGATGGTCTAGTCGGTGTCACCCAAGAGAGAAAGAAAGGTTTCATAGTTAATTTCTAATGTTTTTTTAGAAATATCTATAATCATATATTTACTTGTTTATTTCTAATGTTTTTATTTCAGTTAAAGATATCTTAAGATTTCATTGGTTTTCTGACATTCCAGTATATCCCAGCATAATTTTGCTCTCTTCTGTCACAAGTCACAACCTTACATGAATAAATTATTACAGCTAATTAGTGATTTTCCTTTCTGCTAGCTTCATGACAACTTAATTTTTCTTCTATGCCAAGCTTAATTTTGTTTTAACATAGGTGTACCATGGAGTGAAGAAGAGCATAGATTATTCCTCGTAGGATTGGAGAAGTTGGGAAAAGGAGACTGGAGGGGCATCTCTAGAAATTTCGTGACCACACGCACACCTACTCAAGTCGCGAGCCATGCGCAAAAGTTCTTTCTTCGACAAAGTAATTTGAACACTTCAAAGAAACGACGGTTCAGCCTTCTTGACACGGTTAGTATCTACTGATTGGTATCTGGTATTGTCATATAGGACAGAAACCAGAAACCAATACCATACCAGTATTTATAAAATCTGTGAACCAACTATTAATATATATAGTATGGTATATCAAATTGTATGTTCCTTTATAAATTTAAAGTATATTGGTGATACATGAAATGTTTTTAATCAACTAGATATATATACCAATTGCTTGCCATGTTAGTTGTAACAAATGATCATATGTCTTCCTTGCAATTTAGGTCATCAGTTCAGAAGCAGCAGTTATGAATGGAAATTCAAAGTTGAAGGATTTGTACTACTCTTCTCAAATGTCTAATTTAAATCTAGATTTTCAAGTGGCCTCCAAAAAGTTTGGCATAGATCTCAACCATAGCGACATTGATGATTGTTAACATGAGAGTAAAACTAGCTTGTATCTAAGAAGTAATTAATTTTCTAAACGGATATAATTGTAATTCCGAATTCTTGAGATATAATATATCTGAAGTGCCATTGATTTCTTCAGCTATGAGATTGTTTGTTTTTTGGTGTTAATTATTTTCTCTCCTTAATTTCTTTACTAAATGTTAGTACTTAAAATATTATCCAAAAGATAAACTTGACTTAAAAATTATGTTATTTTCAAAACAAGATATTGTGTTTGACATCAAAGGGGTCCCATACTAGCTAGCAGGATTCCTCTTTTGGCTTGGCATATACTGTGATTTTGATTGAACAGTGAAGGTAGGCATAAAGGTAGATGGATGCTTACTATATATAATCATGATCAACTATTAAATGGATAGTTTTACTTTGGTTAGGATCACACTAATCTTTGGATATGTTAGTTTATTAATAAAGAAAAGCCAGTGCTAGCTCTAATAATACAAACACCATGTTATTGTTCCCACATCATCCAATTCCAGTATAGCATAATTAAGTTAGGTACATATCCAAAATCCCACTTTTTAGATATCACTCTTTATTTGGAAGGAAGGTCATGGGTTCAATATTCAATATTTGGGTTGATTTAAGAATTTTGATCTCTATATCATGATAAAGTATATGTTAAAAATTTGAAAAATTGTACTACTCAATGGTTGGTTCTCTTGAATTTCATTCCAATGACTTAATTTGGTTCCACCAAAGCAACAATTCATTGGCATCTATCTCCACACCCTCTAAAAGAAGATATATAAAATTTACCATGACAAGGCACTGTTATTATTTTAATGAAACATCAATAATTGCACCATGGGGCCTGGTTAACTCATGACCTTTTGCTTACAGATTAGTTTTACTGTTAGGTATTTACAGCTTACAGGACGTCAGCTTTTAATGCATTTGGTGAGAAAAACTTCCAAAAAAAGAAAAGAAAAAGAGGACCTTTGCCAGAGAGGTGTTTATCCTGAAAAGGATAAGGTGTCTTTTATATATCCTTCCTTTTCAATTTGTAACCTAATCTTTGGGAAGGCATGAAATTATAATTGGGCCCCTCAAGCTTGCTGAAATTAAGATTCTCTCTGCTTCCCTTACAAGCATTGTCTTCTCTAGACCTACTGGTCTCTTCTCTAATTAGTGTGAAATTCTGAACTGAATACAGTCATAAGAAGCCATATCCGATATTAACTTAATGCAAATGTAATTTAAACAATTTAATACAACAATTTAACAGTACAACAGTATATCCAAGGACCAGTGCTCACTTTTAATTTTTAAAATCATCAGTAAGTGTATTACTATTTTTTAAGATTTAATGAATTTAATACATTAATGCAAAAATAAAGCATGTGGTAGTGGTACTGTGGTTGTACAAGCACTCAACTGGTAAAATACTGATACCAATTAATGCTTGCTCTAGTAAGGGGAGAGCAAATGGGGATTGATTATGTCAAAAATACATCAAATTAAATGGTCATAATTTTATGACAAGTACTAAGTAGCTGAATTGTAATAAATAATAAATAAGGTTGATTTGATCAAAGGGACACGTCAAAATATGAGATCTAAAAAGACTATTTGGCATCATATTTTGGGACCCATTTTAATATTTTCATTTGTCATTTTACCCATTAAGGGATACCGGGACCACCTTTATTAATTTTCCTCTTTTGTCAGCTATCTCAGCTCATGTTTCTTTTGTTCCTTTCAAACAATTTATTATTACTAATACAGAGACAAGAAATCTCAAGTGCTGAAAACTTATCAAGACAGGTGGCATAAGAATAGTGGAACAGTTTGGGAAATTTTGCTTAAATAATATAATAAGAGGAGGGATCCAATTACACCATTTTTTTTATACATCTTGACACTGTTTTTTTTATAGATCAATGGTCTGAAAACAATGATTTTGTAACTATCTTAATAAATAGTAAAAAAATTCAAAAAATGTAAAATTTGATCTCCAAGCAGATTTTAATATATCCATCATGTTGAATGATTTGAATGGACTATTTGGACTTTGAAAATGATAGATATCAAAATGTGTCAAAAAAAATAATGTAATCCGATCCTTCCTCATATAATAAAGCCTTCTTTTGTATGGAACCAAAAAGCCAACTTTCTTTTTTTGCATACATCCACACAATTTTCTTAAATTATAATGCAAACAACTCTTACCTTACCTGATAAAGTAAGTAAACATTTAATTACATTTGTTTATGTAGTATATATTTTTATTTTTTTTAAATAATTGTTTATGTAGAGCATTGAACTGGTAAGTTTGAAATATTGTAATATTAAACAATTTAAGTTCTATTTTGATTTAAAAACCGAGATCTTTTTATTATGTAAGTACTATTAGAATTTATATTATATTATGTTATAATTATTAGTATATAGTTGTGGTTATTGATCTAACTACATAAAACTAGTAATTAGATCTTAATAAAATTGTCGGTATTAAAAGTTAACGGCCAATTTAATCGTTTAACTGTTAAATCGTTAAATGGACATTCTGTTGTTAAATGTCATAAAATATTTTTAAAAACTTGCTTCAAATCTCCATTCTTATATTATGCATGTAAATGTCCTGATCCGCCAACGGCTGTGATTAAAAAATTAATCTTTGGATTGAATATCAGCCATCTAATCAAATTATCTATCTTTTTTTATTAAATGCATTTTTTTTACGTGTAGAAGTCTAAATTTAGTTAGAGATGTACTCGCCACACGTATTGTCACAAGTAATGCCAAGAATTGAGCAAATGAAATTAGCATTAAATTTTTGTTACCATATCTCTCTCCAACTTTGATTGGAGCATAAAAACATTAATTTCTCAGATAGCATATCCCATTTCTGAATTGCCTACCTCTTATTCATTTTTGGAAGAGAACAAAAAAGACATATTATTGATTTATTCTCTAGGAGCTTTCCACATTTAATTTAATTTAATTATAATGCAAAAATTGTGTATGCACTTACATGCAAAAAATGTTGTTGTATTAAAAGTTTAAAATAATTTTTGTTGTTGTTTCTTTTATTATTATTTATTATTTGCCTCTCTGTTCAATTTTAATTTTAAATCTTATAATATGTCTCGTTGCAACGCACGGGTACAATACTAGTACACCAAGCTATATATGTTGTTAACATGCATCTTAGAGATTAAGCAATACTTAATAAGTTCATATTGCATCCTGAAAATAGAAACCCAGAAAAGATTTAAATCTAGACAGGGAAAGCGCAAATTAAGACACTTTTTAGGGATAGTGACATGCCAACAATACATACCTGTCTCCTCTCCTCCCATGACCAGTTGCTTTCTTAGTTAGGTCTCTCGTCTCTGTATATATATAACCCCTAAATTTTAGAATAGTTTTGTCTATTCTGGTTTTCAAAATCTCTATCAACAATATTTTCCAAGCTTTAAAACTTCAACAACTTTATTGCTTTGAAAATAATCATAAGGTTGGGGGAGAGCAATCAATTGCACACATGGCATTAAACACAAAGGGTTCAGAATAAAATATAACATGCATGTGCCTCAAATCACATTAAGACATCTGTTAACAGGCTAAAGTTTGATTGCCAATGAGTTATCCCAGAATTTTTTTTATAAACCATAATTAAAAAAATATTTTTACGAAACCAACATAATTACTTTTTTTTTTTTTACAAAAACTATAAGAACCGAAATGGCATTTCGGTCCGAAATTTTTTTTTATTCCAGACCGAAATGACATTTCGGTCCGGTTTCCTTTTTGAATTTTCTGCGGCGGCTTATATGAAAATTTGTGAAAAAGTACCACAGAAAATCCAAAAATGGAACCGGACCGAAATGCCATTTCGGTCCCAAAAAAAAAAAAATTTCCGGGACAGAAATGGCATTTCGGTTCTTATGGTTTTTGTAAAAAAAAAAATAATCATGTTGGTTACCTAAAAATCAATTTTTTAATTACGGTTTATAAAAAAAATTCGTTATCCCATTTACGTGGAGCTCCTCGTGTTTTGCATAATTGCATTTGTACCTTTTTTTCATTTTATATATTAATTTGCAAGATATTAGTCATAGTCATAGATAAATCTCCCCAGTTCTAATCACTGTAACTTGTACTGAGCCAATCATGCAACACAAATGATTATTTGATGGACAGTTATCTTCCCACTGTACCAGTACCAGTACCAGTACAATTTTCATGTAGAAGAAAAGGTTGGGATTCAGTAGCTCAGTGAAACTGTAAACCCGAAATTACCCCAGATTCGTCTTATCTCTATATTTACGAAAATTGGAGTATCCAAGTATAAGTAAACTGTAAATTTCAGATTGATTGGTTTAGATGGAGTGTAATTTTAGAAGAGGACCCAAGTATAACTGTATAAGTAAACTGGTTATATTAGTGTACATTTCGGGCCTGTTCGGCTGCACAGTGGGAACGGGAACGGGAATAGGAAATTTTTGAACTGGATTTTACTGTTCATGTGGGAAAAAAAAAATTCAGTCTGAGTGAATTTTTTTTTTCCCATGTGAACAGTAATTTCCTATTTACTGCCGAACAGGGCCTTCAGATTGAATGTATAATTCGTCTTATCTCTATATCAACTGTAAATTTTAATATTTTATCTCATCCTCTGCATTTAGTTAAAAAAAAAAAATCTGTTTAATAGGTAGAAGGTAATACATGAAGAACATCCTCTGCATCTAATCAAAAAGTTTTTTTCAAAATTAAAAAAGTTTTTTTCAAAATTAAAAAAGTTCTTTTTAATTAATAGGAAAAATAGTCTACCAGCAAATATATTAAAAATTATAAAGAGCTCAGAGCACAGATCAGAAATATATGAGAAGAGCAAACAGGTTTGCTGGCATAGCAACGAACCTGATCCTAAACCAAAGAGAAAGTAAATAAAAACTTTCAGCACAAATAAAGCCAACACTCAGCCACTCAATTTATAACTCTTGACACAACAAATAGGTCGCTAAATATCATACATATAAAGTTTTAGGAAACTAATAAAAAAATAACAAGGGAGATACAGAACATAAACATAACATCAATTAGCATGCTTAATATTAATCATTGTAAATTATAAGGATTTATTCGAACAAATAGTTGTAACATTGCACAATCAATGCACCAGGAGGCTCTACTTGTAATAAAACATGAATTGGGTTGTTAAAACATAAATGCCTGTTTGACAGAGAATCTTACTGGTACTTGCTGGGTAGCCCTGAAAAGAAGCATAGCCCTGCTACATGCTACCAGATAACCTTTGTAACAAAATGAACTCGTGTACACTAATTAAAGAGGTATCAGTATCACTCACCTTTAGACAATTCTATACATTAGAAAGGAGAAAAGCAAAGCCGTTTTTATTATTTACATGAGTTCACGACAATATGTTTCTATACAAGGTATCCTAGACTTTAATTATACCAATGCAAAAGCCTTCTGACATTGTCTTTTATATCATCCCTTCTTAGCTTAGCGATGGCACGTTTCTCTAATTTTCTTATCCACTCTTTTGACAAATTAAAATGCTGGCCAACTTCCTCCAGTGATCTACATGTTCCATCACTAAGGCCATATCTTTGTGCTATTATTTGTTTTTCTCTTGGATTTAACTCCTCCAAGATAAATAGAAGCTCCTCATTCAATATTTTTCTATTTATGGAACTACGCCCTTCTAGAGATTTATCAGGAATTATATCCTGCAATTATGAGAAAAATGGTTCAGAAAAAGTTGAAATTAGAGTTCTAGTCCAATATCAAATTAGGCGCATCATAAAAGAAGAACCCGGAAAACTTAGTAGAGCGAAAGCTATTTGTTGTAATCCTCAGAATTTCATAAACAATACCATGTAAGTTTCTATCAGATTAGTGAGCATGGTCTTTCTGGGTCAAACCAGGTGGCACCAGACTTGGGAACGTAAAATTATTTTGGCTTATGGTATTTTGTGGACGCTTAACTCATAAAAAAGTTGGATTTTGTAATCTAATTTGTTTTACTTTTTTTAATACACACTTTTGCTTCACGCCATATTCTTTTTCCAACAAATAGAAAGACCATGCAAATTTCATGATGTAACATGCATGGATGGTTAAATTGTCATCTGAAAATTAATAAAGAAAAGGGTGGTACCTTAAATGAAATGCTCGAACCATGTTTAAAAGGTTTCTCCAAAGACCTAATAGACCGAGAACACCTCCTAGCTAATCTAACTTTGGCCAAAGTAAAACCGGTAAATTTAGCTGTCTCTTCATCACTTGGATACCTCCCTAAATTGAAATATAGTTCCCTCTGCATCTTTTCTATCTTTTGAACCATACACTCTGCCCTTACCTTGAAAAGGATAAAGCTGGAATTAAAAATGATTTGCTTGTATATCTTACAATTACATCACATGGAAAACGTTTCACTCTTTGAGTAAGTCTTATTTTTATTTTTATTTCCAAAATTTCAGCAAAATTCAAGTCAAGCAAGAACAGATGGTGGTTCACGTCTGCATGGACAGGTTATGGAATGATGTGATACAATGTCAAATACAGTAGAGAAATCAAATTTGTTGGCTTAACCTTGCAATTTATTTTGTTTGGGTGTTACTTCATAGAACCCTGAAAAAGTCAATTTATTTTTCCAGACAGTGCTAAATATAGGCTAGCAGTGACAAAAAAAGAACGACTTTGATTTTTCAGCCGGTTGTATCACAAAAAATTAAACACTCATAATAGGTACTTACTGACAATCTGAATATTCTAGAATTCTGAGCTATAAATTCAAAAATAGCCTTTCTGATCCAATGTCGAATATAAGTTGAGAATCTGTATCCCTTGTTGCTGTCAAATTTCTCAGCACCTTTCAACACACCCAGATTCCCAGCCTACAATGAAGAAGAAAAGATGAAGCAGTCTTCAATAATCTCTTTCAAAACTATTTTCATCATTTTGACATAATTATGTTACAACTGTATCGTAACTTATAAGTGGGTGAAGAAATTATGTTAGAGAGTAAAAGGCTGCAATAGTTTTTTCTGTTTGTTTTTTGTACTAACCATTGGTCTAACAGAGAACGTTTGATAAACAACAAAAATTTTAAATAATTTTCCAATAGAATAAAGATAACCTGTACTAAATCGTCAGGGCCAATTCCCAATCCTCGATATTTCTTGACAAGGAATATCACCAGTGGTTGTGTACACTGTACAAGCTGATCTCTACAATATTGACCATGTATCAGTAGTCGACTCAGGGTTCCTGTATCAGTTTTAGCCGCCTTTGCCCAGTCAGCATAGCTAACAGGTTGACCTGTCTCCTTTTCTATCACCTCACGAATCCTTTCAAGTTCAGAAGCTACCTAGAAAAGTAAACTCTCTTTTGTTAACCCAAACAAATTGCAACATGTACTGATTACCAAGGTCGGTCCAATTTGGGAGAGTACTATTGAGTTCATGACAATCAGTTCAGTAGTGGTATGTATAAGCTGGTATATACCACTACTGACAGTATGATAACTCTTGTTTTCAGCAGTATAAAAAAATGGCAGATTAACCTATTACCTTAACGCCCTCTGAAAATTCACATTCTTCTTTTGCAGTACAGTGATTTCTACTTCTCCACCCAAACAAGAGAATCCGCTGACGGTACTTTTGCAATTTTTTAAAATTTGTATGTGGTGTGGAAGCAAATGGCTCAGTCTCAGTCACTCTCTTACGTGATGCTTTAATTCTCTTTAATTTTCTCTCTTGACTCTTTCCGCTCCTAACAATGATTACTTTGTCCTTTGGTTTCTCCACTGGTACCTCTAATTGTAGGAAATCAGGTTTTAGAGGTGTTGATGCAAGACTTTGAGAGAGACAGTCATGATATAATTTCAGGGGTCCTAGCTGCTTTATCTGTAGTATAATATCTCTCTCCAAGAGTTCCAATTCTTTACTGGCCAAATTTCCATCTATTTCATTGAGGTTTTCCATCAATACGCCTAATTGAATTGAACGAGAGGTGTTTTCCTCATGTAGAGAGTTACTGTAAAAGTTTGCCTGAAATCAGAGCAATTTGTTTCTCAGGTTTTTTTGGGTACAGTTAAAATAAGAAGGAAATAAAATTCATGAATTACCTTTGATTTTATAGCATCAGTAGATGAACAAGCAGACTCTTTTACACTGCCAAGATGAAGTTTCTTGGATTCCTCTGGCAACAGTAAGGCCGTGGTTCTTGACTTGGCATTTCCATCTAAGAAGCATTTCATCAAACGTGTTATGTGCATGTACTTACCCTTACCAAAGAAAAGGAGATAAGAAAATTAGAATCAAGGACCACTTAACTTACAGAGAGAAATAGTGGAAAAGAGGTGGTCGTGTGGCTTGGGTAACTGACTGGTGGGTCCATGAGAGGCGCACGCACAGCACTTTGGTACTATAGCCATGAATTACGAAGCTATCTCTACCCTTTTGCAGCTTCGCTTTGTGACCGCGCACGCGCAGGAAGATATTTTAGGAGTCCTTTCATTCACGCATGAAAATTTGAACTTCACATGATATATGACATGAGATGAGATACAGGAATTTAAATTAGTCGCTCTTAAATATCTTTTCATATTGAATGTTCAATTTTAATAGTTTCTTTAATAAAATCAATAAGTTGCCGTGGTGTAGTGGTTATCACGTCAGTCTTACACACTGAAGGTCCCCAGTTCGATCCTGGGCGGCAGCAATTTCTTTTTTTAAATTGTTTTTACAACTTATACATCTTCTCTAGATCCGGCTTTAGGGTTAAATTGTTTTTTAAAATTTGTCTTATTAAGATCCGGGCTAAATGGGCTATATAAGGTTTGGATAACCTGTCTTAACGGGCTATAAGGTTTTCGTGGTTACAAACTGGGCTAGAATTTTATGAAAATAAAAATTTAGAAGTGGGAGAAATTAGTACTAGAGTTTAGCTGGTTGGATCCACATGTTTATCTTCATGAGTTCAGATCCCTCTAGAGTAACGAATTAGTGGATCCGGATCGTTTTTTTAACAGACACAAATTTTAGAGGGGAACCGACCCTATATCTTTAATAGCATTGGACTGAGTTAGGTTTGACTGAGAGTAAATATAGACCGCAAAGTTGTGGATCACACTTTACAATATCTGAGAGGATACTTGTTGTAGAGTAACTCCAGTTTTTATTTTGGATCCGGACAAGTTGAGTATTCGGATCAATTCGACTCAAATTTGAATTTGCGGGATTTCTTTAAAATTTGTATAGATTTTGATCGGACGGTCCAGATTCAAACTCAAAGTTTAAGTTGTTTTAGAGTACATATATCTTCATCGCATATCAGAGGTTTAAATAGTGTTTATCGCGTTATAGCGGAACGGCTAAAAAACGGCTATATTCATATTGCGCAATATTGCGTGCTATTTAAAAACCTGTCGCATACACATCTTGTGTGTTATTTAGAACCATTTATGGTCCGAAAACGCTATAGTGTCATTATTGCGTGCTATTTAGTTTTCTTTTAATTTATTTTTGCAATAGTGGGAAGTTTTGCTTTGAAAAATTAAACTAAGCCTTGTGCTTTGTCAGTGTCAAGTCAATTTATTCATTTATCAACATTTGGTGTTTTTTAAGAGATAAAGATGTTGTTAATCCTCTTAACTTTATACATCTCTAAAAAATCTAAAAAATCTTCTTACGGAATTGCAAATTTGTAACCTCTTACACGAAAACCATTATTTTAATTACCCGATTAAACATTTAGTGTTATTTAAGATTCCTTTTGAAATGTCCTACATAGCAAAATGTCACTCTCCTTTTTTTTTTCAGCAACACATTTACACCATTTATTATTTGCTGATTTAAAACCTTTTATTACCACTCAGACTCAGTACTTGATTACATAAAAACTTTTGGGCCTATGTTTTCCAACGAAAGCCCAACTAATCTATAAGGGCGCTAAAGCCCAACTAAAAATATTATTCATGATAACATGTTATCATGTTTGAGAATCAATCATGAGTGAGGCTACGGTACTATGCATAGCACGGATTGGTCCGTGCTACGGCTTAATATTTGAGTTTTCAAAATTCTAACGGTTCATCCGAACCGTTCAACATGATTATAAAATGAATATGTACTTGCAAACCAAATTTTTCATTTTTTCGAATTTTTTTACTATTTTTTAGATAGGTAGAAAATCACTGTTTTTGGATGGTCCACAATTTTCAGATCAAGTGATTTTCTACCTATCTAAACAAATAGTAAAAGAAGTTCGAAAAAATGTAAAATTTGGTTTGCAAGTACATATTCATTTTATAATCATGTTGAACGGTTCGGATCGATCGTTAGGATTTTGAAAACTCAAATATTGAGCTGTAGCACGGACCAATCCGTGCTATGCATAGTACCGTAGCCTCACTCATCAATTATATAAAAATTTTGTATGGAGAATGGATATCAATTTTACCGTACTATGACATATTACTCTAAACTGTATAAAAAATCATACATAATTTTTTTTTTTTTAAATGCTCCTTTTCAATCAGCCTTTGCGTTCAGCATTCCATTATTTGATTCAGTATATATTATTATAGTGTTTGATTTAGTATATATTGCAACGACTATCATAATTCAAAAAAAGAAATCACAGCTTTTATTTATATAAAGAAAATTATTTTCAAAATAAGTTATTCCCGTCAAACGGGATTCCATTTAATAAATTATTTTCAAAATAAGTTATAAAGAAAACAGGATTCCATTTAATAAATTAAATTAGATTTTTTTTTCCCTGAGCGTTGCTTGTTAGCGAGAAAAAAAAATGGAAATGAAAACCAATAACATTTAACATCTTATGTGAACTTATTAACCTCAATAATTTGTCTACATCGAGATATTAATACAATACAAATAAATTTATGCACATATAAAAAATATAATTAGAAACTATTTAATATATTTCGCTATTTTTCTAATCATAATGAGGTATAAATTGATTAGAAACATGAACAGATGTATAAAAACTCAATGTAAATGCATTTGACTTGATTTTTTTCGGTATATGCTTGATTTAGTATAGATAAATTTATGCACACATAAAAGACATAATTTTTTTTTTCAAAGTAGTGAATTCAAAATTCACCGATTTCATTAGAAATCAAGAGGGCTAAATTTAAGTACCTAAAGCAGGTACCTAAAACTCAACCATAATGTCAATTACAAACATATACCACCAAAATATCAACAAATACACCTAAACAGCTTAACCCAACAATAAAAGAAACCTGCAACAACAAAATAGAACTGTTTTAAACAAAAAAACCTGCACAAAACAAACAAAAGCCCAATTTTTTTAAATATACCATTTTCTAAAAAAAAAAAAAAAAAAAACACCACAAAATTTAAGACTTTCTAATTCTACCGAGGCCGCAGAACACCCGTGCCGCCATGCGGCCCCATTTAATGGGGTCCACACTATGCCGATGCGGCCCTAGCTAAGGGGCCGAACAATGCCCCTGCGACCCCAGGGTCCGCACTATGCCAAGCGGCCCCCCTTTTTTTAATTTGAAATTTGTGTTTTGTGTTTTGGTTTTTGTTTTTAAAATTGTTTTATTTGTTTAGGTTTTAGTTTTTAAAATTGTTTTATTTGTTTTGGATTTTGTTTTAAATGTTGTTTATTGGTAAAATATGTTTCACTTGTAGGATCAAATATTTTGAAAATGTCGTTCGTTTGAAATATTGTTTGTGTATGAAGAGATAATGATATAATAAACAAACTAAATAAATAACAAAAAAACAAATAAAATAAATAACAAAGCAACAAAATAAATAAGTGACAGATAAATCCCAGTATCTGACAAAACATCTAACAAAGTACAAATCAAAGCCTACGGGTCACGACTAAATACCGTCCTTGCCTTTTTATAAATATGACTAATTTAGAACTTACCCCAGTGGCAGCCTCTAGAATCTGGTGCTCCGCGTTCAGGTTGTTGGGATTTCACGTGTATGCCTATATGGTGAGAATTTAAAATTTTTCTATCATCACTTGGCTCAATACACAAAAAATCTTATTTATACGACAAAAGCAAACAAGATTTTCTTCATTAAACTAATGTGTACTAAAATAAATTAATCTCATCTAATTTATTGCTAAAGAGGATGTATACCTTTACCTAAAGAGATTGTCATCTTGATGGAGAGAAGCCGATTTCCCTTCTAGTTCTCGTATTCTTCTCGGAAGCGTCTCTTGGTTCACCTTGAACCTAAACAACGAACTACCACACCTCTTAGATAGATGGATGTGAAGTTCAAGGCTTAGATCCAACCACCTCTTGATCTTCAAATCAATAAACAATTTAGTTTCTTGGTGGCTAAACCTAATCAAGAAGAGATGAAAGAAGATTTCGACCTAGGGTTCAAGAACCACCTTGATTTCGGCCTAGATCTAAAATTGGCTGCTGCTGTCCAAATTTCGGCCAAGGAAGGAGGCAGACAAATTGAATTAATTTTCCTTAATTACACCCCTTTAAATAGGTAAGGGGTTAGGGCTACTATTTGTGTAAAGTTTAAACTATTTACACAAATGCCACTAGCCTTATTTAGCCATTTTATTATCTTTAATATCATTTTGTGATTGGTTTAATAAATTAATTTATGAATAAATAATATTAATAATATTATTCTATTATGCAATATTCTTATTATTCTTATATGCAATATTCTTATTATTCTTATAATGCATTTAAACATTATACCAAATAATATTTACATAACTTCACAAATTTATTTATGGTGTAAGCATGTCATATTATGACATTTTATTTTATCATTTCATTTCATGTATTTTATCTTATACATCATTATGAAATATAAAATGCTTGTTGTTTCTCTTCAGTTGGTGTGACCGTATAAATGATCTATGTCATCTTGGCAATAATATAAAACTTTATATTATTGAATATAAGAGATTCTATCATTACATTATAGTATCCAAACGACATAATAATTATTTATAACTCAATCCACTAATTTCATGTTTATCCTTGTCACATGATATTATGAATAATATGCAAAATAGGATCGTGTCATTCTTGCATTATATTCTTTTTCTTGATTTCTCAAGTGAATTATAATTATAACTACATCAGTTATATTGTATGCGATATAATTCCACTTTACCAAGGGGTCCAGTAATATCATAACTCATTTAGGGACAATGATAATATTAACATATAGATTTTTCCTGCATAAGTTGTACACAACGAACTACTATTTTATTCCTATCAGAAGATAATATTTAAATAGCAATCACATTATATACTTCTCATATGAAAAACCTACACATCTTATATCTTAGATTCTAAAGACACAATGAAAATATTAATGACACAAAACACAATTTTTATAATGTTCCATTCATTTAGGTCATGTTCAATATATAAAATACGCATTTTTATATATTCACGTTATTAAATAATAATCTTTTATCAACATTTATAGAACTTCAATGTACTTTAATCGACATGACAATCTTTCTCGGTAATTAATGTTCCTCCTTAATTACCATGATTGTGAACATATTTAGTGATTAAATGTTTATCATCTTAGGAGTTCTATGGTTCAAGACCAAAAGCATAAATTATGACCAATTATCATCGGTATGTCTAGAAATGACCTTCCCTGTAAACATAAATGTTAGATAAACATATACTTGGATTAAATATAAATTAATAATAAAAGTATAAATTAGTAACAAAAAATATTTTACTGGTAACAAGTAAGCCCCGCAGACAGCTGACATTTGTCAATGTCACTGTGCACTCCCCAACCGAAAGATGAAAAGTATTCGTCTCGGGCCTCCACCTCTCAACGAGAGCAGTGATCAACTCTTTATCAATATGACAATGAGTCACATTATTTATCATGTACAAGCCTAAATTCACCAAACCTTGTTTCATCCGAGATTGGTAATGAACGCCCATTTGGCGAGGACCAAGACGCAGTGCATAATCAGGCTGGAACGATAATTGCCATGAAAAAAAAATTAACCACAAAATTTAATTCTATCTTACAAGTTTATCAGTAAATTTAAATCCAAACTGAGATTAAACAAATACTTGCATATTCGCCAAGTATAATTTGTGTTGTTCTTGAGGCAATTGCAGTAAGAGCTGTAAGGGTTGTTCATCATCCATTTTGCACTACAATATAAATAAAATTACAATGTAAAAAAACTACATACAAAAAAAATATTAACATGCAAACCCAATTAAATATTGACATGCAAAAAGCAAAATTACTCTACACTTAATTATTTATACTTCAACCAGCCCCTGATTAGTAAATCGGTACAGTGGCGTTAGCAGCTGGTAAGATATATAGTTGGGTACCAGTGTACCAGTATCCATTCCCAGTTTATATATTTTACTTTTTTTTTTTTGGAGATGTCAGGAAGGAAGAACTGGGATGTAATTCGAACTTAATTTCTATTTAAAGTTTTTTTGGCAGTTACTGCCATAATTAAAAAAATTTTTTTATAATTAGTTAATTGTACTACATGCAAATGCTAATTTACTCTACATACAAAATAAAATAATTCTACAATTAGTTAAATTGCACTAAAAAAACCTAAATTACACTAAAAAAAACTAAATTATTCTACAATTATTAAAATAAATTTAACTTGCTAAATTACTCTACATGCAAACTAAACCATTCTATTACACTACAAAAATCCTAAATTACACTAAAAAAAACTAAATTATTCTACAATTTATTTATACAACATGCAAAAAGCTAAATTGCTCTACATGCAAACTAAGCCATTTTACAATTACTAAAATTACACTAAAAAAATAAATTATTTTACAATTTATTTATACTACGTGCAAAAAGCTAAATTACTCTACATGCAAACTAAGCCATTCTATAATTACTAAAATTACACTAAAAAAACTAAATTATTCTACAATTTATTTATGCTACATGCAAAAAGCTAAATTACTCTACATGCAAACTAAATAATTCTACAATTACTAAAATTACACTACAAAAAGTCATTTTGCACTACAAAAACTAAATTACTCTACAATTACTTATTTATACTACAAAAAAATTATATAATTCAGATTGTTTATCAAAAAAAAAAATTTAACCACATACCTAACAAAAATTGTAGATCTGAAGTTTTTCTTGTTCTCCTCCAAAAAATACACAAATATATGTGATTAGAATAAAAATAATTGAATTTTGAGAGTTGAAAAAAAAAAGAGTTGGTTCGGGTGGAAAGAAAAGAGGAGCAATAAAGGAGAAAGGAGAAAGAAGAGAAGAGAGAAGAGAGAAGAGGTTGTCTTGGGTAAAAAGCAAGTTTAGTGGGACTGAAATAACATTTCAATCCGGAGAGATTTTTAGATTTTCTGTGGCCGCTAGGCTGAAAACCTGTGAAACCACCACGTTCCAAATTGTCATTTCAGTCCGAAAAAAAAAGTTTGGACTGAAATGACATTTCGGTTCTTATGGCTTTTGTAAAAAAAAAACTAATCAAGAAAGGGGAGGTAGCACAGTTGGGAGAAAAGTTCTAGAATTGTTGGTTACCCAAAGGTCGAGAGTTCGATTCCCCCTCACGATTTCGCAGCTTTTGCGAAAATTAAAAAAAAAAAACTAATCATGTTGGTTTCAATTTTTTTTTTAATTATGGTTTATAAAAAAAATTTCTTTGCGGAAGCCTTTTCATATTTATTCTACAGTCTACTCGTCTGTGGAATCTTCTGATTCGCTCTTGACAAAAATATCTAATCTAAAAAAGCAAAGAAAATATGTGGAGCTTTTATTTTGATGTTTGATCTATGAAGACAGTTTACCACAAACTTTGGCGCAGTAAATGACTTATGAAGAAAGACAAAAATTTTGAATTTAAATCAAGAACGTCCAATTTTTTTTAAACAAATAATAAAGAGACTCCATACATTTTATCTAGGATCGAATTAATTCGAATTTTGATGAACAGTTTGAATATAAATTCTAATATTACTAAAATGTTGACTGGTCTATTTATTATCATAATAACTTGACACATAAATAAAGATTTTTTTTATAAACCATAATTAAAATTTTGTTTTTTACGAAATCAACATGATTACTTTTTTTATAAAAATCATAAGAATCGAAATGTCATTTCGGTCCGAAATTTTTTTTTATTCCGGACCGAAATGGTATTTCGGTTCAGTCCCTTTTTGAATTTTCTGTGGTACTGGTTTCACAAGTTTTCATATGAGCCGCCGCAGAAAATTAAAAAAAAAGATCCGACCGAAATGATATTTCGGTTCTTATGGTTTTTGTAAAAAAATAAAAATAATCATGTTGGTTTTGTAAAAATATTTTTTTTATTATGGTTTATAAAAAAAATTCCATAAATAAAACAATTAATGTCTTCTCATTTTATACAACCTCAGTATAAAATCTCTGGCTTCATCGCCAAGTTCCCCACGTCCGAGGCCTTATCCAATTATCCTCGGAATTAATTGTTTACTCCAGGTTCACGGTATCCACAATTTCCATTCATATACTGACAAACTTCCTATTCAATAGAGGCCCATAAACCACGTCTACACACAGTAATCACGCAGTTTCACTGGCATTGGGGGACCCACTACAAACAGCAAACTTGGCGTTTGCTTTCTAAAGCAGCTCCACGTGGCCGACTAATAATTGGTTACCGTTTATTCTCCACGTCTGTCGAACCTTCCAAATTCCAATTCATTTCCAATTCATTAACTATAATAAAATTTGCTACAATTACCTGAGCTTATCCGGTATAAATTATATATAATTAGTTTTTAAATATGTAACACAATTGACTACATATAGCAAGACTCACCAAACCAAAATAAGTAAAACAAATGAATAAATACCAAGCGGCGTCGGTTCGCTTCCAGCTTTCTTTCTCCAATTCAACTTAATTGCAAGACGGCGCTGAATGCATGTCTCCGGTGTATTGCTCCACTTATATTTAAAGAATTTCAAGAATCTTTTCCCTCTCAAATCAAACCCTAGTTAACCCCCCATTCCGCCATCGATCGCCATGTCCGATCTCAGTACTCCCAATCGCCTCTACCAAGCGACACCATATGCATGTCCGATGGCGATGCCTCTGTACGATTGCAACTCGGAGTATTCAGTGCAGCGGATACCCTGCACCGAATTTCAGAATTCTGTGGCTATGATGCACTATTATGCTGGGTTGATGAGGAGTTTCGAGCCGAAGCCCCTGAAGGAGGTCAATTCCTGTACCGGTACGGCTGGCGGGCACTCACGTGACTATTTCATGATGTATCAGTTCAAGGTACAGCGGTGTACCACCAGTCGGGGCCATCATGACTGGACCGGCTGTGACTATTTGCACCCGGGCGAGAAGGCAAGGCGGCGAGATCCACGGATATACTCGTACACTGGCAAACCGTGCGCGGATTTTAGAAAACGGGGTCAATGTGAGAACGGCGACAGGTGTCAGTTTGCGCATGGCGTTTTCGAGACGTGGCTCCATCCTGACAAGTACAAGACACAGATGTGCCGGGATCAGGGGAATTGTCAAAGGAAGGTTTGTTTTTTTGCACACTCGGAAATGGAATTGAGAGATGGCGATGGTGTAAAGGAGGAGAAGAGCGATGCCATATCGCCTAAGTCGGTTTTAAGCATGAATCAGTCGCTGCCTCAGTTTCAAACCGATAATAATTATACAAAAGCTTTTGAGAGGTGGAGGGAGAGTAAAGAAATTGGTGTTCAAAATATTGCAAATGGTGCCTTAGGTCAAGATTCAAATTGCAATATCAATAATTTAAATGAAACATTTGAGGAGCTAAATGTGGATTGGGTTGACGAGCTTTTGAATTGAATTATATTGTTGCTGTGATTCTTGAAGAGAATATTTAGGTTTAATGTTAGACATTGTGGTGCAATGTACAGGAACAGGAGTAATCATTACTGTGGTACCATTGTAGGTTGCATAGAACCTTCTTATTTTTTGGTTCATGTAAATTATCTAAATAAATTTCATCAACAGATTTGATTAGTACCTTAATTTAGTTATCTTGAAGGTTTGTGTTTTATCCTTGAACAATGTATCATTTTGTGAAATCTATTATTCATTTGAACTCTTTATTTTCACAATGTTTTGTTCCATTATCTCTCAGAACTAGTACAAAGCAATAGTACCATCCTGTTCTTGTTTGTATTTTATTTTTAGTGTGAAGAAAGGTTTTCAAGTTTCGACAAACAAACCATTTTTAGTACTATATATATAGGCCTTGTAAATTATTTGTTTGCTCCTAATTAAATATGCTAAACTGTTGCTCAAATAAGAGATCAACTTGTTTCAAGATTTAATTTACATTTATAAATGATAGAATTAAAATCATTTGCGCCCATATTAATCGGATTTTCTTTATTTGGTTTGTTTATTATCGAAGTGTAGGAGAGTTTTTCCAAAAAAAAAGAAGAAAAGGATAATAGTTGTTTTCTTATTTAAATATGTACCAAATGGGGAGAAAAATGTTATTAGTGCAAGTGCAAGGTTATTTAGGGCTTGATTACAGCAACCTACGTCACACGTGGCAGGTCTTTCCCAGATTAAGACGCAAAGGATAAAGCTCTTGTCTACTTTTCCTTAATTCCTTCCCCTTCTTTTCTATTCCATGCTAGTTGCTAGTCTCTAGTTACTAAATTCATATTATTGAAAAAACTGTCACAATTGTTTTGCTATCTTAAATGTTTTATAATACTAGTGCATTTTTTTGTTTTTGTTTTTTTGGGGTCAATGGACAACTCGGGCAGATCTTTAATCGAGAAAACATATAAGAAAGCAGCTTCTTGAAAAACAGTGGGTAATTTTGACGAAAGATTAATTCTACGTACATGGTGACATATCAAAAGAGAAAAGAAAAAAAGAAAAGGACGTGCATGCAAATGCAAATTGCAACTGAATACCTACAGAAATTAAAAGTGATAATGATATCTCGTCTCCAGCAGAGCGACCATGGTTTTTGGGACAACTCTGTGTGTACGAAAGAGACCCCGCTCCTAGATCCTAGCAAGGATTGGATGCCTTTCAGCCTACTTTACATATGATATG
Organism: Carex kokanica; assembly: GCA_025461125.1. Taxonomy (NCBI): domain Eukaryota; kingdom Viridiplantae; phylum Streptophyta; class Magnoliopsida; order Poales; family Cyperaceae; genus Carex; species Carex kokanica. The sequence continues at coordinate 631,098 of JAJGRX010000866.1, read as the reverse complement.
GAATAAAAGGTACCATTTGATTCCGCCACTCTACCTGCTTCAAGACAAAGACAAACCCACAGAAATGATGATTAAAACAGCGTTCAGGTACCTACGAATTTTGGTCTAGTGCTACTATAACGGAAGCAACGTGAACCATCCAATCTTAATCGAATGGTGCATCCCTATCCCCTACTGATTAATAACAAAAAAGAACATAACAAACTACACTCAATTACAATATTTCAGACGGAGCCAATCTTAAATGTATAGTCAACACACACAAGTTCAAGGGGGGTTGTACAGAGAAAAAAAAGAAATCAAGATATTAATACACAAGAAAGGCGTATCAAGCTTCAACACTCATCAAACTATCATATAACATAAAATCAAGTAATCCAAGGCACTAAGTGGTGGCATCATTTTTTCAATACACTGCAAAACAAAATCAGGAAATAATATCAAAACAAGCAAAATTTTCACCATAGCACAATGAAATATGTAATTGCATTTGAGTATTTGACAGAAAAAAGTAAAAAAAAAAATATTACTTGTAGAGGTAAGCAGCAATGCCCAGAATGACACATAACAAGATGATATCAATACAAAAATTACGACTTGATCTCAGCTGCACAAGATTAAGAAAAATCAGAGAATAAACGAAACCAAGCAAGACTGTATAATTTAATTGTCAAACTTAAACCATGTGAAAATTACTAAGGTTACCGAATTAACAGTCTCCTTCAGTCTGACATTTGTATTTTTCAAGTCAGAGGTTGCTTTGTCCACCTACAACAATGAACAAAATGTAAATAAATTATGAATAAACCATGTCGCAATATATCAGGTTGCTCCCAAGATAAGTAATGCCGGGGCAGGAAAAGTATACCTTAGTGTCAATCTCATCCATCAGGGGGACTTGTCTATCCAGTTCCTGGTTATTACACAATTTGCGTCAGTGTTAAACTTCTAACAAATGATGATTAAAATAAAATATAGCAATATTGAGTTTACCTCATTCATATCAGAAGCCATATTTTTTAGAGTATCAAGGCCTTCAGAAATAACGTCTAGTCCTTGGTCCTGGAAAAAACAGAAAGATATCGATATTTTAAGGAGCCAATATATACGGATGCTAAAGTCATTTAGAATACATAGCGGTACTTACATTACAAAATGGTACAAACTGGGAAATTGATATCTCTATGGTACTGGGATTGTTCGAGTGTTCTCGAGTATAAAAGGGTATTGAGCCTAGCTGGTATGATATTGGCATTTTAATAATATAATGCTCAGGGTCCTACTCAACCTATCTTGAAATTAAATGTTCGGGTCAATGTTTTCCTCTGACGTACCAGTCCTCTCGACAACACAGCTGGTACGATACCACAGGCCAGAAAAGGAAACACTTGCCTGTTTCATCTTGCGCATCTCATACTCTTGCCGGAATTGATTTGACTCGTCAGTTTGCTGAAAGTAGTCACTCTCGAAATTCCCATCTATACACAATTGGTAGTATACAAAAAATGTTCACTTTCATGCTGAAAAACTTAAAAAGTGAATGCTCCTTAAATCATAAATTCTAGCTGACCGCAAACACTGTCAGAGATTATTTAATGTAATAATGCTATAATGAACACCCAACAATAGTAGCAACATTTAAATTACATTTATCAGACACGGGAACCTGGTTTTGGTGGCAGGGGAATCAGAGGCTTCTGGAATATTACTGTTGCTAATTACCGAGTATACATGACTCACTGTAAATGAGTGAGAACATTAATTTTGTACTGTAAAACAAATATTTTACTTTTAAAACAGCTCAAACATAATGCTCCTAAGAAGCAAGATGATATTCACATCTATATTGAATATGGGGAAATTACAATAAACTGTATGCACAAATAAATAGCTCATTATGAAGCTTAACATATTTTTTTTTTGATAAGAAAGATGAAGGTCTAGCCTACCAACTTCCATTTTAATGTCCATAAAGGTCTAGCTTACCAACTTTTGGGTTTCGAACCCACGACCTCCCACGCGTGTTCCCTTTTGCCACTAGACCAAAGGCTGGTTCTTATGAATCTTAACATATTGTTCGGACATGTTTACGAGCATACCTGAGTTTCATATACCTATTATCCTACCTGTCTCATTTTGACAATAAAAATTGACAAATGAAGAAGAAAAAGAAACAACAAAGATAGTTCAAAGAGTCTACATGAAAAGTGTACGAACCTGAGTCAAACTTAACCTCATTGGTCGGGCGGGAACCAGAACCAAACCAGCCTCCCGACTGTTTTGGTTGGGCTGTTCCGTCTGGTATCGACCGGATCCTCTCTGGCAGTGCTGCAACAAGGTCATTTCTTGTTGTCAGATCTTCTTTTGTCAGGCCTTTAACCTATAACAAATCCAATGAATATGAAGCATTAGCTAAATGAAAATGACATGCAAAGTACCTAGTTAACAAGGCAATAATGGTTTTCATTTGTACCGGAAGACTTAAAACATTGGGGTTAAAGGTCAAATAACTAGGATGTAATCCATAAATTTTAATAAGAATAGTGAACTTTTTAGTTATTCTGAAAGAACCAGCTTTACAGTACTGCAGATATATCTGCAAAAGAACATTATATCACAGAAAATTAGCGAAATGTCTGTTCATATTATACAAATATGCTCTCTAAAAGAAATAATTTTCAGTTAAATTTGCAAGATTTGCATAAATTAGTCAATTTTGGCCTAATTTACTGGAAGCACTCACTGATCAAACTTTAGCAGATTGGTTAATAGGAAGAAACAGCAATTTCTTCAAGTGGTGAAGCAGCAAAAAATGCCAATATTCCTTGGGGGTTATATATATGAGTTAAACCAAGGCAGAAGAGAACTGATGATCAGAGTTTTTCTCAGGAGGTTCATCTTCATGTTGAAATAAAATAGAAAAAAGGAAACAAAACTAAGCACTCCAATCTCACTCGAGGAGAAAAACCTCACTCCATCTCGATCTCAGAATAATGCACAGCAGCTGAATAAAAAAATTAAGCAGATCTAAAAAAAAATAGCAATCCGTACCTTTTTAAGCGCCAACCGCTGAAGCTTAGGCACCTCATCCATGAGCCGCGCCTTGATGCGCCGGATCTCTGCATTTAATGCGACAGTAGTGGCTCTATTCTTCTCGTTAGCCGCCAATTCCGATTTCTACACCCGGAAAAAGTTATCCCGAAAAAAAAATTCAACCACAACATGCACAAAATCAAACCCTTAACAGATCTGACGACATAATTCAAAACCTACCTCGAGAGCGGTCTCAATGTCGGCCTCGACGGAGCCGAAGAGGCGCGCGAATTGGTCGTCACCGGAGACATTGTTGGCGTTGAGCTTCTCCACGTCATACTTGTCATACTTCTTGCATATCGCGTCGACACGTGTCAGTATGTCGATCACACTCATGATTTCTCCTTCCCTTTTTTCTTCCCTTTGTTTTTCTCGTGGGATCTCGGTGAACCGCCGGGCTCCGATCGGTTGATAGAGACGAGAGAGAGAGAAGGAGAGGAGACTTGAGACTTGAGAGAGAGACAGCCTGTTAGTTTGATTTTACAGGCTGGATTAGGTAAAATTGGGCTGGGCTCAAATTTGAGTGTAAAATTTAATTCTTTCAAAAAGAGTAGATGTGATTTGTTTTGGGCCTTGGCAAATGCAATTCGATACAGGCGGATGGGCTGGGCTCTCTATGTGGGTTTTTCCCTTTTGTTTTTAATCTAGTTGGGTTTCTACCTATGTTACTCGGATACTCTAATATAGGCTCTGTACCTATATCGGATACGGATACGTGCTCGATACGGCTCCGATACGTATCGGATACACTAGCTGGTGTATCGGCATGCGTGACGTATCACCGATACTCCAACAGACACTATAGATTTCACCTATGAGCCGCGCGTGGATCGAACTATTCTCTCCATTTCATTTTGGTGCAACGTGAGCTGTGAACCGCGCATAGACCGGTGAATTGAGTAAAAATTGGTGCCAACTGCGGAATTCAAACCTGAGAATTGTGGTTAATGCAACAACTCCTTAACCACTACACCACCTTAATTTTGTCGTTACAATGCACCAACTATTGTATTTAACTTGTACAAAATACTTTATCCATGAGTTTTGATATTTAATTTATATAGTAATTAATAATATAATTAAAATAAGAGGAGGGATCCAATTACATCTTTTTTGGTGACACATCATGACACCGTTTTTTATATAGGTCAATTTTGCGATTTCAAAAACTAAACAGTCGATCCGAACCGTTCAACATGATCACCATATTAAAATGTACTTGGAGATCAAATTTTTCATTTTTTTGTTATTTATTAAGATTGTTACAAAATCGCTGTTTTTCAATGGTCTGAAAACAACGATTTTTGTAACCATCTTACTAAATAGCAAAAAAATTCAAAAAAATGTAAAATTTGATCTCCAAGCACATTTTAATATATTCATCATGTTGAACGGTTTGAATCAACTATTTGGACTTTGAAAATGGTAGGTGTCAAAGTGTGTCACCAAAAAAGGTGTGATCGGATCCCTCCTCTTAAAATAATATATAATTGATGTATCGTATCCGGAATTTTTGAAAATTACCGTATTGCCGTATCCGTATCGTATCCGATACGATACCCGTACCCATATCCATGCAACATAGGTTTCTACTGGTAAAGGTGATTTTTTTAATCTAGTTGGGGCTCTCTGTGTGGAATTCAAAATTGGAGATGAATTGAGAGTCTGAATCTGCTGCGATCCTGGGTAGGATCGCAGGATCCTAAAATTCCGAATCAACGGTTCAAATTTTTCTGTGCGCGGATCTCGAAAACACTTTGAAAAAGTAAATTTTCATGCACGCATCATGAAAAAAACCAACAGCTGAGATTCGGAATCGCAGGGTCTTGCGATTCCCGAGAATCACAGCAGATTTATTTTCATGAATTGAGCATCATCAACCTGAATTTGACACCAAATGGGAAAGGAAACAAACTATCATTTGGTGTCAATGCTTGGTGTTTCTTTTGCTAGCATTCTTTTTCTATTATTCTTTTTCTAGAAAGACAACCAAATCTAACAAAGTTCAAAGGAAAGAAAAAGTAGAAGAAAAGAGGGTTTCAAAATAATCGTCTTGTTGGTGCTTGTTTCATTATTTGTTCCATTAATAGTCAATACTTTTGATATAACCCTTTTGAGGTGCAGCATCTGGAAGTTATTTTTTGTACGAAAGCTATAGAAAACATCAAATATAGAAATTAATAGCGAAGACTTCAGAGCAAGGGCACTTTAGTCTTTAATCCTTGTCTAAAGGACCAATTCAAGAAATGAAAAAAAAATATATATATATATAAAAATACTGGTTTTAGCCCAAAGGAGCTAAACAAATCGAATCGACCAGTCAATATATTTCTGGCATCTCTCTTTTTTCAACTGTCACTATCTCTCTGCAGTATTCGACATGACTTGATTTTGATGTTAGAATTGACCAAGCTTGGATTAAATGGCTTCCAGTTCTAGCCATTTCTAATTTTACCTCACTGTCTACGTCAAATACACCGACATTTTTATTTATATCCAAAGTTAATTACAAATTAATAAAATTGCCCAGAAGCACTAACTTTTATTAAAAATACCCAAACCGGCCATTAAATAGCCGGTCTCTGATTTAATTTTTTTTTTTAAAATATTTGTCAAATTATTTTTTGATAGCATATTTAGAGTAGAACTAGGGTGTGATGTGCTCACCAAACTCTTTGGTGAGCACAACTCTACATAAACTATCGGATTCACTTCAAACGAGATGAATCTAACCGTTGAAACCGATGTACTTTACGAGTGATGCGTGTACATGCAAAATTTTGAATTTTTTGAATTCATTTAGTCTCAAGTCAAGTGGTCAAAATTGATGAAAAATGAATGATCCAAAATGAAGTTGTTTTAATGCATTAAAAAAATTCTCAATTTTGACCACTTGACTTGAGACTAAATGAATTCAAAAAATTCAAAATTTTGCATGTACACGCATCACTCGTAAAGTACATCGGTTTCAACGGTTGGATTCATCTCGTTTGAAGTAAATCCGATAATTTATGTAGAGTTGTGCTCACCAAAGAGTTTGGTGAGCACATCACACCCTAGTTCTACTCGCATATTTATACTAAAATACGCTAAATTACTTGAAGTTATGTTAATTTATGCTGATTTACACTAAATTACTTGAAATTATGTTAATTTTTTTAAGAGACAAATAGCTAAAATGCTGAAAGATAACACTAAAAAATCGATTTTTTTTTTAAATATTTGTCAAATTACTTTTTTGATAGCATATTTATACTAAAATACGCTAAATTATTTGAAGTTATGTTGATTTATACTGATTTACACTAAATTATTTGAAATTATGTTAATTTTTTTAAGAGACAAATAGCTAAAATGCTGAAATATAACACTAAAAAATCGAATTGTTTTTTAAATATTTGTTAGATTACTTTTTTGATATATAATTAGTATATTTATACTAAAATACGCTAAATTACTTGAAATTATGTTAATTTATGCTGAATTACACTAAATTATGCTAAATTACAATAATTATGTAGAATTATGCTAGAATACGGTAAATTATGGTAAATTACATATGAATAGGGCCGATATCTTCACTGAGAAGGCGAAAAACGACGATGAAACTTCAAACGGCCATAAAACGGCGCTCGAGTGTCTAATTTCAGCAAATGACCACTTTTTGGAAAGCTTGTGAAAATACGCATGTGTCAGTGCCCGTGATGTTGGATGTCAAAATTCAGAATAGTCAAAAAATAAAGAGAAGAGCCTCAAAACTTCAGTTAAAGTTTCCGATTAAGATTTTGATTTCTATTATTCAATCTACGTAGCTCAGTAAATTAGTTATATAATGAACTTGTAGAATACCAATTTTTATTATTTTTGAAAATTTTATACTATTTTTTATAATTGATGAAAGATGGCACAAAATCGGCTTTATTCATATGCAATTTAGCGTAATTTACCGTATTCTAGCATAATTCTACATAATTATTGTAATTTAGCGTAATTTAGTACAATTCAGCATAAATTAACATAATTTCAAGTAATTTAGTGTATTTTAGTATAAATATGCTAATTATATATCAAAAAAGTAATCTAACAAATATTTAAAAAAACAATTCGATTTTTTAGTGTTATATTTCAGCATTTTAGCTATTTGTCTCTTAAAAAAATTAACATATTTCAAGTAATTTAGTGTAAATCAGCATAAATTAATATAACTTCAAGTAATTTTGCGTATTTTAGTATAAATATGCTATAAAAAAGTAATTTTAAAATATTTTTAAAAAATCAATTTTTTAGTGTTATATTTTCAGTATTTGAGCTATTTGTCTCTAAAAAAAAAAAATCAGAAACAGATCATTTAATGGCCAATTTAAATATTTTTAATAAAACTTAGCACTCGTGGACAATTTTATTAATTTGTAATTAACTTTAGATATAATAAAAATGTCGGCAAATGCAACACTTCAACCAAAAGGTCAAAAGTTCAAATACAACACTTGAACCAAAAGGTCAAAAGAAAATTAGATATATGCTATGGCCTATGGCTAATCCTGTAAATAGATGCCACGCGGGACCACTTGCTTCGTTCAAAGTACGTAAATTCAAAACGATGATTGATCCATTGCCAAAATATCCAAGATCCATTGTCAAAAGGATCCAAATCTGCTGCTATCATTTTGTATGAACAGTGTGTAACTCTGTTATTTCTTATTTCGAAATCAATATTTAAACTGTTTCGAGACGCAACTGTTTCGAGACGCGTGTACAGAACAGTTATTGAAAAAGTTATTTCGGAATTCATTCTTGAAAAATGTTAAACGGTTGGATTCGGAAAAGCATAGATAGCAGGGTCACTGTTCATGCACGAAGATAGTAGCAGATTTGAATCCCGTCAAAAGTTGTTCCATCCCAGTAAAAATTTGTGTATTCTCCATAATTGTTATTAGTGAAAATTAATGTTGTAAATTCTATACTGTTTTGGTCATGTGAACTCACATCTGACCACGAGAATATAAAAAACTCATGATGTAACTGAATACGTCACAGTATGACACGGCACGACACAACACATGTGTTGGTCACGTTTTGTGACTCGTGTGTCTCGTAACGTGTCTATTTACATGACATAATCATTCTTTAGAAACTTGACACGTCACGTCACGTGAAAGATCTAGTTATAGTACGTGGTCACGCAAATTTACCGTTAATATTGATCGAATGATGAATCTTGAATAAACTAACTTAAATTATAAAAAATAGTTAAATATAACCAAATGTAACCAACATGTGACCAACACGTGTTGTATGGTTTATTTGGTTGACCAATAGGCATATTTGTATCTCCATCGTAACATGTGACCAACACGTGTAGTTTTGTTAAGTCGAACATTTCCAATTATGATGTGACTTTTTTTACATTTCAGATACAAACCGTTTTATTATAATTTGAGCCAAATTGAAGGTGGAATATACAGGATGCCTTTAATATTTGTGCTGATTATAATCGAACGGTCAGATCTAAATAGAATATATAGTCTGTTCCTGTTAGGCGTTAGCTTAGGTGATATGAATTGGGTCAAAATTGAATTAACAGAAGATAGGTGGTCCCCGCTGAACTGCCCCCCGGTCAGAGGCTAGTTTGGTCAAAAATGGGTCCCGCCAGTCCGCCACGCAAAAGAGGTACTTCTTCGATTCTCTGTGGTATCTGCTTGTCTTCCAACGCGGAATTGACCATTTTAACCCATTAATAGTTAGAATTCAGCCCGCTACACATTTGACAATAGAGAGACTGTTGGAGAACTTGATGAATGTTTATCAAATTTGTATAGCTTAACAATTCTAAGACAAATTCATATTTATATTATTAGATTAAATATTAATTTTTGACAAATTTAAGTATATGTTAAGACTGAAAAATTATTTAACTTTTACGAAATTAATTATTTATTTCTGAGATAATTTATCAAAATTTATATTTTATTATTTTACATTTTATATGACAGTAGTTGTCACAATTTAAAAATTAGTTTTTTTTTTTTGGTCGGAGACACATTTTTTTTTATTTCAGGAGCAAAGTCCGAACAATTTTACATTATTGAACTATTTAAGTACTAGTTTGCTTTTTGTCACAGATCCAATCAATTTTTTCATACCGGATTTAAATCTGTTGAAATTTCTTGAACAGTACACTTGAAATCTCTAAAATTTCAAATCCAGCCGTTTAACTTTTCTGTGCATGCATCTCGAAACAGTTTGACGGCAGGATTCGAAATTTCAGGGTACTATTCATGAATCTAGAATTTCAGCAGATTTGGATCTTTTCATACCAACAGGTAGTAGGCAGGCAAAGCAACTGAACAGAAAAATAGAAATGAACTCTGCTGCTTTTTTGAAAGAAAAGCAGGAACCTGCTTGTCCGGATCCAACCATTCAAAATTTTCAATTCGCGTATCTCGATAAATTTTTTTTTCCATGCACAAATCTCGACGAATTTGAATAGTTGAATCTAGAAAAACAGCAGAGTCGGACTCAGAAAAATGAGTGCATAGCATACTCTGTATATATAGTGTATATAACTACAAGGTATACATGTATACAAAATTACAAAATTACAAAATAGAGGGTTACCGTAATTTAATTACAAGCGTAAAGAAGGTTGTACTGTTACTACTGTACGCTAAATGGTCAAAATAAGGCTGCTTGGACTCCCCTGTTTCTACCTCGAAGAAAAAAAGGCCGAGAAGTCTCGGAGCTTCCTATCCTATAAGAAACGACTATCTTTGTCCACACCTCTTTTGTCTCTTCTCTACCTTTTTCTTCTCCTCCTCTCTTTCTTTCTCTAATTCTCTCCTTTGTTTCTTTCCTCCGTGAGCCTTATACTCTCTCTCTCTCTCATTTTCTCTGTCTCAGACCTTTTCTTTTGACTGTTCTGTTTTCTAATGGGGAGAGCACCGTGCTGTGACAGAGCCACTGTCAAGAGGGGCCCATGGTCCCCTGATGAAGATGAAGCTCTCAGAGGTTATATACAGAAAAATGGCACTGGTGGAAACTGGATAACTCTGCCTCAAAAAGCTGGTATATATTTCTCATCTCTTGGTAAAATGTATTTACAGAAACTAATCTATATTTTATGTTGTTAATCTCTGTTAAAATGACCTTAATTATTGTAAGGTCTGAATCGGTGTGGCAAGAGCTGTCGTTTAAGGTGGCTGAATTACCTCAGACCAGATATAAAGCATGGAGGATTTACAGAGGATGATGATACAACTATTATTTCCCTTTACCACCAAATTGGAAGCAAGTAAGCATAAATTTGCATACACTCTGTACTGTACATGTAAATAATAAGCACAATAGATGAAAGCTACCTTTTCACTATTTTCAATTGCTTTCTTTAAATATGGCACCTCAAACAAAAAACTTTATTAAATTTATTAATTGCCCAACATCTTTACAAATGCTTTACAACTCAACATCTTTAATTATATGGATGGCTTTTAAGTACTAATTTAATGCTAGTCTTACAACTCATCTTAAACATTGTCCCTAAGATATTAATTTAAGATCTTATCAAACAAATTAATGCCTTTACAACTCATCTTAATTACTTTATCTAATTAAAATCTATTACATATTAATTAATTTGTAGGTGGTCCGTTATTGCTTCAAAGATGCCTGGCAGAACAGATAATGACATTAAAAATTACTGGAACACCAAGCTAAAGAAAAAATATATGACCCAAAAACTGTCAAACATCACAGCAAGTCATCCGACACAGATGGTCGCACCGCAACCGCCACTGCCACTGCCACCGCCACCGCCACTGGCTTTTTTTGCCGGTATGAATCCGGAACAACTAGTGAACACAGACTTTGCACTATACCAAGAGGAGCAAATTGCTACGAAATATATGATCAGTACAACCGAAACAGCTGATAATCTGACGGGTTCTGTATCTGACGAGGCGTCGTCAGCGGCTTCTTCCTCTGTCACAGTAGAAAACTACAACTGCATGAACATGAACTGGTCTAGAAGTGGGTATTGGCAGAGTGATGAATTTTTGTTATTATCTGATCAGCTTGAATTTGATGCTGCTTATGGTGATAATTACCTCCTGAATTTAACTAATATGGCTGACTATTGGGTTAACTTTGAGGTTAAGGCTGAAGGATTCTTCAATAGTTTGGCACCACTGTACTAGCTAGCTATATATTTTACTAAAAGTAAATTTGGATTAGTGCAACTTGTTGAATTAGATTGCTAATTTATATTAATTAAGGCATTTTGACTTGGTAATAGTAGATAGATATTTTGAAAATCTATGCATGAAGTCATACCTCGTGCATGCTCTTCGATGTCATAGACTTTATTTAATTGTATTAGGAAACTTCATTCAGATGTTCATGTTAGTGCCAATATTACTGATATATAACAATTTATGTATAATAATGTATTAATTATAAAATCTTATCTTGCTATAACTTCATGTTTATTTTGTGCAAGCCATATCGCTAATAAGGGTATCAAAGAGAAATGTCAAATGTGTTGTGTTGAGTCTAATTTTTAATTACTACTTCTTTTTTATATTTCTTTATTTTGTTTAGTACTTGTATATTCATAAGAGGAGGGATTGGATTACATCTTTTTTTTTTTTTTACACATTTTGACACGTACCATTTTCAAAGTTCAAATAGTTGATCCAAACCGTTCAACATGATGGATATATTAAAATGTGCTTGGAGATCAAATTTTACATTTTTTTTAAATTTTTTACTATTTATTAAGATGGTTACAAAATCGTTATTTTCATACCATTGAAAAATAGTGATTTTGTAACCATCTTAATAAATAGTAAAAAAAATTCAAAAAAATATAAAATTTGATCTCCAAGCATATTTTAATATGGTGATCATGTTGAACGGTTCGGATCGACTGTTTGGATTTTGAAATTGCAAAATTGACCTATAAAAAAATAGTGTCAAGATGTGTCAAAAAAAGAGTGTAATTGGACCCCTCCTCTGTTTATAATTCTCAAAGTATGTCTGATTATGCTACAAAAGTGTAATGCCAATGTAACATGAACTAGCTAGCTCAGAATTTACAGAAATAATTAATATATTTGTTAAAAATAATAAACTAGAACTATATAAGTCTAAAGTCTAGGAGGGGAAAAAGTCCAATTCACACACAGTATTAATATATATCCTAATTAAGATTGTATTTGAGAGCAAAACACACTTTAAATTGAGAATAATTCAAAATAAAGCGGTGATAATTTTATTCATGAGCAGTTATCTTTCAAACACAGCCTGATATATATATAAATTATGTTTTAATGGTCAGTGTTATAATAATTAAATAAATTGACATGCATCAAGGCAGTTATTGCTTTCCAAGTAATATGCAATTGGACTTGGACAATGGAAAGCACATGATCAAATTATAATTAGGGTTTAAGCCCGGAAACAAACAAACCAAGTAACCAACAAATGAATAAAAAAGAGAGGACACATGATTACATCAGTATCTGGCTAGGTCAGAGATCATGAATCTTGCATGAATAACATTTTATCCTAGTTTGGAATTTTGACCACTTCCACAATATAGGAGTGATTTTTTGAAAGAAAAATATGAGAGATTCTCTACTTGATTTCTAAATTTTGTTCGTTTTTTTTGTAGGATTATGTTCCCAACTAATTGGGCTTTATTAGGCCTGGCCCAGAAAACAGTGCTAGCGAGTGAGACGGTCTGATTTTTACTTTGGGCCTGTTCAGCTGCATATTGGGCTGGAGAATGGGTACAGGAAAACAAAATTTTTGAACTGATTTTTACTGTTCACGTGGGAAAAAAAAATTCACTCTGAGGGCCTGTTCGGCTGCAGCGTTATTTTTACGTTCACGTGGGAAAAAAAAAATTCACTCAGAGTGAATTTTTTTTTTTCCCACGTGAACAGTAAAAATCAGTTCAAAAATTTTGCTTTCCTGTGCCCATTCCCCAGCCCACACTGCAGCCGAACAGGGTCTGAGTGAATTTTTTTTTCCCACGTGAATAGTAAATGCCGAACAGGCCCTTAAGATGCAAGTTTTACAACCTCCCTTCTTATAATTACAAGAAAATATTCTTTAACATGCCAAAAAAAAAAAATCTTTAACTGCCTTGATAATTTTAACAATTACTCATTAATTGATTTTACTTGTAATAAAGTTACATTTTGGGGATTTAAAAAAAAATTACATTTTGTGGGATTTAAAAAAATTCAAGATATAATAAACTTTGAAAATTCGTATAAAATTTGAGCTAAAATTGAAAAAGGTTACATTTTTTGTGCTTTAAGCTTGTTTTCATAACTTTAAGCAGTATGGTACGGTGTTCGTACCAACGTACCAGTATTAATTAAAAATTATTGCCAACACAAAATATTTTTGAGTAATCTTTTGAATTTTTCAGTTCCATTAATTGAAAAACTCCTATGTTGCTGATATGAGACAAAATAGTCAGGGGCGGATCCAGGATTTTCGTCCGGGGGAGGCAAAAAAAATATCGAATCGGATTTAAATATTTAATCGGGTTTAAATCCATTAACCAATTGGGTACTCGATAAAAAACAATGCTTTAACTTATACTTTCCAATGCTTTAACTTGTAATTTCTGATGTTTTGACTTCTAATTCTAATTACCAATCAAAAATCAACAAATTTATTTCAATTTTAACCCTAAATTTAATTCTAATTACAAATTAAACGTCCAGAGGGGGGCAAAAAAAATTTCAGGGGGAGCAAAGTCGGTCAGAACCAATAAATCTCTACCAAAACTCAAAATCCAGGGGAGGCAAGCAATTGCCCCCCAGATACACTTGGGTTCGTCCTTGAAAATAGTCACTTTTAGATAAAATATAAATTCAAAACAAAAGTTATATTGCAACTTTCCTTCTCCCTGTAAACTACTGGAGCAAGTGAATACACTTGAATTCTCTCCTCCCTTATCATTCTCTTCTCTTCCTTTCCCTTCCCTTCCCGTTCTTCCCTATACAAAGTTCTGGAGCACAATCTTAGATACTTCTCCAGCGAGAAGGGAAACAGAGGAAAGGGGAGCCGTCGCCAGACCACATTTGACCGGGCTCCACCTGCTTTAGAAGAGAAGAATCGGAGGGGAGTGAAGGGGGGCAAATATTGTGTGGTGGGGAGTGGAGGTGAGGCTCATGTATATTTTTGGCAAAATATTCACTCTCAAATGGAGTTGTAGAAATTACTGTGCGAAGGAGAGCCGTTGCCATCATCTCCTTTCTTTCCTTCCCGTCCCCTTCCTCTACGCAGCTGCTTCTAGAGCAAAACCTTATAGTATTTTGTTGTGTATTTTGGGTATAGAAATAAATGGTCTATTTCGTACACTCTTTGCTTTAAATTTATAAAACCCTAAATACGCAAAGTTAGATTGAATTGCAAGCGCACAATCTATCCCTGTAGTAATTATGGGTATTGATCCAAAGATAACGGGAAATATTACTTTTTACTAAACTAATTAATTCTAAAATAATTAAAATAAAGTAAATTGGGGGTTTTGTTGTAAAACTGAAATTGTGGGTTCAATACCCGAAGAGGAGTTGAATTTAAACAAAACAATTCTAAACAATTAAAAATGAGTTTGTAATCAAAAGATGAAATCTAAGGGCTATCGGCTCGCAATCACTTGATCAAATTTACACTTACTTGGTTTCTAAATTCATGTTTGTAATTTTGGAGTTTCTAAACCTAATATGTCAAGAAGGGTCACTTTCGTGAATTAATGACGTGTCTAGATAGTTCGGATTTCACGATTAAGTCCTTCACCTTAATTATCTAGACCATAAGCACATGTTTAGCCTAATTTATTCTCAAATATCGACACTTCACGAATAAGTTCTTCACACCAAAATTCGGTTCAATTTTAGGGGTCCCAATCGAATATGAGGCTTCATGATTAAGTCCTTCACCTCAATTCAACCATTGTTCTTGTGGTTCCGGACTAAGAAATAGATTTGGTCATTTCTAATCTCAATCCTAGAGTTATTCATGCAAGTAATTTGGTTCTATCAATTATTTGATCATAACACCTTAAGTTGGTTAAACCTAAGCGGGACACTATTTAATAAATCGCAAATCACAAAAGCACATGAATAATTAAATTAACAAGATCAATCAAGCATCAAACAATCATTATCTAGAACAAATATCCAAGTAAGCACAAATCTAACACAAGTTCATGATTTTAGCCTAAGCCCCTAGAGAGGAATCTAGCCTCTCATGGGTGCACTAACATCCAAGAGAAAAATAAGAGAAAACATAATAAAAACCTAGGTAAACAAATAAGAGAAGAGAATACACCAATCTCCTAGTATGCTGCCCCTTGTCTTCGGTATTGCTTGCTCGAATAAGCCTTCAATCATTTAATTCAAAAGCCTTTGATTTGTGGAGAAGAGAGAATAAAAATAGTGAAGTTGTGGAAATAAAACCTAGAAGAAAAATGGAAGAAAGATCTCCCTTCTCCTGCTGCCTCCCTGCCAATAAATAGCTATTTTCGTGCCTTGGGAAACAATCCTCCAGAATCTGGCAGCAAATCTGAGAAGATCCCTCAAAATCAGGCAAAATTGGCATTGGTGCGGCCTTCACAAAATCCGTGCGGCCCGCACAAAATCTCTGTGACTGGAATTTGTTAAGGAAAAAGGATTCCTGCGGCCTGCACAAAATTCCTGCGGGTCGCACAAAAAATCCTGTGGGTCACACAAAAAATTTCTGCGGCCCGCATAAAATTTCCTTCAGGCCGCACGATGACCCGCAAAACTCTCTGACTCGACTGGAGCAAAACTTGTGAATTCTGAATTTTATTTTTCGGCTGAATTAATTTTGTGCGGCCCGCACAAACCCGCATAATTGCTCCTTTTGCTCGATTTCTGCAATTTAGACAAAGGCAAAGGCAGTAACTTGGTTCTTGGATGTATTCTATACTAAACTAAGCTAAAATACAAGAGATTTGGTGCAGATTTAGAGGTAAAACCCTAACCGAAAGAATATATAATTGAGGCTTATCATATTTATAAAGAAATTGCAAAATTTTGTGTTATACTTTTTTAGATAAATAAATAAGTTTTTCACGTCGAAATAGCAAGTACTATAATTTTTACTGAAATTTTTATTGATAAGAAAATGAAAAAATAAAATATTAAAAATAAGAAATCCTGTGGGGGAATTTTAAAAATAGAAAGGCACATCTCCACCCCGTGAAAAAAAAAATTATATTTATGGGACGCCATGGCTCTCAAAACTCTGAAAAAAAAGGAATATGGGCCGCCATGGCTCCTCTCAACCCACCAAACGAATTTTTTTTTTGTTATCTTTGTTTTTGGCTGCTATATAGAATGAGAGAGAGCGACGAAAAATGAGAGGGTATAAGATTGAACCTATGGGAGCCATGGCGGCCCACTTTATTTTTTTTTCCTTTTTGTGGGTTGGGCTAAGCCTTGGCGGCCCACTTTTTATTTATTTATTTTTTCTAGGTTAGGCTAAGCCATGGCGTCCCATATTAGTTTTTTTTTGTTTTTTTCCACGGTCTTGAATGTGTTATGACTCCCTACTACCTTCTCATTTTTCAAATTCCCACAGGATATTTTTCCTATTTTTAATATATTTTTTTATTTTCTTATGTATAAAAATTTCGGTAATTTTTATTTGTAAATGGAATGGAGAAAGAACGCCGACATTTTTATTTATATCCAAAGTTAATTACAAATTAATAAAATTGTCCAAAAGGGCTAGTTTTTATTAAAAATGTCCAAAACGGCCATTCAAAGGCCGGTCCTTGTTTTTTTTTTAGAGACAAATAGTTAAAATGCTGAAATATAACACTAAAAAATCATTTTTTTAAATATTTGTCAAATTACTTTTTTGATAGCATATTTATACTAAAATACGCTAAATTACTTGAAATTATGTTAATTTACGCTGAATTACACTAAATTATACTAAATTACAATAATTATGTAAAATTATGCTAAAATACAGTATATTACGCTAAATTACGTATGAATAGGGCCGATTTTGTGCCATTTTTCATAAATCATAAAAAATAAAAATAAAAATCCAAAAATAATAAAAATTGGTATTCTACAAGTTCATTATATAAATAATTTACTGAGCTACGTAGATTGGAGAATAGAAATGAAAATCTTAATCGGAAACTTCAGCTGAAGTTTTGAGGCTCTTTCCTTTATTTTTTGGCAATTCTGAATTTCAAAATTCAGCATTGTTGGCACTGATGCATGCATATTTTCACAAGCTTTTCGAAAAGTGGTCATTTGCTGAAATTGGACACTCGAGCGCCGTCTTATGGCCGTTTGAAATTTTGTCGTTGTTTTTCGCCTTCTCAGTGAAGATATTGTAGGGTTATCGTATAACCTTTGATTAGGCTTAAGCTGCGGAAAGAGGTACATCGGAAAGACCACCGAAAGTTCCTTTTTCAGTCTTTCCCTTGACATAACATTTTAATCCTACGAGAATCTACTCCATGATTGATTTTTAAAAACTAAATATATTTAACAATTAAATAAATTAAGATAACATTTATACCTTTATCCAAATTCGAATTGGATTGAAAACTGACTTGCCTCGAAGCACCAGACGTATGATGCCTCTATAGGTTATCCACCAGGACTAACCAGAGAGCGGTTATTTCTTTTGCCAGAAATACTGAAACCATGGTATTCGCAAAAAACACTATTCACGAGATGCAGATAAAATGATTCACGATCAGCAGGTAAATATACCGCGTTTTTCGCAAAAACATAAATACCACGATCTTCGCAAAAACACTATTCACAAATCTCGTAATAACACTATTCATGAGAATAACTATTTTATTCTCGCAAAAAAAAATATTTATGGATTATCGAATTTTCTGCAAATCACTATTTGGGAGAAAATTAAAATACGAATTGAATCGGATTCTGATTCGAACTTGGCTCGAATTATTCTAATTTTTCCTTTACCCCTCCACCCTTATTTATAGCATTTTGTGGCAGCTTGGAAATTACCAAACTGCCCCTATAGGTCGGTTTAGAGAGGAAAAGACAAAAATGCCCTTGGCCCATTTTTAATTAATTTAATTTGGGCTTTTTTAATTAAATTTAATTTGGACTTTAATTAAATTCTAAATTTAATTAAGGCCTAAATTCAAATTGGGCTTTTGGCCCAAAATATTAATTCATAATTAATATTTTAATCCATATAATATATATATACAATTATTCTGAATAATTATATTTCTTGCGTTTGCGATTGCGATTAAAATTTATACGACATGTCATGCACGTTTATAATTTTAATCTAGTTTAAGCATGTCATCTCCATGACATTTATTTTTATTATTAATTATAATAATTTATAATTAATCATAAAATTCTCTAATTACTTTCCTATTGGAGTGACCCGATAGGATCTGTGTTATGTTGGCAATAGAATTAAAACTCCTTTAATTCTATAAATCATAAGAGGCATCTGGCATAATATATTACGACTACCCAATTAACACAGATGATTTTGTACATTGCAATATCACAATCCAGTAAACAATTTACTCGTGTTAATTCTTTTGTCTCATAGTATCAAAACAGTTTTAAGGTATGTATGTGTCATCCTTGCAAACTTAATCTTTTCTCGATCTTAAATAGTTTTATCAAATATGATTAACTCTTTAATCATACCGCATGCAGATAATCCTATTTCATCAAGAGGCCTAGTGATACTATCTCTCGTATAAAAATATGAGGGACAATAGTAGTCTTGGTGAACATCTTCCCTCCGCATAAGTTATGTATACTGAAATGTTGTTTGTATAGCTACTTTTTACGGATAGCGTTGAACAACATTTACGAATACATACTTCCTATGTAGGAAAGACGAATACCTCATACTTTATAACTTAACACTAAATGAAAACATTAATGACACGAACACAATCCATTTAACGTTTCATTATGGGTCTGTCAAATACCATGTTCTCTAACATGTATCTGCGTGATTAAAATGACAACTTTTTGTCTATGGTTTGTAAAACTTAACCATCATTTAATCCACACACTAACATTTAATTGGTCAATTAGTGTTCTTTGCTAATTACCTCGGTTAGAGACAATTAAGAGTATTTATCATCTATATTCCTATTTTACGGATAGGTCCCTAAACTAGATACATTTGTTGTCGGTCCTTGCATTTTAAAATATATCCAAATTAGCACTTTTACTGAATTTCAACAATTAAAGTTCCTTTGATCTCAAATATAAACATAATGCAAACGTTCCACAGTTGGATATAAATGAAATTATCTAGCTAAATAAGAAATCTTATGACAATGAAAATTGCTATTCATACATACATCAGCAGAAGCCAGTCCAGATTGAACTTCTTTTGTAACATATATGGAATTGGACAACTGAAAGAATTGCCTAATAAGATCCTGCATTAATATTCACATTAATTAGTTAGGGACAGCTTGGATTAAGGTTAGTTACCATGTTTAATATGTACTGCTTTATCTGATTCGATAGTTGATACCATGCCAGTATGTAGTTAATTTGTGTCAGTCCTGAATCCTGATATAGGTTATATAGGTGTTATAGACATACCACTACCTGGATTCACAGGTTTGACTAGACCATGTTTTTCTCTTTAGGTCAAAAGACATGAATCATATGATGTATATTTAACATGTCGCATATAAGAAATTATTTCCAAAATATTCAGGGACAAACTAAAGTTCAATTTCTTGTCAGACCACATACATTTAGTCCTAGTGATCAGGGCTTTATGACTTTACTGAAATTGAATGTTTATTGATATATATACCTATTGCATGCCCTTGTCTATAATCATTCAAGTGAAACAAGTAAAATGAACACTTACAAGATTTGAAGCGAATTCATAGTACCCAGAAAATTAGGAATAGTTCCATTTAGACTGTTGTTTGACAGATCCCTAAAATTAAAAGTCATGAACAATGCACAATTAGAGATTTTAGATTGATCAAGTTATAGTTCATGTCAAGGACTATTTGGTTTTGTTCATAATAACTTTTAGAAAATATGTAGCAGAACTTACAGAATCTTGATATTTTGTGGCCTGAAGAAGGATGGGGAAATAGAGCCAATCAAGCCACTATTTGAAAGATTTCTGCAATTTACTCAAACATATGTTAATTCAAGTGTGGTTTGTAAATATTCCTGATTATAAAAAAAATATTTGGCGAAAGTATCTTTAATTTGAGACGCGGAAAAAGTATTTGGCGACACTGTTAAGTAATTAATAACATAATATTCATGTCATTCTAGGTACAAAATAATTGAATACAGTGCAGAAATAAAAATTGAAAACATATAACTAGACTTACCTAGTTAACTTGGATCCTCCAAAATCGCATCGACCGTAAAGATCAGCAAATTGGGTCTCATCAACATATGGATAAAGGGGGGAATTCATCGGCCTCATCTCCAACAAACTTGTAAATGGTGTTCCCTGACCTGTGTTTACCAGACATACATATAAAACTTCAGCTAAAGCTGCTGTTAATGTTAAAGCCTCATACAAAAAGAGAAAATCAGGATCTGTTATGTTCACTGTCTTCCATTTACTGGCCCCGATATAAAGGTCAAACAATATCGGCGTCTTAGATTGTGCACCAAAATGTGAATCATAGTTTCCATGAAAGAAAGCCACTCTGATGAGATATGTGCTATTACACACCACAGGTTTTAGACTGTAGCAGTTCCGGCTGCCACTTGGGAAGCTTCTAAGATTGAAAAATGTTCTGACAACTATGCTAGACTTGTAATTGCTAGCAATGTTAGCATTTACCCGGGTATCTATATATATACTGATCATCACAAGTATATTTTAACTTGGTGGCATCATCAACAAAACTATTGGTACTTCCACAGTCTATGCTAATGAAACCTTGCAAATAAAGTTTCAAAAAACATCAACAAAATCGTCTGACCCATAATCAAACTATCTACCTTCTAGAATTTAATTACATAATTGCAAATTGTTTCACTTTTATTTAAGTGAAACTTCAATATTACTACAATTACGGGGTAGTGTTTTCTTTTTTCTTTTTCTTTTTGAGATAAGAGGGAGATTAAGCCTCTCAACTTTAAATATTCACAATATTCCCTAATTAGATTTCAAATGTGCAACCTTCCACACACCAAAGGCATGCATTACATGAGCCATTAAGATAAGACTAGTTCGCACAGGATATATAGTATTTTCTAAATTTACTTTATATTTTAACAAGGTATATTTTTGTGTTGGAACACTAGTGAAACTTCTTAATTTCCTGTTCGAATAGTCATGGCTTTTATTTATAGTAATTGGTTGGTCGATCGGTTTGTACCAAAAGGCTGGAGATCTGAGATTGAATCAAATGTTGGACCCTTTTGTGTTTTGAGTAACTTATCCAAATAATTACATATATATATACTTTCTCTCCAAAACAAATGGAAAAAGGAAATTTTCTCAGCAGGCTAATAACTTAGGCTTTTGTGCATTCATCAGAGAGAATTACTTTGGCCATAAAAAGTTTCTTATCGAATTTATTTCTAAACTTTCTCTTATGCATTCATCAGAGAGGCAAAATTAATTAAGTCATTGCATGCAATATGGAAAGGCTTTCATATTATCAAAAATTTGTCCATATCATCAAAAAGTGTCCACATCAACAACCTGCTAGCTTTTTTTTAGCAGAAATATAATAAAGAGATTTAATTTGAGATCATTCAAATTCAGTGACTTTTGAGGAACAAATAAAATTTTACTTGCCAATTTATGACAGGGACTGGATGAAGCTTGATGACTACTAAAGAAAGGGAAAAATTAATTATGTGTATCAATAACCTCTGTAAAGTAGGAATTGCTCACTTTCTGGATCTTGGCCATAGACAGAGACTACTGCCAAGGATATTATAACCAAAAGAGCAAGGCATTTCTCCATATGTGCAATATTTCTGGAATATATAGGCTCTGTCAAATAGTTCTTTCTGCTATGAGCAAATGATATCATATTAACACTTGCAACCCTATTTAGCTTAAATGGCTCCCTTTTAATTAATTTATTTATTTGGATGAAGGCTTAATGAAAGTATACATGACTTCTTATTTTATCAGTAGAGAATGAAAGTGGTTGCACGTTGTCAATTTCAGCACAGTTACAGGGGTGGTGCAAATTTTCATAAGAAAGTATAAATAACCAATGCCCTCATATAGTAGTTTATAATTAGATGAGGTCAACAACTAAATATCCTAGTGTATGAACAGGATATTCTTTATTTAAGCAATACTCAATTTCTATATATTTAAGAAAGAACATACAGATGATTGAAGAATTCATATTGCTCGGTTACGTTGAATCAGTAATTAAAATAATTAAGCCATGTCTCCACTACTCATGAGTGTTAAATAAAGCAACATTATGTGTGTATATATATATCGGCTTTTCGGTCGATGAACAGTTGCAGTTCTTCAAAAGTCAAAACTATATAATTTCAAATCAGTACTATACACTAATCTATCAATAACTAATTAAACTTGGTCATTGAACGAGGCTTTCAACAAAGGTTTTCAAAAAAGAAAAGAAAAAGAGGCTTTCAACAAAATCAACGTCAATATTAAAGGGCAGTGCTATTTTGAGAGCACAGTTTACACTAGAGAATTCTTTTTCTCCTTATACCAATTCTACCCCTATTTAAGATTCTCTCTTTTTTATTGCATTATATTACATTTTAGGAAAAAATTAATATATTTCATATAGAATGATTAACCTTGTGTACTTTTATAGAAATCACAATTTAGGAATGTAATTTTTGCATCTTCCATGTGATCAAGCACTATATATTATAATCTCTTTCTCCTGATTCAAGAATTTTAAGATAAAATTCAATTTTTATATGGTGACTTTGATCGATGGTTTTTGATTGATTTAGGTTTGATTTATCTCATTTCATTTCTTAATTATTCTCTGAGAAAGCAAACTCAAATCAATTCAGAGATAAATCAAATGAGAAAACAAACTCAAATCAATTCCGAGAAAGCTTCATGAACTAATTTTTTTTCCATTGCAAGATGAAATACATTAAGACACGATCTTCAGATTAAGCTAAAAGTATTGTCATATTGTAACAAAGAGCATGATAATGAGCTTCCAGATGCTTTTGGCTCTCGTAATAATTGTGGTGATAACATTTGATGAAATATTATATGTATACTCTTCTATAAACATCTATTTCATTTAATTGCTTTGTTTCCACTTTCCAACAAATTTCTTTTCCATCTTTTAAGGAATTTAATATAATTAAAAAATAATAGGCATGAGAAAATTAAAGTCAATCTCTAAAAATATATATGAAAAATAAACAAAAGACACCAAGTAGATCTATATTAAACTATGAACACCACAACCTATCAATTAATTAGTAGCATATAATTAACATATATGCACATACACTGACCATAATACATAACACAACAAAAATTATTTAATTTAAAAAAAAATCACATAATAATTTTGAACCGACTCTTAATCATGTGATTTCAAAGTATGAACATGATTTCAAATTTGGATATCTCAAATAATTCACAAAATTCTCCCATTCTACCTTAAGCACCACGGCGAATGAAGGACAAAGACCATGGAAGGATGAGAAAATGAGTGCTTGTGAAGAAATCAGCTAATTGTCTGAGGCCAATTTGTTCGAAAAGATAGTTGGGATTTGAATGCCCCAAAATTATACAATTTAGAGATGAAGAACATATATAAGAGATTAAAAAGAAACAAGAGAAATAAAGTCACAGGCTCACAACGAACCATGGGTGAAAGATAAATCTGTTCTAATTTTAATTAAGGTTTTAATTAACAACTAAATGTATTTAATTAGTTCCTTACACACCTTGAATGCAAATAAATACATAGCATAAATATAAGATTTTAATGAAGGGCAAATATGATATAACTATAAAAAAATATTCTTTGAGCTCTCAATATTAAGATTCATGCCTTGAGAATAGCCCCGCCCATATTAAATCCCATTTGATAGCTGGCATGTAGGAAAGTATTACGTGGGAACAGTCTAATTAATACAATATAATTACCTCCATTCATAAATTATTATTATTTTTTAGTGATTTTAAATAACTACTAACAATTTCATTACTAAATAATATATTTATAACGAGTTAAATAACTCTTATTCCTAAATCTAATCTTTTATTTTCATTAATTCTTCAAAATTATTATAATATTCTAATACTACTTATGTACACTCTTAATGATCCTAGTATCTTAATCTCATCACTCTCCACAACCGGATCCGTTCTTGTTCGACTGGATCCACACTCCGACGACCGAATCTGTTCACCGTCGCACTCCGATTGGAATAAAGTCTCTACGCTCTACTCCGAATTCCGACAATATTGCGCTCCCAACTCCGTTCAGCTCTCTCATTCTCTTCTTCTCTCGAGAAGATAGAGCCGAGAGAGAGGAAAAGAGGTACTGATTTGTCAGAGATAAAGTCTTAAAAAAAGATGAGAGGAACGGAATAAAGGGGATGTGGGAGGCGGCTGCGCTAGGGCTTTTTTGGTTTCGAAATCGTCCATAAATTATTGTGATGTCATCTTCATTTTTCTTATAAAATAAAACTTGGTCACCTTGCTGACCTGGATTTGAACACAAAATTAAGCTGGGGGCAGGTCCAATTAATAATTGAGTTAAATTTTCTGTCGTCCAGGCTAACTATTTTATAATTAGTCGTTTCATTCAAAATAAATATTTGGGATATATACATACATAATATATAGGATGTTAACAATTAATTGTTTGTCCGCCTCAACAATGTATGTATATCTAAAATCAAGATGCGGAGACATTGAACGTGAACCCCAGAAACTATGAACAGGCCTGAGAAACACTGGCAGTGTCAACGAGGCTTCCTCCAGATACATATCCAATCAGTTTATCAGTACCCATGCACGTCGCTAGCTATATATTCCCTAACCATATCTATGGATGCTTGAATATATATATGTCCTTTATTTACAAAATTAATATATTAGCACTTGTATAATTGTTAGGTTCTAATAATTAATTTGCCCAATCTAATTAACTTGCCCCATTATATATCTTTTTCAAAATTTATATTTAAAAATTTAAAGATTAATATAGAGATCAAAATAAATTAAAAGTGCAAACTTACGGTCATTCTTAAGCATAATGACAGTCCAGTCTATATATTCTTAAACAAAATTTTAATCAAAATTTTAGTTTTTTTTTCTTTGACGATTGGGGCAAGGTGTCGTCAACAAATTTTATAAATAATGAAAAAAATTATTTACAAGAGAAGAGCTAAAAATTAAACATCTTAAATTTAATATTTACAACGCCCCATAATTATTTATTGGAATAGAAACTAGGAAGCGGCCGTCCAAAGTAGGACCTCAAGTGCTATATATGAGATCAGAGTGTTTTCCACTTTCCTTTGTTCTGAGAATATTCTCATATTTCTTTTCCTTCATAGTGCTCATACACCCGCCCGCCCAAATGATAGTCCATCTTACTCTTTGGTCCTTTTGGAGACCAACCCGACCCATGATCCAGACGTCCCTAATATTCTCTCCACCTCTAAATAAGAGGTTGAAATGTGCCATTAGGGCAATCCAGAATCTTATCGTATAGGCGCAGTTCCACATGATGATCCCTTGTTCAAAATTTTAGTTGAAACCAAATTTCAATCTATTGCCACAGAAGTTAAAATAAAAAATTGCATTTTTTTTTTATAAAACTATAACAAAATTCCAAACAGAAGATTTTGAAACAAAGTCATTATTTGTACAACAAGAAGTGGTAATTCATAAAATATGAAGTGATAATTCTCATTATACATTAAAATAAATCAGAACAACAAGAAGTTCACGAAAAGAAAATTAAAAGGAATTTATGATCTGTACAATTAGAGTCTGCTCCCGAGTTTGAGAGAGAAGGGAAGGGCATGAAAGAGAATGAAATTGAAAAGGAGGTGAACTTTGTTACATCTCAGGTTGAGAGGAATAACTTAATTTTGAAGAAATAAATAGAATGATTGTTTTTATTTATTTCCATTCACCTCTTGAAATTACAACTCCGAAATAATTAGGTGAAAGATGCTTCCTCCCCTCCCCTGTTTTTCCTCTTCATTCACCTCCTCCATCGGAATCACACACTTAGAAGTCAACCAATCCAATTAGCTTTTTCACTTACTAGTATCATTACTGTTGATGCATAAACTTAATTTGCCATTAAATTCGTGACTGCACAGTGGACAGATTTTGTGGCTGATTAATGAGCGAATTTGAAAGAGCAATTCTAGATCATTCTGGGCAAATGAGGAGTCTATTTGACGTGTCTTGGAGTCTAGTTTCTGATGGTTCAAGTTTCAAGTCGTTTGGAGTTCCCTAGAATAAGTTATGGCTGTTTTAGTAACCAAGGGTCAGAATTTACTGTGCTGCTCTGTATTCTGTTTTGAGTTGTTTTGAATTCTGTTTTGTTTTAATTACTGTACGAATTTTAAGAGTCATGTCTAAGGCTATAAATAGAGTTGTATTCTGTTGTAAGAAAGTAGAAGAGAGAAAAATACAAAAGATAGTTTGAATAATAAAAGAGTTTTGAGAATTGTGTCTCTCTTCCCTCCACCGAAATATTTATTATTACTAACAATTACTGCTTGTAACTAAAAGTAAGCAAAATAAATTTGACTCAATAACCACAAACCAACTTATCTCAGTTCCGGACCTTGATCATTCATGTCCAATGCAATTCTAAAATTTTGATTAGCTATTTCTGTAACATTAGAATTCATGTTGACGCCTCTGGTACTTGTACTCTGATTATTCTGACCTTCTTTAAGACGGCCATCCTCCATTTTTAGAGCATTCTTAAGTTCTGTCACGACAAGCTCCATTGTCGGTCTCCATTCGGGTTCATCATCTGTGCATTTTCTGGCCAGTTCGAAGACACTCCACATAGAATCAATGCCATAGTCCCCTCGAAGCTGTCCGTCAATTATGCTCTCAATGTTACTGTTTTGTTCCGCCATCTTTTGTCTCACGCGTTCTACCAGGATGACATCTTCTTCATCTCTCGGGCCAGGACGTTGGCCTGTGATTATCTCCAGGAGGACTACTCCGAAACTATACACATCACTTTTCTGTGTAAGAAGACCGAATTGATAATATCTGTATTTTCAAATAAATAAATGTATGTTAGTGTTACTATCAGGAGTATAATATCACAATGAAATTGTGAGTTTCATTTTGCTCAACTAAGATAAGATAAATATCTTAGGTTCTCATATTAGTATGTGAAAGAAAGATATCTTGAGGCATGTACTCTGGATCCATGTAGCCCATTGTTCCGCAAACTCTTGTCGTCGCTACTTTCTCAGTCTTTTGGGTAGATAGAGCCTTAGAAATTCCCAAATCAGAAACCTTAGCGGTTAAATCTTCTGTCAGCAGAATGTTACTGCTTTTCACATCCCTGTGGATGAATCTTATTGAGCAATCCTTGTGTAGATAGTGGAGTCCTGCATTTCAAAGTGAAATGCTCAGGAGTCATTCATCACAAATTTTGTTCTTAATTAGTTATCATAACAACATGTAGCATATATAAACATCTCTTTAATTATGGACCTTCTGCAGTTTCAAAAGCTATACGGATGCGCTCTTTCCAGCTCAGAGCTTTTTCAGGGGACTTTTTGCCTGTTAATAGAGTAGGTTAGTTGCAGAACTTCCAAGTTATTTCAATGTCCAATAATTATGTGTGTTCAAAATTTAAACCGATTAAAGAAGCAAGCCCATTTGTTTCAAATACAAGCAGAGACCTCGGAGGTGATCCTCAAGACTTCCCTGAGACATATATTCATAAACGAGCGCAAAGCAATCGACATCTTCACAGTATCCAACTAGTGAAACCAGGTTCCTGTGATTAAGCATTGCTAAGTTCTCCACCTGTCAAGGACCACAATGCGACATCCGACATGTTAACTCTCAAATAAAACAAGAAATATGGTGTAAGGGTATTGGGTCACATCAATATCCGCTCATAGATTACCTCTGTTACAAATTGGTCGGTCCCTTGTCCTGCTGAGTCTGACAATTTCTTGACGGCAACTCTAGTTCCCTTTTTATCTGGTAAGGTACCGGCAAAGACACCACCAAATCCTCCTCTGCCGATCTCTTGTCTGAAATTTTGAGTAATATTCTCCAGCTCTGTCTTTGTATATCTTAGTGTTTTTAGGCGCACTAATGGTTCACCATGCGGTGCAGGATGCACTATAGGGTTGCTACTAGGTAGAAGATGCGCTTTGGACCCTGGAAAAGAACTTGTTAAGTTAGATTACTATTTATTTTCATTTCTTTATATAGCCAAATTTACATACAGATAAAATTTGGGAAATCAGTTGTTCTTGCCTACAATATGAATTATAGAACTTGCTCTCACTCTCACTAAATAAACTGGAGGGACTCATTATAAAAACTGTTGAAATTCTAGTCTGAAGATGTGGTGAGCCCTTTCTCAATGTATTTAGATCATTATTTCAAGTGTGTTTGAATCAAATCTGAACAGAAGACATGCATTACTGCGCATTTCCAGAGAGTGGCATGATACTGCATGGCACTTGTGCTATCATGCATGAGACCAAGCAATTTGCCCAGAAAATGTGTAATTTCCAGAGAGTTCCGTTATAACTAATCCGAGCTGTTATAGGAAGTAACTATGTTGGGCATAAACTGTGTATCCCGTACACTATCCTTATAACGCACCCGATCAGAAGTGCCTATATATTCAGCCATTTTGCTGGGTACGTGATCATGGCCTCCCCTCTCTGACCTGATATATGTTAGATAAGATCCAAAAACACTAGGAAGAGAAAGAATAAAGGGAGAGCAACACCAATGTTGCCGTATTCGCTTAAAATTTGGAATAAAAACCAAAAAGTTTTTTTAGAGATGCTCAAGGCAAGACTATTGGGTTGTGGAGCACATGGTTTTTTTTTTTCTAGAAATCAAAATTCACCAGTGATCAAAGTTTTTAAAGGTGTAGTACCCACACCGTGCATCTAAGGCTTGTTGTGCGCTCAGAAACCATGAAGGGAGACTCTAGTTCAAGGTTGATTTCCCGTGGCAGAATGAATTGCATATATCCAACCATATTTTCTTGCAAAAAAACAATATTAATCTACCTGCATGTGATGACTTGTGCAGAATCCAAGTAATCAAGCTTGCAATCAAGAGAAGTACACAGATAACGGTTATTACAGAGACTAATACAATATTCGACTTCTTGCCTCCGGACACTGGCACTGCAGTAAAGTATCCAGAGCTATTTGTTCTAGCATTGCAAAATACCATCAATTAATTCCGGAGCAAGAACATGACAATTATTTAAGCTAATAATAGAATGCATTCTTATATATTCATGTTTGAGAACATAGCGAAGTAAAAGAACGTATCATATCAATACGAGAATAATGCAAATACCTCAAGGTAAATTGTCCTGAATTTGCTTTTTCAAGTAACACTTGAGGTATTGGACCGCTGAAGTTATTGTATGACAAATCCCTGCACAAGTTATAATTGCATACTTTGAGAAATTTTGAACAGACCTTCACTATGTCAGTTGCCAAGCAATATTGCAGTAACTTACAAGAATTGGAGAGAAGACATATTCCCTAGGAAATTAGGAATTGATCCGTTTAATTTGTTGTTTGAAAGGTCCCTAAATAGTTGAAAAGAAACAAATGTAAGAAGTGTCCATTATCGTATAATAAGCCATGTACTTTTTTATTGTTATTATATACGACTATACTCACAGCATGTTAAGAACTTCAAGCAATAAGAAAGATGTTGATATAGGACCACTCAAACCACTGTCCGATAGGTTTCTGCAAGAAAATTATGCTTGCATTATGCTAATTATTTGATGCAGAACTTTAAAGTGCCATACCATGTAATTATTTATCACTAAAATTTAAACATAGAACCTTTTGATCATCACTATTATATAATAGAATGTCAGATTATGCTAATACTTTTTTCTGATTTTTTTGTTCTTGGCTATTTAATCAAATTTTACAAGGAGACTATTCTTGGAGAACTGCTGTCGTAACTACACCCTACATCCTCCCAAGTGTATTCTGCTGGAGCACACGGGTCGCCGGTCCAATTTTTCTTCACTTGGTATTCTGTCTTTATATTCATGATGGCATCAACTGACAAAAATTCAGATAAAAAGTCAACACTATATTTTTCAGATAAATACTCAGTATTTTCTATAAAAAAAGGAGGAAACTGATTTCCAATCACATTAATGAAGAAAAAAATATTAAAAAAGAATTATTTCTGGTAGACGAATGATCTGGATTAATTTATGTGCATGGCAGAGCAAGTTAACAGAATGTTTATATATATTTGTTTGAAGTCACAAAGCACACAGGCAATTTTTCCTGATAAACTGGAAAAAAAATTCTTTCATAGTAAAGTTAAAAAGCAATTAGTTTGTAGAGCATACCATCAGAGAGGTTAGTCATGGCAGTTTTAACAGGCAAGAGGTTGAACACCTCCATTGCATTAATTAGTGGCGGGACAGTTGCTTTTCTGGTTGAATTAAAACTGAACTGGTACGAGTCAGAATCAGTTGGGTCTGCTAGCTGAGTAACAGAATAGAAGGGGTCGTCAACAAGGTAAGTTGGAATTGCATCACTGATTAATGGTTTTGGGTTTCTATTGTAGAAGACATTAAACTCACGGATGCCATTTGATGGAAGCTGCTGGATCTCGACAACATGGATATTAACGTAGTAGGATGGGTTTTTAACAACAGGATCTTTAGGCCATATGAGATTCATGGTTAAGGTTGGATCAGCAATCTTTGAGTCAGTGGAATTGGTAGAATTGAAGGGTAAGATTGCTGTCTGCAGAACAGCATTGGGTACCTCAGAAAAAAGGTCGTTGCTGACATTTAATTTCGTCTTGATTAAGGTCCACTGGTTGCATCTAGGAATCCAGATCCGGTCATAGGGGTCATCTGGGTACCTGATTATAAGAAGATTTTACTGTGAAATTTATATAAAAAAAAAAGGCATAGAGCTGCATAACACGCTCATCATATACAAATTCAATTCCTAAAAAGATGGTTCGTAGTATAAAATATATATATAAATTCCAAATTCTTAAAAAGTTTGGTTCGCCCTTTGTTGAATACATACATGGTTGACACTTATTGAAAAAATGCCGGTTGACAAGACCAGGGCCTCTCTACCACCAGCCCTGGGTGAGCCTTAACCTTTCTCATATAAAAGAGACAACTATGTGCATGGAATACAGAAACGTATTTGTAATTATATTCATATCGACTAACCTAGTTATCTTGCTACCTCCAAAGTCGCGACGAAGGCTAACATCACAAAAGTTGGATGCAGTAACAAGAGGATAAAGGGTCGACTTTAATGGCCTCATCTCCAAAGAGGATATGAATGGAGTCCCGAAACCTTTGTTCACTAAGCATACTGATACAAAATCGGCTGGAGCTACAAATATAGCTTCATGCTCGAAAGCTTTTCCTGCATCAGAGATATTTACTGTCCTCCAAAAATTTACCCCAATGTGCAGATCGAATAGGAATGCTTCATTTGTCTGGTACTTCTTGTCGTAGTTACCGTAAAAGAAAATAGCTCTTACTAGATATTTACGACTCTGCACTGCAGGTTTCAAAGTATAGCAATTCCGATTTCCAACCGGGAAGCTCCTAAGGGTTAAATCAGTTGCTTGAACTATTAATGATGCATAACTGCTTGAAATGTTGTAGCTTATACCAGTATTTATATATGGGTCATCAGGAGTGAATAACAAACTGGTGTTCTTGTCCGTGTAGTTTTTTGAGTTTCCACAGTCAATGCTTACAAAATCTGCCAAAGAAAAACAAAGATCAAATGATAATGATATATACCAAGTATTTATGATCCTAAAAATTATAATAATACCAAATTAAACAAGCTGCACCAATCCTTGTAATGCACATATTGAAGTTGGTTAGTTAATCTTTGATGCCACAGTAAATTAAGGTGGACAAGTATGAATTACGAACCTCCCAGATTTTGGCCATGTACAGCAACTGCCGCAATGAAAATAACCGAAAGATGGAGGCACCACTTCTTCATCTTTGCAATGTTTCAGGAATAGACTTGCATAATTAGGTCAATAAGCTTTTGGGGCCTTTCCTGAGGCTGAATTATATATATATATAATGTATGTATTTTCTTTCATCAATATAATAACCGGTATTATATATTATATTAGACAAGTAGGTCTCTGCTGTGCATGCACGTCAGATGAATA
Organism: Carex kokanica; assembly: GCA_025461125.1. Taxonomy (NCBI): domain Eukaryota; kingdom Viridiplantae; phylum Streptophyta; class Magnoliopsida; order Poales; family Cyperaceae; genus Carex; species Carex kokanica. The sequence continues at coordinate 598,572 of JAJGRX010000866.1, read as the reverse complement.
ATGTTATTAATTAATTTTGATATATATCTAATGGTGATACTGGTACATAGTTTAAACTTGTATAATCAGTACATGATCTTTGTTGAATTTCACAGCACCGAAGGCCTATGGCCCAAGCCCAAAAATTATATATTAGAATATTCAAGAAATTACCAACTTATATGGTCGGTGATAAAATGAAGTTGCTAGAACTTGTGTAATAGTCTTAGAAGCTTCTACATGTATTTGTATCATGTAATTTCTAGAATAGAACCAAAACCGACATAACCAAATTTAGTAGAAATAGGAAGTAAAATCTAGAAATTTCAATTGCCGCCATAAGAGTAGTATAAATAGTTGGTGGCACATAAGTATGTGAGTGGAAAATATATCAAAGCTTTGTACTCCAAAATCTTGTACTACTCTTAAGTAATAAAATATATTAAAGTTATATAAACTCCTCTCTTCTAAAATTTCCACAATCCAATTACAATTTCCAACAATCTTGCACGGAGAATGAGCCATGAAATTTTTTCCTTTGCAATTTGCATAAATAGATAGAGTCGGTAACTCAGAGAACTCTCATACACTTTGGTCATGTTTGGTTGTGGAGTAAAGTTAATGAGGATTAAATGACTTACTCCATCTTACTCCACATATTTTACACCTTGTTTGGTAGTATAACTCATAGCTTAAATTAATCCGCCTAGAGGAGTAAAGTGTTGGAAACTGAGCCTCTTCCTATGATAGTGGGCCCTACAGGTGGAGTAAGTGTGGAGTAAGTTAATTCACCTGAAATGGTGGAGTAACTTACTCCGGATTAACTCACCGCTTACTCCACCTTACTCCTCTTCTTTTACTTCTCGTTTGGCTACCTAAGTGTGGAGTAAGGGGTTTACTCCACCTCTTACTCCACAACCAAACATGGCCTTTACGATTCTACAAACTGGAGATGTCCATTGCCTATTTCTAAAGTCCATATAGCTCTCCTGCATACTTGTTGATAAATCAGTATTCCAGTTTCAAACATGAAAATCATTTTTTAAACAAAAGTCAAATAAGTCGATGTGCAAAACATAAAATTGAAGAATACATGTTAAATAGTGATAAGATAAATTTAAGGAATTTCTCCATTACCTAATAATTGAGAAGTTTGTTCTCTTATTACCTCCTTAATAGCTTTTCAAATCATTCTTGAAATTAATTAGTACAAGCTTATCAAAAACATGCGGCAAAAATGTTGCCGACATTTTTATTAATATCCAAAATTAATTATAAAATAATAATTATACCCACCAAAGCTGGGTATTTTTAAAAATGCTCAAACTGGCCAAAAAATGGCCGGCCGGGATTAAAATTAGGACCGGCCATTTTTTGGCTGGTTGAGAAAATTTTATTTGTGTTTCTGAATTTATAAATACCCTGTTTTCTCTCTCCTCCCTCTCACAACTCACTCAAACTCCCCAGAAGAGAAAGAGAGAAAGAAAAAGTGATTTTTGAGGTGAAAAGGGCGATTTTTAGGTTTTATTTATTTATTTTTATTTTATTTTATTAGAAATTGTTTAGGATTAATATAAATTGTCTAACAAACCGTAGATCTTACCATGGCACCCAAATCCGAACTTCAAAAATGAGGAAGTGAAACGGCATGCAATGGTCGCATATCCGTCGGTAAAAAAATTTGGACGGGTGAAGCCTGCTTGAAGAGACATTTATCTCGTTTTTTGCACCGAAATATGTTGAAGAATACATGATCATAGATGATCCGACTATTAGAAACGTTCTTGACGAGAACTTCGACGATATCGACCCTCCACCTGAATGGGAGTGTGCCCCGCATGTCTTGTCAAGGAAGATATTGCGGAAATGTTCTTTTGTCATCTCTGTGGCATAGCCGTTCACCCCAAATGTATCGAGAAGAATGCAGATATGGTAAACAACTATTGTTTCCAAATGTGGAAGTGTGTTGCGTGTTGCTGCAAGCCTTCGGAGACGACGAGAGAAAGTTCCACTACTCGTAAGCCATAGTCTTTCTCATATGAGAATATGCTTCGTAGTATTTTATGTTAGACCGGATTGTAATATTTTATGTTTGGATTTGTAGTATTTTATGTTAGACTGGATTGTAATATTTTATGTTTGGATTTATAGTATTTTATATTTGGATTGTTAGATTTTATGTTGTAGACTTAGCATTTTGTTATTGTTGTTTTGTTGTTTATCTATTCGAACAAAACCAATTTATTTTAGTATAATTTAGCATAATTAGCATAATATAGTTTATTTTAGTATAATTTAGCATAATTTAGTTTATTTTAGTATAATTTGGCATAAAAAAGATCTAAAAAATATATATAAATACTACCATAAAAATACCATAATCTAATCCACACATAAAATACCAAACATAGTATACCAAATATAAATACTACAAAACAATCTAACTAAAACTACCATAAAAACCTATGGTCAGCGGCAACGAACACCAGAGGGGGACCATCGTGATGTTGGCACTTCCTTGTTAGCTCTGTCGGGTAGTCCCTCCCATAGTCCCTGATCAGGTAGTCCCTGCCAGACTTCCTAATCAGGTGTAACGACATCGGCCTTGACCTCTCTGCTCATCCGAACTACGATATCCCAGACATTCTCATCCTCACCCTAGTGACTGGCGGGGGTGTAGAGAAGATGGACGCTGCCAACTAAGTCGCATAGTCAGGCTGAGTCTGTGACCCGCTACCACTGGCCTCTCTATCGTGTGGCCTCTCTGTAGCATATCATCATCATCCCGGTGACTGAACGGGTGAAAGGCTATCAAAATCATCCAGACTGAAAGATAGCCCCTCCTCGTCTATAGGCTCAAACTCCGGAGCCTCCTGCTGCACTAGCGGTGGCGGCATGTACTGCGAACCCTGCAAACATACAAATAATCTAATTTTGCTCTGAAGGAAGAAATTTGTACTAACTTGACAGATAAAAAAAATATGACATACAGGAGGTAACACTGGACGTCCCTGCTCATCATAGTAGGCATGTTAGCCAGTCATGGACAATACCCAACGATGGTAGTCCCACTGTGGTTGCTCTCGGGGGGAGATAGAATCTAAAAAGCTAACTAACAGCTCATAATACTCGTACGGATTCATCGCCCGCCAGTCGATATTCTCTCCGACGTCTCGCAACATATTGATGATTTGTCCCCTCATGCCCAGCATCCTCAACGAGTACGGCATGCTCCTTTATTTTCATGCACTCGATAGCTCTCCAACCCCTTATTCCCAATATCTTGACGCCAAATAAACAGATGCCATACCAACCCACAAGAACAGACTCCAGTCTCTGCCCAATGCCTGTGCTTAGTCCTATAAGGAACATGTTAGTTGCAATACAAATGTAACAAGTAATATGGTGATATGAAATAATATATGACTTACTGGTGTAGCATCTTTATCTCAGACCTTGGCAAATCCAGATCTGCAAGAATCAATGACACCTCCCCGAACTGACGGAAGACCCGATCTGGATAGTGATGCTCCACAATCCAGAAGCATACTAGCGGTCCCCTGTACCACCAGCTATCCCGCTGAACCAGTGTAACATCTGACAATCTCTGACTCTCGTACAGCGCATCGTATGGAGTCCAGACAACCTACTCTGGAACTAGACTCTACAGCTGTGCTCGGACCGGTATAATATCCACGAGACGTCCATGACCCTAATCAACGTAGTTATGGGTATTGTGCCATTTCTTGTTGTATGTAGGGCATCTATGAATATATGGTTGTCCACAATCTGGTTCGAGCTCATTCGGTCTTGGACAGCCCACCGGTAGCTGTGACCATGACCAATGCTGTAGCAACAAAACCGGCCCATACATTTGCTTCGACTCCTTCTACATTTTCAAGAATGCTAGCTGTCAAGGTCTTTAGCTTGATTGTGAAAAAAAATAAGAAAAGAGCTAGAGACTTACCTTACAAGCATGGCAAAGGCTATGGTACAGGTGGGCTAGGACCAATGTTTTAAAATGCAGTTTCTATGCATTATGCGGTATGCGGAAGGCCACCGCATATCACATATGCGGATTTTTATGCGGACTTATATATGCGAATTTTAAAATGAGAATTAATATATATATAAACAAGTATGCGGTAATATACAGTAATATGCGGTATGCAGTATGCGGTAATGTGCGGTAATATGTGGTATGCAGTAATATTCGGTATCATACAAACAAGTATACGGTAATATGTGGTAATATGAGGCCGAATATGCGGTAAAAATATTTGGCCGAATATGCGACCGCATATGCAGAACTGCATATTAGATCGCATATTGATTTTCTATGCGATTGTCAATCGCATACTCATATGCGGCCGCATGAACCACATTTTGTTACACTGGCTAGGACAGCCCCACCCCAGTTGTACCTCAACGGCCTGTCAAGGTCCTCCAACAGCGGTAGATACATCATCGGGACGGCATCACTACTGGAATCAGCAAACATGACAGATCCAAATAGGTACATCACGTATCCCAGTGTATATTTGCAATGCCAAGTAGATAATAAAAATCTAATAAATCAATGTTCGAAATATCAACATTTAATAGAAAGAGTTTACAATTATTACCGCTAAATCTCCTTGGGATGGAATTTGCAGTCAGACCGACGCTGAAGTGCTATCGCAACTTTGGTCATCTGCAAATGGTAATTAGATGTCCCACCACTCCCTCGTAACTTGCTTGGATCAGCTCTCAACAACTGCTCAATGTACTCAGAAAAATGAGTTCCGTTAGATACACCACCGACGGGTGTCTCACTGATAAGCAAACCCCATAGGGCACTGATATCCTAAAGTGTCACCATCATCTCTCCAAATGGTAAGTGAAACATATGGGTCTCGAGACGCCATCGCACCACTAGTCATGTAATGAGAGATGTTTTGATGATGCCACTCCCACTCTACATAGTAGCAATATTGTATAACCCCAAGTTGATGAGATACGGATCCATCATCTCGTAGTACTGCATATGAATGCGCCGAAGATTGACATCCAAAATCGTCGTGTCCTGTGTTTAAAAATGAATCCACATTATATTATAGAGTTAACACACCCAAAATTTAAACTTTAAAATTAATCAAAAAAGTGAAGTACCTCGCGAGAAGCTAGTGAGACTCGGTGATCACAATATGGCATCCATAAAAGATGACTGAAATGATCCGTGCTATCAGTGGCGATCGACTCATCATTAGTAGCTGGTACCGGCTGAGGTCGAGTCCTAGGCCTCCTCTAGCCATTCTAATTTCATAACAATTAATGATAAATATAAGTCGATTCTTATGCTAAATTATGCTAATTATGCTAAAATGTGCTAATTATGCTAAGTTAAGATAATTATTCTTAAATGTGCTAAATTATGCTAATTTGAGTATAATATGCTAAATCATGCTAATTATGCTAAATTAAGCTAATTATAATAAAATATAATAAATTAAGCTAAATTATGCTAATTATGCTACAATGTGCTAATTATGCTAAATTATTCTAAAATTTGCTAAATTATGCTAAACTATGCTAAATTATGCTAATTATGCTAAATTAAAGTAAATTATGCAAAATTATGCTAATTATATTAAAATGTGCTAATTATGCTAAGTTAAGCTAATTATACTAAAATATAACAAATTATACTAAAATATACTAAATTATACTAAAATATACTAAATTATGCTAAAATATGCTAAAATATAACAAAGTATGCTAAAATATGCTAAATTATATCAAAATATGCTAAATTATGCGTAAATATGTTAAATTATGCAAAATTATGCTAATTATAGTAAAATGTGCTAATTTATGATAAGTTAAGCTAATTATACTAAAATATACTAAATTATGCTCAATTATGCTAAAATATGCTAAATTATGCTAATGCTAAATTAAAGCAAATTATGCTAAATTAAGCTAATTAAACTAAAATATACTAATTAAACTAAAAAATGCAAAATTATTGATCAAGCTCATTATGATAGTGAATTACATAGGATTTTGGCTTAGGTTTTGTCTTATTTTCTCACATTTATGTCTAATTATTATGTGAAAAATGTTATTGTTGCCATATTTTATGTTTTAGTGAAGGAACCATGTTTTGGGCTATTTTACATCATTTGGAGCAAGAATCGGGTCGATCAGAAAAGCACAGCTCACCAACTAAGGCTTTAGTATGGACCGTATTAGCTAATGCGGACCAGAGCCCCAGTACGAACCAAGGAAGGCCAAATACGCATTAACTCCTACGGCGATACAGTGGGAGTACAGTTTGTATTAGCCAATACAAACCGTACCCGAGACGTCCTTTGGTGAAATCTTTGACAACTGTATCCAGATCAGATAACTTGGAGTCCACTCATCTCTTGGTGCCCTTTACTCCTATATAAGCTCTCTGGACTGAACATAAACATATCTTTGTATCTAATACAGACCGTACCTGAGGCGCTCTTTGGTGAAATCTTTGACAATTGTATTCATATCAGATAACTTGGGGTCCACTCATCTCCTGACGCCCCTTCAAAACTATATAAGCTCTCTGGATTGAACATAAACATATCTTTGTATCTTTGGTGTTTATATTTTCTTAAGTGAGAAGAGAGGAGTGTGTAGAGATTAAGTAGGAGGGTACTTCGTGTATGGTTGTATCTTTCTCTTATCTCTTTGTAAACATGTCGTTCAGCGGTTAAGTTTATATTCTTAGGGTTGGCAGTAAACATTGTTACTCATAATGCTTTGATATATACTTTTATTTGATCATTGTTTAATCTTTTGTTGTTCGATTACTTTTGCGCTCTATGTTCTATCTTACTTGACTTTGATTATTAGTCTAGACCATCATGTGATGGCCACACATAAAAGTTAGTCACCATTGGGCTAATCAAATTGGGATAAGGGATATTAAAATTACTAGATTAGTGGTGGAGACCTTAACCGGATATACCACTAATTGGATCAACAAAAGTACACATGGGAGTCTCGACATTCGCAGACGAATGTCGCATTGTCGTGCCTTACCATAGAGACACCCAATATAACCAAGATAGTAGGGCGACGTACCCAATAAGTGAAGTCTGAATTCTTTTGGGCTAATCACATATCTCCTTGCATCAATCGAGACAAGCCTTAACGGGATCTCTTGATTGGTAGGGTGATTTCTAGGTGAAAGCGATAATCACTAAATTGGATTAGATACCCTCATATGACAACTGAAAACTAACATCAAATAAAGTAAGAATCAAAGCGAATTGAAGTAACAACGGTGTGTCAAAACCTTAGGAATTCACATCTCTATCTTTATTTTATTTACTTTTAATTTTCGCCAAATACATTGATCAACAACAACAACTCTTTGATTTCAGATTTTGTCTAGCATTTTGAAAAATTGTGATTTATTCTCTCAAGACCTTAAATCTTATTCACTACGGATCGACACTCGTTTATACTACTCGATAGCATTATGCGCTTGTAATCTGACTCGATAGCAAATCGGGTTATAAATTTTATTAGCCTGATCACAATTTCACCCATCAATTATGCTAAATTAAATTAAATTATGCTAATTAAAACTAAAATATACTAAATATGCTAAAATTATGCTAATTAAACTAATTGACAACTAATTAACACTAATTAAAACTAATTGAGAACTAAATTATACTAATTTTGGTACATTTCTAACAAATACTATCAATTTACAACCATTTTGAACTTAAAATAAATTTAAAAAAATAAAGAGACTTACTTGCAAATGTGAGAAGAGGAGGAGAAGTTTTGGAGAAAGAAAGAAAGTGAGGAGAGATAGTGTGGATTTTGTGAGAATGAAGTTTTGGTGAAAATTCAGACCCCTGCCCATTCTTTTATATACGCCCAGACCGGCCATTTTTTTTGCCGGTTTGGAGCCGACTATTTTTTGGCCGGTTGAGAAAACAATTGGAACCATCCAAAACATGGCTAGTTTAGACATTTTTAAAAATACCCAGCTAACTTGGGTATAATTATTATTTTATAATTAATTTTGGATATTAATAAAATTGTCGGAAAATGTTGCTTACTTTCATAAAAAGAAAAATACAAACTTGTCAAGATTTTTTTGTAAAAAAATAAAAATAAAAAATAAGTGTGCAATTTAGTAGGAAGCATGAAGGCAATTAACTACTAATTAATTAGTGGCCCGGAGTTGATTCAAAATTAATTAATTTCTTATCTGCACCCCCTTAAGATGCAGTTAATCAACATATAACTTAATTATCAGTGTGGGGTAATTTAAAGAAAATGATACTCATGATATTTAACTTAATTTTTTAGTGGAGGGTTCCAATGCAACAAAATTCTGTGCCATCAAATACGTACAACCTCACTTCTCATAATTTTATTTTAAAATTTACAACTCAAATGTCAAATTCAAAATTTGATCTTGTTTATTTACATGAAGATCGATGCGTCTATATAAAATTTTATGATTTTTAGAGTTCATTTTATATTAGATCGAGATATACGTGAATGAATCATCAATGATAGATTAATTGAGTAGAATTAGGGTGTTTTTAAGCTCACCCATTTTTGTGAGCTTAACTCCGAAACTTATCGGATTAGCTTCAAATGACGAATCCAACCCGTTGAAATCAATCTAATTTATGAGTGATGTGTTTACATGTAAAATTTATAAAATTTTGAATTAATTTAGTGTAAAGTCAAGCATTTGTATGCAAAATTTATAAATTTTCGAATTAATTTACTGTAAAGTCAAGTGATTAACAAAAGAAGGTTTATAAATTAATTTTTGTGCATTTATTTTTCATTATATTTTTACCGTTTGACTTTACCTTAAATAATTCGAAAATTTATAACTTGCGCATGTAAATTTTTAATTTGTTAAGTAGATCTGTTGAAACTGTGTAATTCGTCATTTAACATAATTCAATAGATTTTGGAGTTAAATGACAACTTTATCTAGTATAAAAAAAAGCATCAAAGATTGCCTGGGCATAGTTCAAATTGCCTGGGAAATAGCCAATGCCTTCCTATTGTAGCGGTCGACTTTACCTTAATTACAACCATCTAACTATCCCAGTTTACTTGCCCAAACCCAAACATTTTGTTATCTTGTCCCAGGAGCAAATTGTATAGATTTAACTGCCACGGTAGAACTCAATCGCCCATCATCTTCACTACTACCGCTTCTCTGACTAACTGTCACCAAATCCAAGCACTCTTTAAGCTGCAATACCACTTCAACCATTGTTGGCCTCGGATACGAAGACAAAGCCACACACCGCATTGCTAGGTCGACAACTTTCCATGCAGAATTGGGGCAGTAGTCTCTGTGCAACTTTGGATCCATGATAGCATCAATGTTGCCTTTCGCAATCTTTGATGCCACGCGATTAGCTATGTGGGAATCGCCATCGATGTTCCTATTTGGAGTCTCTCCTGTCAGCATCTCTAGTAGTACTACTCCAAAGCTGTACACGTCGCTTTTGTAGGTGTGTCTTAATGTCATACTTAACCTTGGTAATTATTAGATAATAGAAGAAATAACTTGTGTTAGGTAAGTTGACAGTTTAACTACAGAAATGCTGATAATTTAATAAAATCGTAGTAGAATTGAAACTATTAATCTCTATTTGTGTTTTCAGTAGCAATATAAAACCAAAATGAAAATGTTTGTTTCCAAACCAAACAAGATGGGAAATTAAGTTGGACCAAGTGGATTCTTCCACGAGTTTAGAACCATCCAATCAAAATCAAACAGTCATGGATCAGTACCTTAAGATGATATTCTTTGTTCTTTGTTGCCTAATATCTGGCGATCCAAACCGTCAGATCAGCATCAGATGGCTCCATATCCAACGTCATGTCACTCTCATTGTTTCATAATACAAGAAAACATATATAATAGCATGAATTAAAAAACCTACTCTGGATCAATATAGCCTGGCGTACCAACGAGGCCAACATATGAGCCTCTATCCATACAGTGGGAGGCACCAGACACCTTAGAAAAGCCAAAGTCGGAAATCTTAGCTTCCAAATTTTGACCTAGAAGAATGTTGCTTGATTTGACATCTCTGTGGATTATATCACATCCTGTGTGGAGATAGTCTAAGCCTAAAAGTTGTGCAGAAGCAATTAGTGGATTCATCAACAAAAGAACCATTGAAATGTGCTTCCAATAGAACCTTAAAAAAAATGTGCTTTCAAAAGATGTACTTTCTCAAGTAACTTGGTCAAGCGACACATATATAAGAAACAATTAAGTTGTCATTTAAAGGGTTATTTCAAAGTATATGGAAAATTACAATACAAAATAGATATAAAATAGGAACAGCGCCCATAAATATATAAATAGGAAAAACCTTTTGCGGCTTCATATACAATTTGAAGTCTCTGCTTCCAACTCAATACTATAGCAGTACTGTTCCTCCCTAAAAATGAAAGTAGAATAACTGAAGCAATTATTTTCTTTTCTCATAGCAGAATGTAAATTTTGGTGTGCTCTCTTTCAAGTTGCAAAAGAAGTTTTGTAATGTAAAGGACATGACAACTTAAGTTTTGACATTTCTTGTGATGCTTTGAAGTACCAGAATGTACTTAACAGTAGCATATCAACCAGCACAAAGCCAAAACCATTTTATTATTTTCATTTCAACATATTTTTCTGTTTTAAAGCATGTTGAACAAACCTGTTAAATGATCTTTGAAGCAACCAAAAGCCATGTATTCAAAAACAAGTGCAAGGTGTTCCCTCTCCATGCAATAACCAACCAGTGCCACCAAATTCTTGTGATGAACCTTTGTCAAACTCCTTACCTAGGATTAAAAAAACAAAACAGAGCTATTTTTGTGATATACATATTGATATGTGGATGAACCGTTCATCTAGATAGTACACCAGTGCCTGCCATGACCAGATCCGACAATTTCACCACCACAATGGTTTGATAGAAAACAAAAAATGAGAAGTATAAATGAAAAGAACACTTTTACTTTATAGTGTTCCAAAGCAGAATATTTTGTTGCGCATAGCTGAAATGATACCAGCATCTTGTATCGAGAGCATTCTAACCCAATTAATAAATGTGTAATAAAAGAATGTGAAAAATTAAGAAAGCTTTATGCATACGAAGCTATGTGCAATGAAACTTACCTCGGCAAAAAACTCCGTTCTCCCTTGTGTAGATGCCTTGGAACTCACTTTAATCGCAACTTCGGTGCCATCTTCCATGCAACCATGGTACACAACCCCATAACCTCCTTTGCCAACCACACGAGCAAAATTGTTTGTTATAATTTCCAATTGCCCGTATGTGAATTGACGGCCTTCAATTCTCATCTCAGCTGCCTCTTTAGACAAACTTTTTGTGGAACCCATAATATGCGCATGACTGAATTCTTCTTTTGGTGTATACAAGACTTCACTACGTAGTGGTTGCATAGATATGTCAGACGAGCCTTATATGCAAGAAGAAGAAAATGGAATTATTTTATGTCAACCTTAAATGCATAGATATATAAATAGGATTCTACAACTCAAAAAATTTCATTTAATTCCTATCACTATATTAGTTACCAGACCTGACTGGTATGAACCAATACCAACAGTATTGGAAAAGTTCTTTGGTCTTTTGATCAAGACATGTAAATTATCAGACTTATGGGCCTTAAAGGGTACTGTATTGAACCAATTGATCTTACTGGCACAGTATAAAGTGCACAAGAAATTTACTACGAGAATACATTACCTGACAACTTTATACAGCAATAATACATAAGGAATGTCGCAGTTATGAGCACAATAGGAACTACAACCATTACAAGAATGATGATGTTTGCTGTGGTTACATCCTTGCCTTTGCATGAGTTTTGATAACCACACAAGTTGTCATTGCCATCAATTCTGACATAATAAAAATAATTATTTATCAAATATTGCAAACTATTGACATCAAAGATATATGCAAGAAATCAAGACGACAAACATAAAAGCAACTTACTGTAATACAAGCAACCCAGCTTTGGCTCGTTTTACAAGCGCATAAGGTAACCGGCCAGACAATTTGTTTTCAGACAAATTACTGCAAAAAATTAACTGTGGGTCAAGAGTCAGAATCGTATATATTTTTTTCATTTTTTATATGGAGAAAAGCTAGATATAGTTTATACTTACAGAACAGTGAGGGATGACAGTGCTGTCAAAGAATAAAGTACTGCTCCAGTCAAGTTATTGTAAGAAAGATCCCTGTTTAAACGGGAAAGTTGAAGAGATATCTATAAACTTAACACGGATTTCAAATAAAAAATTACATTATGTGAGATAAGATCGTAGCCTACAAGTATGTCAAGTTATTAAGTAGTGCGAAGGAACCGGATATGTTGCCACAAAGTCCACTGACGGATAAATCTCTGAAAAGAAAAAAGAAGAAATATTTTCTGTTAGGATGCCATCTTTAAAGCCTTAGAAGAACTCAATATTATACATTTATCAGAAAAAAAAAATATATGTTTGAGTATACAACTGACATTCTGATGATGTTTTCTGAACCGTTGCCGGCAGAGCTACATGTCAAGCCATCCCATGCATACTTAACTGGACAGCATGGATCCCCCATCCAATTCTTTTTAATTCCATATTGATTCTTTATTGCCGTAATGGCTTTAACTGGCAAATAAAAAGCAAATATCTCATGTCGTGCATGGCTTCAAAGGCTTTCAAAACAGATAGTCCGATTTGACAGGACAATTACTATTTATTTTATATCAATCCATTTCTAACACTGGCTGGCAATCTTGGTCAATATGTCAAATATTTTGTTTCTTTTACTTTTTGGTAAACCTTTTGTATTGTTTTTGCAACCCAGTGCTGAACTTGGGATGTAAGAAGGAAACTGAAGTTACATATTTGGGATTCTACACATCATTGAAGGCTAAAAGCAATAACATTTTCAACAAGCAATTCGACAAACACCTGTGTGCACTGACAAAGATGAATACCATCCTAGAAAATAGTTATGTCTTGAATGGCAAGCGCTTATGATTGAAATTGTCATGAAGATACAAAGCTACAGTTTTGAATTATATCATGATCCTTTTCTAGGGCTGAAGCCTGAACATGAACATATCTCACACAAGCAATTCCACAAACACCTTATATGCAGATGAAAATACATACCATCGCTCGGATCAGTCACGGCTTCAGTAGGAACCAAACGAGTATACACTTCAATGGCGTTTATAATTGGAGGCAAGGTGGAGTTCTCCGTGGCGCGAAGCGAGAAGTTATAGGATGTGTGACCCGTGACGAACCCATTACCATACAAATAGAACCCGCGAAGGTACGGCGGAGAAAACGGTTCAGCCCTGAAAATTGCCCATTTTGACCCAAAAAAACAAGTATTAATACATTAAGGCGGTCCAACAGCAACTTGTATCTGTTTCTGTTAACTATTAGTCAGAAAAAAAAAAAAAATTCCTCTTCAGTTTCATCTAGGGTGTCAATGGCATCTTTTTATCCGTTTATCCGACCCGTATCGTATCCGAAAACACAGGTAAAGATAAAAAAAAAAAATTCATTAGCTTGTCGGATACGGGTAAAGGTAAGGATTTTCTTTCGTTATCTTATCCGTTATCATGTAAGATAAATTTTAAAAATAAATTATATATATAGATATATATTTGTATGAAACTGATACATGATACAATAAAATTTTGTATTTTATTAAATTTTCATAATACAAATTAGTTGTATTCATTATTGTTGTTTTCTTTTTTTTCTTGTTTTGAAAAATATTTTATCGAAAGCACAAATCGAGATGTCAATGACACTTTTTTATCCGTTTACCCGACCCGTACCGTATTTGAAAAAACAGGTACGGGTAAAGATTTTTTTTCGTTATCATAACGAGTACGGGTATGAAAATGCCTCCACCCGACCCGTACCGTACCCGTTGACACCCCTATACTTTCATCCTGAGTTTTTGTGCTAAGCTTACATGAAGCTTATTCAAGGCGTAATACGAAGGGATCGAGTGTTAACAAATTGTTTCATTAATTACTGTGAGAAGAGAACTCAAGTAGAAAAAAAAAAAAAAAAAAAAAAAAAAAACTTAAAAAGTAATTTAGTTCAGTACCAGGGAACGGTATCAGAATTTAAGTAAATGGAGAATGTCCGTGACTGATTCGAGCCAGATAAGTCGACAAGCTCCGAGAAGTAAAATATAAAGAAAAACTCGGTTGAGGTGCGGCCATCTCCAAAATTGAAGTTCAATTCACGGCTCTCGGTGGCTGGTGTGGCGGCAACCTGAAGCGTGGTTGACGGTGCCTCGAACTCGTCATCCTTAGAGTTAACAATTGATTTCTTGGTAGAGATGGTGGCCCACCCTGGTGTCGGCCACCATGCTTGCCAGACCCTGTCGTATGGATCCGATGGATATCTGCAAGGTGAACAGTTATTGGTTTGATATATCATATATGTATTGTTAGTTTTTTTTTATTTCTTTATACACCAATTATGTTTTATCTTCTTATTGTAGTTGAACTAGATAGAAAATTTTTGAAGAGCATATATATATAAAGAGTTTGTATGGGACATTCTCAATGTATTTAATAATAATAAGAATTGATGTTTTCATTATTGTCTATATGTTCTAATAAGTACTTGTATTGCCATATTATGATATCAATTTTAAGTTGTGGAAAACATGTGCATGTATTATATATTTTTGAAATAAATGTATAAAACCAATAAACCATACCATATAGGCATATACTGCCTTAGCTCACCTCACTTCCGATGGTCCCATATACACTCTTTCAGAGAGATCAAGGTATTGAGATGCATTAGCAAGCATGTACATGGAATCCATTAATGGCCTCATTTCTAACAAAGATATAAATGGAGTGCCATGACCAGTATTTATCAAGCAAACCGACACAAAATCGGCCATGACAACAATAATGATCTCGGCTTCATAGTGTGAAGACGAATTTGTTATCTCGATTGTTTTCCAAAAATTTGCCCCAATATGAAGATCGAACATTATTGCGTTGCTATTCAATCCATCGTAGTTTCCATACATGAAACCTGCTCTCAAGAGATATCTTTCGCTTTGCGTAGCCAGTTCTAAGGTGTAACAATTGCGCGACCCACTTGGAAAGCTTCTGACAGTTTCGTATTGTCTCGGTAATGACGGGTTGATGGTATCTGTCGCAATGATGTAACCTGTACCAGTGCTAACGAAATCGTTGTCTGAATAGTATGTCAAGTTTGTGGTGCTACTGTTATCAATGTAGAACGTATTTTCTGGTAGCCCGCAATCGAGATTAACAAAACCTATAATAAATAATAAAGAACCTTCATATTTGTTTTTTGTTTTTTTGTTTTTTTTAAAGGATAGAAGAAGAAAAACACACCATGATCTGTAGATTGAGCAAGAACACCAATGCCCCTTGTAGCAGATAGATGCAAAATAAAGGCATAGATTGCCAGACCATGAAAGTGAAACCCCATTTACATCTCCTTTTAGAGGTGTAATTTAACAATTCATGCAACAATTTGGCGAACAGGAGTCTCTCTCTCTCTCTCTCTGACTTTCAAGTGATGAGATTGCCAATACATAAAGAAACTTGACTTTCACTGACTTTGATCAATCCGCCTTTCTTCATCCTTGCAAGAAATAAAGCTTCTAGTAAACTTAAAGAAACACAAGGAACAGTTTCTCTAGATTTTAATTTTCAGCCCACCTTTAAAATATAAAAGGCCTACAAATAGGCCCAAAATCCAGCCCAAAAAGCAATGTGGAAAGTTTCAACTCAATTTCAGAGATAGCATTAGATTTTAAAATTGGGATTTTTCATATAAAAAGAAATGTCTTAGTTAACTGTACTGAACATGATTCTCAAACTTTTCAGAGATGTTATTTTTACAAAATGGCATTCATATAATGAGAACCGAATAATATTATTTATTTAGTTGTGCTCAAAGTTTAAATTTATGTTTTTATATTGAGCGATTCTTTTACGCAGCCGGAATATTACTCCTAGAAAAGATAGAGAGTTTTGTCAATATATAAATTCCACTTTTCAGTATTAACTGAAGGGAAAAAAAAATGCTAACCAGAAGTAATCTGATCAATAAATAAAAATAGAAATCAGATAGATATAAAGAAAAGGTGCCATTTTGGCTCTTCATATTTTACCAAAGGTTTAAATAGCGTTTATCGCGTCATAGCGGAACGGATGAAAAAACAGCGCTATGCCCATATAGCGCCGCTATAGCACAAAATAGCGCGCTAGCGTCATAATTTTTATGATCCAAAAACACTATAGCGACGTTATAGCGCGTTATTTAGAACTTGTATTTTACTACCAAAAACCTAGCGCTATAGTGGCTATACTAATACTGATGGAATCAGATACAAAGAAAAAGCGCCATTTGGCTTTTGACGACACATCCAACGGCCAGAGATCAGCAGCGAAGGAGAGCCTCCCTTTCCTGCTTTCCCTTTGACCCTATCCGACAAGGCTACAACATATTCCTACATTCTGTTCTGCCACAGCGAATGTAGATTATTTTTCCTTTTATCTGAATTAATTAACAAGTTCCTTTTTCTGAACCGACTCGAATTTTAGAACCAGGTCCTCCCTGACGTGGCTACAACTACACCGTCCATCCGATGGGAACTCAGACGGTCAGTTGGTCAAACCTTTTAAAGATAACTTAATGAGAAATTGTTGTGCCGCGCCAGGTTGCACCCCGCTAAATCCCATAGCATTGTATTTGTATTCTACGGCTGGATCCCCCGATTTGCAGAATTTGGATCCCCTAAAGTAACTCAAATTTTGTGTTTTGATCCGGATCGCCCAATCCGATATGTCATGAATATTAAAGGGCTCCGTGCTTTACCACGGGCCGGATTGATCCAAATTTCTGATTGGACGGCTCAGATTAAAACTCAAAAATTAGGTTACTTTAGAGAATACGGACTCCAATTTGCAAACACCAATCGTATCCTACCAGGTACCTAAACTTCCCCATATTTTCACTCACTACGTCTTTTTTGAGAAAAAATAAGGATCTGAGCTCATATTTAATTGATAGTGTTTGTTACAAAAGAGAAAATTAATGCGCTCAAAACATTTGAGCTAAAAGTAAAATAAGAAATAAATGAAACATAAATCTAAGAAGTAAGAAGAAAATAAGAAAGCTGAAAAGCTAAGTTAAAATGAGAAATGTTGTGATGCCTCTTGGTTGCTATTTTCCGATCATATACTGCTTCTGCTTCTGTTGATGAATTTTCTCGATTAGTTGATCAATCTCTTTAGAATTTTTTCTGAATGTCTGAAAGCATCGTTCACGTCATATAATAAATTGTGCAATGAGGAGCGTCGATCGTATTTCTTGTTTGACCTTTTCTTTTAGAATCAGTTGTAATGGTGTTGAGCCCTGCACCGTGTACCAATCCGGTACCGCTCTGGTATATACTGCCAGTGATAAGGGGCCGTTTCTATATTCCTCTTGCACATTATACAACTATTTACCAATTGCCACCCCCTTCATGTTAGGTTGTCAATCGTCGGTATTCTTCTATTGCATATCAGCCAACCAAATACTATTATTCTCGGTGGTGCCAGTATTTTCCAGATCGTATGCACTTCAGAAAGTATTCTTGGTGTATGTTTCATTGCTCTGTACGAACTTTTTACAGTGTATAGCCCTATCTGTGACCATCTCCACTGTACCTCATCTTGTTGGTCCAGTACTAGTGCAACCTGGCGTAACCGCTACTGCAGGATTGACAATTCCTATGATGCTTCTATCATGAGCAGGGGTCTGAAGGTGATCACAATGAATTTGAGGTTAGAACTTCTTGGACTGTAGCATAACCATTTATTGCGGGCCTGTTCGGCTGCACAGTGGGAACGAGAACGGGAACGGGAATAGGAAATTTTTGTACTGGATTTTACTGTTCACGTGGGAAAAAAAAAATTCAGTCTGAGTGAATTTTTTTTTCCCACGTGAACAGTAATTTCCTATTTACTGCCGAACAGGGCCTGCATGTGTGTGCAGGTTTGGGAATTTTTCTTCTAATAAGCCTAGTTCCCAGTTGTGTTTTCAAAAGGCTATGTTGTTTCTTTTGCTTAGTATGTGAATTGTTGAGTGGTTGTAGAACTGTTATGTATGTGTCAGGGACTTAGACATGTAGGCCATGTTCGGCTGCCGCTGGAAAATTACTGTTCACGTGGAAAAAAAAAAAATTCACTCAGAGTGAATTTTTTTTTTCCCACGTGAACAGTAATTTTCAGTTCAAAATTTTGTTTTTCCTGTGCCCATTCCCGATCCCACCCAGCGGCCGAACAGGCCGTAAATTGCTTAGTCTGTGACCAAAAACCTAGGATTTAGGTTTTTCCGAAATCAGAAGTCGTTGGCTTGCGTCAAGGAACGTAAATAATTGAAATCGACCTCGACCGATATTAAATTTCTTTATTGAATTTGTTTGATAAATTTGTTAGAAGGGCATTGCAAAAGTTGGAGACGTCTGAAAGCGAACCACGGTGGCAATTTCCTTTGCCCCTTTGGAATTTTCAAAATGTGAACGCAACTCTCCGGATACCTTTATTAATTTCATTCAATTTTTCTTAGATCTTGTTTCTTGTATCAAGACGTAATCTAGTAGAAAATTAATCTTCGTACCTAGACATGAAAGCTATGGCAGCAATTAAATCCAATTCAATTTTTTTTTTTAAGTGGCACAGTATTTTATTGAGCCAATCAAAACTGAGAGACACGTATGGTATGCTTCCTTCTCACGGATTAAATTTCTTATTTTTATAAACTATTTTAAATCGGGTTATTTTTTTATCACAACTCATACTTAGATTTTGTTTTGTTGCCATTCAAACAGAGTGATACCTTTAATAATTAGTCATTGTCAAATGATTTATTTTTATTATGGACATTGATGTGGTGGGTTGGTTGATGTGAAAGTATCTAATTTTCTATCATAGAAATGAAAAGATATAAAAAAAGTTGTCAAAGGGGCTAGGAAGTAAACCCACAAGACATTTGAATTGTAGCTAATAGTGCTCTCTCTCTCTCTCAAATTAGAGAGAATTTTATGTATACTTTCTATTTTAAAATTAATAATATCATATTCATATTTATCTTTCCAAATATTAATAAGTCACAAATTTATTCATTTATTATTATTTCTATTAAAATTCATTTTAAATTTATAAAGTTTTCATTTTACTTTTTAGTAAAAAAAAACTAAAAATATGTAGCATATTTAAGACAAATCGATCAATTTGTGAGGACAAATAGTTATTTCTCTACATGTGATGCATTTGTAATGATATTTAGACATACACTTATATAAGCATCGCATGTAAAGAAATGAATTATTTATCCTCAACCAGATATATAATTATAAGACAGAACAGTTCTCTTTCACAACGACATATTTGTATATTTTTAAAAAGAGTAAATTTAAAACTTTATAAATTTAAAATAAATTTCAATAAAAAAAAAATTTGTAAGTTTTTAAAATATAAAAAAGAAAATAGACGTTATTTTTAAAAAGATTAGTGACTTAAGAATATGCTCTGGAACTTTTGTTAGATGCTGCTCATTGTTTTTAAGTGCGATGACATGTATTTTTGTTTCCAGAGAGGTGGCCACTGACTACTAAGCACTTTGGTTTTGCATTCCCACCTGATTCTAATTCTTTTTTTTTTAGTAAGAAAACATTAACATTAATTTTATAAATTGTTAATCAAGGATAATTCTCACAGGTTAATTTAAAACATAAAAAAATAATAAGGAAATCGAAGGGGAAATATTCATAATCACAAATCTACTAAACGAGATATAATGATGCATTACATAACTAAATCAGTCATAATTAATGAAGAATCAATGAAGTATGATGAAAAGAACATCTTTGGTTTCGGACCCCAAGTGAGATTCAGATCAGCTGAAATTCGAGATCCATGAACAGTAACTCTGAAATTTTGAAATCTGAGATCCGGCTGTCCAATTTTTTTGTGCACGCAACTCGAAACAATTCAATGGCTGAATTCAGAATTTCAAAAATTTCAGAATTACTGTTGATAATCTCGGATTTCAGTAGATTTGGATCCCCCAAGTGTCGCCGCATTGTTGAGATTTCAATATTTTGGGACCATTTCATTCATCAAATCCCCTTCATGCGATTCTCAATGTAATGTCGCTCTCTCTAGTTCTTTATCATCAAATCCTACAGTTATCACCTCATGATGTGCACAAATTTATAAAAAGTTGGCAAGCTATATAATTGTTTCCAATGCAAGGTTTCATATATGCTGTAACAATAATTCATACACATTGAAAGAAAAAAATAAATAAATAGAAAATCCGCCATGTATTCAGTATTAGTATGCTCTGTAATACCGCACGGTGGGCCCACAACTTTATGGTTCAGATTTACTTCCAGTCAGATCAAACTCAATCCAGTGCCTATTTAGACTGTTGGAGTTCCCTTTAAGATTTGTGTCAGGCTAAAAGGACGGTTCGGATCCACTAATTGTACAGAACATTAATGCTCAGACGATACAAATTCCATACATTCATGTCCCGTCCATTAATGTCGTACTAGATTGAATTCGGACAAAACAAAATTAGAAATTGATGGTAACCAATTTCGTACTGTTATGACCGAAATTTTTATTAATAACCTCAAACAAATGAAAAATGTCAAATCTAACCTCCATCTGAAAAAAATTTCAAAAATGACCTAACCGCCCCATCACTGGGCGGTTCACCCTACCCACCAAACCGCCCAGTGATTGGGCGGTCTAGACGGCCAAGAAAACCGCCCCATTAGGGGGCGGTTAGGCATTTTTTTTTTTTTTTTCAGTTATGTTAGGATATTTATTTTAGTAAAATATATTTAGAAGATATATATATTTTTTTAAGATATATTAAGACATGTTTGTTTTTGTAAATATATTTTCATTAAGATATATTTATAAGATATATATATTTTTTATAGATATATTAAATATATATTTGTTTTGTAGATATATTTTTATTAAGATATATTTACAACATATATGAAGATATATTTTTTCTATTGTAATTTTTATATGAAAATGCTTTATTTTTATTATTGTAATTTTAAATAAGAATTGGTTGAAAGTGGATGAGTCGTTTGACGTTAGAACTGTCGATTCTTTTATAATAATTGTCGATTTGGATAACGTGATAAACAGTGAAAAATATGTAATATAAATGGTAAGTCCACCAAAAAAAAATCCAAACTACGTAATCTAAATGTCCGCAACATAAGATAAAACACTCCAAACTGAATATACAATAGTAGAAAAGCTATCAGACTACAAGAACAAAAAACCTAACGACGAGGACGAGGGCGACGACCGGAGAGATCCAACCTACGGGGTGGATGGCGGTCCCTATGCGGCTGTACACGCCTCACGTGAACCTCCTCCTCCTGTGCGGCTGTATTCGCCTCGGCCCACGGATCCTCCACCAGTGGGGGGATAGGCGGCATAGTAGGCACCTCCCATGGCTCCCAGGTCGATGGATACGTAGGCGGAGGAGGCGGTGTGCCAAATATAGCAGATGCATATGCATCTGCATGCTGTGCTCCACTCCCACTGGCCTCGTCATCGTGCTGTCTGGCCTCCGGATATCGTGGCATGTGGAGGCTCCGTCTCTCATCCCCGGCATAATCTCCCATAAAGTCATCCATAGTGAACTCCGGAGTGGAATGTCGTGGGGGAGCTCCACCCTTAATGGAAACAATGTTAGTTTTGCTACATACAAATAAGTAGTAAGTTGAATAAATAATAAATTTTTGCTACCTGTCCAACCTGCACCGGAACTCCATACTCATTGTAGTAAGCGCTCCACGCATTGTTATTCAACACCCATTCGTGGAAGCCCCAACCTGATTCATCCACTGCATAATTGAAGACAAATTAATTAGAATAGTTTTTGTACCGAGAAATGACTGTGTACGACAAAATCAAATTACCTGGAGGAGGTGGCGGCATCTCATCACCGTATATAGCGACTCTGGGCTGATCCGGATCTAGTGGTGTGGGCTGTATCTCGCGCCAGTTGATGTTCTCCCCACTGTCATGCAACATGCCAACGAGGCGGCCGTCAAAGCCGGAATCCTCCACCATAGGAGCAGTGTGCTGGAGCATTGTACATCCCACTGCTCGCCAACCATCTCGTGCCATGCACACCAAGCTGTGTGCCACTCCTCTGATACCGGTAAGAATCTGCACAAAGTGTATTTATTAATTTTTTAGGAAAAACTAAATAAACATTTAATGCTTTAAATATGTTAGTTTCGTAAGTAATTACCTGGCGAGCCTGCATCGGTCCGAATGACATATAACCACTCGACCCTGCACGAGAAAGCCTCCGTCGAAGGGTCTCACCCCAATGGCCCGTGAGGTATACCGAGGGCATGCCCCACCTCTGGTACCAGACTAAGTACCTCAATCCTCCAGGCCCTGCGCCCAGTGTGACATCATCGGCCGTAGGAGGCTGCCACATGTGGAACTGTGGAGACTGTGCTTGGATGATATGCTCTGCGTGGCGCGTGCTCCAGTCGACGTTGGGCTTATTGTGTTTAGTCCTGCAGTACATTTAAATTAAAAAAAGAATGTTAATCAAGTTCAGAACTGAACAAGTAACGGTAGGAGAGCAATTAAGTAACTTACTTGTGCAACTTGGTGGTCTCAGCCTCTCCAAGCTCTGGGAACTGCGGGACAAATGCGTCCAGACCAAACTGTCGGGTCACGCGATCTGGATACGTGTACTCAACAATCCAGTAACATACACACGGCCCCCGATAAAACCAGAGATGCCTCTGCTCCAATGTCAGTCGACAAAATGCGTTCCTCTCGTAGAACTCCCGGTAGGGGAACCATCTCTCCGCGAGCCCGCTCATCAGAGCCCGGTCGATCTGACCCTGTGGCATGGTAGCAAGCTGGTACAATCCGAGATTCATAATGCACTGCTCCATCAGAGGATGACCGACGTACGGTATCCCGGAGGTGCGATGTCTCACGGTCAACATCGTCTCGTCCTGTATTTAACAATAATTTCAGTCTGAGTGACTTACTATATGCCATATTAAAAATCTGTAATTTGAACTGAATTGCTTAAAAAAAACTTACCTCCGTAGATGCGAGCGCGACCCTGTGCTGAACGTGTGGAATCCACAGAAGAGGGCTGAATGTATCAGCTGCATGTGTAGCGTGGTCTGCACCGAGAGGCTCTGCACCGGATGCACTGGGAGCCTCTGTACTGGACGAACTACCGCCCCTCTCCATAGTATCTGCAGTGCATAATTTGCAAATAACTTAAATTTCACAATTTTAGATATAAAAATGTATAATGTAGGGATTTTAAATCGAAACACTAATTTTGTACCCTAAATTCTAATTTAATTCGCTAAAACCTAAACCCTAATTTAATTTTGTACCCTAATTTATAAACCCTAACACTAATTTATAAACCCCAATTTAATTTATAAATCCCAATTTAATTTATAAAACCTAAACCCTAATTTAATTTATAAACCCTACTTTATAAACTCTAATTTAATTTATAAAACCTAAACTCTAATTTAATTTATAAACCCTAATTTAATTTATAAAACATAAACCCTAATTTAATTTATAAACCCTAAATCCTAATTTAATTCGCTAAAACATAAACCCTAATTTAATTTGGTACCCAAAATCCTAATTTATTTCGCTAAACCCTAATTTAATTTTGTACCCTAATTTATAAACCCTAACTCCTAATTTTGTTCAATTCTATCTCGTCGGGAAAATCAACAACCCGCACAATTTAACAATTAAAATTTTAAACTAAAGTCTAAACCCTAATTAAACCCTAATTTAATTTCTAACCTAAACCGCACAATTTAATCGCGTCGGGAAAATCAACAACCCGCACACGATTAACACCTCAATTCCTACCAAAAATAAAATAATGAGTTACGATAACTTACCCGAAGACGATCGATCGAGAGGAAGAGATGGCCGAGAGAGAGAGAGAGGGAGAGAGAGGGTGGCCGAGAGAGAAAGTGCGGCCAAGAGAGAGAGAGGGGGGGTGGTGGTGGTGGCCGGCCGGGTAGAGGGATGAGGTGGTGGCCGGCCAAGGGGAGGGGAGGGGAGGGGGAAGGGAGAGGGAGGGGAGGGGAGGGGAGGGGAGGGGGAAGGGAGAGGGAGAGGAGGGGAGGGGAGGGCCGGGGGAGGGTCGGGGAGGGCGGCAGGGGGCGGGGCTGGGCGCTGGCCGGGGGTGTGGGGAGGCAGGGGGGCTGGCTGGGCGGTTAGGGTAGGGGGGGGGGGGCTGGCGGGTTTTATTAAAAAAAAAAAAAATTTCCAACTAAACCGCCCCATGGGGGGGCGGTTAGGGGGGGGGGGGGGTAGACCGCCCAATAATGGGGCGGTTAGGGGGGGGTGCGGACCGCCCAATCATGAGGCGGTTGGGTCATTTTTGAAATTTTTTTCAGATGGAGGTTAGATTTGACATTTTTCATTTGTTTTAGGTTATTAATAAAAATTTCGGCTGTTACGATGGTAAAGCATAGAATATGAATTTTATTCGTAAAGCATAGAATATATAAATATTTGGAGACAATAAATAATAAATTTCGTACTGTTGTGATGGTACCCAATCTAATCCTTAATAGAAAAAGATGAAAGTTGAACCACCCACTGAAATTTAAAATTGCAGATAAGAATATTATGAGAGAATATTCGTATCTCAGGAGGAACAATCTTATCTTGCTCTTAAACCGAGACAACTTTCTTTTTTTCTATTTTTGTTATCAATGCAATTTATATGATTATATGAACTAAAACCTCTGCTCTTTTTTTTTTTATCCTTTCCTTCTAGATTGTTCCTTGCTGTCTTGCTCCTCGTTTATATTTGCGACACATCATATGCCACCGCTGTAAAACAGTAAAAGGGAGAGCGATGTATGATGTATCCCTCCCTGCTAATAATAATTTATTTGCAAATGCGTCCCCACCACTCCCCACCCATACAAACCATTACCAAGGGGTTAAATAAAAAATAAAAAAACATGTTTGAAAAAGGGGAAAAACAAAGTTTATTCGCCATTACTGAAACCGACGCAGAGACAGCCAACGGGTAGCCACATTTTGTCTTAGCGCGGATACATAGAGCGTGCTTTAAGCATTTGACCTTAATTAAATAAGATGTTCCATTGACAAACTTTAATAATATGAATATTACTACGGGGAATTTTAAACAATGTCCCTGCAAAACCTAAAATTATACATAGGGACGATGCCTGTTTCAAAATATTCATGTCAGATCATTTTTTTTTCACTTCAATTATGGACAATGCTTCTTTTGCGAAGATTTTTAAAAAACAGAAGAATATTTAAAAACAATACCATTACCACCATGCATGAATGGTGTGATTTCAAGCGCTATATTACTAAAATAAGTTACAAATATGCCCTCAAAATTATTTTAATAAAAAAATACTCCAACCGTCAGAATTTCTAACGGTTGGGGTATTTAAAAAAAAAAGATTGAGGCATTTTGTAACTTTTTAATTAATGGAGGATAATTAAAAAAAAACGATGATATTTTAAAAATGGCATACTCTATGTACATCAAGTATTTTGATTGTGTATGTCTTATTGTTGCTTATGGTACATTTTTCATATTGTTATTTATATTTTTGCATATTGTTTTTATTCTCTGTAATAAATTTTAGAACAAATATTGCTTGTAAGATACAAATTTGGTTTTGGACGGGTTTAAGTCAACAACATTTTAATCATGAAATTCAATATAAGATATTATTCAATTTTAATCTATGCAAAATTTGGGATGAGATACATTGATTAAATATATAATCGTTTTTATTGAACAATAAAATTGCAGCATATATTATATTTTTTGCAATTTTATGTTGCGTGCTAGGTGTATATATTATATTCCAACAGTCAAATTTGTAACTTAGAACTATTTTTGAATATGCGGCTATGCAGACGCATATGCAGTCCATGCAGTCATCCATGCAGATTTTTGCTAGTTGCTCCGAAATCCAAAAAAGATCCAAAAATGAATTGCATTTTTGTGGATGCGTGATGAACCCATAACATATGAAAGTGTGATAAAGAGCACAAACAAATAAACTAGAACACCTTTGTGTTATAAATTAGTTTTATTTTATGTATATTATTTTAACAACTCATAGTAAAACTGCATATGTACTTCTGCATTAAAATCGGCATATGCGGTATGCAGTAGATTTCCACATGCATAAACAAGACCACATTTAAAAACACTGGTTATTACAACAACCTTGCCTATAAATTTCAACACAATAAAATTTACTTGGAATGTATAATTATCCGCAAAGTTCATTTATTTGGATGCATGGCAATATATATATATTTTTTTCCGTTCAAACAAAAAGGACCATGAAATAGAAAATTAGAAACGACGCCGCACTGTTTTGCGTGATAACGAGATAATCCAGGGTCCATCAATTTTCAACATAAAAAGATGAATTTCCATACATGTCCCTATCAAATTATGAAAATGCTATACCCTCAGAAAGATTGATGACGTATGAACAGATAGATTTTTGGAGAATATTTTAAGATTGAAACTGGACAAATTTTGAAAAATAATTTATTAATGCTTACAATTGCCAGAATCTGTAAAATACTTTCTGAATTTTTTTTTTCTCTAGCCACTTTTTTCAAAATCATTTCATATAAAAAATTTGACAATAATAAATTTAACAGTTGATATGTCATATCTCGGGGAGAGTAGGTCGTATGTGGTGAAGCGTCTGGGTTGGGCTCGTCCTGCTGCGGGATGGCAGTCTAAGGTGTGCGTGAGTTGAGAACTCGGGTGGTGTTAGAGAGATTCTGACTCTGACCTATGCGATATCTCTCTGAATGTAAAGTTGTGACCCTTGTTCAATGAGTATTTTTGTCTTATATAGGCTGCCTCATCCCCGTATCTCGCGCGATTATAAGAGATGGAACGGTTATTTTGACCATGTTCGGTGGTTATCCTGCATTAAGGCGGTGGAAGCCTATTTCGGGTCAGGCCTGTCTTTTTTGGACCTTTTGTGAAGCCTTTTTATTCTCGGACCCTTAGTCAAGGATCTCGGGCTTTGGCCCTTTTCATCTTGGCTCCGGACTTCTAGAAGGAGATCTAAATTCCGGACTTTCATTAATCCAAAATTATATTTTAAGGGTTTTGGGAATATGACCCTATCAACAACGATAGAAAGAATGAGTTCGATGCATATTTTTAAAAAAAATCTGTCATTATAATTTTAAGTTTTTAACAGTTTGAAATGCGTATCAGTTGATTGAAAGGAATATCCAATTCACTTTTACCATCAGAAAAAAAAAGTTATTCGTATGAATGCATTTCGCATATTGCTGTCAATATTAAATAATTTGGAGGAATAACAGGATATTATTGTAAAATTCGCTAAAGATCTTTAATTAAGAGGCCAAACGCCACACGGAAACCGTGGGGTCCACCTAGAGGGGGCGCACCATCGACGGCTGCGAGCCGCTGCCTACATTTACAATGACGCCATGCATGACGTGTCAGTCCCACTAGATGGGGAAGCAAGCACAACTAAAACTTTTCCTCTTATACACCGTACTTTGGACCCACCTCTCAGTGACTGAAATCCATGCTACCGTGTCTGTTCCCAGTGCATCTGCTGATTCCCTCGTCGGCTGATTTCGTGGGTCCTTTTGTGATTGACCGATTTACATGGCCGGTTATGTTTGATTTTCAAAAATTCTAACCACTCCAAGCAAATTTTAATGTGAAAATCATATTAGAACGATTTGAATTGACTGTTAAATTTTGAAATTGTAAAAAATAACTTATAAACATATGATGTCAATATGTGTTGCTATGAAATAGTGTAATTGGATCACTCCTCTTATCTTTATGCAAAATTTTTTTGACTAGTCAACGCTTATATAAAATTTGATACTAAATTTTACATTTGTTGAAGTAAAATTTAAATGTGATACGAGAATATTAATGAGCTAGATAAAATAAGTTTAAAACAAATGATGCTGAAATTATATTCATTATTTCACTAGCAGATACTGATATTAGACAATAACAAATTCACATCTAAATGGATAATATATAAAACAAATAATTGATGGATACACACTAGACAATAACAAATTCATATTTAAACATATAAATATGAAGAAATAATTAATGGATACAATTTAGATAATTGCAAGAAAACTTATAGATAATTATGGTAAATTGTCATGTAGTATCAACAACGAGCCGATTATTTTTTAAGATAGGTATAATTTTTTTTTTTTTAAAGAAATTATGGACCATCTAAAAACAATAATTTTGTACTTATCTTAAAAAATAGTAAAAAAAAATTCAAAAAATACAAATTTTTATCTAAGCACATTTTAACGTAGATATCATATTGAGTAGTTCAGATATTTTGTTTAAACTTTAAAATCGAAGATAAAAATGTTAGAATACTATTGAAGTATGAAGCAATGAGACATTTGAGCCCTCCTCTATTTTTATATATTGCTACGTTATTTTGCTCAATGAATTTCCATGAAAGACGGCGATTATGAACATGTAACAATATATGCGAATAATTCGCAAATAGTTTTTCCCAAAATAGCCATGATCAGCTATAAATAGAGCGGGAAAAATGGCACGGCGGAGCCGGTTCCGTCACGGAACGGCACAACACATGTGTTAGTTACGTGCCGTAACTCGTGTGTGCCATGATCATTTGCGTGCCATACCCATCTTTTGAAACTTTGGCACGGCACGTGAAAGATTTAGTCACGGCACGACACAACATGTAGTCACACGAGCCACGTGTAATTAGGACCATTAGATATTGATTTAATGATAAATCTCTGAATAAACAAACTTAAATTATGATTAAATGGTCACGCGAGTCATGCGAGTCACATATGGTCACGGCACGTTAGGCACGGCGCGACTCACGTAGCGTGACCATTCGCGTGTCGTGACCACCTCTTGACATTTTGGTCACAGCATGGCACGACACGTGAAAAATTAACTTGATTACAGCACGAGACCAAAATCACGACATGTTAGTTACGTCACGGCAGGACAGTTGTACCCAAAATCACAGCAGGACACGACAGGACACGTTTTTTCGACTCTAGCTATAAACTTATAAACTCACCTGGACCAGCCAGTTGTACCCAAAAAGTATGTCCTTTTTGTGGTGTATATCTTAATTTTTCCAAAGGTTTATATTACGTTTAAACCCTTCAAAATCATAGATTTTATGCTCTTACTATTTCTAGTGCTATATTCTTATTTTGTTTGGATAATTCTAACATACATCTGATATTTATGGTACATTCAAAATTATTATAAAATAAATAACTGAAACTTTTCAGGAGATTTTATTGTCTTTGTCAAATATTATATTTAATAGAGATAGAATGAGCGGAGACTAATTGACGAATTAGGAAGTAACTCACAAATGGACAAATATCCTTAATTTTGTTTTAGTGAGACGTTCTAAGAAAATTCCATCTTATTAGTACGTTTGCAAATTATGAATATTATTATTCTTTTTATTTGTTACATTAACCTGACGCTATATTTTTATGCAAATGAAATCAAATATCATAACTTTTGTGTAGTATATATGTATTTTCAGAAATAATGTAAATAAGGAGGGTGCGAATGCAAAACAATTTGATGCTTTTTTTTAATGAGAAATTCTCCCTTCTTTCCGTGTCTTTTTTCCTCCTGCGTTTCCCGGAGGCACGAACACTGTCTTTTGTTACACCTACCTCTCTCTCCCTCTCTCTCTCTCAAACAGAAAACCTAGGTTTTTAGCGCTTCGAACGAGCCCCTTCTTCGATTCTGTGAGTAAATCTTGTGTTCGTTGAATTTTTATGACATATGTTTCATGTTTGTTATGCATTTATTATTTGCTGTTTTACTTCCCTCGAAAGCATGTCTCTGTTGCGCAAAATTCTTACTATCAATCTGTTCACGAATCGCGCATAATTTTTTTTGTTGTGGATACTGTAGATATATATAAAGTAAATTTTGGAGATAATTTTGTTCAGAATTAGCTTTTGCTTTATCCACACTTCCTTTCCAATCTCGTCTAATTCAAGATTTTAGGCGAATTATCTGGAATCTCTTTTGGGAAGCGACATAATTTCATATTTTTAGCTTTCTATACCAAGAAAATTTATCACCCCCCCTTAATATTTCCAGATTTGAATTCAGAATTGGTTCCAAAATACTAACTGCGAGAGATAAGAGCTCAATTTGATGAGGAATGTGATTTTATATATTTATGATTTATGAAATAAGAATGCCTTGGTGAATAGTTTTATGTCTATTTAGTTGACCAAATGACTATTCTGCCCTCAGATTGAAGGTCACAAGGGAAAGTGGTAAGGTAATTTGGTGAAATAAGGTGGATCAGGCTCCTCTTCAGTTCCCCTCAGAAACCGGAGAGATCCCTGACGTCATACAATTTGTGTTTTATAGGACTAAATAATTTCTTGGTTGCCACTTTGCTAATTATCATCCTGTAGTTACATTTACCACACTTTAGTTTGGTACTAGTAGGAAAAAGTTCCAAGCGGGGCACTAATGCTCTTTGTTTACGCTAGATGAGGGTTTCTGTGAAGTTGGCAGTGAGCCCTAGTATGCTGCTTATATTCGGCTTACTTAACTTTTTCTCACAAATTAGCGCGGCATCTTTTTGCACTGTTTCCTGTTTTATTTTAAATTCAAATTTCAATGGGTAACTTTATCTAAATAAAAACTAGAGGTTAAGTATTTATACGGTTGGATATACTGATAAGTATAATCGTTAACAACAACAACAACAACAACAACAACCAAGCCTTTAGTCCTAAACAAGTTGGATATACTGATAAGTATAATCATCGAACCTTAAAATTCCTTTTTTCTAAAATTTTTTGATTCCATCTTATGTCCGTTATATTGTATACAGGTGCACAGCCCTATTCCCAGAATTCAATTCTCTTAGCTAATTGTCCGGTTGTCATTTCCAAAGTGAGAAAATTATAAGTAAGATTCGTTGTATTTACCATACTTTGCTTTTTTATTTTTTAAATTTTCTTATAAATATCCCAGCATTGGGGTCTGTTCTTACAGCATTGCATACTAGAGCTCTAGCTTGTAATCTTCTCCTTTACGTCATCGATCTGTTCACAGATTAATTTTTGTATGTCTTCTTTTTTAATCATATATTCTCTTTGCACCATTAACATAAGAAATCAACTTTTGTAAGACATGTTGTCTTTTATTTATTATGCAATTGCTTTTACCTTTCTAGTTGCATTACCACTGTAGAAATCAAGAACTAAATGTGCTAATTACCTGAACTTACTGGCATATATTGTAGCAACTTGGTTTAATACCAAGAGTCTTTCATGGTGTTGTTGTTCTTTTTTCTTTGATTGTTTCTAATATTCCTTTTATTATTACTCTTTAGGATTCTTCAGCTACATATTATTGAATGATATCGGTGTCAGTTATTCAATCTAAACCGTAACTTTGCCTAACCTCTATTTCCCATATTTCTTCTATACACCAAACTTTACCAAGATGGATCGCCGTGACACATCTGGGTTTGTTAGTGGAGGTTGCTATGAGATTTATCTCTTAAGCTTCTAACACTAACCCTAGCTAGTAGTTTACCTAACCTCTCACTTCAGTGATAAAAGTAAGGAAGAATTAAATTCTGATAACAATGGATGGATTTCCTCAAAACAAAACACATTTCTCGAGTGCGTTTCCTTCTTGGAACAAAATTCAGCTGGGTTCTGGGTTCAACCTGGATATTTCTCTTCGACTTGACCCACAGCCCAATTCATGCATTTCTAGCTCTCAAGGGATAAAGAGAAAACGGGGTGTTGCAAATGGAGAAATCCCAGCTTTAGCCCTGGGTCTGGGACGGTCTCCTAGTTCATCAGACAACAGTAAATTGAGTTCACCGACTATTTGTACTGCTTCCTCAACCAAAGAGACCGACGAGGAGTCATCTATGGACCTGGGGTTCAATTTCGAGCTTTTTCTTTGTCAAAATGAAACTTTGCATCCACAGAAGAGGCCCTTTGGCCCTGAGTTTGATCTCAACTTGAGCCTGTCAACTGGGCCCCATGAGTCAGTAACTACAAGGCTGGTTGAACAACCTTCCTCCAACCATTCCAAGCAGCTTGATGAATGGCCTAGACCAACATACTGGACATTTAACAGCCACTTCGCTGGTCCAGGCACTGGTTCCAGTATCAGTACTGGGACTGATCCTGGTACCTCTCTCTACAAGAGCAATCCATCAAAATCTGACTCAAGTCTGGCCGTCTCTGTATCAGACCTGAAGTCTACCTTGGTTAATCCACCAAGAATGAGCTCTACAGTTGCTTCTGATAGCAGTAACCAAAAGTGCGGCGCGAATACCAAGATGTGCCAATTCCCAGGCTGTACAAAGGGTGCAAGAGGGGCGTCTGGAAGGTGCATAAGCCATGGTGGGGGCCGCCGATGCCAGCGGCCCGGATGTCACAAAGGTGCCGAGGGGAGAACCATCTTTTGCAAGGCCCATGGAGGTGGTCGCCGCTGCTTCTTCCTGGGCTGCACCAAGAGTGCGGAGGGAAAAACTGACTACTGCATATCTCATGGTGGGGGCCGCCGATGCAACCACATAGACGGCTGCACTCGTGCTGCCCGTGGCAAATCTGGCCTCTGCATCCGCCATGGGGGTGGCAAAAGGTGCTCCCAGGAGGGCTGCACCAGGAGTGCTGAGGGTCAGTCTGGTCTGTGCATTTCCCATGGTGGGGGCCGCCGTTGCCAGTTTCCCGACTGTAGCAAAGGGGCTCAAGGAAGTACCAAATTCTGCAAGGCTCATGGAGGAGGGAAAAGGTGTACCTTTTTGGGGTGCACCAGGGGGGCCGAGGGAAGCACTCTATATTGCAAGGGACATGGAGGCGGCAAGAGATGTAATTTTCAAGGAGGCGGCATTTGCCCTAAGAGTGTCCACGGTGGAACCCAGTTTTGTGTTAATCACGGCGGTGGGAAGCGGTGTGCGGTTCTGGAGTGCACCAAGAGCGCAAGGGGACGAACAGATTTTTGTGTTCGACATGGGGGTGGGAAGCGGTGCAAGGAGCTAGGATGTGGGAAAAGTGCACAGGGTAGTACTGATTTCTGTAAGGCTCATGGGGGTGGAAAGAGGTGTGCATGGGGACAAAGTGGGCATGGATATGGACACAGGGAACCTGCTTGTGACAAGCTTGCTAGGAATAAGACAGGTCTTTGTGGTACTCATGGTGCCCTTGTCCAGGACCAGTGTGTCCATGGTGGCCGTCTTGAGCCTGTGGTTAAGGCAGAGATGAATGAAGTCATGGATGCTGGAAATGCAAGTCTGGAGCTGGTTAGCAATGTGACTGAGTTTCGCGGGAGCGGTGGATTTGGTGTGGATGGGGCTGCACAGGATGGTATGGTTGGGTTGCCCGAAGGCCGGGTCCATGGAGGAAGTCTCATGGCTTTGCTCAGCAAGGGTCAGGTAAATGCAGGCACCACGACTGGCATGTCAGAGGAGGACATCAACACCTCTGGTACCACTATGCTTAGCTGGATTTAAAAGGTTTGATTGTCGCTTGGTATTGGGATCCAGCAATTTTTTATCTGGTTTTATGGGTAATAAATCTGTTAATGATAAGTAGTGGCATGTTTGAAAAATTGAAAAAAAGGAAAAACAAGGGATAAAATAGAAAGGTACTGTTGTGGGGAATAATTGGTAAACCATTCTAGATGTCTGTATATATTTATTAGCTTGCTGTTTCCAGTTTAGTTGGCCGTCTTTAGTTGTTGTTTTAAATAATAATTGGGTGTTGTTTGGATGATTGTCTAATTGTGTATGCTATGTCCGTCCAGAGACCCTTTGAATAATACAAGTAGTTAATAGATTGTGGCACTAACTTGTGAGATCAGATCATTGTTCTTTAAATTAGATTTTGGATTACTATCTTTACAATTTTTAACCTTTTCAATTTTTATCTATCATTTTCTTATGCTAGACCTCAATCATTTATTCTGGTGTTCTCAGCTTATAAATAAACAGATAAACTTCACCAATAAATATGTTAGATGGAGTTCAGGTGTGGTGATATATTAGTGACAGCGCAAACGTCTGATCAAAATCAATGTCTAGATTACATATTGATTGTTCTTTTAGTTGCGAATACTGTTACTAGCTATGAACCATCCAATTTTGATCTTACTGTCCACTTGCAAAGTATGGTACATGGTGATATTGTTTTTATAGTAAATGATGAGGAGTCATGCTAGATGTAATATATCAGAGGCATATTACCCAACTCCAGTCTCATCAAAATTGTCATCACTTGCAAAGGTAAGGTATCAGGCCAGGACAAAAGGAATTCAAAGCCATGGTCTCTACGGTCTATTTCATCCTCTCTCTCTCTCTCTCTCTCTATACTGAATAATTATTTTTTGTTTCTAGTTTGCTGACACAATCCCTAATATAGGAGTATAGGACTCGCTAGTTCATCTCACATAAATTACATGGCCTTCCTAGGCCTTGGCCCGGTTAGTTGTGCGACTGATTTTGTAGCACTTTACAATTAGCATTTTATAATTGCTGAGCTTATTATAATATATTGTATGAATCTATTTTAAAAGTGCATTAATAGAAAAGAAGAATCTTTTATGCAGAGAGACAACTCCAAATAAACTACATGGTATTAGAGCCCCACGGGCCGACATTTTTATTAAATACCCAAAGTTAATTACATATTAATAAAAATACCCACACCCATTAATCTTTTTTAAAAATACCCAAACCGGCCATTTAATGGCCGGTCCCTATTTAAAAGGGTAACCGATCATTAAATGGCCGGTCCCCTGATTTAATTTTAATTTTTTTTAAGAGACGAATAGCCAAAATGCTGAAAAAATCGAATTTTTTAGTTAAATACTTGTCAAATTAATTTTTTTATAACATATTTATCAGTTTTTTTATTAAATATATCACACGGACTGTTTCTTATTTGAACATACAAAATGTCAAATTAAATTCACTAGCCGTATGTGAATACTAAACATCAGATCAGTAATTTTGATACAAGTTCTGACTTTTACCATGCTGCCTGCATACGACACTATCACTAGCCGCAAACGGGTCGTTGTGTGTCTACCGATGATAAAAAAACTTTTAACTCAATTTTTGAGGCACTAAACGACGTTTTTTTTTTGTAATTATGACTCTGTCGACCCCTTATGGGTGACCCCTTGGGCACCTCTTGTCCCAAGCTTTCTAAATTGGGGGTCATACTCGGAAATCCGAGTTTTCTAGCCAAAGTTATGGCCGTTTAAAGTTTTTTAAAAAATAAAGATGCTTTCTTGTAAAAACACCGATGATGCACGGCTTGTCGACGGTAGAAGTGCATCGATGTTTCATTATAAAAACATCAGCGACGCATCGATATTTTTTCGGCACTACCCTGCTTAATTGCCAATGTTAAGTCCCAAGAAAACATCGATGCGTCACTGATGTTTTTGTAATGAAACATCGATGCACTTCTGCCGTCGACAAGCCGTGTATAAAGCATTGGTGCATCATCAATGTTTTTGCACGTAAGCATCGTTGTTTTTAAAAAAAATTTAAACGGCCATAACTTTGACTAGGAAACTCGGATTTTGTGAGTACGATCCCAATTCGGAAAGCTTGAGACGAGACGGGGGCAATGGCGCCCAAGGGGTCATCCCCAAGAGACCGACGGAGTCAGAATTGCAGAAAAACGTCGTTTAGTGCCTCAAAAATTGAGTTAAAGTTTTTTTTATCATCGATAGACACACGACGACCCGTTTGCGGCTAGTGACAGTGTCGTATGCAGGCATCATGTTAAAGTCAGAACTTGTGTCAAAATTACTGATATGATGTTTAGTGTTCGCATGAGGCTAGTGAATTTAATTTGACAATAACCAGCATCCTAATATTGAGTATCTTTCATTTTGTATGTTCAAACAAGAAACAGTTCGTGTGATATATTTAATAAAAAAACCGGTAAATATGCTATCAAAAAATTAATTTGACAAGTATTTAACTAAAAAATTCGATTTTTAGTGTTATATTTCAGCATTTTGGTTATTTGTCTCTAAAAAAAAAATAAAATCAGGGAACCGGCCATCTAATGGCCAGTTTTCCTTTTAAATAGGGACCGGTTATTAAATGGCCGGTTTGGGTATTTTTAAAAAAAGTTAATGGATCTGGATATTTTTATTAATCTGTAATTAACTTTGGGTATTAATAAAAATGTCGGCCCACGGGGCGGCGATTCTGACTCCAGTGAAATCCATCTGCTAACGACTTCTCTCGCGCGACTCCGCTAGCGTTTTTTGTTAGCGACTTCTCTCTAGTGACTCAGTCGCGATCTCTTCTGGCGCTAGCGATCTCTTCTAGCGCTAGCAACAACCTTTCTGAATTGGCGACTCCGCTGGGATTTAATTTTGCTACTTCCTCTGAACTTAGCACTTTGAACTTCGCTAGAACTAGCGATCTGGTGACTTCATTTCTAGAAATTTTGTCCCTAGCGATTTAATTTCTCCTTAGCTGGTGGCTTCTAATACTCCTAACTTCATTTCTACACAAATTTTGTTTGTACTGTGCTGAGATGGACTTGGGGTTGTAAGTAATATATGGAGAAAGTCGTGATGGCGTGTAGGTGCACGGCTTGTAGTTGAGTTGTGTTTGATCATTTTTCTGTGTTGGTTGGGTTTGAGATAAAGGCAGTCAATTGTGAAGATATGAACACCTAGACTAGTCAAAAAATGAACGAGATTTTGAGAGGGTGGCTAGGGTATTTCAGATCAAACTAAAGGAGAATTCTAGTAGGACATGTTAGTTGTATACAATCTTCTAAATACTTTGTTTGACATAATTTGTAAAACATACATTAGTTGAATTAACCGTTTACATAATTAAGGTTCAAGACCTTAATTACAAGATTAATATGAAGAACCAAAGATAGGTTGAAGATCTTAATTGCAAGATCAATATGAAGAGAACCAAGGTTAATGAAGATCTTAATTGCAAGACTTATTTGAAGAACCGAAGAAATCAACAAGACTTTACGAAACTATAGATTTGTAATAATCAAATAGACAAGTAAAGTATAGTTGATAATTGTTGATTTCTAGAAGCAACCGTTCGTATGGAACAAATTAAATCATAAACTTACATAAAGTACCAGTTTGGTTCCGTCTAGGACGGTTGTCATCCGTTGGAGCTTATTAAGCAATTTGTGGGATAAATTATACTAACCGTCCTGAACGGACATAGACGTTCAAAACGGTTTATATTAATTTAATTAATTACGAAAACTCTAATTTCAATATTCGTACAATTCGTTTTGAACGGGTCACTTTCGTCCGAACATATTTGGTAAATCTGGAGCCCCCCACTATAAAAGGAGTTACCTCACTTCAGATTTGACTAAACTAGCTGCATCCCACATTCAAAAAGTATTTATTGTGCAATATTGAAAGCTTCCATTGTTGAGTGAGCTTAAACTTCAATATCCTCTCAACACTCTCAAATCCACTCGACTTATCTTCTTTGAGATATAGTTTAGTGTCTAGAATTTAGTTTTAGAGTCTTTTCATCC
This sequence comes from Carex kokanica, assembly GCA_025461125.1. Classification (NCBI taxonomy): domain Eukaryota; kingdom Viridiplantae; phylum Streptophyta; class Magnoliopsida; order Poales; family Cyperaceae; genus Carex; species Carex kokanica. The sequence continues at coordinate 560,781 of JAJGRX010000866.1, read as the reverse complement.
GTAGTTAGTGTTTCCCGCTTGTAGGGCATTAAAGGGACTCACTAGCTCGAGCGTCTTCCGCTCACATATATCCATAGTTGTGTGACGATCCCGTCTAGCTTGAGCTTCTAAACTCACCTTGTACACGAGTTAGCCCGTGACTTCTCACTTTCGTTAGGCTCATGTGTCACGAGTTGTATCATTTCTTTATAGGTAATAGGAAAGAGACGCCGACGAGGTTGCTCTACCCCGAAGACGTAGGTATTTTACGCCGAATTCCATTATCACCTTGCATGTCAAATTTCTCTAACTTTATTCTATTTACTTTTACTTGTACACGCTTGCTTGTTGTTTGTTTGACTTGTTAGTTTAGAGAATATTGTTAGCTTATAATAATCTAGAAGTCAATAATACGATAATTTATCATAAAGCTTTGTTCATGAATTGAATGTTTAATCATTTTGTGTTTAATTATTTTATTACCTTGAGTATTATTGAATTTATGAATCATTTCGAGTTCATGACTGGAATTGTGAAACTTCATAATATAGATGATAATACTCTTAAAAGTCTCTAACCAAGGTAATTAGCAGGAACACTAATTACCGCGATAAGGTTAGTGTGTGGATTAAATGATGGTTAAGTTTTACAAACCATAGACCTTGTTGTCATTTTAATCACACAGATACATGTTAGAGAACATGATATTTGACAGACCCCAAATGAAACATTAAATGGAATTGTGTTTGTGTCATTAATGTTTTCATTTTAGTGTTAAGTTCTAAAGTATGAGATATTCATTTTTCTTACATAAGAGATGTATATGTGTGATTGCTATCTAACGCTATCCGTAAAAAGTAGCTATAAGGGTAGTTCTTCGGTATACATAGCTTATGCGAAGGAAAAGATGGTTTATCAAAAGTACTATTGTCCCTCGTATCTCAATACGAGCTATATCATCACTGGGCCCCTTGATAGAATATGATTATCTGGATTCAGTATGATTACAAGAGTAAACATATTTGATTATCTATTCAGGATCAAGAAAATATTAAGTTTGCAAGGATGACACACACCTACTTTGAAACTAATCTGATAGCTATGAGACAAAAGAATTAACACGAAGTAAATCGTTTACTGGATCGTGATATTGTACGGTACAGCATCATCTGTGTAATTGGTGTCATAATGTACTTGCCAGGTGCCACCTATGATTATAGAAGTTAGAACAGTTCTAATTCTATTTGCCAACATAACACAGATCCTATCGGGTCACACCAATAGAAAAGTAATAAGAGAATTTTTTTATGATTAATTATAAAGTGTTATAATTAAGAATAAAATATATGTCATGGAGATGACATGCTTAAACCGAATTAATTTATAAACGTGTATGACACGTCGTATAAATTTATCGCAAACGCAAGAAATACAATTATTCAGAATAATTGTATATATATATAATATGGATTAAAATATTAATTATGAATTAATATTTTGGACCAAAAAGTCCAATTTGAATTTAGGCCTTAATTAAATTTAGAATTTAATTAAAAGCCTAAATTAAATTAAATTAAATGAAAATGTTTAATTAATTATATTAAACAAATCATTACAAAGTCAAATTTGATTTTGATTTCAAAACCGACATATGCAAACCGCCACAATTATTTGGTTATAAATAGATATGAAATTGGAGAGAAAAATAAGAATTTCATTCAAAGTCCAAATCAAAGTACGAATCAGAATCTGATTCGATTCGTATCTAATTTTCTCTCCCAAATAGTGATTTGCAGAAAATCTGATTATCCATATATATATTTTTGCGAGAATAAAAGTTATTCTTGTGAATAGTGTTTTGTCAGAAATTTCGTACTTTTGGTGAATAGTGATTTATCGAAAACTGCGACTTTTCGAATACCGTTGGTATAGTATTTCTGGCAAAAGAAATACCAACTCTCTGGTAGTTCCTGGTGGATAACCGATAGAGGCACTATAATTTTGGTGCTTGCTTAACCGGGTCAGACAGCCGGGTCAGACTGCATTCCAATTTGAATTTGGAAGCAAGGTAAATAAATGTTATATTAATCTATTTAATTGTTAAATAGATTTAATCTTTTAGAAATCAATCAAAGGAGTAGATCTATAAACTGATTAAAATACAAGTAAATACGGTTTTACTACTTTGGGTCTATACAGGATTAATCTGGTATGTAACTCTCGGTTACTATCCGACATACTACTTAATCTATGATCTGAATGAGTAAAGTTTTACTTACGGTTTTTAATCTAAGAAAAGGATTGAACAGATATGTAACTCTCGGTAGATTATCCGACATACCACTTCAATCCTTTTGGCTTAAGTTAGAAGTAAAAATTTTATTTTACGGTCTTTCTGCAGTTTAAACCTAATGGCTTTGGGTAGCCTCAAAACCTTACAAATATAACCGAAAAATGTCCAAGAGTCTTTAAGACTCCCTATTCACCTCCCTCTAGGTGTTGTTTAGGGACTACAAAGTGGTATCAGAGCAAGTTAATTTGAATTAATACTCACTTAATTTAAGCATTTCAAGATTAAAAAATGGCACTAAACATTTATACCGAACTCCCAATATTTGGTGAAACCTCAAATGATTTTAACCATTGGAAAATGCTCATGGTTAATTATTTTAACATTTTAGAGGTTTGGGATATTGTGGAAATTGGGTATGTACCAAAATTCAATGACAAGAATGAATTGACCACCGAATCCAAAATTGAAAAGAAAAGGGACCATATTGTAAAATATGCTATATTCACTTCCATTGGGGGAGTGGGTCTCATTCTTGTTAGAAGATTCATTGAATGCCCACGAAATGTGGAATATACTAACAAGTAAATTTGAAGGAGATGCTCGAAATGAATCAAGAGTCTATTCTCGCACTTATGGTAATGTTTGATGAGAACTCGAAAGAGGTTGATATCGATGAAATTATTGCATACCAAAATATCACCGACGAGAACACCATCGAGATGCTAAGGGAGATTGCTTAATCTAAGAAAAGGAAAGAAGACACATGAATCAAGTGAAGCCTAAAATGACAAATGAAGAAGAAAGAGGTGAAGAATGTGGGGGGGGGGGGGGGGAATTATTGATGAAATCTAAGAAAATGAAATTGAATTGACAGAAGAAGAAGAATGAGGTGAAGAATATAGTGGTATAATTAATCAGACCTATCTAGAAAACACACATAAACTCACATGAGGCAAGTAAAATATACTTTAAAGGACCAAATGGATGGTTATATGAATTTAAGGATAAACACATGTCACAAAATGGAATTCATAGAAATAGGTCATCAAGAGATGCCTCAAAACCCAACCATAGAAACCTTTCACATAGAACATCAAATAACTCATACACTAGTTCTAGGATACAAGCTCAAGACTCTAAAAATTATCATCAACCTCATTTGGTTAAAGGATTCACTAAACCAAAGGATAAAAAGTCTTCTCCTAAGTTTTGTAATAACTGTTGTAGAATTGGTCACACATCATTAGAATATAGACTTAGGAAAGGGATCAACAAGAAATTTGAGTTCCTAAAACTACATTAGAGTGAACATAGACTTAGGAAAAGGATCAACAAAAACAAATTTACTTAGGGAGACTACTAGAAGAAGATGAAATATAATTAGAAAAATATGAAGTACAACTAGAAAATGATAAAATATAACAATAAAACAGTAGAAAATAAAATACAACATGTAGTAGACGAAACAACAAGTAGAAATGAAAAAGCAACTAGAAGAAAATGAAATACAACATGTAGAAGAGGATAAAAACCAACTAGTAGAATAAGAAAAACAACCAGTACAAGGTGAAAAACAACTCGAAGAAGAAAAAATACAACTAGAATAATATGAAATATAACTAGAAGATGAAATACAACTAAAATAATATGAAATACAACTAGAAGAATATGAAATAAAACCTGTAGTAAACGAAAGACAACCAGTAGAACATGAAAGACAACTAGTATAAGATGAAAGACAACTAGAAGAAGATGAAATACAACCAGGAGTAGACGAAAGACAACCAGTAGAACATGAAATACAACTAGAAGAAGATGAAATACAACCTGTAGTAGACGAAACAACAAGTAGAACATAAAAGACAACTAGAATAAGATGAAATACAACATGTAGTAGACGATAAGAGCCAACTAGTAGAACAAGAAAGACAAACAGTACAAGGTGAAAAACAACGAGAAGAAGAGGAAATACAATTAGAATAATATGAAATAAAACTAGAACAAGATGAAATGCAACCAGTAGTAGACAAAAGACAACAGTAGAACATGAAAGACAACCAGTACAAAATGAAATACAACTAGAAGAAGATTAAATACAACATGTAGTAGACGAAAACAACAAGTAGAATATGAAAGACAACTACAAAAAGATGACAGACAACTATTAGAAGGTGAAAGACAACTAGAATAACATGAAAGACAACCAGTACAATGTGAAAGACTACGAGAAGAAGATGAAATACAACTAGAAGAATATGAAGTACAACTAGAAGAATATGAAGTACATCTACAAGATGATGAAATACAACATGTAGTAGACGAAAGACAACCAGTTGAACATGAAAGACAACCAATAGAAAATCATATACAACTAGAAAAATATAAAATACAATCTGTAGTAGACGAAACAACAAGTAGAAATGAATGACAACTAGAAAAAGATGAAATACAACATGTAGTGGATGAAAAAAGCCAACTAGTAGAACAAGAAAGACAACAACAAGTACAAAGTGAAAGACAACTCGATCAAGATAAAATACAACTAGAATAATATGAAATGTAACAAGAAAAAGATGAATGACAACTATTAGAAGGTGAATGACAAATAGAATAATATGAAATACAACTAGAAAAAGATGAAATACAACTAGAAGAAGGTGAAATACAACTAGAAAAATATAAAATACAACTAGAAGAAGATGAAATACATCATGTAGTAGACGAAAAACAACTAGTAGAACATGAAAGACAATTAGTAGAAAATGAAATACAACTAAAAGAAGATGAAATACAACATGTAGTAGATAAAACAAGTAGAACATGAAAGACAACTAGAAGAAGATGGCAGACAACTACTAGAAGGTGAAAAACAACCAGTATAAGAGGAAAGACAACCAGTACAACATGAAAGACAACCAGTACAGGGTTAAAGACTACTATAAGAAGATGAAACACAACTAGAAGAATATGAATGACAACTATAAGATGATGAAATACAACCAGTAGTAGATGGAAAACAACCAGTATAACATAAAAGACAACCAAGTAGAAAATGAAATAAAACTAGAAGAAGATTAAAATGCAACCTATAGTAGACGACAGACAACTTGTATCATATGAAAGACAACCAGTGGAAAATGAAATACAACTAGAAAAAGATGAAATTCAACATGTAGCAGACGAAAACATCAAGTAGAAAATGAAATACAACTAGAAGAAGACGAAAACAACTATTAGAAGGAGAATGACAACTAGAAGATGAAAGACAACAAGTATAAGATGAAAGACAACATGTAGAGAATGAAAGACAACCAGTACAAGGTGAAAGACTACTAGAAGAAGATGAAATACAATTAGAAGAATATGATGTACAACTAGAAGAAGATTAAAATACAACTTGTAGTAGACGAAAGACAACCAGTAGAACATGAAAGACAACCAATAGAAAATGAAATACATCTAGAAAAAGATGAAATACAACTTGTAGTAGACGAAACAACAAGTAGAACATGAAAGACAACTTGAAGAAGATGAAATACAACTAGAATAATATGAAATACAACTAGAAGAATATGAAATACAACTAAAAGAAGATGAAATACAACTAGAAAAATATGAAATACATCTAGAATAATATGAAATACAACAAGATGAAGATGAAATACATTCGGAGACGAAAGACAACCAGCAGAACATGAAAGACAACAGGTAGAAATGAGAGACAACTAGAAGAAGAAATACAACATGTAGTAGATGATAAAAGCCAACTAGTAGAACAAGAAAAACAACCAGTACAAGGTGAAAGACAACTCGTAGAAGATAAAATACAACTAGAACAATATGAAATATAACTAGAAGAAGATGAAATACAACTAGAATAATATGAAATACAACTAGAAGAAGATTAAACACAACCTGTAGTTGACTAAAACAACAAGTAGAACATGAAAGACAACTTGAAGAATAAGAACGACAACTAGAAAAAAATGGAAGACAACTAGAAACAAATTAAATACATCTAGAAGAAGATGAAATACAACCTGGAGTAGACGAAAGACAACTAGTAGAACATGAATGACAACCAGTAGCAAATGAAATACAACTAGAAGAATATAAAATACAACATGTAGTAGATGATAAAAGCCAACTTGTACAAGGTGAAAGACAACTCGAAGAAGATAAAATAGAACTAGAACAATATGAAATACAACTAGAAGAAGATGAAATACAACTAGAAAAATATGAAATACAACAAGAATAATATGGAATACAACCTGTAGTAGACGAAAGACAACCAGTAGAACATGAAAGACAACTAGAAGAAGATGAAATACAAATTGAAAAAGGTGAAACACAACATGTAGTAGACGAAACAACAAGTAGAATATGAAAGACAACGAGTAGAAGATGAAATACAACATGTAGTTGACGATAAAAACCAACTAGTAGAACAAGAAAGACAAAGAGTACAAGGTGAAAGACAACTAGAAGAAGATGAAATACAACTAGAAGAAGATGAAACACAACTAGAAAAATATAAAATACAACTAGAAGAAGATGAAATACATCCTGTAGTAGACGAAAGACAACCAGTAGAACATGAAAGACAACCTGTAGAAAAGAGAGAGAACTAGAAGAAGATGAAATACAACATGTAGTAGATGATAAAAGCTAACTAGTAGAACAAGAAAGACAACCATAACAAGGTGAAAGACAACTCAAAAAAATAAAATACAACTAGAACAATATGAAATATAACTAGAAGAAGATGAAATACAACTAGAATAATATGAAGTACATCTACAAGATGATGAAATACAACATGTAGTAGACGAAAGACAACTAGTAGAAAATCAGATACAACTAGAAGAATATAAAATACAACCTGTAGTAGACGAAACAACAAGTAGAAATGAAAGACAACTAGAAGAAGATGAAATACAACATGTTGTGGATGAAAAAAACCAACTAGTAGAACAAGAAAGACAACAAGTACAAAGTGAAAGACAACTCGAAGAAGATAAAATACAACTAGAATGATATGAAATATAACAAGAAAAAGATGAATGACAACTATTAGAAGGTGAATGATAAATAGAATAATATGAAATACAACTAGAAGAAGGTGAAATACAACTAGAAAAATATAAAATACAACTAGAAGGACATAAAATACATCATGTAGTAGATGAAAAACAATCAGTAGAACATGAAAGAAAACTAGTAGAAAATAAAAATACAACTAAAAGAAGATGAAATACAACATGTAGTAGACGAAAACAACAAGTAGAACATGAAAGACAACTAGAAGAAGATGGCAGACAACTACTAGAAGGTGAAAAACAACCAGTATAAGAGGAAAGACAACCAGCAGAACATGAAAGACAACCAGTACAAGGTGAAAGACTACTAGAAGAAAATGAAATATAACTAGAAGAATATGAATGACAACCAGAAGATGACGAAAAACCAGTAGAACATAAAAGTCAACTAGTAGAAAATGAAATACAATTAGAAGAATATGAAATACAACCTGTAGTAGATGAAAGAAAACGAGCAGAAATTGAAATAAAATTAGAAGAAAATTAAAATACAACCTGTAGTAGACGAAAGATAACCAGTAGAACATGAAAGATAACCAATAGAAAATGAAATACAACTAGAAGAAGATGAAATACAACATGTAGTAGACGAAACAACAAGTAGAACATGATAGACAACTAGAAGAAGATAAAATACAACATGTAGTAGACGATAAAAGCCAACTAATAGAACAAGAAAGACAAACAGTACGGGTGAAAGACAACTAGAAGAAGATGAAATACAACTAGAATAATATGAAATAAAACTAGAAGAAGAAGAAATATAACTAGAAAAATATAAAATACAACTAGAAGAATATGAAAGACAACTAGAAGAAGATGGAAGACAACTACTAGAAGGTGAAAAACAACCAGTATAAGAGGAAAGACAACCCGTACAACATGAAAGACAACCAGTACAGGGTTAAAGACTACTATAAGAAGATGAAATACAACTAGAAGAATATGAAGAACAACTAGAAGATGATGAAATACAACCAGTAGTAGACGAAAAACAAACCGTAGAACATAAAAGACAACCAGTAGAAAATGAAATAAAACTAGAACAAGATTAAAATACAACTTGTAGTAGACGAAAGACAACTAGTATCATATGAAAGACAACATGTAGTAGACGAAAACATCAAGTAGAAAATGAAATACAACTAGAAGAAGACGAAAACATCTATTAGAAGGAGAATGACAACTAGAAGATGAAAGACAACATGTAGATAATGAAAGACAACCAGTACAAGGTGAAAAACTACTAGAAGAAGATGAAATACAATTAGAAGAATATGATGTACAACTAGAAGAAGATTATACAACTTGTAGTAGACGAAAGACAACCAGTAGAACATGAAAGACAACCAATAGAAAATGAAATACATCTAGAAAAAGATGAAATACAACTTGTAGTAGACGAAACAACAAGTAGAACATGAAAGACAACTTGAAGAAGATGAAATACAACTAGAATAATATGAAATACAACTAGAAGAATATGAAATACAATAAAAGAAGATGAAATACAACTAGAAAAATATGAAATACATCTAGAATAATATGAAATACAACAAGATGAAGATGAAATACATTCGGTAGTAGACGAAAGACAACCAGCAGAACATGAAAGACAACAGGAAGAAATGAGAGACAACTAGAAGAAGAAATACAACATGTAGTAGATGATAAAAGCCAACTAGTAGAACAAGAAAAACAACCAGTACAAGATGAAAGACAACTCGTAGAAGATAAAATACAACTAGAACAATATGAAATATAACTAGAAGAAGATGAAATACAACTAGAATAATATGAAATACAACTAGAAGAAGATTAAATACAACCTGTAGTAGACGAAAGACAACCAGTATAACGTGAAAGACAACCAGTAGAAATGAGAGACAACTACAAAAAGATGAAAAACAACATGTAGTAGATGATAAAAGCCAACTAGTAGAACAAGAAAGGCAACCAGTACAAGGTGAAAGACAACTCGAAGAAGATAAAATACAACTAGAACAATATGAAATATAACTAGAAGAAGATGAAATAGAACTAGAATAATATGAAATACAATTAGAAGAAGATCAAACACAACCTGTAGTACACTAAAACAACAAGTAGAACATGAAAGATAACTTGAAGAATAAGAAAGACAACTAGAAAAAAAATGGAAGACAACTAGAAACAAATTAAATACATCTAGAAGAAGATGAAATACAACCTGGAGTAGACGAAAGACAACCAGTAGAACATGAATGACAACTAGTAGCAAATGATAAAAGCCAACTTGTAAAACTAGAAAGACAACCAGTACAAGGTGAAAGACAACTTGAAGAAGATAAAATACAACTAGAATAATGTGAAATACAACTAGAATAATATGAAATACAACTAGAAGAAGATGAAATACAACTAGAAAAATATGAAATACAACAAGAATAATATGGAATACAACCTGTAGTAGACGAAAGACAACCAGTAGAACATGAAAGACAACCAGTAGAAATGAGAGACAACTAGAAGAAGATGAAATACAACATGTAGTAGATGATAAAAGCCAACTAACATAACAAGAAAGACAACCAGTACAAGGTGAGTGACAACTCGAAGAAGATAAAATGCAACTAGAAGAATATGAAATATAACTAGAAGAAAATGAAATACAACTAGAATAATATGAAATACAACTAGAATAATATGAAATACAACTAGAATAAAATTAAATACAACTCGTAATAGACGAAAGACAACCAGTAGAAATTGAAATACAACCTGTAGTTGACGAAAACAACAAGAAGAACATGAAAGACAACTTCTTGAAAGTTTTCACAACTTGAAAAAAAATGGAAGACAACTAGAAGAAAATTAAATACATCTAGAAGAAGATGAAATACAACCTGGAGTAGACGAAAGACAACTAGTAGAAATGAAAGACAATCCGTAGAAAATGAAATACATCTAGAAAAAGATGAAATACAACAAGTAGTAGACGATAAAAGCCAATTACTAGAACAAGAAAGACAAATAGTTCAAGGTGAAAGACTACTTAAAGAAGAGGAAATGCAACTAGAATAATATGAAGTACAACTAGAAGAAGATTAAAATACCACTAGAAAAATATGAAATACACCTAGAATAATATGAAACACAACACGAAGAAGATGAAATACATCCGGTAGTAGATGAAAGACAACCTGTAGAACATGAAAGACAACCAGCAGAAATGAGAGACAACTAGAAGAAGATGAAATACAACATGTAGTAGATCAGAAAAGCCAACTAACAGAACAAGAAAGACAACCAGTACAAGATGAAAGACAACTCGAAGAAGATAAAATAGAACTAGAAGAATATGAAATATAACTAGAAGAATATGAAATACAACTAGAAAAAAATTAAATACAACCTGTAGTAGACGAAAGACAACCAGTATAACGTGAAAGACAACCAGTAGAAATTGAAATACAGCTAGAAAAAAATGAAATACAACCTGTAGTTGACTAAAACAACAAGGAGAACATGAAAGACAATTTGTAGAAAGTTTTCACAACTAGAAAAAATTGGAAGACAACTAGAAGAAAATTAAATACATCTAGAAAAAGATGAAATACAACCTGGAGTAGACGAAAAACAACCAGTAGAACATGAAAGACAACCAGTACAAGGTGAAAGACAACTCGAGAAAGATAAAATAAAACTAGACTATTATGAAATACAACTAGAAGAAGATGAAATACAACTATAAAAATATGAAATACAACTAGAATAATACGAAATACAACCTGTAGTAGACGAAAGACAACCAATAGAACATGAAAGACAACCAGTAGAAATGAGAGACAACTAGAAGAAGATGAAATAGAACATGTAGTAGACGAAAGACAACCAGTAGAAAATTGAATACAAATAGAAAAAGATGAAATAGAACATGTAGTAGACGGAAACAACAAGTAGAACATGAAAGACAACTAGAAGAATATGAAAGACAACTATTAGAAGGTGAATGACAACTAGAAAAAAGATGAAAGACAACAAGTAAAACATGAAAGACAACGAGTACAAGGTGAAAGACTACTAGAAGAAAATGAAATACAATTAGAAGAATATGAAGTACAACTAGAAGATGATAAAATATAACCTGGAGTAGACGAAAGACAACTAGTAGAACATGAAAGACAACCAGTAGAAAATGAAATACAACTACAACAAGATGAAACACAACCTGTAGTAGACGAAACAACAAGTCGAACATGAAAGACAACGAGAAGAAGATGAAATACAACTAGAATAATATGAAATACCACTAGAAGAAGACGAAATACAGCTAGAAATAGATGAAATACAACTAGAAAAATATAAAATACAACTAGAAGAAGATGAACTACATCCTGTAGTAGACGAAAGACAACCAGTAGAATATGAAAGACAACAAGTAGAAAATGAAATACAAGTAGAAGAATATGAAATACAACATTTAGTAGACGAAAACATCAAGTAGAACATGAAACACAACTAGAAGCGGATGACAGACAACTATTAGATGCTGAAAGACAACCAATATAAGATGAAAGACAACTAGTAGAACATGAAAGACAACCAGTACAGGGTGAAGAGTACTAGAAGAAGATGAAATACAACTAGAAGAATAAGAAGTACAACTAGCAGATGATTAAATACAACCAATAGTAGATGAAAAACTACCAATAGAACACCAATACAAAATGATATACAACTAGAAAAAAAATATGAAATACAACTTGTAGTAGATGAAAGACGAAAGACAACCAGTAGAAATTGAAATAAAACTAGAAGAAGATTAAAATACAACCTGTAGTAGACGAAAGACAACCAGTAGAAAATGAAATACATCTATAAAAGATGAAATACAACATATAGTAGACGTAAACAACAAGTAGAACATGAAAGACAATTAGAATAATATGAAATACAACTAGAAGAAGATGAAATACATCCTGTAGTAGACGAAAGACAACCAGTAGAACATGAAAGACAACCAGTAGAAAATGAAATACAACTAGAAGAATATGAAATACAACCTGTAGTAGACGAACAACAAGTAGAACATGAAAGACAACTAGAAAAAGATGAAATACAACATGTAGAACACGATAAAAGCCAACCAGTAGAACAAGAAATATAAACGGTACAAGGTACAACTTGAATAAGATGAAATACAACTAGAATTATATGAAATACAACTACAAGAAGATGAAATACAACTAGAAGAAAATGAAATACAACTAGAAAAATATAAAATACAACTAGAAGAAGATGAATTACAACATGTAGTAGAAGAAAGACAACCAGTATTACATGAAAGACAACCAGAAGAAATGAAATACAACATGTAATAGACGAAAACAACATGTAGAACATGAAAGACAACTAGAAGAAGATGATAGACAACTATTAGAAGGTGAAAAACAACCAGTAGAACATGAAAGACAACCAGTCCAGGGTGAAAGACTACTGCAACTAGAAAAAGATGAAAATGTAGTAGACGAGAACAACAAGTAGAAGATGAAAGACAACATGAAGAAGATGAAAGACAACTAGTAGAAGCTGAAAAACAACTAGAAAGATGAAATACAACATGTAGTAGACGAATACAACAAGTAGAAGATGAGAGACAACTTGAAGAAGATGAAGGACAACTAGTAGAAGGTGAAAAATAACTAGAAAAAAAATGAAAGACAACTAGAAAAAAATGAAATACATCTAGAAGAATACAAACAGGAGTAGACGAAAGACAACCAGTAGAATATGAAAGACAACCAGTAGAAAATGAAATACAACTAGAAGAACATGAAATACAACTAGAAGAATATGAAATACAACATGTAGTAGACGATAAAGCCAACTAGTAGAACAAGAAAGACAGACAGTACATGGTGAAAGACAACTGGAAGAAGATTAAATGAAACTAGAATAATATGAAATATAACTAGAAGAAGATGAAATACAACAAGAAAAATATGAAATACGACTAGAATAATATGAATACAACTAGAATAAGATGAAATACAACCTGTAGTATACGGAAGACAACCAGTAGAACTTGAAAGACAACTAGTAGAAAATGAAATACGACTAGAAGAATATCAAATACGACATGTAGTAGACAAAAACAACAAGTAGAATATGAAAGACAACTAGAAGGAGATGACAGACAAATATTAAAAGGTGAACGACAACTAGTATTAGATGAAAGACAACCAGTACATGGTGAAAGACTACTAGAAAAAGTTGAAATACAACTAGAAGAATATGAAGTTCAACTAGAATATGATGAAATACAACCTGTAGTAGACGAAAGACAACCAGTAGAACATGAAAGACAACAGTAGAAAATGAAATACAACTAGAAGAATATGAAATACAACCTGTAGTAGATGAAACAACAAGGAGTAATGAAATACAACTTGAAGAAGATGAAAAACAAAACATGTAGTAGATGATAAAAGCCAACTAGTAGAACAAGAAAGACAACCAAGTACAAGGTGAAAGACAACTCAAAGAAGATAAAATACAACTAGAATAATATGAAATATAACTAGAAGAAAATGAAATACAACTAGAATAATATAAAATACAACTATAAGAAGATGAAATACAACCTGTAGTACACGAAAACTGACCAGTAGAACATGAAAGACAACCTGAAAAAGATGAAATACAACCTGTAGTAGACGAAAATAATAAGTAGAACATGAAAGACAACTTGAAGAAGATGAAAGACAACTTGTGGAAGGTGATAGACAACTAGAAAAATATGAAATACAACTAGAATAATATGAAATACAACAAGAAAAGATCAAATACATCCTGTAGTATACGAAAGACAACCAGTCAATGTTATTAGAACTGGACCGGACATCGAACCGCTAAAGCTTCGGTTCAATGGTTCACTGGTGGTTCAACTGGTTATGTACAATGAGAGTATGTATCTGGTTCAATAAAACATGTACTTCTAACCAACTTTAACAAAGAGTACATGTTAAAAATCATAGAGAATATAGAAAAGCAACAACATAAAGTCCAACCTCTCATTATATGATATATTTGAAAGTTGACACAGAACATGTCGCAAGTAACCTCATAACACAAAATAAAATATTTAACACTTCTAATAGCTAAGACAATTACCTAGCAACAAAATTAAAATGTTAAAACTTAGAAATCTAAAGCTAAGTAAAATGCCACTCGGTAACTGAAATATCATGATATGTATCATGGTTAGGATTTGTATGTCCTAGGTCATCTCCTACGGTTTCTCTAGCCTCGACACTTTCATTTCCTTGGTCTTGGATTCTTTTGGTGTTGTTTGTACATGGACCTTCAATCTCATCACCGGAATCAAATTCATCCAAATTCAAATATTCATCTACAAAATGAAACTCATAAGTGTGCAACAGTCTAAATGAAAATCCTGATTAAAACCCTTAATTAGAAATGAAAAGGAAAATTGGTCCTAAATAAAAATGAAATGTGAAAATTTACATGGGAGGATCAGTATATACTATGAGTCATAAAAATTTTACCATTGTTTTCATTAGTTTGTATCGTGAGTCCTGCCATTTGTTTGTGAAGTTTCTCAATTTCATCAGCCGTCAACAATGGCGGATCATCCTCCAATACCCACTTGCCGTTATCAACAAAATCTTCAAAGCTAATAGGATCATAATTTTTTCCGCGAAACGATATCCTGTAGTTCAAGAACAACTTCTTTTAAACTTCTTGTTGGAAAATTTTATTTTATTTCACTTGTAATACCTTTCTTACCTTTGATGCAATCTCAAGTTGTATCGAACATAAACAAGATCATTCAACCTTTGGTGCTCCATCCTGTTCATTTTTTTTGAGTGAATGAACTCAAAAACACTCCAATTTCTCTCACATCCGGATGAACTGCAAGTTTGACCCAAGATGCGCACTGCTAAATTTTGTAAATTTGGTGCACTGCTACCATATGTTATCCACCATTCATCTACAAAAATAATGACAAACGTGCATTTGCTAAATAATACTGGGACATAATATCAACATATAACTTTATGACAGAGAAATAGATCCAAAAACTTATATATTACCTGGAGGCATCACAGAACGACTGCGAATGGCAGTAGCCCTCCCAAAATCACCTTCTGCATTTCAAAACAACCTCATCTCACCCGTCAACTTAGTTTGCAATTCTAATTTTCCATAAGCAAACCTTTCTATCACATCATGCACGCCAGAGATGGTTGCTCGATGTTTGGAAAGTTCAATAATATTATACTGATATGATGGATTAAACCAATATCCCGCTGCATGAAGGTTCTTACTGAGTTGATTATCCTAACGTTTATCAATTATTTCTAGAAATGGTTGCACAACTGTTTTCTTCCTTTGAAATCTTCAGACAATTTCTTCCTTGGCAGCATGAATAGCACCATACAGGTAACCTATTGCAGGGAACCAGTATCCTCTGTGTTACTCGAGAAAATAAAATGAGCTCTCAGCCGGTGGATATTCGGGTGATTGGAGGGGGCAGTATTATTTGTGCTTTGAGATTCGTGCAAAGTTAAAAAGAACGATCAAGAACGATCCGGATCCTCACTCTATTTCCTGTGGTTCTCAGAGGATACGAATTCCCATTGCAGGTCTCTCATCACTGTCGACTATGCGTAGGACATGAACTAGCAGCTCTGTTATTTGGCAAATTGTTACACACTTTTTCCAAAACTATTGGTCTAAAACATTTTCTTTGAATTTCTTACCCTTCGTATCTTTTGCATATGCTGATGTTGTCCACTCTCTAGATGTTACCATGGCATGCAATGCATCCTTTTGTGCAAAAATGCTTTGTAGAGCAATGAAATTAGTTGCAAAACGGGTTGGTGCTGGTCGGAGTATTTCTCTTCCTTTAGTGAACTGTCTCATCAAATGCAAAGGATAGCAGTGATTGTAAATATACTTGGTCATACTCGATGCCTTATCAACTACTGCTCCAACTTCAACCAACTTTCCCATATCAGAGAGCATTAAATTTATGCAATGCGCAGCACAAGGTGACCAATAAAGGGTAGGAAATTCTCGTTCGAGGAGTTTACCTACAAATAATACAAAAAAAAACAGTCTTTTTTGGCATAGTTTTATTAAGACCAGATTGGTAAAGCTTGATGAAAGCCTTAGTTGTTGATACAAGCAATTTATCTAATAAATAAAGAATATAAAAGCCTTAATTTATCCAACAGCCACAAAGGCATGTGTTCCACTTATGTCGGGGAGTCCTTTTTTGGATGAGCTAATTACCGATATTTTTATTAATAACCCCAGAAAAAAGAAAAATATCAAATATAACTCCGATTTCAACTTATTTTTAAATCTAACTTAAACGCCTAGGGATTGGGCGGTCCAGTTTGCCTACCAAACCGACCCATAGGGGGGCGGTCAGCTGTGGACACTGAACCGCCCCACAGGGGGGTCGGTCCGATTTTTTTTTATATTAGATTTGAGAGACAATATGAATGAAATTTAACAATAAAAATTCGAATTTTGTTTTTAATATTTGTTAGATTAATTCTTTTGATGTATAAACCGACATTTTTAAAAATACCCAAAGTTAATTAAAGATTAATAAAAATGCCCAGACCCATCAACTTTTATTAAAAATGCCCAAACCGGCTATTTAATGGCCGGTCCCGTGATTTTTTTTTGATAGCATATTTATACTAAAATACGCTAAATTACTGGAAATTATGTTAATTTATGCTGATTTACACTAGAATTATGCTAAAATACGGTAAATTACTTGAAATTATGTTAATTTATGCTGAAATTACAATAATTATGTAGAATTATGCTAGAATACGGTAAATTACGCTAAATTACGTATGAATATGGCCTATTTTGTGTCATCTTTCATAAATTATAAAAAATAGTAAAAAAATTCCAAAAATAATAAAAATTGGTATTCTACAATTTCATTATATAACTAATTTACTGAGCTATGTAGATTAAACAATAGAAATGAAAATCTTAATCGGAAACTTCAGCTGAAGTTTTGAGACTCTTCCCTTTGTTTTTTGGCGATTCTGAATTTGGAAATCTGGCAAAGCTAGTTCGGACGCATGCGCATTTTTTAGCCTTCCCGCTACGACACTATAAACGCTATTTAGAACCTTGGCAATTTTCACAAGCTTTCCGAAAAGTGATCATTTGCTGAAATCGGACACTCGAGCGCCGTTTTATGGCCGTTTGAAGTTTCGTCGTCGTTTTTTCGCCTTCTCAGTGAAGATATCATCCCTATTCATACGTAATTTAGCGTAGTTTACCGTATTTTAGCATAATTCTACATAATTATTGTAATTTAGTGTAATTTACTGTAATTCAGCATAAATTAACATAATTAACATAATTTCAAGTATTTTAGCGTGTTTTAGTATAAATATGCTAATTATATATCAAAAATGTAATCTAAATATTAAAAAAAACAATTCAATTTTTTAGTGTTGTATTTTAGCATTTTAGATATTTGTCTCTTAACAAAAATTAAAAAAATTAACATAATTTCAAGTAATTCTCAAGTAATTTAGCGTATTTTAGTATAAATATGCTATCAAAAAAGTAATTTGACAAATATTTAAAAAAAATTCGATTTTTTAGTGTTATATCTCAGCATTTTAGTTATTTAGTCAAGGGATCGGCCGGTTTGGACATTTTTAATAAAAGTTGATGGGTCTGAGTATTTTTATTAATCTTTAATTAACTTTGGGTATTTTTAAAAATGTCGGTTTATACATCAAAAGAATTAATCTAACAAATATTAAAAACAAAATTCGAATTGTTATTGTTAAATTTCATTCATATTGTCTCTCAAATCTAAAAAAAAAACGGACCGCCCCCCTATGGGGCGGTTTGGTAGGCAAACTGGACCGCCCAATCCCTGGACGTTTAGGTTAGATTTAAAAATAAGTTGAAATTGGGATTATATTTGATATTTTTCTTTTTTCTGGAGTTATTAATAAAAATATCGGAGCTAATTAGAAGCTAACCACCCGATAGTTTTATTAATAACCTAAAACAAAAGAAAAATATCAAATATAACCCCCGTTTGAATTTTTTTTCAAAACTAACCTAACCGCCCAAATTTCGGGCGGTCCACCCCCCCTAACCGCCCCATACTTGGGCGGTCCACACCCCCACCTAACCGCCCCCCCATCGGGCGGTTAGGTAGGATTTTTTTTTTTTTTTTTTTCAGATATGTTAGGATATTTTTTTTAGTAAGATATATTTATAAGATATATATATTTTTGAAGATATATTAAGATATATTTGTTTTTGTAAATATCTTTTCATTAAGATATATTTATAAGATATATATTTTTTTATAGTTATATTAAATATTTTTTTTTTTGTAGATATCTTTTTATTAAGATATATTTACAACATATATATTTCTGATAAGTTTATATTATTTTTGTAAAATATATTTTTTCTATTGTAATTTTTATATGAAAATTGTTATGAATAAAATTATTAATGTGGATATCCATGACTCCCAATATTCATTCCTCCACTACTCCCACTACCATTGGAATTTATATCCCACTAGGCCACTACTATTTAGAATTCAATGTCTTATTTATTATTGTAATGACTTTTCATTTATAATTTGTAGCCTATAAATAGAGGCATTGTAATCTTGTATTGTACACATGAGAAATGTATGAATAAAGAGATTGCCATCTTTTATATGTTCTTCCTATATTGTTTGTTTTCTTTATATTTATTTTATAACACGTTATCAGCACGAGAGCTCTACTAGTTGAAGATTCGAGGTAACTTTGATATCTTTTATTTTAATATAATTTAAATAAATGATAATTCTTAGTAATTGCTAAATGAAATAAGTTATCAATTTATGTACATTTATTTTAAGATGTTTAGTATAGTTCATATAATTTTATATGAAGTGCAATTTTTTTTTAATCTTCCGGAAGAAAATTTAAAGATATCTTCTTGAAGAAGATTCATATGATGTACAAAAATTAATATGAGAAGATTTATATGATATACAAATTTTATATTAAGAAGATTTCAAGATTTCTTCCTGAAGAAGATTTAAATGATGCACAATGTTAATATAAGAAAATTTCAATAAATCTTTCTGAAGAAGATTTACATGATATGCAAATTTTATATTGAGAAGATTTTAACAATGTTTATATGATGTGCAATTTTTTTTCCAGTGATTTAATCTTTCTGACGAAGATTTCAAGAAATATTAAGATCTTCCTGAAGAAGATTTCAAGAAGATTTGAAGAAGATTTTAAGAAATATTTTGAGTTGATTTATTGTCTTCTTATGATTGAACAAAATAACAAGTTGTTAATAAGAAATCATGAATTTCGTCCAACAAATTTTACTCCATTCCCAGAAGCGAATGTTGCAACATATAATATTGATCATTCTAAAAACACATCTTTTCACCCGAAGTGGAAAAATAATGAAGAAAAAATTAACCATGAAGAATTATTAAAATGATAACTCTGATTTAGAATTGTAATTCAATTTTAGAAGTCAGATTTTTTTTATTTGATCTAAAATAATGAATTAGAAATCTATTTTTTGATTTCTCTAATAATCAAAACATTGAACTCTAAAATCAATTTAATATTGATTAGATTGAAAATCGACATTGCATTTCGGATTAGACAAGTGGGAATGTTTCTTGATAATCTACAATACTTATATTCTCTATTAATTTTAATATATACGGTGATTATCAATTGAATTAAAGAGACATTATTACTATACAAAACAGATCATCTCTTGTATAAAACAAAATCGATTGGAAATATATTTTAATATATAATTTCTTACCTTTACTTTAATAAGGTATTTGGTTCTTATATTATATTTCAAATTCTCTGATAAAAATAACAAACCAATGGTAGTTGGTAAAGTGAATTAGTGTTTCTATTGTAATATATGATTATTTTATTTTTCATCGAAGACCCTGAAAGATTATTTGCCGATGATCATAAACTTATTTTTATTATAAAGAAGTTCTATTACTAAATATTTACCAATAATTTTATTCTTCTTTTTCAATAAATAAATAAATTATAAATCTAATTCGTTGATTTAAAATTAATAAAATCAGATTTTGATTTACTAAAATCAGATATATATTTTAGTAAGAAATCTAGAATGAAATCAAATGTTGATTTCGGTTAAAATTGAGATCAAAATAATAAGGACAAATAAGAGATTTTTTTTCTTTCTTTATACAACTGTTGGGATCTAAACTTTTATTATTAATAATTAAAAAAATATATATGAGAAAGATAAAAGTTGGCAAAATAGTGAATTCCTGCTTTCATTGTTGTTGTAAAAGTCATTAGTCGTACCTGTCGTACGCCGACGTACCTGTAGTACGACAAAATATCATGTTAATCTATATAAAGCATAAAAAAAAATAAGGAGAAAATAGATCGAAACGAATATTGTTTATGAAGATGATCTTGAGAAAAAACTAAATATTAATCACTTGATTAATGATGATAGTAATAAATTACGGTACTTATTTCTTATTTGCAACTGTTCTTATTATTTTTGTTATTGTAGTTGTATTTCTTATTTTTGTTAATTGCAATTGTAGTTAAAAAAAAATTGATTGTATGCTCCGGAAGAGCAACCTTATTGTTACATGGAGGAACACAAATTTATATTGATGATTCATTATAGTCTTCTAATTAAGTCTCAAAGAAATTAATTAAGTTTAAGGATATCCGCCGAAATGGGTATCATGTTGAGACAACCAATGAAGAAATGTTGGATATCTTTATATTACTAGCTTAATCTTAAAAAAAATGGTATATTGGAAAAATTGCCTATGTTTTCCTCCAGCTTGTACTACATATGTATTAGTACAATTGAAGCACATGTTATTGGAAACCAGAAGTTTGCAAATAAGAATATGTTTATAGTTTGGCATGACCGGTTGGGCCATTCCGGATCAAAAATGATGCGAAAAATAATAGACAATTAATGTGAACATTAATCAAAGAACCAGAAGATTCTTTAATCTGATGAATTTTTTTTATTGATTTTATTTCTAGAATGTATACAATGTGATATTTGTGGAACACTATATCCACCATGTGAACCATTTGAATATTTTATGGTTTTAATTGATGCATTCATAATATGATCATATGTATGTTTATTATCAACTCGCAACCTGGCGTTTGCGAGATTAATTGCCAAATTGATTTGATTAAGAGCACAATTTTATGATTGTCTAATTAAGAATATACATCTAGACAATGCTGGTGAATTTACTTCTCAGATAATGCATGTCTATTAGAATTGATGTTGAACATCATGTAGCTAATGCTCATATACAAAATGAGAACATGTTATTTTGCATGCAACAACACTAATTCGCATCATGCCAACAAGCTATTATAAAACTTCCCCTTTATAATTGGTTTTTGGTCACATACCTAATATTTCCCATATAATAATTTTGGATGTGTGATATATGTTATAATTGCTCCACTACAACGCACTAAAATGAGATATCAAAGAAAGTTGAGAATTTATGTTAAATTTGAATCTCCATATATAATAGAGTATATAGAACCATTGATGGTAGAATTTTTCACGGCTAGTTTTGCCGATTGTCATTTTGATGAATCAATATTCCCAACCTTAGGGGGAGAAAACAATCAGCTGGAAAAAGATAATAGTTGGAATGAATTATCATTGTGTAATTTAGATCCTCATAAATAATGTGAACTAGATGTTTAAAAGATAATTCATTTGGAAAGATTAGTTAATCAATTGCCAGATGCATTTACAAAGAAGTGACCAAAATACATATACCAGCTGTAAATGCTCCACTTAATATCGATGTCCCTGTTGGACAGACTAATGATATTATAACACGCATGAAGCGTAGAAGATTAATCGGTTCCAAGGATAAAATTCTCGAAAAAGAAAAGGAGCAAAGAATGAAAATGGTCAAGTCGAGGATATGATAATTTCAGATAAAACTCCAGAAGAGAATTAAATTATAAGTAATATAGGAGTTCCAGCAGAAACTCAGGTATCTGAAATTCATGAAAATGAAGAGATCTCGATAAATTATATCATGAATGAAATAAGATGGAACCGAGATGAATTGATGTCAATAATATTTTAGTATATAATATAGCGCTAAATATAATAAATATTGAGAATCATGACCCGAAGTCTATTAAAGAATGTCGACAAAGAAATGATTGGCCAAGATGAAAAGGTGCAATTGAGGCAGAGTTAAACTCTCTTGAAAAATGAAAATATTTTGGACCTGTAGTCCCAATACCTGAAGGTGTAAAACCAGTAGGATATAAATGAGTATTTATGCGAAAATAAAATGATAAAGGTGAAATTTTGAGATATACTCACCTGTGGTGGATGCAACAACTTTTCGGTACATAATTAGTCTGGCAGTCCATGAAGGACTTGATTTGCGCGTAATGCATGTTGTTACAACTTATTTTTAAGATGATATACATATGAAAATCCCTGAAGGATTTAAGATGCCTGAAGCATGTAATTTAGGTTCTCGAGGACTTTATTCAATTAAATTGCTTAAATCTTTATATCGATTAAAGCAATCTGGACGCATATGGTATAATCGTCTAAGTGAATATATATTAAGACATGGATATAATAATGATACGATCTGTCCATGTATTTTTATGAAAAGATATAAAAATGATTTTGTTATAATTACAGTTTATGTTGACGATCTAAGTATCATTGAAACTCTTGAAGAGCTTCCAAAAGTTATAAATTATTTAAAGGAATAATTTGAGATGAAAGATCTTGGAAGAACAAAATTTTGTCTTGGATTGCAAATTGAACATTTGAAAAATGGTATTTTTGTGTATCAAGAAAATTATATTGCAAGAGTGCTGAAACGATTTTATCACATCCATTAAGCACTCCAATGATTGTAAGATCATTATATGTGAATATATCTTTTAGACCTTGAGAAAGTGATGAAAAACTAATTGGTCATGAAGTACCATATCTTAGTGCAATAGTACCATTTATGTATCTTGCTGGACATACAAAATCTGATATATCCTTTGCTGTAAATTTATTAGCAAGATATAGTTCTTCTCCCATGCGAAGACATTGGAATGAAATTAAACATATACTTCGCTAATTCTGAGAAATTTTAGCAATACACGAAGCAAGTCGAAAATGTGTTTGGTTAAGATATGTGATTCAACACATTCATTAGATATGTGGTTTGTCTTCTGGAGAAATGATCCTGACGATCATATATTAAGATAATATTGTATGTATTACTCAATTAAATGAATGATACATTAAAGGAGATAGAACAAAATATATTTCATTAAAGTTCTTTTTCACACATGATCTCTAAGATGATAATGTTATTATTGTTCAGCAAATTCGTTCAAGTGAAAATCTAGCAGATTAATTCACTAAGGCGATTCCTAATGCAATATTCAAAAAGCTAATTCGTAATATTGGAGTTCGTTGACTTAAAGATCTTGATTGATGTTGTCATGAGAGGGAGTTAATATGCACTATATTTTCCTTAACCATGGTTTTTTCCACTGGGTTTTCCTGGTAAAGTTGTAGTTGTATATTAAAAGGAATATTGTACTCTTTTTCCTTCACTAGGTTTTTATCCCATAGGGTTTTTCCTAGTAAGGTTTTAATGAGGCATATTCTTATATAATGGACATCTAAGGGGGAGTGTTATGAATAAAATTATTAATGTGGATGTCCATGACTCCCAATATTCATTCCTCCACTACTCTCACTACCATTGGAATTCATATTCCACTAGGCCACTACTATTTAGAATTCAATGTCTTATTTATTATTGTAATGACTTTTCATTTATAATTTGTAGCCTATAAATAGAGGCATTGTAATCTTGTATTGTACACATGAGAAATATATGAATAAGAGATTGCCATCTTTTATATGTTCTTCCTATATTGTTTCTTTTCTTTATATTTATTTTATAACAAAAATGATTTATTTTTTTTATTGTAATTTTAAATAAAATTTGGTTGAATGTGGATGCGTCGTTTGACGTTAGAACCATCGATTCTTTTATAATAATTGTCGATTATACGGCTGTTGTATTGATTGTCGATTTGAATAACGTGGTAAACAGTGGAAAATATGTAATATAAATGGTAAGTCCACCAAAAAAAACATCAAAACTACGTAATCTAAATGTTCGCAACATAAGATAAAACAGTCCAAACATAAGCTATCAAACAACAAAACATAAAACCTAATGACGAGGACGAGGGCGATGACCGGAGAGATCCAACCTACGAGGTGGATGACGGTCCCTGGGCGGCTGTACACGCCTGAAGTGAACCTCCTCCTCCTGTGCGGCTGTATCCGCCTCGGCCCATGGATCCTCCACCAGTGGGGGGATGGGCGGCATAGTAGGCACCTCCCATAGCTCCCAAGTCGATGGATACGTAGGCGGAGGAGGCGGTGTGCCAAATATAGCAGATGCATAGGCATCTGCATGCTGTGCTCCACTCCCACTGGCCTCGTCATCGTGCTGTCTGGCCTCCGAATATCGTGGTATGTGGAGGCTCGGTCCCTCATCCCCGGCATAACCTCCGGTAAGGTCAGCCATAGTGAACTCCGGAGTGGCATGTCGTGGGGGAGCTCCATCCTTAATGGAAATAATGTTAGTTTGCTACATACAAATAAGTAGTAAATTGAATAAATAATAAATTGTTGCTACCTGTCCAACCTACACCGGAACTCCATATTCATTGTAGTAAGCGCTCCATGCATTATTATTCAACACCCATTCGTGAAAGCCCCAACCTGATTCATCCACTGCATAATTGAAGACAAATTAATGATAATAGTTTTTTTTAACGAGAAATGACTGTGTACAACAAAATCAAATTACATGGAGGAGGTGGCGGCATCTCATCAGCGTAGATAGCGACTCTGGGCTGATCCGGATCTAGTGGTGTGGGCTCTATCTCGCGCCAGTTTATGTTCTCCCCACTGTCATGCAACATGCCAATGAGGCGGCCGTCAAAGCCGGAGTCCTCCACTATAGGAGTACTGTGCTGGAGCATTGTACATCCCACTGCTCGCCAACCTTCCTTTGCCATGCACACCAAGCTGTGTGCCACTCCTCTGATACCGGTAAGAATCTGCACAAAGTGTTTTTTTAATTATTTTATGAAAAAATAAATAAACATTTAATGTTTTAAATATGTCAGTTTCGTAAGTAATTACCTGGCGAGAAAATAGGGTGGTTAGGTTAGTTTTGAAATTTTTTTCAGACGGGAGTTATATTTGATATTTTCCTTTTGTTTTAGGTTATTAATAAAAATATCGGGCTAACCACACGGGAGCAGTTGGAAAAATTCCAGTAAAGAAAGATCACAAGGTTCATTTTTTTGGTCAAACTTTTCATACTTGTTGGTTCTGGTGCTGCTTGGGTTGGTTTCAGAATTTAAAATAAAAACCAACAGTTCTTTGATATTAACATACTTACAGTGTAATAGTATTGAAGAAGCACATTTCCTCTAAACTTGTTTTTAAATACATCAGTGATATACAGGGGAGTATTATTTTATATCACCATTGACTATACCTTGAGACCAGGTCGGGTCTGTTATAGTTTAACTACTGCATAACTGCGAATAGGATTAAGCCAGGTCAGGTCTGGTCAAGCTTAAGTTTGTTCTGACCCAGTTTTGTGAGGTACATTTCAGAATAAGAATAATGCCTTCACATAAATCTTTAGAATAAGCAATGTGTTCATATAAGGGCATTGTTGTCCATATCTTTCAAAAAATCATATCTCTTTATCCCTTTTGAATTTCTTTCTAAAATTTACACAGTACATAGATTATGGTTAGAATATTTTTCTATGATTTTTGCATTATTTTTGAATTAACAGATTGAGAGAAACAAATAAAATAACTTGGATCTGGAAAAAAAAAATGAGATTCTTGTCTCTTATGATTCAACACTTGAAATTAACTGTGTTAAGCTTGGATACACTGGACAGACCTGGAACCATGGAATCAGATTAAGGCAATTTAGTAAGAATTTACCTTCAACATTCAAATAAAATAAATAAATAGTATACAAGAAATTTACCTGCAGTGACATAATTTCTTGCATTATCCGTCACTATGTGCATGACATTTTCATGACCAACGAATTGCACAACTTCTTTTAATAGCTTGAACAATGTTTCTGCTTGGATACTTCTATTGCGTCAATGGACTTCAAGAATACCATTCCCTTTTGACATTGCACCAAAAAGTTTATTAATGTTCTTCTCCTTTGATCAGTCCAGCCGTCGGCCATTATTGTGCAACCGGACTCCTTCCACACTACGAAATCCCTCAACAAATTTTTGTACCTTTTCAATATTTTTTTCAAGCAAATAACCACGAAGATCATGAAAATTCGGACCTCGATAGCCAGGCCCAAAACTAGCAATCGCATCCAACATGGGTTGATAATACTTGGAGTTAGAAGCATTAAAAGGCACCCCGACATCAACCATCCACTCGGACACTTCTAAATCTACCTTCTCTTTGACTTCTTTTGTTTGCAACACACTCTTAATAGATGGTTGAGCACCGGATGTGGTACGAGGCATGAAGTCGTGACCAACACCAAGTTTTGCATTTCTCTTCACGACTTCTGACCTTTTCTTGCTAGCATTTAGTTGCCCTCCGCTGAAAGCAGTACGTCTGCCCTTGGAGCTAGAAGGGGCTGACAAATTCATAATTTCTTCTTCGCCATTAGTTAGATCTATAGGAGATTGTTCTTCATCGGTTTCTTCATCTGCTTCATTGACTCTCCTTCTTTTGTTGGCAAACTCTTCAATATTTTGTTGCATTTGAAAACGAACATCTGCTGGTACCTTTTTGCATGGTCCAACATCTCCTCTTACACCGGCTAGGTGCTTCTTAAACCGGGTTATTCCACTACCTTGAAATGTTTTCTCACAATGGAGACAGGCAATGACCTTGACATTTTTATTTTTCACAACAACAATGCGTTCAACACAATGTCCCCAAGCCGGATCTGTTTTGCCTCTTGTAACTGTTTTCGGAGAAGAAGGTGCGGCAGGTCCATTTGCTTCAATATTAATTGCCGACATAGTCTCTGTATAACAACAATAATTAGGTTCTTAAAAAATGTCTGAAATTGCAAAAATTGAGGTTTCATGGGATTTACGGATGTGATTCACATAACAAGTTCGAAACCATACTTTCTGGAGTTTACAATTAAGGGGTTAGTACCTTTTAGTTACAATTTTGATTTTACTATAATATATTTCTAAGTTGAAAAGCAAGAAATAGGAATATAATAAAATCTTGCCAGCTTGATGCATTTGTCGTAGATCAGACAATCTGATAAAATTAAGGCATAAGTCATGCTTACTGTCAGTACAATTTTTTGCTCGCAAATATTTAATTGAGAGAGAAACATATATAGACTATTACTAGACACTTAGACACAATCATTAACAACTTCACAACTCTCATCCCAATCTTATTTTAGTTTGAGCATTTCATCGAACACCTTTAATGCATTCATCTATTCAATACAATTAATTCAAGCTTTTCAAGTGCATGTTTTCCAAATTCGAATTTAATGAGCAAAGTAGATTACTTATAGTATTTGATGCAGGTTCGTTAGTGATTTCATTTCAAGTCTACTCTTCGGAATGAGATTGAGCATATGTGCAATCCACAACCATATATATAAGAAGATTGAAAGAAGAAGGCCAAATTGAAGGAGAAAGGAGAGCAAAAATCTTATTTCCTTCCATCTCAACGTGGAAAGAAATGGCAAGAACTGGAGAATTCTAAAAATTAGAAGATACGCAAAATCAGATTACAGCAAGAGAGCAAGATCTGTAAATATGATTTGAACCGTAGTTTTACACGGTTTTGTCCAGTGAATTTTCAATACGAACCGACCTATAAAACCGTTTTCCCCGATACAGTAGCTGAAGCGGTAATAGAGAAGAATCGAACCAAACAAGTGACCAGTTCCGATTTATTTCGGTCGAACTGTCCTGTCCGGTCCAGTTCTAATAACATTGCAACCGGTAGAACATGAAAGACAACGAGTAAAAAATAAAATACAAATAGAAGAATATGAAATACTAGATGTAGTAGACGAAAACAACAATAGAATATGAAAGACAACTAGAAGAAGATGACATACAACTATTATAAGGTGAAAGACAACCAGTACAGGGTGAAAGACTACTAGAAGAAGATGAAATACAACTAGAAGAATATGAAGTACAACTAGAAGATGATGAAATATAACCTGTAGCAGATGAAAGACAACCAGTAGAAGATGAAACACAATTAGTAGAAAATGAAATACGACAAGAAGAATATGAAATACAATATGTAGTAGACAAAAACAACAAGTAGAATATGTAAGTCAACTAGAAGATATGACATATAAATATGAAAAGGTGAAATACAACTAGTATTAGATGAAAGACAACTAGTACTAGGTGAAAGACTATTAGAAGAAGATGAAATACAACTAGAAACATTTGAAGTTCAACTAGAAGATAATGAAATACAACCTGTAGTAGACGAAAGACAACCAGTAGAACATGAAAGATAACAGAGTGCACAAAGTGCACAATTTAACATGGGAGTTTTGATTTACGAAGAAAAGGTAAGAAGCATGTGATATTTGCCTGCACTTCTACGCTGCTTGAATTAAATCACGGATCTTAGGCGAGAGATATCAGATAAGTATGTCAGAGATAAATTTGGGGATAGCCGTTGAATCCTCAGGATTTGAATCAAATCAACAAAAAAGAAAGACTATGGGCAAGGGAAATATTAAACACGAGGCCGAACGTTGGGTCCCAGCTGGTTGGGATTACCCAACCGATTTTTTTATTAATCCAAAATAAAATAAAATAAAATCGGAAAAGGGTGTTGTTTTACCGAAATTTTTATTAATAGAAATTAAAATATTAAAATATCGAGATTGAAGAAGACTTTCGACAGAATTCGAAATATAGGAATTTCGTGATTTACTGTGACGGCCAGATGCCGTTATAGACTATAACACCCCGATTACTTACCAGATTAGCGAGCTGATTTACGAAAATCAAATTTCGGGCCGTTATAGACAATCACGGCCAGGACGCAGCGGAAAAAAAAAACCGAACCGTTATAAAGAATCACGGTCAGAAAGCACGAAAAAAAAAACTGGCCGTTATAGACAATAACGGCCAGGACTAAATAAAATTCTACATAAAATACAGTATAGTGACCCTCCAAAGCTGCACGATCTTGATGTGACCCTCCAAAATTCTACATAAAATACAGTATATATAGTAGTGATTCGTTTATGCATGATTGGTGTTTCTAATTTTCTATCATTGACTTTGTGAGGATCAAGCTGGCTACTTGAAATGAATCCGTTCAGAATTTGAATTAGGATCTCCTAATTATATTTTTGCGACCGTCATTTAAAAATGTTATTTATCAGTTTGGTCCGATTTGAATGGTTAGATTATTATTAGAGTATCTTCCATATAATTCTTTTAGCAGTCCCATCAATCAAAAAAAACATTCATGCTTTCCTGCCGTTATTCTCTATAATGACCAACTTTTTTTTTCGCGCTTCCTGACCGTGATTCTCTATAACAGCTCGGCTTTTTTTTTCCGTTGCGTTCTGACCGTGATTCTCTATAACGGCCCGAGATTTGGTTTTCATAAATCAGCTCGCTAATTTGGTAAGTAATTGGGACGTTATAGTCTATAACGGCCTTTGGCCGTCACAGTAAATCACGGAATTCCTATATTTCGAATTCTGCCGAAAGTCTTGTTCAATCTCGATATTTTATTATTTTAATTTCTATTAATAAAAATTTCGGGTTGTTTTATGGAGATATAAGTAAAACGGGACCGTTTATCCTGTACCACATGGACGGTACAAACATTCTCATCCTGATTAATCACCGGTAATTCAAACTGCAAACTTCAGAAAACAAAAATAGGCCGGGATAATCGGTCCCGTCCCAGCTTGAGAAATATTGGGCACACATTACTAGGAGTGAGGACACGGTCAAAATATTGAGGAATGGGGTGAAGACGGTACAAACTTCGAAGTTAATTTGGGCTTGTTACACAGTCAAAAAAGTTAATTTCGACCATTTCGAACGGTACAAACTTCGCTAAGCTGAATAGTCAGTCAATTTTGAAGAATGATTCAGCCTGACTATATTATTTATTTCTGTCTCGGATGGGACGGAGTATCCCGACCAGACTTTTTTTTTCCTTTAGAAACAGTTTGAATTAGCGGTGATTAATCCGGATGGAAATGTTTGTACTATCCGTGTAGGACGGGATAAACGGTTCCGTTTTACCTATATTTCGATTTCCTCTTGAAACAACACTCTTTTCCGATATTTTTTTATTTTATTTTTTATTAATAAAAAAATCGGTTACCCCGAGCGCTGACTGAGTATCTCCGTTTTACACCTCAGAGACGCTGAAAGGTGGGACCAAGTCAGTCAGCAGAACGATTAATACAAAGTACGCTGAAGAAAGGAGCCCAGTTGTCAGATAATGAAAGATCAATTGAGTCTGAGAGTATCGCCCCTGTTCTCCCAAGTCCTTTCACATATGTTCTAATTGTTCATACTTTGATCAATCTTTGATCAGCATTATGACAAAGTACCTCTGGAAAAAATTTAACATTAGAAAACATAAAGATAACATTTACATCTGTGAGCATCATTTAATGCTTTTCCGCAAATATGTTACAATTAGCAATACACACAAAAAAAAAAGGAAAACCACAAATTTTGGCTTCCCGCCTAGACCGAAAAGAAAGGAAAAAAAAAACCCTAGAAGTTAGAAGAAACAATAAATCACCAAAATACTCTATAAAGACAAAAAATCACAAATTAGTCCTTGTGCTATTCAATTCTACCCCCAAATCCTCCTCTGGCGGAGGCTTAATAAACTTACCTATGGTTTTTTGCCGGGCCCGTTTTTTAATCCTTTCAATTTTTTCCTTACTCTGCTGCTTTCTCTTCTCCTTCTGTTGTTGCCTAGTATTTCTCTCTCTTTCATAAATCCCTTGCCAAAAAACCTCACCAGTGGCCGGCCAAAGCCACCGCCTGCTAGGTCGGTCTGAGTCAGCCTCTTCAGCCAGATCCTCATCCATGTTTTTTAGGGTATGGTAGGAGAACCACCGAACCCACATCTGATGACGACGATTGGTGAGGTGGTGTACCTCGTGCATGGATCCAGTTTGTGGGTCCACATATACCATGCGCCTTGCACTGTGATATGCCCAAATGTTTACTAGTAGTTCAAGTAGTCGTGAGTAGCAGTGGGGATCCTGTGAAGTAGTTTAAAATCAGTAATGGTTCCATTGTTCTTTTTTCTTTTTCAATTTTTTTACACCATTTATTTATTCTATTCATTTCTTGTCATACTGAATCCGACTAACACCCTGACATGCAAGAGGCAATAAGTAACACCAAAATGTAATTATAACTGGTATATATATTAAATGAAAGAAGTTGACATAAAGAAGTGCAAATAAGAGATACCTTATTTACACTGAGGTAACAATGCCCTGTTATGTGGTGTTCCTCGTACATCTCAGCATCCAATGCATCCACGAACATTCTAAATACAGAACAAACATGAGTTGTTGTCGATCTATACAATAAATTTGTTGGACTCTAAACAATGCTTTGAATTTATTTACCGGGAGAACATGACAAACTCTAGGAAAGATCGAGTCGGCAAAACCCAGCTTTGCATCACAGACCACGTGTCTGTGCTATTAGGCATATGTGGTAGTGTATCCTTCTCTTGTTGTTTTATGCTGTACATTTTTCTCAGTGTATTTGCAACCGCAAACCTTCAAATAACATATGCGAAAGTATATCAGCCAAACTTATAGCTACATGAATATATTAATAGTTTAATACCCATGCATGATTTAGGTTGGAGGCGTGGAAAGGGAATTTGCACTTGGGAGCTCCTCATGGTATTACTGTTTCATCAGGTTGTAGATGTCAGAAGTCAGAACTAACAAACTGTTCAGAGCACTAGAGGGTCTAGGTTAAGTTTTAGGTTTTAGGAACTAATTATCAGGGTTGAGATCAAACCATATGAATGGACAGCTTTCAGCATATAATCAACATCCTAGTGGGCATCAAACAAGTATAAACACAATATAAGAGTTTGAACTTGGAAAAAAAAAAATATACCTGCAGTTGCCAGAATTCAAAGAATCACAAAATGACCAAAAATCGAGCCGAGAGGGATTTCTCTGATCTTGGTCCATACGAACCCAAAAATAAAGTGCATCACCATGCTTCTGCTTTTCTATGGCTTCTAATATAGCCAACTCAGCATTTCTAGACAGACTAGCCTGCTCAATAATTACCAACCAGCTTAATTATAGTAGTTTCTGGCTTCTAAGATGACAATTAACTTGATAAATAGTTTGTCTTTGCAGTGCTTACAATGCCAAGACAGGTGATTTCAGAGCAGAGTAGTTCCATGTTTTTTAAGTTAAGGCAGGTATGGGAAAAGGTGCTTAGAAACTCATTAAATATTAACCAAACAAAATGAACAACTGAATCTATCAGTTTGGTTTAAGTGTAAAGTTACTCTAGCAAATATTGTACCTGTGATGCATGACCAAAACCAAAACCTTCAACCCTCAACCGTGAAATATTAAAGCTGAAACTCTAGGAACCATAAATACCAACGATAAGACCATAAACCCCCAGTATCGAACATAGTATTTAATTCTTTAAATCAAACCACAATTAAGAAAATAATGAAGAACAGTCTAAGAAATAAAAGGGAACCTGACCTTTCTGGCAGAAGCTCTCCAAGATTGAAACCCGATCCACGCATTTTTGTGAATGCGATCAATTCTATTTGCAATAGCAAAAATGGCCCCATATTCACCAAGCAAATCTCTGTAATACATGTCATTTAATAAGGGTAGCCGAGATGATGCGTCTATATCATCTAATCCTGGCCTTCTGCCTCTTGTAGCCTACACACAGATATAGAAAAATGAATCATAGATGTCAATAATGGACTATATTAGTCAATTATATAACTCCTTCAGAGTTGGATATTTCTAGCTAGTAGCATGTGCTGTCGCTAAATTTCCCACAAGTACCAGTATAGGAAATTAGGAATTGTTACTCGAAGACTGACATTAGTCAATTAAATTCTGTTCATGAAGACCCTTTTTTTTTTTTTCCAAAAACTTCACAGTTAGAACTTGTATCATCTGGCACACAAAGTACCAATACATTAGTACAATCTCTCCAATAGCCTTGTTTATAAGAAGCATGCAGAAAAAAATAAGCTGATGCATTATTCTTATCAATAAAAAAAAGGATTTGAAACTCTAAAAGAATTTCCTATAAAACTAAAAAACTTGCACGCCAATCGTTCCATTATCATTTGCAAAACTTGTCCCTCAATTGGAGTTGTAATTTTTGGAAATTGGAAATATTGGGGGTTTCTCAGCTTCTACCGGCTGAGGTACCATTTGCAACTCTCTTTGCAACAACAACAACAACAACAACAAAGCCTTTAGTCCCAAACAAGTTGGGGTAGGCTAGAAATGAAACCCAACCGGAGTCACAAGGAGATAATTACCAAGCCAATGCCGCGATAAAGGGAGGTCTGATGGAGAAAAGGCCAGGTTCCTTCCCCAAAGTAAGGTTCATATATACACAGAGGCTGTCCTGTTCTCTCTAGTTCCCTATCGTCTCTCTCATGCAACTCATTCTTAGCCCGGTCGGCTTTTTTGACATTCCGGTACACCTCCTCCCATGTACCATGCAGCTGTTCAGTTCTCTCTTTTAACTGCATTTCCAATTTTTATAGTTAGGTGCAATATTCAAGTAAGGGTGGCAATGGATTGGCTATAATACAATTTACATTTAATGCAAGAAAATGTGGGTTCATAGGAAGTTTGGTCTTCTAGTAAACCATGATAAGCAACTGGCCAACCAGTTAACTCAGGTCAAGACACCTCGAACTGAACCTGGCCACAAGATCAGCCATGACCTAGTCTGTATGGGTTGGACTTATGAAAAGTTAATGAATTGCTGGTCTTAATATCAAGTATAACTCTGAAAAACATCAGGTATATCCCTGCCAGAAAATATAATATGAGTACACAGCATGCCCATAAAAAACGCAAGTATTCACATCACTTTGTAGCACTATGCAAATGTAGTAAAGGGAGGTGATTTTGAGGATTTTAGAGCAGCATGATAAAAGAATTCACTGCTTGCTTCAGAAGACAATACGAGATAATCGGTTTTATGCAGTGTTCCATAACATTATTCCTTTTGTTATTGTTTTGTTAATTATGAAAATACCATATTGGAGAAAGCTCAGTTTTTTAACCATAGTAGCACAAGAATAGATAGTGATTCAATTTAGCTAACTGTGCTCATGATTTATGATTTAAGAAGGTTTTAGAAATAATTTGCTGGTACAATATGAAGATATCAGATTGGTAATATATTAAAATAAAGATGACAAACATATGCAGAAAGGCCCAAATAAAACATGACATAAAGTTTCATAAACTTTAAACTATTACCTCATCTTCCTCGAATCGCCTTCGTATATTCGCCATTTCAATCTTCTTCTCTTCCTCCCAAGTTATAGCTACAAACATATCATCCCCCTTAGAATAACTCAAGTTACCATTATTATGCCCTTCACTTTCAATTCTTAACCATTGCTTTTCATATTTGAGTAAAATTTGCTCCTCTCTAGAGTCTTCCTCTATATAAAACACACTCGTCAAATTCTCAAAATAGTGCCATTGCCATTGCCATTGCTCCTTCAAATGGGATGGGATTTCTCTCAGATTTGGTTTTACGGCCTCTGATGGGAACTGGACTATGTTTTCAAGCAAGTTGATATAACCTTCAATGCTTTGGCGCGACATCAGGTTTTTGGCATGGTTTTGACCAATTGATGCCATTCTTTTAGAAAATAGAGATAATTTCCCATCTGACATTGCTTTAGTTATAATACGGGTTATCGCCCCCACTTTCTCTTTTGGGTAAAGGTAACCATTTACTCCATTTTCAATCTGCATGAATAAACTTTTCAATCAATACATATCACAAGTGAGAGAATTATGGTTAATATATGCATGACGCCAGAACAGTGAACTGTTTTTCCTAAGAAAAGTTGATCTCCCAGCACTTAAAGCTGGAGAGAGAAAAAAACTCAGAAGCCACTGGAAAGCACCCAACTAATAAAAGTCTTGTACAAAATTGAGTTGGTCCAGTAACACTTGATAGACACCAATTGTTACATACTTGTCATATATGGTATGCCACATTTGCTTCTCTTAACTTTTCTGTTTCTTTTGACACAATATGAGAGACAGAGAGAGAGAGAGAGAGAGAGAGAGAGAGAGAGTACATATTTACTAATCATTGAGAGATTAGGAGCTATAATCAATCTCTTAAGACTCATAGCTTGTATTAGCACACCAGGAAAAGACTGCTCCTCAAGAAATGAACCATATATCACAATATCTGAAATACTAAGCACATATACTGACGCTTCTTCAAAATTACTGATAAACCCCACAACCCCGCTAGGGAAGCCAGCATCATGGGCCGCTGCCTATAATTGTCAAAACAACATCAATATATACATACATGAAGATAGATGCTTGGGGTTCAATGCAAACAATCACCGCAATATTTACAGTTGATTGAATTAATTTGAAACTTTCAGGTGTAATTGCAAATTCAAGCTTCTGCAGTATATGTTGCATAACTGAGAGTCATTTTGAGGCCTAATAGTATCATTTTGATTAAATATCAAATTAGGGAATGGTACCTAACAAGAAATACATAAGCATGAGGAAGCGTGTCTGAAGAAAAATTAGTATAACTACCTCAATAGCCATCTTGTAGGCATCAGTCAGATTTGAACTCAAAATCCGTACTTTCAACCGAGATTGTGTCTCATTTTTAGATCGAAACTGTTTCAACAGAGGAGCTAAGGCTTTTAACACAACTGCATGCTCTAACATGATCCCGCTGTACAGAAAATGGCTTCCAACCACGGCAATAATAAAATCATCTGGGTTAAAGCCATACTTTTGCCTCATTTCGACGTCATTTCTATTTTTAAGCACTATGTCTGCTCTCAGCACCTCAGCAGGAGATCCGGGAATTACATAAAAGTTGCCAGAATCAAATGGGGAATACATCAGCTGCAAAAAAAAGGTAAAAAAGTTTATGCCAAAGGTCTTCTCAAAATAGAACTTGCTTCGGTATATTCTCAGTTGAACAGTTGTGCATTTCAAATCCTCTAGCATATAAAAAATAGCGTTGCAAGTTCATTCTGCTTGCACTGGCAATAAATGCCCATCAAAACAGAATCCATATGACTTCACCAATGACAGCTAATGAAATTATAATACCAGAGTGTTCCAGAAATTTTGGGTATATTTAGTAGCTTTATTGCCAGATTAAAATGACCAAGAACACCAAACTTTCTTTCAGTAACTACCAAAATTTGTATGCTGCAGATCTGTATGTCATGTTCAAAAGTAGACTTAACAAAACAAATATGGTCAAATATAGAATCAAAGTCATTAGTTAAGGTCAAAAGTGCAACTACCGGCAAAACATAGTTTGGGAAAACTACAACCGTGGCTCGGTTAAAAGCTCGATTCCAATCATTTATCAGAAGAGTAAGACCATTAGAAGCATAGCTGCTCAGACGAACTGCTAGGTGTCTTTCATGAATTGTCCAAACAACAGGAACTGATTTGAAAGGTTCCTGTGAAAGACTGCAAACAAGCATAAGCACAAGGAAAATTTTTATCTATACATACAAAATGTCCAATTATCTAGAGCCCTCAAAAAACATGAGAACAAAAAGATATTTTGCACACTTCACTTAAAGAGAATGTAAATCAGGACTAAAGGGCAATTTGGGCACTTTCTAAGGAATGGGGAAATCATGTGGTCTTTCTCGTGATTTGAGGATTATTGAGTTATGTTTTTCTTCTTCAAAATGCTTTCTACGTGCATTATATGTGTGAATTACGTTATTTACATCCTTTGACTATGCGCATGCATGAAAAACAGGAGCTATTTTTTGGATAAAGACATAAATGCTATTTTAAGAAAGTAGAAACTAGGTACATGGCATCCTACCTTGACAATATAGGTCTTGCTCGAAGGGAATTTACGAAAATGCCATCGAAGCTGCAGAAAGCATGTAAAGAAACCTGGTGAGAAGATGCTTAACTCAGTACAGCCAAGTTCGACAGTTCTCACACTAACAACGGAATTTTAAAAAACAGATGTTGTTAGAAAGTTCAATACTGTCAAATCAAAAGCTAATTACTCGAGCCAATCGACGGAAGTATAGCGTCCGATGGTATTAGATAAGTTGTGGATAGGAATTGCTAGAGATCTCCAGGCAGCACCAGCTGGGCCATCCTCAATAGTGAAAACCTACATACATTTCGAGTTTAGAAATATGTAATAATTATCTTAGTGAACATAAATTTCTATTAAACCCCTCAAAGTGCAAAATTGAAGAAAAATGAAATTGGGCTGGAATGAGCACCTCAAACTACATAGCTCGCTCAAAATAGTAATTCACTGAATTTAACAAAAAAAAAAAAGGAAAACACTCTGGGAATGAGCAAATCGAGATTTCCATTTTTCATTTTTACCTCAATTTCACACCCAGCCTCCTTCAAAGCAGCTCCGACGCTAACCATCTCCAGCTGCATCTCATCCAGCAATAGATCTCCAAACACCTAATTTCGAATAATCACTGAAACTAAATCCAATTGTAAAAAGAAGAGGACAAATAAATCAATGAGCAACTAACATACCATTGCTAGTCTCGGTTTACGTACACCAATCCTTAAAACCTGTCTCCCCAGCCCATTCAAATTCTCCTTTTCATCTCTCCTCGCCTTCTCCCAGCTCTCAAACAGCTTCACGGGCTCGAATCGGATACCCTCCCCAAAATCCAACCCGAAAACAGCGATCTCTTTAGCCTGGTCGTTGCTCTCGCCCAGCCTCCTTGTCATTACATGGTTCTCGGGCACGGATCCGGGTAAGAAAAACCCGAAGAGTAGCACGACAGAGAAGAAGAGCGCTGCGATGCAGAGCAAGTGGAAGTAGTCAACTTTTTCAAAGAGGAGGAAACGGGCCAACTTGGATCTGCACGGACGGTGGTGCACGTGCGGACGGAGGGAGGATGGTCCGAGGAGTGGGACCCGCTTAGTCAGTGACAGTGGAAGCGCGGGAGCGCCATTCTCTAGTGAGCCCATGGTGGCATGAGAGAAAGAAGAGCGAGACAGGAGCTGGAGTTCTCTGTATTGCGATTGCGATGGATCATGGATGAGAGCCGAGAGGCGACTGCGTAAAGAGAGACAAAAAGAGTATGAACCGTTGATCAGATATCGGACGATTAACATATTTCCTTGCATAGGATACTTGACTGAAATTACACGGTCTACTAGTACTAGATAGATGTTCTTCGGTGTATGGAAAAACCATCAACTGTTTCTAATCCAACGTTATATTTTTCTATTTATTTAACTGAACAAAGATTTGAAAACCAAAAAAGAATTATAGTCAGATTAAATATTAATAAAATAGTAGAGCTTCTTAAAAACATAGTAGGGAATATTTTTTTTTTAAAATAACCAAGAATATATATAGAAATTTTACTACTTTAGGGAATACTTTTTTTTTATTTTTAGGAAGAAATTTAGATAGCAAAGTAATTATAGATTTATCAAGTTTTAAAGATAGATTCCTTTTACATCTATGATTACTTTATTTCCTTCCTTTTTCTTATCTAATTCACAATTTGCAGTAAAAGGAGCATTTACTTGTTAGCCTATTAAATATTAGAGACCGACTAACTGTCTCCCACTTCATTTCCTCTATTCATTCCGTGGTCAATAACTGTCTTTGTTGACTACTAATTAAGAGATGGACTACAACTAGACGCGAGTATTTGTTAACAAGAGCCACAAAAGATACAAAACTGGACGCAAGTATTCATATCTAAGATACAAAACTGGACGCAAGTATTCATACCTAAGATATCAAGTATTTCGAAAAAAAAAACTGGACACATCACACACCCATCTTTTACAAGTTTTTAGATGTGGGTTTTTTTTCTTCGTTCAATCTCGCTAATATTTCTGACGATCTGTGAGGAAATTTGTGAATCTAAAATCACGAACGTCTTCTACGCAATTTTCTCTTTCAAATGAAATACATGATTTCGGGTTTTCCGTTGCGCAAGTATTCATATCTCGTCGTGCAAGTATTCGTACCTTTTATTAACATTGTTTTGAAGAACTCATCTCAATAAATATTTTTCAGATTATTCCTTACGGTGATTTATTGTGCTTTTCACTAACCATTTAACGAGGCAAAAATTCACAGAGCATTTGCAGAGAAAAAAGAAAGAGAAAAGGTAAGGCCCCTTGCATCCATTTCTCCGGTGCACCTTTACGTCTGTAGACCTAGTTCTTAAAAGAATGCTTCAAAGGGGAGGTCGAATAAATCCGGGAGGGTGACATCTACGTGTCGGTGATCCGTTTCTCCATCAATCCAATCTCCCAGGTGAAGAAGCGATACGTAATAGTGGCACGCTCGTTATTTACATCAATTGAGGGGGTGTTGTACTAAACACTAAACAGTGACTTTTCTCCGAGTCAATTGGGAATTCAGATCCCCAAATTAACTTAAATTTTAATATTGAATCCACACCGTCCGATCTGATCTGGCACGATAATTGAAAGGACCCGTGCACTCCATCTCGGATCGGATTGGTCCGGATTCTAACCGGACCCGACAATTAGAGTGTATTGGGGGGCAAAGTGGTAAAATGGGCAAATGGGTTTTAGACCAAAAAAGAGCTTTCAGTTTTCACTTTCCCATTTCTCAATACGTGCGGATGTGG
This sequence comes from Carex kokanica, assembly GCA_025461125.1. Classification (NCBI taxonomy): domain Eukaryota; kingdom Viridiplantae; phylum Streptophyta; class Magnoliopsida; order Poales; family Cyperaceae; genus Carex; species Carex kokanica. The sequence continues at coordinate 520,312 of JAJGRX010000866.1, read as the reverse complement.
CTTTCGAAAAGCTCTTTTTTTCCTCAAAAAAATAAAATAAAAGGCTCTTTTAAAACCGGGCTCTTCACTGTTCTCTGTATTCTCTTTTAGGCAAGATACTAGGAGTATGTATCCTCTGAGATATCTCAACTTTTGCGTGACCGACGTGTCCGGTGCCTATTCGGGGATAGTGCGGGGACCAGTATTATTTATAATTCGAGATTCGTGCAGAATGTATATGAACGGTTGATATTTTCCAAAATAACACGCAAAAGTTGAGATATCTCAGAGGATGCGAATTCAGATACTAGTGGATAGTAGCTAAAACATGCAAAGCCGCAGCACGAAATCAGAAGGCAAGGAAAGCATAAATAAATAATAATAATAAAAAATTAAATAGTTTTTAGTTTTAGATCCTGATACAACTAGCTTTTATCAATGCACATTAAGTTCTACCTAATTAATACATATATCCGCAGCGACGGATTCAAAATTTCCGTGGGGGCAAAAAAATCGAATTGAGTTAAACTCATTAACTAATTGGGTACTCAATAAATTTATATTTTTCAATACTTTGACTTATAATTAATAATGCTCTAACTTATAACTCTAATTACCAATTATAATTCAAGAAATTAATTTTAATTTTAATCCTCAATTTAATCCAAGTTACAAATCAGAAATCCAGAGGGGAACAATAACTAATATATACATTTATCTTATCTCCCCTTAATATTTTTGAATTTGACTAATTTGGGGAGATACTAGCTAGAGCTTTACTCTAGCCTAGATTTAGAAACCCAAACAACATTCGACATGTTGTTTTCCTTCCTAAACCTACACTCCAATGAAGTATGTCCAATCTTACAACAATAATTACAAAATATTAGTGAGAGTTTTCGAGATATTGAGAAATGAGGTGTGTTCAAATTTGGAACTTGCTTGAAATGATTTTGGAAGTGACATTTCAACTCTTGAATTTGTTTTCAATGTTCATTTGGACGCTAATTTACTATTTTAGGTGAAACATTTTTATTTTGGTAGGATTCAAATTTATTGTGATGTTGGGAAACACTTCTAGTTGAACCATTAGTTTGAATTCTATTTTGTGAAATATTTTTATCTTTTAAATCATGAAACCATTCATTCGGTCCTTTAGAATAAATTTTGTTTGATCCTTGTGAACTAAATGTGCTTCTTGAATTGTTGTGTACTCTATTATCCTTATAACTTTTATTATTATATCTATACCTAAATGCATAGTTATGTGACCTTTGATTATTATTAACATTTAAGTTTTGTGTATGTTTCCCTCTTTCTTTTATGCTTTCGGTATTTTTGATATCTCTAATCAAATTACCTACCTTTTCTTGTTCAAGATTAACTACATTTTTAAACTCGTTATATGATTTTAAAGCCTTATTTTCGGTCTCTAAAGTTTGTATTCTTACTTTTAAAATCTCTATTTCACCTTAGTGTGATTGATAATTGTTAACTTTACTGGTCATTTTCAACTCTTTAACTTTGGATTCACAACTTTTAATCTTACTTTCTAACTTTTTATTTATAACATTAGTTGCTTTTAAGCTTATATTCTCATCTTGTAACTGGTTTGCCTATTATAACGGGTTCTAATTCGTCTAAGTGTAATTTACAATTGTGTGACTCAAGTGTCATTGACTCAAATTCATTTATCTTGGACTCAAGTTCAACAATCTTAGACCTTAAATTTTGTATAATTTCTTCTTTCCTAAGTAAGGCCTTATTTGATTCATCAAAAAGAGACCTCAATTAATTTCATTACTATGTGTTTGACCCTCATTCAAAAAGATACTTGTATCATCAATTTCTTCACATTCATTGATAAATTCAATTTTAGACTCATAATCATTGTTTTCAAGTTCTAGAGTTACTTCATTGACAGAACTTGTTGATGCTTCACTTGAATCATCCGAGTCCATCTTCTTGTTCTTGGATGTGGCAATGTTTGTTAGAACCTCAATAGTTTTCTTGTTGGTGATGTTCTTGCTTGTGATAATCGGGTCGACATCCATCACCATCGGACTTTCATTACCATTTGCCATCAACGCAAGGTTGAGATCTTGACCATCCATCTTTGTCTTAATCATTTTAATCTGAGTATTTACTTCATACCAATTTATTAAATCCTCCCACAAATCGTGGGCACTAATCATATCATTAAATAATAATCCAACCGATTCACTAACCGAACTAACTATAAAATTTATTGCATAATGGTTCTTTTTCTTTTCAAGTTTGGATTTGGCGGTCAATTCATTATTGTCATTAAATTTCGGTACATATCCATTTTCTACAATATCCTAAACCTCAAGAATTTTAAGATAATCAATCATAAGCCTTTTCCAATGGCTAAAATTATTAGAGATTTGACCAAAGATGGGGGTTCTATCACTTGTCTATTTGGTGCCATATTAGATCGATATAACTCAAATTAAGTGTGCCTTAATTTGAGTAACACTACTCTGATACCACTTGTTGGTCCCTAACGACACTTAGAGAGAGGTGAATATGGGGCATTTTTAAAATTTAACTCTAAGTTATTTAACTAACATGTGCGTGAGTTATTCTTGGCGGAAACAAGAATAAATTTAAACTAAGCAAGTGTGCGTAAAGTAAATAAAAGAATTAAGAGACACTTGACACTAGAGTTGTTTACGAAATTTGACACTAACGCCTACGTCCCTGAGGATTCGCGACCTTTTTGATAGCGCGTTTTTCTTTACCTAATGAGAAAGGAATACAAGGTGAAACCGGTAAGCCCTTACAAACATTGGAAAGTCACACGACCCGAGCACGGAATTGGCTCACGAGCACTAAAGGCTCAAGTGTTTGAAACAAACAAGAGATCTGACACAAATCACTATAATTCTTACAAAAGATTGAGTTTGGAGGAGTATGCTTGAGATTGTTGTAAGGATATTGAAGTTTTGTGTACAAGCAACAATGGAGAATTCTAGATCTGAAAAGAATACAAAATATTACAATTGGGGCGGCTAGATCCATATCCCAAATCTAGATTTTGCTTATATTTATAGAAAGAGAAACAAAATAAGGTAATTGGCATCAACCATTGCAACGTTTGAATAAGCGTTGTAAAGCGTTGTAATGGTTAGCCCCAGTCAGTGGGTTTGGCTGTGCTGGAAACCCTAACGCTTAATAAGTGTTACAACGGTTGGTACAATAGAACTCTCTGGAAGTTTTTGGGGTCTGAAATGATTTATTCTGTTGCAATGTTTAATTGACCATTGTAACGAAATAAATCGGTTACACTGTGGATTTTGGCATACGAACGTTTTATGATTACAATTGTAACGTTTTATGTAAATTACCTCAATCTCAAGCATATTTTACCAATTTCACATATTTCTAATTAATACTAATCTTGAGCTAAGTCTTCTTAGTCCATTTTTTGGTTCATTGCAGCACATCCTTGATATGTGTAGCATTTGTGCATGCAACCTTAATATTTATTGAAGTTTTATATCTTCATGAACCTACATCATATCTCAAAACAAGAAACTGTAAAATTCAATAAATATATATTTTGCAAATCTAGTCAAATAGACAAGTAAATTATTGCATAATCATATATATATATGAGTGAGGCTATGGTGCTATGCATAGCACGGATGGCTAGTGTACTACGGTTCAATATGGTACTTTTTAAAATCCTAACGGTCGATCCGACCATTCAATGTGATAACCATATGAATATGTACTTGCAAACTAAATTTTATATTTTTTTCGAATTTTTTTACTATTTTTTCAGATAGGTAGAATTTTGATGGTCCAGAATTTTAAAAAAACACTGATTTTTCTACCTATCTGAAAAAATAGTAAAAAAATTCGAAAAAATATAAAATTTAGTTTGCAAGTACATATTCATATGGATATCACATTGAACGGTCGGATCGACCGTTAGGATTTTAAAAAGTACCATATTGAGCCGTAGTACACTAGCCATTGGTGCTATGCATAGCACCATAGCCTCACTCTATATATATATATATATATATATATATGAGGAGGGATCTAGTTACCACAATTTTGAGTTACAACAAAGTTACCACAATCATTTTGTACATTTTCAAAGTCCAAATCATCGATCCAAACCGTTCGACATGATCTCCACAATAAAATGTGCTTCCACAGTAAAATTTGATCTGCAAGCACAATTTATTTAGATAATCATGTTGAATGGTTTGGATCGACGATTTGGACTTTGAAAATGTAGAAAATGAGGAGGGTAACTTTGTGGTAACTCAAAAGTAGTGTAATCGGATCCCTCCTCCATATATATATATATATAGAGCTGGGCTTAGCTAAGCTATGGAGTAAAACGACTTGGTGTTCCACGTCTCATTATTTCCATTTTGAAAATCCAAACTACCGATCCGAACCGCTCAAGTTGTTCTCTATATTGAAATGTGCCTGGAGACCAAATTTTACATTTTTTGGAATTTTTTTACTATTTATTAAGCCACTTTGAAAATCGCTGATCCATTGGTCCAGAATTTTTTACTGTTTTGCTACTGTTCATCCGGATCAGCGATTTTCAAAGTGGCTTAATAAATAGTAAAAAAATTTCAAAAAATGTAAAATTTGGTCTCCAAGCACATTTCAATATGGAGAACAACTTGAGCGGTTCGGATCGGTAGTTTGGATTTTCAAAATGAAAATATGGCATGGAGTACAAAGCGTTTTACTCCATGGCTTAGCTAAGTCCATCTCTCTCTCTCTCTCTATATATATATATAGAGTCCGACTAGGCTACTCGATGGAGTAAAACGACTTGGTACTCCACGCCATATCTTCATTTTCAAAGTTCAAATAGTCAATTCGAACCTTCCAACATGTTCTCCATATTGAAATGTGCTTGGAGACCAAATTTTACATTTTTTGGAATTTTTTTACTATTTATTAAGCCACTTTGAAAATCTGAAAATCCTTATGAACAGTAAAAAACAGTAAAAATTCCTGGACCGCCGGATCAGTGATTTTCAAAGTGGCTTAATAAATAGTAAAAAAATTCCAAAAAATGTAAAATTTGGTCTCCAAGCACATATCAATATGGAGAACAACTTGAGCGGTTCGGATCGGTCATTTGGATTTTCAAAATGGAAATAATGAGGCGTGGAGCACCAAGTCGTTTTACACCATGGCTTAGCTAAGCCCAGCACTATATATATATATATAATTGTGCTATTGTACTTCGCAAAGTAAAACGAAGTTTTACTTCAGGCTCATATTCCCATTTTCAAAATCCAAAACATCAATCCGAACCATTCAAGTTGTTCTCCATATTGAAATGTGCTTGGAGACCAAATTTTACATTTTTTAGAATTTTTTTACTATTTATTAAGCCACTTTGAAAATCGCTGATCCATTGGTCCAGAATTTTTTACTGTTTTTTATTGTTCACAATGGATCAGCGAATTTCAAAGTGGCTTAATAAATAGCTCCGGAATCGATAATTTCAAAACCTTGGTTCCTCAAACGAATGTCGAATTATGATGGTTTTTCTTTCAAAATATCCGTATAATTGCTACGAACAAAACGAGTCTAATATTAAACATATTTTATACAAATATTGTTTTGCGTCTGTATAATATGAATAAAAAAATGTGATGAATGAGAACTACTCTGTTCTGTGCTTAATATTGCCATGTCTATGTCTTGCAAACTTTTTTAAATATAAAAAAGGTTGTGTTCTATAGATACATATTTTTGATTGAATTGACTGTACAAAGAAATATATGAATAAAAAAAATACAAAATTCTACAACTATGGATGCGTGTAAATAAATAATGATCTTAATCGTCCGTTTTTATAGGGACAGCAAGGTCTTAAATAATTGATATGTAATAATAGCAAAAGATTTAGATCCCAACAACCCCCATCGACCACTAATGCTCTGTGTATGTTAATTAACAGTTACTTTCGGATTTGGTAAAAGGTCCCTGATTAATTAAGCAGATAATATATCTTTGTCAAAATAAATTATATATCTCTCAGGCGGAGGAAAACAAATTAAAGTGGTTGGCTAAGATACAAACATTTGTTCCTAGCCTCCGGAACAAATGTTTCGGTTTTCCGATTTTCAAAGTCCAAACAATCGATCCAAACCGTTAGATATTTGATCTATATTAAAATGTGCTTGGAGACCAAATTTTACATTTTTTGAATTTTTTTTTACTATTTATTAAGATAGTTTGAAGATCACTACAAAATGTAAAATTTAGTCTCCAGCTAATATATATATAGGGATGGGCTATGGTGAGCTATGGAGTAAAACGAGTTTGTACTTCACGCCATAGTTCCATCTTGAAAATCCAAACAATCGATCCGAACCGTTCAAGTTGTTCTCCATATTGAAATGTGCTTGGAGACCAAATTTTACATTTTTTGGAATTTTTTTACTATTTATTAAGCCACTTTGAAAATCGCTGATCCGGGTGAACAGTAGCAAAATAGTAAAAAATTCTGAACCAATAGATCAGCGATTTTCAAAGTGACTTAATTAATAGTAAAAAAATTCCAAAAAATGTAAAATTTGGTCCCCAAGCACATTTCAATATGGAGAACAACTTGAACGGTTCGGATCGGTTGTTTGAATTTTCAAAATGAAAATAATGAGACGTGGAGTAAAAACTGGTTTTACTCCATAGCTCATCATAGCCCATCCCTATATATATATATAGCAATGAGATCTTCTATGAGAATTGAATTTAGTTTTAAAGAACCCATGGTAAAAATTAGAAGTGCTTGTTAAAAATTCAGAAATTTTGAAGGGAGAAGAAAATTATGACGAATCATAAGACTTTACATGTTATCGTTCAAGCTTTTTTTTTGGATAGAATATAGTTCAAACTTTACATGTTTTTTAGAGTTAGATCACTTAATAGTTGTACTTTTGTGTGTAAATTTTAGATTTATATTAATTGGACTGCAAAATCTTATGAGCAAAGCTACGGTGTGATGTGCTCACCAAGAGAGTTTGGTGAGCACAACTCCAAAGTATATCGGATCGACTTCAAACGGCGAATCCAAACCGTTAAAATCCATGTACTTCATGAGTGATGCATGTACATGCAAAATTTTGAAAGTTTCGAATTTATTTACTACAAGACAAAGCGGTCAAAGAAATGATAAAAAAAATGAATATATAAAGCAACTTATAAAATAACTTATAAAAGATTCATTTCTTTGACCGCTTGACCTTGTAGCAAATAAATTCGAAACTTTCAAAATTTTGCATATACATGCATCACTCATGAAGTACATGGATTTCAACGGTTTGGATTCGCCGTTTGAAGCCGATCCAATATATTTTTGGTGATGTGCTCACCAAACCCTCTTGGTGAGCACATCACACCCTAGCTTTGCTCAAATCTTATTTAATTATTTTAGGAAGAGATAATTATTAGACTATGTTTTAGAACTCTATCGTTAAAAAGAAAGAAGTAGAAAATAAATTAAATGTTACTGTGAAAGTCGTTTCCTCTACTTCGGTATACAACACATTTTACCTCTCCTCTCTTCCTCTTCCCTCATGTTTTTCTTCAATTTCCTTCTTTTGAAACTCGTAAATAAATCTGGTCAAATCCAATCTTACTGCGTTTTCCCTTCTCTTTCTTTTCCTTTTCTTTTAATGATCTGTATAGGCAGTGTCTGACTTTCAGACTAGGGGATCAAACATGAACGAGATCAAACGTATAAAAAATTTATGTTGAGTATGAGATCAAATTTATAGTGCCCATAGCATTTTACTCTTAACTATATAGAAAAAATATATATATATATATATATTTTTTAAATAAATGGAGGTCAATTGACCTTATTGTTTGAGGATGGCTCCGCCCAATGCACTGAAACACAATCTTAAATATTATGCAAAATCTTTGGAGATACTTTTTTTGTTACAAGCAGACAACGACTCCACTTATTGCCAAAAGCACACCACGTCAGACACTATGCATTTACCATATCAGTGTTGTAAAAAAGGTCTTAACGACCGATTAAATATCTGTTAAATTGTTAACAGCGGTCAAATTATTACGAATATACTAATTGGAGATCTGTTAACAGATTTTTCCGATTAATTGGTTGATTATTCTCAATTATTCTGTTTATTCCCGTTTAATTATCCGTTTATTCCCGTTTATTTTTGTTTATTCCAATGAATATTTATTTTCACATTGGTTTTTTTTTTCTGTGACTGTGTGTGATAATAAGTTTCATAAATCATGTATTGTAGTTTTATTTGTACTTGGATATACATTCAATATTTTTTATATATGTATTTCTTCTTACTTTGAAATTAATTAATTCTTCTATTATTTATATAGCATATATTTTTCTTACTTACTAATGTAATTTTTTCAATTAGTACAACATATTCATATATGAAATTTAGTTGTTGTCATAAACTAAATTTAGTGATTTTATGTTGAAATGTTTGATTATTTTCAAATATGTTATTAGTATTCGAAAAAACTTAATTTTCAAACTTATTTTTGTATTAAATAAATGTGTTACTTGCACATGTAAAGTGCGTATGTATTGTTAAGAAAAAATAATTGTCATATTATAATAATAGAACTAAGTTAAACTAAGTTTGATAATTTAAATAAATCATTTTTAATAAATTATGAATATACATACATAATTTTAATGAAAATAATTAATTGGCCGCATAATTACAATTAATCGGTCGCATACCGATTAATCACTTAACGGTACCTCATCTGTCCGACGAGCGCATACCGTTATTTACAACACTGCACCATAATTGAACAATAACAATGCATTATGTGAATTGGCGGTGTTAGGTAACCAAATACATTATTAATTGGTTTGAGAAAGGAATTTTATACCAATGCTGGTTTTGATGCACGAAATAGTAAAAAATGTTAAGTATTCATAAATTTAACATTAGAATCGCAATTGTACATGATTTAACTTCATCAAGCGTGAATTATGTACATTTTTTTTGTTAGTTTATTCTCAATTTTATATCAATCCAAATTTATATAGATTACTTAACGAAATAATTTATATATGATATCATGTTAATGAATGCAAACTTTGAATTTTTTCTAGTAAGTGAGAATGTTTGCAATAGAATTTGTGTAAGATTTTAATTAAGTGTAAACTCTGTATAATTTTGTATAATTTTGTTTATTTAGTATGAATTTAGTAACAAATTTAAATTTATATATAAATATATAAATTGCCTTTATAAATATATCATGCATCAAATGTCACATTGCCTTTATAAATATATCATGCATCAAATATCATGACATATAAAGCACGCGGTGGTCACCAAATTAATGTTTTCAACTACAAAAATTAAACGGGACATTTTACATAATGCCCTTCTTTTTCAAAACATAGAACAAAATACCTTCCTTCAAAAATTCTTAACAAAATGCTCTTGTGGACCCCACTTTTCTCCTCTTTCCCTCCCTCCCACCCCTCCCTCCCTATTTACTCCCCATTATTCTTTATTTAAGTAAAATAATACAACTATGATCTCATTCATGTTTTAATTTTTTTTTAAAATTTTTTGTGTATAATTGATTATAATTAAAAATTGTAGTGTAAAATTTTATTTGCTTAGATTTGAAAGCATAATATTAACTTATACATAAGAATCTTTCAACATATGGGCTATTTTAAAAATAATTATAATACAATGTATTAACTTATTTTATAAAATCTTTTTAAGTAACATATAAATTTTTTTACATATGCATTCTATCAAGTTTATTCGGTTTAAAATTTCAGAACTACTTTTAACAATTATAAGAATTTTATCACGTGACATGTTAAGAACAATTTAAATTAGGATTGGTCAATTGAAATGATAATATGATAAATTAGATTCTTTAATGAAATGATAATGTGGTCAATTGAAAACTAATGTAATTATATTTCCATATTTTTCATTCTTTACTGTATTTTTTTCTAGACTATTTAATTTAATTTATGCTTACATCAAAATTAATTATCTATGGGCAAACTGGAAAGTCAGAAAACCCTAAATTCATAAACAAGTAATAGGTTAAAGGTACATTACTTATTATTGATAACAAGATGAATTAGATAGATTCAATTTTCCCCAGTTTAACTTAGTTGAGTAAATAGTCTAGAAATTAAATAGTTAAGCAAAAATTAAATAAAATGGTCTAGAAAAATAAAAAAACTACATAAAGAATGAAAAGTACAGAAATATAATTACATTAATTTTCAATTGACCACATTATTATTTCATTAAAGAATCTATTTTATGACATTATTATTTCAATTGACCAATGCTAATTTAAATTGTTCTTAACATGTGATATGATAAAATTCTTATAATTGTTAAAAATAGGAATATAAAATTTATTTTAAAAATAAATTTTATAAAATTTTAAAAATATAGAATGTCTATGTTAAAAAAATATGTAAATTAAAAATATTTTATAAAATAAGTTAATACTATGTATTTTAATAATTTTTAAAATGATCTATATGTTGGAAAGATTCCACGTATAAGCTAATATTATGCCTTTTTTATTTACGCAAATAAAATTTTATGCTACAATTTTTAATTCTAATCAGTTATACACAAAAAAAAAGTAAAAATAATTCAAAACGTGAATGAAATTATAGTTGTATATTTCTATTTAAACAAAGAATAAAGGAAAGTAAATAGGGAGAAGTGGGAGCGAGGGGATGAGAGGAGAAAAGTGGGGCTCACAAGAACATTTTGTTAAGAATTTTGAGAGGAGGATATGTTATTCTATGTTTTGAAAAAAGAGGATACAATGTAAAATTTCCCAAAATTAAACCGCATCGCTAAATTATGAAGCAACTTAGAATACGAAACTAACCGCTTTCTTCACCGGGCAGTCAATTAATACCAATTATTTATTTTTAAAATAGCTAGTCTGTGTATATAACTACTTTAAAAAAACTAGTCTGTGTAAATAAAGCTTACAATTCACCAATAATTGAAGTATATCTTAGTAATTAGTACCCATTTTTTCATCAAAAAAAAAGTAATTAGTACCGATTTGTACATATGACAGTATCAAACTACAAATTTTACCAAAAAAGTTGGCTTTTGATTTAATAGCTAAAGCAATATTTTCTATATTTAAAATTCAATTGATTTTTTTTTATATTTTAAATTGAGGATTAATTCCATTATTTAAATATTCATTCAAGACTGCAATTAGTATAGTGTTCAGGAAAAGAAGGAAAAAAACATCTAATTTAAGGCAATACAGCTACTAAAACTAATTATTCCTTGAATAAATACCCCCTCTTAAACCTCTCACCAGTGTCCCAGCAAATAACATCAAAGTAAATCACAACATTAGCCTTTTATAGGGTTAATGGCTAAAAGTGATTTTTAGGCATGTCACCAAATAAAAACACATTATGACACATTATAACCATTGCATGCAAAATAAGTGCATCTAGAGTGTAGCAGACTCATGAATGATTGTCATAAAATAAAGTCAGTGATATCACAGCTACAAAGTTTAAGAAAAAAATGCAAGCACATGAAAAGTTAACAGTAGCACAGTGTGGCTCGGAGGATTGTCAGAAAGTAAAAAAAAAAATTAAAACCATTAGATTGGTGGACAAAATGTTCTTCACTTTATATTATTCAAATAAGTCATTATTATTCCTGATTAACTTCATATTTATTTCAGTAACAACTAACAACTACTACTCAGCTGAGGCAATCTGAGCAACATAGTCATGCAAGAGTGGTTGTAGCAGTAGCAGGTGTGGCTGCTCTTGACCCAATCCTGTTAGACAAATGGGTCAGATCCAGGTCATTTACAGAACTGGTCCACTCTGAACTAGTATCATTGAACCTGTTTATGTTTTGACTTTTTCTATAAAGAAACAAATAGACTATAGATGGTATAGAAAATTAAACCACTAGAAATATAAAGAAACATAACTAAATCTTATATCTTATACATTATTAAAATCAACAAAATCTTGTGAATTTTGCAATTTTGACTTGACGGGCCAACTTCTGGACCAATAGGTATTGACCAGCTAACAGTCCTACCAGACTCAATCCATATAGTTTTTCCAGTATTCTATCAAAACCAAAATATAAATAAATGAATTCTAGTTCATATTTAAGTATGAGTGAGGCTATGGTGCTATGCATAGCACGGATGGCTAGTGTACTACGGCTCAATATGGTACTTTTTAAAATTCTAACGGTCAATCCGACCGTTCAATGTGATAACCATATGAATATGTACTTGCAAACTAAATTTTATATTTTTTCGAATTTTTTTACTATTTTTTCAGATAGGTAGAATTTTGATGGTCCAGAATTTTCAAAAAACACTGATTTTTCTACCTATCTGAAAAAATAGTAAAAAAATTCGAAAAAATATAAAATTTAGTTTGCAAGTACATATTCATATGGATATCACATTGAACGGTCGGATCGACCGTTAGGATTTTAAAAAGTACCATATTGAGCCGTAGTACACTAGCCATTGGTGCTATGCATAGCACCATAGCCTCACTCTTTAAGTATATAACTCATATTTGCAGAGCTTCTAAGGAAAATAATGCCACCCCCATTCTAGCTAAATACAGTCTTTTGACTTGGTCGCTAGAAAGCTGAGATCTCAAGTTTACTCTGTTGATCTGTTATTTGCTAAACAAATTGCACCACATGGTTTAGTCTAGCAATGTCAGAGTCTGTTCCCCACATGGATCAAGGATTCAAGGGGCACCTCTGTTCATGTATATTGTCATTTATGACATGCACAGTAAACTAGAAGATGCATCAGCATTCTTGCCACATTCATAAATAAATAAAAAGCACGACCCACCTTAGCAATAAGTCATAACCCTAGCAGACCTATAGGCAATAATAAATACGCACACTGACACTGTTCATAATGGAAGTTAATAACAACCATCCGTAGAATTATTAACAAACAATTTCTCCATTGCAACAAGAGATGTTATTAACTTCCATTATGACTTAGCAACAGTAGAAGAGAAATTGAGGTGAGTGGGCAATGCTCACAAAATTTTCCTTTGGTCAAAAGCATACCTTAAAAAATAAAAACTTACAAAAATGCACATAAAGAACAATGTATTTACTGGTACATGTAGAGATACCAAAAGAGACTCAATTGGTGCCACATCAGAGCCAAAGCAACCGAAATTTTGGAATGCTGGAAATAGCCAAGTATGTCAAAGCTAAATATTCAATTATACAGTGAAAGAATGGATTATATTAACCTACTACAAAAATGACCTAAACATTGAAGACTGCTACTGAGAGATCATTTTAACAACAAAACAGAACTTACAAAAAAAAAAAAACCATTGTGATCAGGAGACGGGCTCTAATTCTGGCTCTAGTGTAAAGCCTTCAAAAAGGGACTCATATCTAAGGGACCGAGTTACATCAAAGAAATGGGCCACAGCCTCTTCTGGCGTTCCCACCAGCACACCATGACCCAGGTTTAGAATGTGACCTGTGGGCCCAGCTGCCTTCACAACTCTGGCAGGGGCAAACAAAAGAAGAAAAGAAGCAAAAAACATTATTTATAGACAGGGACATTGCATTGGCAGTGAATTTTACTATAGTTAATGAGCTTCAATTTGAAATGTGTCACCCTCGGCTCCTATTTTGTCCAAGTTAGATTACTCAGTTATGTTAAATCCAAAATACACAGAAAAGTACGAAGTGATCTATCAAATAACAAGGCCACATCAACTCTATTTTTTCCACAAGCTGTATTCTTGAGGAAAGTATTTTCTACAAAACTAAACTGACCAGAAGATTTCCAAATTTTTTGAAAAATCTAAGCCAATTTCATGCAATTTTAATTAACAAAAGCGCTACATGTAATTTTAAAAAATTGTGGGTTCGGATTATTCACCAGAAAGCTTACAAACTAATATGATCAGCGTATGATTATTGGACAGAGCAAGTAGCTAGAAAAGAATTGGACATAATATAAGTTGAGGGGATGTGTAAGCAAATCAAAGATGAGAAACTAGTATAATATACATGGTCGAGCTGAGTAATATTAAGCTCGACTATTGCAATTTTATTTCATGTATTATTGGTATAAACTATATGCCGTATTCAATCATTCATTGAATTGCTTAGAAATTAAAAGGGGTTTCAGCTTTTGCATATTTGAAGGTCCACAGCTAATAGGATGTAAGCAAGCCTGATTTGATTAAATTTCTCCTTAGTATATACAATACTAACAAAGTAAGCTTAATTTGATTAAAGTTCTCTTTAGCAACAATACAAACAAAATGCACAGCTGACCAGCCAAGGACTGCCATAAAATATGGCGAGAGTAATTACTGGTATCAAGTTTGACCAAGAGCACTATCATAGTCTGGTAGCAGCTTATTTGGATGCTCTTCATGAACAATTGAAACTCAAGCAACTGCAATTAAACACCAAGGATGCCAATAAAATAATAATAAAATATATAACAAATGAGAAGAATGCTAACCTGTGAATATCCTCTGTGAGAACAGGAGGTGGGGAGAACAGAAGAGCGGGGTCCACATTTCCTTGAATGCCAATTTTGCCCCCAAGGCGTCTCCTTCCGTCGGCCATATCAACAGTCCAATCGAGACCGATAACGTCCACTCCAGTATCAACCATGCGCTCGAGTAGGCCTCCATTGCCGTTTATGTATAGTACCAGCGGTACATCTGGGCATTCTTTTTTCACTTCACTCACTATCTACATGCAAAAGCAAGCTGTACTTTTATTTCAGTTACAACTTTTTTTGAATAATAAATACTTATCGGTTTGTCGTTTTCTGATCCTGGATTCTCATCTAATTTCTGTAGTACAGTGTTGCTTAAATCGTGTACTGTATAAGAGGTGGATTCTCATCTAATCCTTAGCTTTTTGGCCGAACATAACTAAAATGCTCCTAATTTCCATTTACAATTAGAAACTGCTCGATGATAAATACTCTACGATAAGTATGTAAAACTATATACCTGCTTAATATATGGCTTAGACCATGTTTCCCATACATGAGGTGGCAGCTGCCCACCCCATGAGTCGAAAATTTGAATGCACTGAGCACCTGAATTTACTTGATAAATTATGTACTCTGATATTGCCTTTGTTAGGTGAGATAGAAGAGCCTTTAGAATATGTGGGGCTGTGTAGCACATGCTTTTTATTGTTTGGTATGTCTTTGTAGACCCGCCTTCGACTATGTATGTACCAATTGTCCATGGCGCCCCCACAAACCCTAGCAATGTTGCATCCTTGCCAATCTGAAGTTATTACAATAGAAGTTAGGTTGAGTTGAAACTTATGCAACAGAAAGGTAAAGAGAGAATTGCAAAAGCCCCTACATAATCAAAATATCCGAAGAAACACATGCATTTCCAGCTCTTGCAAAAGATGAAAAGAACACGACGGTCTGTTGCCTATGACATTAGAAATGTGGCAATTTCTTGCTAATAGAAGCATCACGAGATTACGGAAGTTGGTCAGTATGGCACCTTCTAGGCCGGTAAAGATGCACTAGTATCTACTGTCAATTATTGACAGAAGAAGGTTACAGTCGACACTTGTGGTAATTGATCCCTATATGTAGGAACATTAGTGCTTAGGTATCCAGCAGAATTATGGTATATTAACATCATTTTGATATGTGCATATTTCATGAATAACATAGCCAGTTGGTTACTTGCAATAAAAAGAACTGATATAGAACTATTTCAATATTAATACCAATCACCGAACGAAAAAAATCTTCAATATATCAAATCAATAAAAATAACATGAATACCTCGTTTCGCAAGATTCTCAATGATTCCCCGACAAATGAAACCTTTTCAAAATCAATTGGCCTCAACCTCTCTATGCACTTCTCAGACTGAACCGGGTCATGAATCACTGGTCCCTTTGAATCTGATATGTCAAATGGAACACCAATCGCTGGCAGAGGTGTCAATATATCCGAAAAAAGAATAACCCCATCAGGTTTAAAGGCCTTCCAGGGCTGTAACGTAATTTCCACAATGAGGTCAATTGTCTCTGACCTCTGACGAAAGGAAGGATGCTTAATGGCCAGTTCTTTGTAGGATTGCATGTAGCGGCCAGCCTGACGCATCATCCATGCTGGCGGTCGTGAGACCGTTTCGCCCCTGGCTGCTTTGAGCAATAGGGGGTCTGAAAAAAGACAAAGGATAGAACAGGAGCTAAGGTAAGCTACTAATTGTTGTAGATAGATTAACTGTAATTTGGTACCAGACCTTGGTAAATTAACTATACTACTGCCCCATTATCCAATTCTTCATAAGCTACTGTCCCATTATCCAATTCTTCGTAAGCTACTGTCCTTAGCTCACTTATACCGCTAATTATATTCAACTAAGCCTCTATTAACAGAATAAAATTGATACCAACAGCAACAGAAGCAAGGAGATTGAGCCCAATTTTTGCAAATGTCTTAGTTAAGTTAACCAACAGCGATATCATTGGTTCAGTGTCGCGCAAACTGGTACCAGTGAAAAAGTAGAGGAGTTACCAGAGGAGGAGGTGGCTTTGACTTTGATGGACTGGAGAGGAGCTTTGGTCTTAGGATAAAGCTTAGGTCGGCGACGCAAGTCGAGTTGCGGGGAGTCGAGAAAAGGGGAAGTGAGGCTGGCCATGTGAGCTCGGGAATCAGGAGAGCGTGCATCCGTCGAGTTCGTTGGGGATGCTTCGCATTTCCCGCTCCCGCTTTCTTATCTCTTTTCTCTTCTCAGGGTTTTGGTCTATCTGCTTTCAGATTTCCTTTGTCCGGATGCACGCTCCTGGTGAAGTTAATTATTGGTTGCTCCTGGTGCAGTACTCCACCAGACGCATAACCCATGGGTCCGAGTTGTATTTCCGAAATTTTTATTAGTACCTCCAAAAAAAAATATTAACAAATCTGCTCTCCAGACTTAAATAATTTCATAAATGTCCTATCCGCTCCATGATTGAACAGTCAACTCCCCATACCAAACTGCCTCACATTTGAGCGGTTAGCTATCAATACCGAACCGCTCCACATTTGGGCGGTTTGGTATGCAACCTATTTTTTTTTTTTAAATGTTGTACATTTTAGAATGTTGTATTTTTATAAGGCAAATTCTTCTATGGACATAAGGACCTATTTGTAAAATGAACATATTTTCATTTTCAAAGTTCAAACAGTCGATCCGACCGTTCAACATTATCTCCATATTAAAATGTACTTGGAGGTCAAATTTTACATTTTTTTGAATTTTTTACTATTTATTAAGTATTTTACAAAATTCAATGGTCTGAATTTGACTAGTTTTTGTAAAATACTTAATAAATAGTACAAAAATTCAAAAAAATGTAAAATTTGACCTCCAAGTACATTTTAATATGGAGATAATGTTGAACGGTCGGATCGACTGTTTGAACTTTGAAATGAAAATATGTTCATTTTACAAATAGGTCCTTATGTCCATAGAAGCATCACTCTTTTTATAATGCTGCATTATAAAATGCCGTATTTTTTTATGTTAAAATTTTATTATAATTTTTTAATTTACAGTTATATTTTTTTAATGATTTATGGTTATAATTTGTTATAATACAATTATATTTTTATTTGTTGTAATGTTTTATTGTAGTTTTATTTATTATAATTTTTATAATAATTTATAATTATATTTTTATAATTGACAATTATAATTTTATTTGTTGTGATGTTTTATAATATGTTATATATTTATTGTAGTTTTATTTGTTATAATTTTATTTAATGTTATAAATTGGTTTTATTCGACTAGACTAAATAATCTAAATGGTAAGTCTATAACATAAAATCTAACACCAAACATGAAATATAACAAGAACGAGAGAGAGACGAGACAGAGGTGGGGGTCACGGTTTAAAAAAAAAAGGGTTTCATACCAAACCGCTCAAATATGGGGCGGTTTGGTAGTCGGATCTGACCGCCCAAACAGGGGGGCGGTTAGGTTATTTTTTATTTTTTTTCATAATGGAGAGCAGATTTGCTATTTTTTTAGGGTATTAATAGAAATTTCGGGTTGTATTTTATATACTGGCCACTGGGTATGGAGATTTGTGTTGAATTGACCGTATTTATTTGATAATAAGTATTTTATATTGAATTTATTCGGTAGTCTTTTTTTGAGAAGTGAAGGATTTAAAATTTTATTTTATTAAGAATACATGTTCGGTAATAATGACAGAATTATAAATGAAAATTTAATATGAATAAAATATATACTACAAAGACTAATTTATTCTCACAGCTGTGTTGTCATTTAAAATCATTTAAGACCACTAATTATGTATTACAGCTACAACTATTATCTTTAATTTATTAACCAAAATAAAGTTGTCATTTCAATTTCAATTTATTAACCAGAATACATGTGAATCAACTGTTGTCATTTCAATTTTGCTTTTACAAGCTTTTGATGACAACCAAAATAAAGTTAAAATGCAATATTTTTTTACGCATAGATAGATAAAATTATGTATATCATATCTAACGATTTTACTTTGAATTTTAAGTTCATTTTGAGTTCCAAAAGTATTTAGAAATAGAGATGTATGATAGAGGCACAAAATAGATGCATTTGAACCCTTCTCTCGAAAGAAAATGACCATAATAGTTTCTAATTTTCACTATCAACAGCTTGTCAAAGTTAAAATCAAATGGTATTATTTTCCCAACTATTATCATTATACTAATGCGTCTACGCCACCTCAAATCTATTATATATATATAATCCTCATAGGGTCGCTACAGTATATTCTACAGTAATTGCTACAGTGACAAATAGTAAAAAAATTCTAAAAAATATAAAATTTGGTCTCCAAGCATATTTTATTATAAAGGTCATGTTGAGCGGTTCGAATCGACTGTTCGGACTTTGAAAATGCAGATAAAAGATTGAGTGCATTGGGAGCATAGAAATTTGGGTGCATTTGAATCCTCTAACTTTATATATAGTTAGAAAATCACAAATTAATGAATATAATATACCGGTATAACTTTATACAGTAACAACTTGATTTTGTGATTTTGAATTCATTAATATATCAGTTTGTTTATAACCGGTATAACTTTATATATAGTTAGATGTTTATCTTAATAGTTAATTCTTTTTTTCGGTAATATCCTGATGCAATATTTTTACACTCCTCTCGATAATAGCCGCCGAAGCAAAGCGAGGCTCACTTCTAGTTACCTCAATTAAGCCTGAATATAGTCTCATTTATGCAATAAGGCACATGACTAGGTAACACACAATGAAAACTAAAATAAAAGAAAAGAAAATGAAAAGAAAAGGTCAGATTATGAGATTAAAATTCTAAATTGCAGTCAAATAAATAGAACATTAATAATCAAATAAAGTTGTCTTGACTACATAGAAGACCAATAATCGAATAGGAACAAATATAATCAAATTTTTTTTTTTTTTCAAAAATCAGATAAAGACTACTATTGACAAAACTAGAAAATTTTGATAGGAGTGCTAAACTTTAAAATGGAACTTAAACCCGTGCCTCCACAATACAAATTAGAATTCTAACCACTAAACTATAAGTACTCATGTGATAATTTATGAAGAAAGCTTAATGTATGAAAACCTAAAAAAAAAATTATAATACAATTAAATTTTATATACCATGTTTTAAACAAATACATCTTTTACTTAAAGGACACAAATAACAAGAGCAACAAAAAGTAAGCATTAACGTAACACTATGCATAACATCACAAGGTGTAAAAATAACAATGTTACACAGAGATTTAAAAAAAAAAAAAAAACTTAAAGTTTGAGGATATTTACTTAATATAAAACCTTGAGCATTACAGAAACAGAAGAGTGCAAAAATAAAAATGATTTGACAATATAAACAAAACAAATAATTTATAGCCGACTAAACTAATTCAGCGAAATTATTTATAAAAAAGAAACTAGCTTCTAACTTTGATATTTGAGACGATTTAGTAAGTAATTCGGTGTCTTTTGAGTTAACATAATTAATGATGTTGGGACTAACACCAGATAATTGTTTAATTTCTTGTTAATCTGTTTAGTTAGTGCATATATATATATATATATATATATATATAGAGATGAGCTATGCTACTCCATGGAGTAAAACGTGTTGGTGCTCCACGCCGCTATATTTTTATTTTGAAAATCCAAACGACCGATCCGAACCGTTCATCTTGTTCTCCATATTAATATGTGCTTGGAGACCAAATTTTACATTTTTTGGAATTTTTTTACTATTTATTAAGCCACTTTGAAAATCACTGATCCGGCAGTCCAGAAATTTTTACTGTTTTTTACTGTTCACCCTGATTTTCAGATTTTCAAAGTGGCTTAATAAATAGTAAAAAAATTCCAAAAAATGTAAAATTTGGTCTCCAAGTACATTTTAATATGGATTAAAAGTTGAGCGGTTCGGATCGGTCGTTTGGACTTTCAAAATGAAAATACGGCGTGGAGTACCAACGCGTTTTACTCCATGGAGTAGCATAGCTCATCTCTATATATATATATATATAGGGATAGGCTACGGTGCTTTGGGAAGTAAAGAGGGTGTTTTACTTCCCGCTCATATCTTCATTTTCAAAGTTCAAATTGTCGGTCCGAACATCTCAACATGATCTTCATATTGATATATGCTTGGAGACCAAATTTTACATTTTTTGGAAATTTTTTACTATTTTTTTGGAATTTTTGAAAATCACAACTTTTCATGAAATAAAAAAATAATAAAAAATTCAGAAAAACACTGATTTTCAAAAATTCAAAAAAAATAGTAGAAAATTTCCAAAAAATGTAAAATTTGATCTCCAAGCACATTTCAATATGAAGATTGTGTTGAGAAGTTCGGATTGACTATTTGAATTTTGAAAATGGAGATATGAGCGGGAAGTAAAACACCCTCTTTACTTCCCAAAGCACCGTAGCATCACCCTATATGGGATAGGCTACGGTGCTTTGGGAAGTAAAGATGGTGTTTTACTTCCCGCTCATATCTCCATTTTCAAAGTTCAAACTGTCAATCCGAACATCTCAACATGATCTTCATATTGATATGTGCTTGGAGACCAAATTTTACATTTTTTGGAAATTTTTTACTATTTCTTTAGAATTTTTGAAAATCACAGCTTTTCATTAAATAAAAAAATAATAAAAAATTCAGAAAAACACTGATTTTCAAAAATTCAAAAGAAATAGTAAAAAATTTCCAAAAAATGTAAAATTTGGTCTCCAAGCACATTTCAATATGAAGATTGTGTTGAGAAGTTCGGATCGACTATTTGAACTTTAAAAATAGAGATATGAGCGGGAAGTAAAACACCCTCTTTACTTCCCAAAGCACCGTAGCATCACCCTATATATATATATATATATATATATCTATCAATCGATTCTTTCAGAATTCAGACCACACCAAGATTGTTTCTTACCGGCCTTACACGTCTTAGTACACGAATGTACCAACCAAATAAATACCAATTCACGTCAAGTATCTTTCAGAATTCTTAAAGCCATTCACTTTTTTATCAACTTGATCATCGCTTAATTAGTAAACGTACTAGTTACATCAACATTGACAAGAACCATCCTTTTTATACAAAAAGTATCTGCTATGATGCTACCTCAATCAACTAACAATGCTGCCGATCTAACTTGGCAACATCAGCTAAGATTTTTCAAGAAAAAATAAAAAATGTTATTATACTTTTAAGAAAAAAAAACCATATACAATTTGAACCCACTAAATATGTCGTTGTAAATTATACAATAAAACAAACAATATTTTTCATGCATAAATCGATTCTCATGATCTTATATACCATGTTTTAATTCACATAAATCACGAATATCACAAACAATTTTAAAATATAATAAATAAATCGTAAATTAAACTGTTACAATTAAATATCCAATCGGTACTCAAAAATCTCTGACACTTTTTTTCTTAATTCGCTTTTTAACATGGTAGTCGGCAGAATAATACATGCAGAGAAACGACACATATAGATGGGATAATACATGATAGTGACAGAGATAAAACAAAAGCATCGCCACAACCATTTCTTTTTTACTTCAACGATAATTAACCCTATCTTTTCAGATTTTTTTTTATTAATACCCTAAATTTTTTTAACAAATATGTCCTCAATTTTTAAAGAAAATCGGTATGAATTTTGTTTTACTTTTCAAAAATTATGTTATATTTGTGTTACAATTTTTTTAAAATTTTATTTTGTTATAAGTTGTTGCGTAATATGTTATTTTATAAATTTGTTGTAATGTTTTATAATTTTATTGTAATGTTTATAATTTGTTGCAATATTTTATAATTTTAGTGTAATATTTATAATTTGTTGTAATGTTATAATTTTGTTTTGTTTGACTAAAAAAACAACAAACAAACAAAAAATGCTAAACTACAACATAAAATAGTGCAATCCAAACATTAAACAGTATAATTCAAACATAAGATACTACAATCCAGTCTAACTAAAACTACAACATAACATAAAAACCTAACGACGACGACGACCAGAGAGATCCAATCTCTGAGGTGGACGGCGCTGCATGGACAACAACTAATACCCTATCTGAGCAGCCTCCTCCTCCTCATCATCATCCACATCCATCTCCTCCTCCTTGATCCCCGACACTCTACGGGTAGCCCATGGATCCTCCTCCTAGATCACCGACTATGTACGGACCTCCCATGGATCGGCCTCCCAGGTGGAGGGATATGTAGCCGGAGGTGGTGTGCCAAATAAAGCATCAGCAAAGGCATCTACACCCTGCGACCTACTCCCACTCGACTCATGGTAGTGCTGCCTGGTCTCTGCGTAACGTGGTATGCAGAGGCTCTGCACCTCGAACCCGGTATCATGAACTAGACAATCATCCCCAGTCAGGTCAGTCATACTGAATGTGGGATTGGCCTGCCAATGAGGTACTACATCCTATAGGTAAATAATATTAGTTTTGTTACGTACAAATAACTAGTAAATTGATTAAAAAAATAAAGTTTGACTGACCTCGCCAACCTGCACCAGAACTCCATACTTGTTGTAATAAGCATACCATGCATTATTCCTAACAATTTTGGACCTTTTCTAAATAATTCCTAACAATTTTTGATATTTATATTAATTCATAAATAATTTTGGACATTTATAAATAACTCCTAACAATTTTAGACAATTATATTAATTCCTAAACAATTTTGGACATTTTCTAAATAATTCCTAACAATTCTAAATAATTTATAAACAATTTTGAACTAAAAAAATAAAATAAAAGTTCAGGGACTAACTTGTAAAATGAAGGGAGATCAGATGGAAAAAGAGAAAAATGAGGAGAGAGAGTAGAGAAAATGTTGAAATGAATTGGAGCAAATCTGGCCCTTACCCCTCAATTTATAGCCACTGTGGGTATTTGTATACGTAATTTTGGGTCGATTTAATACTTTTTTTTTCTTTTAAATTTATATCCAATACTCAATTTTTGATCGGTTGCAAACATACAACCTTTCATGGCAGTATCGGGGTTGAACACAAGGACAACAGGAAGCAATAATAATTACTAGTTTTAATCTTAATTTTAGAATAGTGTAGAATAGTAAATTGGGGGTTTTGTTCGCAGGTCGTACTTAGGTCGCAAGCCGCAACAGTGTTGTGGGCTCAATGCTTGAAGAGAGTTGGTTGTGAACTAATTAAATTAAGATGAAATAATAAAGACTTATTTGGAACAAGGTTTGGAAGGTCTAAGGGCTACAACTTGCTATTCGAAGTAACTATTCTACCTAGTCGGTTGGTTAATTATATTCATGTTTATGTAATTGTGGTTTATAGTCCCATGTTATGTCAAGGACTTCACGTTTAGTTTTTCATCACTTGACAACTTGTCTCAATCAATTTGGACTTCACGTTTAGTTTTTCTTCACAAGTTGGTCAATATGTTGGTTCCGACTAGTTAAGCTATTCTCAACTACTGACACTTCACGTTTAGTTTTTCGTGACCGGTACCGATTATATCTTAATAAACCTAATTTATTGTCTAGACTTCACGTCTAGTTTTTGTCATAGACAATTAACTATTGTGCTTTATGGTCCGGGTTGGTATTGAACTAGAGAGGTACTAATTCCGATCTCTAAGATTAATTCCTTGCTACTATACTCGGTATCAAGTACCAATAGATCCCCATTTCAACTAAAATGAGATAGTCTCATGTACACGAATACACATTCACAAGAATAATAAAACAAACACAAACAATTTCACAAACAATCATAACACAATTTATTACTAATCGAGTAAGGTAGATTTTAATTAATTCATCAAGTTCTACAAGTCGTCGCCCCCACAGGTAAACTAGCATCTCATAGGTGCGTTAACATCCATGAAAAAAAGGGAAAGACATCTTAAATAACAAAAAAATAAAGAAGAGAAAGATAAAACCAATCTCTTGCTTCGTCTCTTGTCGCTCCTTGATTTACCGTCGACCCACCTTGATTCTGTGAAAGATTGCAAGAGACGAGAAAGAATAATGGTAGAGAGAAGTGTAGAATGGCCTAGGGCCAAATTTAGATCTGTTGGGAGCTCTCCTGGATGTTTTAAAGGAGTTTGTGAGCATTTAGAAGGGAGCCACGTAAATAGGGAAATAAATTCCTTCATTAATGTGCACAGTTGGCAGTCTTCAAAGCTGATGGCTATCTTTCAAGGCCTATAGCAATTCACCACTTCATAATTTGAACAAAGTTATAACATGAAAGTTGTATATCCTGTTTCCTGGATTTTTTAAGTTTTGGTTTACTCAAATCAGAGTTTGTATGACCAAACTACGGCCAAAATACGAACAATGGATAAAGTTGAAATCTGCAGTGGTGGGCTGCGAGCTGGGACCTCGCGGGACCACAAATCTCTCAGCCAGGAGCGTTTTTACAGTTGTTTTTATGTTTTCAAAGGGGTGGCGGCCCGCTGGAGGTCAAATTGACTTGTTTTTCTTGTTTTCTACTTAAAAACAAAATTTTTGACGGTAACTTAATTCTTAAAACGTAATTAAGTAAAAATGAAATAAAATAGTAGTAAACAAAGATAAATACTTGAAATTTTGTATTGGCAACCCAAGATATCAGCAAGATGCTATGAATCCATTATCCATCTATTATAGATAGCATACGATTTAGACATTTAGTCGGTAGTTCAATAATGAAAGCAAATAAAAATTTAATTGCCTGATCTAGCAGCAATGAAGATTCCGTGTAAATTTACTAGTTGCGTGGCTAGTGGCCTTTTTAATTATTCATCTCAACAATCACGACTCGAATTCGTCTCACCTAAGGTAACAAAATATTTCTGTTTGGATCTGGACCGTCCAATCAGAATCCGCACGACTATTAAAGTGGAACGGATTGGCCCGGATTCCTATGGGACGGTCATGATCCAAACAGAAATATTATGCTACCTCAGAGGATATGGATTCGGCTCACCGACTCGGTGCGTAACTCCGCCTCCGGCTTGACGCGGTCACGCGGCCCAGCCAAGAAATACTCGTGTTGCGCAGTCATACGCGCAGCATTGACCGAGCCAGTATTGACCAATACAGCGGATCTGACGTCGTGGTTTCCTCTCCTCTCCTGTCCCGATTTTTCCAAAAAATCTCAATAAGGAGTGTTATTTACTCCAAGAATACCACCTCAATAATCATTCAATCACGGGTTTGTAGGACCCATCACAGCTGTTTTAAATTGACATATTCTCTTAAAACGTGATCCGGGATCATTTAACTAACCTTTGTGTTCTCAATAGTAATATCTTAGCTTGAACCCGTTTCAAGCGAACGCATCACTAAAACCGGGACTCGCGTATATTCACTGACACGTGGGACCTACAGATACAGTGATTGTGCTCATAAATCATAAAGACCAGATTCTCCTTTGTCAACCCCCCCTCTTTCCTTTTTCTCCGCTCCGAGTCTCTCTCTATCTTCTCTCTTCTCTCTTCTCTCTCTACTCTCTCGCTAGCAAATAGCAATGGGGCACCGAGCCTCGCGTCACCAACGGTCCGATCAATCCAAAGCATCTTCCCAAGCCCAAGCGCAAAGTCACTCTCATGGTACTCCGAAAAAACCAGCCGTGCCCAGGCCGGCCAAATCGGTCTCCGCTCAAGCCAATCCCGAGGCGGCGGCGCTTGGCCGGGTTCTAGGCCGTCAAATGGAGGATGTGCGTGGGACCTACACTTTTGGCCGAGAGCTGGGGCGGGGGCAGTTTGGCGTTACCTACTTGGTTACACACAAAAGCACAGGCGAGAGGTTGGCGTGCAAGTCGATCGCCACGAGGAAGCTTGTGCACAAAGATGACATAGAGGATGTGAGGCGGGAGGTCCAGATCATGCACCACTTAACTGGTCATCCCAACATCGTCGAGCTCAAGGGGGCCTACGAGGATAAGTTCGTAACTTCACTGGAATCAAATAGTTTGTCTGTGCAAGTGTGAATTGGTAGAGGTCTGTACCAGTGTCATAGGGTGGGTAGTAATTTTTGCTGTTTTTGAAACACCAGTGGACTCTTAACTATAATTTGTTATTATGTTTGGATGGTGGATATTGAATAAGGCCATACTGTAGTGGTATGAAGTGCTGGTAAGCTCAGGTACTGCTATGATATGGTTACTAGCATATGAAATCACAGTACAGATTGGTATCACAATCCTTTCTTCTGTAAGTTTCTCAAACTGGCTGAGCGCCAACCATCCCAGTTCATAAAATTAGAATAATTCAGTACTGCCACCTGACCTCACCATTCATCACTAGTTATGTGAACCTCAAATTAGTCAAACCTATATAATCGTAATTTCCTTTCTCATGAAATAAAGGAAACGTACAAAACTTGACCGGTACAATACTGAATGAGAATGCTACCATAGATTAGACTAATATATTTGATAAAATACCAGGCATTCAGTGAATTTGGTAATGGAATTATGCGAAGGAGGCGAGTTGTTTGATCGAATTATATCAAAGGGACACTATTCAGAAAGAGCCGCGGCTTCTTTGTGTAGAGAAATTGTGACGGTGGTGCACAGTTGCCATTCAATGGGGGTCATGCACCGGGATTTAAAGCCAGAAAATTTCTTATTTTTAAATAAAAAAGAGAACTCTCCACTTAAGGCCACTGATTTTGGGCTCTCCGTATTCTTCAAGCCTGGTAACTATTTTTACTGCTTTAGTTGCATGATGTTCTCCTACGTCTGAAATAAATTATTTTGTTCCCTTTTTGTCTTTTCAATTTTTACATTTTTTCTTCAGCTCTTGCATGATATTTTTTAATTTTTAATTTTGAGTACTTGTTGATAAACAGCTAAATCTAAAAATGGGTATAACATAAACCAACATGCACTAAAATAATTAGCTATCATAGTTGAACAAGTCCGAAAGTCAGAAGAAGGAAGCATTCAAAGTTTGCCTCAAGATAACATTAAAAATATCCATGCTAGGTCTAGCTATTTTGCATCATCCAAATTGTTCCAAGGAACTATATTTTAGGTTCCAATAATTGTATTTTATTAACGAAATGATATTTTATTTATGAAGACAGATCAAATGCCCAAGGTTTTGGTGCCCGGAGAAATAAAATTCAAATGACATTTTTTAAAACTTTGAATAGCGATACTGGATGTATTGTGTACACAAAATATTGCATCATTTCATTAAGATCAATGGACAAAATATTTCAATGTTTCCAAGCTATTTTACTTCAGTGAAATGAACTGGATCTCTCATAAATTTTAACATGCATGCAATTGAAAATTGAAATGGACACATGTAATGAGTTGGCTTTGCTGTTTGAAGCAGGGACTTAAAAAAATGAAATTATTTAGCACAAACACAAGTGACATTGGATTTCTTCACTTTTTAATTTTTACACTTTTTTTTTGTTCTACACCGTTGGGTTTTGACTTCTAGCTAAGTGATGCACATACTGGCGGCTTACATGCCACTGTTCTCCTTTAATCTTTTCTTTTTTCAAATGGTACGGTGGTAGTAGGGAGCTAAGGCTAGGCTCTAGGTAAAGACAGTGATTGGGTATCAAGAGAAACAGTCAAATATCTAAATTCATCATTACTTTTTTGACTTACTAATTATACTCTGTTGGTTTGTGGGGGTTGTATGAGATTTCTTTTTACTATGCTGCAGTAAATTATAGATTTAACCATAACATCAATGAGCAACGGATAAGTAATTCTTGCTTGGGTGAATAGCACAGTATGGCCTGCAATTTAGTAGGTCTTATATAACTAGCTTAATTGAGACAGGTCTCTTGTAAAAAAAAGGACCATTCTTTTTCTAGTGATACCGAATTAATAAAAATTTGTGTATATGCAGGGGAAGTATTTAAGGATCTTGTTGGTAGCGCATATTATGTTGCACCAGAGGTACTAAGACGGCACTATAGTGCTGAAGCCGATATTTGGAGTGCTGGTGTTATTCTCTACATCCTTCTCTCTGGTGTGCCACCTTTCTGGGCTGGTATGTGACATACTCTTGGTTATTATAGCTTATCTTTTTCAGCCATTTACACGACATGCCTGCGAAAAGTAATACACAGCTGATTTGGTAATCTATACCAAAGGCTCTGATTCACTCTGATATCTGCCACTGGCGCCAGAATGGTACTGTACTGGCTACTGAAAAATCTGAAATCTTTTAGGATGGCTATTTATTCAGTTCAAGATAAGCCTCAGCTATTTTAATTCAATTGGGCATGTACTTTTTATAATTTTGTCCAAATCCTGATTGTTATATTCATATTGGGTTTCCTTTTGTAGAAAATGAGGAGGGAATATTTGATGCTGTGTTGAGAGGCCACATTGATTTCTCATCTGACCCATGGCCATCTATTTCTCCTGGTGCAAAAGACCTAGTCAAGAAAATGCTGAGGCAAGATGCGACGGAGCGGCTTACTGCAGCTGATATTCTGAGTATGTCTATCAATCTTCTGTTTTATTGGCTTTGTATGTTGTGGACTTCAATATTAGTTAACAAACATGGCTTATGATTCTTGTCTCCAGCTATTCAATTATTTTGCCTCATTTATGACAATACATTATTTACTAATGTGATGGTTTGTGGAATGATATCAGACCATCCATGGATCAGAGAAGATGGAGAGGCATCTGACAAGCCACTTGACAGCACAGTTATTAACAGAATGAAGCAATTTAGGGCTATGAACAAGCTCAAAAAAGTTGCCCTCAAGGTTCTCTCTATTCCCCCCCCATCCAAAAAAAATCCTCCCCCTCCATCCCCTCCTTCACGGTATACCTATACATACAAATATCTACTGTGACAATGGCTAAAATGAAATAATCTTTGATTAATGTATGAGACATTATTAAATAAAAGGAACAAAGTAAGCAAAAATAGATGGATTATTTGAATTATGTTTTGTTTGTGGCAGGTGGTGGCAGAGAATTTATCAGAAGAAGAGATAATGGGCTTAAAAGAGATGTTCAAATCTATAGACACGGATAATAGCGGTACAATAACCCTAGAAGAGTTAAGAACTGGTTTACCAAAACTTGGTACTAGGATCACTGAACCTGAGCTCAGACAATTAATGGAGGCGGTATGTTTAAATCTAATCTTCTAAGTTTGTTTGAATAAGCTCAGACAATTAATGGAGGTGGTGTGTTTGAATAAGTTTGGTACTAGGATAATTATGTTGCTCTTTTGGCCTTTGTACCAGAAATTTGATATCCTGTTTCAGGAATGACTTCCTCTGTTTGATTTGTTCAGCTTTAACCTACTTTTTGTTTTTCTATATGAAAAGGCTGATGTGGATGGTAATGGAAGCATAGATTACCTCGAGTTCATATCAGCAACTATGCACATGAATAGATTTGAAAAGGACGAACATATTTTCAAAGCTTTCGAGTACTTTGACCAGGATAAAAGCGGGTAATTTGAACAATTCTTATATTGAAAATTTAGCATTTTGAATATTCTGGCATGTCCCTTGTAAGTACAATTTAGTGCTGGTACACGAACACCGTGTTCCTTGGTTTATTTCAGTTAAGAAAAATGCCCTTAAAATGCCTGCTAACCTTTTTTCTCTTTGTCAGGGAAAAAGGATAGTTTGGTAGTTTTTTCAGGAAGTAATAGAGTAGGGGGAGCAGAGTAGATGGTACTTCTCATGACTTGTGGGGCTGTACAAGTTTTTTTGCTTGACGTGCATTTGATACTCTTAAGAACACAAGAATATCCCATGCTTATCTAATTGTACCTGTGTAGGTATATAACTGTAGAGGAACTGGAAGAAGCACTTATCAAACATGATATGGGAGATGAGAAGACCATTAAAGAAATCATTGCTGAAGTCGACACTGATAATGTAAACTTTTTCACATTTTCATTTACACTTTTGACTCCAGAAATTTCAACTTGAGGTCATATGATGTGGTATGTATAAATGTGACCAGTTCAAAATGGAAACAGATATAAAAAAGAACCACAGAATACATATTTTTGGCTGATGCTACAAGTGCTGCATCATACTGTACTTCAGCTGTAAAGTGGCACCAAGGAAAAATGGGGTTTAATTGTGTTGTGCTTTTTGTTACTACTTTTCTTGTCTTTGTTTCTCTAATTTTTATTTCATTTTATTTTATTTTATTAGGATGGAAGAATAAATTACGAGGAGTTTGTGGCGATGATGAAAAGCAGTGGGCCGGAGCCCATTGCGCCAAACAGAAGACGCAGGCATTAAAAATACATCTCTGATTTTCTCGTGTTCTTGTTTTGTTTGCTCTATCACAAGGGATTGCTGTTCAAGATCCAGCATTTATTTTGCGGGCTTGCCTGTCTTTGCTGGAAGGTCAATTACTATGAATGAAAATGTGGAACACTTCACTGTTATTGCAACGTCTCTGTATTATTATTATTATTATTATTATTTTCTTTTCCTGTTGTTTTTCATATTGGAGTACACCAGACAATTTATGTACCAGTGATGGGTGCCAGAATGCAGCTCTTTGTATAATTCAATTACTTATTTTAGCATCCCTTATCCATGGACTGCTCACTCTTCCTAAGAAATTGAAACTTGATCATTTTGTTAAATTTAATTCAAAAAGTTTGCAAATTACGTGGAAAGACGATGAAAATGCAACTTCATGCAAATAATGCGTTAACAAAAGAGAGGCCGGTATCCATATCCGTACTAAATGTCACAAGCTCAGTTTCGAGTCGATTGCACCAATTGGCAATTTGAGCAATTGTACACCACGGATTAAAGTGAACAGACGAAATTTCTAAAAGCACAAAAGCCATTAATCGAAGATATGAAGGTATAAATAAATAACACATTATAAACCGGTATACAAGTTCTTCACTTTCAGCGTTAAACAAGAGGTCTGTCCCTAAATATTAAACAATAGTTCATTCAACAAAATTAATTATATCTGAAAGGGATGATATTAGTGGAAAAGTAGTTCTATACAAATTTCGAAACCCCCCTAAAAAAAAAAAAATTAAATGACAGAAATCTTCTTGAGCTTAGCAGCTTTGCTCTTCACAAAGAAAGCGGATAGCATGCTCTTGGTGCGGGGTGGGGCCCTTATGATCTGACGGCCCATGGTTGGATTCTCAAATGATCGAAGTGTTGATATCTGCTTCCCACCATGTGATGCATCCTGAATTGATAAAAGAATAACAATAATATGAAGATTCAACCAAACCACAAAATATATAGGCAACTACCTCTACAACTAAAAAACCCAGTAGTTCCATAAATTATAGCCTCCAAGACGAATCAGACAAAATGATCAAGTCAGCTCCTACCCTAAAAACTATGCATACATTAGTATGTTTAATGAAATAAGCCAGCCACTGCATATTTGACTAATCTCAGTAAAAGCATGACAGTCAGGGTTAGGTCAGGTAACAGTACATGACAAATGAAACTTGCTTAAAGAACGGTGTGAGACACGAGACAGATGAAAAGGGAACATGCCAACTAAGATGGCACTGTCACATACACTAGTAGGGGACCAGTTAATTAAGAGCAAGTCCCTGCCATGTGCACCATGTGTTCCACCTATATTCAGTAAAGTTATAAACTAGATAACAAATACTATGCAACTACACAGAAACAGGATCAGACAAACATCCAAGTACATATCAACAACCACATGCAAAAATATGAAAAGAAAAAAGATTGGGAATCACCCCAGTAATAGTTTTAGAATGCAGATATCCAATGCAACAATACACTAACAAAGTGAAATGGTATAAATGACTACAAGGTTTTCTTTGTATCTTTTCAGCACTTAAAGCATATAGAAACTTACCTTTACACTGGTTTTTTGTGAAGACACGTCTGGTGAAAGATTACCACCATTGGCATGCAAATGCCTTGACATCGGAACTGGTTTTGCTCCTTTTTCTCTTTCAGCACCTAAAATTTACAATTTCATAAAATATTTGCCTCGATAAAGAAATAATAGAGTACCTGAAAATTATTATTTCATAAAAGATTTTTGCACCCAAGAACAAATAAGAGAAACAGGGGTTTAAAGAAAAGCTACCGGGAAGCTTGAAATTGTCAGTGGCTATCTTATGAGCTTTAGGTTCTACTGAGCTGCATCAAATTATACAAAGCATATTTGTTACAGAAGCATAAATGAAAATTTTAACAGAGTTGGAAAGGTAATTCATGCAAATACTGGACATGCTAAAGGATACAATTGAAGATGATGTGTGAAAAATGCCTAGGAGAAGAAGAAGGCGAAAAAGAATATAAGACACTTGCCTCTGCACAGTCCGAGAAGTGATGTTTGATGAAGAGCTTTCAGAAGAAAGATGCCAGGAAAGAGTTTTTACTGCACAGTAAAAATTGTTTGTTCAATAGACAAATTCTTCACACTGATGCATCTCTTGTTTCTCTCTCCCCCACCATTAATGAGTGAGAAAAGAAAATAGGTAGGCATCCTTAAAACATGGAGTATGTGTGCATGCATGAGCATTTTACGGGTAAGGGAGGGGGTACAAGGATTGTTTTATTATTGATGAGAACATTTGAGAAGTTTCTCCTTTTCTGGGTATACAGGATACATTTTAAGGGATTGGAAGCATATTTCTTTTCAACCAAATTTAAAATTTGAAAGAAAGCTTTAAGAAATAAATGCACCTGAGTTGTAGGGTCGTGGTTTCATTTCGGTCGAATCTTGTCTGAATTCAGTTTGAAGCTGCTGCACAATACCTGGATTCCGTGAATTGCCAGAATCTACCACGAAAGAGAAAAAAATAAAATTAGTGTTTTTTTTTTTTTCAAATTAAGTTGAACATCAGATAAATTTACAAAATTCCAGATAGGAAATTAGTTCCACAATCTTACAAGGTAGAATGTAGTGTTTATGTAGCTTTGGAGCAGCCCCACACATCTGTTGTTGCCTAAGACCTTCTTTATCAATGTAAGTTTGGCATGTTGATATTCTCTAAAATTCAGATAAAATAATTTATGTTAACTAGCTCTTTTTCTTTCCTCCCATTTCTGCCCATCTAAAATGTGCAATTCATATACACGTAACCTGCCCCAAAAAATTGTATGCATCTGTTCAAAATCCACTAAAATAATGTTTTGAAGCCAGCTAAACTGTATGCAGTCATCAGTGGCACCAAAATTATTGTTCCCAAAGATATTAAGTCGTATCAAACTAGTCTTAAGGATAATGTGGTTCTATGATGACACAAATGCTGCAGTCAATGTCCATATCACCAATATCTGAATCATGACATTAATATCCATGCCATTTATATAATCAATGTGAATGATAACTTTCACAACACAACTATATACATCAAGACTTTTTTATCTACATCATCACATCTGGTTTTCATCCAGGTTTTAAGCAAATGCCAGCGATATGGCCACTTTGGTCAAATTTGATAACCTTAGGGACCAAAATGAGAATTTTAAAACATTAAGGACCAAATGGATAAATATGATATTTACTCTACTGAATATGATGGCGTATATTGCCAAATGTTTTTCCTAAAAAGTACTTTTAAGGAACTAGAATATAAAGTTCACCTGGTTGAGAGATGAAACTTTGTAGTCAAGAGCCGCTGCATCTGATGAATGTTGGTCAAATATATCAGTCAATTTATAAGCAACCGTGCCAAGGTGGTCAACTGCATTTACTAGAGCCCGTACTGCATAATCTTTTAAGTTATCTAAAACCCTGTAATAAAATCCTTACACTTTTAGCATGTTAAAAATCAACACATTCTTTTTCTAAGTAGCATAACACAAATTCATTAGAAACAAAAAAAGTAAGAAGAACTAGAAGCTACTTAGGTAGGTTGGCAAGTTAGGCACCAGTCCAGTATGGGTACAAGGTAGTTTGAATTTACTCTATTTCTTTGGATAAAATTCATAGCAACCTGAGCTTAATTGATTAGAAAAACTGTAGCATACATTAAAAATAAATATACAATATGAAAACTAAATACTCTCAAGCTTTTATTATTTATTTGGACCCACATACATCTACTGCAAGGTTACAAGATAAACTTGTACAGTAAATGTTCAGAATTTCTTCTGAGATGTGACTAGAACAGTAGAAGGTTGCTCAGTCAGTATGACTAGAATTTCTTGTACAGCAAATACTAATAATTAGCAGATTGAACCAAGTTGTCTAAATTGGAGGCAGGAGAAATCTTCACATCCGGATACAAACTGAATTATCTAATCACAATCAAAAGAGAAAGTAACAGCATACATTTGTTTCTGTTCACTGTGAATATACGACTTCTCACAGTATTCAGCAGCTGAGTAAAGTTGAGGCCTCAAATTCTTCAATTCCTACACCAAAAATATAAATAAATAAATAAAAGGCAAATTACAATTTAGTAATTTACAGACAAAGCAACGCAAAAGTCTCGGGAAGTGGGACAAATACTTTTTCCATATTCCAATACAACCGCTACACTTTTTAACAAAAACAAAAAAAAAGGGGTCAAACTTTGAACCAGATTCAATGCTTCAGCAGTAATCAAGCATCAGGCAAAAGATAAGGGCTAATTAAGTAGACAAGAAAAATAAAATTGATAAATTGGTAAATAAGCAAACAAACAAGAGATCTCTAACGGAGAAGAAGAGAGCAGCACCTGTAAGGCCTTGACGAAGCTTTTGCTCCTCTCCATTGACACCTCATCAAATGTCATGGCCGCCGCCATGGCCATGATCTCTCTCTTTTTCTTCTTCCTTTTTTCTCCCTATTGAGCGAAAAAAGTACTGACGTCTGACGGATTTCAGTAGTAGAGACTAGAGAAGAGACAAATAATTTATCTTGATTTGTTCTCTTCTCTGTTATTTCTCCACTGTATTTTTTTTGGCTGAGTAGAGGAGGGGAGAGAGTAGAGTAGAAGCAAAACCGGGAATTAATAAGAGTTTCGGGTTTCCTTTTTCAAGAAAGGGCCTAAATGAAATGGAGAGCTGGAGAGTTTCATTTCCTCTCCATTTTATAAAACCGGAGAATGTTATATACTTTGAATATCCTAGCAAATTATGAGTAATCTTGGAAATGGACGTGTGTGTGTTTAATTAGGAGTAGAGAGGATAGAGAAAAGAAGGGTAAGTGGGTTAGGGGAGTGATGGTGACGGTCAGTAACCGGTCACCTCGGTAGTCGCAGAGTTGAAAGAGAAAGGGCATTTGATTTGATTTGATTTAGATTTTAGAGACACCTAATAAAGTAATAATAATTACTGAGAGGCAGAGGCGGTAGCAAAATTGGAATCTTCTCAGGCCCCCCCCAGTTTAACAGAACCGAAGATATCCATTTCGATTTCTGTCATTCCCCTAGCAGAGTGAATTCAGTTCACAACTTCACATGGATGGTTACTAGTTACAAGTGAAGAAAATGTTATTATACTATATACTTGATAAGGTCATAAATAAAGGCCTCGTAAAGTCCTTCCCAGAAGCCTATTTAAGTAAAAAGTCCAATAAACGGCACATTCGGCCTACCAACTTGATCCGCAAAAGACCGGAAATAGAGAGCTCAGTCGGTTGTCCGGGACTAAAGAACTCAGTCGGTTGTCCGGGACTAAAGAAATATCCCGGAACCGGACAACCGACAGGAGGGCCCTATAAATACAGAGAAAAGTCTCTGGGAAAAGGGGCCGCGAAAAAGGAAAACACGCATACGAAAAAACAGGAAAAGAGTATCTAGAAAATCCTGATCTTCCTTGTGGCAGAGGAGGGAGAATCAAAAGGACTAACAAGCTAAAGTTAGGAGTTTCGGCTTAAGTAATAATAATCCACCACTGCGTTCTGATTAAGCTAATATCGGACGTATCAATACTAATCACTAATGCTGTAGATCTTTGCTTGCTAACCACACATTTGATTTAGTTGCCTTAAAATAAACCAACTCTTGGATCTTCTTCTTGTTTTATTTGGAATGGATTCATTGATACTGATTTTGACTTGATTCCTCTTTAGTCTTTATCAAATCTAGCAAACATAGTTTGGAAATGGGCCGGGCCAGTCGTATCTGGGCTGGATTCAAGACGACATAAGCCCAGACAAAAATAAAGATGCATACATTTGTACCCACTGCAAACATAATATTACAGATTCTTTTTTTTAGAATTTAAATATCTCTGTCCTAACACCTTTATCTTATGTCTGTTTTTACATACACTGGTCATGCCCTACAAATACAATATAAGAAGAAACTTTCACAAGAAATAATAAAACCTTATTATAATTTACCAAGTACTTAAATGCTTAATTTGTTTGGTGTTTAGCCACACCTATAGCCTTGGCACTTGTTACTTGACCCTTTGCATTTTCCAATTCCATACATTGATCCAATCCCTTCATCATAGCAGAGACCCAAATTGTTATGCACTCTCAACTTCTTTCCTAATTTCCATACCATCTCCTTACCAAATGGTACTGGTCCAGTCAATTTGTTGCTACTGACGCTTAATTCGCTGATATTCTTTAAATTTTTGAAAGATTCTGGAATCGAGCCGTTCAATTTGTTTCTATCTAGGCGAAGAACTCTAAGGCTTGGTAAATATCCAATGGAGTCCGGTACAGGACCGACTAGACCCATATCAGATAGTACCAGCATGATCAAATTTGTTAGCCCGGTAAATATTTCATTTGGAACTGTCAATTCTTGCATGGAATTGCTATTAAGGATCAATGCTTTTAGGGCATGCATTTTCCTTAGAGTGACTGGAAGTGGACCCATGAGTGAGTTGTGGCTCAAATCAAGTAGAATTAGGTTAGCCAGCTTGCCAATTGAATCTGGTATTTGCTTGGTAAGACGGTTTCTACTCAGATCCATTTTCAAAAGGGACCCACATTGGCTGAAACCTTCTGGAATTTGTCCATGCAGTGCATTGTAGCCAAGGTCAAGGATTCTCAATTTGGGTAGCTTTAATTCAGGTATTGCACCACTGAGGCTGTTGTGACTCAGATCAAACAATTGGAGATTTTCAAGTCTTTGGAAAGACTTAGGTATGGTCGACACGAGTTGGTTGCCGTGTAGGTCTAACACACGCAATGCAGTTAAGTTACCTAGCTCGGTTGGAATGGGCCCTACATGGCCATTCTCACGCAACACTAATGACCTGATTGTGGGACCCATCTGCCCAAGAAAACTAGGAATTGGCTGAGGGTTACTAGTAAAACATCGGTAGAAGAAGAGAGAGCGAAGGTGAGGCAATGAGAGAATTGCGGGCGACAGAGTGGCACCCGTGCTGCAAGCCGGGAATGCAGTGTCATCTGATAATGCACCGAAAGAGAGCGAAACCACATGGTACACATCTCCATTGACACCTGGTACGCACTCGATACCATGCCACCGGCCCTGGCATACATCTGGGACTGATGCAGCCCAGTCGTTTCCAGTAGCTGCCATGATGGCTTGCACCGCCAGCTGTTCTGACGGGTCGGTGTGGGCCCAAGTTGATGCACCGCCAGGCTGAGTTGGTGGGTCCAGAATTGAGGCTGAGGAGGTGTCAGGCAGGATTACTGTGAACTCAGAATGTAATAAGGATGGTAATTTATTTATTACAAGGAAGAGCAACAAAAGTTGAATGCATGGCAATGGCATGCTTGCTTGTTGATTTTTAAACACAGGGAAATGAGACATGAACGTTGGCTTTTGGAGGGAAGCAACGGTCTAATTGGAAATATATATATATATATATATATGGTATTTGGATTAATAAATGGGTTCACGGGGTATAACAAGTACGTGCATGGGAGCATTCAATTGGTTTCACGGGGAAAGGAGCGAGGCATTTGTTTCTGAAAAATGGGCCATGTTCTATCTTCTATGATTGATTGTTATTCGGGCTCTGACTCTGAGTACTGAACAGATGTAAAAGCTGTAAATTCTTGCCCACTTAATTGTCTCTGGTAATTCCTGAGAAATTACTGAATACATGATGCCATCAAGGATCCCTTCTTTTTTTACCATTACTGGCTTGAATTTCGGGATTTGAGCTTTTTAGTCAGATTATTTATGGGTTTGTACCATTTGCTTTCTTCGCTTTCATATTTTATTGTGTTTCGTCAGATTTAATTTGTCTTTTCCCTCACAAAAAAAATAAAATAAGAATTATAAGATTTTAGCAAACAAAAACAGAAAATATAAAAGAAAGAGATTCTCAAGATAGGCGTTGTGGAAACACATTTAAATAACTTGAAGTGGCGCTATAAATTATAATAATATATTTTTAAAGATATGTTTGGGTGTGAAATAAGTAAGACAAATGCCTCCAATTATAGATTAGGGCATTTAATTTGTTTGATGTTTTAATAAAATAGTTAAATTCTTCATTTTTCTACTGAAAGAAAACATAATAAATAAAACTTGTAATATCTTTTATACCATTCTTTTATACGTCGTTACATAAATTTGTTTTCAAAATAATGATTAGATTCTTCAAAAATATATAAAATTACAAAAATTGAGGTTCTTCAACTCTGAGCTTGTGTTTTCACTAATTAATGTGTGTTTTCTTTATTTAAGCCTACTGCTTCAAGAAAAAAAAAACATTTCTATATGCAGCTTGGGGCACAGGGGCGGAACATAGTGGTTGGGAAAGGGTGCTAAGCACCCCTTATAATTTGAAAATTTGTAGTTTGGTCCATTAAATTTGTAATTTTTATATGCATTAATATATTTTAGCCCCTGCTATAAAATGAAATTACACTATATTTGATTCTTCAGCCCCCCCTCAATCTTTATTTTCTAGTTCCGCCCCTGCCGGGGCATGCAAGTCAGGGCATGAACAAGGTCTGGAATTCTTTATATTTTGGGTCTCTGTTTGAAATTGTCACAAACCGAGTTACATTATCATCAAGAAAATTTGTCAGCTCCTATTGTTAGGTTTTGAAGTTGCTATATGATCCTTAACAGAACTAAGTATCAGATTAATTTAGAACCCCTCAACAATTACAACGTTAAAAATAAAGTATTCTTTTTTGACAAAATTACAAAAGATAAATATACGAATTAAGGTCATGACAAAGAAACTTTATAGATATATAAGTTAGACAAAAAAAATACCATGAACTTTACAAAAAAAGACATTATTAATATGCATTTGAAATAGTGGTTGTGAAATTCTAGCCTCTCTGTGAAGGTTTTCAAAAAAAGAAATTTTAGAATTTTGGTTTAAGTATTTCGTCAAACACTTGAAATGTATTCATCAATTCAATAAAATTAACTCAAAAATTCAAGCCTTTCGCGTATTTTATAAATTCGAATTTAGTGATCAAATGAAATTACTTATTGTGCTTGATTTTGGCAACTTCTTTTGTGATTTTGTTTCAAATTTTTTGAGAATAATTAATACTAAACCACCGTAAAAAACTTGAAGGACACTGCCAAATTGACAACATAGATGTTGGAGGAAGGAGAGCCAAATTATGGAGTCTTTCCATTTTAGTGATTTGAAAATAGACAAGAAAATTTGAATATCAAGGAAAAATACGCGAAATATATGAAATCAATTTTCAATTGGGTTTTTAGTTTTATATAAAATCCAAACGATTAAACTGGTTTTAATTGATTCAACAACTTGAGCGATATTTTAAGAGAACTGAACCAGACAAGTGATTAGTTCTATTTTTTTTCCGGTCGAACCGACAGTCTGGTCCAGTTCGGATAACATTGATAAACAATGTTACACAATTTTTTTTTTTTTTCATGTCTAGAGTAAAAAAAATTATCAGATTCTACCAACATCTCATGTATGTATAAAGATGACATATCTTTTATTTCTAAAAATAGTGTTCTACTAAAAATATTTTAGATTTAACAATTTTAGAAAATAACATCTAAAAAATGCTTTGGTATACCGGAAGCTTTAATAAAAAAAATACTGAAATTATTGAAATTTGACTCAAGTTAAATTTTGTCATATGAAATTGAACAAACTTCTCACTATTTGTCCATAATTTACGGTAACCTTTTTGTTTGCAAGTGATCAGGCATACATTGTTTATTGTACTATACTATATACGAGTTTAATGGCATGACTTCAAAATAAACATTAACATGTTGTATAATAGTCTCGAAAAAATAAATAATAATAAACCCTTGCATATTCTACCGATTTTTTTTTATTAATATCCAACATTAAATAAATAGAAAATTACACAAATGGCCACATTTTTAAATTTTTTTTTAAAAAAACCCAAACTGCCGAGATTCTAAACGATTTGGAGTAATTTACATGATATTCTTATTTTATAAACCTTCAAATTAAACAAATAATTGTGAGTGGTGGACGTAGCACAAGAAGAGGTCCTTGGTTCAAACTTGAGTATAGGTAATTTCTTTTTGTTTTCAAAAGGTCTCAAACACAAATATTCAAAATTAATTATTGCTAGAAGAAGGACTCGAATCCGAAAACTATGGTTCTCAATTTTGCCAACTACAACTATACTAGCTATCTTTTTATGTTAATATATATAATTACGAGGAGGGCTCAAATGCCTCCATTTTTTGTGCCTCTACTATGCCTTCATTTTTTAAAACTTTAATAACTCAAAATTTAAAACTTAAAAAGTCAAAATAAACCCGTTAGATGTGATTTATGTTATTTTCTCTATGTGCTCGTAAAAAATTATCACATGTCAATTTTGTTTTTATGTGAATCAATAAGTTGAAAAATCAACGTTTAGAAATTATCCACATTATTACATTTTTTACAAGCTCTTGATGACAACCAAAACAAAATTGAAATGTCATAATTTTTTACACGTGCATAGATAAAATGATGTAGATCATATCCAACGGTTTTATTTTGACTTTTAAGTTTTAAGTTTTGGTTTATTAAAGTTTTTTAAAAATAGAGGCACCAGAGGCACAAAAAATGAAGGAATTTGAACCCTCCTCTATAATTATTGGTATAATACAAGTATTGAATTAGATAAACTAAAATAACACAACACAATGATTACTCGAATCTTGAATCTTATAATTTGTTTCTAGATTAATTAAAATTTATTCATATTATTAATTTATCTGCACCTTTGCAATTTTAGATGTGTTTTATAATTATTGATTAAATTGTTTATATCGCATGCTACCATATATGAAACTGAAATATGTTTATTAATTTATTTATTCAAGTATAATATTTTTGTAAGTGTAAAATATGAGATGTAAGAATAAATATTATATTATATACCTTTTAATATAAATTTTACATATAGAGGATATTGGCTACAAACTTATTTTGATCGTTTTTAATTAATAAAAGAAATCGAAGTAAAATTAAATGCGTATCGAACTTGTTGAGAATTAGAGCGTTCAAAATTAGTGTTCACGTATTGTTATTATTTTAGTTTATCTAATTCAACACTTATATTATACCAATAGTTATATATTCTAACACAAAAAAGATAGCTAGTGTAGTGGTAGTTGGCAAAGTTCAGAATCATAGTTCCCCAAGTTGAGAATTTAGTATATGTAGATGACATTATCATTACTGGAAACAATCAAGAACGTATTAAAACAATAAAACTTCAATTAAAAGAAAATTTTGACATTAAATATTTAGGTTATTTGAAATATTTTTTGGATATAGAAGTAGCATATTCAAATCAAGGGTTATTTA
Organism: Carex kokanica; assembly: GCA_025461125.1. NCBI lineage: Eukaryota > Viridiplantae > Streptophyta > Magnoliopsida > Poales > Cyperaceae > Carex > Carex kokanica. The sequence goes on along the minus strand of JAJGRX010000866.1, from coordinate 478,046 downwards.
TCTCTCAAATAAAGTATACCTTAGACTTGTTGAAAGAGACCGGTAAATTAGATTATAAACCGGCCTCCATACCAATAGATAGCAAATACAAACTAAATACCGAGGATGGTGAACCGTTATAAGACATACATCAATTCTAACGACTTGTAGGAAAATTGATTTATCTCACAGTAACCTGTCCGGATCTTTCATATTCCGTAAGCCAAATTAGCAAATTCATGTATAGTCCAAGAACACCGCACTTAGAGGCTATTAATAGAATATTAAAATATTTAAAAGGGACACCTGTAAGGGAATTTTCATGAAATGCAATAATTCTAATGAAGTATGTGGCTATTCCGATGCAGATTAGGCCGGGAGCTTCGATAGAAAATTGACAACCGATTTTTGCACATTTACAGGCAGAAATTTAGTCACATGAACAAGCAAAAAACAAAATGTTATGGCACGATCAAGCGCCGAAGCGGAATCATGCCATAGCATCCACCGCAAGTAAGTTGACGTGGATCAAGCAACTTCTTTTAAATTTTGGAATTCAAATTCAAACGCCGATGCAAATGGTTTGCGACAACTAATCGGCACGACACATAGCATCAAACCCAGTGTTTCATGAGAGAACTAAATACATCGAGGTTGATTGTCATTTTATTAGAGAAAAAATTCAAGCGAAAGAAATTGAGACTCTATTCGTAAGAAGCGGATGTCTTTACGAAGGGTTCAGATCCAAAACTATTTGAAAAAAATATAAGCAAGTTCGAGTTAATTGATATCTACACGTTTAACTTGAGGCGGAGTGTTAAAAATAAGTAGGATTATGGACTAATATTAGCCTCAGAGACCCTTAACGGATTTAGTTCATCATAGGCTAATTTAGAAATTAAAAGAACAACTAAATTTGATATATAAAGTTACTCTATCTTTATTTCTCTTATAAAAAGTTACCGTTTATTTTCCAACAGCTCTTTTTTATTCTTTAGCTATATAATACCCACTGTATACGCCTTGTCATAAGAATGAAATATATTTTCTCATTCATCTTCTCTCTGTCTCATATATTATAAATTCACAAGCTCTATTAATTTCACCATATATATTTTTTTTAAAAGGACATGATTACAAGCTCAAATGCATGGGAGTTGGTTGGATTGCAAGCTCGATGGGTTAGTTTTTCTGACGTCCGTTCGTTCGTTAGGCAATTTTTCATGATAACATCTCAATCTATACAAATAGTTGGGACTGTTGATGTGACGTACGATATGTACTGGTACTAAGAGCGGTGCCAAGAGAGTTTAAGAAACTCAAATGCATTTCTAAGCCATCGCTATCTATCTTATATATTCTTACAACTCTTTTCCGGAAAGAAGGATATTTTTTGGATTATGTAGAGTATAAAACATTTGAGCTTATAATTCCTAAAAAAAGAATTACAGTTTGCAATCCAATCCGCTTAGTATTACTATTACGTAGAGAGCAAAACATTCCTCTCTTAATTTCTTCAAACCAATATCATTGTGCTAAAACTTCATGCATTTAACAATAACAGACAGAGAGGAATGTTTTTGGTAGTCTATTCAAAAAAAATTATTACCATTTGAAATATTTTAATTAAAAAATTTATTACCAATCAAAACATTTTGATTGTAGATACTTTTCATCTTAATTGTATTCTCAACATATTAATTTGTAGGTAATAATTTTTTTGACTAATCAAAAAAATTATTACCAATCAAAATAAATTGATAAGATGGAGAAGTCTGTTGGCATGTAGGCCCAATACAAATTTAAGACAACCAAGTTACTGGTTTCCTAAAATAGTGGGCTTGTCTAACTGAAATCACAATTCACAGGGGAAAATAATATTGACACAATGCTTCCCTTAAGCTATATCATGAAAGAATTAAGAACAGTGAGTAAAAGCAGTTAATTTTATAATGAAACAATCATTACTTCTTTACAAACCTTATATACTGACAACCATAATATCAGTCCAGTATACATTGATAGTTTCAAATATTAATAAATACAGTAACTGAAAGATAGAAGAACTCCTCGCAGTGGCAAAATTGGCCATTCTTCACAGGAGAAATCCAAATTTCATGGAAGCAAGCCAGAGATATCACATTAAAAATTGCCTTCAAAGAATCAGTATTTGTACCAGTACAGAGCACAAACACTTTTAAGAGCCTTTCCATGCTGAGATAAAAAATTTCTAGCATAATCAAAAACTCAAAAGTTCTTTCGAGGGATTGCAACTTAGAATTCCAAGCCTTTGGAAATAGAAGAATCAAAATCTTTTCGATCTGAACTGGATGATTTGAAATGAGCCAGCATTTTGCTGAACTTGGGTTTTTTCGTTGTAATGGCAATGGAGATATCATTTGGAAACAGATCCCGCAAAACAAATGCATGAATAATTGTATACACAAGGAGTGTTGATATAGTCAAGGTCGAGATAGCGGAAAGGCAAAGAGAGAGGGATCGAGTAAATATATTTGTGACAGCCATTGTGTATTTGATTGTAGCGATCGAAGCTCCTGTCATAGGAAATGTGTAAGCCCACCATGCAAGTGAGAACCTGTAAGTCAAAAGAGGTAAACATTAGGAAATTACACTTTCAATATTTGTGCTAAGATCATTTAAAAAGTAAGCATGATTAACAATTAGCAACCTGAATCCTCTGAAGAAATTAACTCTGACAGCCTGGAAACATTTGAAATTAATCAAGAGAAAAAAAAAGTAGCATTAGTAATTAAGTATATATCCACATATGTTTCCTATTAGTTACTAATAAATCAGGAGACAGGAAGACTAATACAATTACTAACCTACTATTGCAAAACAATAACAGACAAACTTACCAGTGAAATATAAAGAAACAAGGCAATGAAATATGGGATTTTGGCGCCATAATTAAAATCTCCTTGGATCTTGGCCCAAGCCATGCAAGCGACACTAGGTGCGGCAACAAATAGGAAAAACACTGGGTGTAATTCCTTCGGAAGAGTTTCATTGGTCGGTAGTCTCTGATACAAAGTCACAAACAGCACCATGTAGTGAGCCAACCCCACAGCAAAGAAGAAAATGGGCCCCTCTTTAAGACCCATGTTGGCACCTAACAAGGCACCGACAAAGTTGCCGACAATTGACAGGTGGTTTGATGGGTTGGCGACCTTGGAGAGCCTCCGTTGGCCGCCTGACATCCACTGGCCATAGATTTTTAATTCAAGCAAAAGTATGGGAGCCATTAAAATGTACCATATAAATGGCTGCAGATTCACCACAATTGAAGGGGGGACCCCAAGCGCCAAAAATAAACACGCAATCCATGGCGCAAAGAAGAAGTTCACCCTCACTGGGTGGTCGTATTCCCTCTTGACTGCCTCAAAATAAAACACAATTTTCAACAAGTACACGAACGACACAAGCACTATCAGCACCAGCGAAGCATACCATAATACTAGATTTGGCATTGAGCTGATGTGAAGGAAGCTCATGACAGGCGATGTGTTGAGTGCCTTCCAAAGGATTGCTTGGCTGCTGACACCCAGGCACATGCCGAAAGCGTTTACTGGAAAACGCAGAAGAAATGGCCATTTTTCATCCTCTGGCAGAACAGACACCTCTGTAGCCTACAATATTATATTATTGTATGATTAAACATTGCATTAGATCCATATAATACAAAATGTTAAAAACGTATTTTTTTTTTTTTAAGATATAACTGCTATTTCTCATATTTTGAACATGTTTTGTGATTTGTGAACCTATATGGTGCTGCATAGTGGGTCTCAGGAAATTTCTGTGACTATTGACTTTATACCAGGCTAAACATTCCCCCCCCCCCCCCAGTTCCCAGTCATGGATTTTATTAATTTTATTAATTTCAAGAGTTTCAAGCAACTTTTTTGAAGCTCTCTTGAAATGTATTAGTGATCAACATTCTTTAAGAACATGTCAAGAATTCTCTTTCACCAACTGTTGTAACACTAAAGAACAGAAGCAGTTAACTAAATTATCGATGATATTACCTAAATAACCACAAAGAACTCATATGCCTGTCAAGTCATAAAAAGAAGAAGAGAAAAGGTCCATTCCTGTTAGTTCTGACAAATAAGGCACCAATTTTACCATATTTTTAGCAGAAAGAAAATGATTGATTACTAAGAATTGTATATCATACCCTCAAAATATCCAATTCAGGACCTTCAAGTGCGTCAAAGTACCGATCGACACCAGGCGCCTCTTCAATTTCATGTTTCTTTGTCCCACCGGCCTCCAAATCCTCCTCTTGAGTGGGCTTCCCTCTCAAATTAGAGATTTGCCTCTCGAGTTTACCCGACCAAGTCTTAAATGGGTCGAACCGACTATCTCTCATAGTCTCACTATGAACCAACTTTCTCCCTGTTCTGTCCGCCACAAGGATCGGTTGCGAGCGGTACTGTTTTTGTCTGGCAAGTTGCGGGTTCAGGTTTAAGGAATTGTTTTGGTTGGTATTCTTGCATTTCTCCGGGTGTACCACCAGTTTTGTCTGTCCGATGTGAAGCCCTGAAGGAGAGGATGGTAGGCTTAGAGAGAGAGAGGATAGTGAAGTCATAGAAGGTTTGCCTATCACTATGCCTTCTCTGTCTGATTTTGTGTTTTCTGAGCTTGCAACTGATTCTTCGTTTGATTCCTAATGAATAAAAAGTGAAAGTTTCATAAGAAACAAAAATGGGAACGCGAAATTTGATAAGTTGATATGAAATTCGTGTAAATTGATTGTAGTAATTTGTTGTTTACATATGCAATCAAGAGTCAAAGGCACAAGCACCATGGCACCCTGAAAATTATCCTATGAAGTATGAACCAGAGCAGAGTTGAAAAAGTTTGTGAAACAAAGGACAGTTAAAAGGAAATAATTAACGAAATGAGAAACCAACTTAAGTTTCTTACTTTATCAGAAGTCGTATTTCCTAAAGGATTAAGATCATTTCTGTTTTCACAATCGACACAATCAAAGCCCCTGATATTCTGGCATGAAGATTGCTTCAAAACAGAGGGGATCTCAACTTGCAATTCGTTTTTCTCCATTTCAGCTGTGTAAAGAAATCGCTTGTAAGTTGTAATTCCACTCCAGATGACACTTATAATGTGATAAGTAAGGTGAGTTACAACCTCTGCACCCCCTTCTTTATATAGAGGTTTTAAGTTATAAATTTATAATGTACAACTGTATAATGTTGTACGTCACATCAAGGGCAGGGCAGTGCTAAATTAAAAAGCATAAATGAAATTCTAAACCATCGCTATCAATCGTACAACTCTTTTCTGAAAAAAAGGAGGCAAATATGTTAGCAAAGTCCAATACTTCTTTCCTGAATTCTGGAGTAGAATTAACAAAAAAGAAAATATCTTTTAGATCATGACTGGAATCAAGTTTAATCAATTTTGGTAGAGTGAAAATGATGAAAATGGGAGTGGTTTTTCTAAAGAATAACTATTGTGGTAAATTACAAAAAAAAAAAAATGAACAACTATACTAGTTTTTTTTTCTCTCAAAAACCCTTCTTTTTTGAGCCGTCGATTCTGGATTAATGGCTCAGATTCAGTGCTGAAAACACCCTTATCCGATCCTTTAGCAGTAATCTAATGCAATGGCCATTAGATTATAATCTCATGCAATGACAACAATTAGGGACAGATTTAGGATTTCTGTCAGGATAGAGTACTAATCGGATTCAAATTCATTAACTAATTGGGTACTAATAAAAAAAAGCAATTAGAGATAAGTTTAATTAAAACCTTAAATAGACTGAAAGCTGTTAATTTGGACCGTAATTGTGTCTTAACAACATAGATATGAATAAAACAGATATACGGACAAATTTGGGTGTTGATTGTTGAATACTTTAATATAATATTCAGATAAGATTACTTAAGATTCGATCAGACGTGATATGTACGTATAGTAGTAAAAAAATAATTTGTTTGTCATCAGTACTGCATGCATAAACAATTCTACAAATAACAATTTTCTAATACAAGGTACACATCTAACGAAGAAATTATTAATATGAAATTTATGTTTCTAGCTAATTCTAAAAATACCCTTTCGGATCGGTACACGTGCGATTTCTACAATCTTGTACAAATTGGTGATGTATCAAACTTGTATTGGTTGTTTTGGAGCCATCAGAGGTAGGCAGTTATCTATCTTAGATTTTAAAAATCAGGTCTCTGATATTAAATATTAGAGTAGGGTTAAAATGCATCATTGGTTTTGTGCTCTAATCATGTTCCACATTTTTTTCTTCAGTTTTTAAAGTTTAAACAATTGATCCGAACCGCTCAATATGATCTTCATATTAAAATGTGCTTGGAGACAAAATTTTATATTTTTTTAAATTTGTTTACTATTTTTTTAGATAGGTACAAAATCACTATTTTCAGAAGATTCTGGACCATCCAAAACAGTGATTTTGTACCTATCTAAAAAAATATAAAATTTTGTCTCCAAGCACATTTTAATATAATATCATATTGAGCGGTTCGGATCGATTGTTTGAACTTTGAAAACGGAGAAAAAGACGTGGAGCATGATTGGAGCACAAAGCTAATGATACATTTTAACCCAACTCAAAATATTAAGTCTAGACTTATATATATATATATATATATATATATATATAGAGAGAGAGAGAGAGTCTGGCTAGCGTCCAAACGTTTGGATAAAGGCCTATATTCAAACGGTTCATTTTTGCGATTTCAAAGTCCCAAAAGTCGATCTAAAGCGCTCAACATGTTTGGAATATTAAAATGTGCTTGGAAACTAAATTTTACATTTTTTGGAATTTTTTTGGAATTTTTTTAGAATTTTTGAAAATTGTTGTTTTGATATGGAAAAATAATAATAAAAAATTCATCAAAACAACGATTTTCAAAAATTCTAAAAAAATAGCAAAAAAATTCCAAAAAATGTAAAATTTAGTTTCCAAGCACATTTTAATATTCCAAACATGTTGAGCGCTTTAGATCGACTTTTGGGATTTTGAAATCGCAAAAATGAACCATTTGGATATAGGCTTCTATCCAAACGTTTGGACGCTAGCCGAACTCATATATATATATATATATATATATATATATATAGAGTACGGCTAACGCGCTTCCTCTAGCATTTCGGCCGAGGTGCTTCCGGGGGCATATCTTGCAATTTGATGTTCAAACAACAAATTCAAACCGTTAGATGTTCAATCTATATTAAAATCTACTTGGAGACCAAATTTTACATTTTTTGGAATTTTTTTACTATTTATTAAGCCACTTTGAAAACCGCTGTTTAATTTCAATGCTTCAGAAATTTAATAAAAACAGCGATTTTCAAACCAGCTTAAAAAATAGTAAAAAAATTCCAAAAAATATAAAATTTGGTCTCCAAGTAGATTTTAATATAGATTGAACATCTAACGGTTTGAATTTGTTGTTTGAACATCAAATTGCAAGATATGCCCCCGGAAGCACCTCGGCCGAAATGCTAGAGGAAGCGCGTTAGCCGTACTCTATATATATATATATATATATATAGAGATGGACTTAGCTACTTCATGGAGTAAAACGACTTTGTACTTCACGCCATATCTTCATTTTCAAAGTTCAAATAGTCGATTCGAACCTTCCAACATGTTCTTCATATTGAAATGTACTTGGAGACCAAATTTTACATTTTTTGAAATTTTTTTACTATTTATTAAGCCACTTTGAAAATCTGAAAATCCTTATGAACAGTAAAAAAACAGTAAAAATTTCTGGACCGCCGGATCAGTGATTTTCAAAGTGGCTTAATAAATAGTAAAAAAATTCCAAAAAATGTAAAATTTGGTCTCCAAGCACATATCAATATGGAGAACAACTTGAGCGGTTCGGATCGGTCGTTTGGATTTTCAAAATGGAAATAATAAGGCGTGGAGCACCAAGTCGTTTTACTCCATGAAGTAGCTAAGCCCAGCACTATATATATATATATATATATATATATATATATATATGTAAGATTTTGTCTTAGTCCAAAATTTATTTTTGTGCACCTCATAATTCAACTTTGTGCAACTCAAATCTTCTTTTTGCGTAATCCAGTCTTTAGTTTTTGCCTACAATGAAACTTTGCATATTCCTGAATCAATTCCTGGTTACGCCCTTGAAAGCCATCTAAATATATGTTCCCCCAAGTATATTTAAACCATAAACTCAAAACTGTATCAATGAGGTCACGGAACCATTGATATTATGTGTTCTAGGGCTGCAAACGAACCGAACCGAATCGAACTTATTTTCAGTTTGAGTTTGGTTTGAATTAATTTCGAACTAGATTTGGTTTGAATTAATTTCGAACCGAATTTTTTACGAACTCAATTTCGAACCTTTACGAACTTTGTTACGACTTACGAGTTATGACTTATGACTGAGCCATAGTGCGAAATTACAGCACTTCAATAAAAACTCAAGTATTCAAAATACAATTTAAATAAAACTCAAATATCAATAGAAGTACAATTTAAATAAAAACTCAAGCACTATAGAGTATTCGAAATACAATTTAAATATCAATAGAAGTACAGAACAATCACCAAAGTGCCATCTTTAAGGAAAAAAAATTAAACTGGATAGTGGCATAGCGCTGAGAAGTTAATGCTATTTGATCTATAAAACAAGCAACAATAAAAAGGGTGTGCTTTTTAATTACCCGAGAGAGAAGCAAATCGCAAGAAGGGCAAAGAGAAACGGCCGGTTAAAATGGTCGCCTCGCCTCACGACCGGTCCCAATAATCAACCAACAAAGCAGAGATCAACGAGGGTCGCCTCGCCTCACCTCACGGCTGGTCCTGGTTTGGTATCCCAGCCAAGTAGCCAATAGAGAGAAACTCTAGGGTTTGGAGTTTGGTATCGCAAGTTCGCAACCAACAGAGAGGGAAAGTCGGCTAGATTTTTTATTGCTGGTTTTGTTCGCAAATCGCAACCAACAGTGAGAATACCAAAAGTTCGCAACCAACGATTATGGGTTATGGCTGGTTTTGTTTAATTTTTCTATTTTGGCTTTTGGGCTTTGTTGTTGAATTTTTTTTATTTGAGCTTGTAATTGGACTGGACTTTCTGTTTCAGAAGTCATAATTCAAAGCAATTATGGACTGGACAGCTTATATTTTCATCAGTGAACATAAGTTATCAACAGAAATTAACGGTTCACGTTTGAGTTAATTTCGAACTAAATTTGGTTTGCGAACCTATTTCGAACGAACTAGGTCCAGTTTGAGTTTGGTTTGAATTAATTTCGAACTAAGTTTGGTTTGAAATAATTTCGAACGAACTCAATTTCGAATCGAACTTTTTACGAACTTTTTCGAATCAAACTCGAATCAAATTACGAACTACGAATTTTTTGTGCAGCCCTAATGTGTTCATGTTGAAGAGCTTGTTCTTAGCTTTCCAACGGATTTTGAATCACCACAATCCGAATTCGGATGGAGTAATGGCCAAAATACCGATACAGTGCAGCGCAAGTCGACAGGTGAGGAGTGAGGACGATGCGCTGGTGTTATTTTTAGCAGTTTCCTTTATTATCTCTGGTGTTATTATATTCATCTATGCTCAGAATGGGATCATTGGGTTTTAAAAGGGACTTTATGGGGCAGTTACAATCTCCTTTCTCCTTTTTTTACTTGTAAACAATTGCTTGGTGATTTAATTTGGTAGGCGCTGACCTTCAAAAAAAAAAGATTTAATTTGGTAGGTTTTCTTTCTGTGTGTGTTTGTCGTTGTTTCTTTATTTGTCTCTTGTTCGCTGCCCAACACTACAATCCTTGTAAAATTAAAATACAAAAACTAAAGAACATTATTAGTTTGGAAGCTGATATGAGTACCCACGCTACAGTACTCGCACTGTACCCACACCTAAACTGTCATAACTGCTTGTGGGACCGCAACTATTCCAAAACTGTAATTTTGTTTTACAAATTTAATAGTAATACTGTGAAGTATATTAGCTCAAACAGGGCAAGTATTTATACTTATACAATGAACTACATTTAATATATGAATTTTCCTAAAATAATTATACCCGCACCTTTTTTTGAAAATTCTCATGTTGTACCCGCATTAGGGGACCACTCAAACGGCATGTGGAAACCGCAACTGTTCCAAAATTGTAATTTTGTTTTACAAATTTTGATATTGTGAAGTATATAGCTCAAACAGCGCAAGTGTTTATACCTATACAATGAACTACATATGATATATGAATTGTCCTAAAATAACTGTACCCGCACTTTTTTTTGAAAAATTCTCATGTTATACCCGCATTAGGGGACCACTCAAATGGCATGTGGGGACTGCAACTGTTCCAAAACTGTAATTTTGTTTTACAAATTTTGATACTGTGAAGTATATAGCTCAAACAGGGCAAGTATTTATACCTATACAACGAACTACATATGATATATGAATTTTCCTAAAATAACAGTGCGGGTACTGTAGCGTGTACAGTGTGCGTACAGTGCGGGTACTGTAGCGTGGGTACTAAAATAATTATTCTATTAGTTTTTGCTAAAACTTCTCAAGTACTTTAGAGTGCGTTTCAGATAGAGGAGAGGAAAGGGGAGGAAATGGAAGATAAAGTGATACTTTATGGATTTTTACTTGCTTCAGTAAAAATACAAAAAGAAAGAAGGTTATGATATAATTTGTTATTTTATCTTTTATTATATGTAAATTTAATTACTTTGTCCTTACATTTAGAGCAATTAGAGAAAACTGAGGAGCGTCTATGCTGACAAGCATCAAAATAAAAGAAAACATCTATTAAATATCAAAATAAAAGGAAACATCTTCATATTTGTTGAGTTAAAAACATATGTTAATTGTTTCTGAGTGTTTTTTTAAGAACTTATATATATTGTTCATGAGTTTGTTATGTGGAAGCCTAAATATTCTTTCTGGTGTTTGTGGATGTAATTCAATTATTCTTTTTTTTTTCCAGTAAAAATAGGAATCAAGCCCCTATTTCATTGATAAAAGGGATGTTACATGAGTGATTTAATTATTCTTGATTATGCATATTTAATTAGTTATTTAAATTTTATTTGTGATTAGTGAAATCTGTTTTGTTTATATGTGCTTAAATTAATTCTTAGATGTATTTCTAAATCCATAGAAGATTTATTAAAATTAGATTGAGATCTAAATTAGTTATTTATATTAGTACTCTTTGAATGGTTATATATCCATATGTATGAATGACCTTAAGCATGTGTTTTATAAAGGAAAAGGAAAATGGAGAGAGAGGGACAACATACAGAATTTATCTCCTCGGCACTTTGATTTGAATGTTACAAATTTGAATAGTTTGTATATAGAGTTCATCTCATCTTTCTTTTTCTGGTGCATTTGATTGGAACAAGAATAGAGCTAATTCAAAAATAACACTATTCTTTTGAGCTAACCCACATTTGGATAAAAAGCTACCAACTATTTTTTATTTGTCTTTTTATGAGTTAGCTCACTATTTTACTAATCCAACAAAAAGTTAGATTAGCTATATTCTCAATTTTGAGGTTAGCTCACTATTCTCACTAATCCATCCCTCCATCCAAATACATCTGATCTTCTCCTCAAATTTTACATTTAGAAGCAAGTAAACAAAGTTTGATCCGATCCGGTCACTCCTCTACTCTCTCTTCCTTTCCCCTCGTCCGAAGCACACCCTAAGTACTTAGATCTTAGGATAAGAGGTAAAATATAATGTTTGAAATCATAAATAAATTGAAATACTATTTTTTTTTTATCTAGATTAGATTAGTACATCAATTGAACTTTAGAAATATTAAATTTATGGTCCACGAATTTAAAAGAATAAGATCAATTATTATGGTTTGTCATTTAAATTTGAAATAATAAAAAAAAATGAATTGAAGAGAAAAGTAGCGCAAACTAAAATTATCCTATGTGAGGAATTACATGATATGCACATTGTATAAAGAGCGAGAAACAACCAAGATTGTAAACCATTCAGAATAAATAAAATGCAAGTGCTCAAATTAAGTGCGCGGTCGACTAAGGGTGCATACCTAAACTCCAACATTATATATATATATCATGAGGAGGGATCTAATTACACCTTTTTTGGTGACACACTTTGACACTTACTATTTTCAAAGTCCAAATAGTCGATTCAAACCATTCAACATGATGGATATATTAAAATGTGCTTGGAGATCAAATTTTACATTTTTTTGAATTTTTTTGCTATTTATTAAGGTGGTTACAAAAATCGTTGTTTTCAGACCATTGAAAAACAGCGATTTTGTAACCATCTTAATAAATAGTAAAAAAATTCAAAAAAATGTAAAATTTGATCTCCAAGCACATTTTAATATGGTGATCATGTTGAACGGTTCGGATCGACTGTTTGGATTTTGAAATCGCAAAAATTGACCTATATAAAAAACGGTGTCATAATGTGTCACCAAAAAAGGTGTAATTGGATCCCTCCTCATATATCATCACGTGTTTCATGAAATTCACCACTAATTCATGCACTGTGCTAGTTATGTAAAGTTCTAATTTTTATGATGCTCGTTGTCGTTGGTTCCTCTAGGTGATCAGATATATATGTATTTTTTTTTTTTTTTTACAAAGAAACCTAAATAACAGGTGCTCCTGCAGCCTCCAGCCCTATGTATGTATATGTATGTATATGGAGTAGAACTAGGGTGTTCCTAAGCTCACCAAGCCTCTCGTGAACTCAACTCTAAAACCTATCGAATTGACTTTAAACGACATTTTCAAACCGTTAGATGTTCAATCTATATTAAAATGTGCTTGGAGACCAAATTTTACATTTTTTGGAATTTTTTTACTATTTATTAAGCCGGTTTGAAAACCGTTGTTTTTATTAAAATTCTGCACCATTGGAAAACAGCGGTTTTCAAACCGGCTTAATAAATAGTAAAAAAAATCCAAAAAATGCAAAATTTGGTCTCCAAGCACATTTTAATATAGATTGAACATCTAATGGTTTGAAAATGTCGTTTGAAGTCAATTCGATAGGTTTTAGAGTTGAGTTCACGAGAGGCTTGGTGAGCTTAGGAAACACCCTAGTTCTACTCATGTAGAGTAGAACTAAGGTGCTCTTAAGCTCACCATGCCTTTTGTGAGTTTAACTCAAAAACCTATCGGATTGACTTCAAACGACATTTCCAAACCGTTAGATGTTCAATCTATATTAAAATGTGTTTGGATACCAAATTTTTCATTTTTTGAATTTTTTTTACTATTTATTAAGCTGGTTTGAAAACCGCTGTTTTTATTAAATTTCTGAAGCATTGAAAAACAACGGTTTTCAAACCAGCTTAATAAATAGTAAAAAAATTCCAAAAAATGAAAAATTTGGTCTCCAAGCACATTTTAATATAGATTGAACATCTAATAGTTTGAAAATATCGTTTGAAGTCAATCCAATAGGTTTTTGAGTTAAGCTCACGGTTTGACTTGGTGAGCTTAAGAGCACCTTAGTTATGAAAGAGTTGTGACAATTAATTAATAGGCACGAGCCAAATTAAAATTGGATTATTTTCCATTCATGCATGAACCTATATAGGCTAGTTATGTCTTTCACTTTTTCTTTTTCGATGTGTACTAGACTAGACTAGTGTGCTAGTTGTGCTAGTTGTTTACTAGACTAGTGTGCTAGTTGTGCATGCGATGCGAGACAACGAAGGATTAGGCACGCGTGTGCAGTGTGCAGCACAAAATATCTACGGCCCATTAACGAAGCCCATCGGAAAATCCATAATCTCTTGTATTCTCTTTCCTACGGCCCACATCTCTAGTCCGCTCTCAACCGATTCCAGTGGTATTTTATACTTGTACTTATCACTAGATGAAAATAATATCTATCTCTGAATTTAATTCACGGTCTAGTAGAAGAAATTATGCCGAAATGAAAGTTAGTCCAGACTAATTCGTGTAAAAGAAAGAAAAAAGATGCAGTCTGATTCGTTACTCCACTCAGAAGAATCGATGATTCGCCAGGAGAAAAAAGAGGTTTGCTACTAGAGATGAATCACGTGCTGTACCGTGACTAAGTCAGATTTATACGTGTCATGTCATGACCAAATTTGGAATGATGGTCATGACACGTGAATAGTCACAACACGTTAGTCATGCCGTGACCACACGTGACATGTCCAAACGTGACCGGTCACGTTTGTCACGTTTGGTCATATTTAACTATTTTTTCATAAATTAGGTTAGTTTATTCAAAATTTACCATTCGATCAAGATCTACTAGTCTTAATTATACGTGACTCACGTGACCATGTGTCGTGTCGTGATTAAATCTTTCGTGCGACGTGCCGTGTTGTGCCAAATTTTCAAAAAATAGTCACAGTACAGAACACGCGAGTCACAGCACGTGACCAACACACGTGCCATGTCATGCCGTGACAGAACCGTGTCATGACGTATACAGTCACGCTGTGACTTTTTTAAATCCCTATTCGCTACTCTGCTTCAATTCAATTCGTCAGAAAAATAAATAAATTATACTCTTATCTTATCTGTATTTGATGCATACTTCTGACTTCTGACTGAAATTCTAAATCCGTCACTATCTGCATCCCGGACCCCACCTTCACGCCGCGTCTTCTTCAAAAAAATTGAGTCGATCTTGTGCATCGGTGGTTCGAGAATTCTTTTGACTACTTAGATACACATGCACATGCACATGCACATGCACAAATCTTAATAGGGTTATTGGCATTGCGGGTCCCAAAAATGTTGCCTAGACATTGTATAACCCGCTACACGGATGTCCAGAGATCATCAAAGAAGGTGGTACTTTTGACTACTTTGTAAAGGCATCAAGCCGTTAACGGAGGAAATAGGTGAAGCCATTGCATAGCATGATCTAAGTGCTTTACTTTCTAAATTAAAATTATGTTATCAACTTTTTCCTTTTGAGTTGTGAAAAATCAACCATAACAACAAAGTGTTCTAATCAGGAGCGGATCATAAGAATACTTAACCACACCTATAATTTTAATTTTTTTTTTGTTATTCATATTGAAATTTGAGTGAGGCTACGGTACCGTGTATCGCACATGGAAAATGTTCACCAGTCAAAAAGAAATGTTCACCAGGGAAAATAATATTGACACGTACAATGGTTCCTTACATATTACATATGGAACTTGTCAAACTGAAATCACAAGGGAAAGGGAAAATAATATTGAGCACAATGGTCCCTTGAGTAAGCAATCATGAAAGAAATACAGAACAGCTCATTTTATTAGGAAACAAGAAAGAATGAACAACATCTCCTCACAGTGGCATAATTGGCCAATCTTCACAGGAGAAATACAAATTTCATGGCAGGTAGCATTAAAAAGTGCCTTCAAAGAATCTGTATATGTACCAGTACAGAGCACAAACTCTTTTAAGAGGTCCTCACTCCTCACTCCTCCATGCTGAGATTAAATTTTTCAAGCACAATCAAAACTCAAAATTAAGTTCTTTCGAGGGATTGCAATTTAGATTTCCAAGCCTTTGGAAATAGAAGAATCAAAATCTTTTCGATCTGAACCGGATGATCTGAAATGAGCCAGCATTTTGCTGAACTTGGGTTTTTTCTTTGTAATGGCAATGGAGATATCATTTGGAAACAGATCCCGCAAAACAAATGCATGAATAATTGTATACACAAGGAGTGTTGATATAGTCAAGGTCGAGATAGCACAAAGGCAAAGAGAGAGGGATCGAGTAAATATATTTGTGACAGCCATTGTGTATTTTATTGTAGCGATCGAAGCTCCTGTCATAGGAAATGTGTAAGCCCACCATGCAAGTGAGAACCTGTTAGTTAAAAGATATAAACATTAGGGAATTTTTTTTTTTTTTCAAATTTATGATAAGATTATTTCAAAAAGAAAGCATGATTAATGGTTTGGTACCTGAATCCTCTGAAGAAATTAACTCTGACTGCCTGGAAACGTTTTCACAAAATCAAGAGAAAAAAGCAGCATTAGTGTTATTTTGTAATTTCTGAGGAGATAAAAATTCATTCAACTCTTCTATCTCATTTACATTCACTATTCCTATTTATACTACAAAAAACATACTAGCCGTTGTAATACCGTTGGTACTATTCCTACTTCTATTCTGTACAGTAGCAATGTACAGCTGTCCCTTTATTCTCTACTTTATTGATTTACACTATTGTTAGAACAATTAATACTATGTTTGATCTTAGCCACTTGATTGATGATGTACGACTGAGATCAATTATCTTCAACACTCCCCCTCAAGCTAGGAATGTATATGTCGATCATTCCTAGCTTGCTTGTGATGCTCTCAAATGGCTTAGGATCTAAACCTTTAGTGAAGATATCGGCTAATTGATCTTCACTTCGAACGAATGGAGTTTCTATTTCTTTTGCATGAATTTTCTCTCTAATGAAGTGGCAATCCACTTCTATATGCTTTGTTCTTTCGTGAAAAACCGGATTGCTTGCAATGTGTCTAGCGGCTTGATTGTCACAAAACATCTTAGTAGGTTCGTGACTTGTGATGCCCAAATCCGCTAGCAATTGTTTTATCCAAATTAATTCACTTGTTGTTGAGGCCATAGCTCGATATTCCGCTTCCGCACTTGATCGCGCTACGACACTTTGTTTCTTGCTTTTCCATGTGACTAAGTTTCCGCCTACAAAGGTGCAGAAACCGGTTGTGGATTTTCTATCATAGCTCCCGGCCCAATCTGCATCGGAATAGCCACACAGAATATTAGAGTTGTTATTTTTCATTAAGATCCCCTTTCCCGGTGTTCCTTTTAGATATCTTAAAATTCTATTTATAGCTTCTAAGTGAGATGTTCTAGGGGCATGCATAAACTTACTTATTAGGCTTACGGCATATGATATGTCCGGTCGTGTTACGGTAAGATAAATTAATTTCCCTACAATTCTTTGAAATTGATTTATATCTTCTAGTGGTGTACCATCTTCAATATTTAATTTGGATTTGTTATCTATAGGGGTTGAAATTGGCTTACATCCTAATTTACCGGTTTGCTTTAACAAGTCAAGTACATACTTTCTTTGTGAAACAAATAAATCTTTTTTTGAGTATGCAACTTCTATGCCTAAAAAATATTTTAAATATCCTAAATCTTTAATATCAAATTTTTTGTTTAATTGGTGTTTTATGTTTTTTATTTCTTTCAAATTATTTCCGGTGATTATAATATCGTCAACATATACTAATATAATAGTAGTGTTTATACCATCATGTTTAGTAAACAATGAATGATCGGCATTGCTTACTTTGAATTTGCAAGAATTTAAATAAGAGCTAAGTTTGCCATACCATGCCCGTGGAGATTGCTTTAATCCGTAAATTGATTTGTTCAACCTACACACTAGGTTAGAGTTGTTTTCCATTTTATGACCGGGGGGTAAATTCATAAACACCTCTTCTTCAAGTGTTCCTTGAAGAAAGGCATTTTTGACATCCATTTGGTATAGGTTCCAATTTTTATTTACCGCAATTGAAAATAAAATTCTAACGGTATTCATTTTTGCCACGGGTGCAAATGTTTCATGGTAATCTATACCGTATGTTTGGGTATAACCTTTGGCAACTAGTCTTGCCTTGTACCGTTCAATGGTTCCATCACTATGGTATTTTATTTTGTATATCCATTTGCATCCAACGGGTTTTTTATTTTTGGGTAATTGTACAATTACCCATGTATCATTTTTTTCGAGAGCTTTTAGCTCCTCTTCCATGGCCTTACACCAAGTTGGTATTTGTATGGCTTCATTATAACTATTAGGTTCTATCTCTTTTTGAATAGAAGTGATGAAGGCTTTATGGTCCGATGAAACATTTTCATAGGAAATAAAATTTTGAATTGGATATTGGGTCGAGTATGTTATAAAATCTCTAAGTCTTGTAGAAGGTTGTGATACCCTTGTTGACCGTCGTGTTGGTATTGGTGTTGGTATAGTTATTTCTTCCTCCCCCTCAAGGGTATCATTATTGGTTTCTTCTAGTTGGTCATTTGTTTCAATTTCATGGTTTTCTAGTTGTACATGCTCTTGTACAGTTATTTGGGGAAATACCGTACCAACTTGGTCATTGGTATAGGAGATAGGATTTGCTTGTGTAAAATATGGCTCATCTTCACAAAAAACAACATCCCTTGATATAAATAATTTTTTGTTTATTGGATCGTAACATTTATACCCTTTTTTTTGAGATGAATATCCCAAAAAAAATGTTTTAGTTGACACAAAATCAAGTTTATCTTTTCTTTTGATATGTACAAAACATACACATCCGAATACCCTAAGGTGATCTAAACTAACTTTTCTTTGGTAAAGAATTTCTATTGGACTTTTTTTTGCAAATTTACACTTGGTAATCTATTGATTAAATATGTGGCATTGAGAATGGCATCGGACCAATATATTTTGGGGACATTTGTTTGAAATAATAATGATCTTGACATTTCTAATAAATGCCTATTTTTCCTTTCCGATACCCCATTTTGCTCGGGTGTATTTATACACGTGGTTTGATGTATAATTCCCTTATGTTTGAAAAAATTTGTGAAGTTTTTGTTTACAAATTCGGTTCCATTATCCGATCTAAAAATTTTTAATTTTGCCTCAAATTGGTTTTCTACAAGATGTACAAATTCTTGAAAGCAATTAAAAACTTCATCTTTTGTTTTAAGTAAATAAAGCCAAGTAGCTCGTGAAAAATCATCAATAAATATCACAAAATATTTGAATCCATTATAAGAATTAATTGGGGCCGGACCCCATACATCGGAATGAATTAGCTCAAACGGTGCTTCACTTTTACTTGATGAAAGTGAAAAAGGAAGCCTCGTTTGTTTCGCTAATTTACATATATCACACTTAATACAATTTTTCCTAGGAAAATCTAATAATCTATTTAAAACTTGATCGGAGGGATGCCCAAGTCTTTTATGCCATATGTCATAGTTAATTGTCTTTGTTGAAGCACAAAAATTTAACGTTTGTAGATTCAAAAATAGTGCCCATTTTCAAGGAATCCCTCACCAATCTTCTTTCCGGTTATCCGGTCCTGAAATTTAATATTTGTAGAAGAAAATATTGCATCACAATTTAATTCTTGTGTTATTTTATTTACAGAAATTAAATTGATAGGAAATGATTCTAAGTATAATACATTATCAATTTTTTGTTCAACAAATTAATCTCTCCTATACCATTGACTTGGGTTTTCATACCATTTGCTACCAAAACATATTTATTAATTTTGGACAATTCTAAATTGGTAAGAAATTTTTTGTTACCGAACATGTGGTCAGTTGCTCCGCTGTCTATAATAATTTGATTGAATAAATTAAAATTTGAGTTTTTAGAGGCAATACCACATGAGCTGTAGTTATTCTTATTGGTAAACCACACCGAAAACTCCTTTAGAAGGTGCTGCATCTGATCCCCGCCAGACCCGCTTGACCCGCCTGGGTGAATTATTTCGGACTCGGATTCAGCCGTCTGATCCGATGTTTTGGTTTGAGTCGCATAACCCCTTCTCTCTCTGTCCAACTCCCCCTTTCTCCTTTCTTCATACCGATCGGAGACCTTCCTCTCGCGTTCCGCCTCCCCCTTTTCCTTCTCCTTCCACCACTTCGGCCTGAGATTAGGGTTTACGAACCAGCAACGATCTCGATTATGGCCTTCTTTTTTGCAGTGGGAGCATTTATCGGAGGATTTTTGGCGATTTGAGAAGTTAGGGTTTTGAGATTTTGCGATGAATGCTTGGGTTTCGGATCCCTCGCCGATTTGGGCTTGTGGACCACCCATATTGAGGCGCCGGCTCTCCTCCCTTTGCACCATGTTGATTACTGCCGAGTATGTAGGAAGAACCGATGAGACGAGGAGTTGTGCCCTCAAAGTTTCAAAACTATCATCGAGGCCTGCGAGGTATTGGTATGTCTCATCCTCATCAGCCCTTTTCTTGATTTCAGTTGGACCGATTGTATTTGGCCGATAGATTTTGAGTTCATTTTTTTTCTTTGTGAGTGAGGCTACATATTCGGTATTGGTTCGGTTGCCTTTCTTTTCTGCTTGGAGTTCTTGTAGAAGGCGGTACACATGAGAATGGTTGTTTTGTTGGCCATACATATTTTTTACTGCCTCCCACAGTTCTTTTGAGGTTTCACTGTTTATGAAGATGTCAGCAATGTCGGGTTCCATGGATGCAGTTAGCCATGTCATGACAGTGACATCTGATCGTTGCCAATCTTTGATTTTTTTCTTTTCTTCATCGGTTGGCTCGGCTGAATTTGTGGCTGTTGGTTTAACATTATCTCCAGTGATGAAATCAAATTTATCTCTGGAATAGAGTGTCATTGTAGCCGATCTAGCCCAAGACACATAATTTCTGCCATTGAGCAGGGTATTGGTTATTTTTGAGGAATGTATGGTAGCCTCATATGAGTGTTGCCCCTCTGTTGCCATGCTCGTTTTATGCGGATTTTCTTGTTTTTTTGGGTTGTTTGTGTTGCTTGATGCCTTGTACCAGATTACTGGTATTCTGAGGGGATTATCGGTTTTGAGTATAAAGTAACTGGTTTTTTTTTTTCTGGTCTGATTTTACTGGTCTGAACTGGTTTTTTGCTGAAATTTATGACTACCAACTTGCTGGTAGGAATCGGAAGCTTTATCGGATTATTGGGTATTGTTATTGGATTTTCAGAACAGGCTCTGATACCATGTTATTTTGTAATTTCTGAGGAGATAAAAATTCATTCAACTCTGATATTCCATTTACATTCACTATTCCTATTTATACTACAAAAAACATACTAGCCGTTGTAATACCGTTGGTACTATTCCTACTTCTATTCTGTACAGTAGCAATGTACAGCTGTCCCTTTATTCTCTACTTTATTGATTTACACTATTGTTAGAACAATGTACTATGTTTGATCTTAGCCACTTGATCGATGATGTACGACTGAGATCAATTATCTTCAACAATTAGTAATTTACTTTATATCAACATGTGCAATTCCTTTTAGTTACTGATATATAAATCAGGAAGATTTCAAAACTTACCAGTGACATATAAAGAAACAAGGCAATGAAATATAGGATTTTGGCGCCATGATCAAAATCTCCTTGGATCTTGGCCCAAGCCATGCAAGCGACACTAGGTGGAGCAACAAAGAGGAAAAACACTGGATGCAATTCTTTCGGAAGAGTCGCATTGGTCGGAAGTCTCTGATACAAAGTGACGAATAGCACCATGTAATGAGCCAACCCCACAGCAAAAAAGAATATGGGCCCCTCTTTAAGACCCATGTTGGCACCTAACAAGGCACCAAGGAAGTTGCCGATGATTGACAAGTGGTTTGAAGGGTTAGCGACTTTGGAGAGTCTACGTTTGCCGCCCGACATCCACTGGCCGTAGATTTTTAATTCAAATAAAAATAACGGAGCCATTAAAATGTACCTGATATTATTAAACAAGAAAAAGTAAGAATATTGAGTAATTTTAGAAATATTTCCCTTGAATAAAAGATAAATGTACGTACACATGTACCATATAATTGGCTGCAGATTCGCCGCAATAGAAGGGGGGACGCCCAGCGACAAGAACAAACATGCAATCCACGGAGCAAAGAAGAAGTTTGCCCGCACCGGGTGCTGGTATTCCCTCTTGACTGCCTCGAAATAAAACACAATTTTCAACAGGTACAGGAATGACACAAACACCATCAGCACCAGCGAGGCCCACCATAAGATTAGATTTGGCATCGGGCTGATGTGGAGGAAGCTCATTACAGGCGATGTGTTGAGTGTTTTCCAAAGGATTGCTTGGCTGCTGACACCTAGGCACATCCCGAAAGCATTTACCGGAAAACGCAGAAGAAATGGCCATTTTTCATCCTCTGGAAGAACAGACACCTCTGTAGCCTGCAATATTATATTATTGTATGATTAAACATGCCATTTGATCCATAAAATAAAAAATGTTAGAGATAAGATAACACTGCCATTTCTCATATTTGAAAATGTTTTATGAACCATATATTCATGGCAACCAATCCAAATGTATATTTGGTTCTGCACAGTGGCTCTCAGGAAATTTCTGTGACTACTTCATCCTAGGCTAAATATTATTTTTTCTTCCTAGTCATGGAGTCCATTAATTTTCAAGAGTTTCAACTTTCAAGCAACTAATTTGAAGAGTTCTCTTTGACCACCTGTTGTAACTCCTGACTAGCTTATGGTGATATTACTTGAATAACCACAAAGAACTCATATATATGCCTCTATAACAATTAATTTCCGACTAATAAGGCACCGATTCACCATATATTTAGCACAAATAAAACGATTGAATAACCACAAAGAATTGTATATCATACCCTCAAAGTATCCAATTCAGGACCTTCAAGCGCATCAAAGTACCGATCGACACCAGGGGCCTCCTCAGTTTCATGTCTCTTTGTCTCGCCATCCTCCAAATCCTCCTCTTCAGTGGGCATCCCTCTCAAATTAGAAATTTGCCTTTCAAGTTTACCCGACCAAGTCTTAAATGGGTCGAACCGGCTATCTCTCATAGTCTCACTACGTACCAACTTTCTCTTTGTTCCCTCTGTCACAAGGATCGGTTGAGAGCGGAACTGTTTTTGTCTGGCAACTTGCGGGTTCAGGTTTGCGGGATTGTTTTGGTTGGTATTCCTGCATTTTTCCTGCTGTACTACCAATTTTGTCTGTCCGATGTGAAGTCCCGAAGGAGAAGATGGTAGGCTTAGAGAGAAGGAGGATAATGAAGTCATAGGAGGTATGCTTATCACTATGTCTTGCCCATCTAATTTTGTGTTTTCTGAGCTTGCAACTGATTCTTTGTTTGATTCCTAATGAAGCAAAAATGAAAGTTCCATAAGAAACAAAAATGGGAATGCGACAGACAGAGTAGCAGTAGGTCTAAATTTCAAAGTTTGATCGAAGGTACAGGCACCATGCAACCTGTCCTTTAAGTAAGTTGCAATAAAATGAAGTTTAAATGGATTACATGCAACTTCACTTTGAAGGATGGATTATGAGGAAGGAAAATTTGAAAAGGTTGGTGAAACAGAGAACAACTAAATGGAATAATTTACGAAATGAGAAATCGAATTAGTTTCTTACTTTATCAGAAGTTGCATTTCCTAAACGACTATGATCGTTTCCGTTTTCAAGATCGATGCAATCAAAGCCCTTGATATTCTGGCATGAAGATTGCTTCAAAACAGAGGGGGTCTCAACTTGCAATTCGTTTTTCTCCATTTCAGTGATAATGTGTAAGTCGAGTTACAACCTCTACACCCCCTTCTTTATATAGAGGTTTAAGTTATAAATTATAATATACAACTGTACAAGCATTAAAAAAATAGATATGAAGTGTGAAAAAGAAAAGGGAACAAAGGAAGAAGATGGATTCTTTGAATTGAAAGAGACTACAAAGGGAAACACTTTTTGTTTTTTGATGTGACGTATAACATGCGCTAAAATTCTGAAATTTCCAACACTAGCTATCAATCTTACAACTCTTTTCTGAAAAAAAGGAGGCTATTTTCTTGGCAAAGTCCAACACTTAATTCTTCCTAAATTCCGGAGTAGAATTGAGAAAAAGGAAAATATATTTTGGATCATGACTGGAATCAAGCTGCTATACTCTGTTTTCGTACCGAACTGAGACAGTTCAGTGGATCGGATGGCAAACTGGAGCTTGCTGTTAAAGAGAATTCGAGAAAAGATCCTAACTTGTGGTAGTAAATTTAAAAAAAAAAAAAAAAACCTTACTTGTGTTGTGTAATGTGTAGTTCACCTACATTGTCGGATGCTACAGCAATGCTTTCATTTAAAAAATGTTATTATAAAATTAAAAGTTCAAACAAAATTGCCTCCCATTATTTGTCAAAAACTAAGTAAAATAATCAAAAGATCTTGCTTAGAATATGACTATATGACACATGTTACTTATATTTTTATTTATTTATTGTAATTTAATACTCTGTTGGTCGTCATTGATTGGCCAGTGGGCACTGTCCCACTGGTTGTACTCTTTAAAATAATATTAATATAGAGATAAGATTAGCTCAGATGTAATATGATGTAATATGGAGCTATCGTAGTGAAACATAATTTGCTTGCCATCGGTGCTAGATGCATAAACAAATCTGAACACGTAACATATTTTGTTATCTATTTGAATTTTGCAATACAAGGTACACATTTAACGAAATTTATGGTTCTACAAATTGGGATGTATAAAATTGTTGAAAAAACAAATTAGGACATTATTAGTTTTTGTTAAAACTTATCTAGTTCTTAAGGTGACCATGCAATTACACCAATTGACTTGAAACTTGAAAGCCAACCGCAGCCGCCAGCCGGTACATTAAAAATTCTCGGCTGCTTCATTACCTGATTACCACAATGTCACTATCAACAAGGTTTTAGTTAAACAAGAGGGAGAATCGAAATATAATGCCATTCATGTTGTTGCATTAATTAGAAATATAAACAATGATAATAATGATATAATATCATAATAACAATGACAATACTGAAGATGATAACAACAATAATAAATTAAAACTAGTGAAAACAATAATAACAATAAAAATAATGATGTTGATAATAATTAAATAATATAAATATCATTAAGTCACAAAAATAGACATGTTTGAGTTCCTTTCAATAAAGAGAACTAAAATATATAGTTGAATCAAATGAATAATAAAATTTAATTTTATCTATTATCAGATTTATGTTTATCCCTAAAATCAGTTCCAATTCTCATATTTTGTTGAATTTTTACTTAGAGAGGGCTCAAATACCTCATGTCTTTTATGTCTCATAATTTATATCTCTGTTTTCAAAGTTCAAATTATAGATCTGAACCATTCAACATGATATCCATATTAAAATATGTCTTGAGACCAAATTTTATATTCTTTGAAAATATTTTACTATTTTTTAAGATATGTACAAAAATATTATTTTTGGATGGTACCATTTTAAAAAAAAATAGTAAAAGATTTCCAAAAATATATAAAATTTGGTCACCAAGCAAATTTTAATATGAAAATCATGTTGAGAGGTTCGGATCGACAATTTGAACTTTAAAAACGAAGATATAAAATGTGAAGCATAATAAAACATGAAAGACACGAGGCATTTGAACCGTCGTCCTTTGCTAATTATTTTTGGTCAAAGAGATGTGATATGGGGCAATTACGTGTGTTTATTGTAGATTTTGAGCAAATGAAAATAACGAACTGAGTAGGGTGTCAATGGTACCTTTTTAGCCGTTTATCCGATCCGTATCGTATTCAATAAAGCGGGTATGGGCAAGGGTTTTTTCCGTTAGCTTATTGAGTATAGGTATGGATAAGAATTTTCTTTTTCGTTAACCAAATGGGTAAGGGTATAGGTAATGACTATTCCACACCCGTTACCTTATAGGGTAATTATAAAATCTAAATATATATTCAATTCAATTTCCAACCCACCTAAATATGTATTTGTGTTTTTGAATTTTCTACTTTTATAAAAAAAAAATTTAGTTGGAATTGATTGCACATTTTTTTTAATTTTTTATTAGAAATGTAATTACTTATGTGTGAAATGAATGAGTTTTTTATATTTAATTTGTAAAATATAATAAAACTAATTATTATATTAGTATTATTCGTTATTCATCCGCTACCATTTTGTTACCCGATAATATTAACGGGTAAGGGTAGGATAGGGTAAGGTTAATTTTTAATGGGTATGAGTAGAGTATGGGTAAAATCAATTTTAATAGGTATGGGTATGAAAATATCTTCACCCGACCCATACCGTACCCATTGACACGAATGCGTATCCTCTACATCAACTCAAAAGGGAATCTTTTGAGTTAATAAATCTCAACTATCTGATTTTAAACGGAGCCAATCCAGCTCCTGTCTATAACATAGGGACGCTTTAATATTAGTGCTGATCTAATCCGCACGAATCCTAAAACAAATTGGATGGTTAAGATGCATTAACTCATTCCCTTTTGAGTTAATGCAGAGGATACGAATTCCACTGACACCCTAGAAGTCTAGAACTGAGCGAATGGAAGACTCTCGGGAACATTGGCAGCCAGGAATTTTTTTTAAAAACCATAATTAGAAAAATCCAAATTAGCGAACCAACATGATTAGTTCGGTATTTTCAAAAACCGTAAGAACCGAGATGCCAATTCGGTCCCCAATTTTTTTCCCCTGGGACCGAATTGGCATTTCGGTCCCCCACCCATTTCACAGTTTTTCTGAAAAAACTGTGTGGCATTGTGTGTAAAGCCCTAGGACCGAGATCCAATTCGGTCCAGGAAAAAAAAAGGGGGGACCGAATTGGGGTTTCGGTTCCCACCCCTTTTTTCCGAAAGTTCCTATATAATCTGCGCCAGACGAGTTTGAGCTGAAAGCTAGAGCAGAGAGCAAAGAGCAGGGAGCAGAGAGCAGAGAGCAGAGACGTTTTTTTTTCTTCCAGCTGAAAACGTTCAGAGGTTTAGTGTTTAAGAATTTTGTTATCTACAAATCGGCTCCGGCATTGTATTTTTTGCCTTCGTCTGAAGAACTTAGTAAGTTTTTTTTTCAAATTAAAAATTAAAAACGATATCGAAGGTTGATTGTGTATTTTTTTTCATATTTTAGGTTGTAAAATTAAAAATGATATCGAAGGTTAATTGTGAAATTTTTTGTTCAGGGAATGTCTGAAATAATAATAAATGTGTACCACAAACGAGCAATTTCAGACGCACCGACCTGCACATTTCCTGTTACTAACTCAACCAGTATTGATGAGCTAAGAAGACGTATATATGTTGGCATTCGTTTGCTCCTTGGCGAGTTCGATCTGACAATCAGGGCACGGTTGAACACGGCACCACCTGGCGAAGCAGAAAAATACCAGTTATTTAACATAGACGACGAAATGATATGGCATATGGTGCTTGGACATGCCACTCCGGTACTGAATTTTAAATTTCTTGAATTAGTGGTTGAGTCAGTACCAGTTGTTAGTCAAACCAATTATGACCCATACCCGGGAAGTGTACCTGGAAGTAGCAGAGGCATACCAGGCATACCAGAGGATGATTTGTGTAATTATTTTGACCGGCTGAATAATGATACTGACTCAGACACAAACTCTGACCTTGGTGAGTCGGTTGTCGGGGAAGATGATATGACCGAAATTGAGGATGAGATTAGGATGCAAGATGTAATGAAGGAGTGGCAAGAGTCTATTCCCTTTATTAATCGGGGATTGCAGCATCCTTGTCAGGCATTTAATGACGATGTGCCGATGCCGTACAAGGATGAAGCATTTTTTGGTTATTCACCGAGAATCGACGGTATATTTTGAGTGGGACAGATGTTTCAATCCAAAGCAAAACGTATAAAGAAGTTGGGTGGATTTGCCATGGATAATAACTTAGAATTACAACAAACCCAGAGCAATCATAGTGCCTATGTGGTAATATGTAGAGCGGAGGGGTGTCCATGGCGGTTATACGCAAAAACCACTGAGACGGGCATTTGGATAATTTCAACAAACTCATACGAGCACAATTGTTACAGCATTGCTTGTACAGTAGACAGTTGTCAGATGACTACCAGGATGATTGCAGATATAATCAAACCTGGTCTTATGAAGGACCTGGAGATGTCAATAAAAGCATGTCAAGCTGCAGTTAGAGTTGCGCACAAAACGGTAGAGCCTTCCTATAACAAGATTTGGAGAGGGAGGGAGCTGGCTATTGCTGATTTATTTGGTTCTTGGGAGAAAGCATACGAACTGCTACCTTCTCTGCTCGGTGCAATCCAGAGGTCTAACCCAGGCACAAAATACAGAATTGAGCATGAACCATCTGACTGTATAGGCATCCATATCTTCACCCGTGTGGCATGGGCTTTCGGTCCATGCATTCAGGCCTGGCCATATCTCCGGCCAGTTATCAGCGTAGATGCCGGACACCTATCTGGTAGGTATAAAGGGAAACTATTCATGGCATGCGCTTATGATGCAGAACAACAATTACTGCCAATAGCATTCGGAATTGCAGAAGAGGAGACTTCATCCAATTGGGGCTGGTTTATGCAATTTGTACGCGAAGAGGTTGTCGGACCTGGCCGGGTATGTGTTATATCAGACCAGCATGCTGCAATCCGTTCAGTGTTTGATCGACCTGATTTAGGGTGGTGTGAGAAAAAGGGGGAAGCAGTTCATCGATTATGTTCTCAACATATTTCGGCAAATGTGTACAAGCTGTGCAAGGACCAAAGAATCAAAAATATTTTCAGGAAATTTGTGGGTAAGATGAAACCGTGGAGGTTTAATGAGGGTATGGAATTGATAGAAGGTAGGAGTATTACTACTCATCGGTACATCATGTGGTGTGGCAAAAGAGTTCAAAACCTCGAAGATGAGCCTTTGCAACTTCATAAATGGGTACAATGTTATGACGGGGGCCTGAATAGGTGGGGTATTATGACTACGAACGGATCAGAATCACTAAACAACATTTTTCGAGTGGCTCGCCAACTGCCTGTAACTGCGGTTGTTGAGCGCACATTCTACAAGGTAGTGGATTGGTATGTAAAAAGAGGTGCGGTTGCTTAGCGGTGGCTCCAAAGCGGTATGAGATTATCAGCAAACATATTATCAGTTTTAGAACACCGGAATTAAAAAGCAAAGGAGCATCGAGTGATACCAATGGGACCCAACATTTATGAGGTTGTAGTTCTTGATGGAGTCGTCAGCACGGTATGTCAGCTATTTACTTAAATCTCATTCATGCATTAGTAAATTGTAACATTTAATTATCTTGATTTATCTCAATTTTAGGGAGTGAAAGGAGATATGAAGTATGAAGTTATATTTCCAGAAGGGGAGGCGGGAATGCCTACTTGCGAGTGTCAGAAACCCCAATTTACTGTCATTCCTTGCAACCACGTCCTAGCGGTGTGTTGTCAGAGGCATCTAAATCCAATGAACTATGTAAGTCACTATTATAGCGTAGAAAATTATGTCAACACATGGACAGGTGGGTTTCATAGCTTTGGTAACCCCCCCAATTGGCCATATGAGTTGGGAGCACTGATACCTCGCATATTTAGTCTATTTTAGGCCTGTTTTAGTACCAGATTCGTGCCCTAATTCACCAGAATCATGTGCATTTCATCGATATATCTTTAGAATTTGGTACTGCTGAGTGTTTGTTTGTTTTCTGCAAGTTTGGAGCAAAACACACGAAGAAACGGCGATTTGGGATGATCTGGTACGACCCTTACCAGGCTTGGTACGGGTCTTACCAGACTTAGCCGATTTCAGCTCATCACGCCTGGTACGGCCAGGCCGTACCACTTTGGTACGGGCCGTACCTAAAGGCGGCCTGACAGATTCAAATCTTGGCAGAGGCTATTTAAGGCGGGGAGCTCTCCAATTTCGACCAACTTTTGATTCCAGAAACATTTGAGAGCACAGTAAGAGAGAGAAAGTGAGCTGAGGAGCTAGGAGCAAGAAGGAAGGAAGAGGAAAGAGGCGAAGCTCGACGGATCAAGCCTCTTCCACTCGATCCCTTCGATCCATGGCTTTCTTTACCTCTTTTATTGTATTTTTAGATCAGATCATGTGCTGTGAGTAGTTGTTTTAGTTTCTAGGGTTTTGAGATGGATTCTTGATTTGCTTTGACTTTCTTTGACTTGTACTTTGTATGAACTCTTTTGATTGATTGATTGTGATTTCTTTGCTATCTCTTGCTTTGCTTGCTGTGATTGTGTATGGTGAACCTCTAGGTCTAGATCGAACCTATCAAGGTCA
Organism: Carex kokanica; assembly: GCA_025461125.1. Lineage (NCBI taxonomy): Eukaryota > Viridiplantae > Streptophyta > Magnoliopsida > Poales > Cyperaceae > Carex > Carex kokanica. The sequence continues at coordinate 448,104 of JAJGRX010000866.1, read as the reverse complement.
TGTGATCATCTCAATCTCTCAACCAAATCAATTGCTTAGGGTAGACTTGTTCGAATTGAAGCCGAGAGGTTGAATTCCCCTTTAATTGACAGATTAGAGGGTACCTTAGGTCTCCAATCAACCAGCTAGGGTAGATCTGTACCAACATATGAAAATTGAGGTGTAGAAACCCTAAAAGGCAATCAATTGCATTCCAACCTAGATCTTGATCCAACACACGAGAGTTGAGGCTTAGGAACCTTAGGTGTGGTCAATTGAACCTTTCTAAAGAGTTTAGCACAAGGCACCAGCAAGAAATGCATCAACTCGAACTGGTAAGCTCTGTTCTGGCAAGCCAGTACGGGTCTTACCAGAGTGGTGCGGCCTTGCCTTACCAAGTCTGGTACGGCCTAGCCTTACCAACTTGGTACGGGCCGTACCACTAGAGGCAGATCACAGATGAAGTCTGAAACCCTGGAAACGCCTTTTATCCATAATCAAAACACAGTTTACATTTCTTCTAGCACTTTATTACATCTGTTTGCATTGTTCGATTTGTTTGAATTGATCTTTTAGGAACTTAAATACCAAACCCAATCTTTTTCACTTCTAGTTTTTAATTGAGTTTAGTGGATTCTAACCTAGTAATTGCCCGTCCCTGTGGATCGATACCCGATTATATTACTCGATAGGGGTTGTGCACTTGCAATCCTTACTCGTGAAGTGTAAGCGCGGTTTTAAAAGGTACGCCCTCAAGCGTACCGAAACTTGCGTTGCGCTTTCGTGCGAACAAGCACCTACAATCAGGCCGGACCCAAATAAAATAAATAAGGGCAGGAGGAAGCACAAGCGAATTCCTAATTCTATAGATGATATGGAAGCTCGAATCAAGCCGCGCAGTGGAGCACAATGATCGGAGGGATCCAATAGAACAAGAACTTCATGTTGGAAATCATAAGGGTGAATAAGTTCATATTTTAATTATTTAAAGGTTTTACACACTTACTTATTCTTCTGTCCGTATTATACAGGGGCAACGGATGGAAGACGAAGAAGCGTATTTGGTGCCCGGCCAGAGGCATCTGGTAGTCAGGCAGAGGCAACTGAAGGAAGACGAAGAAGCGTATCTGGTGCCCGGCCAGATGCGTATGCTAGTAATCCAGAGGCTAGTAGTAGTCAAGCAGGGGCATCTGGTAGTCAGGCATCCGGAAGCCGACCATCTGGTAGCCGATCAGCTGGTCACCTAATAAACAGATTATTCAGACGTAAAGATCGGTGAATATTCTCCAGAGAGATGCATGCCACAAACTTATTAATGTTTGTATTAATGTTTGTACTAATGTTTTTAAGACTATGAATTTATACAAGACTACGAATTCTTGTGTTGAAATTAATTGGTTTGTATTGATATTTTTGTATTCATGGCCGAATTGCATATTGCATATTGCCGAATCTATGAATTTTTGAATTTATGAATTTTTATGAGATAGCCGAATTGCATATTGATGCATAGCCGAATCTATGAATTTAAAATGAATCTATGAATTCAATTATGCACAGCCGAATATATGAATTCAATTATTGCATAGCCGAATCTATGAAATTCAATTATTGCATAGCCGAATCAATTATATGCATAGCTGAATCAATTATATGCATAGCCGAATCTATGAATTCAATTATTGACATAGCCAAATTAATGGCCGAATTTTGATATAGCTAAGTGTTTTGTATTGATGTATTAATTGGTTTGTATTGATATAGCCGAATGTGACGAATTCCATATTGATGCATTTTTTTTTTGAGATGGCCGAATGTTTTGTATTTTTGCATATTGCATTCAATTATAAGAGATCGGCCGGGTCAGAGACGAATTAAGAGAGATGCATTTTTTTGTTAATTTTTGTCCTTAGTTAGTGTAAGCATTAGTTAGATTGTTCAAACAAAACATACACTACAAAAACATACATAAATCAATCCTCGTCTTCTCTGCTTCTAGTCCTAAGGAATCTCGAGTTGCTATATTTGTTGGGTTTTTTTGTCGGCCGTTTCGGAGGCACCACTGATGGCGAAGCTTCATCTCCTAGGGGGCGACCGTCTATGACTATTCTTTCAAGCGAGTCGTAGATTCCGGCCATAACATCGGAGGCAGTCGTTGAAGGAACTTGGACCTCAGGTTCTATCGGACAACGGTCTGGAAAATCATCGCTAATATCGATGCATCTTAGATCAAATGGAAGTCCAGCCTTCTCGATCATGGCTCTGAACAGTGCAATATGGCCAAGATCGTCTAGGATATCACGACTCGTCTGCAGCAATAGACGTCCGTAAGCCTTCTGTCCAGGGGTCTGCACCATACTAATTCCTTTCGCTGTGTTTTGCAAGAGGCGGAATCTCTACAAGAAAAAAGAAAATGAAATGATGTGTTACACACAAATCCGTAAATAAACTGAATTGAGGTTCGCATTTAAATGAACAAAATACTTACGGTACGAGCTTGGACCATGGCATGAGACATATCCGAGATCTCCTACATCTCCTCCCGGTGCTGGCACCGACTGGCTCAGAATTTCTTCGTTCTTTTGATTTTGATATATTGTTGGCATCCTATTTTGAAAGAACCAATCCATATACCCAGGATATCTGCAAATGAAATTTTACATTAAGTAACGCTTTAATAAATAAATTAATTAATCCTTCGAAATTCTAAATTACCTTTCCACATCGTACGCTCCATGAACTGCAGCTGGAATGGGTTCTGTTGTAATTAAAACCGCAAAGTGAGTGGTCCAGTCCGCGGAGTGTCCTTCATCAAGTTGACTCAAACCACTCGAACGGTTGTATTCGCGAAGGTTTTCAAGATATTCGAAGGATGGTGGAGCCGGCGGAGGAACTGTCTGAAATAATTCGAACTGCCGCATAACCCTCTCTGGAAAGACCATCTCTACCTCCCAGAAATGGATGCACCACAAGCGACAAGTAAACACCACCTAGTCTCTCATTCTGCGCCAAGGTCGATGCTGGTAGTAACTCACATACGGCATCCAATTGACAACATCTACCTTCAAACGCTCAAACTGATTTCGAAATTGTTCTGTGCCTAAGTTGTAAATACATGTCAGTTACATATTGAATCAACACTAAATTATATTAAACACATAATATTTACTAATAATATTTACCTTTCACAGGGTTGCCAGTAAATTCGTGCGGAATAGTCCATTTTGCTCCAAAAGGCAGTCTCTCCAGTATGACTTCGCCACCAAATGGTAAATCATTTTTGGGTCTGGACCGGCCTATGGGAAACCGAGTCCAAGACCACATCTGGAGTAGTAGTAACGGACCATTGATCGAAGCTGTTGGCAGTCTGCAAGCTCGGGACAACTCACGATACAGACATGCAAGCACAGCACCTCCCCAATTGTAGTCTTCCTCTGGAGGTCCCAGATCCTCTAGGAATTGCAAGTACATTATCGGGACAGAACTAGAATTCGCATCAGGAAACATTACAGACCCGAACAAGTCCATGCAATATGCTCGGGTGTATCGGTCGACTGTCGCCTGGTCAGTAAGATGTGTCAATTCCATACCAAAATGATCCTTCAACCATTTAAGGCGCATATAGTATTTTGATTGTCTTTTTTTCTCGTTGGGTTCGCCTTTGTGCGCCACCTTTGTATAAAAAAATTCATCGTCACTATCTTCGTAACCGTCGTATACTTCATGTCCTAGGCAGTCTTCGATCAATTGTGACCAGTTATCATCGGTATGTCCAGAAATGACCCGTCCTGTAAACATAGATGATGTTAGATAAACATATATTTGCATTAAATCTAAATTAATAACAAAAGTGTAAATTAATAACAAAAAATATTTTACCAGTCACAGATAAGCCCCACAGACAGCTGACATCTTCCAATGTCACTGTGCACTCCCCCACCGGAAGATGAAAAGTATTTGTCTCGGGCCTCCACCTCTCAACGAGAGCAGAGATCAATCATTTGTCAATATGACAACGAGTCACCTTGGTCATCTGATACAAGCCTAAATTCACCGAACTTTGTTTTATCCGAGGTTTGTAATTAATGCCCATTTGGCGAGGACCAGGACGCAATGAATAATCAGGCTGCAACGATAATTGACATGCAAAAAAAAATTAACCACAATAATTAAACCTAACTACAAGTTTATCCGTAATTTTAAATCCAAACGAAAATTAAACAAATACCGTCGTATTCGCCTTGTATAATTTGTGCTGTTCTTGAGGCAATTGCAATAAGGCCTGGGAGGGCATTTGATCATCTATTTTGCACTACAATATCAATAAAATTACAAATTAAAACAAATTCATAAAAAAAAATACATCTCAAGAAATTAGCCGAATTGGATTAATGTATACATAGACGAATTACATGAATTTTTCCTTGGCATAAATAAATTGGCCGAATTGATCAATTTTTGTACTTGGCCGAATTATAAAATTACTAAAACTAAATTATTCTACAAACAAAATAAATAAATTCTACAATTACTCTACATGCAACTAAATTGTTCCACATTTATTAAGATAAATTTTATGAACTAAATTACTATACATGCAAACTTTCTAATATTACTAAAATTAAATTAATCTACATGTATTAAATTATCATTCTACAATTACTAAAATTACACTAAAAAAACCTAAATTACACTAAAAAAATAAATCAATTCTACAACTATTTATCTAACACTAAAAAAACCTAAATTACACTAAACAAAACAAAATTGTTCTACATTTAATAAAATAAATTTTACTAAACTAAATTACTCTACATGCAAACTTTCTAAAATTACTAAAATTACTAAATTAAATTAATCTACATGTATTAAATTACCATTCTACAATGACTAAAATTACACTAAAAAACCCTAAATTACACTAAAAAAATAAATCAATTCTACAACTATTTATCTAACACTAAAAAAACAAAATTGTTCTACATTTAACAAAATAAATTTTAATAAACTAAATTACTCTACATGCAAACTTTCTAAAATTACTAAAACTAAATTACTCTCTATGTATTACATTACCATTCTACAATTAATAAAAATACACTAAAATTCGGATTATTTATTCAACAATAACTAAAATTACACTACAATTACCACAATAACTAAAATTACACTACAATCACCTCAATAACCAAAAATCCGAATTTATTCAACAATAACTAAAAATTCGGATTACTAAAATTACACTACAATTCCCACAATAATTAAAAATCCGAATTTATTGAACAATTACTAAAAATTCGGATTACTAAAATTTGAACACAATTACCACAATTCTACAATAACTAAAATTCGGATTATTAATTCAAAATAAAAAATTTAACGACATACCTCACGAAACTTGTAGACCTGAAGTTCTTCTAGTTCTCCTCTCAAAATTACACTAAACTATGTGATTAGAATTAAAAACAATTAAGATTTGAGAGTTGGAAAAAAAGAAAATTTATGGTCCGGTTGGGAAGAAAAAAGGGGAAGAGGAAAGGAGGGGAAGGAAAGAAAGAGGGGAAGAGGGGAGCGAGCCAGAGAGCTTTCTCGGGGGTTAAAAAAAAATAGGGGGGGACCGAATAGCGGTTTCGGGTCCAGGTGTAAAAAAAGGGGGACCGAAATGGGATCTCGGGTTCCCATCCCGTTTCGATTTTCTGTGGCGGCTGTGCTGAAAAACTGTGAAATGGGGGGGGACCGAAATGCCAATTCGGTCCCAGGGGAAAAAAAAATTGGGGACCGAATTGGCATCTCGGTTCTTACGGTTTTTGAAAATCCCGAACTAATCATGTTGGTTTGCTAATTTTGATTTTTGTAATTATGGTTTTTAAAACAAATTCGGCAGCCAGTGCCAATAGTACTTTTCAAAAAAGAATGGAAGACTCTTGGGGAGTCCAGTCATTGCGACTTTGTGTGTCACCTAATGGAAATGCAAATTTAGAAGGAAACCATTTCGTCACGGCCCATGGGACTATGAACTCTCGAGGTATGTAGAGACGTCACATATCACAATCTCAAGATCATATGTATGTCTTGGATACCATTTCCTCCCTCCAGGAAATAAATCTGCTGTTATTCCTTTGGGATAACTTTGGGATAACAGGACTTGTTATTCTTCATCCAGCTATTTAATTTTTTTCATGTGCGGATCTCAACAAAGATACTTTATTATATACAAATCTCAAGGAAGTGGAACGGCTCGATGAGGAATAATAGGGTCTTGTTATTCCAAAGGAATAGTAACAGATTTATTTTCTGATTTTGTGTCATGTCATGCTCCAACATCATTATCTTTATTTTCAAAATCTAAATAATCAATCCGAACCATTCAACACCATTTTCATATTAAAATGTGCTTGGATAATTTTTTTTTCTATTTTTTAAGATATGTACAGAATCATTGTTTTTGAATGGTCTAGAATCTTCTAAAAACAGTAATTTTGTACCTACCTTAAAAAATAGCAAAAAAATTTAAAAAAATATAAATTTTTGTATCCAAGTACATTTTAATATGAAGATCATATTGAGTGGTTCATATCAATTGTTTAAACTTTGAAAATAGAGATAACGATGTTGGAACATGATAGTGCACAAAATCAATAAGGTATTCTAACTCTACTCAATAAACAATATATACAGATTCTCGAATCTCGTAGTCTCCAGAGATTAATTAATTAGTCAGCAATTATATATATAAAACCAATGAGACATTTTAACCCTACTCTTGTTTCTTTAGTTAATTTCTCAGCACTAATTGATTGTTTTATTATTTGCAAAAGCAAAACCCCTGCAAGGCTGCAACGCATGCACATGGGACGCAAATGTAAACATATATTGTTGATATCTAATATAAAGGATTGCAATAGATTTGGCAGTGGAATTATGACATTATCGTGCTTTGGATGCTTTAATTAGGTCAGGTGCATGCCCCTCTTGAAAATTGAAACATTTTTCAACATCCTAGCTAGCTAGGCACTAATAAGCACATATGATGGGGATGTTTGCATTGCGGGTCATCAAATGCTCTGTAGATACAACCCGCTACACATAGTTGTAATAACCTTTACTTTGTGAAGTTGCATGCGTTAGCCACTTTTCCCTTTCGTTAATTTCTCTTATGTAAGCAAAACTGAAAGTGTCACAATCGATCATTTTAGGTAGATATATGTATGTATCCATTAGATCATCAAAAGTTGTGATAGTTAATGACGCACGAATCAAAATTTGATTATATATGTTCGTTCATCGGTTCATGCATGCACAGCTAGCCTAGTCTTTCATTTTTTTCTTCCGATGTGTAGGTGCTATTAGTGGATGCGAGACAGGCACGCGTGTGTACCAAGCGATAAATAGTGTGTGATTATCACATAAACTGATAAAAGAGAAGCGTGCTTATCACGTCTGACTCTTTCGTTTCAGCACGAGGGGAAATGCAAATGCAAACGCTGCATCAGCAATTCAGCATCACCCCTTTCTTAAGTGTACGTATACAGTTGTACACGCAGCACTGTAGTGCAAAATACAGCTGGAGAAGTCCAGTATTATCGGAATTTGGTTTAATACTTGATCTCCATGACTCCATTTCCTGGAGAAGTCCAGTACTATTGGAATTTTCTGTTACTTCTGAATATAATATTTGAATGAAGATTAATTAGTAGCATGTATTGTTTATGTAAGTATGTAGATTACATGCTTACATAAATAACACGGGTGGATTTAGGATTTCCGTTAAGGGGGTAAAAAAATAGCGAATCAGGTTCAAATTCTTTAGTTAATTGGATACTCATACTAGATATAAAAACAATGCTCCGACTTATAATTTCTAATGCTACGACTTATAATATTCAATGTTCTAATTTCTAATCCTAATTATTGTCAACGAATTCAAAAAATTTATTCTAATTTTAATTTAAAATTTAACTCAAATTACAAATTAAGATTCCAAAGGAAGACAAAAAAAAAGTTCCAGAGGAGGAGCAAACTCGGTCTGAACCAATATATTTCTATAAAAATTCAAAATTCAGGAGAGGTGACTGCCCCGGGATACATATATGTGGGTCCACCCCTGCATATAGATGACTACCAAATATATTTCTATAAAAATTCAAAATCCAAGAGATGTGTGGGTCCACCTCTGCATGTAGATGACTACCTAGAGAACAATGGAAGTCTTCAGTATTATATAAAATGGAGACGAAGCTAAGTATAAGCTGATAAGCACCTATACCATTCTCTTTCTACCAAGCTGATAAGCAACCAATCTCAGTCCGATCCAACCAGACAGAGACAGGTACTGCCAAGATTTGGCATTTTTTTTTTTTTTTGATTAATAGATTTGGCATTAGAAGAAGAAAAATGTAGCTTCCAGATCATGCATGCCGACGGTCTCTTGTATGGAATTGTATGGATAATATTAATTCATGCAAATAAAATCTATGTAGTTGTTTCATACACTCAATGTCAGCATCCACATGTGTGTGTATATCTTTAATGCTAGATGTTGATATTGATATTGATATTGATATTTTTAGTTGTTTATACATTTACTGTCAAGTGTTTATACTTGAAGAATTTTGTTAAAGAAAAGTGCGGAAGGATAGAGAAAAATGTTTGCTAAAAAGTAATATATATGCAGGGAAGAGGAAATGAATGTGTTTACTGAAATGAGAAATGGCAAAAAGGAAAAGGAGTGCGGTGGGGAGATAAGAACAAGAACAACAAAGGATTTAATTTTCTTTTTTAGAATTAACATGGCTTGGCCAATTTCTCATTGGTCATTGGTCAGACTGGATGGCTCCAATTGTACCAACCCACTTAGTAAAGACTGTAAGTAACACTACCAGGCACCACGCTGGACCAGCTTTGTACAAAATGATTGTGGATCGGAATTAACAACAAACCAAACCAATTTACAGGACCTGTATGATATCAAATCAAGAATGTACAAGTATCTTATTGCAAAGTAATTAAAGAAGATCTTTAAATCAAATTGTTCTTCTTATTATGCTTTTTGGTACATAATTACTTTCTTCCTTACTATCCTTAACACAGCACTAATATATTTGATGTGAGATAAATACCAATTTAGAAAACTTAACTTCTCTTTAGCGTCTGCGATGAAGATGCTCTAAGGCGGAAGAGGCCCAAGGCCCAAGGCCCAATTTCAAGGGAGTGAAAGCTGCTGACACCTGACAGGGTTTTTGGTTTTGTGGAGCGAGAGCCCCAGCCCAGTAAATATCATACTTCATATTTAAACCTGATATCATAATAATGAAAGCGGCAGAAGCAAGACCTCTCGAATTCGGATCAAGTACCCAATTGGATCAAGTAATATCTGAACCCTTCAATGTAAGTTTGTATAGTGGAAACTGGAAACTTATATTTTAAATAGGCTCAAAATTATTATGACTTAGCTGGACAGCCTGGACTGACTCCTTCCTCTGCAGTTATGATACCTCAGGCTCAAGGGATACGCAGCCCATCCCAAAAAAAAAACTCTAAAGATTTTGAAAGTTTTGTATTGAAGTTTTATATTGAAATTTTGATGAGAATAAGTAGAATTTCGGACCAAGTAGGGTAATATTCCTAGAGTCTATTCGGACGGCCCATGTTGTTTTTACTTTCTCCATCTTTCTTTTCAAAAAAGTGTAAACAGTAGGGAGAAAAATTATAAAGTCATGCCAAATTTTTTCTTAGTCTCGCTCGCGCTCTCTCTCTCTCTCTCTGAAGCCCTTAACAGTAGCTGCCAAGTATAATTTTTATTAATTAAAACGCTCTCGAGAGAGATTTCCCTCTTGTGATGTAATAATGATTTGGGCTAGAACAACAAGTCCCTCTAAGAGTTCACGTATAAGTATCTAGTATATTTAAGTCTTCATTGTGGGACTAACCGGTTTCAGCTTCGGACAACACATTTTTTTCTTTACAAATTACCACAAATATTTTTTACAAATTATTAAAAATTAAAAAACATGAGAAATTTTATTTAAATATATGAGAAAATTTACAACATATTTTTTGTCTAATTATTTTTTTATAAAAAAATTCTGATTTTAAATAGGTGCGAAAATTTAAATAAATATACATAAATTTTAAAATAAATCAAGATTTCTAACGACTAATCTCACGATATAACCGAATATTTATTTTAGCACATTCTCATAAACATTCTCATGATTATCCATGAATATGGGTCGTAAATCAATTAGTGGATTCTCAAACCCGCAAAATTTCATCTCGCACAATCCCGTGACAAACGAACACCCTTCCAACCATTTGATTTAATCTTTGCATTAAGATTCTCACGTACGTTAATGAAATGTTAATAACATTTGATATGGAAGCAAGCAATGATGTTTTAATGAATTCTTCCTTTGTTAATAACATTGAAAGAGAGGAAGTTTAAAGGTTAGCACCTCAGTCACCACAGATTACATTTTTTTTTAAAAGAGAAAAAAAGTATCAGCCTTGATAAAACAAGTAATTTTCTGATTGTAAAAAATATAATACAATATAAATAAATTTTATGAAAATATCGTATGATTCGTAAAATTTGGAAAACAATAGCTCGGAGAAGATACACATATTTTTGGGAACTTGGTTATATTGCTGTAGGAGTTGATCAAAGCCAAGGTATAAAATTTTTATTTTTAGAAATTTAATATTAAAAATCATCAAGAAATGGATGGAGTGTTTTAATTATTTTTTATTTTACATAAAAAACCGAATCATTACTTCAGTTTCTTTAGTCATTTTTAAAAACAACAGAATCAATAATTTAGTTTCTTAGAAAATGTATTCATGGAAATAGCTTGGCCACAAGAAATCCTTAAATATGCTTGAAGAAACAGAATTATTAATTAGGTTATTTTCTATGAAATCAAATAAATAAAACTATACATCTATTTTTATATATTATTTTTACAAAATTTCTAAAAATAAAAATGTTTTTTTTTTTTTTTTACTTTTGTTTTGTACTACTGATTGGGGTCGCAAGTGGCAACCTAGTCACATTTCATTGGTCCTTGTGAAGTGCTCTACCTGATGCAACATGTTGGCCTTTTACAGTGATTCAAATCCACCAATGATTGCTACCACTAGTTATATAAACAATGTTCTTTGTAATGCTCTCCTACCAGTATCTCATTTTTTTCATGCCACATTTTATATTTTTGTTTTTAAAGTTCAAATTGTCGATCTGAACCATTCAGCATGTTATTCATACTAAAATATACTTGGAATCCAAATTTTATAATTTTTGTTTTTTTACTACTTTTTTGATAGGTACAAAATCATTATTTTTGAACTTATTTTAAAAAATAGTAAAAAAATTTCAAAAATTATTAAAATTCATTTCCAAGCATATTTTAATATGAATATCGTGTTGAGCGATTCAGACCGACACTTTAAGTTTTGAAAATAAAAATATAAAATATGAGATATAACAAGAAAGGTATGAGTTATTGGAATCCTCTCTCTCTTATTATTAAAACTGACTGTCATAAGCAGCCAAATGCCGAAAATCAAGTAAGGAATCATCTTTGGTGTAAGCACCTAGTCAGAAATGCTCCTTTTTAGGATATTTTCACAACAAAGACAACAAGAAAAGGTGTTGAAAGTAGAAAGCATATAGTTTGCACATGCATGATGGTTATTGATGCATTATAGTCGAATTAAATAGACTGGAGACTCGACAAAGGAGAGCAGAGAGTTAGGTTGGTGTCGAGTAGAACTAACTATTCACCAGTGACAGTGTGACATGGATGTGCATTGCACTTGCGGTCTCACCAGGTATCAAGTGCCAGTTGACAATGTTAGGATGTTTGGTTTGATAAGAAGGGAACATGGATTTGATAAGCTATCTAATGGCACTGAGAGAGAGAAACTGAGACTGTCTTAGTCTTAGTGCGGTTCATGAGTGCAAATGAATCCATCCTCCATCCATAGGACCAGTATCCTCTGCGGAGTTATCCCCTGCGGAGTCGTGCGGAGCTTAATCTGGTTCGTTCGTTTTGATCGGACGGACCAGATCAGATCTAATTGGGGCAGGGAAATTTTGTTGTTTTTTTTCAATTCGGAGAAGATTTAATTTGGTCCGTCCGATCAAAACGAACGGACCAGATTAAAAACTCCGCACGACTCCGCAGAGGATGCGAATTCCCATCCATAGCCCAGCCCATAGCCCATAGCCCCATAGGTAGATTCCAATAATGATTCTAGTTTCTCAACTTTTGACATATTTCACCAATTATATATACTTTGGTCTCCTCTACTGGAAGTAGGTTGCCATTATATGGGCCCACCTGCGAATTTTTTTTATTGTTTAGGACTTGTCAGTGTTTATTTTCATATTTTTTATTTTTAGAAATTAAAAAATTAAATTACCGAAAACATTATTGATTGTTTTTTTTCTTCCATAAATAGATGGAACTATACCATTGGTTCGGTCTCACTGAGGACAGGCTAATAGGATTGAAACATTGGTTCCGAAGTACTACATCGATGGCCACATAGTGCGCAAAATTAATAGGACTGAACCCACACAACGTGTGCAAAATTAATGGGACCGGACCATTGATGCAGTCCCATTGGCCTCTCCCCAATAGGGCCCTGGGCTGAAGAGAGAAAAGGAAGGAAAGGAGAAGACCTGCAAATTTCATCGCCCTTACTGGGACCGAATAAATGGTTTTGTTCCCGGTAGATACTCCAATGAAAAAAAAACAATCCATCGTGTTTCTAATAATTTGAAATTTTCTATTTCTGAAAATAAAAAAATTGATTGAATTTGATGTGCAAAATAATTAAAATTATAAATCTTATATACAAATTTAAATTTATATATTTATTTATTATTTACACAATAAATTATGTACGACGTTTTTATATATTTTCTAGTAAGTGTAATTTAATTTAAATTTAAATTTGTGCGAGTAAAAAAATTGTCTGAACATATTTGAATATAATTGATATTTTTATAGAGTTCGCGATTCTGATAAATTTGTACGACGTTTTTATATTTTTTATATATTTTCTATTTTAATATATTTCTAAAATCACTTCTAGAGAAATAGATGGAGTATCTTAGAATTTGAATGTATTAGAGGATCACGATAATTTTTGTATTTATCCAGAAATGACTTTTGAATCGGGATCAATAACTCAGATCCAAAGCATTTTTATTTTTTTCCAGTAACATGGCAAGAAATAGTTTAATTTTTTTACAGCCACAAAAAATCTTGCCTGAAAAATATTTCAGAGTACATCTAAATTATAAGATGTTTTATCTATTTTGTTTGATTTTCTTTCTAGTACATTTAAATTATAAGTTGCTCTATCTATTTTTGAAATTAATAAACAAAGATATTTATTTCAGTGTTGAATACTGAAAATTTGAAGTTTTTAGCTGTTTGTCATTTGACGCTGCGGACGTGTTAAATTTTAAATTTTCAGAATTAAGTAGTTTTTTTTTGTTGTTATCTTTTTTTAGACGAGGTTATATTTAAAAATTTCGGTCTGGGATAGGGCTGCAAACGAACCGAACCGAATCAAACTTACCTCCAGTTTGAGTTTGGTTTGAATTAATTTCGAACTAGGTTTGGCTTGAATTAATTTCGAACGAACTCAATTTCGAATTTTTACGAACATTGTTACGACTTACGAGTTATGACTTATGACTGGTCCATAGTGCGAAATTACAGCACTTACGACTTACGAGTAATGACTTATGACTGGTCCATAGTGCCAAATCAACTTTGTTTTTTTTTTTTTTATTTTCTGATGCTGGTAAATGACAGATCTCTGTTGCTGGTTTTGCTGATTTTCTATATTTTTTTATTTCTAGTTTAGACTATTGTTTGGAAAGTTTCTAGTATGACAAGGGATCAAATTAAAAAGGAAAAAAAAATTAAAGTGGCGTGTGCCATCTTTAAGGCAAAGAGAGGAGGAAATCGTAACAATAAAAATGGTCATCTATTTGATCTATAGGTTTACTGGCGTGTGCCATCTATTTGATCTATAAAATAAGCAACAATAAAAATGGTGTGTTTTTTAATTACCCGAGAGAGGAGCAAATCGCAAGAAGGGCAAAGAAACGGTCGGTACCAAGGGTCGCCTCGCCTCACTGCCGGTCCTGGTTTGGTATCGCAGCCAAGTAACCAACAGAAGGAAACTCTAGAGTTTGGACTTTGGGCTAAGTCAAAAGTTCACAACCGACGATTATGGGCTAAGGCTAGTTTTGTTTAATTTTTCTATTTTGGGCTTTGTTGTTGAATTTTTTTTATTTTAGCTTGTAATTGGACTGGGCTTTTTGTTTCAGAAGTCAGAATTCAAAACAATTATGAACTGGACGGCTTATATTTTCATCAGTGAACATAAGTTATCAGCAGAAATTAACGGTTCACGTGTGAGTTAATTTCGAACTAAATTTGGTTTGCGAACCTATTTCGAACGAACTAGGTCCAGTTTGAGTTTGGTTTGAATTAATTTCGAACTAAGTTTGGTTTGAAATAATTTCGAACGAACTCAATTTCGAATCGAACTTTTTACGAACTTTTTCGAATCAAACTCGAATCGAATTACGAACTACGAATTTTTGTGCAGCCCTAGTCTGGGAGCTATATAGATTAATTGTTTTTAAAATTGCGGACGTGTTAATTTTTTTTCTTGTGCAAAGCTAACCGTTTAAGTACAAATTAAATAGATTAATTGTTTGTTACTGTAATCCGTATAAAGTATTATTTTTTTTTTTACTAGAAATGAAGATCAACTAGTGGGGACTGAGGCACTTAGCGATTAAATTACTTTTTTTTTTCTAGAAAAGATGGAAACTTAAGGGCTAACCAAAACCAATGAAGCTTTTTGCTTTTCGGTGCCAAAAAAGGATCCTTTTAGTCGCCTTTTGTAAAGTGCCGAAATTTGTTTAATTACCATCCAATTAAATGCAAATTAAATCAATACCATTCAAATCAATTTTTTTTTCCATTGATACCACTCACGCGGACTGGGGGAGCGCACCAAATTCATTTGGTGCGCATCATGGAGAAGGGTACCATTTGATGCGCATCCTGATGAAGGGTACAATTTAGTGCTCTAACTGGGGACTCGCACCAAATGATATCCTAACCCAGGGTGCGCACCAAATTACTCCGTTTTTTACACTGCTCAGCAGATCAAACCGAATGAACCAAAAAAAAAAGAGTTGGTGCGCACTCTGAGTTAGAACACCATTTGGTGTGCGCCCTCAGTTAGAGCACCAAATTGTACTATTCTCTAAAGTGCACACCAATCTAATTTGATGAGCGGACTGGGAAGCGTGGGCGGTATTTTTTGGAAGCTTGGCCTTTCTTTATTATACGTACAGTGCCTAGTGCGTATGGTATATAATATGGTAGCCGCCAGACTGCCAGTGCGTGAATTCCAAGAAGATTCTAATTCTATTCTCTCTTATATAATGTATTTACCTAATTAATGCATTATTTTAATAAAAAAAGCTCCGTAACTCAAAATGCTTTACTTTTCATGATTCATCGGCATCAGCTGTGGTTAAAAGGGGATTTTTTTTTAAAATCATAATTAAAAAAATTAAAATTAGCAAACCAACATGATTGCTTGGCTATTTCGAAAAACCATAAGAACCGAACAGCCTATTCGGTTCTCAAATTTTTTTTTTCTTGGGACCGAATAGGCATTTCGGTCCCCCCTAATTTCACAATTTTTTGGCAGAGCCGCCACAGAAAATCGAAATGGGATGGGAAACCGAATTGGGATTTCGGTCCCCTTTTTTTTTCTTTTTTTTTTAGACAAATAGCCAAAATAATGAAATATAATACTAAAAAATTGAATTTTTTTTTCCTTTCTCAAATTATTTTTTTGATAGCATATTTATACTAAAATACGCTAAATTACTTCAAATTATGTTAATTTATGTTGTTTACACTAAATTATTTGAAATTACAATAATTATGTAGAATTATGCTAAAATACGGTAAATTACGTTAAATTACGTATGAATAGGGCCGATTTTGTGTCATCTTTCATAAATCATAAAAAATAGTAAAAAAATTTCAAAAAATTTCAAAAAATTGGTATTCTACAAGTTCATTATATAACTAATTTACTGAGGTACGTAGATTGGAGAATAGAAATGAAAATCTTAATCGGAAACTTCAACTGAAGTTTTGAGGCTCTTCCCTTTGTTTTTTGGCGATTCTGAATTTGGAAAACTAGCAAAGCAGTCCGGACGCATGCGCATTTTCACAAGCTTTCCGAAAAGTGGTCATTTGCTGAAATCGGACACTCGAGCGCCGTTTTATGGCCGTTTGAAGTTTCGTCATCGTTTTTCGCCTTCTCAGTGAAGATATCATCTCTATTCATAAGTAATTTAGCGTAATTTTCCGTATTTTAGCATAATTCTACATAATTATTGTAATTTCAAGTAATTTAGTGTAATTCATTATAATTATTGTAATTTAGTGTAATTCTACATAATTATTTTAGTATACCTATGCTAATTGTAATAAAAAAAGTAATCTAACAAATATTAAAAAAAAAATTCGATTTTTTAGTATATTTCAGCATTTTACCTATTTGTCTCTTAAAAACAAATTAACATAATTTCAAATAATTTAGCGTATTTTCATATAAATATGATATAAAAAAAGTAATTTGACAAAGGGAAAAAAATTCGATTTTTTTAGTGTTATATTTTATCATTTTGTCTCTAAAAAAAAAAAATTCGATTTTTTGTCTCTAAAAAAAAAAAAAAAAAATTGGGGACCGAAATGCCAATTCGGTCCCCACTGAAAATACCCTAGACCGAATTGGGATCTCGGTTCCAGGGTGCTACACGGAAGGCCGCACAGTTTTTTTTCGAAAAAACTGTGAAATGGGGGGGGGGCCGAAATGCCAATTCGGTCCCAGGAAAAAAAAAAATGGATACCGAATTGACATCTCGGTTCTTATAGTTTTTGAAAAAATCAAACTAATCATGTTAATTTGCTAATTTTAATTTTTTTTAAAACCACGCGTAGCTTTTCATCACCAAGTACACAAACCTTTCCAGCTTTCCTCAACAAGTACACACATAACCAGGAACCAACGTGTTGCCAGTTAAAGGTCACAGGACAATAATTAAGCTTTTGTTATTTGAACAAGGGAATCAGAGTAGGTCCGATGCCCATCGGACCTACATGACCATTCGATATGCATCAAGATTCGTGTGATCTGCATCAAAATCCGTACAAGTCTGTATCAATTTCTGTGCACATAGATCTTGATGCTAATCGTACGGTCCTAGAGCTAATTGAATCTAAATATAGGTCCGATGCCCATCGGACCTACTCTTATCTCTCTGGTTAGACACAAATCACACAATTTAAATGCTGCAGGAAATAGTCAAGTAGATATATTGACAGAGCAATTTTTGCTTCACGCAGCGCACAGACACTAGAGACAACACATATGAAATGTGCGCTGCATAAAGAAAACACTGCTCTGTTAGTATCTTTACCCAAATAGTCAGTAGTGGCTCTTAAAATGAAGAAAGGAAATAGACATGGAGAAACGCTTGATCAGCACAGAACACAACTGTACATAATTACAAACAAAGGAAGAACTAAAGAAAAAAAAAAGTAAATAAAAAGAAATACGCAACCGTACAAACAGAGAAGTGAATAAATAAATAACAAAAGCAAGGAGCAACCAACGTCAAAGCCACGTCAAAATTCAACTGGGCCACGTCAAAGTTCAACTGGGTCACCGACCACTTTCCCTGAACCTGGTCCACTACACTCAACTCTCTCAGATAATCGCCTAATAACTGTTCCCGTCTTAACACAAATTTAAGGAAAAATTGGTTATTAGCCACTCTAAAATCTTCAAATTGTAAAAATGTCATCCCGAAATTTGAAATTGTAAAAATGTCTCTCTAAACTTCATTAATTCCTAATTTTGTCATTTATACTGTATTAGTCTTCTTAAAAAAAAAAATTAGGACTTAAATACCCTTCTCAGAAAAACAGCAATATCAGTAGCCTCACTGGGCTGTACCTACTGGTACAAAGTATCACAACCAACACAGCAACAAGATAACAAAATCGGCACCACACCACAACACAGCAAAACAAGAAAATAGACACAATCGGGTCAGCACACAGAAACCAGCAAAATAGCCCCAACAAAGTACACAAATCAACAAACCAGCACAGCCATACCCTTCGCAAACCCACAAGGCACGAAGGCCTTCAAAATAAAGAAAAAGGCTCAAGGCCGCAGGTCAAAGGCACAGCAGCCACCAAATAGAAACAAGGCACAAGGCCATAGGTCAAGTGAGAAGGCACGAAGGCCACAGATCAAGGCAACAACCACAAGCCACAAGGCAAAAATCAAAACCAAGAGGGTCAGAGTTACCGGGTGAAGAGCAAACCGCGTCGTAATTCCAAGCAACAACCCAAACAACCTAGTTCTCGGCACAAATCGCACCCACAGATAACAACTACGAAATCGCAACAGCACAGTACATCCAAGAAATAACCAATTAATTGTATGAAGGGTATAATCGGAAATACAGAAATACGTATACCAAAACAGTATTTTTCAGTTAATTTTTAATAAAAATAGTATAAGAATACAGTATAAATGGTAAAATTAGGAATTAATGAAGTTTAGAGTGGCATTTTTAAATTTCAAATTTCAAGATGGCATTTTTACAATTAGAAGGTTTTGGAGTGACAAATAACCAATTTTTCTCAAATTTGAATGATTAAACATGAATAACATCAAATCTATTCATCCCGTAATAAAATCTTAAACAAAAATATGTGCATCTAATAAAAAAGAAAGCCAATTAATATCCTTCTCATACATATTAATCTTTATTTTACAAATATGTAAATTTATCTTTAGTTCATTCTTATAGTAAATAAGTTTGAATTTATAGGTTAACACTAGATCCCCAAGTAAAACTTTGATAATTTATTATGTATTTCAGGATATCTCAAATTTTTAGTTTATCTCAAGCCGGACCAAATTTATTTTTATCTCTATTCAGAATACAGGGGCAATATATTATTGTGCTTTAAGATTTGTGCAAAAGAATTTGGACGGTCTGGATTTTTCACAGATCAACTCAAAGTTTGAGATATATCAGCGTGTGTATTAATTGAATTTTAATTTTGTTTCATTAGTCCTCTTTACTTTTTAATATTTGATTTTAGAATCACTTGTATCATGCATGACTTTAATCTTCAATCCTTCCTGGCCAAGAAAAATGTATAAATTTTTGGATGTGCATGCATTACTTGTGATGCAAAATAAGATATAAATAATATGAACAGTTCATTTCAAATGGTAATTTTGAATTATCAGATTGAAATCTAAAGTAGTTTCAGAATAATTCTTAAATATTAGTTATAGTTAAAACGGTCTTAGGTTAAAATATATTTCCCGCTCATTTTTATTGTTTATATGAAAAAAAATAAAAAATTGAATGTGAATATTTTTTTTGCTATCTTTAATTTAATTGTGCTACTTATGGTCTACTTACGATGCTACGGCATGTTTTTAAAAGTAATCATCAATATAATTTTTTTAGTAAGGCTGAAAATAAATATTATGCATTGAGCAACAATAATTTATTAAAAGAAGGATTCAGTAGCTGTGTTATTGTATTTTTCTACGAATAATTAATTTCACAATTTATTAACATCTTGAAGTAAGAACATCACTTGGCTTCTTTATATCGGCATTATGCATTATAAGTTTATAACATGTCTGTTAGTTGGAAATTATAATCCCTAAGCTGACTCAAAGTCCAACATGAAGTGTAATCTAATTTGACTTTAAATATATTTTGTCTGACTCCTGTATAATTGTTCTCTAGAACTTTCTATTAATGTCACATCATGTAATCTAATTTGACTTTAAATATATTTTGTTTGACTCATAATCCAAACTGTTGAAACCGATGTACTTCACGAATGATGTGCGTATATGCAAAATTTTGAATGTTTCGAATTTATTTAGTACAAAGTTAACGGTCAAAATTGATGAAAAATGAATGCATTAAAATAACTTCTAAAATTTCATTTTGGATCATTCATTTTTCATCAATTTTGACCACTTGACTTTAGACTAAATGAATTCGAAACATTCAAAATTTTGCATGTACACGCATCATTCGTGAAGTAGATCGATTTCAGCGGTTTAGATTCATCTCGTTTGAAGTAAATCCAATATATTATAAAGTTATACTCATCACACCCTAGTTCTACTCTAATAATAATGCGCTATCTCAGACACTTTGAAATTGTCATTAAAAAAAAAAGGCAAAACAAAACTAAGAAATCACAATTGATAGGAAAAGGAAACACATAAACACATAAACACATACGGTTACGCCGTACACCAAGCCCAGGCGAAAAGTATCTCCCATTGTTTAGCGTCTCTTTCCGACCCCCACCTCTCAAAAAGAATTCACTTCATTTGCGTTGTGACCTTCCTTCCCGCCTGGCTTTTCCTCTCACTCCCTCCCTTTCTCTCTCTTCCCTTTTCCTTTAATTTATCTCTGTTACACCTCTATCTCTCTTTTGAACTTCTATATATAGCACAATCAACTCCATTCTTCCTCGCTTCCCGCTTCCTTTCATTCATTTGTTGCATGTGGGGCTTTACAACCGGAAAGATCACGCACAAAACGACAAGAGAAAGGTGAAATGGAGCAAAAGGGATTATTCATGTCAGCGATCGGGGTAGGCCTTGGTGTGGGGATAGGTCTCGCGTCAGGCCAGGCTGTGGCGAAGTGGGCCACGCCGCCGCTTCACTCGCCGACGGACGCCGTCGAGGCGGAGTTGAAGAGGCTGGTCGTTGATGGAAAGGAGAGCCCGGTCACCTTCAACGACTTCCCGTATTATCTAAGGTAATTGATCAGGGGATTTTGCGTAGTGCCTATATCTATATATGTAGTGATGCTTTTGTATTGATGCCCTGCCCTTGGCAACTTTTTCTCTTTGAGTCATTGAGGGGGGTCGAAAGGCAAATTATTTCTCTTTGTGTTCACTGCACATTTTATTGATGGAAGTTGTATATTTACATCCTCAGATCTTTTATATTTACTTGGCGATTATAATGTTAGAATCAGTATCGTCTGCTGTCACATAAATTTTGGGTTTGCCCAAAGTCAGGCCGGCTGAAGAATTCGGACCTGGCTAGAAATTCATGGGGGAGATTAATAAGGAATGGATAAATTTAAGATTCATGCCAATATGTAACGGACAGTCCGGTATTCAAACTCAAATTTTGAGTTACCTCAGACGATATGAATTCCAATTTAGAATGCCTTTTCCTTCAGTTGTCCTTAAGTACTCTGTTGACTACCTGCTAGGCTGTTATTGTTGAATTCAGATTCTCTAAGATAAGTCAAATTTTGAGTTTGAATTTGGACCGTCCGTTCCTAATTGGCACAAACCTTAAAGCTGCCTGCTCTCTGTTATCTGCCCCGTATATTCCAAATTGGCCCCAATTCTTCAACTGGCATGGTTTCTGGCAAACTCAAATTTTGAGTTATCTTAGAGGACTCGGACTCGTTATTGTTGGTGTTTAGACATCAGAGATTCGTATCACTCTCATGATTAGAATCGGTTGTTCAAAAGACCATTGTTGCAAGTCATGTATAAAAATAATACATGATCTATAAACTTTAATGAGTGAGGCTATGGTACTTCGGCTAGTGTACTATGGCTAGTGTACTACGGCTCAATATGGTACTTTTTAAAATCCTAACGGTCGATCCGAACCGTTCAATGTGATATCCATATGAATATGTACTTGCAAACTAAATTTTATATTTTTTCGAATTTTTTTACTATTTTTTTAGATAGGTAGAATTTTGATGGTCCATAATTTGTATAAAACACTGAAAATTCTACCTATCTAAAAAAATAGTAAAAAAAATTCGAAAAAATATAAAATTTAGTTTGCAAGTAGATATTCATATGGATATCACATTGAACGGTTCGGATCGACCGTTAGGATTTTAAAAAGTACCATATTGAGCCGTAGTACACTAGCCATAGTACACTAGCCGAAGTACCATAGCCTCACTCAACTTTAATTGTACTTTTAGTTTTCTTTAGGTATTTTACCTTTAGGAAGCATTTAGCTATTACTTTGTTGCTGGTGGTTAAATTGTAGCAAATTGGAATTCTTTTTCTTATTTTATCATTGTTCCCTTGTAACATGATTGTCTGATTTACTTTCTTAGTATGCAGATCTTTAAGTTAGAAAATCCAAAGAGATCCCTTTTAAATAAACTTGCAAAAGCATCTTCTATGATTCTTTATTTCCAAGAGTGGATCATGTGCTTGTTGTGATGTGAAAGCAGCACATGCTGTTTATTTATTTCACAATGCTTTAACTTTGTTCATCTACACCTGAGTAAAATGAGAAATATCCTGTAAATCATGGAACTATCAGATATATCTGTAGTTATTGTTGACCATAAAAATTAGCATAGTACAAGATGACCAAGTATACTTCCTCACTGTTTTTTTACCAAATTGAGAGGACAGAGAAGGGTTTTCCAATCAAAGTGGGTGTAAGGGGTTATTCTCCAGGTTGAAAATATTAATTTCATTTTAGGCCCTGAATGTACCTGGAATTAAATTACTGCTATTGATTTAATTGCAGTGAACAGACCAGAATCGTACTGACTAGTGCAGCATATGTTCACTTGAAGCAAGCGGACCTCTCAAAGCACATTAGAAATCTTTCTCCTGCTAGTCGTGCTATTTTACTATCAGGCCCTGCTGGTAAATACATTAGATTTTTCTTGGTTCTATTTAAAGAAAATACAGCATTTTGCACATATCTTTGCAATATTGCAGAGATGTTGGAAGTACATCCCTGAAATTTTCTAATCTCCAGTATACCCCACGAATCGCAGAGAGTTTTTTTATATAATTCTGCAAAGCACAAGGAATCTTTCAGAGGCAACCACTTTCACGTTTGCTTTAAAATGCCTCAATTGCATTCTCTGCTACTCTTTCTGACTCTATATCCATAAATTAGTGTGAAGAGTAAAATTATGGTATTTCTGTCAAGTGCTGGAGGGGGTGGTGCATGAGATGTTTTACATATTTTGGAGGGTATACATGGTATTTCACAGTTGAACAGTGCTCTTGTTGGAATGTGTTGTAATTTAAAAATCATCTCTTGCAGCTATAACAGGGTGATGGCACTTAATAGGAGTACAAGCTTTTATTCTTAAATAGTATTAATTTATTACATTGTTCTATATGTCTCCAGAGCTTTACCAGCAGATGCTCGCAAAGGCTTTGTCTCATTCCTTTGGGGCCAAGTTACTTTTGCTTGATGTCACGGACTTTTCACTTAAGGTGGGTCCTGAAAATCAGTTTATTTTCATTTTCGAAAGCAATTGTTTTACATTTTTTCTCTTGGTAATATATTTATGTTTTTTTTTTACAGTTTCAGAGCAAATACGGTAATGTCAACAAACCTTCGGTAAGACTTGAGTAGAAATACTTATTCTGCAGTTTCTACATATTAATCAAGTGGAGGGATCCAATTACACCCTATTTTTTGACACATCTTGACATTTTTTTTTTATAGGCCAATTTTGCAATTTCAAAATCCAAATAGTCGATCCGAACCGTTCAACATGATCACCATATTAAAATGTGCTTGGAGATCAAATTTTACATTTTTTTGAATTTTTTTACTATTTATTAAGATGGTTACAAAATCGCTGTTTTTCAATGGTCTGAAAACAACGATTTTGTAACCATCTTAATAAATAGTAAAAAAATTCAAAAAAATGTAAAATTTGATCTCCAAACACATTTTAATATATCCATCATGTTGAACGGTTTGGATTGACTATTTGGACTTTGAAAATGGTAGGTGTCAAAGTGTGTCAAAAAAAAGGGTGTAATTCGATCCCTCCTCATTAATCAATACAAAACATGATTTGATTTAAAGAACAACACTGAATTATTTTATTTTATGATATCTAGTTTCACCAAAGGTCTATATCTGAGACAACAATTGAGAAGATGTCTGGTTTATTTGGGTCTCTTTCCGTACTTCCCAAGAGGGCACAACCTCAACCTAAAGGTAACAATCCTTTACAAACTGATAATACTTTTTTGTAGGACATCTGTTTTTTATCATGCTCTCACTTCTTTTGATATTCTTTAGCAGGGTTGTTGCGCCGTCAGAGCAGCAGTGTTGAACTAAGGGCTAGGTATGGCACCAATATTTTGTTCTGAATCTTCTGATATATATTTTTGTCCTTTTCAGATTGATTTGATATTAATCAAACATTAAGGGTAATAAGGGCGCTTGTGATATGAAATTTAAGTATAAATTGATGCTTTAATTTTCTCAAAATTGCATCTTGGTTATGTTCTGGTTCTGGTTCTGGTTTTGTGTACCCGACCAAAATTCAGAACCTTTTCTTAAGACCCAGTTTGACTCGCATTTCCTTTTATGTCTTTTATACATATTTTTTTCAGTGACAAACCTCTGCTAAGGAAGAATGCATCAGTCTCTTCAGATATGAGTGATCTTGTATCACAATGTAGCAGTGGCACAGGTTATTGAGCAGCTTATAATGTCTTTTCATTTTCAATATCATATCTCATTGATATTTCCAAATTTAATTGTTGGGCCAGGCATGAAAGATTTTCTTTTCAATTGTGCAGCTCCTCTTAAAAGAACCAGTAGTTGGTGCTTTGATGAAAGATCTCTCATACAGGCATTACATAAGGTCTGGAACTGTTTTCACCATTCTCTTGTTGTCATTGCAACATTGAATATTTTTAAACTGATTCTAGTGTTTTATTAATCTTAATTTACAGATTTTATCATCCATCTCCAAAAGTGACTCCATAGTACTCTACATAAGGGACATTGAGGCCTTCCTCTATAGGTCTGAGCGTGCATACAAGATGTTTGAGAAAATGCTCGACAAGGTATCAGGACCAGTTTTAGTTCTTGGTTCAAGAGTTCTCGAATGTGAAATTGATGCATCAGACATAGAAGGGAGGGTTAGTAATCTATTTCCTTATACCATAGAGATAAGGCCACCTGAAGAAGGGGACCACCTCATCAATTGGAAAACTCAATTGGAGGAAGATATGAAAACTATACAGATCCAGGATAATAAGAACCACATAATGGAGGTTTTGGCATCTAACGACTTAGAAATTGATGACCTGGGGTCAATTTGCCTAGCAGATACAATGATAATTAGTAACTACATTGAGGAAATTATTGTCTCGGCTATATCGTATCATTTGATGACTACAAAAGATCCAGAATATAGGAATGGCAAGCTTGTTATTTCCTTAAAGAGGTCAGTTAACATTGCTTTTAATTTTCTCGTTTCTTACATTCCTTTAGCATTTTTTTATATTTTTTAACTGTCTTTGGGACCTACAAATATTTATATGCTAACATTATGTATACAGTTTACTTGTTGTTTAAATAATTTTCTTTATTTCTCAGTTTAATAAATTTTATTTCTGTGAAGTTTGTCACATGGATTGAGTATTTTTCAAGAGAACAGTCTTGATGGAAAAGACACCTTAAAGCTAGAAGCCAATGTTGATGCTGCCAAGGTACTATTTCTTTCCTCGATTGAAATTAGAAAAATGAAGAATATGGGTTTGGTCTATGCGAAGTTAATGTATTTATTTCCAGGATAATTCCAAAAATGACACGACTGTTGGCAAGAAGCCAGAGAACAATGCTGAAACCTCAGCAGCACCGCCAGCAGAAAACAAAGGCGAAGCTGAGAAACCAGCTGCAGCATCTCCTCCTGTTAAAGTTGTAATATTTTCTCGTCTTATTGCACCTTTACCTTCTCTCCTGCTTTTATGTTGGCTTTTTTTATCCACTTTTCCCAAAACCAAAGTTGGTACAAATGGTACACTCTTTTAGTTGACCTTAAGAAACAGACAAAGAAAAAATAATAGAGCCGTAGAGAAAAATTCCAGTGTGAAAACCCCAAGGGAACGAAGCTTAGACCATCAGAGAAAGTCAGATAAATATGTATGGCACTTTTCGGCACAGTCCTTGCATGTATACACCTACTTGACCTATCATTCTAACATGTACACCCTTCAACAGGAAACACCGCCAGATAACGAGTTTGAGAAGCGCATTCGGCCCGAAGTAATCCCAGCTCATGAGATTGGTGTCACCTTTGATGATATTGGTAAATATAGTAACAAAAGAAAAATTTACATATACAAACAGGATTGTACAGGAACCTGAAGATAAAAGTAAATTTTGGTTTATAAGATATGGGAATTTTGTCAATGTTTCCTCAGTGTTCAAGGAAGAAATCTCAGTACTTCATTGTCAATCTCCTGTCATACTTTAACCTTTACGGACAATAGTTCGAACTTTGTGTGTGGCAATGGGTAGCCAATTGTGAGACAGTTTCAATTTACTGTAGAAATAAATTTCGTTGCACAAATCTTCTTTAATAATTGGTGACACAATTCCCTCAAAAGTGCATTATACTATGAATCCATTTATTGGATTTTCTCCTTAAGATTATATTAGCTAAGTGGAGGGACTTTTGGCAATGGAAATTGACGAACAAGTAACCATATTTTTTCCCATTTGCACATGTAGAATATAGAATATAGATAGATGTAAATAATAATTTCTCTTACAGGTGCATTAGACGACATCAAGGACTCATTGCAGGAGCTGGTGATGCTCCCCTTGCGCCGCCCTGACCTCTTCAAAGGCGGCCTCTTGAAACCTTGTCGAGGCATTCTTCTATTCGGCCCTCCTGGTACTGGAAAGACCATGCTCGCTAAAGCTATTGCAAATGAAGCCGGCGCGAGTTTCATCAATGTTTCAATGTCAACTATTACCTCAAAGTGGTTTGGTGAGGATGAAAAGAATGTCAGAGCATTGTTCAGTCTGGCTGCTAAGGTTGGTTTTTCTTTATAGATGTAGTTGGGTTTATTTAGTTTGACTGGTATGACGAAGCAGGTGAATGGAATTACTTTTTGTCATTGAAAAAAAAAAATGACTGGTATTCACTGGCTTGGAACTCATTCATGTGCTTTTCTTCTATCAGCTATGCTTTTTTTCAATTGACTAATGGTCCATTAGAAAGAGGTCAAGTCATCTTAATTGACCCAATCTGCTCATTCTTACCCAAACATACGTGTAATTGGAACTTTCTAAGACTCACCTCAAGGCAATTACAGGTGACAGAATGAAAATTGATATTGCTACAATTTATCCAAACTCATAACATCATTGTGCAAGGCATAGTTCAGAAGAGGTGACAGAATGTTCAATAGATAATCTATTGTACAAAACTAAAAAAAAATACTAATAATTGTGAATTACAGGTTTCACCTACAATAATATTTGTTGATGAGGTAGATAGCATGCTGGGTCAGCGGGCCCGAGCTGGGGAGCATGAGGCCATGAGGAAGATCAAGAATGAGTTCATGACACATTGGGATGGCTTGTTGAGCAAATCAGGGGAGCGTATCCTTGTTCTTGCAGCCACAAATCGGCCCTTTGATCTCGATGAGGCCATTATTAGGCGGTTTGAGCGTCGGTACGTAGTAGGAATATTTTGCTTTTTGTTTAATAATGACAGGTATTGAATGTTATGGAAACAATTAAACTAGCACCCAGGTGAGCCACATCAGCATGTACCCCTTTTTACCAAATATAATCTTCTAATGTTGCATAAATTTTCTAATCCAATAAACACTCTTTGAACTAGAAGACCATTTTGTTCTGTTTTGGAGTTCAGTGATGATTTGATGAGTTTTGGATGCTAATTAGCAAACTCCCAGATGTTTAGTTTGAATACAGAGTGACTGTAGTTTATTTAGCAATATAATTATACAAGGATTCTTTTGGTCATTTATGCCAATGATTTAGCTTAGATGTAACTGTTGCTGTCATGTTTAACCCCAATAATTTTTCCTTTTTCTTAACAGAATTATGGTTGGATTGCCCACGTCTGAGAGCAGGGAATTGATATTGAGGACCCTTTTATCTAAAGATAAAGTTGGGGAGCTTGATTACAAGGAGCTTGCCACTATGACTGAAGGATATAGTGGAAGCGATCTAAAGGTCTCTTCTAATCTATGTTTTCTGACCCTTTCTTGTTTTAAGAAAAACTTTACTTGATCAATGATGATGGTGATAATAAATTGCTAACTGAAAACATTTGTTCTTGTAATGTAGAACCTTTGTGTGACAGCTGCATACCGTCCTGTTAGAGAGTTGATTGAGAAAGAAAGGCAAAGGGATCTGGTACGTGCTGTTTTTACATCATCTATTTTAGTTTAATTAATCATTGTTGCACTTGTTACCATAAACAGAAGGGAAATTGTATGTTTATGCAAAAGAATCAAGAGGTGTACAACCCATAGGAAATATACTGTTTGTTAGTGCATGAAACTTTTTGGGACAATAAAATAAAAATTGAAAATGAACTATGAGAGAAAACTTGTATGTTGAAGAAAATTAAAAAGAATCCAAAAAAGATGGAAAGAAGGAATTTTTTGGTCAGATAATTTTCATTCCTATAATTTTTAACAGTATCTAAGCCCTCTTTCTGTCGCAGGGTAACTCAGAAAATAGTAATGACAGTGATGAGCCAGCAATTACACTAAGACCATTGACCATGAAAGACTTGAAAATTGCAAGGAGTCAAGTAAGCTTGTCATATACCCTTGTATAAATATTGGATCTTACAACCAAGGGTTTATTCCATACTAATAATTCTGATAAAAATCAGGTATCTGCTAGTTTTGCGGCTGAAGGAGCTGTGATGAATGAACTGAAACAATGGAATGATTCGTACGGTGAAGGCGGCTCTAGGAAGAAGGAACAGTTGACCTATTTTCTGTAGTAGAAAGACAGTTTTGTATATAAGCAATTACTTTGAAGTTTGCTTTTGGGGTTCTGAATGGAGATAATTCCGATAACCGAGGTTGCAAAGGGATATCTTTAATACACTAGCTTCTAAGTCAAGCTTATACCAGCTCAGCTTGAATAGGCCAGATTCCATTCAGGGGCTTCATATATTGTAAAAATTCTTTTGTTTAGATTATATTATGTATGTGTTTCTATTTGTTTCTAGTTCCCCGGCTAGATCCTCATTTAAAGTGTAATTATATAACTTTTGCTTTTTTTTTCTTGTTTTAATCAATGTAATGGTTTATGAAGACCATGTGTGTAGACAATGTAAACATAGCAACTTAATTCTAGAGACAATTTATTATAAGCATCTGTGTCTTAAGAAATACTATAGAGGAAAATAGTGGTGATCATTTAAGTGTCTGCTTCTGTTGTAACTAAAAATAAAAAATAAAAATAAGCAAGGGCTTTTTGTATAACATTATCTAACACAAAAATCTTGGCTTGTCACAAGCAGCTAGGTGGAATAACAAAGCCAGAGGCACTGCCACCTGCATGGGTACAAGATGCCTCTGCCGGCTGGGCCCCAGCCCCAGAATAGGTGAGTTTTATATTTTGTAACTCTATTCCAAGGCATGGGTTCGCTGGGCTGCAATCGAACTTGACGGCGACTTTGGATGCAGATGAGCCATGGATGTCTGTGTATGTCACTTGGCTTATTCTCACACCAGAGTTCTATACAAGGAGAAAACAGAGATGAGTAGTGAAAACTTGTCAATGTAATGAATAGGTGGAAATACAGACATGCACACTCATTCAGCTTGGACCATGGATATAGGGAGAAATGGAGAATCATCATAATATCTATGCTACCCATGAACCTCAAATAAACACAGATTAACTAACCAAATTTTAACAGAGCTGGCTCAGTACAAGCCAGGAAATTCAGCATCAAATTTGGTATCATAATTAAATCATGGATTGCAATTATTAAATTAAGAATCTGGGGAAAAAAAGTAAAAAACAAGAATTTCATTTGTCTGTACAGTTTTGGATACCTGAGCAGGACAGCCTTTATTATCAGGGCAGTAATTCTGGTCAATAATAATCGGATTTTGCACATTTTCCATGACAGAATGCTCAAATACGACTCCTCGCACAAAAGCATCTGTCGGTCTCCCCCATGTTTTTATCCTTAGCCCGTTCTGGGTCCCAGTGAACATGGTCGTCGTAACCGTTACATTCTGTACGCCTCTCTCGTTGTACCCCTTTCCTAGACTGCCTATGCTGCTCCAATTATTAGATGTTCCAAAATCAATACACAAGAAAAGGAATATTTTTGTAAAATGTTGATTGAGTCTAGGATTTAACAGGTCATTTTTTTTAGTTTTTCACCAGAAATTGGGTTCAAATGTTGCTCCATTTTTTTTTTGCTTTTCTTACACTATTTGTATTTGGTTGTTTAATTTCTATATTTGTTGTTCAGGGCTTCAAGCACAATTAATTAACCCTTAAAATTAAGTATGTTCTGTCCCAAAGAACATACAAAAGCAGCATATTAATGAAATTAACCACAACAAGATGCAAGGGTACAAATTATGTGACAGGGAGGACACACTGGTGTTTTAGTCCTTTGACCTTGGATAGAAAATTGAAAAGGCATGAGTAACAGTAAGAACCTTATGCCATGACCAGGCCCACAGCTGACGAGTTCAATCCACAAGTTGGTTGTGCCAGGTCCAATCGAGACACAATCATCTCCGGTTCGAA
The DNA here is from genome assembly GCA_025461125.1 of Carex kokanica. Lineage (NCBI taxonomy): Eukaryota > Viridiplantae > Streptophyta > Magnoliopsida > Poales > Cyperaceae > Carex > Carex kokanica. The sequence goes on along the minus strand of JAJGRX010000866.1, from coordinate 417,387 downwards.
TGCTGGCTCCTGTTATAGTAACACCAGTTGACCCCTGTACATGGATCCCGTCTGTGTTCGGACTATTTCCTGGGGCGTTTATCTTAACACCTTGCACCATCACCCGATCACAATTATCAATAACAATGTGGTACAACTCGCTGTTCATCGATGACAGGCCACTAATCGAGACATCTTTGGAGTTACGAAATGTCAGTGACTGTTTCAGCGAAAAAGAAAAAGAAAAAATTGATATGAAATAGAAAAAACAATTATGTCCTATTTAATTTGCTTGTAGTTTTTTTCTCTTTTGCATGCCAAAAAAGAAAGAGAGAATTTCAGCATGCCAGCACTTACCGTGGCTCCATTCGGGCAGTTACGACCAGAGGCTTTGCAAGCCCATAGACCTGACCCAAAACCGTCAAAGGTCCCTCCATAAACCGAAAGACCCGCAACTTTATCAAACACAATCCACTCCCCAACTCTTCCTAAAGTGGCATAATTTGAAGTTGCGACAAATGTGCCATGTATTTGCATGTTGATCTTGTTGCTGGCGCATGGTCCGGAAAAGGTGACATGGCCAACTAAATACTTGCCATTTGGCACATAGATAGTTGCTGGATTATTCGAGTGGCATGCGGCGTTCCATGCTGAAAGTAAGGCACTTGCAGCATCGGTCTGGCAATCCGATTTAGCTCCAAAGTCTACTATGTTGTACCCTGCTCCTGCTCCTGCTCCTGCTCCTACAGATGCAATTAGATGGATTGAGAGTGTTATTATGAGTAGCACAGAGATAAAAAAATGTGCCATGATATTAGTATCCGTGTATGGTTTGAGCTTGTTGCAGCAATTTGTAGGAAAATTTGGGCTATATATAGGAATAGGATGCATGATTGCATTATATCTCTTTGGTTGCTTTTAAGGCAAGTGATTAATTCCGAGATTGCTGCGTACATGCTGCCTAATTGCAATATTTATTGGCATTAATTTATGTAATTTTGAAGATTGCTGCGTTGACAAATCTTTAATCTAAGGTAGGTGTTAATAGTTACTATATTAGGGCGTATAAAAGCTATATATGCCTTTAGTGCCGATATTTTTATTAATATCCAAAATTAATTATAAAATATTAAATGTACTCAAACTTTCTGGGTATTTTTAAAAATGCCCGAACCGGCCAAAAAATGGCCTCTTGGATTAAAATTCGGACTTGCTAATTTTTGGCTGGTTAGGAGGGTTTTTTTTTTTTTTAAATATTTGTTAGATTACTTCATTTGATGTATAATTAGTATAATTACTTGAAATTATATTAAATTAGTATAATACGCTAAATTACTTGAAATTATGTTAAATTACGTTAAATTACGCTAAATTACTCTAAACTACGCTAAACTACGCTAATTACGCTGAATTATGCTAAATTACACTAAATTAGGCCGATTTAGTGCCATCTTTCATAAATCATAAAAAATAGTAAAAAATTTCCAAAAAAAATAAAAATTGGTATTCTACAAGTTCATTATATAACCAATTTACTGAGCTATTAGAAATGAAAATCTTAATCAGAAACTTCAACTCAAGTTTTGAGGCTCTTCCCTTTGTTTTTTGGCAATTCTGAATTTCAAAAAACAACAAAGCGGTCCCCGACGCATGCATATTTTCGCAAGCTTTCCGAAAAGTTCATTTGCTGAAATCGGACACTCGAGCATCGTTTTATGGCCGTTTGAAGTTTCGTCGTCGTTTTTCGCCTTCTCAGTGAAGATATCGTCACTCTTAGCGTAATTTAGCATAATTTAACATAATTTTAAGTAATTTGGCATATTTTAGTATAATTATGCTAATTATACATCAAAAGAAGTAATCTAATTTAAATTCCAACCGGTCATTTTTTGGATATTAATAAGAATGTCAGCCTTTAGTGCCTTAGAAAAAAAAAAAAAAAAAAAAAACTACCTCTTGTATAATACCAAGGTATTTTGGTTATAATACAGAAAAATATATTTCACAGATAAGACCTGGTTTTATATTTCATCTATAGTGTACATAGCATAAGAAGCTTGTCGTTTTAAAATCCAATTTCTTTGCTCAAATATTTTTTATTTAATAGCAAGTGGGATAAAAAAAAACCCGTTATTTAGTTGAACTAGACAAAATCTATCCTTAGATTTAAGTCAAATAATCACTTTAATTTCGAATCCGAATTTAATTGGGACCAAATCTTGCAAGAAAAGTTTATCATGTCCCACCACCATAGGGATAAAATTGGATAAATTTTTTATGAGATAAGATAAATTGAATATTAAAAAATGCACAGCAAAGAGTAAAACAAATTGTCATGAGCCGAGGAAAGGTCTACAAGGAGAAAAAAAAATTTGTGCTGAGAAGTCTACTCAAAACATAATTTAATTTCCATCTTGATCAAGGATAATATTCATATGAGATAATGAATGAGACAAGCAAGCAGAGCACAAGTAGCCGAGTTGGCGCTCTAATTTCTGGAAATCTTACCTTGCCTCATTCATACTCATAGCATGTGATGTGACCCAAATGGCCGAATTTTGTAGATAAACCTGATAAGGAAGGTGCGCACCAGAAATCAGGGATCCTGCTTTCTCGGAACAAGCAAAGCAATAAGCAACCATGCTCAAAATTGTTTTGACAAAGTGAATGAAAAAATACGGTGATAGCTTCAATAAATAAACATATTCACTCGTTGTATGTTCATACTTGGATATTATGTTGTTGACATTTTGTAAGGTTAGTTTTAGAAAAGGTGCATTTAGTTGGAGCAAGAATAACACTATTTTTTTGAATTAATTCACATTGAGATCAAGAGTTACTAATTATTCTTTATATTTGTCTTTTGTGGATTAGCTCACTATATTCTACTGACCCAGCCAGGGGCGGACCCATGAAGGCTCAGGGGTAGGCAAGTGCCTACCCCTGGATTTAAATTTTTTTTGAGACTCAGTGTATTTTTATTCCTATGCCTACCCCTGGTTCAATACTGTGCCTACCCCTGACTCAAAATAATAGATATGTTGCTTTGATTAATTTATTGGCCCAGTCTGCTTCTTTGATTAATTCATTGTGCCTACCCCTGATCAAATTCCTGGGTCCGCCCCTGGACCCAGCAAAACATTAGATAGCTCTATTTTCAATTCAATTTTGAAGTTAATTCACACTATTCTCACTAACCGACCCCTCCATTCAAATACAGAGCAAAATAAGTTTGGTGTATCATTGTGTTTAAAACTTTAAATATGTTGTATGAGTTGTCAGTGATATAACAGAAGCAAAATAATAGATATCATGCAAATGTTAGTTTACATATGGAAGAACAATACAAAAATGAAAAGTTGCAAACTTTTTAAACAATCACAACTCGTGCAGCAATGTTCCTACACTACCAACAAAACCTGTTATTGCTCTTCTCAAAAAAATATTAGTAGATGTCTTTTAATAGTGGTAAAATCCAATGTCATAGCAAAGATCAAGGTACCGTAAGCAATGCTGAGTGTGTACCACTATTGTTATTGCAAAAAAATAATCTAACAAATATTTAACAAAACAATTCGATTTTTTAGTGTTAGATTTCAGTATTTTAGCTATTTTTCTTCTTTAAAAAAAAAAAAAAAAATTCAGAACCGGCCATTAAATGGCCGGTTGGGCAATTTATTCGGAACCGGCCATTTAATGGCCAGTTTGGGTATTTTTAAAATTTTTCGGAAACCGTGAGTATTTTTATTAATCTTTAATTAACTTGGGGTATTATTAAAAATGTCGGGCTGAGGCTTAAACAAAAGCAGGTGTGCTTAATTGACCATGTAGCAAATTTTCAGAAACGAACCACTACAATACTGAGATGCCAACGTGGATTGAATGCTGAAGTGGATTTTTCTATAACCTAAGAAATGAGAAATCATTTTATTTCTCACATTGATATTTATTTTTTGAAGAAAATAATAAATCCTGTAATAAAATTATTTCTCAAATAATGAAATTTCATATTTATGATTACATACTAATATAACAATACTTTTCATTACTTCAATCTCAAGATTAAACTAGATTTAAATTCCTAATTCCCTTTGAATAAATAATGTTTAAGGCATAAAAATCAACACAATCTCCATTAATACTTCATGTCACTAATGGTTTTCCAAGTTCAGCCAAGATAGAAAAGGAAAAAAAAAGAGGAAGACAAGAGATTACACCACATATAAGTAGATCGAGCCAGTCTATCTTCTTCCTCTCAAGCGCAATAGAAGCTCAAATATAATTAAAGACCCCAATGAAAACACCATAATAGTTGCAAAATATAGTTATATATTCACTACAAAGCTGTTAACAAGTAACAAAATCAAAATCTGACAATATTCTTCATTATTTTTATTTTGGACCCAGACCAATAATTAGTAGCAATAACAAGGAGACCATTTCCGATATGTCTTTAGGTGCTTGATATTTGATTCATATTTTAACCTGCTAACCTCTTCCTTTCTATCTTATTTCTTATTTAGCTAATTAAAATTTGAAAGATTAATTAAATATTCAATAGCTATTGTAGGTTTGGAACACAGAAATTCAATAACTTTGAATCAAAATCAATCAGCGTCAGACATCTTTTTAAAAATGGTTTAATAAGCTTACATTTGCAACTTCAGACTTACCAGTAAAAAATCTTGACCCGTTAGTGAAATAATTATCCAAGAAACTGAAAGGAAAGGAAAGGAAAGAAAATGGGAAAAACATAATTTTTGTTGCTCTGTAAAATAAAATAAATAACTGCTGTGAAATGTAACCGCTGTTTCAGATGCCATGAAACAAAAAAACATCAAGGCATCATAACTATACGGAATTAATTTCTCTACGAAGGTTTATGTAAATGTTAGAGAAGCCTCAACTAATGGAGATCTACGCTTCCCTGCTGGGTCCTTCGATTTCTTACAACTAAATCGTGCAAATTATATGAATAGATGATATTAAATTTCGTTCAAAGAAAAAAAAAGAAATTTGCAATCAAAAGATCCACTTAGACTAAACTCCATGAGAAAGGTAGAAGTTCAGTTGGATCCAAAATAAAATTACATTTAGATTTCCGAAGGCAAACTTGAATAAAATCGCATTATTAAAGCGACAAATCCTTAGGTCCCTCGTTATTTGAATCGAAATGACAAATCAAAAGAATCAAATTGGTGAAAAGGTAGTGACGGTAGAACACACAGATGCTCAGGGAATACGAACCAAATAATCGAAATCATCTCGCCCTGAGGCGATAAGCAAAAGATCAAAACCTCATCTTCGCATCTAAAATGAAACAAATAAAAAACATCATAAGAAAGAATAAGCTGCCTTACACAGGCGCTAGAATGCTTGAGAGAAGAGGGATTCAAAGAGGCGGCTTTATGCCTCCATCCTCTCTCTAGGGTTTTTAAACGAGCGTGGAGCAAATTGGGCCAACAAGAGTATAATTGGGCCCGACCAGAAAATTGGGCCAACAAGATTTATTATGAATTAGATATCCAACTAGCTTAAACTTAGCATATTGTAAAAGGCCAGGCCCAGAAACAGCTTCAACTTAGTCGGTAAACTCGGTTGTACTTGTAATCATACAGTACAGATCTTAACCGTCCGTTTAGATAGATGTTACAGATCCGATCTAATCACACATCTTGTAATAAACTTTTTATTCAAAGATAATGAAGATAGTGTGCTACAATCTGTGTCAGATCACATCCGTTTGGATTAATTCTAAAAGATTAGTCAATTTGTGGGCAAAATAAATCTACAGCTAACTCGTCGCACGCGTTTGTTCATACTTTGAACCTTTTTAGAGTCCCATTCGAGATTCTATAATCATCGAAATTTACATGTGTATCAACTTATTCCTGTGATATGAGGCATAACAATCAGGTGAGATATATCTATGACATACAATATTCAACATGTATTATAGGTACTTATTTTGAACTGACAGGGTCACGTTTAGCGAATGGATTACGGCTAGTGATGATATGGCAAGCAGAGATCGAAGATCAAGGCGGCTAGTGCGGAAATGATGCGGCGACAAGACTTCCTTGTCAGCAACAGACTCAGATCTATTCTTCTTCTGCTTTCTTTCTTTCTTTTTTTTCTTTTTTGTTTTGTAAAAGGAGACAGACAGATAATAGAGAGAATAAAAAGAGTAAATCTGTATGAAGGAATAGAAGAATAAGGAGGTATTTTTCAGGTTTTGAAAGGAATTGAAGAATTAAAGGGAATATGAAGGATGTAGATCTGGAATAAAAATGCTTATTCCAACATAGAGTGGAATACAGAGATTTTAAACTAGTGTAAAGAAGAATAGATATGAACTGGAATAGAATAGGATTGAAGACATTGAAGACACTAGAATTGGCGTTAGCCTTATTCCAGCATTATTTCTACTATGATACCATCAAATGTTTTAAGAAAAAGAATTTTGTATTGATATTGTGTGTTTAGATTGCATTTACATGTAACCTATTTATAAGCTTGATTATAGTATAATATTAAACATCTCTACTAATTATCTCCAACTACTATTGTATTCCTAATCATCTCCTACAATACCTACTACGGGTTAAGGAATATTCAATAACGCTACAACAAATGTAGTCTTATCTTTTAATGAAAAAAAAAACATACAAGATTCCAACATTGGCAATATATATATGATCAAAGGAATATTCAATAACGCGACAACAAACAGTAATGAAATAACTCCGATCATGAGTTGACCTTGTTCACTTGTTGCAATGCCTGTGATGGCAGTACCACTATTCTATTCTCTCTGATCAGTCTGATTAGATTTGGACGGTTCAGATCAAATATAAAGCTTGACACAAATGAACAAGCATTACATAATTAAGCAGATGCCGAGTTCTCAAAGCTGTTATTACACTCTAAAATACAAACAAACACATAAAGATACAAAGCCTATTTGGTATAATTCTTGATAACTGCATTCGGTTGGACAGCTTTCGCCTCAGGCGTGGGCTCCACAACCGGTGACGGTGGCACCGGCGTGCCGAGGAGCTCATGTGGAAGGTCAGGAATGCCCTTCAGGTAGAAAGTGTAGAAAAGCTTGAAGGGGAAAACGATTTGCTGTAACTTCACTTGCCCGTAAGCCCCCTCGAATATCCCGGTACCACCAGTCACTGCCAGGTAAGTATCCTCATAGGTCAGGTACTGGCCTTGTACTGACAGGTGACCATAATCCCCAAAGTAGAAGCTGTATATCGCCTCATACCGGTCGCCGTTTCGCTCTGGTACGTGTTGGATCAGTACACAGATGCCAGATGTTATTCCCAACCTCTTCTCCAAGTTTCCAGAATAGAGCTGCAATATATATTTTCAATTCCTAGCTTTAATCATTACTAATTATGATTTACCAGACTCATGATAAAAACAAGAAATTTTATATCCAATCAGGATTTGATCCAATCTTTCTTATGTAAGGAAAATAATAACTATGCATAAAAAAGGAAAAGAAAAATTAACAAGAATTAAGTCAGAACAAAGAGTCAAATTTTTGCTCAGAAATTGGGAGTCATCCATTTTGACCTTACTTCCAATTTGTACCTTCCTGATCGGTACCTACGCCAAGTTTTTATTTAGAACAAATGGAGAAAAAATTACAATTTGAACTAATTTTCAAGATATGTTGCAGTCAGAAACTTATTCCACGTTTGATTTCTTATTACTAGATATTCAGAACCAAAGCGGGGACCATGATTAAAGTGGAAAAAGCGTGCTGTGCTGTGACGTAACCAAAATGTCAAGGCGTGGTCACAGCACGCGAATGTTCACGGCACGCGAATGGTCACGCCACGTGAGTCACACCGTGCCTAAACATGCGTGATCATACGTGACTCACGTGACCATTTAATCATAATTTAGGTTAGTTTATTCAATATTCACCCTTAAATCAATATCTAATTGTTCTAATTACACGTGACTCGCGTGACTACGTGCCGTGACTAAATCTTTCACGTGCCATGCCGTGCCAAAGTTTCAAAAGATGGACACGGCACGCGAATGGTCACGGCACGGGACACGCAAGTCACGGCACGTAACTGACACACATCTCGTGCCGTTCCGTGACAGAACCGGATCCTCCGTGCCATTTTTCCCACTCTAACCATGATACATTAGTACCATCCTTTTGTAATTTACCCAGAAATAGTAGCTAAATTATTTAAGGTATGAGGTTCTAAAATCATACTTTGTTGGAGAAAGGGACGAGATCGCCAAGGGATTGAACTTCCTTTTTACTGAGGGGGAGGTAAGCGGGGCTACCTCTGTCTCTCTCGTTTATCTCATACACATACAGCTCCTGCACTTTTGCTGCTCGATCAGAAAAAAAAAAACAAAAAGATAAATTAATGAAGAAATTAACTTGACTTGTAGAGTTGTAGCTGTAAGTTCGTAACAGTAAATTTGGATCAAGTGGTATAAACGTACTTGGTCTAGTTGAATCTTTGGTGGTTTGCTTCGGTGATGAAAACAGAGAAGCCTTTACGCATAACGCAGCAGTAGATTTGGCTCGCAAATTCTTATTTGAGCTAGAAACGAACTTTGTCTTTGGTAAATGGAGAGAACTAAGAGAGGACTTGTTAGAGATGGGGGTTTTGAGAGAGACAGGAGATGTGAGAGATGCCATGAGAGATAAGAGATAGTAGAGCTTAAGAGGTTTTGGGCTTTTAATAGAGATCTAGTTAGGTTATAGATTGTTAAAAGGTAAGAGATGGGATCAGGGAATCTATGGTATGGTCCCAAGGATGATGGAGTACGTATCCTCTGAGATATCTCAACTTTTGCGTGACCGACGTGTCCGGTGCCTATTCGGGGATAGCGCAGGGGCCAATATTACTTGAGCTTTGAGATTCGTGCAGAACGTATTTGAACGGTTGGGATTTTCCAAAAAGTCACGCAAAATATGAGATATCTCAGAGGATGCGAATTCAGGATGATGAAGGCCAATATTAGTATTATATTTTGATTCTGGTCTTTGTCAATTTATAAAAGGAGCCGACATTTTTATTAATATCTAAAATTAAATATAAATTATTAATTATATCCAACTTAGCTGGGCATTTAAAAATATTCAAACTGGTCAAAAAAATAGCCCATCGGGATTAAAATTAGTACCGGTCATTTTTTTGCCGGTTAGAATTAAAACTAAAACTGGCCAAAAAATGGCCGGCGGAGAATATATATTTTTTTTGTTTCAGACCCTATAAATACTCTCTTTCTCTCTCTCCTTCCTCTCACAACTCACTCAAAATCACTAAAGAGAAAAGAGAGAAAGAGAAGGCTATTTCTGAGGCGAAAATGGTGATTTCGGAGGCAATTTTCAGTTTTTTTTTTATTTGAATGTACTAAAAGGATCAATATAATTTATTTATTTACCAATAAGTGACTTTTGAATCGGGATAAATAATTCAGATCCAAAATATTTTTATTTTTTTCCACTAACACACCAAGAAATAGTTTAAATTTTTTTACATTAGAAAAAAATCCTGCTTGAAAAATGTTTCAGAGTCTTTCTAGTACATCTATACTATAAGATGTTTTATCTATTTTATTTGATATTCTTTTTAATATATTCAAATTATTAGTTATTCTTTCTATTTTTGAAAATTATTAAACAAATATATATCAAATTTCAACGTAATAATCTGAAAAATTTGGATTTCGCGAGGCTGCCATTTGTCGTTGCAGCCCTGTTAAATATGAAATTTTCCAGATTCAGTAGTCTTTTGGTTTATGTTATTTTTTTAGGGGTATATTTAAAAATTTCAGGAACACGTGTGGCGTGTTCAAATGTGACTGGCCATATTTGTCACATTCGATCACATTTAATTACTCTTTTTGTAATAATTTAGTTTTATCAAAATTCACCATTCGATTAAGATCTAAAAGTCCTGATCATGCAGGACTCTCATGATCACATGACGCGATGTGACGTGTCGTGACCAGACCAGTTCGCGTGTCGTGCCGTGCTATTTTTTCGAAGAATGGTCACGTCACGCAAATAATTACAGCACAGAACACGCGAGTTACAATATGTGACCAGCACGCGTGTCGTGCCTGACTTATCCGGTCACAGTATGACTACATTCAAATATTAGCTAGTTCAAGATGTGAGTGCGTGAGTGACTAAGGCAAAAAAAAATAGTTTTAAAATTTTTTTATCTTATTTTTACTTTTAAATTTATATCAAATTTATAATATGTAGTTTATCAAATAATTATGTTAATGAATAGGTTATTTAAACCTTTTTTTCAAAAAAAATAAATTCTTAGCGTACGTAAACCTAAAATTTAAAGTACAAAAGATCATTATTATATTTTGTCATGTACATACATCGGAAGAGATGGAAAGATACATTTGTATTTTATTACTTAAATGCTTAAAATTTTCATGCAATGAAGTGTAAAAAAATGTCATATATGGATAATGGTAGGACAAAATAAGCAAAAATAAGTAATAACTAGCAAGTGATGCCAAAGACGCAAAGACTCGTTACATAAATGACCTCTTTATATGTTCCGCAAGCACACAGATGGCGGCTTAATAGTCGCATGAGATAAACATGCACTGGCATGTGGGCCCATGTGGACAACGCAATTCGACAAATAATATTCTTAGTGGTACTGGTAATGAGGTATAGCACGTGGACTCAACAACCGATGCCTCTTGCTCTTGGTCCCAGAGTTGTAAATATAGACTGTAGAGTGTAGTCTACACCGGTTATGTTGCTATCAATCTACTTACTTTAATTACAAATAATAGAAGAGCGAGACTATGTTAATTTGCAACGTGCATATTCATATTTTAGTTTTTTAAGTTCAATAAGTAGATCCCAATATCTCAAAACGAAGTCCATCTTCGTTTAAAAATGTACACAGGGGCGGACCAAGTGTATTTCAGGAGAGGCAGCTGTTCCTTCTGGATTTTGAGTTATAGTGGAGATTTATGGGTTCCGACCGACTTTGTCTCTCCTTAAAATTTTTTTTGCCCCCCTCTGGACATTTGATTTGTAATTCAGGTTAAATTTAGAGTTAAAATTGAAATAAATTTGTTGAATTTTGATTGGTAATTAGAATTATAAGTCAGAGAATCAGAAATTACAAGTCAAAGCATTGAAAAGTATAAGTTAAAACATTGAAAATCACTGTTTTGGATGGTCCAAAATCTTCTAAAAACAGTGATTTTGTACCTGTCTAAAAAAATAGTAAAAAAGTTCAAAAAAAATATAAAATTTGGTCTCCAAGTACATTTTAATACGAAGATGATGGTAAGCGGTTCGGATTGACTGTTCGGACTTTAGAAACGAAGATGAGGATGTAGAGCGATTGGAGCACAAAACCAATGGTGCATTTTAACCCTAACAGAAGTTGGAGATTCTTATTGGAGATGTTAAACAAATTAAAAAGAAAATCTATTTAAAACTAGACAGTTCAGATAAAAAATAATCTCCATGAGTAAAATAAAAAGGAGGAAGAAGTTGTTTATTACTAATCACATCACATCCGATCAGATCATTCGATCTGAAGTGAGAGTGAGTCAGTGAGCAATTCAAATTTATCTGACTCTCATATCAATTTAAAATAAAAATAATTTGAGAGGAGCACATGCACATGTGCGTGCCTCACCCGTGAATTAGAGAGAAACATCATTTTCCGGCTTTGCTTATCTGACAGCCTGGCCTTCGTTTATTTTTCCCTCGAGCTCTTGCTCTTGGATTGTAGCTAGTAAAAGAATATTTTAGGTAGAAGAGGAAAACAAGGTTTGGTACAAACTCTGTGCGGGGTCTTACTTGGGCTGGGCCGGGCCTGGCCTGTGCTCTTGTTTTCTTTAACAATTTTCGGGTTTGGACTTAAACATGCCCAAACAAAATTCGAAGTTGGAACCCAAACAGCCTAACGGCTTCTTAAACCCATTCGAAGTTGGACCCCATATGTCAGTGAGCTTCTCCAACAGCGCTCTCCAGTCTTCTCTCCAACTCGACCTCATTCATAGTTTCATACTATCGGCATTAAATGCGGCCAACAACCTTCCCCCAACTCCGCAGAAAAATTACCCCCCATCTCTACTTCCCCACGCTCTTACTCATCCCCAACTCTTCCTCACAATGCCCCACTTTTTCTTCGCCTACCCAAAATGTCCACCGCCGCCACCACTGCCACCAGTTCGTCCCAATCCTCCTTCCTCTCTGGTTTCGCTTCTCTCGACCTTGGCTATTCCATTGCCATTACTGTCGGCCTTCTTCTCCTCATCTCCGCGCTTCTCATATCCTCTTACCTCTGTTACCGCCGCCGCCGCCGAGCCGCCGCCACTGCCACTGCCACCTCTTCCAATCCTAACCCTGGTTCAACACTCCCTCGCATAATCTTCGTGGCAGAAGATGACTCCGACGAGGAGAACCAGATCTCGAATCACGCTTGTTCTCCAACCGGGTTGGATCCAGCCGCTATTGGATCGTACCCCAAATTTCCGTTCTCAGCTAGAAATGGAGGTGAAACGACCTGTTCCATCTGCTTGTGCGAGTATAGAGAGGTTGAGATGCTAAGGATGTTACCTGATTGTAAGCATTACTTCCATTTGATGTGTATCGATGCGTGGCTGAGATTGAACGCATCTTGTCCCGTTTGTAGAACTTCGCCAATGCCTACCCCGTTGTCTACACCATTGTCTACACCACTTTCTGAGGTAGTGCCGCTCTCTCAGTATGCAGCTGATAGGAGGCGGCGGTGATGGATATCAGATCAGGTTTGAATTTTTTTGTAGTTGGGGGTTATGTTTGTTTGATGTGTTAGTTTTGGAGACCTTGCTGTAGTGTAGGGTAGCTATTAATTTAAACTTGCTGATATCAGGTATTTAATTTTGTTTATACTTTTTAGGATGATATTAAGTATATTTAATTTAGAGTTGTAGCTTATTAAGAATAGTAGCTTGATAGAGATTGATATAAAATTTTGGAGTAATTTGTTCTATGCTCAATTTGGTTAGGTTATGGATATGATGATTTGATAGTAGACCAGATTGTATATCTTCTCACATGGATGCGTACTATTGATTTAGATGTGTCTTTAGTCTTTACCATTGATGTCAAGTTTTAAAGAAAGGTAAATGAAAGCCAAGATAAACCACTCAGTTAGCTCAAAACTCTTTTCATGATTGTGAAATCAAGCTAGAATGATTGTGTAAGCATACCAAGAAAGCATGTTGGCATCCGAGATAAAAGTCTTTCACATGTGATATTGTTACGAAGAAACAGATAGCGTGTCCAATCATCGGGTACATACTATGGTAGAAGCCAGTGCCTTCATTAGTTGACCCTAATCAGTTCTTTACTTATGGGACAGAGTACTGATATAATTACAGCTGGGATCCTTGTAACATTTGTTTGCTATACCATGACAGCATGGCAATTGAACATGCCTAGGTTTCTAAATTAACATGATGCAATGCCAATTGGTTGGTTGGGTCGAGCTGATGGCTTGGCAATGCCAAATTGCTTTGCATGTTTTTTTTTATTACATTGATCTGATATGGTCCATATGGATGTTTAGTCTTTTTCATTACAAGTTTACAACTGAAGTTAAAATCGAGTATCTGGTTGGTTCAGCATTGCCAGGGTCCTTTTGGTGGTTTTAAAAATGAGGACTAAATTGGAAGTTTAGTTTATTTCATGATAATAAAATATAGTAAAACTGAGAGCATGGTTCAGCTAGGGTAAAAGCACTGCTTGGTTTTATACAAGTTTCTGCTGGGTGGTTTCGAGCAATTTGCAAGTTTATTTCTTTCTTTTTTTCGTTATAAGAAGTACTAAAATGATGGGAAATTGGTTGGGGGGTCAAGTTTATTTCTTTCTTTGGTCTGGTTTGTAATTGTATTAGGCTAATTTGGAATATTAATGAAAATCATAATCGAAGAAAAATGTGTCAGGTAAGACCTGACCTTGCAGTCTGGCAAGGTCAGGGGATAGATCAGGGCCTGATTAACATTTTGCCAGACCAAATTATACATCAGTCTAATGTTGGGTTTGTATTATTATTTGTTTTAGTTGTAAGTTTGATGACAATCCTGGTAACACTGACTTGCAACAATACATGTTCATTGAATATTTACTTGTAAAATGATTCTGAACCAAAATGGAGCAAGAGCAATCCTTATTTACGGATTGTTTTTCCCTGAGATCCTCGCAGAATGAGGTTTTGTATAGGGAAGGATGTAGAATATTTTAGCCTTTTAGGGGACCAAAACTACAAGAAGGATGAATAGAATAGAGAAATGTTCTCAAATTTGTGTTGCCTTTAGAATAACATAAATTCTCAATTCATTGCTGCCAGATTATTATTATATCATTGAGCCTTCTAAGAAAAATGGGGTTAATTGAATGAAAAGTCTCATATTGCTCAGGGTAGAAGCACGTGGTGTTTATGCATTTTAAGCCCATGGATCTATCTAACTGTCGTTGCTGCTCGCTCAGATAGTCAGATGTTGGTTATTATTTTCTTCGGCAAATCTAGCACACCTAGATCCAAAGGTCCATTTTAGTTTTTATCATCATATATTCAAAGAAAATAATATGATCGCACCATCCATTCTTTGTTGCATCTAAAGTTACTCGTAAAATCTCCATTTTTTTTTTTATCTGAATGTTTTTAATGGTGGGCTGGGCTTATTAATGGGCCTATTTCTAGGGTATGGGATAACCCGTTAATACAAAGGAAATGGCGGGAAGGCAACACTTGTTGTACTTGTACCTAGCAAAACAAATAATAGACAATCATGGCGACACTGCTTCGGAGTTCGGACAGCGTTATGATCATGTTTCAAAATTTCAGACCCATTCCTCACTGATAGAATTTTTTTTTTTTCTAATTGCAACAGCTACCAAGCTCTTCAATTGCTTAACCAATGTTTGATTTGAGACGAATAACTTCTTTATTATACCTCTGTGTGCCTGACGAAATCATCGTTTTTTGGAAAAATATAAAGCAGTTCTGCGGCTCAAAATTTTTACCGGATTTCGGACTCTGTTGCGTGCTGATTACATATTAAAAAGTATTTTTGTGTTTTTTTAACTACTGTTATTTTAAGCCGATTATACTGGATGTAGCATGTCAAGCGTCTCATTCTCTCGGTGAAATTAAACAAGTTACGTTCAAGAAGCTAGAACATAAAATGTGCGAGTTTAAATTTGAACGCAAGTATTCACAAGCTACTTGTACACGTCAGCAATCTACAAAGGAGGCTGAATCATATAAACATTTAAAAAAAAAACTTAACTAAATTTTAACACACACGATTAAAATTTTAAAAATCATGGGATGACTAAGGAGTCCCTATCGCCGCAGAGGTGCGATATATATGAACAGACGGCCCGGATTAATCTCAGCTGGTCCAAACTCAATCTAGTGCCTATGAAAACTATAGGGGTCCGTTTTGATATTCGTGTCAGGTTTAAAGAACACTTCAGATTTACTAATTGCACCTCAGGTACTTGGGGGATACGAATTCATGACTAAGCATCCATCCTAACAAAAGCTGGTCTTGGCAATCCCAAGTCGAGAACTCCGAGTTGGTGATTATCTGGCCGGTGGGTGTGCGAAGTTCTCTCGCTAGTGGTGTTTCCTCCAGAAACCTGGTGAGTTTGAAACCATGCACTATTGGTTGGATTTGGGATTTCCATGTGAGGAAATTAGACTAATTTAATTTGGTTGCAATAGGGAAATGAATGGGAATATAGGGTCGGTAGCGGGAGGAGGTAAAAGTGGTGGCGGCGGCGGAGGAGGTGTAGAGAGATCTGAGGCGTCGGTCATGGTACAGCTCTGATACCATAAAAACGGTATTTACCAGTATTTACCAGTATTTAGATATAGAAGACATGGAGAGATATTTTAAGTATTTTGTATTTGAACTTTCTTTTGTATATTGATTTCAACAGAGAGATTACATGCTTTATTTCATTCTAATTTCAATGAGCTGTACTAAAAGTTAAAATAGAAATAGCTGTTATAAAAACAGGAGGAATAATTTTTTCTGTTGTTCTCGGGAAGAAGAAGCAGTAGATCCCCTAGTGAGGATATTTTTTTATTGGTAGAAATTAATAGAAAAGAAGAGAGAGAAATAGAAATAGTACATCAGTTGTTATATTGATAGAAAGATCGATAAAATTCTTACTGATCTAAAAAACAGTTTGTTTTTGTTCTTTCATTTTTTCTAGTAAAATATTTTTTTACAAAAATAGATAGTATCTTAAAATTTAGGTATAATCAAAACATTTTATCTATTTTTTGAAAAACTTTTCATATTTTACTAAAAATCTAATATAAGAATTCCCTCCATCTATACATCAGATTTTAAAATAAAAACTAAGTTTGGATTAGTAGAATTCCTACGATCCAAACTTTTTTATTTTTTGAATCGGTAAAAATTTTACCGATCTTTCTACTAATATAAAAACTGATGTACTCTTTCTATTTCTCTCTCTTCTTTTCTATTAATTTCTACCAATAAAAAATTCCCCCCTAGTTGGGATGGCGGGATGATGCGATTGCCTTTCCATATTGCTATCATTATTAATTCCTGTGTGAATAAATAAGGTTAAAATTGAAATCCTATCTCATGAAGTGCAAATTTTGTCCCTCTGTGAAGCTTGAAGCTGTCTAGTCAAGTAAATTCCTTTTCTTTAGCATCCGATTAAGGATTTTCATAATTGGTTTCATGCCAAACCCTATAAGCTATGATTAGACCGCATTAGGGGTTTGTTGGTATGAGGTTTGTACTTGTTAGGCAGGCTTGAAGCGTGTCCCGTGTCGTGTATTTTGATGACAAAAAAGAGCACAAATTAGGCTGGCTCCAATATTTGTTTGACTTGTTCAAAGAAGATAAAAGGAGCCTTCTTACCTTGTCTTGCTATTTGGTAATAAATCATGGTGTCTTTGAACCAACTCCACTGCTTCTGCTTCTGCTTCTGCTTGGGTAATGGGTAATGGGTCCTTGTCTTTTCATGCTGACGGCTGCAAAAGCCCCAAATTTAAAATTTTGTTTGGTTTCCACACCAATCTTATAACTAAATATATCTTATAACTTGAAAATCAATTACATAAAATCCCAATTCTTTATGGGTGCGTTTGGATGTTGCACAGGAATAGTGAGAATAGCGTTGTTCTGGAATTAGCGCTATTTCATGTTTTGGACGGATTAGCGAGAATAGCACTAACTCAGATAATAGCGCTATTATTTGTGTCATCCAAACGGAAATTAGTGAAAAGAATAGTGCTATTTTATGAATTAGCGTTATTCTCTCCGCATCCAAACGCACCCTATGTATTTAAGTGTCGATTTGAAAATACAACTCAAGTTTGAGTGACAAGACCAGCTAATGAGCTACTTGGTTATAGTTAAACTAATTAGCGGCATCTATGGACTCTGGATAGATAAAATCATGCTTAATTTGTTCCTTCCTGCTGTGAATTCGCTTCGAAAATTTTAATTAAGATCAAATAAAACAAACATACAAAGTAAAATTTGATGATAATAGCATTCGTTGCAGCTGTAGGCCCGGCTTCTGAAACAAATGCTATCATAACGTTAGCATTCGTTGCAGCTCTTTTGCTCAGCTTTGGCCACCCGTCCCAATCGTTGCACAGCCAACCAAATAACCAACTCTCTTTTTATTACTTTCTCAAAAAACAAAAAATGACATTCACAAAACAACAATGAAAACTTTAATCCTCCAACAATTCTGTCTCGGTCAACTTACCCTACATTATTTTTGCACTGTATGTTCTGCTTTTCCTATCAACATCGTAATTTTTTCTATACTTAGTGTATAAGTTTTTCATATCTATATTTATTAAGAGGAGGAATCGGATTACACTCTTATTTTGTGATATCGGATAACCTCGTGCATTTTCAAAGTTTTCAAAGTCCAAATAGTCGATCCAAATCGTTCAATATGAAAGATATATTAAAATGTGATTGCAGATCAAATTTTATATTTTTTTTGAATTTATTTACTATTTATTAAGTATTTTACAAAATCGTTGTTTTCAGACCATTGAATTTTTGTACCCATCTTAATAAATAGTAAAAAAATTCAAAAAAATATAAACTTTACAAAATCGTTGCACAGCCAACCAAATAACCAGCTCTCTTTTTATTACTTTCTCAAAACAACAATGAAAACTTTAATCCTCCAACAATACTGTCTCGGTTAACTTACCTTGCATTATGTTACGACAAGTCATTTTTGCACTGTATGTTCTGCTTTTCCTATCAACATCGTAATTTTTTTTATACTTAATGTATAAGTTTTTCATATCTAGATTTATTAAACTTACAAGTAAATATGCGTAGTAATAAATTGTTCATCATTTTTTCTTCTCTTAAGAATCATAAAGAAATTAGAGTTAAATACTTGTTCAATAAAATATATATACAAGAGGGGCGATCTCGAGGCGATCTGATAATCGATCAAAAATTCCATCAAAAACACCAAAAAAACGAAATAGTAATTCTGCGATTGATCTCCATTCTTCATTAATGGAGCCTTTCAAATAACTCTTGAGGGCAAAAGCAATACTGTAGCTAGTTTGCTAATTAATGGCGTCTAATCGATTTAGGTCATTGGTGGATTTTGAACCATCTCCCTTGACATTGTCTCACACTGTGGCAACAATTGTGGAGAAGATCCAGCATCCATATCAACAATCGTACAAGGTGACTAGACGATCTTTCTTGTGGCAATCCGATTCTCAAGGAGAGCAACAGTGTAGATTCAATCGAATTGAGTTTGTGAGGCCCAAAATAGAGAAACATAGGCGACTATCTCTTCGTTTCATATGCAACGATTGCGGTCATCGCGCGTTGGACAGCCGTAATGATGTCTTGTGTTATGCTTGTAATAGATCGTTGCGATATCGTGCGATGTTGTGCGGTGATAGATCGTCACAATGTCGTGCGGTGATTGATAGGCCCCCACACATTGATCCAACAGTGAAGCCACCTCCGACCGACGATCTGACAACAAAGCAACAACTACTCATACCCTCTGACATCGTATCATGGTCAGCCAAGAAGTCCATACCCATTTACTAAGAGGTATCGATCATGGATTCAATCAATAGATTGGAGACGGAGTTAGCGGAGATAAATCAAGAGTTGGTACTGATGAAAGCTATAGTAGGTATTAATGTTGCATCGGGGATATCTGATTCTGATGGAGGAAAATCTACTGCATCCAGAACAATTATTGTAACCTCACATGGAGCGCCTGCCGAGAGATTTTTGTACCAATAATCCCAGTGGATCAAGGTTCTTGGATAAGTCAGATTGCTCAAACTAAAATCAAGAAGGCCAAATCCGGCTCCATAGAGCTGAATAAAGTGACCGTTAGTAGAGAGAAAAGATGTGTCTAATTCAAATGGATAGCAACAAAGGCCACTGAGAGAAGAGATGACAGGTTGATGCCTATGGAGATAGAGGTAACACTGGTATCAATATTGAGGGTCAGCTGTTTTTTGAGTTTTACTTTTTGTTGAGATGGTGAAATAGATTAATGTATATTGTGGCTAGATGTGAATTAGAAATGATATACATTAATTTAGTCGAGTTCTTTACTGGATGATTAAAAAAATAGATAGGATTTTGCGTTGTTGGTATAGGAGTTAGACAAAATAGAGATATCTAGTATTGAGGGAGTGTCTTTTTATTTTTCTTTTTCTTTTGTATACTGTTGTAAGTAAATGTTTTAGTCAATAAAATGGATTTTTTTGCATTTTTTTTTCAAAAATAAAATAAAATACAACTCTCAGTTTCATCCGTAACAACGGATCTAAATGCAAGTAAGAAGTATGCTCAAGCACATGGGCAGGTAAAATGAATTAAGGTGGAGTTTAACTAATAAAAGAAAATTCAGTGTCTTCATTTTTTTTTTCTATCGAAAAAATAGAGAATGAAAACGGAAAAGATTATACTGAAGTTTAATAGATGATGGTTTTTCATAAAAAAGATGATAGCTTGTTTGCAAGTAAATCAAAATAGAGAAACAAGTTTTTTAATACTTATAATCTGAAAAAAAATACATTATGACATCCTTTGTAGGAATGGCTAGATTCAGAATAACGGAAAATACAAATAAGTACCTAAATATATAAAATAAGAAATTTGCATATTTCAGCAAAAACATAAAATTTGATTTGATGAATTTCTTTGATCAACTTTGCTTCTTGCTGTGGAGGTGATGGTACTGATGGGCTTGTCCCACAGGATTTTGAGCCAGGATAGGAAGGACTCCAGGTCCTTGGTTTTGATAAATTTTATTCGGAGTTGTATTTTGAATCTTCGAAAACCTGGAAAGCGCAATGTTCAGTATATTAATGATGGGTACAAAAAATAGAAGCTAACTTTACCTAACAATCAAATCTAACAGCGCAAATACGCCCCACTGTTACACCACAGTCTTCGGCCAAACATGGTACAAACATCTATTTCTCACGACTCTTCTACTACAACAATTAAAAATTTAAAAGCACCGTATCTGTAAACAGAATGGTATTAGATTCTGCCAGATCATACAAATGTAAAACAACGTAGAAAAAACAGGTGACGTAGAATTTCCGAGATATATTTCCCGCCAAGTGCGCAAGGGATGGTGAGAACGGGTCAAAGTGTCATAAAAACCAGAGCAGAAGCAGGGACCGTACGATGTCAGGCGGAGACTGGAGAGTAGAGAGAGAGAGAGAGAGCGCAAATGAGGAACGGTGAGGCATAGACTGCCGAGCCGGAATGCACTCGAGTTTGCCCAAACTACACAACATGACCTGGCTCAGGCTCAGGCTCAGGCTCAGCTGCTTATTATGATGAGAGATGAGTCTTCCCTCCCCTGTCAGGGTTGCGTCTCACCACACTATTACATCAGTCAGTCTTCCTATTCAGCTATTCTATAACCTATACTTTCTTTTGTACAAAATTTCATCTAAAAAAATAATCTGATAAAAACTGAGGTGGTTCCGGGAACAGTGAATAATCAAAGTCTTGACTGGTAACTTGTAATCGATGCTTTTCAGGTGGTAATGGGAAGGGTATTGGGGCTAGTCTGAATCATCAGGCCTGAGCCCGTAGGCTCATGATACATCTCTAACATTCAGAGCTGAACATGCACCGCACAACCTCACACTTGTTACTTCTTACTTTGCACCATCTCCGTCCAATCTGCAAATGGGTCCACATAAATAAAGTTACAAAAAGTGAATTTCCCACGCTTCTCTGGAATCCTTCTAAATACCAACACCACCATTCATTGCGCATTTCAAATAATATGGAAATTAATGAAGCTGTTTATGCCGAGATTTTTATTAATACCCTAAAAAAATATATATATATATTAAAAATGCCTTCACTTTGAATTTTTTTTTAAATATGCCCTAACCGTCCAATAATGGGGCGGTCCACTGCTGCTAGAAAACCGCCCCTTTGCTAGGCGATTCACTGCCTCTAGCCAACCGCCCAGCGGTGGGGCGGTTTCCATTTTTTTTTTTTCAAATTTTATATATTTTTAAGATGTATTGTTGTTTGTAAATAAGGTATATATTTTTATAAGAAAATTAGCGTTGATATATATATATATATATTTTTAAGATGTATATATTTTTAATGATTTAAGATGTATAAATATTTTTATGATATAGGTATTTTTATTGTTGTTTGTACTAATTATTAATGATTTATGTTGTAGATTGTATTCCTTGAAGTATTTATTACATCTAGTTATTGTTTATTTATGTTTTATGTTGTCAATCTGTGTATATTTAATTGCGTTATGAAAATAACAAAACTGAAGCATATAAAATAGTTACAAACTACGAATTAAATTAGTTCACAAACTCAGCGACGACGACCGAACAAATTTAGAAGTCGACGAGTTCTGGATCTGCTTCCAGTCTGTTGTGCGACACTACTACCGCTACCGGATGCCTCTGCATGACTACTACCGCTACCGGTGGTCTCAGCAACAACTCTAGCATTTTCTCTTTCATTGGCTTCGTTGATGGCATCTGCATTCCAGTTCACCAAAAATGATATGTTATTGAAATCGTAAAATATAAAATGAATTATAAAATACAAAATGAAATGTACCTGCTCGCTGCCTGTCACAAGTTGAACGGCGAGCCTGATGTCTCATTCGCCTACCCTGCATCTGATCCATTGTCATTACAGCACGTTTGTGGGGCTTCTCCCTTTTCTGATATAAAAAGAAGTTAAATAACTATATTAAAAAGATGGTCATGCATATACAAAGTATTCTCCCTAACCTGATCTTCTTGGGTGGGTTGAGTTCATCCCCAACGTAGGCTGACCAGGCATGCTGGTTGGGATAAGGATGGAAGGATGCACCCCAAGTACTCGCAAGGTAATCGGTACGGTACATGTCGGCGACAAAATCATCCTCACGGAAGTTTCTCACTCGGCACACCGCCATAACATGAGAACAAGGTAGGTGAGCTAGTTGGATTCCTTGGCATGTACATGTTACAGTATTGCCCTCTCCGATAATGACAACATACTTGTATGGTCTTTTAATAAACTCCATAGTCCCATCTGCTCTACAGCTGGTTGGAACATACTCATTCGGAGAGTGCACTTCGAATTCCAAGGTGCGATCCCCATACGGGACAACGGTCATAACTGAACCCTTCTCCCTATGTTTACGTAGTTTGCCCTCCACCCTTGTTGAAAACGTCTGGTTCCTGACGAGTAATTCTCGTGCTTTAACACGCCGGTCAACGAACCATGCATTTAGCTTGTAGAAAGTGTCCTCCACAATGGCTGCCACGGGCAACATTCGGCTCTGCTTGAAGACAACATTCAAGGACTCGGACCCATTTGTTGTCATTATACCCCATCTCCAACCTCCATCTTTTGCTTGAAAATTTTCTCATATGCGGGTGGTTCTTGCAGATCTCTCGGATTATTTTCCCCCACCTTGAGTAAGTACAAATTTGCCTTCGGACAATACTACACAGAAATAAATTTTCATATTAGAAAAATATAAGTAATTAGTTTATTAAAATTTCATGTAAAATATACATACCTTGGCAAACTCTTTGAACATCTCTTCCATCCTTCTCAGCTTCTTCCTTCTGCATCCAATTTTAAATGTATCTGCAACCCATTGGTCGTGTCCGACATGCTTGTGGAGGTTCTCTACAACGTGTTGCATACACAGCCTGTGCACACATTCGCCGTGAGCTGTCGACCACCCGAAATCTGTTCGATCAAAGACATATTTGATTCCTTTGTGCTGGTCTGATATGATGCAGAAGAACCTGTTCCCAACCACCTCTCTTCGCAAGAAACTCATGAAAAAATCTCAATTTTCACCGTCCTCCTTCTCGACAATTGCAAATGCCAAAGGCAACAACTGGTTTTCGGCATCATATGCACATGCTATCAACAGCCTCCCCCTTACCCACAGGGGTTGCATACAGTCGGAACTCGCATCGCGGTGAGTCTTTGCAAACAACAACTAACCTTTTTCGATCTCTCTTTTGTATTGTGCACTCCCAGTTGCCGTGAATATGAGTGTCTTTGACTTTCTTCACAAGTTCCTCTATGCTGGTATAAACCTGATTCGGAGCAAGTTCTGTGCTGTACACGACACGCTTCCCAAAATAACTGATGTCTGCTTCTTCAAAAGCAGTAGTATCATTGAATGTGGCTACCGGATGTCTGTCTGTCCGCCCTCTAATCGGAAATCTGTCTTGCCGGGGTGAATAATCTCCATCACCGTCTGACAAGTGATCAGAATCTCAATCCCCGTCCCAACTATCACCCGAGTTAATTTCATGTTCCGGTATGGCATCAACATCTTCAGCCTCCAGCATAGCATCTCTCCGGGGAACAATAACAGGTACAAGTATAGGCACGGACGGTGGTACAGAAGGAAATCTGGCTTGGATTACGGGTTCAATAGGAGGCGGTGGTGGTGGTGGTGGTGGCAGGTCGGTGGTATAATCAGTGGTATAACAGCAGTATAATCAATGGTATAATTATCGGTGTAATCAGTATGAACGGGTGGTGCATTACCCAGGTTTGGGTCACCCAAGTGGTCAAAACCCGAGTGCTGCTGCACCGGGCTATCATGACCTGTACTGTCCATAGAAGGTCAAACCCCGGACCGACGCAGGACCCTTCTGGAATATAACTCCATTATCGGGGTACCCGTAGATTGAAAAGTATTATAAACACATCTCCAACCATCCTCATCTGTTATTGGATACTTTACATAATAAGGTCTATCCCTTCCTGTGTCAATCCGAGTAACTAAATCTATGTCATACCGGTTGTTGTTTACACCAATTATTTCAAATACCTTTTGCTTAAGTTCCAGAAATGAGGTGTTTTCATTAACCTCAAAGCCGTGGGTTGGATCTTTTGTGTAATATACTCCCTCTACACTCACCACGAACTTCCCGCCAACATGCAGTGTAACCAACATTTTGATAACTACATTAATAAACAAACTTTTATCACTTACAAAATAATCATACACAATTAAATTATTAGTAAACAACAACAATTAAAATTATATAAAATAAAATAAAAAACTACAGTAATCCACAGTAATCTACAGTAATCAACAGTATCTACAGTAATCTACAGTAATCTACAGTAATAAACAGTAATCTACAGTAATCAACAGTAATCAACAGTAATGCACAGTAACAAACATTAACATAAATAGTAATAAAAAATAATAATAAAATAAAAATATAAAAAAAATACCTGCGGAGCACAGTAAAGAGCGAGAGGCGAAGCGAGAGTGAAAATGAAATGTGAGGGAGAGAGTGCGCCGAATTCGGGTATTTATAGTATTAATAAAAATCTCGGCTGTTTATGTTCCCTTGAAATTTTATAGCATCAAATAATTGTTTAAAAATAAACGCCACTCATTTTTTACTTCCAGATTACATTTATGACGGTGATGGCGCGAAATTTTTTGACCAAGTCAAGGTCTCAAGATAGAGTCCACACTTCGTGTTCGTGTTGAAAAATATTTAGATAGATAGCAGTATTAATTATTTTGTCATTTTTTATGACTATTGACTAACAAAATTTTCTTTTGTATTCATTGAAGAGCAAATCTAGGGTGTACTGTGCTAACTAAGAGGGTTTGATAAGCACAAAATATCTATCGAATTAGTTTCAAATAATAAATCCAAATTATTAAAACTCATCTACTCTACACGAGTAATGCAAAATTTTAATTTTTTGAATTCATTTAGTAAACGTCAAGCGGTCAAAATGATGATGAAATGAATGCATAAAATAACTTGTAAAATGTTCATTTTTTTTAACGCTTGATTTTGTACAAAATTAATTCAAAATTTTCAAATTTTTGCATGTACACTCATCACTCATGAAATATATATGTTTCGACGGTTTGGATTCGTCGTTTGAAACTAATTCTATAAATTTTTGGATTTGTACTCGCCAAATTATCTTGGTGAACACATCACACCTTAGCTTTGCTCAAATTGAGCAAACCTAAAATATGATATGCTCACTGACAGCGGTTGGTGAGTATAGCTTTACAAGTCTATCATAGTCTTTCAACTCATTTAGTACAAAGTCAATTGGTAAAAAAAAATTAACCTTTTATAAATTATTTTATAAGTTGTTTTATGTATTTATTTTTTATCATTTTTTTTACCGTTTGATTTTGTACTAAATGATTTTGAAAGTCAAATTTTTTGCATGTACATGCATATCTCATGAAGTAGGTGTTAATGGTTTGGATTCGTCATTTGAAATCAATCTAATAAATTTTTGAAATTGTGCTCACCAACCGCTCTTGATGACCACATCACACCCTACTTAATTTCTATATCAGATTGAATTGGTGTTACACGTGATGGCAATATAACGTATTTGTTACAATGAGAGAGGGAAGGTAGTGTTTGAAAATCTAAAACTCAGATGCCAATAATCTTAGACAAGCTTAACCTGGTTATTGGAATAGACAGCCAAATCTACATGATGCTTGTGTTGGACCGCAGGATTGTACGTTGGATTATTGTAGACTAATCACCCTAGTAAGTAGAGCCGGGGAGCTTATTCCTCCTTTGCGAAGCTTCTTAGAGTAGGAATAAAGTACAAAGTTAATATATAATTTACCATAATCAACTGTTAATAATAGTGGCTCTAATTCCGTAACAATCGAAGAAAAACCACAGTAGCAGTAGCTACACACTAAGTGATACTGAACCGTCCAATACAATCCAACGGTCGATTTTCAAACAACGATTAACCTTTTGTTTCTACCACTCGTGGGCCCACACGGGTGAAGTCAATGAGTGGTGGCCTGGTGGTGGGACCCGTCTACATTTTGCGATCAAATCCTCGTGATAAAACCGCTCCTCCATTAATTAATTAATTAATTAATTTTCAAACTTGTACGCATACTCTGGATTTATATAGCGTGAGAAAACATGGAAGAGAACAAGAAATCGCTGTGCCTCTCTTGGTAGCACACAACAGAAGTAAGACAAAACCCCTTCAACCTGCCAACCTCGCATTCATTTCACCTCCCTCTCTCTCTCTCTCTCTCTCTCTCTCTCTCTCTCTCTCTCTCCCTCTATTATGAAGGTATTGGGATTTCTTGTTGCGCCAAGAGGGAACAGAGATGAACGGAGAGGAGTCAAGTCGAAGACGATTCGCGCCTCCAGTTTTCCCTCGGCCGTGTTCCGGCCGTCGACCGATACGCGAGAGACTGATGGGGAGGAGGGCCCGTTCTTCGACTTAGTGTTCCCTCTTTCTCTAAGAACGGAATCAGAGACGGAATCTGACGTGGAATCTCATGATTTGTTCTTCAGCGGCGGCTTGCTGTCTCTTGACCCGTCAGAGACAAGACGGAAGTCTAATTTTGTCGACTCGCCGAGGAAAATTCGCGAGCTCAGGCTCGGTGGGAAGAAGATGAATTCGAAATCGGAATTGGAGACCCACAGGGGAAATGTCGTTTCCGAAGTACCGCTCTTCTCGCTCTTTGCTCGGGAAAGCGGGTTGCGGGGCTCCAACAGCGCCCGATCCACATCCACTAAATTGTTTTTTGAGCTCGCGTCACCTTGTCAGGATCAGGAAAAACGATCGTCTCCACTTGCAATACAAAAATATTTTAGCAAAATAAAACCGTTTTATGTGAAGGTCTCAAAAGGATTTGGTGAGAAATTACGGTTTGGGACGGCCGAGCCGACGGGTATAAAGTTGGTTGCAAGGCGGCTAAGGAAGAGCCGGTCGGCATCGTCAGCTGTGGCAGCTGTGCGGTCCCCCCAGTCATTGGTGGTGCCTCAGACTCAGAGAAGGGATGATACTCTTCTAGAGAAGGAAGATGGCATTGAAGGTGCCATTGCGCATTGCAAGCGTTCTTTCAATAAAGGTAGCAGTTTAAACTTGTGATTTTTCTTTCATAAGAGTACTATGTAGCGAATTTAACAAACAGTGTATTAGTTCAGCGCTGTGGATCATTTTGTTTTTGAAAGCTCTGTTCATTGATTGTCAAGAGATTAGGGGATTTTAGTTGGTTCTTCAATAGTAGAAAATATATTTGTATAAAACGAGGTTATATATATTCGGCCTAGAGCGAATAAAATCACGGGAAGCTAATGATAATAAAAATAATAATATTACAAGGATAACATGATTGTGGCTGTTACTTCCAAGATATGTTGTAATCATAAGTTTCTATTTGATATTTCAGCAACTTTTAATTTGAATTTTTAAATCTTATTTTCTTCACATGGTAAAAATGCACAACCTGTTGCAATTAATTAGTATGGGGTACCCCTTGAATTTCAAATTTTATTCAGTGGCGGGACCTCTGGTTTCAGGCAACATTTCCTTTTGTCCCATTTGTTTTTTTAGTTTTTTACTCTCATTTTGAATATTTAACTTTAGTTTTGATTTTATTATAAAACAGGATCAATGGAATTGGCACTAGCGAGATCAAGAAGTGACCCGGGAGAAGGCAAGCGGGTCAATATCTGATGCTACTTTGGTCTCCTTTGTTTGTATTTTTGTTGAGAACATGGGAGGAAGTTTCCTTAGAAAACAAATATTAAATTACAACAAAAAGAAAAAGAGTATTTTGTAGCGAAGGTGAATATGTACGGAAAGGGTAGTAGCTTCCCCTTTAGATTTTTGTCTTTGTAAGTTGTAAGTTGTCTTTTGGGTTTTCTTTGTATGAATTTTTACTTGTAGAAGCGTGGTTAAGATAAGATAGAAAGCTCTTTTGTCTATTTGTACTTGTATACTATCTTTACATTTTGTCTTTCACCTTTTATGAAAACAAACAAAATAATCGGCACGAATACTTGTAATTTAATCCAATGATTCATCATATCTGTGACTGTGAGCCGCCCGTAAAGACCAAACCTTTTAAATAATTTTGCTAATAATTTTGTCTCAGAAGAAAGGATTTCTTCAAATGGATCCTCGTTTAACATGAATTTGCTGCTTTTCACTTCCCCTGAAAATGGTCATGTACAAAAACGAAAGCAACTTGTATGTTGTTATGTATGTATATCAGTATATGATATTATGATATATATTACGAATTCACTGAAAAGTTGAAATAAGAAATTTATGGTGGTTCTGAAAAAGCTGGTGCAAAAGCTTGTAGGTCACGTTGAGGCATGATGAAATGAACATGGAAAAGAAAACAAGTACGATGTGCGCAATGAAATGAAATAATAATAATAATAATAATAATCTTTTCGTTTCTTGTATGGAAATGTTTTTAATAAATAAAGACAAAGATCTGAATCGATGCTCATTTCCCTCGGAATTCGTGCTGCAGAGCCTTTTGCTTTTCTTTTATTTTCTTTTTACCTTCTCTCTTTTGCGTTTACTTGCTTGAGACAATGGCGAAAAGCTTTGACGAAAAACACACAACTGTTTCAGAAAAAGAAAAAGGGAATGGAGCGAGAACGACAGTCGACAGGAAGGAACTAAAAAGATAAAGATTCTGTTTTTTGTTAACAAAAGATGGCATGTCTTTCAACAATCTCAAAAGAAAAATAAACTTACATTTTTTTTTTTTTTCTCTGAGAACGAAAGACGAGATAAACTTAAAAAAAAAAAAAAAAAAATTAAAGTTTGGTCCCGTTACCCGTTAGGTTTGAACCAAAGTTTTCTAATGTTATAATAATGCTCTGTTATAAAAACAGAGAAATGCTCCAAAATTTTTTTAAGTTAGCACAGACAAAAATTAAATTAAATGATTACAGCTCTCTTTCTGGATTTTTCAATACTACCACCTATGCGGACTCAGATTGCGCACCAAAATGGTTGGTGCACGGATTGAGCTGGCACACCAACTTTTGTTTTTTTGTTTTTTTAGTTCTGTTTTGAATTGTTTGAATTTTTTTTTCTGATTTATTCTATTTTGTTCTGTGGTATTTATAATTATATGTACACATAACATTTGACGGTGAAATTGTAGAAAATAAAATGCATTTGTTTAACAAATAAAATTTTGGACTAAATTTGAACTAAAAATTACTACAACAAATTATACGTACAGTCTGAGCCGACATTTTTATTAATGAAATATGCTAAATTATGCTAATTATAATGAATACGCTAAATTATGCTAATTATAATGAAATACGCTAAACTACGCAAAATTACGCTAAATTAGGCTGCTTTTGTGCCATCTTTCATAAATCATAAAAAATAGTAAAAAAATTCCAAAAATAATAAAAATTGGTATTCTACAAGTTCATTACATATTCTGAGCTACGTAGATTGAACAATAGAAATGAAAATCTTAATCGAAAATTTCAACTGAAGTTTTGAGGCTCTTTCTTTTGTTTTTTAGCGATTCTGAATTTCAAAATTCAGAATTGCAAGCACTGATGCATGCGTATTTTCGCAAGTTTTCTGAAAAGTGGTCATTTGCTGAAATCGGATACTCGAGCGCCGTTATGGCCGTTTGAAGTTTTGTCGTCATTTTTAGCTATTTGTCTCAAAAAAAAAGAAAACAAAAATTGATGCGCCAGCTCAGTCCAGACACCAACTTGGTCCGTCTCCTCAGTGCGCGCACCAATTCATTTTAGTGTGCGAACTGAGTCCGCATAAGTGGCAGTATTGAAAAATCCAGATAGAGTGTGGTAATCATTTAATTTGATTTTTTTTCAGTGTTAACTTGAAATTTTTTGGAGAAATGGTTGAGCCCAAAATATCAGCGCCTAATCTGTGCTAGCATTTACCAAGTACCATACAGGGGAATGAGAGTAGGTCCGATGCCCATCGGACCTACCTTGGTTCGATGGGTGTGATGACCATCCGATCTGCATCAAGTTCGTGTGTTCTGCATCGAAATCCGTGTAAGACTGTATCAATTGCCGTGGACATAGATCTTGATGCTAATCGTACGGCGATAGAGCTAATTGAACCAAACTCTAGGTCAGATGTCCATCGGACCTGCTCCTATCTCCCATACAGGACTATAGACTATAGAGGTTATGTATTGATAAAATTTATAAATCTGTGTTGAATAGGGAAATTCCGAAAAGGAAAAGGGCGGTACATGAATTTTTGCCTCGATAGATGGGGAACTGTGTACGCTTTTATTTTGTGTGGTCAGCAGTCAGCACTCAGCAGTCATCATGGCAGCGAATCCGAGGCTAATAAGATTGAAGCATGGGCATGGCTTCTTAAATTTCTTTTTGTTCTATTGCAATTTATAAAAGCTGAGACCGAGTAGTACCATTCTGAATCTACATGGTTTAATGATGAATTTCAGTGTAGGCCGTTTAGCTATAGATTCTATATGTACATTACACTTCTTTGGATTACATGTTGTCGCTATTATAATATAATGTGCGATAGATAATCAGAAAAGAGGAAATGACGGAAGAATGGAAAAATGTGTTTGCTTAGAAAAAGGGGCAGAAGGGTCAGCAGAGACTACAACAAAAAGAAAAAAAAGAAAAATGCCAAACCAAGAGTCCAAAACGCGTGAGAGAAAAGGGCTGCTAACGAGTCAAGCTTGGCTCAAAAGTCAGCTCAGTTCGTCGTATAACTAAACAGTCTCAATTTGGACTCGACTCAGTCTTCAACAAAAAAGTCTGGCTCAATTTAATGAGTTTGAGCCTTCAACTTGGCTCAAACTCGGCTCATAACTCACGAACTCAACTCATTGGCTCATGAGCTGACTCAGCTTATTAATAGGCCTACTAAAAAACTTGGGAGCTTAATCTAAGGGACTGGATAGTGTTTTCGTCGCGGAGTTGAATCCTCTGTAATATTATTTTTATTTAAATTATTTTCGTCACAGGATAAGTATTTAATAAATGCAACGTGTTTCCTATTTCTTCTGTAGTAGGCAGAATATTTTACTGTTATTGCATCAGAAGGAACTATTAAAATTTTCAAATATAAAAATTAGTATCATAAAAAAAAATTAGTTAGAAGTACCACAAACCATCCGATTATGATCAGATGATTAAGAATATTTATTTGGAAAGTACGTTCATTAGCAGCAAGCACATCTGCGTATAATTTATTGAGCTGTTCTAACATGAAATATTACCACGGCTCCCTAAAATTCATAAAATCTCATATGCATATTCTCTAACTCATTGGCTCATGAGCCGGCTCGGCTCCGGCCCGGTTTGAGTGATAAAATATGAGCCAAGCCGAGTTCGAGCTTTATTTAGTTTAGGATCTGACTCGATATAATTAATTGAGCCGTTCAACTCATTGGCCCATGAGCCGGCTCGGCTCATTAGCAGCCCTAGAGAAAGAGATGTATTAAGATGAAGATCTCAGTTTTTCTTACTTATATGTCCCTGATTTGTTCAGGATTGCATGTGCTTTAACAATAACAAAATATTCAGTTACCACTTACCAGTAAAAGAATGTAAATTTGCTAGCAGCTACCCTGATATGATGCCTCAATGTATCATACTATTTCATGAAATTAATGATATCTTTAGTTTATGCTAACACCCTACAGCAATAATTTTAACTTTTCCTAGCATAGCATAGCATAGATTTTATTTCTATATATATATCTTTAAGAAAAGGTCCAGTCAAAAGTCCATTTAATATAATTCAATACCATGTTAATCTGTCTGTCAGACTGTCACTCTACCAAATTTTAATATAATTTTGAACTTTTCCTTTGTATGGCATGGGCAGGGCAGGGCTTATCTCATGTTCTTTTCTTAAAATTAACTTTTTTGATGCTTTTCATGCAATTCATGCTGAAAGAAAGAGAGATTCATGAAGCTATAGCTAGCTACTTTTAATGGTATATTGTTCAAAGTTTCACTTGTTTGTTCATAGAGGGAGAGGTAGAGCAACAGACAGAGACATGACTAGAAAGATATATCATACGTATAATTAAGCACATTTTTGCAGGACATGAGAAGGTAAAGTTTACTAAATCAATGCTTCCATGAAAGAATAAATTAGACACAGGGATAGGATCATAGGATGCTAATGCTTTAAGAGGGTGTTTCACTTTCTCTTTTTCAAAGTCATTTTTTCTCTGTTTCAATTTTTCTTTATTTGCTATCTTTTCTTCATCCCTTTTCACTTAATTTGTGAAGGTAGGTCACAGTCACACGCGTGTTGGCGTCGCTAACTCGCTATGGCATGGAACGCTTCAGCATTTTTAGTAGACTTGACTTGACTTGTGACTTGTGACTTGTGACTTGTGAGTTGCTTTTATTTAGGTCATCTAGTGGGGATGCCTGGTCAAACTTTACCAATGCACTGTAGTGTTTGCTGGGAGTATGATTTCAAAGCATATAACAATTTTAGGGGCAGATTAATAACTTGCACAATTTTTTAATTATAGAAATATATTAAAAATAATATAGAAAATTGGATATATTAATTGAAAATTTTGATCCCACAAAGAAGGGAGTCTAGATAGTATGACAACGGTGCCATATGATACTAACTTTTTCAAAATTTATTGGATAGATTTCAAACGATCAATTCAAACCGTTCAAACTGATTTACTTGACTAGTGATGTGCTTACATGAATTTTTTGTTTTTTTGAATTATTATAGTATCAAGTCAGGTGATAAAAAATGTTGAAAAATAAATTCATTAAAATTAAATTTAAAACTCCCACATTTGATCGCTTGACTTGATATTAAATAAATTAGAAATATTATAAATTTTGCATGTAAACTTACAACTAATGAAGTGGATTGGTCTGAACGGTTTGGATTCACTGTTTGAAATTAATTCGATAGGTATTGGAATTGGTGTTATATAGGCTGAAATGACACTAATGTTATATTAGCCAGACTCTATAGAATATTTTCTCTAACTTATGTAGAAATAAATAATAATAAGAAGTATAGACATATTGTGATATAGATTGAGTGCGTATCCAATGTTCATTTGATAAATATAGATCATCGAATGCCATTTGGTAATCTATCAAAAGCGGTTAAATTGAAAATGGTATAAACTTTGATAAACGGGGAAACTCATTTTAGATTTAATCGATTTTCGTTGTTGGATAAATGATTAAGTATAGAGGACTAATGATTTGCTTTGGTTGTTGGACTTGAAAGGGAATAAAAAAAAATGGGGAAAAAAAGGCAAGTTAATTAGCCTTACCAACTAAAAATGATAGTGCTTAGTACTAAAGTATTGATTTGTCCGAGAAGATCGTTTGAAATTGATATATTATCTGAAAGTATGATTGTGAAATATAATATAAAACTTAGTCGGAGCAAGGATGTTAATCATGGAAACTGGAAAGGGGGGAAGGTATCTGAAATAAGATGTATTTTTATTGTTTTATTCATAAACAGCTGAATTTTTAATTCAATCCGACAAAAAATCATGGGCTTCCTCTTGCTAATTGGAAAACATGATTTCTGTGTGTTTAACTTTAGCGCATGATTAGCATAAGGGGAAAAAGGTGATCCATGATCTAATAGCTAGTTAAAAGCAAATTGAAAAATCCATACCTCAGGCTCAGGCTCAGGCTCAGGCTCAGAGCAGACAGCGAAACAATTGAATTGGAAGACCAAATTAGCATTTTAATTCTCTGAGGCATGTATGTGAACTGCTTGATTTGATTTCTAATAAAAGTATCTGTTTGTTAATATGAAGCAATGAGCCAATTTTAACACTTGATGAACGATTTCTGAACCGAAGTATCTCCTAGGACAGTGACAATGACATGCATGAATAACAAAGCATATTTTCTAAAAGTGAAAAGGTCAATATTCGAAATATCCAATTTCTTTACAGGCCCAAATTAAAATTTAGTTACAACCAAAACCAATGTGTAATACTGGAAAGCCCATCTTATTTTGATTGCATTAACAAGAATTCATGATAATCTATATATATATATATATATATATTTCTTATTACAATCTTAAAAGGAAATTTAAATACCTCTCATGAGATGAGAATCCTCTTTCTTTATTGTTTCAAGTCACTTGCCTGGCACGCCGTGCTCTTAATCTCTACGTTTATAATCGACACGCCCAATACAACGCTACAATTCAACCCCACCTCCATATCTTTCTTGTACAGCCCAAACACACAAACCCTGCCTTTAACGCTTGTATAACTTGTCAGGTCCACTTCTCCATGAAAAAAAATGTTTTCCATAACATTATTATCCTCCGCAATTCGGTTCGCGAGCACATCCATTGTCACATTCAACCTTGTGTCCTTCCGTGCACCCAATTGGCCAGCCGGCGCATACGCCATCCCAAGCGTGCCTCCATTGTAGTAAAACTCGGTTACTGTTCTGCTGAACTTGAATGAGACCATATTGGGGTTTTTGATCGATATGTCACTGACGAGTGTGACGTTAGCTGATACCAAATCTTTCTGACTCATTGATGTGTTGATTCTGAAGTCGTCAACTGTAATTGAGTTCAACGTGAGTGTCGGGTCTCTCACTTTGAAAAGGGTAAAAGAGAGAATGAGGATCACAAGACTGAGAATTGCAGTTATGCCGGTGCAACACGCACACAAGTAAGTGACATGGCGGTGATTCACGTGGAATTTTGAATGTCTAGAGGAGGCCGAGGTACTGTTGTTTGTGGGATGAACAGATGGTGATTCAACAGAGACTTCTTTCTTCTTCTTCTTCTTCGTGTAATCTGCCATGGTAAATTTAAAATTTTGTGTGGCTCTAGTGAGATGAATATACAAATTACAACTTGAACCTGTTTCTTTATGAGTTCGGTTGCAGTTGAAGCCTTGAAGCCTTAGCTAGGAACTCGGGATGATCTCCAATTATATTTTGTAATGTATTCTTAAATGGAGGGATCCCATTGATTATCAACTTATGATTATTGCATGTTACCAGTGCTCCAGAAATACTGGACAGTCCAGTCTAATAAAAACGGAGAAGTCATTAAAAGGTCATTTTATGGGTTTAAAAGTCGGAGGGTTTAGATGGTGATAGTTGACCGTTGGCGTCACATGAGTAAATAGAGTTTGTTGGGGAGTTCCATGTCTCTTTCTCTCTCTTTCTCGAGAACACAGTAGCTTTGATGGGCATCAAAATTATCGGGCCGGATCGGACCCGCTAACTAAAATGGGCTTCCACTCTGAATTCCTCTACAGAAACGGATCAACCTTTTCCCTTCTTGCGTTTTGTCTCTACTTTCATGACTTCTCTCAACCGAGGTTTTAAAAACAGTGCTGGTATGGCAGATTACTGACTCTGGACCCCACAGATCTTAATTTTCTCTCTGTTTATTTTCCCCTGAAATGCTCTCTTAGAAGTTATTCATTATATTTGAGCCCAATTAATCTTTGTAGTTGCCTGATAGATCTATTTTGAAGGGGTTATCTACAGAAATAAAAGCCCATCTTGCTTTGTTTCAACTCCATTTTGTTTTTGGAATTTAAAACCCACTCGCTTCAATCCAACCCAATGGACTATTATTTCCAATTTAAATCACAGAAAGTGTATATATATATATATTTTTGATGTATTATCGAAAAAGTCCAATCAAAGCCCAAAATCATTTTTGATGCTGACAAAACAAATTCTAGGTAACGGAAGTGCTCGATCCGCATTAAAGTCCGTACAGACAATTTATGTTAAAATCCATCCCTTGAATCTAAAAAAGCGCGCGAATCATGGAGCGGATCAAATGACTCCATCCCGGCATCGGATCTTAGGTTAAACATGGCATCGGATGCAATTTAACGCTTTAATTGGTTTGCTTTTGAAACATCATTAAATGATGTGATGATGTGCTATGATAATTTTAATGGTAGGGGTTTATAAAATGGTTATATATATGGTTAATGACAAGTTTAATTGTATTATTTTGTAAAAGTTTGGAGCTGAAGCAAAATGTATAAGAAACGAAAATTTCAATGTATGTCTATACTATATAGTATATAGGTATCTTGGAATTAATCACACACAGAATAAGTCCAAGTCCATTCCTGTGTATTTATTTATTAATTATGTTTCTATAGTTTTCAACAAAGACCTCCTAACTACCGAGAAAATTATGTCATGGCTTACCAATGTTGAAGTGTTCAACCTGATTTCTCTCAATTCTCAACTTCCAAATCAATCACACAAACTCTTTCTCATCTTCTATACCGACCTATCTATTATATA
Organism: Carex kokanica; assembly: GCA_025461125.1. Classification (NCBI taxonomy): domain Eukaryota; kingdom Viridiplantae; phylum Streptophyta; class Magnoliopsida; order Poales; family Cyperaceae; genus Carex; species Carex kokanica. Next base: position 380,716 of record JAJGRX010000866.1, on the reverse strand, counting down.
AATGTCTAATCCACGTAAAAATCATAATTTATTAGCTTCTAAATTCTATCTTTACCAAACCAACCCCAAATGCAAGGGATCGAAGACCTTCTAGAACAAATCTCTCATCCGCTACCAACCAAACCACCAAATGCAAGTATTTATCTATTCTTGCTTTCGTATTATCGTATACAAAGATAAAACACAAACAAAAAAAATAACTATACACAGTAAATTTAGTAGTGTTCCTTGTGAAATTCAAATTTTGTTGTCCCTTTTTGGTTGAATTCATAACAAAGTCTTTTCAATTCCTGCGCTAAGACAGGTGCCCCGCAATAGAACACACCTAAAAGAGAAATAGTAGTAAAAAATCAAAATACATTAATTACTTCTTGTTGTTATACTAAAAGTAAAACTGATAATTAACACTCACCTATTTTTGCATATGGGTGCCTAGAGCATACTCTTGAGAATACCTTCTTCCAATTAGGCCTTGCGAAATGTGTTCTCACCTGAAAATTTTCATCTATTTGGTCAGTGCAACTACCAGTACTGATGTGATGTCATGGCTTGCATATGATATGAAATTTACAAAAGACAAGCTGTATGTATATGCATTGTTTATTCTGTTTTGATGGAGATAGAACCAATTAAGATTCCTAATATTGGTGTTGATGGCACCAGAAAATGATCTCACAATCTGGACTTGCTTTTTTTTAAGAATAATACATGGATGAACTTGACCCACCTAAATTGCAATTTTCTACTAAAAGACAAACACAGGAACAACAAGTCTTACTCTTGTTCCAGAGACGATATCGACACCATTTTTGGCATGATTAAGAGCTTGGAGCATCGTGATCAGTGTAGATCTTGCATCCCCTTCCTCGTATACACTTGTCAGATAGTTGTGCATCTCGATTACACCCTGTTAATCAGCAATCAATTACTTGATTAAATATAATATACACATACAGAGACAAACATATATACGACTCAATATTTTTAACAAATGTGTTAATTACCCTTTGATCCAAATCAGCAACCTCATTCATGATTCCCTTGAACCAATCGAATGAACCCTGTTCCCGAGTCACCCAGTAGAAATAGGCATTAGTGGTCTTGAAGGATCTCCTGGTGGATCCTGACATGATCCGCATCAGCGTCGCCAGATCAAAGTGTTCAAGACTCTGATCCAACTCCCGATATTGATCCTCTCTAGCCTCCTAATAATAAATTAAGCAATTTTTAAGGACTGATTAATTGAGGTTGGTAGATATCAAAATCCTCAACAAAGGACTTACATCTTGTTCCTCCATTTTAACCATGTTATGAAGTAGGTCTTTCAGTATGCTGATAAAAGGTGTGGCACCGATCCCCAGTCCGACTAGTAGTAGCACGTCGTAGTTTTTGTAATCTTGAGCCGGTGCACCGTATGGTCCATCAATTAAGAGCTTTGGTAGGCTGCATTGTGGTAAAAAAATGGATATCACTTGCTCAGATTTACTGTGCTGATATTCTATTACCAGACAAAGAGAGCTAAGTTTACCCTACAACATTTGATAATATGATTCTGCTAGGTTTAATTACCAATTTTTGGTAGTTTCATCAGCTCTGAGAAGGCCACTTTTACCATCTACAGAGGGCTCACAAGCCTCGGCAAAGACCCGCTTGAGTTCCCTGGTCCAGTCGCCAAGCTGTCTTATGTGTATGCTGAGATAGTTGTCATCAGGTGCTGAGGTTATTGAAAAGGGATGCCTTCAAGTTACAAGCAAATTAGGGTAAATTAGTTAAAGGATAAATCTAATTAATTTAAAATTAAAACATCTATTTTATTTAGTTTATCTAAAAATTTGGTAAGAAACTAATTTTGATAAGCACCATTCGAAAGGTGACACGGCAGGGCACTGAACGAACATGTATTGACCACTCTGGTACCGAAAGGCTGGTGGCTTCGACATTTGTAGTGATAGAACATTGCCCGGATATATCGCAACCTAAATGTGTAACGATGTATGTATTATATAATAAGGAGAAATTAATTAAATTTAAAAGGTGCTTTTTTTTTTTCTTTCCTTACGGCTACCTTTCGTATTTGTACAGAGTAATGCCGAGATCTCAGAGCTCTTAAGACTCTCTCTCCCACATAAAGTGAAACAGGAACTGCAAGATACATCCATGTCTGAAATGAAGAATATTTAAAGTCAGGTCTCATGCCATGATTTTCGATCTCACAAGTCACCATAATAATAAAAAAAAAAATCAAAATGTACCGTTTTGAGGTACCAGTCGTGAATGAGGTAGAGAAACTGGCCATGAATAATGAGCAAGACATAAACAAGCGCCAACAAATGATGCGAGTACCAAAATGCATTGAAACCGCTGAGCCGATCAAATGGCTTGGGTAATTTGACCACACTTCGTCTAAACCACCGTGTTGCGAGTGTAAATGCCACCACCATGCAAATCACCATTATGATACCTGTCACTCCCACTGGGCCCCGCAGAAGCTCGAGGTATGTTGGTTTCGTTTCCCCAAATTCGTGCCTCATTGGAGCATACATGGCATCAGAAGAAGATACGAGGCGCGGGAAGTCACAAGAAAGGTGGTTGCCAGCATGTAGAATAACCCCAACCACTATTGCAGCAGCTATGGTCTGGTAAAAAAATCTAATCAAAAAGGAAATTCAACATTTGTAAATCTTAATTAAGAAAATGTACAATCCAAACTATGAACTGATTAACCTTGTGGAAGTTGATATTGTCATCAAATGGCAAAACAGAAGCGGCTCGTGTCGACCTTAGCCATGTCATGATATTCCGGCAAACTGGCAACAGAACCAGTGCCATGTTAAATTTCAAGGTCTCAGCTGCGCCTTTCGCAGTGGTCAAACAATAGCCCATGACAAGAAACTCGTACCGGCTTTTGTATTCAATGAATTTCCATGTGAATAAACCTGCCATGATGCATATCCATAGAGCGATTACCCATAACCGCTTCCAATTTTCTTCTACGTAGTATTTAATTTTTGTTCCGAGATTTCTGATCGCACCTCTTGTTCTTAGGCTGGTCAGGTTCTGGCTGAGAGCCTGGCTTGTGTAGCTCAATGCTTGGCTGTAGTTCACATATGTATCCTTTTGTAATAGCAGTGTTTCGAGTTGCCATAGCTGAGATCAAATGTACAATAACCCGTAATTAATTACTCGATCCAAATTTTACTTATTCCTGTAGATAATTCTGTCATAATTCTATATTTTTGTTATGTACATGTTGATTTTTTCACATCCTTTGTGAGTTTGCTACATATCAGTGTCAATTTGGCATCCTAATTAACAATTAGAGCGAGATAGTGATTAGTGGGATATTTTTAGGTAAGAAAAAAAAGGCCTTTGTTAACGTATATTTAGCTACAGGAAGAAGCAAATTCCCACAAGGAATGAAAAGGTATATTACATCTCTAAATTATTTACCAGAAAATACTAAGCTGGAGAGACCAGTACCAAACTATCAAGCTAGTGCAATATGAAAAATCAGTAAAATTATGGGATGTATGAGCAACACACCTCGACGTAGCCGAGCTTCTCGGGATCGAGTTCTTCCATGATTAGAGCTGCGTACTCCTCGGCTTGTTCTTTCAGCCTCGACAATTTATTTGCAGATGCACTTAACATTATGATCTGAAAAAAAAACAAAAACAAATAAACACCTCTGTTCTTCCAATCACCAAGTTTCATTCAATTTCGAATAGATTTTATATAGCAACGTACACTATTTCTTTCTGTACGCATTTAGTTTATTTATACACATGGCACATGTTTGATTCAAAATAATGTTTATTCATCTTGTGATCAATGCTTTTTTTTTTTTTTTTTTTTTTTAAAGATGGTACATTAAGATATACTAATTAATCAATGCCTTTTTCATTTATATTTTTGTTGGTTTTTTTTTTTTGAAAAAAATGTTATTTGACCGGCACAAGCAATCAACGTATAAACGACTTTACCTAAACCGTGTATTTTGGGGTATAATTAATTTGGAAAGTGACACCGTGAATAATTAGTATTGTTTTTTTTTTACAAAAAGAAGGCTAATAGTGATACTCTGCTGGAAGAGTACAAAAATAAGTAGGTGAATTTGTCTTGTACTTTTTTAAAAGTCAAAAGTGTCAATTGAGTTATTTTCACACCATGACCCTTCCCTTCCTTCAGTTGGAAATTGACTTGTGTAAAAAGTGCTGAGGTATCTCTCTCTATCTTTCAATTTGGTCTTATTCACTTTACAACCTAGACTAGGTCTACAAACACCATCTCATATATACTACGGATAGGTCAGCAATAGCATTGTTAAGAATGGTGCACCAGCCACCAACCAGGTCCAGGTGGAGAGCACAGATGTAGGATTTTGTTACTGGTGGGGTTGGTGGCGATCTCCGGTTCAGCTCACTGAACCCATATAATTAAAAAAAGGTTAAAAGTCAAAATATAAATTTTCACTTTCACTTTCATTTCTTGCTAGAGATTGACAGCCCAATTTTTCACATTTAAATTATCCAAAAAAAAATGAACAGACGCACATCAATTTGTATAATTAAGACTGCTGTTTATATATTACATAAACCTGCGAGCGGGTCCCACTTCTTTTGTATTGACTAAGGAGACCTTCCTTTTATAATTAATATAATAGAGTAGATATGAAAGTACCCGAAAGAACAAGGAAAAAGGAAAAAGGAAAAAGAAGTTAAAATGCCATATAAATTATGCATGTTCGAAATATTAGTTACCTCTTTAACTTCCGCTTCTGCAATCCGGCCGTCTGCATTCTTGTCAACCCTATAAATATAAATTAAGAGTTAAAAAATGAACAAAAAGGATTTCGATCTTTTCTAATTTGTTATTATTCATTTCTTTTTTGTTATATACAAATACAATACAAGTTAATTAGCATATTTAATTACATGTCAAAAAATATCTGAAGGCGGGAATCAAAACTTTCATCAGTGATCTGCGACCAAATCTCATGCAGCTCCTCTTTGCATATCTTCTCCACCTTCATTCTCCTCCTCCTGCTCAATGTATCGAACAACTCCAGCGCAAACTCCCTCGACTCCGTCATTCCTTTATTTTATTAATTAATTCATTAATTACCCCGAATCATTTCCAACAAACATACATACATTATATATAATTAAAAGGTTTGCATGCTTCACTAGCTAGCTAGCTAGCTATATACGTACCAAGAAGTCAAGAACACAAAATAAAAAAAATGAGAATTTACCTATGCATTCTGGAAAATCAGAGCGGCACAAGTACCCGTCGTTCGCAAGAGCGTGAAACTTGCTCACGACTTCGCTCCATGCATTTGCCTTGCTGTTGCTGATGAACCTAAGGCCTCTTAGCGCTCTATGCGCGCCAGACCGGCTCCTGTCAAGGATGGCACGCTGTCGTCTGGCAGCTCGTGCTGCCAGTGCAGACTCGATTGCCAAGCACGCTTCTCCATTGCCAGAAGCAGACGTGGTGCGTCCGCTCCCCTTGCTCCGGCTTATAGAAAGCCGCTTAAACTCTGTCTTCAGTTCATGAGAGAATTGTCGTGCACGAGCAGCTGCCTCCGTCTTGAACTCCTGAGACAGTTGCAAGAGGCGGTTGGATGAGCTGCGTCTGATTGAAGACGAACGGGACGAGCAAGGAGTTGTGGCAAAGGAGGCCGTGTCATGGCCGTTGATGCCAGGCTGTGCGGGTTCGACACTGCGCAAGATCAAGGTGTCGTTGTCGTGTAAGTCAAGCGTCACCTCGACAAACTCCTCACCATCGTAGGTGAAGCTTTGGGAACCCCAGCTCAATGAAGACGACGCCGGCGAGGGTGCGCCGCTCCTCATTGTGCAAATTTCCATTTTTATTTTTCGTTTGTGTTAAATTCAATATTTGGTTGTATGAATATGATGGCATATATACACGTGATGTAACAAGAGCTTTGGATTTCTACTTTCTAGTAGCTTCTAGGAGTGTAATGCTTCTTTGTCGTTTTGTATATAAGGCCAGGGGAGGGGACTAGGGGAGGAGAGGAACTGTGGTGGCAGAGAAATGCGGTGGGAATCTCCCTCCACTAATCAGTGGAATTCCACGTGGCGTGAGAGGAAATTAGATTGGATGTTTGATGGAAGAATGAAGGCGGGGCGGGGAAGGGATGCAGTGATCAGCAAGTAATGTATGACTAGTGAGAAAACGAAAGTAAATTAAGCAAAAAGAAGTTTTAGATAAAAAGTTGGAAGAAAAAAAGATCAATGTGAGACAGAGGAGATAGAATAGCTAGGTTGAGGACTTGAGGTGAGATTGAAACTGAAAGCAGAGAGGGGAGAGGAGAAGACGTGTGACTGAGGGGTACTAGTCGCCTAGCTGGGTAAATAAAACGTGACTTTAATTATCTGTGTTTCTTAATTACTAATTCCATATTATTTGGTAGGTGTGTTAATTTACAAACTATACACATACACACACGCACAAATATGTGATGTGAGTTGAACTAAGCCTCTCATCATACATTCATACTGTTGCACCACTAAAAATTCCAATTCGGATCACGCCAGGTACCTGACTCAAGCAAATTGGAAACGGACGGCCCAGAATATCGTTATTATAACTTGGAACCAATCTCAAACACAAATAATACTGGCCCTCCCCTCCCTGCCCCATTCCCCAATAATCTGGACCGTCCGTTTCAATTTGCTTGAATCAGGTACTGCGAGGATTCGGATTTTAAAAATTCCCTGTTCTGCACCTGCTTCACATAAATCTCCTACCATACCAAATTCACGTTACAGCCCAACCAAATTTGAATTTGCCATCCCCCCATACTGACCTAACCCGAACTATTAACATACAAATTACATACTTTTTTTACATCAAGGTCCCTATATTTTCTTGTTATTATCATCTTTTCTTTCCTAAAAAAAGAAAAGAAAAAATCCTTTTCAACGTCGCTTGTGTGTAGATAAGGTCATCTATAATTTTAGTTTTTAATCAACGAAGTTAGTTAGGATCGGAAATCATATTGATAGAAGCGATATATGATTTTTATATGCAACTATGATCGGAGTTGATCGATGATGTGGGAAGAAGCAACGTGCAATTTGAAGGACATAATTTTCTGTGGATTTTTACATCTACCATTTTCTTTCTAGAGTAATGAAAATGCCTTTTAATTTGTTTGACATAATTTGTTATGTTAATATTTTATATAGATATAGCCGCAATACTATATGATTGATTAGTGACACAAAATTATATAATTAACTATATAAGTTGTAGATGCAAGAATCCAAATTTAAGTTGCAAAATGCATGCATATAACCTATAGTTGCAAGAATACATCCAAATTAATCCAGTGTATTCAATATATAATCAAGTCAAAAATAGTAATTCATCGAAACAATTAATGTCAATGACTAAGTTTCTGAAATAGTAATAGTGTTATTTATTCTCAATTAAGTTCAAATATTATAGTTATCTTAAATTTTTTTTTTTTTTTTTGTCTTTATTCTATTTACATGCAATAGATGTAGATCACAAGTGAAATTAACCAAGGTAACGTTGTCCCTTTGAAACGCAATCTAAGGTGGTAAGTATACGGTGAGTACTATTTAATATATTTTCCAACCAGTTGAGCTATTTAATATAATAGCAAATTGCATTCTTTTTTGCACCGTGTCATTTTCAAATTTGTTATTTGTCACAAAAATTGAATCCTCCTCTTATTTAATTAATTTAGTACATACTTGGAACATTCATAATATTTAGAAAACTCAAGGGTCAAATTGAAAATTTCATTTATTTCAATAGCGTCGTTTTCCACTGCTTCTCTTGGGGCCTAATCCGTATCATTTAGTTAAAATAATAATAATAATAATAATACAACGGAGAGGCAGAGGCCCCTCTAGATCGGTTTTATGGTCTTTTTCTAACAGCACCATTACAGAGTTAATCACTCTCTTAATTAATACAATCCATTTCCATTTCCATTTCCATTTCCATTTCTTCTCCGTGGTTTTGGTGGGCTGTTGCATTGTTATTTCACTTCCTGCCTTTGAATAATCAATCCATCTCTTGTCATCTTTATTGCTTAACCACCGATTAATTGCTTATTTATAATTATCCATTAATTGATTATACTGTTACCATCTCATGAATTCCAATTGAATGCAAAATATTATGGAGATATCGTTAGATGCTTATATGGTTGTGCCAAAGTAAAAATTCTAAATTATCCTGGTGACAATTTTGCAATATCCCATCCCGTTAATCCCGTTAGATAGAGACGAAATACGATTAAAGACAATGACATAACAATTCGGATAATACAAATTTCAATTCAATTTATCCTGGTGACAATTTTGCAATATTCTGTACGATAGATAGATAGAGACGAAATACGCTCCATATGAACTTTTGTGTAGAGAAATATTTTTACTATTCCATCAACAAGTATGATTAGACAATTTGGGTAGTTTGGCTTGTTATCTCTGTTTAATTAAGTAACAAAAAGAATATTGAATAGGTCGTTAAGTTAGCTATTATGAGTTTTTGACCTTATCATATAATTAGCATCTAGAATTGTAGATAGAGTTATAATGCGTCATAATCATAGAAGAGAACATTGGACAAGCATTCCATCAAATCGGATAAATTATGAGAAAAAAATGGATAAATTAAAATGGATAAACGAAAGGGAATAAATTAAGGGAACTCAGATTTCTATTAAATTACATAAAATAAATTGTTCTGTTGAATGGGTTTTGTCTATTTATATCTCCATGATTATAATCAGAACAAATCAAAGCAATTTAATAATAAAGAATTTTGACAAAGAAATAAGCTATTGGGTCCCACATGAACCTCTTTCTTGCCTCGTCAGCACTCAGCACAACGAACTCGGAACAGCCAGTTTCAAGATATTTTTCTCCAGTTATTTTGTCACCGATTTCCTCCGCTTCTGACCACTGGACCCCATCTGTCGGCATTTATTCTCGATTCCAATCCAAACCCTTTTCTTTTCGTTACGCGATTTAACGCTCATGAGGAGACAGCGATCCGGACGGAGTAATAACGGCCACCAATCCCTTTTACTTGTGACAAGCTTGGGATTAAGATCACCGGTTAATTCTTTAACTTTCTTAACCGCTTAATTCTGCTGAACACCAGTTCTTTAGCACAGATTAAGATCATCTTCTTTAGTCTCCTTTTGTCTGAATCTTAATCTTCTATTCAAATATTAAGACATCTTTACTTCTTCCTTTAGCTTCCTTATCTTTCATCTACGAATTAAGACAACCGAACATCGGTTCCTTAGCACTCCTTAAGCTCTTAATCATTCACTCTTAATCCTTTTATTGCCAAACTGACTTAACCTCGGGGCCCACCAATCACTTCTCCTTCCTTTCGATTTGACCGGGTCAAAATCGAGAGAAACAACAGCTCCTCCTCCCCATTCCTCTTATAGTCTTCTATTGTATCTGAATCTAACATAATGTGGTACTTATGTTGTCAAAACATGCTTTAGATTTTAGAACCCCAAAATTAATACGTCCATGGAAAGTACTATTTTAATAAATGTATGATAGTCACAATTACACAAAATGTTAATAAATATTTTTTTTTCAGAATTGACATTTGAAAGTTTTGCATTTAATATGTCGAAAGGAAAATTAATGCGGGAGAGGTTCTTAATTAATAATGTAGGACAAGCAAGGTTATGAATAGAACAGTAAAAACTAGCAATAAAATAAATAAATCCATGTGTGGCAATGGAGTCTGATTAAAAAAAATAAAAATAAACGAGCAACATGAAACAAATTGAAGCTGTTGGAATGGTGGAAATGTAGAATCTGTGCGTAAATTACCAAGAAAATGATACAAATTCGAGTTTAACATAGGTTACATGATTAATTAGTAGAGAAGATAACTAGAGCTTACATGCTTAAATCACTCGTTATTTTCACCAAAAGTATTGGACATAACATAAGAATTCTAGAGCTTTCATTCCTCTTTCATTAACAATTTCACCATTCACCGACCCCCAAAGATGTTAACAGGACAGGCTTGAAAAAATAAGAGTCGTGACAATTTTATACCGTTGGCATTAAAAAACAAACCTAAACCTTGATTGAATAGCATTAGTCATCCTGTTGTTGTCCATGGTACTAAAAGAAGAAGCATGAGATAAAAAGAAAGTTGGGAGGTTCTAGAATAGGAATATAAAACTAGATACCATCTATTCATGATTTATCTTTGATGGTTTCATCTCTGTGGAAGCTAGCTCTATGGTGTCAATTGTGTTTGGATCTAAATGATGGATTTTATTTCACTTTATTCCCTCCCAAATCCCAATTAATTTACGATCACAGATTTTGAGTTGAACGATATAGCTACTGGTCCTAGGACCTAGGTCCATGCAACAATTGCATTTTGATTTGATGTTGTGGTCCAATCCTGGATCAAAGATTGATCATGTAAATATATTGTCTTTCCCAGGTACTTTTAAGCTGCATCAAACCAAGATCAGATAGGAATAGGATTGTTAAAAAACACCTGTTGCATGAGTACTTGTACACTACATGATGGTGACATATTTTGCTGAATTCAATAATATTCTCAGAAGCATCGTTGATTACATAGTTGCTTCTAATTTAAGACAACTTTTAGCCTGCAAAGATTCAGTCCTTTAGTTGGAGTGCATAATACCCAAGTATTATGGTACAATGAATCGTTGGTTTAGTTGTATGACATGGCAAGAAAAGCACCAAAATGCTGTTAATGGTTAGAATTTAGATTGACTAATAATAATAAAAAAAAAGTCTCTCTCTTCAATTTATTTACTAGGATGATAGTTTCTCTTATTTCTATGGCAAGGATCTGCAAAGACTGTTTTGACATCAGTTAAAGGAATTCTGTAACCGCAAGTAACTATTCACAAACAAACTGTACAACTAGAATCTACATAGCCAAAATCAACAATTAGTTAACCATAGAAGCACAAGCAGACAAAAAAAAAAAAAAAAAACAGAATTCCAAGCATAAGAGGTGCTGGCGAAGTGGCTAACACCCTCATTATGTGCTATAATATTCACTTGAAACCTGAATTGCATAAAACTAACTGGCAGTATAAGCTTACTTACAGCACAGCAAAGGCACGAGAGGTGCCAGTGAAATGGCTAACTCCCCCAAACAATCTCTTCGATGCCCCAAAATGCCTCAGCCTATACACACCAGTTGGGGTGTTTTCAGGAATTCGCCACTCCAAAGTTGCATGGCTCTGAGAGCTCAGTTTGCTTGGCCTAAACCATTTAAACCTCAAGCACCAATCATCATCGTCATAGAGTGGGACCCAATCATTTGTACTGCTATCCAGCATCTCAACAAGTGCAAAGGTACCATTGTTCAGGAGGTCGTTTCGGGGGCAAGCTGACCAGAACGTTGCATTCACAATTTGGCCCTTATTGAATTTTGAATTTTCAGGGACATCTGTGCTGACATCACCAAAACTGACTCCAAATGGGGTTGTGTCCAACACGACAGGTGTAAGAAGGCTGATTTGTTTGTCTAAGAGATCAGGGGGTGATACAGTAGAAGAAACAGATTGACCTTTGACAAGGGCTGAGGCGAGCTTTCTAAATTCTTGGATGTATGCACTTAATGTGTGGGGACCATAGAGTGTCGACGCTCCCTGGAAAATAGAAAATATATTACTCATTTTGTAATGTCTGTATAAATTATTTCCACATACCTCAGCGAAAGAAATAGGAAAAACTACCCAAGTACTGCTCTCTTGACACATGAACAAATGTTTTGTAGGCCTAACTTCCCTATTTCGAAATATGCACAAAGCAAGATCAGGTGAGGAGAACAAGAAATTATTTGGATACAATAGAATAAATCAGGTGATATTTCTGATGTTTTGGGCAGCATATGAGATATTTCCTCTCTAAAAAAAGTTTTTATTTTTTATTTTTTTATAGAGGTACGAATGAAATTATTTCTACAGAAAAACTGAAAGAAAATGATTCAACCTCATATCTCTGAATCTCGTACTCTTCAAAGGTGGTAACATACTGAGAGTATGTATTTGATAAACCAGCAATAACTACATGAACATTGCTGTTGAACTCTCCATTGCCTTGTTGTATTAAGACAGTTTTTACAGCATCACGAAGCCGCCTCCCAGCCATTGTAGTAAATTCTACATCAGCAAGCATCAATATTAGATAATAAAAAAAATTACACAAAAAGAACAAAATAGGCTAGATGTATAACAAGAAGGGTTCATTACCTCCAGGCACAGCAAGAATGACAACTTGCCCAATTCGTATAATCTGAAGTGGAAGTATAGCAGGCTGAATTGAAGGTAAAAAGTATGAAGTCTATCAGAAATAAGAAAGAAGTTTGAAGGACATGGGGGTCAAGAAGGCCCCTGAAATTTTAGAAAGCTCCCCTTTCCATAATAGCAAAAGATTCCTTAATTGACTAAAGTTTAGTTTACCATATATTGGGGGGTTAGCAACTTTAATCTTGACTTAAATAATCCGATATGCTATAAAGGAATTACACCTAAGGCCTGGTCAAATACACACGCGTGCACCGCACATATAAACTCTGAATCCATTTCAATTTAATTTCAAAATATGAACAGTCAATCCACCTCAACGCCATTTCTATAATTTCATCACACTAAATCCTTGTTAATCTCGAGTATCACTAACAACGATAAAGATAAAATGAAAAATATGCCTTAATGCTGACTTTCTCTTCAAAGAATTTGTTTCCTTTTGGGGAGTGTTTGTGGCATTTTCTTGTTAAATGGACTTAGTATCACGTACTAAGTTAAAGTTAGAGTGAGACTTACCGCCCAAGCATAGGGTTGGTCCATTTCACCAGTGTCAAGTAAAATTGGTTTGGGAGATTGACACGCGACCTGCTTCTTTCCAGGTCTCTTGAGCACATTTCGTACTATCCTCCAGAAAGGATTACCCTGATAAAGAAATATTCTGAATAAATAAATTATATATATATATAATCTCCTATTCTCTGATACAGTTATGCAATCAGTGTGTTGATTTCCAATTTTGCAGCAAAACATTCTATTGTGCAATTACAGAGCTCAATTAAGACTCAGTTCAGACCTGATTTATTTCCAATATTCAGACATTTAAGTATCAAATGGCACAAAGAAAGAAATAAAATTGAGAATAAAGTGTGTTTATATGTTCCTTGTATTATTGCTCATTGCCAGTTTTGAACTTCATTATCAAATATTCCCATTTTGAAGCTGAACATTCGTATCTGCAACATATTGACACCTGCCATCATTTTTGGTCAAAACATCAACAACGATAGACCATTTTGTCAGTTCATCATAACTGTGTGACTATCAAAATTATATTTTACCTAAAAATCAAGATAAAGACTACAACAGTAAATTTGGATTGCTCAAAGGCCAAAACAGAAACTCAGCGAATTTCACATACCATTTGTATTATGTCCTAGAAATTTAGAAATGGAGAGTATTATGTATATACTCAACTGTGTCATCTCCTTGAGTGAAGTCAAAAGCGCCAGGCCCATCAGTGGTCCCAGCTGCAAAAGCAAATCCCATTGCAGCAGGGCATGTTTTTATCACCTCCTGTTTACCTTTACTGGAGGTAACGGCTACTTCAAGCTGTGAAAAATCCAAGTAGATGTGCCTGGAGTCAACTTTCCCTTGTATTTTTTCTGAGGCACTGTTAAACAGCTCCACGGCTTTCTCAAATTGCCTGTCAGCTATAATTCTTGTACTCTCAAACTCATCAGGGTAACTGACAGACAGAAAAATGAAATTAGAAACATAATTATTTGTGGGGTTCCTACAGAATCTCAATATATATCATGTACATCTACTTAACAAACAACACATTAACCATTATGAAACATAAGAACTATAGCAGTTTTCTATTACCTATGTACCTTCTCTCCTAAAAAAATATTGACACTAAACCTCCTTGCACCCTACTTTACCATAAAAAGGAAGGTTCTTTTGGCATATTTGAATATAAGATGGAGGATAAGGGAGACATTGTCCTTTACAAACAGTTAAACAATAAATAGTAAAAAGTTAAAAGTTAAAGGACCGTTTCAGGTACTTCGATGGAAAATGAGAAAAAACCCTTCCTACCTTACAAATTACTGAACCTAACCCACCTTGATCCATGACTTTTATCAAGGAAAACAGCACTGAAGGAGCACAGGTAGGCTATTTTTAAGAAAAAGTTGATCGGGCATGCGATATTTCTAGTTTTGGATGGAAACAAGTGATGCTTTGAGTTCACAGAGGGGTACAACTGCCTCAAAAGGAAAAGGATTATATCATGTTGCTTGTACAGAACATTAAAAAAATCATGACCCCAGAAAATGTGAGAAAATATATGAAAGACTCTTATGACAATGGAAAAGTTGGTCGGGCATGCGATATTTCTAGTATTGGATGGAAACAAATGATGCTTTGAGTTCACAGAGGGGCACTGAATAGGGTACTTTCAAGAAAAACTTGGTCGAGCATGCGATATTTCTAGTTTTAGATGGAAACAAGTGATGCTTTGAGTTCACAGAGGGGTACAACTGCCTCGAAAGGAAAAGGATTATATCATGTTGCTTGTACAGAACATTTAAATAAATCATGTATACCCCACGAAATGTGAGAAAATATATGCCAGACTCTTATGACAATGGAAACCATTTGTGCCCCTGTCTCCTAATTTTACAGCAAGATCATCCCCTTTCCTCACTGGAGTAGAAATAAACATTAGGAGCACATATGTTTCTTATATTTTTCAGGTGTATACATCATATTTATCATATTCTGATTATGTTTGGCATTTTGACATTTGCAGGGTTAAAGTTGAAATACTCCAAAAGAAGGTTTAAAAAGAGTTACCCAGGCCCACGACCGTAGCAGAGCTCATTCTTCCCATTACAGGTGCTATGGTTGAAATCACAAGGAAGACCAGTGTCTATGCAAAAGGTACCGAGCACATTAGGGCTGACATCACCACAATTCGACTGACAAAATGCTGACACGAATTTTGGCATATCATTGCTTCTGATTCGCTGAGAAATGCTGGACAATCTCCTCCCACCTGTTGCCTCTATTGATGAAGCCAGCTGTATCAATTCATCAACTGAAAAATACAAATATATTAGTGACAACTGTAATGTAGGTTCTTTAACAAATTAAAATGAATAATGTACTGTTTTGCAACAAGCACTTAGTTTTTTATTTGAACACAAAACTCCTTGTTAAACTAGTTATATCGGCCAAAGTTCCAATATTAGCAATAGTTTTTACATATCTACAGAACCTACTCAAATAAAATTGAACCTAAAGACAGAATTTCGAATGGCTTGATTTTCATTTGTATGTAAGGTATTCATTTCTAAACGGAGAAGGGATATATTGACAACTACATTTATTTGACAACCATCAAAATTTGGTAAAATTGTAAATATGTTTTATATAATTTAGATAGGTTGTGTATGAAATTTAGTGCAATTTGGAAATTGTTTGGATGATCTGTTCTGCAATTTTCTAGGACATAATTTGGTGCAATTTGCCAATAAAACTGAACCATTAATTTTTCAAAAAACTCAATGGATGATCCATCATTTTTGCTTTTCTTTTTTTCCAAATTGCACTGAATTTGATAAACAACATATATAATTTTTTTTTTCTTTTTATTTCAAGAACCATTTGATCATTGTCCAGGTAACCTATCCTGTTGCAGAAGAGCCTGAAAAAAAGGCTATGAAACACATACAGTTCTTGTTTGGCTGAGGAACTATGTTTGAAACCCTTCGTGGATGTTTCTTGATTATGAATCCAAATGGGTCTGCTATCGAACCCGCATTTTGCTTTGGGTAACCATTCTGTTCGCCCCAGTCTTCCATAAACCGTGCAGCAGCCCCCTTGTTGTCCCCACTGATTAGGGAGTTTGTGCGGCTCATGGACGTGCCATGGGTGGCGAACCAATTGAAACTGCCAACTGGGCCCCACTCGTCATCCACAAATTTCAGCAGTGTCATGCTTTTATCAACATTGTACTTGTACTGGCTTCGCTCTGAAGTTGGGTTGTTTAAGTATGCGCTAGGACTGCGATTCACTCCGGCATTTAGTAGCTCTCCTGAAAATTGTAAATCTGGATTAATAGAGAAAGGGTTGAGAATTGATATTTGAAATGTGAACAAGAATTTACTCCTTTACTGGCAATTTATATAAGACCCAAATTTGTTCGTTTATGCTCATATATGCAACTAACAAGCAAAATCCCTTTTTAAATAAATTTCATTAACATCCAACTGTTAAAAGCAATAAATAAGTTTTCTCATTTGTTTGTCCCTCAACTTCTCATTAATTAACAACAGCTTTAAGTTCCCTCCTGATTTCAGTTCAGTTTGGGACTACAAATAAACTATAGGAACTTTAATGATAGGCAGATAAAAAATTGTCTACACTTAGAACACATGTTCAACACACTAATCTAATAAGTGGTGTTATTACCAAATAACAAAAAGAAATGCACCAAGAGATTAGTCGCAGATGGAAAACTGTTGGTGCTCTTCTCAAATACAAAAGCATGTGTAATTTGCAGGAAATTTATTATTTATGAGAAGCGCACAAAGCTCTCAATTTTGCACCTTTAATTACACTCCTTTGGAGTTACTTCCAAGTATAACTTAAATGGCGATAAATAGCTTTACTCAAGTGGTGATATAATGGTAATACACCAAAAGGATCAAAATACTCCAAATGAAAGAAGAAAATTTGGAGAAGTAAAAGGCTCATTGAAGCAATTTCAGATTTTAACAGAAAGTACACCTTATGCATGAATCTTGTTTAATGGTTTGGTTTTAGTCACAAGCATGAGCAAATCCTGGCTGTCACTTGCAGCGATGGCAAACTATAAGTTTCACTTTTGTGAAAATAAATCATCGTTTACCTTTGTTGACATAAATTTCCCCAGAATGTAGGTTTTCATGAGCTTGAACAATGGCTTTCTCAATCCCGTCAACAAGTACATCAAAAGATTGACGAACAAAGCCAAGAGAGGTTACAATGTAGACTACATATTGGAGGTAACCACCAGGCCCTGCATGAGTGTGGATCCCAGTTATAGCTACATTGTTCTCAGTATATAGATTGCCATACCTGCCATTAATCGGTACTCGTGTCAGATACAGTGATCAACAATCAATAAAAAAAGAAATTCACTCTAAAGTATATTTGCTGTAATTTATATTGAATTTGCATGTTTCTTCAATTCCGATTTTGAATTCCACCAGATTTGAAGATATTCTTACAATTTACAAATTGCACTAATTCAACTCCATATTGGACCCCTTAAACCTGATTTAGCTGTACAACCAGGTAAATGCAACTAAAGAAAGATTTAGAAAGGAATAAAACAACTGTTGATCAGGTATCAACACTGGATCTAACTAGTCCAATGTCAAAAATTAATTGTTTGGTTACTCCGGTATGATACAGTGTGATGCAATGATTAAATACTGGTTATGTCATCCATAGTCTTATAAATAATACCTTGATTTCAGTCGTTCAAGGACCTTAATTGTTACAATCTGAGAGGCCATGCATGCATCGAGATTCACAAATGCGACACGGTTTCCCCCATCAGGTTCAGCCACGATAAATGCACGTGCCTTCAGCCTGAAGTGGATCCCAGCAGCAGTCTGCTCAGCATTGGCATACCCCATCATGTTGACATCAGCAGCCGGCCCTGTTATGTCATGGCTGCCCATGCCGATCAAATAAGAACTTGAAAGAACACATCTCCAACTGCTCAGGATTGTGATTAAGACCAGAGAGAATAAAGGGTTTCTACTGAATGCCTCCATTGAAAACTGAGAATCCGATCAGTTGGCAATTGACTAATTCACCATAGATCGATACCCCCCCTTAGCTGAAATAGCATTGATAGAAGAACAAAGAATAATCATAATGGGGAAAATTTTGCAATACTTTCATTATTCTCTTTTACTTTTCTTCTATCCTAGACATCTAAAATAAAAACATAAACTCCTACGGGCTTTCAACCAAAAAAAAAAACATAAACTGGAAGCAAAGAACCAGGAAATGGAATAAGTCATAGAGTATTGATGAGATTTTTTGTTTGTCCTAAAAGCTATTCAAGCAATTTTATATACTAGATGTTGAATCAATACACCTCTACTTTTAGCAAAAAGTTAAAGGAAAAATAGCAATTGACATTATCTAATGTCTGATAGAGATATCTATTTCTTAAAAAATGTCGATCAAACAATGATTGATTAGACTTTTTTGTGAGTCACACTATTTAATTACGAATAGGTATAGTTTGACACTATCTATACCAGGGCTGGTGCCCGTGCACAGCCTCAATCAATTGCTTCATAATAATCAATCTCACCAAATTCGGTCAATGTTTGATTCAACATTAAACCTAATTACAGTAAGCAAAAAATAAAAGAGTAGCACTGTAGCACATAGATCACAATAATCAGAAAAAAAAATCAGTTCAAATCGCACACAGGAGGGAGAATCCTTTCTTGGAGAAGAGGGAAGAGAAAGTCTCCCACATTTTTAACTTACTAAAGTTTTTTCTGATCTAAATCTCCAATGCACTGATCTGGGGAATATAATCAATTCAGTAAAGTCTCTACAGAGAAAAACAGTATGAAATGACAGTGAACAGTAGTTAAAGAGGGTTTAATAAAGGCTTCTTCGATCTAAATCTCTAATGCACCGATCCGGCGACATTGAATTGATTAACATCATCACAGAAAAAAAAAAAAGCAGTAAGAAATAACAGCGAACAGTAGTTAAGGAGGGTTTAACACTTGCCAGAAATAAGAAACAGTAGTCTCGGAGGATGGAGAGATACGATCGAGGCCTGAGAATTGAGATGTTTGTCCTTTTATTAGTTATCTGTGAGTAGGTGATGACTGTTGCTCGGGAGGTGGCGTGGGGGAATAGACTGGAATTAGAAAAAGAGGAAGCAAGAGGAAGTGGCCACCCCGACTGCGTGAAAGAAAGAAGGCTTTGAGTGGAGATTTCGGCAATAATGACGGGCTGTGTTAGACTGTTAGTTGAGAGAAACTTGGGTGGGAATTGATTTCTTTCCCCACATCTGTGCGTTTGATATTTTTCCTTTTTAACTTTCTTGGTTGAATGGTCGCTGTGAAGCAATCTTTAGTAGATCCCGACCGTTCTTTTAACTTTGCATGAATCTGAAAGCCCAAATAATACTGCCCCTGCGCTAGTCCGAATCTCAAAGCTTCTGAGAGTAAATCTCAAACCGTAAAGTTTAAAGAATATGTTACACATATTGGAGAGGATACTGTTCCTTCCGTGCAGTGAACAGTGGTAACAGTGGTAACAGTGGTGTTTTGTCTAGACTTTAGACTCGTGTCTCAGTGTAGGAAGGCAAACAGGTATAATTGCTCCAAACGTTAGTTAGGTATGGGCAACAAAATCGGATATCGGCTGGGATTTAAACCGACAGGTCATTGACAATTATAAACAACGCATAGATTGGAAATTTGGAATGCGTGTTAGGTAGGGGTGAAAACGGTACGGTACTATTCGATCTGTATTTAAAAAATTAAATGTGAATATTCGATATTTAAATATCTGTGTGGATATAGATTATACTAATATGGTTTTACGTTTCAATTATCCGTATTCAAATAGTAAATATATATCATATATTTTAATATATATTATGAAAAATATTGTTATTCACTATTAAAATTAGATAAATATTATGAACTTTGATATTATTTTAATAAATATCATATTCGATCTGTATCCGACTGATATCCGATCCGTATCTGTATCTAAAAAATTAAAAGGAATATGAATATGGTTTTACCACCATCCACTGTTTTCACCCTAATTGTTAGGAGTGTCGATAAAAATAAAATATATTTATGTATTTAATTGATCTGTTTTTATATTCGGAATCAAGCAGGTATTTATAACGAAATTGAGTGAGCTTATGCTGGTTTGCAAAGCGTGAAATGGTTAGTGCTATGGATCAATATCTACCTTTACAAAGTTTACACAATTAATTCACTTGTTCAACATAATTTTCGTATAAAAATATATATGAAAATCAAATATGACATTTTTAAGAATTTTTAGATAGATAATAAATCATCAAATATAATGATTTTGATCCGTCCGATGAAAGTAGTATTTTCTACCTAATTAGAAAAATAGTAATTAAACTCTAAAAAATGTATAATTTCGTCTTCAAGTACAGTTTCATGTGAAAATAATGTTGAGCAGTTCGAATTGACTGTTTAAATTTTAAAAACAGAGATATTAATTCATTGTACAGACCAATCAACACTTTGCAAAATATTGTACAGTCACTCAAGAAAACTTGAACTATTTTTATTTTTGAAAGCCTGGCAGTATCCTAAGGTAACTGATAAATATAAATATTTATCAAATCATATATGATAAATTTTTATATTTACATTTAATTATATAATATGTATTATGATGAAGAGATCAATTATACATATAATTTTATTTAGTTTGTCATTTATATTTTTTAAAAATAATAAAAGAAGTAATTAAAACTGTCACGACCCTGCCGCCGGGCCGAGGATCACGACAAGAGAGACACCCTCGCATCCATCCTTCGTCCCATCAACCTGCGTCGCAACAACAACAACAACAAAAAGAAACAATACGGAATAAGCTAAAAAGCTTAGTAATCAGTTATTTAACGACGCGATTCTCTATAATTGGCTTAATTAAACAACCATTCAAACAGACTGGATTAATCCACACAAATTCACATCAAATTATGTTTGCATATTTAACGATGATAGCACCTGGGTCTAGTTTATCAGTAAAACAAGTAACACAGTATTCACGCATTTGGAATGTCTGCCACAGACAATTTCCACATTCATAGTACACACAATCTCATCAGTTCATAATCAAATTCGAACCTCAGATCCGCTATCCCGTTAAAATATGCCTCATAATCCAATACCCAATTCAAAATCCAATTCAACCACACAAATCGAAAACACAGATTATAGAGAAGTCCGGTTACCTGATAGCGATCAATCAAGAATATCCAAATCGAATTGCAACCATTGTTCAGAATCAACGCAACGTAGTCAGAATTCCAATCAGATATGAAATTGAATACTAATCAATATCTAAATCTTTTACCAAACTATTTATTTTCATTTTCTCTCATTTTTTTTCTCTTTCGGTTTCATTTTTCATGTTTCACTTTTTTTCTTCTTTTCTTAATCAATTAAAAGAGATAGGGAAGCTCTTAAAAAAAAAATGATGGCGGTCATCAATTTACATGCACGGAGCCACGTGGCTCGAATGCCACGGTAGTTTTTTTGATAGAGTTTTGCATTTTTATATCTAGACCTTCATATTTTTCAATATCATAAATAAGTCCAAATAAATTTCATACAAATAAATAAAATGACCGGGTGTTACAAAAACTATCTTATTTTTATGATATTATGTTTATGATGTGATTAATGGTCTGGTCAGCTAGCCAAACAAAGGAAAAAAACTTTGAAAGTGATCAAATGAGTTTAGGTTGTACTATGGGGTTAAATAAGTTCTTAGTTTGGAAACACTTACGACATTCATGAAACTTAGATATATCTCCAATTTTTTCTTCTCCCCTGAGTCCAACATCCATTTAACCCTAACATTCCACTTACCTCCATGACCCCCAAAAAAAAAAAAAATTCAAACAAACAAAAATGAAAAAAAATAGGTGTCAAGTTACTTTGAATTAGAGTTTAATAATTTATCTACTTTAAATTAGAGTCAACCGGTATAGTCTTGAACATCACCAAGTAAGCCCCAAACAAAAAAAAATTATATGTACTAACCCTGCAGGTACCGAGTGGATCCCTATGGTGCCGTTGATGATTGCTTTATAACAAAATTATAATCCCTCGTGGATAAAAATATATTTCAATGGGTATCTGAGGCAAAATACCACAAGGGAACACTATCACTTCGAAGGCACTCTAGTGTTAACCATCTAGACTCATAATGTCAATGATGGAACAACAATGGGTAATAACATGACTACAAGATGTGTCTCACCACTTCACTTTTAGGTACGTGATTGGAAAAATTACAAAAAAATATGTAGCTAAGGAAACATAACTAAGGTTGGGTACCAAGTAGCCTTACCTGCACTTAGTAAGATAAATGGATTTCACCCTAGAATGCCTGATGCCTTAGGGACCCATTAAATAAACTTAAGTGCGAGGATAGCATCCATATGTACCAGGCCAATAGTTATATTTTCATGAATGTACGGGTGTCTTTCTGCTTAAGCATAGCTTTGTGAGACAAAGCTATCTAAAGAGGGGCAGTTGTAGACACCCAAAATTGTGTAATCTTGAAAACGAAATATATGCTTGCACCAAATGCAAGTGATGAAGTCAATGATGAATCAAGAATGTAATTTCCAGGCGTCTGCAAAAAAAGGTATGCTTTGCAATTGAATATTTCGGTTAGTATTATTTATTACCTAGTTTCAAGTTGAATATGTGCACTACAAGTTGAACATTATTCAGCATGAGAATATTTTTTTTATAATCCTATTCATGATAATGATAATTATCACCGACAGTATTCTATCCACGGGATTACTTATTTTTGTCGGCTTTAGTTATTTATTTATCTACGGTTTTGAAATAAATTATATTAGTATAATCTCATAAAATTAAAATGAAATCTAAGAATATGATGAGGAAAATATATTTCTCAAATATAACATCTCGCAAAATTAAGTAAAATCCCAAAACTATGAGGAGAACTAATTATTTAAGTGGCATCTAGCTATACTGGATAAACCACAAATAATCTTTTAAGAAAATATATATAATCGGATCCTATCAAAATTATGTTTAGAAAAAAATTGCGAACTATTAGAATAATTTTTAAAATGTGTGAACTCTTAGAGTTCATGCTTTACTTTACAAGACATTAGTATTCATATCAAGTATATCTTATTTCATCTCCAAATTGAAACTTTTTATTAATATGTAAAGGATAATATTTTGTGTACAAGTCATTTTATTTAAGTGTTCTAAGATTAGTAAATATATTTTCTGATGTTATAAAAATCCAGAAAAATTACATCTCATAAGCTTCGTGCATGATTACTGATACCTCGCATATTTAGTCTATTTTAGGCCTGTTTTAGTACCAGATTCGTGCACTAATTCACCAGAATCATGTGCATTTCATCGATATATCTTTAGAATTTGGTACTGCTGAGTGTTTGTTTGTTTTCTGCAGGTTTGGAGCAAAATACACGAAGAAATGGCGATTTGGGATGATCTGGTACGGCCTGCCCTTACCAGGCTTGGTACGGGTCGTACCAGACTTGGCCAGTTTCAGCTCATCACGCCTGGTACGGCCAGGCCGTACCACTTTGGTACGGGCCGTACCTAAAGGCGGCCTGACAGATTCAAATCTTGGCAGAGGCTATTTAAGGCGGGGAGCTCTCCAATTTCGATCATCTTTCATTCCAGAGACATTTGAGAGCACAGTAAGAGAGAGAAAGAGAGCTGAGGAGCTAGGAGCAAGAAGGAAGGAAGAGGAAAGAGGCGAAGCTCGACGGATCAAGCCTCTTCCACTCGATCCCTTCGATCCATGGCTTTCTTTACCTCTTTTATTGTATTTTTAGATCAGATCATGTGCTGTGAGTAGTTGTTTTAGTTTCTAGGGTTTTGAGATGGATTCTTGATTTGCTTTGACTTTCTTTGCCTCGTACTTTGTATGAACTCTTTTGATTGATTGATTGTGATTTCTTTGCTATCTCTTGCTTTGCTTGCTGTGATTGTGTATGATGAACCTCTAGGTCTAGATCAAACCTATCAAGGTCATGTGATCATCTCAATCTCTCAACCAAATCAATTGCTTAGGGTAGACTTGTTCGAATTGAAGCCGAGAGGTTGAATTCCCCTCTAATCGACAGATTAGAGAGTACCTTAGGTCTCTAATCAATCAGCTAGGGTAGATCTGTGCCAATACATGAAAATTGAGGTGTAGCAACCCTAAAAGGCAATCAATTGCATTCCAACCTAGATCTTGATCCAACACACGAGAGTTGAGGCTTAGGAACCTTAGGTATGGTCAATTGAACCTTTCTAAAGAGTTTAGCACAAGGTACCAGCAAGAAATGCATAAACTCGAACTGGTAAGCTCTGGGAAGCCAGTACGGGTCTTACCAGGGTAGTGCGGCCTTGCCTTACCAAGGCTGGTACGGCCTAGCCTTACCAACTTGGTACGGCCTAGCCGTACCAACTTGGTACGGGCCGTACCACTAGGCCGTACCACTAGAGGCAGATCATAGATGAAGTCTGAAACCCTGGAAACGCCTTTTATCCATAATCAAAACACAGTTTACATTTCTTCTAGCACTTTATTACATTTGTTTGCATTATTCGATTTGTTTGAATTGATCCTTTAGGAACTTAAATACCAAACCCAATCTTTCTCACTTCTAGTTTTTAATCAAGTTTAGTGAATTCTAACCTAGTAATTGCCCGTCCCTGTGGATCGACACCCGATTATACTACTCGATAGGGGTTGTACACTTGCAACCCTTACTCGTGAAGTGTAAGCGCGGTTTTTAAAAAGGTACGCCCTCAAGCGTACCGAAACTTGCGTTGCGCTTTTGTGCGAACAATTACACTATGTTTTAAAGCCTAAAAAAATCAGAAAAAGTTCTATGAATGAATAACAAGTTATGATACATTCAAAACACCTTTGCAAGTGGTAGAACTAGTCAAGGAACAACTTGTATATTTCTTTTCAGCTAGATTCTTGCTCTTCCTCTCATTTCAAGTCAAAAAATCAACTTGACCCTGAAATTTCAACATAATTCTTGCCTATTTCATATGATGTTTCTTTTAGATATTAGTTAAATTGATTCTCCTTAAAAAGGGATATATTTACTAATTTTTATGGGTGTAAAACATGCTATTCATCGGTCCAAAAATAATTATTTCAAAGGAAGAAAGTTGTTAATCAAACATTTCCAATAAATTATGACAATGAGGTAGACTTCTGTTGCAAGTCACAACACCTAATATTTGTGCATGGTATCATAAGTATTTGTTACTTCAAATTTAAGAGAGTCAAATTTGTTACTTGCACTTATCTATAATGATGCAATCTCATTTTATCTTTGATATGAACTTTTATCATCTCAAGATCTAGTTGAAAAGAATTATGTCCCAAGACAATTTGACCAACATATTTGTGCATATTCAAAACGTTAGCCCTTGTCACATCTCTCTATAAAAATTTAAACATTGTTGTCATCTTATAATCATTCAAAAGCTTGTTGCACAAAGAAGAAATGTCAGTAAGATTCTTGTATCTCATTTCATTTCAAGTCAGTGTCAACTTGTGTCTGAATTTTTCATATTTCTGCATCTTCGAAAAAATTAAATTAATGTATCAAAACCCTTATATTTATTAACTCTTAATTAGCACAAAACATCTCATTTTTCAGTTCAAACAAAAAATATTTTTAAGAGAAATGAGCATAATTTAGTCCTACCAAAATTATTTTTAGAGCAAAACTATTATTTATTGGAATAATTTCTAAAGCGTACAACTCTTTGCATTCGTGCATTATTTTGCTACAAATTAGCATTTGGATCAAGCATATTTTATTTTCATCTCAAAATTTAAATCTTAAGGAAATGTAATATGAAAATAACAATAATTTTTGTGTATTTTTAGTCGTCTTCTAAATTGTTTTTAGACTTGGCAAATTATTTTGTAAAAGCATCAAGAGCTATTATTTCATAAGTTTTCATGCATCTTAAGACAAATTAGAGAATTAAGCAGGAAAAAATCATACATGAATTGGAATAGTCATGAAGACAATCAAATAGTCAAATATGACATTGTAGGGCCACAAAAAGCTGCTCTTGAAAACATTTCAGCAAGATTCTTGCTTTTGCACCACTTGGATTGTAATTTTTAGCATGCTTTTGACCCTTCCCACGTGCATATTTTTGGAAAATTTATTAGACTAAGTTGTCACAAAAATATTAGCATGAAATATATCATTCTCAAGTCTAAATTAATATTTCAAAAAAGAAAAAAAAAACTGTTAGCTAAAAGTCTTCTATCAAATTATAAATGAAGAGATAAGCTTCGTATTTCAAATCAAAACACCTAAAATTATAAAAACTCATCACTTGGGACTCTAAATTTAAAACCCTAAATTATCTACCTCTATGTACACATATTAAGAACATTTTTCTGATTTTTTTCATATATAAGAAAAAATTCCAGCAACACAGTTTTTTTCCAGCAGCAATTTCAGCAATAAGAAATGAGATTAAGAGTAATTTAATTATCATACTCATGCATATTAAAGGTACACTTAATTTTGTCATATCCTTGCTGCAAATTTTCAGCTTTTATCCTCTTGAAATTGACCTAAGAACAGTGCAAGTTTCTGAAATGAAGCAAAGAAACATAGCAAGAATCTTGCTGCCATGTTTCCACTTCTTCTTGACAATAAAACATGATTATGATATAATGGTTATATAAAATTAAGTAAAACCTGCTAAACACCTATGTGCATGGTTTGGAATTTTGTTTCTGCATTAGAATCATTATAATTCAGTTTTTTTCACAGTTTTTGTCTAACACCAGTCAGATGTGTTTAACTTTGTTCAAAACAGATTCAGATGCAAGGGCGGAACTAGAAAATTTAGTTAGAGGGGGCTGAAACTTAAAATGCACAAATATTAAATTGTGGTTAGTGAGACTTGAACTCAAGACCTCTCAATAACAAAATAGAGTCTTAACCACTAGACTACAAGTATACATTTAATATTTTATGAGGGGGGCTAAACTATATAAAAACTTCAAAGAAATAAAAAATCAATTAAATTTCAACATACGTGATTAAAAATTTCAAAATCAATGGGGTGGCTTAGCACCTCCTAGGTATAGTGTAGATCCGTCCATGTTCAGATGTAGGGCATGCCATGTAGTAGCAGTTTGAGCACGTTTTTTAGCTTCAAGAGGTTTCAACCTTCACCTATAAATAACCCCCTACATCCTCACTTCATCTCGATGGTTGGTTAGAGCATCCAAAACACAAAAAGAGAGCAAAAACGTTGAGTTTCAGCCCACAGAAAAAAAAACAACAAAGGAAAAACATGTTTTCTACAAATATTCTCATAAAATTCTAATATAATAAACTTCAAAAAATAATGAGTGGCAAACCTATTATGTTATTCCATTAACATAGTCCTCAATCTACTAAAACCATCCATCCAAGCCACTAAAGAGATCATTACAACGTTATAATAACGAGAATGAAGATCTACGTGACTTGAAAAAATTTCAATTAATTTCCAATTTCTTTTAGTTGCATTCTTTCTGTTTTTTTTTCTTTCTGTTGTTATTATGTTAGTTTATCTCATTTTGTAACTTGTATTATCGTTAAAATAAATTTTTGAAAGCTAGAATTAGTAGAGACCAATCTCTCGGGTGAGTGTGGTGCCTCACACCTTCCACATTCATAACCAAGACACGAACCTAGCTATTATCCATGGGCATAAATATATAAGGTAGTGTATTTTCCTAGCATTACGGGTGGCGACTCCAAATAAAATTTAAATCACACTTAAAAGGTTGAGTCGAGTATTGGTTCCGTAGCATGGTAGCTACAAAAGGCTAGCTCCTAGATTTATTTGACATGTGTGACATGACTAATAAATTGATTTATCTACTTAAACATGAGAGAAATAATTATGAGGATAATTATAAGATGTTTTGGATTTAATTAAATGATTTAATGAAATTTAAATATTGGAAGAGATCAAAATAGAAGAAGCTCTGGGAGCCGCAAAAAAAAGTTTTTGTGGACTGCAAATAGTTATGTATTTTACCACAATTTATGTAAACCGAACTTAAAACAGGCGTAGCTCCTCTGGAAGCAAAGACATGCTGTAATTTTTGGGGCAAGGTGGATGGATGAATCTTGCACTAGCGAATAGGATTGAGGTGGAAGTGAAGATGTGGAGCAAGCTAGGGAGATGTGTAAATGATCATTTTTTTAGTTTTTGATGTGAGCTGTAGAGTTGGGTTATTTCTATCTTGATGTAATGTAGTTGTGGTACAGTACATTACTGATACCAATAGGGCCTCAATGTAAGAACTATTTTTCATTTATAAATTCAATTTGGCAGCCTCTGTCAAGTATTTAAAAAAAGGCAAATTCTTCTATGGACATAAGGACTTATTTGTAAAATGAGTCATATTTTCATTTTCAAAGTTCAAACAGTCGATCCGACCGTTCAACATTATCTCCATATTAAAATGTACTTGGAGGTCAAATTTTACATTTTTTTTGAATTTTTGTACTATTTATTAAGTATTTTACAAAATTCAATGGTCTGAATTTGACTAGTTTTGTAAAATACTTAATAAATAGTAAAAAAATTCAAAAAAATGTAAAATTTGACCTCCAAGTACATTTTAATATGGAGATAATGTTGAACGGTCGGATCGGCTGTTTGAACTTTGAAAATGAAAATATGTTCATTTTACAAATAGATCCTTATGTCCATAAAAGCATCACTCTTGTCGGTTTGTTATGTTAAGGTTTGTCGGGAATTGTTCTTTGTTAATGTTTGTTGAGGATATTGGGGATTGTGAATGTAAATAATCCATGAAACTGAACAAGCTGGAGAACAAAGTGGTCAATTGGGCATTATTCAAAAATTACAAATAAGCCCTCTCAAGTTCTCTTTTTACAAAACCAGCAGCAAATGACACTTACTAGCTTATTCATATATGCGAGACATATATTCTTTTATCGACTTTATGCAAAATAAAACAAAAAGATTATTCATTAATCTGGAATTTTGCTTCATTTTCTCTCAGGGATGCATATAATAAAAGAAAAGAAATACAAACTCTGGAATTATATTACAAATGAGAAAATAGTTTCTAAAAATCATGTGAGGATCTTAATTCACAGTCTAAGAACAACTGATAAGAAAGTAAGAAAATATTAGCAAAACTGATGGTGCATGGATATAAAAAAGAACCTCTAATTTGAAATATCTATTGATCTTTAATGAATTAAGGATCTGTAATTTACGAGGAATTAATTGAGCAACGATCTCCCACCCGCTCCCTCGTCCCATAAAATACATATCAGCTTGTTTTTCTAAATACATCTCTAATCTCTCTATGCTACTGCGTTGTGCTTCAGCGAAAGAAAGAAAAAACGAAAAAAAAAAAAATGGGGCAGCGTCTTTGGGCAGGTGGAGATGAAAACCTATTAAATCTGAGCCTTTCAATAAAATAGACGGTGGAGATGCTAAACCACAACCGTTCAAATACGTTCTGCATGAATCTCAAAGCACAAGTATACTGCCCCTGAGCTATCCCCGAATATATAGGAACGGGACACATTGTTTCCTAAAATGGTCTTTCATAATTTGGACCGTTGGATTTTTATTGGAAGGCCCATGATCAATCCACAGCTCGTTGCTGTAGTTTCTTGTGGCTGTAGATAAGAAGTGTTTAATTTCTCAAATTATGTATTAGATATATACGAGAATGATTCAGGGACAATTATTCAATCGTTGTTATAATATAATAGTATATTTGAAACTCAATGTTTGCCGCTGAAAATGTGTTCAGAATTTTATTTGTTATCTCATGCTAAAAATATATATTATTAAAAGATTTGCTCCAAATATCTTAGTAAAGAAATTTTAAACCTGTTGAAAATCTAAATATAATTAGTTACACATTCTAATTGCAAATTACAATTTAAATGTGATATCTTAAAGATTAAGAAAATTTTGTTTTAACACTTGACTTTTGAAAAAGTTTCTGATAAAACGTATCTAAATAGTATGTTAATGCATGTGCGGTTGAGTATGTACGTACACATACAGGTGCAAACATCCCATATATTTTATACCAAGTGCCACAAATAATTAGGGCTGCTCATGAGCCGAGTTGAGTCCGAGTTAAGGACAACTTGGATTCAACTCGCAAACTCATGAGCCGAGTTGAGTCCGAGTCGCTAATCCAATTCCGAGTCAAAAACTCCGATTTGGAATCAACTCGCAAACAACTCGAGTCGAAGTGAGTCGACTCGTGACTCATAAAGTAATACATAGTGAGGCGGTCTAATTTAATTCTAACAAAAAAAATATGACATAGTTTACAAAAATAATACACAATTAAAGGCAATACATAATGAGATAATGGCCAACACATAATTAAAAATTACGAAAACACCAAAATAGTACATAATTAAAAATTACCAAACCGATATAAAGTTTTGGGGGTTAAAAATTGAAAATATATAAATTAGGGTTTGGTGTGATGAGTCCAACCGAGTTGATTCCGAACCGAGTTAGGCCTAACTTGGAATCGACTCATAAATTAACCGAGTCAGTAAACTCGAGTCAGTTTTGACTCGAGTCAGTTTTAACTCGAGTTATAGTGAGTTGAATCCGAACTGATTCCGAACTGAGTTTCGAGTCATGAGCTTTTTGTGCACCCCTGCAAATAATAACTCCTAGACCTAGACCTAGTAGAACAATTCAGAAGAAATCAATGCTATTTTACGAAAACTTTGTAAACCATATATACCATAAAAAAGGATTATTCGGAGATGGTCAAACTTCAATGAATGCCTACTATTATTAATTAAAGATTCATGTTGCCCGTGCACGTGCAACATGGAACGCGAGACGCGAGGTAGCACCGTGAACCATCCGCGAAGCCCAAAAGAAATCAGAAAATAAAATAAAAAGTTTGGATTGTAATAAAATATTAAGATCACCGGCCCAACACGTTCAACCCAGCGGTATCAGCGCGGCAAACGGTAGACCCGATCAGAATTCATCAGATTAGAGAGAGTACTTCTGGCATGCGCGATAATAATATAATATACATCATACAGCGAGTTACTGTCACAAAATAATAGTATGCTCTCTCTTCATGTCAGAGACTCGCTACACACAAGATAGTTTCCAGTTACGACACGGAGCACGTGAAGTCAAACCTCATTATCGGCACATTTATCCACTATTCCCATACCTATTCGGCTATTCCCATCCCTATTTATAAGGAATACATCGCCTCTCTTCTCTTCTCTCTTCCCATCAAATATTCAAAATACATTGTCCCCTGTTCCCGATCTAAAAATGGCGAGCCTGTTTGACAAGGCGAAGGGGTTCGTGGCGGAGAAGATTGCGCACATGCCGATGCCGGAGGGGAGCGTGACAAAGGTGTCGTTCAAGACCATGACCCGCGAGAGCATCACGCTCCACAGCGAGATCGATGTCACCAACCCCTACTCTCATCGCCTTCCCATTGGCGACATTTCTTATTCCCTCAAAAGTGGCGAAAAGTAATTCATTCTCTCTTATTATTATTATTATTATTATTATTTTGAGCAGATCTGCATGCGAAATGGTGTTCAACTTTTGGATCGGGTCGTGGGGATATATAGAAGACCGTGCATGTTTGGGTTATAGTGGAATGTCAAATCGTAATAGAACTACAAGTCAACGGATTCATCTAACTGTTAGGATTGTGATTTTGTTGACATTAATTAATTGTTAGAATGGTTTCAAAGCTAGTTTGTTTTGTATTTGTTGTATATATTGCGTCAACGATCGATAGCAAGATTTAAAAAAAAAACACTATGGTCAAACTTTGGATGGGTCGTTGATTCGTTGTAAGTTTGCAATCGTAATTAATGATGTCTTAATTAACAGAAAATTGGGAATAATTTTTGCGGACAATTAATATTACCAAGGTGGTTAGTTCTTGTCCAGCTCATTAGTTTCCTATTAGCAGATGAAGCTAAATTAAGGCTCAAACCAATGTAAATATATTATATATATACTAGCTTGGTGCGGGCCGGTAAATATAATTTCTTTATTTTCTTTTGTTGGAATATCGGTTATATAACATGATTCAACTTTTTATTATTTAATTTAGAAGATAACTACTTTATTCGATGCCTAAAAAAAGAGAAATGATAATATAAAACCTAAAGAATAAAGGAAATGGAATTTGGTTCTGGGAAGAAGCAAGTACACTTGAAATCATTGTCAAAATAAAAAATTCACCTATTGAGCAACCAAGTTCATCTGCTATGAAGAATCCTTTGCATTGATTTTAACACCCAATACAATAATTTACATCTTTTGCATATCAGTTACATAATTCTTCTGCTGAAAACTAACAAGAAAACTATCTAACTCCTACTTTGTGATTAAAAAAACAGGGTGATTGCTTCTGGGACGCTTCCCGATCCAGGATGGATAGTAGCAAGTGGCGTGACGAAGCTGGAGCTGCCAATGAAAGTGCCGTACGACTTCTTGATTTCCATAATGAAAGACATTGGCAGCGATTGGGACATCGACTACTTGCTTGAAGTCGGGCTGACGATTGACCTCCCTGTCGTGGGCAACTTCACCATTCCGCTTTCAACCAAGGGAGAGTTCAAGCTGCCCACTTTCAAAGACTTCTTCACCTCATCATCATGAGGTGTTTTTGCAGTTGCATAAATTTCAAATAAATGAGGGTGTGTTTTTTTTTTTTATCTTTTTTATTTGGTTGAATTGAGGTGCCCGAAGGCTTCAGAATGCATGGGTGTTTCAATCTATAATATATGGGATCAAACGGATCTCATGTACTTAGTCATGTGTTTTTGTGGTTACAATGTTTGCTTAGACTATGTTGGAATTACAATGCTATATGAACTGGGTGATGTTTTTCCTTTTGCAGGGGATATGGCATACTGGTTATGAGTTCATATACTAAGAACAAGTCACCGTGTATTATTTTCTCAAATTATTTGAACAATTTATGTTTCTCAAATACATTAGAAGATCAGTGCATCCATATTTTTGTCTGTAATTGTCTTCTTCATACTCAGTTAGGTGTTTGTGGCTTCATGCTTACAAAAACCCAAAATGCAACAGTAAAACATTGCTATTTAGCCAGAAATGTTCTTCTGGCCCAGCTGTATAGGAAAAATTAAGAATATTGTTACATTTGCTTGTTAATAGCAATGCTTATGAAATCAAATGCAAATTAGCAATATTCTCAACTATGGACCTCAATGATTTGCAGAATATATATGTCTCTGTTTAAAAAAAAATATATATATATAGAGAGAGAGAGAGTGACAAAGGTCAAAGTGGTAGTTCCTAGACCCCGGTGCTACCAAGTCGTTTTCGGATTTTCAAAGTCCCAACGGTCGATCCGAACCGTTCAAGTTGATCTCCATATTGAAATGTGCTTGGAGACCAAATTTTACAATTTTTGGAATTTTTTTACTATTTATTAAGCCACTTTGAAAATTGCTGATCCGGGTGAACAGTAAAAACAATGCAACCAAATTCTGGACCATGTGATTAGCAATTTTCAAAGTGGCTTAATAAATAGTAAAAAAATTTCAAAAAATGTAAAATTTGGTCTCCAAGCACATTTCAATATGGAGATCAACTTGAACGGTTTGGATCGACCGTTTGGACTTTGAAAATCCAAAAATGACTTGGTAGCACCGGAGGCTAGGAACTACCACTTTGACCTTAGACTTTAATTCCTGAGCTTTTAAGAAAAAATACATTGGTTCTCAAACTTTTATTTACATCAAATTGATCCTTGAACTTCTTCAGAAATATTGAGTTAGTTCTTGAACATCTAGTTGCACCAAATCAGTACAAGCAAGTTGATCCTTCAACTTATCAGAATTAAATGAAATTAATCCTTGTAATTTAGTCCTTGTTTAAATCTTAGAAGGATTAATTTGATTCATATAGAAGTTTGAAGACCAATTTTCTCATATTTTCAAAATTCAAGGACTAACTTGTCTTTAATATCTACAAGGTACTTTTTCATCCGGATTTCGAAACTATGATCTCCCACACAAAAGACATTGTGTTTGTCACTAGATCAAATGCTGATTCTCTTTCTTTCTTTAATAATTATATGTCTATATTATAAATACACAACTACACCAATTAAAAAGCTGAAGAAACACCGTGAAAAAAATTAAAGTGCAGTATAAAGGAACACTGATCGCATGCCTAACTCAAAAATTGATGTGACATAAATGATTGAGAAAATTCTTAAAAAATGAGCTGGACCTATAGTTCATCTCAACCCGCCCCCATATATGCTTTTTGCCATAATTGGATACGATTATTAATTATTTGTACGAATAAATTCAATTGTTTTAGAAATGGAATAATTAAGCACCCAATTCCTTTTACCTCTTATACATCCTTCCACCCAACTTGTCTTATACTAATTCTAGACAAATTATTTAACAATCCTTGAGCCTCTGCCAAGATATAGAATACAAAGTCAAACGTCGCGCCTGATCACTTGATCAGTAGTGGAGACTGGAGAAACGAGCGAAGAAAAGGTGATATGGCCTGGAGATTTATTAGGAGAGGTAATCCAGTTGCCAATCCTACATATTCTTACAATTGTTGGATAATATAGAAACCTAACCAACACTGTGCAATCACCCAAGCCCATGCTCAATCCTCAATAATCAATACTAGCCCAGCCCATAATTTGACCTCAGACCTGGACCGGTTATTAAACTAACAAATGAAAAATGTGACATGATAATCGCCCTGCTAACCTGGTAGTCGCTACCTGAATTTCAAAAAATAAATAAATAAATAAGATAATCGCCCTGCTAAAAAGCATTTTATCTCGAAGAACGAAGAACTGTTTGATAATTCCGAAATTTTTTTTTTTTTAGTTAGCTGGAGAATTAAACAACCACCACTCATTTTTGTGGAATTCAAAACATACCACCCAAGCTTTCCGGAGCGCCCACCAAACTTGGCTGGTGCGCCAGCTGGGGAAGCGCACCAATTTGGTGCTCTAGCTGGAGGCGCGCACCAAGTAATATGTTATATATCAGCGAAAATTTCACTATTTTTTCATTTACCAAGAAGACAGACAAGGAAGCTCAAGAACAAAGAGCAACTTATGAGTTATTTTTCATCTTAGTCCTATATTTTTTAGAATTATTTAATAGTATTTTTAATTTAATGTAAATTTATTAATTGTTAGGTTTGTCCCAAAATTCAACTAACTATGATTGAAATTGCTTGTTATTTTGGTGGTGAGTAATGAGTCCAAATTGAACTACTAACTTTCAATATAAATTAATATACCTTTTAATTCTAATTTAACTTACGTTCAGATCACAAGCGCATGATCCTACCGTGTAGTATAATTGGGGTGTCGATCCACAGGGATAGTGTATTGGACTTCTAACAATTTTCACCAGTCTAGGTTATAGAGGGGTTTTAAAATAGGTTTTTAAATATAGTTTAAGGTAGGGTTCAATACCCTCAAGGTTTATGCGATGACGCTAATTTTGCTAAGGTTAGAATTAAACAATTAAATAGAGATTCTCTAGGGATTAGGTGCTCTCTTCCTAAATTATGCAAAATATAAATTTCGACGTCTCTTTATCCCGCATGTGGCACTGTCACTATTGCATGCGGCATAGATTGTCCCACAGTATCCCGCATGCGGCACTGTCATTACCCCGCAGGCTTACTGGGTTTCTGCTTACGTGATTTGAAAGGTTTTACGATCTTGCGATCGGCTTTTGGGCTATCAATTCTAAGTATCCTGGGTATGTAATTATCTTTCTCACACAAACACAATTGATCATCCCCTATTCTATCTTACAATTAAATATTCCAAAGACCTTACCTAATTAAGGTGTTTCCTAATATAACCTAAATAGACAATTTACGATATCATGCCAAGGGAGCCCACTGGGTTCTAACCTAATCTTTGAACCACTGCCAAGTCTCGTTAGCCGAAGTGTTACGTATACTTACATGCATTATCCCACTCACACCGGGATGCAACGAAATCATACACCTATTGGTATATGGAAGACATTGGCATATAGTAAACAGAACTATGTATGCAAGGATTTAATACAAGAAATTTAAATAATAAAGTAAACTCAAATCAACATAAATAAAACATAAATTTATATTAAAACATAACTTAGAATTCGAGTACAACCCTCACCTTAGAGATGAGAAATTTAGCTTCTCATGGCCATGGCAAAATAAAAAGAATAAAATAAAGATAACATAAATTACAACCCAATTGAAGATGGATGAACCTCTGCCTCTTTAGATAGACGCCTTTTTCTCATGCTTGACTTCCGATGGCTACCCTTCTCTCTCTAAGTAACTCTCTAACCTAACCTAGCAATGAGGATTGGTAATATTTATTCTATGGACTTAACAC
The DNA here is from genome assembly GCA_025461125.1 of Carex kokanica. NCBI lineage: Eukaryota > Viridiplantae > Streptophyta > Magnoliopsida > Poales > Cyperaceae > Carex > Carex kokanica. Next base: position 344,313 of record JAJGRX010000866.1, on the reverse strand, counting down.
AATTAAACACGCACACTAAAATCAATTACAAGAGGGGTATTTATTGTAGGGTTATCGTATAACCTTTGATTAGGCTTAAGCTGCGGAAAGACCGTAAAACAAAATTTTTACTTCTAACTTAAGCCGAGGATTAAAAGAGGTACATCGGAAAGACCACCGAAAGTTCCTTTTTCCAGTCTTTCCCTTTACATAACCTTTTATTCTACGAGAATCTACTCCATGATTGATTTCTAAAAACTAAATCTATTTAACAATTTAAATAAATTAAGATAACATTTATACCTTAATCCAAATTCGAATTGGATTAAAATCTGACTCGCCTCGGAGCACTAGACGTGATGCCTCTATAGGTTATCTACCAGGACTAACCAGAGAGCGGTTATTTCTTTTGCCAGAAATACTGAAACCGCGGTATTCGCAAAAACACTATTCACGAGAGGCGTGATAATACTATTCATGAGATGCAGATAAAATGATTCACGATCAGCAGGTAAAGATACTGCGTTTTTTGCAAAAACATAAATACCGCGATCTTCGCAAAAACACTATTCACGAATCCCGTAAAAATATATATTTATGGATTGTCGAATTTTCTGCAAATCACTATTTAGGAGAAAATTAAAGTACGAATCGAATCGGATTCTGATTCGAACTTGGCTCGGTTTTTGAATGAATTTTCTCTTCACCCCTTCACCCCTATTTATAGTGTTTCAAAGTCGGTTTTGGAATTTACCAAAATACCATTATCAAAATCGATTTGCCTTTGTCAAGGTTGGTATTTACCAAAATGCCCTTGTCAAAATCGATTTTCCTTTGTCAAGGTTGGTATTTACCAAAATGCCATTTGACCAAAAATATTAATTCATAATTAATATTCTAATCCATATAACATATATATATATATACACAATTACTCTGAATAATTATATTTCTTGCGTTTGCGATTGCGATTAAATTTACATGACGTGTCATACACGTTATAAATTTAATCTAGTTTAAGCATGTCATCTCCATGACATATATTTTATTTTTAATTATAACACTTTATAATTAATCATAAAATTTCTCTGATTACTTTCCTATTGGTGTGACCCGATAGGATCTGTGTTATGTTGGCAATAGAATTAAAACTCCTTTTAATTCTATAAATCATAAGAGGCATCTGGCGGAATACATTATGACTACCCAATTGACACAGATGATCTTGTACATTGCAATATCACGATCCAGTAAACAATTTACTCGTGTTAATTCTTTTGTCTCATAGTATCAGATCAGTTTCAAGGTAGGTATGTGTCATCCTTGCAAACTTAATCTTTTCTCGATCTTAAATAGTTTTATCAAATATGATTAACTCTTTAATCATACCGCATGCAGATAATCCTATTTCATCAAGAGGCCTAGTGATACCATCACTCGTATAATAATACGAGAGACAATAGTAGTCTTGGTGAACATCTCCCCTCCGTATAAGTTATGCATACTGCAATGTTATCTGTATAGCTACTTTTTACAGATAGCGATGGACAACACTCACGAATACACACTTCCTATGTAGGAAAGACGAATTCTCATACTTTAGAACTTAACACTGAATGAAAACATTAATGACACGAACACAATCCATTTAATGTTTCATTTAGGGTCTGTCAAATACCATGTTCTCTAACATGTATCTGTGTAATTAAAATGACAACTCTTTGTCTATGGTTTGTAAAACTTAACCATCATTTAATCCACACACTAACCTTTAAACGGTCAATTAGTGTTCCTTGCTAATTACCACGGTTAGAGACTATCAAGAGTATTTATCATCTATATTATGAAGTTTTACAATTTCAAGTCATGAACTCGAAATGATTCATAAATTCGATAAATCTCAAGGACCAAAATGATTAATCATTCATTACATGAACAAAATATATAGAATACAATTATCCTATGATTGACTTCTAGATTATTACACTAACATTTATAGCCTTCCTAAATGAGAGATGGAGTAGGGGAAGTAGTGGAGGTAGAGCAAACTTGGAGTGCATTTCAAATTTGCCCAGATGAAGCCAAAAATAGCTATGAAAGCTTGCTGCTGAAGCAATTGCGTCCTCCCAGAAGATTTCTGCTGAAATTAACATCAAGGGTGGAGATTTGATCAGAATAAAAAAAAGTCCACGGATCGCGCGGCATAAGTCTATGCCGCATGCGGCATAGGGAACCCGCACGACTTCCTGATTTAGCTGATTTTGTTGTAATTTCGCCATTTCGCATGTTGTGCACTTTGTGTGAGGTGTTACATGCTTCATGTGATGCCCTTTTGGTGTTATCTCTAGAAATCGTCCAAATTCAACACTTTTGCTTTGTTTTTGGCCTAAATACGCAACTTTCTCAAAAAACTGCTAAAAAGACATAAAAACACGTTTGTGGTAAATAAATCGAAAAAATAGCTACTCTGCACTCGCATTTGTTGTCAATCATATCTTCCCTGATTTGAGGGGTATATATATAAACGAAAAGATGGGATTTTTTTAGACTGATTTTTAGTTTGTCTTGTCATTTGAAGCGAGAACTTGAACTCAATTTTGGACTTATTGGTACTGATTGCAGAGAAAAGGTTCATTTGAATAAGAAAGATCGTGTTCAGTTGAAAGAGAAATTATATCTTTTTGAAATAGGAATATCAGCTCGATCGGGCAACAAGAAGTATTTGTTTTCAAAAACCAACTAATCAGAAGTATTTGAAAATTAACCAGTACTTTTGTAATGATCTTTTTAATCTCAAGGCACATCAACAAGAGATCAGAATCAGATAAGTAATAATCTGTCTCAGGTTATTTGCATGTCGGTGCTAATGGTTTTATTTATTGTCGCCGCTCTTATTGTTTAAATAGGGGATTCCGTATAGACAATTGCTTCGCTATCCCTATCGTTGGTTTATGACTTTTTGTTATCTTAATTAACAGTAAACAAGGAGTTGAAGTCTATATCCAGCAGTTTTCTTCAATTTGGTTTCCCACGGCCGGTTTCGTTTTTCTTCTTTCATTTCTTGCATGAGTTAGTTGTCCACCAATAATAGAATTAAGCTGTACCCCCTTTTCAAATTTACATATAACAATAAGAGAGCATATCAAAGTTATCTATAATCTATATTAATTAATTAGCATCCAATATGTCATTGTTACATCAAAAGAAAAAGAAACAAAAACTCCATTTCTCACAATTCACTCATAAGTTAAAAAATCACCACTTTTCCCTTCCATTCCCTACTAATTCTACAACAAAATTAGCCCCTCGTCAAATCCACTATCGTCCCGGTACATGTCGTCTAACCCGGTAAACCACGACTCGTCATCTTCACTACTAAACTTCCTCTCCATCCAATCTTCCTTCATCATCTCACACAACTCCTCATGCTCCTCCTCTTCCAAACCATTTGCCGAGAGGGGAGTAGTCGGAGAAAGCTCGCAATCGCCTGAAACAACCGGTGAAGCTGATGATGAGTTTGGTTTTGGTAATTTCGGCCGGCTTATCCCTGCAAGCGAGTTTCGATGGGTCGGTACCGCATGGTTGTGTTCTCCCGTGTATGTTATTACAAGCATGGATGGATCGCCACGGTCCCGCTCTACTTGCTTCCTAGCTATGCATCCTTTCAAGCTACTGCATCTGTAGTATCCTCTGTTTTAATTGTAACAACAGAACATTAATTAGTATGCATTTTTAAGGTGTTAACAAGGATAAATTTAGTATTATTATTATTCCGTACGTACCGAGGATAAGGAGACCCCTTGATTGGTTTCTGGCCGTACTTACGCCAGGCCCACAAGTCAGAGGTAAGACCATCAGAGACAGGTACATGGCGTACCACTTTTTGTAGCTGGCTCTTCCTGTAATTTAATAACCAATTAATACTTCATAAATTAGCATCAAAGAGAGAGACGGATTGATTATGTATTGAAGATATAAACACAAAGAACAATTAAAGTTACCTTCTTTTTGTGGGACGAGGCGTCTGAGCGACGGGTGTCTGTTCTGGTTTTGGGTGCGGCCGACTGGTTTTGAGCGAAAACAGCTTGCAAGGCTCCTCTGTTTCCGAAAGAGAAGCTTGCGTTCTCATAAAGCCAGAAAAGCTCAAGAGCTTCTCTCGTTCTTCACACCTCACCTCCTCTTTTACATCTCTACAAGCTAGAGAAGAGAAAGAGAAAGAGAAAGGATTTCCCTGGGCACTTGTGCTGGCCTCTGGACCAAAGAACCCACAGCCTCTGACAACAGCGAAAAGATCCCAATCATTCAGCTCCATTAAAGCTCTTTAGTTATCTTGGAATGAAAGGCGCTGACTTTTGTTATGTTATCTTATTTTGAAGGTTGAAGCTCGGAGGTATATATATATATATATATAAATTGAGAAAATGAGAAGAGAAGGGATTTGATTTGTTTGTTTTTTCCCTTTGTTTTATGGGTTGAAAGTCAAAGTTTGTACGTGTTGGTGGTAATCACAAGATTTAGGCAACTTGGCAACTTGGCTGTTTCCCAAAAAAAGTAGGCTGTTCTAAATGCTCTGTAATGTATTGCGTAAAATTTATTTCACTTCCGTCTAGGTTGCTAGTTAAATTGGTTTTCTTTATTTGTTTTAATTTAGTCATCAACTCCAATATTTTCATACTCAGATTTGATTATTAATTGCTTAGTATGACATCAGTGTCATTTCAGTCTATATAATGCCAACTTCAAAACTTATCGAATCGACTTCAAACGGTAAATCCAAACCAGTTTAAAGTGATCTACTTCATATGTTGTGCCTTTACATGCCAAATTTATAATTTTTGAAATTTATTTAGGAGCTTTAAGTTAATTTCAATGCATTTATTTTTTAATATTTTTGATCCGCTTGACTTGAATACTAAAATAACTTGAAAATATAAAAAAATTACATGTAAACGCATCACTCATAAAGTAAATCAGTTTGAACGGTTTGAATTAGTCATTTGAAGTCTATCCAATGAGCTTTAAAATTGATATTATATGACACCGATGTCATACTAGCCGGACTCATCAATATCAATATGCGTTATGTATAGTACCACAACCTCAGTACTCTTATTTGTTTATCGAATTATTTTGCTGCACAAATTCGCAAGCACGCCAAAAGTTCCGATAATCCAACTTATGAATTATGAATTATATAATTTTGTACTTTATGAAAACCTATGAAAATGACAACGGTCATTTGTACTTTAAGTAAATATTATTGTTCAATTATTTTTAATCAGTTCAAACAAAAGTTTAGTCACAACCATGCTATTGGAGATAAAAGAAAAAAAATCTTATTTGCTTCCAAATTAATTAAGTGCAATAAATAATATTGAATTTTTCAATTCTTACACTAGTAGTACAATATAACTTTTTAATCTCAGATATGAAATAAAAAAAATAGAAAATGAAACCTCAACTAGTCAATTATTGAAATTATTTAGTTTGACTAACTGTAAATCTTCATTTCCTTAGAAATGAAACAGATATAGATTGACTTTCAGATTAAAAAAAATATGACTTTTGAATAATCAATTGCAGTTGGCAGTGGTTTCTTGGTTTTTGACAAAAGCATGAGCTGAAAATGATGTGTGTAACTAATTGTACAGGGAATAATTGCAGAGATGCCCTACCGAGCCCCAAATGGGAGGCAACGGATTAATTTATTGTTTAATTAGTTCTCTTTGTGTGTAAAATCGCACGCGCCGTACAGCGATCTAAATCGTGGTAACGCTCTCACCGCGCCACATGACTTTGGCCTAAAATGTCAAAGTCTCTCTCAATGGCAAAATTGGAGGATAAAAGCGCGTGTCGCAACCCCAAGTTGTATGAGAAGATTGAGATAGGAGTAGGTCCGATGGGCATCGGACCTACATTTAGGTTCAATTAGCTCAAGAACCGTACGATTAGCATCGAGATTTATCCGCACGGAAATTGATACAGACTTGTACGGATTTTGATGCAGGTCACACGAATCTTGATGAAGATCGGATGGTCACAACACCCATCAAACCAAAGTAGGTCCGATGGGCATCGGACCTACTCTGAATTGGAGAAGATTAGGCCTGTGGGCCCCACACCGTGCCAAATCACCGCACCAACTGAGGTGGACGATATTTTGCGCTTTTGTCTTTTGCACAATTTTATTTTAAAGACAGCCCTCAAAGTAGGGACTAGTTCTGTTTTTATTCAATAAGGCCCCTGATTACTTTAATATCCACTTATATGTTTATTACCTTTTACAAGTAATTGTATTTCAGACGAAGACTAATATTAGAAAAAAAAAAATTCTACATAAATCTTTGACATATCTGATAAATAAAAAATTATCCAAACAAAAAAGAATCATCGATGGTTGGTTGTAGTTAAATATGTTTCTTGATCTTTTTTATTTCTTGATTACATATAAACGAACTTTAAATTTTATGTTTTTGGTAAACATGAAATAATTCATGTGACATAAAAATAAAAAATTCAGAAAAATAAAATATCATATTGTACAGATAATTACTTTTAGTAGGGGTATTCTCGCGTATAATTAAAGCTAGGAGATAAGTTATTGTTTGACATCTCCATTGTAATCAGAACTATATATTTTTTTTAATATTTGCATGCTGAAATGATGGTTCATGAAGATATTTGTACATTTTTCATTTTTCATTGGTCAGAGGAAAAGGGGAATAATGGAATATGCTAATTAATTATCTGGTTATAGCTTGTAACAAAATTAATTAAGAACTGGATACTTGAATAAATTATTACTAGATCTGTAATCTAAATCTAAAAATGATTGACCTTTCCAGAAGGAAAAAAAAAAATTATCTGACTTCCTCTAGTAGAAAAAAATAATATTTGACTTTTGCAACACAGAGTGTTTGACAATTAAATAAATAAATTATTGATACACATAAAATAATGATACAAAATGCTTATCCTAAAGAAAACGAGCCAGGTGTTACAATTTTCAATCAGTTGAAAATGAATAGCTTGTTTAGGTTTTCTACAGTTAAATCAGTTAAAAAAAAATAGGACATAACTAAAAGAAATACTATTAAGTACGTATATTTCAAAGAGGAACCATATATAGGAACACTGTGAATTAAAGTTGTTTAGAAAAGTGATATATTTGGGTGCTCAATTTTGAATCCCAGAACACATTGAGATGGAGATGGCATATTGGCATTGAGAGATCTTATCCAGGATTTGAGAGAGACTGAAGCCTACTGCCACCAATGACTCCATACTCTATAGTCTATACTCTCTCTCAATCATAGCAAGTAGCTAAAAAGATCTCTGATCAGCTAATTCATCTCCTAATTTAATTAATTATAGTCACTTCACCAAAAGTGCACCACTGATCGATCGATGACTAGTTTGTGGCGGTCCTTTGATTTAAGCATCTAGCTAGCTAGCTTTTAAGAAAAAGAGAAAAAGGGAATGGATTAAGGTAGTTCCAATCCTTAGGACTGGACCACCACCACTGAGGAAGCTAGCTAGATGCGAAAGATATATCGACTAGCGACGACCAGAGAGACGATCGACCACCATCCGATGACCGCCATCATTCATCATGTGCACGCTTTTTGGAAAATGGAAGTCGATCCAGGTCTTATCATCAGTATAAGTATCATTCATTAATGGGATCTAGCATTCTAGCTAGCCTTTTTGGTGATAGTGATGGAAAGAATTACCATTTCCATTTCCATTTCCATATGCATTGTAACTTTATTAATTTGGTTTTGCCAGCACAACGCTTAATTAGTTAAGTCCATGGCTTAATATAACTAAGGTTTTTGTTTAAACAAATAGAAGAAGCTAGCGTAGAATTTGTCAATACAAACTATTTGTCCAGCTTATAAAATTAAGGCCAACATCTGATCCCCAAAAATAAAATTAATCATTGGTACATGCATGCATGTTTTTTCAAGTAATAAAGAAACATTTACCATTTTACCCTGACAATAATTGATAAAAATAGATAAAACAATCTCAATAAGATATAGCATAGATGGTGTCGATCTAGGTGAAAAAGATGGACACACTGCACCTAGATGAATACAAATGCTTCCTCTTTCAAAACCTAGCATCTAATCTAAGCTACTCGCAAATCTTCAACCATAATATCACGCGCAAGGAATGCATGTCCTTGTTACTGTTGACATTTTAGATCTAATGGGCTACATTTGGAAACTAACTATTCGTTGCTGGGCCCGTTTTAGGCCCATAAAATAGGCCATACATGAATTCTCAATTGTCTTGGGTTCAAAGGCCCCACCACCACGCTCCATTAACGCCGTATAACGGCTAACCAGTTTAAAACGAGAGAGCGATGCCCAAGACCTGGTCCACCACTGGTACCAATACCAATTATAAATTTATACCATACGTACTGTTGTAGTGTTGTCTATGCTTCGGATTGGGTCCCATCGGACTGGGATAGACGGATAGTGGGATCCCGTACCATTGTACACACAGGAACAGGATACATCTCCACCGAAACCAACAACCGCTTACCTATCAGCCACGTGTCCGCTGCTCCGCGAATGAATCTTCCCAAGCAATTATTATTTGCTCCTCGATCATTGGCTAGATGCGTTTGGAGAACCCCTTATGGGTTCCACTTTCAGAGTAATCTGTGCCCAATTTCACGGACAGGGACGATTGATTGAATTTGATTAAAGAAGTTTTTTTTTTGTTGTTGATTATTTGGTTAAAGAAGTAAAAGACACCTAGAGTCCTAGACCTAGTTGATCAAAAAAATTGCCGGAGGGTAAATTCCGGAAAGAAAAAATATTATTGATAGATTTCCTAGAACAAAGCATGCGTTGAATACACAAAGCGGGTTGAAATGCATATATATATAATATTATAATAATGAAAATCTTTCCATGACATCAGTTTCCGACACGAATGGTTATACGGGTAGAATTGCAAAGAAACCATACCAGCCGCTCAGAAAAAAAAGTACTGTTCTTCGCACGAACTTTTTCAAACTCGATTCAAATTAATTCAAGCGAACTCACCTAATTTTACTTTATTTTATTTTAATTTAATCTCCTCGTTCAAATATCATTTCAATTCGACATCGCCCAACTCCAGCCCCCTCTTCACTCTCCTTCTCTCTCACCTTTCCCAATGAAGGCGCAGCGATCGTCGAATCTACAGTCGCATCAGAGGCAATACCAGACCGATCAGCTTCTCTTCGACCCCGCTGTGACGAGCAAATGGCTTCAGGTAGTTGTTTGTTCTAGATCTTGCATTTTGTATGTGGATCTCCGTTTTACCGAGTATTGATATTTTTTTTCGGTATTTTTGAAAAGGGAGAGTACGGGAGAGGGACGAGGGGTTTACAAAGAGGCGCGAGTGGGGAGATCCACGTGGCAGTGGATCCTACATCGCCGTTGCCTAGGAATTGGAGTAGAGAAGAGTTGGTTTCACCGAGCCATTTCAGCCCCGGATTGCTTGATTTACACTCCTTTGATACTGAGCTCTTGCCTGAAGTAAGATTTGGAAATGTTACAAATGTATACCGGGGCTTAATTTGTTTCTTTTACTTAGCTTTGAACTAATACTTGTTTTATGTCATTGTGTTTTAGATCTAGTCCCAATACTTCAATTCCAGTTACTTATAACTATCGTTGAAAAAAAAAAATCTTAATTAAAACTTGCAATGCTGATAGAAAGCTCATATGTTTTGTTAATATAATTGGGCCAATGGTCCTTATGTAGAGCGCTAGACATTAGTCATAGTATCAAGCTTCGTTTTGTAAGTTAACTATGCATTACAAATATTACCTATTTGACAGTTTTAATTCTTCACATGGCCCAGTAAATTCAAAAAGATCTTTGCACTGATTTCCCTTCAAACTATACTCATACAGACTGGAGGTCATGGGTTTTATGATGGTTCTTATCCATCATCTTACAATCACGGCACAAATGTCAACGAGTTAGACCCCAGCTTCAACTTGAATAGGCAAATGGCAAAACCTGATACATTGCCAGAAAATGTTTCTTTAAAACCCTTCCCTATGGATAAAGAGAAGCTTGCTTCTGTTGCAAAGATCAAAGTAGTGGTATGTTTTCTTGGCCTTTACTTTACCTATCACTTCCTCAGATATATATGAATTCTTTATAGAAATAATATGTGAATCAATTGAAGGTTCGCAAAAGGCCCTTAAATAAGAAGGAGACAGCTAAGAAGGAAGAAGACATTATTACCATTGAACAAGCTTCCAATTGTCTTACTGTCCATGAGACCAAACTTAAGGTTAGTTATAATTGCGCATCTAATTATTTGTTTATCTTCACTCAGATATCAGTATCTAAAACTGGGATGTCGTGCAGGTTGATCTTACAGAATATGTCGAGAGACATGACTTTGTATTTGATGCTGTTTTGGATGAGGATGTCTCAAATGATGAGGTAAGCATACATAATTCTATACGACAATGTTGATGTTCAATCACATGTCGGTACAATTGACTAGATCAACCGGTATCGATCACTATAAAACTATTGTAGTAGCTAAAAGAGACAACTTTATGTGAAGGCTTGTACAGGTGGAATTTGTAATAATCTATTTAAGTTTTTCTATTGTTGGTACTTATCCTTCATTTGTGTTCTTAATCTTCCTTTTTCTGCCTTCTTTTCTAGGTTTATAGGGAGACAGTTGAACCAGTTGTACCAGCAATATTTCAACGTATGAAAGCTACATGCTTTGCATATGGACAAACAGGCATGTGTCCGATTATTACTAAGACTTCCTCTACATATGTATATTTGGTTTATCTTAACCTTATATTTCTTGTATCTCTAGGCAGTGGGAAGACATTCACCATGAAGCCTCTTCCTCTTAAAGCTTCTCACGATATACTAAGATTAATGAACCATGCCTACAGAAACCAAGGGTTTCAGCTATTCGTCAGTTTCTTTGAAATTTATGGTGGGAAGCTTTTTGATCTTCTAAATGAGCGCAAGTATGTTCCTTTTCTTTTTCAATTACCTAACTCCATAGTCTTGTGAGAAATATTTTACTAATCTGAAAGATAATATGTCTAGGAAGCTTTTGATGAGGGAAGATGGCAAACAAAAGGTGTGTATTGTTGGCTTGCAAGAATATAGAGTTACTGATGTGGAAATGATCAGAGAGTTAATTGAGAAAGGAAATGCAACTAGAAGCACTGGTACAACTGGTGCAAATGAAGAGTCTTCTCGGTCTCATGCCATTCTTCAGCTTGCTATTAAAAGAATTGTAGATGGCAACGAGTCTAAACCTCCTCGACCCATTGGCAAGTTATCTTTCATTGATCTGGCTGGTAGCGAGCGTGGGGCTGATACAACTGACAATGATAAACAAACAAGGTGTTTATCTTTTACAACGTTATCTTTCCTCCATTCTTTTTTATTTTTTTATACATCAATAGTCAAAGTGGGAGGAGATTTTCTAGGATTTGTGACTTGTGATTGTATATGCTGTGATTCCTAAAGAGACCTTTGTCCCCGGCAGTTTAGCCATGTGATGTTGCTCAAGACCAACATGTAACAGCTCCACTTTTTAGATCAATAACCAAAGTTAAAATAACAGCCCCTCAGGTCCTTGACTTATGATTATACCATGTTTTCCTTTCTTCTAAACACCCAATTGTATACCCATATTGAGTGCAGGATAGAAGGAGCTGAGATCAACAAAAGCCTTTTGGCTCTGAAGGAATGCATCAGAGCACTAGACAATGACCAGACCCATATACCTTTTAGAGGAAGCAAATTGACGGAGGTGTTAAGGGACTCATTCATTGGGGACTCTCGCACTGTCATGATATCTTGCATTTCTCCAAGTTCTGGTTCATGCGAACATACACTAAATACTCTGAGATATGCTGATAGGTGAGTACCTACTTCAACTCCTAAACTAGTGTTGCTTTATTCTCTTATGTGGTGTTTGGAAATTATAAGTCATGGTTATCTGTGTAATTATAATTGAACAGATATGTCAACTTTGCAAAGTTAACGTTCTTAAAAAAATCAATAGGTTTTTTTCTAATTTGTTTCCTTAATGTATTATTCTAAAACATAATTTGCCATTATACTTCTATAAAAAGCTAAGGGACTCGCCAATAAATTATAGGGTAAGCTGATACCTCTTTATTTCAGTTAAGGTTGAACTTAAGGTTTGATCAGACTAATATGATTATGTAAACTGTAAAACAATGATTATTAATATAAAAAATGGGATATAATTTTGAATATCTTAGTCACAGTTACTGTTTATTTGTGTAATTATGATAATTAAGTGTTTTATCTCCAGATTATTATATATTCATTTGTTGTTTTTTCCTTGGTAAAATAAAATAATACTGCTGATACAGGGTTAAGAGCCTTTCAAAGGGAGGCAACCCCAAACGGGACATCTCATCGGGGACATTAAGGGAGTCTACAACTGCCCCTTTATCTTCCTTTCAATTGCCTGAATCCAGACCTGAAGTGATCAACAGCACTGGTGACAGTCTGAATAATATTGATTGGCCAAAGCCACAGAGAAAGGAGACAAGCACAAGCATGAATTATCAAAACAACATGCAGAAAATAGAAGTTAATAGAAGTAAATATAATTCAAACACTGGACCTGATGAGTATTATGAGGCAGCAACATACCAACAAGGTAAAAGAGGTGTCAACCTGAACTTGAATTGGGAGGGTGTGCCTGATGATGATGATCAGCTGAGTGAACTACTGAAGGTAAGAGATCATTTTTCTTTGCAAATCGAAATATGTATACTACCTTGAAGACAATGTTTAACAAAATGTTTGACCTTTGTTTGTGTGGTGTGAGTATAGGAAGAGGAAGATTTGGTGTCAGCTCATAGGAAACAGGTTGAGGATACTTTAGATATCATCAGGGAGGTATGTTTTTAAGGGATCTCATCTACATTCTATGCATTTTATCCTCGTTTATCCTTCGCAATGGAACTTATTTGGCTTGACAAAATTCATATCATAGCTTTCATTGAACCTAAATTTAGCTGTAGCCTGTAGCATGTTCTTAGAGTGGTCGTAGTGAGAGATCAAGGTTAATTTATAAACTCTTGTATGTTTTGGCAGGAAATGGATCTCTTGGTTGAAGCAGATCAACCAGGCAACCAGTTAGACGGCTATGTCTCCAGACTGAATGCCATTCTGTCTTATAAAGCTGCCAGAATAATTGATTTACAGTCCCGTCTGGCTCAATTTCAGAGACGTTTGAACCAGCAAGGTGTCTTGGTTTCTTCTCAATACCCTTGATTCCTCATCTTACAGCCCAAATTATTTGTGGGCCAATGACAAGGATGTGATATAGTATCTGCCGCATTCAGCCAACACCCATGCGTTTTGTTGGTTTTATGTGATATGTGATGACCAGAGAAGAAGGGCTAGGTTTTGGGTATCAAATGAGAAAATTAAGAGAACACCGCCCTTATTTTTTATCGAGAAGCTTGTGATGTTTGTTCATGTACAAGGATTGCTGTATTTTTCTTCAGCATTGGTGCTGCAGCTGTATGGTGTTTGACCAATGATTTTATCTTTGTATTATGAAGATATTTTATAATAATAGATTCATTGTTCCCTGTTAAAAATGTAATTTACCCGTGTGGATGCAGCCTGGCTTCACCGCAACAGTAGCAATCTTAATTTATATTACATCCACTCTTAAAATCATCTGGTCCCATACTGTTCCTTTTATTAGGCATAACAGATATCCTCCCTAGTACACTCAGGACCTTAAGATGTGCGTTGTGAGCTGTAGTATTTTGTGCAAGAGATTGAAGTCCTGTCGGCCTAACTGATGCAGCTCTACATAACATTATCTATGGCAAGGGGGAGACAATCCAGTTCTGGTGGTTCGTGCAACCTTCAGTGCTTGTCACAGGCAACTGCATCTACTCACTAACAATATATGCTCAGTCAACTAAAGCGGCAATATCTTTATCAGCTGGTTCCTTCACCCCTGGCAGCCAAACTGCATGCTCTTCTTCGGCCATGTAATATCTACTATGGTTAGGGGTGTTCAAATGGATCGGTTTATTCAGTTTTAAACCAAACCGGCAAATTTTGGTTTAATTAGATCGGTTGTTTGGTTTAAATGGTTCGGTTCGGTTTAGTTTTTGAAGAAGTTCAGTTTAAATGGTTCGGTTTGGTTTTGGGATCTCCAAATCGGTTTGAACCGAACCAACTGGTTTAATAAAAAATGAATCGGTTTATAATGGATCGGTTTATCAAAAATCGGTTTGTGTGGTTATCAAAAACCGGCTTGTGTGGTTATCAAAAATGTTATTCAAATCGGTTTGAACCGAACCAACCAGTTTTGAAATATTTATTTGTAACTTAAAATATTTGTATTCGATTCAACCGAACAAACCGAAGTTTAAATCGGTTTAATCGGTTCGGTTTTAGATCAGTTTGAAATTTTAATTCGGTCGGTTCGGTTGGATTTTCAAAATTCTGTTCAAATCGCAGTTCAGCAAAAAAAGTTCGGTTTGACCCGAACCGACCGGTTGAACACCCCTAACTATGGTACTCTTTTTTTTGCCACAGTTCTGTCACACTGCATTCTTTATTTCGAAGCTTGATGTGCCAAAATTGACTTTCAATTTGGGAGTACCACCATACTTCTCTCCCTCTACAGCGAGGACCTTGATTCCCTTTGTGCCTCTTACAAATAGTGGTTTCCCACCGATTTCATTAAAATGAAACCATTTAAACAGAAAATGGTACCAAATAGCTGGTACATAGTTTCTGACAAATGTTTTGACATCACGTTCTCATATAATATCCATAATAAATTGCAGCTTTTGGGTTAACAAATAAACACGTGCTGCCGCCTGCTCTTAAAGTCCAATCTATATACTACATTAGGGTGCACAAAAAATTCGAGATTCGTGAGTCGATTCGAGTTCGATTCGAAAAAGTTTGAAAAAATTCGATTCGAAACCAGTTCGATTCGAAATTAATTCAAACCAGTTCGATTAGAAATTAATTCAATTTCGAATTCGAACCTGCCCAGGTTCGATTCGATATATTTCGCGAATTTTGAAGGTTCGAAATCAGCGCACCGTCCTACGCTAGCGAATAAGTGGGACTTGGCCATTATTTTTCTCCCTCTTGCAGAGGCGCGTAAACCTATCTAAGTTTAGCCAACTTTTACGCCGTTGCTCTCCTCCGCCGATCTCCTCTCCACTTTCCCCTTGGCCACATCAACCATCAATATCACCTCTCTCCTCTCCACTTTCCCCGATCTCTCTGGCTTTAACCGCCTTCTCTCTACAACCTCCGTCGCCAGCGAGCTAGCCGGACGCTCCTCAATCACCCTCCTCGTCGTACCTGATTTTTCCAAAGCTTCTGTTTTAGCGCGTAAAAAGAGCAGAGATCCACTTTCCCAGCCTACTCCTGCCCCGCCATCTGGCATTCTTAAGCGTGATTGGCTGCTCAAGCACCGCACGCGGGTCCCAGCAGTGGTCGCGGCACTGTTTCGTGCCGATCAGATTTCAGGTGATCCTGCGCAGTGGCTTCAGGCTTGCACAGATCTAGAAAATTTGAAGTCAGTTCTAATTTTGTTTCATTTTTCAATTTAATTTTAGTTTGTTGACTGATTGAACGTCGAGTGCATCTCTAAAACTTAGATGCTTCAGGTCATGACATTGTTCTAATGTGATTCTTGGTTGAAACAGATCAGTGGTTCATGGAAGGAGTACACGATTAGTTGTTCTAGTGCATACACAAGAAACTGGTGAGTTCTTACTTCTAACTTAGAAATCATTGGTATGAAATAGTCAGAAATTCTAACTCAGAATGGTCAATCATATGCAAAAATGGTAACTGTTAAGTAGAAAAATATCACACGTATCTTTGAACTAGTAAGGATGCAGCTAATTTTAGAAAGCTAAATTTGAAAATGTGTAAGCAAAAAAGGTTGGATTGCTATCACTCCGGCAAGCTTGATCCTGTTCCAATTTGCGGTTTCCGTGCAGTACCTAATAAAATGCAGATTAGTCATTACAGATGTTCAATATACGTATAAAGCATATGCAATTCATTTTAAAGCAATATGCAAGTTTAATATTACTAACCAAATAAATATGCAAATATGTAAATAGGCCCTTTACAGTTATTATATTTGATATATATCTAAATGAGAGATAAAAGGAAATCAACACATTGCAAATCAGCACATCCTGCATTAACATTTGAGATGATGAAGAGTTGAACTTGGTATGGGGTTTGAATTTGAAGCATGGCCGAGCATAGACTTCAATCAAACTTTGAAATGTGCTGTTTTTTTTAAAATGTGCTGTTTTGGAGAATCATGAAAATGCAAAGTTTGTATTTTTGAAAATCCAACTTTGAAAATGCAAACTTTGAAATCCTGCAAAAAATGTGCTGTTTTTTTTTTGTATTTTTGAAAATCCAACTTTGAAATTACTTAGAAAATAGCAGAAAATCAGAAAAATGCAAAGTTTGGCTCTGAACTGATTGTCTTTCTGTCCTCTATCTGAATGTTCAAATGGTTTCTTGATTTGGATTTCAGATCAGCCTGCACTGGCCAATCAGTGATAGTTGGTCATTTGAGGCATTTTAGGTACTCATGTTGTACCAGTAGGCTTTTGCTTTGACTTCAATCAAATTATATCTATTGGTCATTTATTTGAATATTGCAATAACTTTTGCACTTATATTTTATTTTTCTTAATATTTTCAGCAAGCATTCAAAGAAGAGGAGAACCTTGAAGTGCAAATACCGATGGAAAAAACTGATTAGAGACTCTTTAACCTAAGATATGGTCTAAAATATGGTGCCAAAACCCAAATCTGTTTCAGAAAAAAAAAATCTGAAACTGATTAGAGAGTGAAACTGAAACTAAAACTGATCAAAAATCTGAAACTGAAACTGATCAGAAAAAAAATCTAAAACTGATTAGAGAGTGAAACTGATCAGAAATCTGAAAACAGCGAAAAAAATCCCTTTTCTTTCTTGATCTATTTTATTGCTATTTTATATGTGGTGAAATCCCTTTTCTTGCTCTCTTTTCTTTCTTTTTTTTCTCTATCTGGGCCATACATGGGAAACCACTAATGGCAGGGGTTTACTAATGGGAATTGTGTTGATTTTCATGTCTTAAACCTAATTTATTTAAGAGGGATTAGGAATTTAAAGGTACTGGTTCAGTTTAAGAGGGATTTAAAGGTACTGGTTCATGTCTTAAAGGTACTGGTTCATGTCTTAAACCTAATTTATTTAAGAGGGATTAGGAATTTCATGTCTTAAATCCACATTGGCTGTTCAGTATTGTACTGGTTCAGTTTTTAAAGGTTTTTATTAAACACAAAATTTAGTCTAAATAATACTTAATTTAAATTAGACTTGATTTGATTAAACCTCAACTTTGCAATTTTTTGTTTACTAATTTTATTAGTGTGCTTGATTGCAATTTTTGTTTTTGTTTTACTAATTTTAGTCATGTTATATATAAGAGTAGAGAAGTGGGTTCGATGGTTTTTTACTACTGGAATGAGTTTGACAGCAGCCAGCTTTTGTCATCTGGTACGATGTACCAACTGGAAATTACCAGATTTTGTATTCATTCATCTGCTACAGAGTACCAGTAAAGCAAAGTGTATACCAGACTGGTACACACTCGGTGTTGCATGCAGTAGGTCGATCTATGTTATGAGATTGGCTTTTACAAATATTAAAATGCATATTCTAATATTTGTTTGTGAACAACAATAGCAGGTTTCGTTGGGATTTATTTAGAGAATTTATGATTGTTCAAGAAGTTGGTGATCCTCTATTTGATCCGCAAGCCTCTCTATTTGATGTGTAGCTCAATGGGTCACTTCTTTGCTCGCAAGCATAGCCTTTGATTTTATTTTTGTTGTGTTTAGCACTACACTCCAAAGTAGCAGCCAATAAGCTGGAAGCCTTTACAAAGACTCAAAAGAGTTCAAGGAAAATTGGCAAAGGATTAAGTAATATATACATCACTATATTTTCAGGTGGCAATGTGACAGCAAGCAATGTGATCGTTATGTTGGTTGTTTAGTATTAATTTAGGGATTGTTTAGTATCAATTTGTGATTGTTCTGTTGATTTAGAGACATGATTTTTATTTAGGATAATATTTGAGTTTGTAATAATTATAAAATTGTAGTGATTGTTCTATTGATATTTAGATTGTACTTTGTTTGTTTCGAAAAACATCTGTGTAAGCATTTAATCGAATTGTTGGATAGATCTAGAAAAGTAAGTTTGAATTGCCTCAAGAAAAGCATATGTATAAAAATATGCAGCCTAGTTTAACTGAATTTTGAATCTGCATTGAATTTTGAATCTGGACTGAATTTCGAATCTGGACTGAATTTCGAATCTGCACTGAATTTCGAATCTGGACTGAATTTCGAATCTGCACTGAATTTCGAACTAATTTCGAATCAAATCGAACTAGTTCGAATTATACCGAACCAAATTCGAACTGGCCTTTCAGGTTCGAAATCTATTTCAATTTCGAACTGGGTTTGATTCGAAATTATTACGAATTCGAATTCGAACTAGGGCAGATTCGATTTGGTTCAGTTCGTTTGCAGCCCTATACTACATAATCAGGATGACATCTCCGAGTTTTATGGTCATAACTCATAACATATTATCTATATTTATTTATTTTTATTTATTTTTGGTTAAAAGTCCGTACGTGATATTTCATTAATTAGGACATAAACCAGTTACACATCGTTTTGTACTAATATTTATATTATTACAATTGAAACCCCTTTCTAAAGTAGACAAGAAAAATCAGAAAAAAAAAAAAAAAAGCAGAACCAAGAGTTACTGCAGGATTTTCCGTGCTCATGCTCAGATTAGTAGGTTGTGAACTTGCATATTTCTTGTCGTTAGCACAGGACAGGGCTGTTGTAATTAAAGCGAGGCAGAGGTATCCAAGAGAGCCTTCGTGTTCAGATAAGGTTTGTCCTTGAGTTATTTAAAAAGAGTGGGAGGAGGAGAAGAGGAGGAAAAGGATTACCATTAGAACCTTAGACGTAGCTTGACCACTCTATCTTCCATCATCGAAGAAGAGAAGACAAATATAAGTCCGAAAATGAAAACGCCTGCTCAGTGGTGGTTAGAGTGAGGGAGGTCAGCGAAGAGAAATGACAAATGACGATGAGAGTTGGCGGGAGAAGCATTGCTCAGTGGATGAGAAGTGGTGGAGAAAGGTGGCGGGGGAGGGGGTGCCGCAGTAGTTGCCTTCGACTCTCAAAAACCTAGCTTTTTTTACCAAAATGTTTCTTATTATCTATATTTATTTTGATTGTATGAGTTGTGTCCTGTATTTAACCAAAAGGTACACGTGTATTTAAATTGCGTAAATTTAAGTTTATCTAAGTTCACAACTAACAAAATATTTATATATTGTTAATATTTAAAACACGATGCTGTACGTCTTTACATTACGACTTAGCAGACTTCACCAGTCAGAACTTTAATTTAAACTAATTAAGCTCGTCATCCATAAATAAAAGAAATAATATATTATAAAATGATCATGGAGCTTTTTAGATATTATAGAGGAAGAGTTCTGCTCATCTGACATCTGCAGGGAGTGTCACAGCAAAATATTCTATCGGCAACATCAATTAAATTAAGACAGCTGTTATCTTTGTTTTGGTCCCTGACTCCCTGGTACGTCGGTACCGCTCTTGCCAAAACCAGGAGCTAGTTTTCCAGTGAACCATAGAAATCCCTACTCGTGTCTGTACCTCTTGTTTTCTTCTTCTCAGAAATAGTACTTTCAAACTTTGCTTACTGTGCTGACACAGTTGTGCTGTCATTAAATCATAACATGCAGTCTGTCTCACTGTCTGAGTTTTAGTAGGCGCTGGAACTTTTGTGCAATTATATATGCAATATTTTATTTATGAAAGATTTGCAGAGGCTCCCAAGTAGTGTTTTGCAAACGGGTACGGGCGGGCGGGCACGGGCAAAACCCGGAGCGGGTCACGGGTAACGCGGGTCGCTGGTAACGCGGGTCACGGGCGACACGGGACGGGTTAGCACCGGTATTTTTTGAAAAAACCCTACCCGGTCCCTCTCAAACCCCCCGGGCAACACGGGTCACGGGTCACGGGCAACACGGGTCACGGACAACACGGGTCACGGGTAGGCGGGTTTAGGTCCGGGCGGATTTTTTTTTTTTTCTGTTTTTTTTTCTCTGTTTCTGTTTCTGTTTTTTTTTTTTTCTGTTTTTTTTTTTTTTTTTTCTGTTTTGTTTGTTTTGGGGGGAAAAAATTTGAATTTCAAAGTCTGCTTTTTGTTTTATAAAGATATTGCGAGTGAGGCTAATTTTTATAGATTTAAATCTTTATTTTTAAAGTTTAAATAATCAAATCGAAATGTTCAACATGATTTTTATATGAAAATACATTTAGTAACCAAATTTTTTATTTTTTTATATTTTTATATTTTTTAGATAGATAAAAAATCATATGATATAAATATTCTGAATCATCGGATATTAGTGATTTTGTATCTATAAAAATAGTAAAAATTATTAAAAGTTATAAAATTTGTTTTTCGAGTAAATTTTCATATCAAAAACATACATGAACAGTTCAAATTTATTATTTGCATTTTAAAAACAAAAATATAAATTCATAGTAAATTTCTAAATTAATTCAAAACTGATATTCATCATATCTAAATGACTGAGAATACATCAATAATTTTAAATTATTAATTTGAATAATATTTTTAATGAGGAGGGCTCAAATGCCCTATTGCTTCATGCCCCAATCGTACCCCAACGTCTTTATCTTTAATTTTAAAGTTCAAACAGACAATCCAAACCGCTCAACATGATATTCACGTTAAAATATGATTGGAGACCATATTTTATATTTTTTTTTGGAAATTTTTTACTATTTTTTAAGATAGATACAAATTCACTATTTTTTAGAAAATTGTGGACCATCTAAAAACAATAATTTTGTATCTATCTTAAAAATAATAAAAAAAAAAATTCAAAAAATATAAAATTTGGTCTCCAATCATATTTTAACGTGGATATCATGTTGAGCGGTTTGGATCGTCTGTTTGAACTTTGAAATTAAAGATAAAGATATTGGGTACGATTGGGGCATGAAGCAATGGAGCATTTGAGCCCTCCTCTATTTTTAATATATATATATCATAAGAAGTTGAATAAAAAAGTTGAATGTATAATTTTATGGGTATTTGCTACAATTATCTTATTTATAATTAGTACCATGATGTTATAGTCAATATTTAGTCAAATACGACACAAGTTATAAACACACTAAAATTTAAATATAAACTCTACTTGTAGATATGAAAAATTAAAATTGTAGGTTTAAAATATCTATGTCCAATAATGATTGGTCGGGTGCTGGATCATAGGATCATTGTTTTGTATAAAATATAAAATAATGAGGGCTACAAAATTAAAAGATTTTTTTTTTTGGAATACTGTTAACAAAGCGGTTTCTATCACAAATTTAATCCATAAATATCAGAATTAAGGTTGGAGGCAGAGGATATTGGCATGGTACCATTGCAATGGGAGGATCCTATGAGGAATCTTTAGTCTGAAAACTCACCAGGAATGGAAAACTCCACCTTACCAGTTTTGGAGATGGAGGAGGGTTGATAGCTGTTCAGCTGTACCAGCATTTACTGTTGCTTTTATATTGTTCAAATGATTTGTGATAATGGCTTGTAATATGGTAGCTAAACAGTGGCTTTTGTTTTGCTCTAAAAGTTTGGATGTTGTGTTTCAAAGGAGACCCTGCCAATGATGAAAAAATTGGGTAACTGAAATCTTGCTACTGCTCAGTGTTGTAAATAACGGTATGCGCTTGTTGAACGGACAAGGTACCGCCAAGCGATATTCGAAAATAATCGGGAATAATCGGATATAAACGGAAATAATCGGCCGATTATTCGTGAAAATCGGTGACGGGAAAATCGGCCTAAACAGACGTTTTTTACAACACTGCTACTGCTTAGATGAATTTGTATCCTCTGTATTACTACAGAGGCACAGGCACGGTTCTGTACAGTGAGATGATCCGGACCATTATTTTAACTTTGCACGAATCTCAAAGCACACGTAATACTGCCCCTGCCTGTCCCGAATAGGCACCGTTTTTGAGTTAGTATGAAGCCATAAAGTAGTGAGGCCCAACATACGGTACTACAGAGGATACATGTCCCTGCTCAGATAATGGGTCAGTTAGCTAGGTTCAGGAGCTAGTTCATGAAGTTGGGTGTCTGTGACTGAGGCAGAAAGGGCACCTCCAACAAAAGGAAGACAAACAAACGAAAACTGGAAATGATTTTCAATTTTGAAAACATGTATGTAGTATAGTCCTTTTTAAGAGAAGATGATAACGCGTGTGACTCTCATAGGCGGACAAAAATGGTGCTGTGTAACATTTGTTGGTTTGTGCTGATATTTTTTGTATCAGATTTTATGGAACTATGGATGTGGTCATGTGGAGAGAAAAACTTAACCTGACTGAAATTGTGGGCCTGATTTCTTTGGGCTTTTTGCAAACCAACAATGCTTGTGTACACCTTACAAAACATATCCAAATGCATGATAACCTGACCTTGGCCCACTAAACCCTAGAAATGGTCCTTCATTTTTGCAAAGAGGTTTTGGGTTTTATTGGGTGCATCTTTGACTGTGGGGCCTTATTGTCTGACAATTCCAGATGCATAATAATTCAGGTGAACCTCGTATTCCTTTTTATTTATTTTTTGGCATTTTATTATTACGGGAATAATAGTTTCAGTTTGCCAGTTGCCCTGTTCACAAGTCAAGGTATCACGATGATTCATTTTATCTATTTTTTGTTCAATTCATTGGATTTTTGTTCATATAAGGATATCCAACGGGACCATTGTACGTATGATGCACTACTTGACATACAGTTCTTGTTTAATTGGTAAAATCTTCAAAAAAAAATATATATATATTAGAAAAAGTTGACACTAGTTTAGTATATGTTTGGCATTTTTTGCTTGATTTAAATATTGATTGATTAATGCGAGGATACACTAGGCGGGCGGCTAGGCGGCTCAAGAAATTAAAAAAAAAAAAAAAAAAACTCAATGTTGATTCCTATGACTATGAGGAGAATGAGAATAATTAGGTGCCACCTAATAATAGTTCCTTTTTTGTGGGTTCCTGCGCAGGAGAGAGAAGCCCAAAATCAGCACATCACATCACATCACATCACTTCATTTTTTTTTTTCTGGCACTAGCACTCTAGCAGAGTATGTAGCAGTTACAATTTTCATTGTTGAACTTCAAATAAGTTACATACACTTGTCTCCTGCTTAATTTGTTTGATTAAATGTTTTTATTTTTGCAGATAAAGTTGGTGCCAAGCTTCTCAACTTTATAATTGAGTCCAATTTTAAATTTGTGACATCTTAATTACACATATTACACATAGAGCATTACTTAATGAGGGATGCTTTGGTGGACATAAGGACCTATTTGTAAAATGAGTTATATTTTCATTTTCAAAGTTCAAACAGTCGATCCGACCGTTCAACATTATCTCCATATTAAAATGTACTTGGAGGTCAAAATTTACATTTTTTTGAATTTTTTTACTATTTATTAAGTATTTTACAAATTCAATGGTCTGAATTTGACTAGTTTTTGTAAAATACTTAATAAATAGTAAAAAGATTCAAAAAAAATGTAAAATTTGACCTCCAGTACATTTTAATATGGAGATAATGTTGAACGGTCGGATCGACTGTTTGAACTTTGAAAATGAAAATAGAACTCATTTTACAAATAGGTCCTTATGTCCACCGAAGCAAATGACTTACTTAATTATTGGTTCTTATTCGATTAAATATTTTATAAAAATGGCAACAATTGAGGTGAATAAAACATGCCACCTTATGCTTTGCTAATAATATATACGATAAAAAAAAATGAAGAAATAAACAAAGCCCCAAGCACTGCCTTGGTATGTAATTATTTCATTTAAGAAATAACATACGCAGGATGTATTTATAAGGAGGGTTTCAATGCCTCTACATTTTTACCTCTACATGAATTTATTTTATTTAATAAATAACATATGCTCATGTCAAGTACATATATGCCAAGGCAAGGCAGCTCTGTGCAGTGTAGACTGGTGGGTTTAAGAGTTGCGAAATCCATTGCCATTTGCCCCCCTCATACAATGCATAAATATAGGCTAGTTTCTCATCAGTCATCACCTATAGGCTATAGGCTATAGGCTATAGCTATCTATTTTTTATTTTGCCATTTTATTAAGAGGAGGGCTCCACTGCCCCTAATACTAAGCAAATGGTTAATTAGCTATATATAAATGATGCTGACAATTAATAAAGCCCCACCAATACCGGTCTCAATTAAGTTTTCTTTGGATTAATTGCTTTCATATTGAATCTTATCTAATTAATTAACCTCGTATAAGAATTAAATCCTACAATAATTTACACCTTAGAAACAAGTCCTGAATTAAAGAGAGATGATCAGCATCCAATTAATCCTTAAAATAAGTGTACGAAAGCTAGCAGAGATACTAAATTGGACCAAATCACAATCTAACAGCTAGCAATTAATGGCAATCAAAGATCAGCAGATTAACCTTAATTAATTTTAATTAATTCCCATCCTAGCTAACACGTACTACAATGCTAATTAATTATTCATCACTAAATATGGCTTCACATATATCTTCAAATGCTCTTACTATAACAGGATGGTGATTGGTTGCATTCAAGGCCAGATAGGATTGCAAAAGCCTCTCCATTTCTTTTGCACTAATCACCTTCTGCTCTATAATCATCTCTACCATGGAACTCCTGAAATCCATGTAAGGGTTGCTTGAACGCTTCACCACCGCGCGACCCGACCCAGTACCTGTACTGATACTGATGCCACTATCTGGCACCTTTCTATCCTTTGAAGAGACTGAAACGGGATGCCTGTTTACCTCTACATTTCTCTTAGCATTACGTTTAGGACTCTCTATGGCCTTCCTCGGTTGCACATGAAGGGTTTTCGGTTTATTGGTACAGTGGTAAAGCTCTGATGAGTCAGAGGAGAAGCTCTTAGAAGAGAACACAGTCTGTGTCTCTTCTTCTTCTTCACCTTCACTACTGAATAAACCAGGCCCCATGTCACTATGTGCAGAAGAAGAGGTACTAAACCCATAAGGGTTTGATTGTAATTTCTTTATCTCTTTCTTTCTCGGTTTCCGCACAGTTTTCTTTCTTCTGCCCTCCTGATTGGAGTAGTAATACCTTGTAGCTGGAGAAGAAGGTGAAACAGGGGAGCTCTTCTTCTTTTTCTTATTCTCTTCTTCTTCCTTGACTGGTACCGGTACATGGTTTTGTTTGGCAACATGAAGCGCACGCCTCCCTCCACAGTCTATGGAGACTTGAATCACCGGTGTGGTACGCAGCGAAGAGCTTCTTTCGAGCTTTGCCTTTGGGGTCAAGGAATTTGATTGCTTTTCGCGTCGGTGCTCCTGTAAAAGCATCGAGAGGGAAGGCGTACCAGGCGGTTCTCCTCCTTTTTCTTGATTGGTACCGTTCTTTGAAATGGTTATGAAGGATGGTGGTGGTGGAGGTGGAAGCGGTACAAGCGGAGCGAAGGAGAATTTGTGTAAGGCGGTGCTTGATACCTCCGCCATGGCTGTTTTTGTTTCTAGCCATTGTCGGAGAGAGAGAGGGAATGTGTAGTTTCTTTTCTTTTTCTTCGCTAAAACGAGAGCAGGTTTTAACTTTTAAGTTTTAAGAGAATCTTTGAGAGAATGGAGAGAACATATAGTGGGAGCCGAGGAGAGAAAGAGGCTGACGCTGTCTCCAAATGGTAAAAAACGATATTGCTCTCAGATTGTCTGTGTATAGTTCGGGATTATCAACCCTGCAGTGATCAACTGACCTGAGTATTTGGGTCCCACATATCAGCAACTTGCTGCAATAATTACGAAATTGTAAGCCCAAAGTTCCTCATCCTCCGAACCTAATAAAGCGGTGTTGGTGAGTAGTGCTACTATTTTTGTAGAGGATATTCTTAATTCTTGTAATGATGTAGTACACTAGTACTGCCATTAAAAAGTTTAAAAGATGGGCAGTCAGTAATTGGCCACACCGTTTGGTGTCCTCAGACTGCTACAGGGAATCCTAGTTCTCTTGATTGGGCCTCGTGAGTATTGTGTCAGTACTCAGTAGGGGTCGGAGTCTCGGAGGCTTTCATTTTACTGTTCTTCCGTTTATATTACTTCACTGTCATCATTGTCATTGAGATTGGTGCAATGAATTTACAGTTATCAAAACTACAAGTGGCTGGATACTGGTATGGTAATGGTATCAGCCTATCAGGGGAAAACGAAATTACCTTTCTGACCCTCTGGCTGGATCATAATATAATATAAATTTATGCACTCGATCATCAAATTCATTTGTGAATTGAATACTGGCAATTATGTATGAGAAACATGCATATTCATGTTCACGTGTCAATGAAACTATCAAATTCGTTAATTATATATATGGCTAGGAGATTCATCAAATCAGCTTTGCTAGCTTCATTGCTTGGATGAGCATTGGACTTGGACCTCCATGCTTGCTGTAAACGGGATTAATTAATCATCAATGTTTGTATTATAAGGATCTACTTTGCTTTAACTTCATAATTGTAGCTTCTATAACATTCTTGCCAGTTGTGTGATTCATATTCAATTGATGGTATAAAAAGAGAAGGGAAATAATTTGGTCTGTGCAAGAAATTAATTTCGTTCGTATTATATCTTTTGTTTTGAAAGCTTCTAAGAAGCAAAGTCGTGAGAGAGGCTCAAACTTTCAAACTTTGGATAACCACAATAGTAAAACCTTTTCTTCTAGCCAACTGTACATGCTACCGCCTCATCATTTCGTTCATATTATCAATTAACAGAAACACGCACTAAATCAGTGCGTAACATATTTAAACAGTGGCAAAGTCAATAGTTTTCGTGTAAATTTGAAATTTGAATGAGAGAATCTCATGTGAATATTAAATAGTTAGTTTAGTGGCTTGACGTCCAACCTTTACTAAAATAATAATATATTTAAAAAGTGTGTTCCTAGCACAAATTAAGTTTATTTAAAAATTTGTTGTTGGCTAGTCGGAGGGAATTTTTTTAAAAACCATAATTAAAAAAAATAAAATTAGCAAACCAACATGATTAGTTTGATTTTTTCAAAAACCATAAGAACCGATATGCCAATTTCGGTCCCCATTTTTTTTCCCTAGGATCGAATTGGCATTTCGGCCCCCCTTTCACACTTTTTCCGCAGAGCCGCCACAGAAAATCGAAATGGGATGGGACCGAATTGCCATTTCGGTCCCCATTTTTTTTTTAAGAGACAAATAGCTAAAATGATAAAATATAACATTAAAAAATTGAATTTTTTTTCCCTTTGTCAAATTACTTTTTTGATAGCATATTTATACTAAAATACGCTAAATTACTTCAAATTATGTTAATTTATGCTGATTTACACTAAATTACTTGAAATTACAATAATTATGTAGAATTATGCTAAAATACGGTTAATTACGCTAAATTACGTATGAATAGGGCCGATTTTGTGCCATCTTTCATAAATCATAAAAAATAGTAAAAAAATTCCAAAAATAATAAAAATTGGTATTCTATAAGTTCATTATATAACTAATTTACTGAGCTATGTAGATTGAACAATAGAAATGAAAATCTTAATCGGAAACTTCAACTGAAGTTTTGAGACTCTTTCCTTTATTTTTTTGGCAATTTTGAATTTCAAAATCCAGTATCGCTAGTTCTAATGCATTCGTATTTTCACAAGCTTTCCGAAAAGTGGTCATTTGCTGAAATGGACACTCGAGCGCCGTTTTATGACCGTTTGAAGTTTCGTCGTTGTTTTTCGCCTTCTCAGTGAAGATATCATCCCTATTCATACGTAATTTAGCGTAATTTACCGTATTTTAGCATAATTCTACATAATTATTGTAATTTCAAGTAATTTAGTGTAATTCAACATAAATTAACATAATTTCAAGTTATTTAACGTATTTTAGTATAACAATGCTAATTATATGTCAAAAAAGTAATCTAACAGATATTTTAACATAATTTCAAATTCATGTAATTGACCGAATTTTTTAACTTGGTACAAATAAAATTCATAAATCATCTATGTTCTTAAATTCATCTCTCTTCATAAATTCAAATAAAATAAAATTTAGAAAAAAAAAATTGGGTAGGACCGAAATCCCAATTCGGTCCCCACAGTTTTTCCCCTGGACCGAATTGGGATCTCGATCCCAGGGTGCTACACCGAAGGCAACACGATTTCCTGCGGAAAAAGTGTGAAAAGGGGGAACCGAAATGCCAATTCGGTCCCAGAGGAAAAAAAAAATGAGGACCGAATTGGCATCTCGATTCTTATGATTTTTGTAAAAACCAAACTAATCATGTTGGTTTACTAATTTTAATTTTTTTAATTATGGTTTTTAAAAAAATTTCTAGTCGGAGACGAAATATCTTCTCTCTGTTTTTTTTTTTTTTTTTAGGATAGAAATATCTTCTCTTCTGTAATAATAACTACTTGAGCACAACATGAAGCAACGGATAGGAGGAGAAAAAATATCTAGGGTTGTACTATTAATTAATGTTTCACAAAATACGTACAGATTTCCATCGAGTGCTTTGAAGTTCCATTGGATTTTCTAAAAGTTGTATCATCTGACTTTTGAAATTGTACGCAACATTGAGTTTTGAAATTATTCTCTCAAATTTCGTTTTGAAATAATAGTATTTATTTCAGAAAAAATGATTTAATTATGATAATATATTTTATAATATATATATAGAGGTTGACTAATATCAAAACATTTGTTCCTAGGCCGTGAAACAAACGTTCGGTTTTTACATTTTCAAAGTTCAAACAGTCGATCCAAACTGTTTAATATTCAATCTATATTAAAATGTGTTTGGAAACCAAATTTTACATTTTTTTTTGAATTTTTTTACTATTTATTAAGTCAGTTTTAAAATCATTGTTTTCAATGATCCACAAATTTTTCACTGTTTATTAAAATCAGCGATTTTAAAACTGACTTCATAAATAGTAAAAAAAATTCCAAAAAATGTAAAATTTGGTCTCCAAGCACATTTTCATATAGAGAACATATCTAACGGATTGGATCGACCGTTTGGACTTTGAAAATTAGAAAACCAATTGGTTGCACCACGACTCCGGAACAAACGTTTTGATATTAGCCAACCTATATATATATATATATAGAGAGAGAGAGAGAGAGAGAGAGAGAGAGAGAGAGAAGTTGGCTAAGATCAAAGTGGTATGACCAAAGTCTTAGTGCTACCAATTAGTTTTTGTAATTTTAAAGTTCAAATAGTTGATCTGAAGTGATCAACGTGTTCCATATTAAATGTGCTTGGAGACCAAATTTTACATTTTTTTTGAATTTCTTTACTATTGTTTATGGATTTTTGAAAATCATTGTTTTTCATATTTTATTTTTAAAACAGTGATTTTCAAAAATCCATAAAAAATAGTAAAAAAATTAAGAAAATGTAAAATTTGGTCTCCAAGTACATTTTAATATGGAGAACACGTTGAGCACTTCAGATTGCCTATTTGAACTTTGAAAATCGCAAAAATAAATTGGTAGTACCAAGGCCTTGGTCATACCACTTTGATCTTAGCCATTAATCGCATAAAAACTTTAGGGAAAACACTTAAAATATGTTTTCTTTTAAATAAAGAGAGATATAAGATGTATGAAAAAAAAATACGATCCTTTGATTATAACAAATAGAGAGAGAATAGTACTCAATGGATAGGGGTATTAATGATATGACAAAATAAAATAAAATAAAAAAAATATATATATATATATAGAGGAGGGATCCAATTACACCCTTTTTTTTGACACATCTTGACACTGTTTTTTTATAGGTTAATTTTGCGATTTTCAAAGTCCAAATAGTCGATCCAAACCGTTCAACATGATGGATATATTAAAATGTGCTTGGAGATCAAATTTTACATTTTTCTGAATTTTTTTACTATTTATTAAGATGGTTACAAAATCGTTGTTTTTCAATGGTCTAAAAACAACGATTTCAAAATTTGATCTCCAAGCACATTTTAATATCTTCGTTTTCAAAATCTAAATTGTTGATCCGAACCGCTCATCCAGAAACAGTGATTTGTACCTATCTTAAAAATAATAAAAATATTTCAAAAATTATAAAATTTGGTCCCCAAGCATATTTTAGTATGGATATCATATTGGCGGTTTGGCTCGATAGTTTTGACTTTAAAAACAAAAATATAAAATATGAGGCACGATGAGTATTCAAACCCTCCTCTTATAAAATGTAGATAATTATTATTTCCAACGGAACAGTAAAACAATGAAAAATGAACGATATTGATGAGATACTGCCTAAAACTATATATTATAGTATAAAACAATCCGATTAACTAGATATGGTTATTATATTTTTTTAGTAAAAATTGAAAGTTAAGCTACCAATTATTTAATATTCACAAAAGATTCTTTTATATGAGTTTCGAACTTACGACTATTCACACAAAGAATATTGTCTTTACTTTTAGATCAAAGGTTAATTCTCTGGTTATTATACTCCTCTAAAATGCATATTGAGCATTTCTGCATTAATTTGAACGCATTTTTTTTATGTTAGATCATATTGAACATATAAAACTACTTGTTATAATTTAAGCAAACAAGAATGTTAATGATGATGCATCCAGCCCATATTAATTATGAGTTGGTTTAAATGTCTTCATTTTATGTACCTCTAATTTTAAAACGTTAATAACTAAAAATTTAAAATATAAATGTCAAAATAAAACTGGATTGGATCTATGTTATTTTGTCTATGCGCTCATAAAAAAATATCACATTTCAATTTTGTTTTTATGTGAATCAATAAGTTGAAAAATCAACGTTTAGAAATTATCCACATTAGTATATTTGTATAAGCTCTTGATGATAACCAAAATAAAGTTGAAATGTCATAATTTTTTTACACATACATAGATAGAATAATGTAGATCATATCTAATAGTTTTATATTGACTTTTTAAGTTTTAAATTTTGAATTATTAAAGATTTTAAAAATAGAAGCATGATAGAGACACAAAAATAGAGGCATTTAAACCCTCCTCATTAATTATATCTTCATCTTTTAGATTATGATCATAGGACCCATAAATAGCCATAATGGCCCAGCACTGCCATTATATTTATGCCAGAGAATATGTATATATCACCTAGAAAATTTAATATACGTACACATGCATATATCACCTAGCAGAAAAATTACTCAGTGCTTACTCAAATTGCTTTAAATTTTACTGATCCTATTTCAATTTTGTCCTTGCTTTATCTTTGGTTATTAGCGGGATTAACAGCTAGCAATAATAATACTGTTGTACCAAAGTGAGACGGTACGATTTATTCTTGTACCAGCTAGCAGTGCAGGAAAAAATCACTATTTAATTGTGCATATATAATGATTGCTATATATACTGTCAATCTCATTGCTTTCTTGTTTGAACAACAAACAAAAAAGGACACTAGTGTAAGTACGTAGCTAGAAGTGATGAACAAAAGGCTTAGTCAAATCAAAGCACAGCAGCTGGTTAAATTTGAGAATTTTGAATTTCAGTCAAACAACTGTGGTGATTAACTGTAGACTGTAGTCACCAAGCAAACTTGGTGTTGGTGGCTATCAATTATTCCGTACAAATTTTCAAAATAATATATTATATTATATATAGAAACGAAATTAATTAACTTGATTGATTAGTGTGCTCAATCTCATTATTATGTGTATGCTAGTAATGCCTTGCATGAAGCATGCACCGACACCCATTTTACCTAATTATTATTACCATGACTATATAAGCATGCAGTAGTCAACACTCCACTAGACAGTTTTGAAAACCGATGGTCAAAACAAATTTAGATGTTACCATTTACCGCTGTATATGTTATGTTTGCAAAGTTGCAATCATATTTAGCTTCCTGATAAAAGATTTACCAGTATCGCAATCATGATAAACACGATACGAGTAACAGCACGCTATGAATGGAAAAAGATAAGGATGAATGAATGAATGAAATCTGCTGAGCCGCTTACTATGTTACAAGCATGTAGCGGGTCACTTTCTCAATGGTAGTAGACTAGTAGTCATAGTAACGCAAAAAAAACGTATAATAGGTTTTATTCGCGAATAAAACGGGTATAAAACGCGAATCATGAGTTATTCGCGAATAAAATATGAAAAAAAAATTTAAGTTTTTTTTTAAAAAAATTGGGGTTTTTTTGGGTTTTTTTTTTTTTTGCTTTCTTGTGGTACTGAATCATTCACGAATTATTTACCCCGCTGAACTATTCATTTGTCACTGTGGTAGTAGTTAGCAATAGTATGGTGACAAATGAATTATTCAGGTTCGGTTCGGCGGGGTCAAAAATTCGTGATTCGTGAATAATTCGGGAATGATTCGGTCCAATAGGGAGCAAAAAAAACCCAAAAAAAAACAATTTTTTCTTGTTTTATTCACGAATAATTCTTAAAAAAATGTTTATTCGCAAATAATTCGTATAATACATTTTTCGAGTTTTATTCGTTGTTCAATTCGAAAACGTCAAAAAAAACGTATTATTCGCGAATAAAACGTGAATGGTGTTACTAAGGTAATTAGTGACATAATTCTTATTCGCGAATAAAATGTTTTTTTGGTTTTTCCGAATCGAACGACAAATTACAAATTATTCGTGAATAAAATGCGAATTACGAATTATTCGCGAATTAAATGCGAAAAAAAATTAGTTTTTTGTTTTGGTTTTTTTTCTTCTTTGTGGGACCGAATCAGGATCTTTTGATCCCGCCAAACTAAATCCGAATAATTCATTTGTTATTGTGAATGGTACATGTCTTTTATATATGGAGGATTTGGACTAGTCATACAAATTGCTGCTTTGTTAAAAAGCACCAAGGATTTCTCGACTTGTGACAATATAATGAACATAACACTGATAGATTAAGAAAACTGTATGATTAAGGCTTAGGTGTTATAGATAGCATAAGGTCTTCCGTGCTACGGCCTCAAAAACCTATCGTATAAATTTCAAATTTCGATTTAAGTAGCTTAGTAAATTGGTTTTATAATGAACTTGTAGAAGAGTAGAACTAAGGTGTTCTTAAGCTCACTAAGCCTCTTTGTGAGCTTAACTCAAAAACCCATCGAATTGGTTTCAAATGACGCATCCAAACCGTTGAAACCAATCTACTTCACGAGTTATGAGTTTATATGTTAAGTTTTTAAATTTTCAAACTAATTTAATATAAAATCAAGCGGTCAGAAAATGATAAAAAACACATCAAAATTAACTTATAAATCATCTTTTTTTTACCGCTAAACTTTATACTAAATTAGTTTGAAAATTTATAAATTTGACATGTAAATGCATCACTCGTGAAGTAGATCGAAGTTTGAAGTTTATACGTTAGGTTTTTTAGACTGTAGCACAGAAGGCCTTATGCTATCCATAGCACCTAAGCATTACTCAAACTGTATTACTTTATTTTTTATATTTATTATTATTGCCAATTTTTTTTACATCCAACTTTTATAATACATTTACTCAAAAAAAAATTAAATATTGTTCAAATTAAAAAAAAATATCATTACATATGTATTTTT
Organism: Carex kokanica; assembly: GCA_025461125.1. Lineage (NCBI taxonomy): Eukaryota > Viridiplantae > Streptophyta > Magnoliopsida > Poales > Cyperaceae > Carex > Carex kokanica. Next base: position 310,444 of record JAJGRX010000866.1, on the reverse strand, counting down.
ATTATTTAAATATGACATATATCAAATTTTAAATTTAATTAGTTATCTATTATAAAGTTATTAAAACTACTATCTTAAAAAATTAAATTCTTTAGACTAAATGTCTTTCAAATCATCTTAAAATAGATACACGAAACTATTTAAGAAATAAAAAAACACATTCATAATTTTGATTTTCTAATTTAAAATAATATCTTTCAAGATATCAAGTAAGATATAATTTGTATGGCAATGCCCTCTAGTTTATATATATATATATAGTTCTCTATATCTTTTTTTATCTACTTAAGTGTATCTTTTTGTCAGATTTTGACATTAATTGCTACTAAAATATACATCACACAACGGTTATACAAGTGCTTTAAACTAATCCTGGCGCCATTGTCTTTAGAATTTTGAAGCACAACTAGGTACACTAACTAACACCACTAAAAAAGTACAATTTCCAATAATTCCCTGTAATGGGAATAACACAAACGCAACCAAATCATCAACGGCACATTTATTTTTGCTCTACCCAAAACCCAATACGCTTAACGCTTGCTTACATGTCAGTTCCAAAAACAGAATCCAAACTTTTAGGTCTAGTGCTTTCTAAGGTTTGTAATCAGATTCAGACCTACTTGAATTTAATAAACAATTGGTAGGAAGTAGGATCCACGAGGCGAAGTGTCGTGCACAATAATCGCCTTTAATTAGGCTCCAAAATTGGGCTCAAAAGTCTAAAGAGGAGGCAGAATGGATACAACGCTAAATGGTGAAGCGGCGAATAAATGCGAGAGGAAAGAAACAAAGATTTTGACTCTAATCTTGAGAATCATGGAGGCTTCCAAAGTAGGGGAAAGGAAGAAAGGTCACAAGAACAAAGAGACATGGCAATGCCACGTCACTCTCCAGCGATGCCCCCACTTTTCACGGTCTATTCATGTGTCGTTGTAGTTTGGAAATTGTACCGCTTCATTTTCTTTTTTCCTATTTTTTTGTTTTCGTTTTCGTCTGTAGATTTCAATCATTCATCAGTTGAACTGAAGTAAAATCGTGATGTGATGTGATTAAAATGTTGATATATTATATTACGACTTAGTTTTTATGTGACGTAAATATGATATGACATAATTAAAATAATAAAACACAGTTACGTATGTAAATAATTACATCACGTATGATCACGTTATTAAACGTGACTGGTCACGTTTTTAAGTTAGTTCATGAAAAAAATAAAAGAAAACTGAAAAATAAGAAATTATTATAAAATAATGGAAATATAGAATGAATGTTAGAAAAATTGGTCACGTGACAGTGATGTGATGTGACGTGATCAGATTAGTTTGTGTGACGTATCATGATGTGTCATTTGATCGAATGAAAACATATCATGCGAATAGATACGTCAGCGACTTGCGAGTCATATCATATAACCAATACGTATGACATAGCGTGCCGTGACAAAACCGATAACGATGTGATTAATTTTATTCACTGAGATTATCTCAGGTTATCTTATTGAATAAGAGTATCACTAGGATTGCAGTTGGATAACGACTTTTCCTTGAATAAGTGAAAAAAATTGGGTTGCAAATTTGCAATTAGGTCTAAATTTAGAACTAGGTGAGCATCAAATCAGTTGCGCCGATTGGCAGATATCTGGTCCCACATGTTTAATCTAATTGAAGATTATATTATTTTATTTTCTAAAAAAAATATTGTGAAAAGTGAAAACTAATGATATTTTGCTCAAAAGTAAATAACATGTATATTTTTTTTTCTTTTTGAATAGGCGTATATATCCAATGATATAGCTAGAATGATATTATAAAAGCAGCCAAAATCAAGTAGATTTTAATTAACAATTTCTTTCCTATTGTACTCAATCAGTGGGTTTACCGTAGTATTAGTTTGGAGTGTGGCAGAGGCAGAGGCAGAGGCAGAGCGAATTTAATTAACAACGATTGTTCACATGCATAGCATAATAGCACAGCAAACATGCCCTATTGCTCTTTTAATATAAGATTAGGAAGATATGATAAGAAGATTATAAACAACCCAAAAAAATGAATCACTGTTGTTGCCATTTACTTGTCTTCTTATGTCACAAGCCCCTTTTAGTTGTTTCTCTCTCTTCAGTCTTCTCTGTGTCTGGCAATTTGCACGTGCAATAGCAAATTGGGGCCATCATTTTTGTTTTGAGCAATTGCAGCTTCCGGCACAAATTGGCAACTTGTATGAATTGGGATAGTACTGTGCCATTTTGTGAACCTTCCTTCATTCATTTCATTTGAGTTCACATATGCATATAGAGTGATGCATGCATATTATCTACTTAGGATACTCAGAAATATTGGTCAATAAGAATAAGATACTCCAAAGTTGGTACTGTTTTCATATGTAAAATACCATGCTAGCTGATGCTTGATGCTGTGGAATTAATCTCCCATGCGAAAGGGCTTAAATAAAACACCAGCCTCGCTTTATGAATTATGGGCAGCTGGTGGGGGGGCTACATGTCTCCGGAGATTGCTCCCCGATAATTTATTCAATATCTACCCTCATAGACATAGTGATAACTAATTAACAAAGACAGACATGGCCAAATGACAACGTCATGCTTATCAAAACCAACAATCTCGCATCTTATAAAACAAAAAAGGCTACCATAGGTTTCTAAAGCTTGTCAAATAGGGGCTGCATGTTCTTCAAATTTCGCTGCTCAGTCTTTTTTTCTGAAACTGGAAAATTAAGGGGTTTCATATACAAAATAATTTCGTCCTTGGAATAAGCAGCTCTTTCTGAAAACGCTCAAAACAAACTGAATCAAAAAATTTAACAAGGTAAGACAAATTTTAGAATGAGACAATTTTAAAATTATTTTTAATATCAAGTGCATTTTTTTTTTCAAAACATAGAAACACAAGTATACTTCGAAAAAAGAAAGAAAATGAGGACATAATCTTATAATTTTTTGAATTCTAAGTATATTTTTATAATTATTTTTTAAAAAAGCATAAAAATAGAAGTATATTTTAAAAAAAAAAAATTGAGTCAAGGAGACAACTGGACAAGTACCATCTTCTGATTCTGGCTCCGCCGCTGAAACAAGCACATAAATAAATTCGAGGAAGCAAAAGCAGATATTCAAATACTGATGTGAAATGCAGTTTGCATGTTCAATCTATTTTGAATCTCTGGCGAATGTGGGCGTACAAGAAATGAAGAAAACATCAATTCAAACTCCTCATATAAAAAAAAACCTATAGAAACCAGATAAGTAAAAAGAAAAGAAAAGAAAAAAAAACAAATTCGCCAGAGATATTGCAACACTGTAAATACTGACATCTCTGATGTCCAATTAATGAAAAATGGGGAGTAGACCTCCCATCTTTTCTCTAAAGAAAAAGGGCTTGTAGAAGTATGTTGATATTACTTTAGCCCAGCATATCATGAATAACAAAAAAAATTAAACACAGCATCTCAGACTCCAACAAAAAATTTCCCTTTGCTTTAAACTGCTTCTGAATTACAAATCCTCATGGCTTTTAATGAATTTTCAATTGAAGAATTACTATTCTCTCCCTCTCCCTCTCTCTCTCTTCGAAAAACTTGGCAGATGCTGCCAATCTCTCTCTCTCTCTCTCTCAATCAACTACATAAAACAAGCATAAACAGAAAAAGATATACAGCAAAATTTTACTATCTAATCTAGCTTAACCGCATGTAAGGCTGCACTAAACTATATGGTGAATTTACAAAAACAGGAAAAAAAGAAAAAGAAAAAATGAACATGACGACGAAGCATACTAACACTGGCAACAAGAAAACTGCCCTTAAACTTCCATCTCATTTTCTTTCTTTTTACACTATATACAAACCTCGCTCCAGAAATAAGAGCACTAGATAGAGAGCCAGCCAACCAAGTCCAGCAAATTAGTATGATGCACCTGATGCCAACATACTGGCTCCTTTGTCTACATTATTTTTGTTCATGAATTTGCCTTACAACACCATCAAGCTCTGGAAATGTAACCAGCAGAAGTAGCTCCAAAAGATCATAAGCCAGTTGCTTTAAACAAACAGGAGACTGCATTTGTATAAAAGAAAACTCGGTTATTTATAAAAAAAAAATACCAAAATCTAAACTTCTGAGTCATTGCTATTTACTGCTCCTTTGTTGATCTCCCCACCATTGCTTCATAACCAGTAGAGATGTTTGGGAAGAAATAGATTACTTATCTTCCAATTGAATTAGCACAAAGGAAAAGGTGTAAAAAATATGGGTCGGGATCCCCTCAACAGCGACTTGTACCTTGACAACACTTTCTCAAATATGCCAAAAAAAAAATTAAGTAGAAAAAATAATTATAAACATGTTGTTTTCCATATAAGTTGGTTATGTATAAATTTTCATGCAATTTAAATATTATTTGATGTTTCCATAAAATGGCATTAAATATGGACCGTCGTAAAATATATGCCATTTGGTGAAGGGTCAAGCTTGCTTGCATAAAAGTTTACATTTTTCACATATATAATGTGTATGAAGTATAGATTACATTTTAGTTGTCAGATTTAAAACAAATAGAAGTTATTTTTTACAATGTCAAGATTGTCAAATTAATTGGTTGTCAATGAATCCCCACCTGTAAAAGATTGTGCTTTGACAACAGGGAAACACAATGTAATATAAACATACCTGAAGAAACATGTATACATCTTGAGCACACCTCTCATACTCTTTCCTTCCCACTAGACTTACAAGGGCAGTAGGAGCCTTTTCTGTAAGTTTCTCACAATATCACTAAGATTCCAAAAAAAATTCATTCAAACTTAAAAAGTGCAAAAACAGAAATGTAAGTCTTACCGATCATTAACTCACGGACAAATTTGGCACGCTGAGCAGCTTCAAGCTGCTGCTCAGGGGTTAATATGGGTTGATTTGAGGGGTTGTTTTGACCATTTTGTGAAGAAGTTTGTGCTGGAGGTCTTCTTTTAGGATGTTTTGTTAAGAAAATTCCATCTGGCCACAGTATCTGTTTGGATGCACACAATTGAAAAGGAATTATAAATCAAATGAAATGTTGAAAATGAAAGTTTGCATTAAGATGACATTAAAAGATAAATAACTAAGAAAAAAAGAGCTTTAGTTCAGGTAATCTCAGAGTGGATAATCCAAACTCCAATAACAGTTTATTTTTTGGGTTCAATTCTGAAAGCTAACTGGCTCATTTTCAGTCCTTCATACAATAAAAAAAAACTTTGCAAAAAACAAACTGTAAACCCCTAATCGACTTGTTTGAAACAGAAAATAGGACTTAAAACTACTGTAATGGAGTGTCTTAATAAGAGATAGATAACTTGAAACAATGATGGATTGAGAATATATACCAAGAAAGATAAAGAGTTGATATGACAAAGATGTTTTACTTGTTCAATACGCTGTATACCAGAAGCAATGACAGTCCCATTCCTAAGTAGCTGGATTTTTTCAATCAGCCAATCATCAAAAGCATCTCCCATGCCCAGCTGTAATAGCTGCTTGGCCACCCAAAATGCTTGTCTCCTGAAACAAGACATGCCAGGATAAGAGATGCCACAGAAAAAAAAAAAGTAGGCTTAATGGGGATCCGAAACAAAAGTGGTACCTGATCCAGCCTCCGTCTTGAACTTGGAAAATAACATTCACCAAGTTTAACACAGGTACAGTAAGATTTGGTGGGGTCCACTGTTTAAAGAAAAGAAAAAACATCATATCATCCATACAAGTTGTAGCTTCTAATACTGGTAAAAAAATCATAATCAGAAGTTAGAAAATTACTAAACAAAGCGCCTGAAATACTCATATTTCTATTTAGGAATTTGAATAGTACTATCGCACAACTCCCACCACCCCAAAATCCAACAGTGAAGCCAAGGAAGAAGGGAATAAGTTCGTGAAGCATCACTTAAATTAAAACTTACTTTGTCAGGATTGATGGTATCGTCATCATCATCATCTATGTGAGAAGAATAATTTGCATTGTCAGTTTCAGCTGGTACAGATTTCTTGCTCTTTTCAGATTTGATCGAGAATGAGAAATCAGTCTGCACTGGGCTGTCAGAGTCACTTCCCGCATTGTCTCTGTATGTACTCGAACTCCTTTTATGAGTATCATTGGCTTTCCTCAATCTCAATCCACCCCCAGCCTGATGGTACATCTGATTAACCGGTGCTGTGTCTTCCTTGTTATCTATTGGAGTTTCTGCTATAGAGAACAAATTGCCGATTGAATTTGAAGCTTCTGCTAAACTAGAAGTAGGGTTTTTCCTGTCATATTTCTTATCGTCCAAATTTACTGTAAAAAAAGGGGGACAAGAAACAGTGAGTGCACACATCCAATGAATAACATTAGGGCATTATATGCATAAGACAGATGAATGGATAAAAAAGTTACCTGAAAGAGCTTGACAGATAGACAGAGAATCTGAGAAGATGTATGTCTGCAAAAATGGTGGTTACTATACGGAAAGTGGGAATAACATAAAAACTAAAGGCATCAAATAGCATACATATGAAATTTAAACCTGAGAATCAACACTCAAAAAATCCCAAACTTCGATTGAGCTTGATATTGTAGGAATCTGAAGAAGCTTCTGTAAAAGCAAAGTATTTCAAATGGTTACACCATTCAATAAACATCAAGGGCTGATCTAAAATAGAAATAATTGTACAAAATAATCGACTCTCAACCCCTTACCTGATATAATTAACAACCTGCATTTTTAACAAGTTATAAAGAGAAAGAGACCTTTAAATATGTGTCAAGTAGTTTGCATCTTTCACGAACAACAGAGACTTCAAGTCCTGATGATAGAAAATGTTTAGGAGGTAAGCTCAGGTTGTACTCAGGAAATTCCTTTAGCCGCCGATGTAACTCCTCAAAATGCCGAAACCTGAAGAATGGAACTTTTCATCAGAGACAAACAAACAAAGACAATCTCTTCTAAGAGCGAAAAAGTAAAGATATATTGTTTTTTTTCCCTTTTTACTTCCAGTTACCTCCTTTTGATTGACCAACTATTGCCATTTCCATCAGTGACCGCAACAGAGTACACAGCAAACATTCCCGATCCACTCTTAACAATATTAGCTCCTATGACCTAAATAAATCAAATAAGGCCGACTATCAGCTTTTGAAAAAAAAAATGAAAGTATGACGATGTTTGGGAAAGCTAATCTAGTAGAAGAGCTTGTGCTCTCGTATGGTATAGTTTAATGACAATACAAGCCGACAGAATTTACCATTTGCAGTTTGATCCTATAAACTCATATAATACACCATCTAACTAGGCAGCATTTTTTTTTTTAAAACAACTAGGCAGCATTTTGCTTCTTAGATAGTGACTGCTAAAAAAAATTCTGTCACTAAGGCCATGTTTGGTTGTGGAGTAAGAGGTGGAGTAAACCCCTTACTCCACACTTAGGTAGCCAAACGAGAAGTAAAAGAAGAGAGTAAGGTGGAGTAAGAGGTGAGTTAATCCGGAGTAAGTTACTCCACCACTTCAGGTGGATTAACTTACTCCACACTTTCTCCACCTGTAGGGCCCACTATCATAGGAAGAGGCTCAGTTTCCAACACTTTACTCCTCTAGGCGGATTAATTTAAGCCACGAGTTATACTACCAAACAAGATGTAAAATATGTGGAGTAAGATGGAGTAAGTCATTTAATCCTCATTAACTTTACTCCACAACCAAACATGACCTAAGTGACTAAAGTACAGACTTGTGGAATTTGGTACTCACAGCTTGGTCCTTTGGATTTATCTAAACCTCTATAAGCTGGAAGTACACAGATGGAAAAAAAAGAAAAAAAAAGTAAAAGCAAATAATGAAAAAACAAAGCTCTCGGATAGTCAGCATACAAAAATGGGTAAAATATATGGCAACTTACCTCAGATTTTAGCTTTATAAAAGAGTCAGCTAGGACATTGTTGGCACTGTAACCTGACGAAGATGAATAGGATGAAATCGAGGAAGAAAAGGACGAGAGAGAACAGGAGGCACCCATTCCACTAAAAGCCCTCCCCAAACCATTTTCCACCTCAGCATAATCAAAATATTCTTCACCAAAACTCAAATCACTACAAGGTGAATTTTGGGTATCATGGACATCTCCAGGCAAAAGAGTACCTCTTTGCCTGGATTTTTTTCTTAGTTTCCTAGATTGGTTTTTCTTATTCCTCCTTTTCTTCTTCATCTCTGACAACTCAAGAGGGTGGTGTATTTGGGAAGATGCAACAGTGGTGTTTCCTCTGTGTTTGCTTTTGCTTTCCCAGACTCTGATACCTGGTGTATCAAGACCCATCACACTATTGCTCTCACTCTCATTTCCATTTCCATTTTCATTCTCAGGATTTTCGATTTCATCTTCATCTTCTTCTGAGGTGTCACAACTCTCACTTTCTTCGTAAATGGGATGGAATTTTCTTTCTTGCTGTGACATCATACCTCCTCGGTTCAGTGGTCTGGCATTAATAGTTGCAGTAACAGAGGTAGGAGTTCTGATAATATTGTCGCTATTTACACCTGATGAGATGATATGGTATTCCTTGTTTTTGTAATCTCTTCCTTTCGACCACACGTTTTCAAAGTGCTCTGGTTCAAGGATATCACTTTTCTGTTTTGACATTTGGTCCCGCACCTGGACCCACTGAGCTTCCGACCCTCTAGGATCCACATTCTTACTCTTCTTGTCAGAATCTGAAGACCCTCTAGGATCCACATTCTTACTCTTCTTGTCAGAATCTGAAGGTAAACTCTTGTGCGACACTAGATTATTCTTAGGCGCATCTTTTGCCGCCTGTGCATGGGGTGAACGTTTTGACTGATCGAGTCTGAGTTGAACAAGCTCTAGACCTGGACTGGATTTGTCCATCGCTGCATAAAGCTGGTCAGCCGAAGGCATGGGAGGGGGCCCACTCAGATTCTCCTGTGCAGCTGCTCTCTTTAAAGCAGCCCTGTTGGCAAGCATAATCACCAATTCTTCTATCCTCTCATTTATAAACCTACATTACAAAGTCAAATTGTATATGATAAAACCATATGTTTTCTGCTGAAATTAAGAAGACATGTGAATTTAACATACTACGTACCTAGGGTTGACTAAGTTGATAATTGGTCTAAGAACGACACATGCAAGAAGTTCTCGAGCTGTATGGCGAAAGAAAGAGCAGCTTAAGTCTTCGGGCCTTAAAGTTATTGAAAGTAGCCCACTCGTCAACTGTTGCAAAACCTGGCTTAAAAGTTGATAAGCATGAGTTGGTGTACATGTCAAGAGGGTAAGAGCATGAATTAAATTTAAAAAAATGGGACAAATGAGAAACGATTGTCCTAAAGTTTTCTAACAATGAAATTTTAAATATCCATAAAAACATTTGAAAAACAAATCCTAAATGTTGTTGATGTGATCACCAGATATGGTCTACATACATTTTAAAAAAAAGGTGAATTGCCCGTGTACCCATCAAAACTTCACTTATTTCTAATTTCCCCATCAAAATCTCCATATATCTTATTTACCCATCAAAATAAAAATGAATTGCTCCTATACCCAGTGAAACTTCTCTTATTTTCAATTTCTCCATCAAAATCTCAATATATCTTATTTACCATCTAAATTGGAAAGCCTTTCCTATTTATACTCTTTTTCTCCGAATATTTCTTAGTGAAAAAAATAATAAAAATTAAGGGAGCCTAGTGCCTCTTTCACACAACAAACAGAGCAAACAAATGATGAATTTTCAATCACTATAATTCAATGAAAATAGAAAACATAGCAAGTTATTCTCCCAGTCTGCCGCATCTTCAAGATCCACCAGTCAGAGTGCTCTAGTTAGCTTTGAGGAGTATCGAGATGTGATACACTTTCGAGCTGCAGCGTTGCAAGCACCATGGATGAGCGGTGCATTGCCGATGGGAACGAACACCTCTGGTTCTACCGCTCCACCATGTTGTGCTCCCTGAGTGCAGGTGGAGTATGTGGGAGCCCCTACTGCTGCACTTGCGAGATACTACAGCACGGCTTTTCAGGCATCACGACATACTCGTCGGGATGGGGGGCACATTCGTCCCTGCCGGAGGAGGTTGAGAGAGAGTTTGCATTCCTGCAAGTGAGGCATGCGATGCTTGTTTTCAGAGTCGTGGCTGGCCGGGTTGCACATGGCAGAGCAGCGGAATTGATGTATGTGAGACAGAGAGGCGCTGCTGCTGCTGGGATGTTTGAGTCTGTTGATTGTGTTCAATCAGGAAGTTCGTTCTGCCATGCTTTGTTATCCTTTATTCTTCATCATTGTTGGGTTTTCCCAGTCAAATTGCACTTGTTTAATTTGTAAATTAATTACAACACTTATGATCTCTAGCTGGACTGTGCGCTTGTTATATGGCAGCTAATCAAAGTATAAGAACTTCCTTGCTTTTTGTAATGCATAGTCTATTTTTTACTCGTGGGTTTTGAATGCGTGCTTCTCATCTCGTATTATTTGTTACTTATTGTGGAGATTTTAAATATATTAACATAGCATTTCCTATATTTATCGTAACAACAACGACTTGAGGAGCTTTTTTTTTTTGTCAATTATTATCCAAATTGAATCTATATACTTCATTGTTCTTGAATATAATAACTATACACACTCATAAGGAAAGGCAGCGAGTAAGAAACAAAATACAGCTTTCTTTCGACCTAACAAACACAAACACTGTTTGCTTGAAGCATAAACACAAACAAATGCATGCATAACTTGCAATGCTTAGAAACGAACTCTGTTGGCTTGCGTGCGAAAGAGAAGCACAAAGCTCCCTTTATTTTATTATTTTTTTCACTGAGAAATATTTGGAGAAGAAGAGGATAAATAGGAAGGAACTTTCAATTTAGATGAGTAAATAAGATATATTGAGATTTTGGTGGAGAAATTGAAAATACGAGAACTTTCAATGGGTATAGGAGCAATTCATTTTTTTTATGGGGAAATAAGATATATTGAGATTTTGATGGGGAAATTGGAAATAAGAAAAGTTTTTGTGTACGGGAGCAATTCACCCTTACAAAAATAACATGACATGGATAAAGTTGGTCTCATGTCCCAGATCCCAATTTTCACCTTTTTTTCCATAAAAAAGTTTGTAATGGAGCTCCTAAAAAACAATAGTTGTTACTAAAAGCAACAAGAACATGAAAAAGTAAGATGTAAAAGTTGAAACCAACCTTGTGTTCAGAAGCCGCTGAAAATAAAGCAGGGTGCAACTTTTTTTCAGATTCCAGAGCAGATTTCAGTTGAGAATCACGCTGATCGGGAGATAAACTCAAAAACTTCTCCTTTCCAATCTGGGATTGACAAAGACGGTAGAGCTCCAAATGTTCACATATTAGATTGATAACGTCCCTGCAATTTAATTCAAAATTTTCGTCAAACTAGTGACAAAGCATTTAATGAAAATAAATGTGAAGCCATTATATGACTGAGAAAACTACTACAGATACGCTGATCTAAAACCTTGCAAAGCTCACATAACTCTACAAGCGTCAAAAATAAAAGGAAACAGGCTTTCAATCCATACATTAAATACCAGCATTTCAGAAAAGTTGCAAAAGGTAATTAAACAAATTAAGTATTGGACTCAAACAAAAGACCTGGTGAGAAGATTTATCAGATTGACGTCTCTTGCACGATTCGCAACTTCTCCAAGCACGCTATTTACCAAATTAACTAACTCCTCTGGGCCTTCCTTGTCAGGAGTTATTCGAGAATACCATAAGTCAGTGACCCACTCAGAGATGATGTGCCTGGTGAATTTTTCAATTGCAGCCTCCACTGGAGGGGAGTTCACCTTCTTCCTCCAATCAATCTTCTCAGGCTTTTTAGGGGAGGTGTGGGATTCAACTGACGACCTCCTTTGAATTAGGACTTCATTGGTCATGGAATCTTTCTGATCTTTGATGTGCATCACAGCCTTTCTTTTGATATCAAAATCAAGTGACAAGTAGCGGAGGAGGAGAATTAAGCAGGTCGCAAAAGGGAGGTTGATCCATACTGACGAGCTTGTCACTGAAAGATGTACCAAGTATAACAAAGATTGTATATAGGAGTTCATAACACGTGGTTGTATGTGCTAAGTTAACTGATATAAGTCAGCTGAAACCCAGATTTACATTTACAGGCTTACAGTGGTATGTGGAGACAATTACAAAAACAACTTAGAGGACGAAATAGTTTATGCTAGATGGAGCTAAATTCAATAGATTAAAAGGCCTAGTTTTATAAAACTAAGAAACAGATGATGCAACTGGGAAATAGATGATCCAATTCAGAATCTCCTCTTACAACAACCAATGTTTTATTATGGGAAACCTTGTAATTGACCTCAAACAAGTTGCTTGAGCTACAAAATTTGTACTAAACTGGAGGAAGGATAAAAGAGAAGCTCACGAGACATGAAGTAGGAGAGACCGACAACACAGATGAGCAGCACAAGGACGCGCTTCTTGGCCTCCTCCGCCAAGTTCTTGAGCGTGAATCTCGAAGAACTCATCTCCACTCAACATAACACGAACTCACCGGATCTAATTCTGGAATCTTCCGCGAGGGAAGCGTATGGAAGAAGGTAGGGTTTATGTGGGGAAGAGAGAAAGAGAGAGAGAGAGAGGTTAGTCGGAGATCGGGGCGCCGGAGGGGAGGGAGAGGATGTGAGTTTACGGCAGGCGCCACGTCACCTTCCTTTTCTCTCTTTCTTTCTTTCTTTCTTTCTCGCTCGGTCCGCTCTCTTGCCCCCCTGGCCCTGGCCCCTGGGCCGCGCTTTGTTTACGTAGTGACGACTTTGCCCCCGATTCAGCTCCTCTTGCGAAAACTGGTTTGACGCCTGTTTCAGACTTTAATGCTTGGTCCGTCAGATTTAGTACCAGGCGCAATTAAATAAAAATGGGAGTTATATGAAAGAAATATTAAATTTAATGAGTCAACGTACACTTTATATATAAAGTACTTTTTAAAATAATAATATACAGAGAAGATTATTTTTTTAAATTAAGTCATGTCACGTTAGTACAATCATATTCTCTTTTATTTATTCTACTTATTTATTCTTATGAGTAGGAATGAGTAAATTGTTCGTAACTCGTGACTCGCTCATAAGGTCATTCATGCTTTGCTTTTATTTAAAACGGATGTATTTGATGTGCTCAAAAGTATATAAAAAATGTTAAAAGTGATATAACTCTCGTGTTATATTGTACAAGTCTTTAGTGTTTTGGAAATTATATTAGTCCAAAATTTGCCAGCTGTCAGATTTTTATAGAAATTATCCTCATTAAAAACTACATTTTTTATTCATATTTTTTTTTCTGAAGCAACCTAGCGTAGAAAATTTTGTATGTGTCAGAAGTAACAAAAAAAAAAATATTGCTCAAGAACTATCAAGAAAGCACCGTTTTCCTTTGTTATGCATGAGTCTAATAAAGATCCTTTTTGCGTGATCTAATATGTTTGCATTTAGAATTTAATATTAAAAAGATATCTTACATATCCTTTAATTAATGGAGTTGATATCATGAGATTGTCATTTCTAGAGTGCGCGCACGAGAAAGAGGGAAGAAATTTGAGTACGATATTCATCGGACTCAAATTTGAATTGGATGAGATTCTTTATCGTTCGATCCGCATTAAGATCTGTGGGTTAGATTAATACGAATCTTGAAACAAGCGCACACATATATTAAAGCAATATGCACAGATCTTAAAGCAGATTGTTTGTAAGTATTTTGTTTACTATGATGTACTTCTTACTTAACCACATAAACACTATGATCTTATGTGGGATTGGAACTTGCCACCAAATTAAGTAAAAGGTTTAGTAAATTGGACACCCCAAAATTAAGAAATTTGTAAAGTGATTTGATTAAGAATAGACCAGAGGACTCTCATTTCCAAGCTATCTTATCATAGGCATGAGTAAAAGATATAGTGTTGATTTTGTGTAGGATTTGTGTCTATTTTTCCCTCATCATCTTCATATAATTGCCTTTTAAAAGTAATTGCCCCTCCCTGTGTGTTAATGACTTCCTTAATGGTGATGTTAGGCACCCTACATATAGCAAATAATTGTGGAAACTGTGTTTCCAATGTACATATATTGTTGATCTCATACATCTTTCCAGAACCTAAGTTGTGACTGATCTCCTAGTTGGTATATGACACTACATCTTCCTAAGGATTCTAATTTGACTATCGCCTTCCAAATACTAAAAAGTTTCATAGGATGAGCAGAATAGTACTTATAAGTAATCAATGTTTTCCACAAATGATTGTAATTGTTATCATTAAACTTCCACCGCCATTTCATCGATAGTGATATGTTAATTTGTCCAATGTCTAGTATCTCTAGCTCTCCATATTCTTTATCTATACAAGCTCTATTCCAGTTAGCTAAAGAATATATTTTCCTACTTAAATATGTGACACCATCACTCTATTATTTCAATTTCTAATTATTTTTGAAGGAGGTGGTATAAGTAAGGTAGAGTTGCTCCGAACAACTCCGATTAGGTTGTCTTTCTCTTTAGTTTTTGTCTGGCTAATATTTTTTTCTCGTTGCTAATTGGTAGTGTCATTCATTATAAATAGTTCTATTTCGAATCTTAACTAGAATTTTGAACTATCATTTTTAGAGAGAAGTAGATTCTCGAGCAATCTTAATAATTTTGTCGATGTTAGTAATGGTACAAGATGAATTTTTTTATACTAAATGCTATTGTTATTCTTATAGGGTACGTTTGGATGAACTCTAGAATAGCTAGAATAGCTACTGTTTAGAATAGTAAATAAGAATAGCTACTGTTTAAGAACAGTGCTAACTCAAGCTATTCGGAATAGTGAAAAAGTTGTTTGGATTGCATATTTGGAATAGAGTTTGGAGGAAATGAATAAAGTAATAATTTATGTGTTAGATTAAATATAATACAATATGATATTAATTTAAATATTAAATGTAATATAATCTTATTTTAAATATTAATTAGTATTAAATAAAATATTATATTAAATATAATATAATATTATTTTAGATATTAAATATAATATAATATTAGGTTACATGTTAAATGTAATATAATATTAATTTAAATATTAGATTAGTATTAAATAAAATATTAGATTAAATGTAATATAATATTAGTTTAAATATTAAATGTAATATAATATTAGTTTAAATATTAAATGTAATATAATATTATTTTAAAAATTAGATTAATATTAAATAAAATATTAGATTAAATGTAATATAATATTATTTTAAATATTAAATGTAATATAATATTATTTTAAAAATTAGATTAGTATTAAATAAAATATTAGATTAAATATAATATAATATTAGTTTAAATATTAAATGTAATATAATATTATTTTAAATATTAAATGTAATATAATATTAATTTAAATAATTAAATGTAATATAATATTAGTTTAAATAATTAAATGTAATATAATATTATTTTAAAAATTAGATTAGTATTAAATAAAATATTAGATTAAATGTAATATAATATTAGTTTAATATTAAATGTAATATAATATTATTTTAAATATTAGATTAGTATTAAATAAAATATTAGATTAAATGTAATATAATATTAGTTTAAATATAATACAATATAATATTAATTTAATTATTAAATGTAATATAATATTATTTTAAATATTAGATCAGTATTAAATAAAATATAAGATTAAATATAATATAATATAATATAATATTAGATTAAATATAATATAATATAATATAATATTAGATTAAATATAATATAATATTAATTTAAATATTAAATGTGATACAATATTATTTTAAATATTAGATTAGTATTAAATAAAATATTAGATTAAATATAATATAATATATAATATTAATTTAAATATTAAATGTAATATAATATTAGTTTAAATATTAGATTAGTATTAATATTGAAACTAACAAATGCTATTCCATGTTTTTGTAAGAATAGAGAATAGCCCTATTCTCTCTATTCCGAATAGCTCTATTTCTCGTTTGGATTGTTCTTGTTCCGAATAGCAATGCTATTATAAGAATAGTGCTATTCTTAGTGCAACCAAACATACCCATATTTATTGCTATTAGCATTATTTTTCCAATGCCAAAGTTTGAGACGATTTTTTTGGAGTGTTGATTTTGTCTCTCAATATTTATTTTCAGTTATTTTCTACTTGAGTTCCATTCCTTATTCTTAATTAGTCAATACACCGTTAAGAAAATTATGGCTGTTTTTTTAATTGTAATGTATAGTAAACTATCTTCTAAAATTTTAATAAAAATCATAAAGGAAGATGACTTTTAAGAGTACTTCAAAACAAAGCTTATAAACGCAAGACCTAGCTGCAAAATCTTGCTAATACATAATTGAGAATTTATTATAATTTTCTATCAGCACATGCATAGTGTGACTTGTCTTTCAACTCTTGTAATTAAAATATTTCATTAATAAAATGAGATATAATTACAACGGAGTACTATTAAGATTGTTTAACTTAGTGCATGATTCATAATATCATGGACTAATTATCCTTACACATAAACGATACATGCGACCAGAAGCGGATCTAGGATTTTTGTCAGAGGGGTTCAAACCCATTAGCTAATTATCAGTGGCGGAACTAGGAATGATCGGTAGGGGGGGCCCATTCACCTCGTCGCGGAGACGCGGAGCCCAGTTGCCACTCGCCAGATTGCCATCGCCCATAAACGGGGGTGCCAGTTTTTTTTTTTATTAAAGGGGCTTTGTATATTTTCTAGGCCAAGGGGGGTGCTCTGTATATTTTTTGGGCCAAGGGGGGGGGGGGGGGGGGGGGGGGGGGGGCCAGGACCCAGGCCTTGGTTCTGCCCCTACTAATCATGTATAAGCTAAAAAAAATGTTCTAATTTCTAGGATAAATTTTGCTGGAGGCCACTAAACTTTGTCCTTTATCACTAATTGATCACTTAAATTTGATTTGTTCCTCAGTAGCAATATTGAACTTTTCATTTATATGGCTATCCAGAATAATAACAGAGAAGTTATATTTTATTATTTTTTTGGATGAAAAAGTTAGATAGTGACTTGATTGGGACAAATAAAAAATTTAGTGACTATAGAGGAACAAATCAAACTTTAGTGATCAATTCGTGATAAATGACAAAGTTTAGAGAACTCTAATGAAATTTACTCTAATTTCTATCTTCCAATACTCTAACTTCTAATTCTAATTACCAATCAAAATTCAAAAAAATATCATAATTTTAACTCTAAATTTAACATTAATTATAAATTAAAAGTCTAGAGGAGACAAAGTCTATCGGACCTATCATAGTTTATAAAATTTCAAAATCTCTTCTTTATAAAATTTCAAAATTTAGAAGAGAAGAGAAGAGAAGAGACAGTTGCCCCCTCCCCCCGGCCTAAGCTGGTCCCCTTTACGCGACAAGAAAATTTCTTTATATATATTGAAGGTGGGAAACTTCCTTAAATCTAGAAGGGTTGTTATCTTATTAAAAAACGATGCCACACAATATTTTTGATAAATGAAGTATTTTATAAGATTAAAAAGTAAGCAGAGATGAAAGAGCATTTAAAATGTTATTGAGAGACAAATACATTATAAATTTTATAATGTTGCAAAATTTGTCTCTACTCCTAGTATTAGAAATTTAGAACACAGTGCTTCATAAATAGGTGCACCTTGTTTATTCAGAAACTATCGATGCAAAGCGTGACTAATAGACCGCGTTGAAACAATTTAAATCATCTTTGGGGTAACTTAGCAAGGACACTGGAAATGAATCATTCCTGTTCCTGTCGTCATCTGGTTTAACACGTTGGAAAGATACTGGTCCGTGTACCAGTACCGTGTACGAATTCAAATCAACACCTCAATAAAGAGACCCGACGAGTGGTATGTGGTGATGGGTCCCCATTTCCCATCGTCTATAGCAAATATTTATGAATTAATTGGATGGAGGCGATGCCATCATAACTCCTATAATAGCACATTTATTTGTTGGGGACTGAATGATGTATCTGTTCAGAGGCAATCTCAGTCCTCCATCTAGCAGATTCAATGATTTTAAATTATTCGGTTGAATATGAGATATTATGCATGTATTTTATATATCTAATTGTGTACAAGTCTAAAATTAGTTATAAATCAACATATTCTACACAAGACCACACAGATTACGCGCATCTTCTCCTTTACTCACCACTGAATACGCGGATCTCTTCTCTCTTCCTCCGTCTTTTCTCTCTTCGGTCCGTCCCTCTTTTCTCTTTTCTCTCTTTCTCCTTCATTACCGCCAGAGAGAAACCTTCACCCCCTTTGTTGCCCTTCCACCACTTCGAAAATAAATATGCTGTGATTCTCGGGAATCGCAGGACCATGCGATCCCGAATCTCAGCTGTTGGTTTTTTTCGTGATGCGTGCATGAAAATTTACTTTTCCAAAGTGTTTTCGAGATCCACGCACAGAAAAATTTGAACCGTCGATTCGGAATTTTAGGATCCTACAATCCCACCCAGGATCGCAGCAGATTCGGACTCCCACCACTTCGGCCTCCGCCAGATCCAGATCCAGATGGCTCCCTCCGCCAGGTCTGAAACGTCCTCTATTTCTCAATATATAGATTTAATTTGTAGGCATGGTGTTTATATTTATGAGTAACAATTGGCAATTTGTTGAGGTCATTTTGGATGAATCATGACTTTTAATAGAGTTCAAAGAATATTAATTGTTAGAACTTGTCTCGTAATTTTCTTTGAGAATATTTTGTGGTGACTTGTATCTTTTTTTAAAGGATTTCTGAGCATTATTTTTACTGAATTAATTGATTAGAACTTTATAATTGAATTGTTCATAATTTACAAAGTCCTAATCTTACTATATTAGTATTAATACATACTTAGGCCATATAACCTCTAATCAATGAAATCCCCATTCTTTCAAATTGCAGTTGCTCTATTCCCCTTTATCCACTCAAAACCACTGGTACTGTTCAAAACCCCTTGCTGTTTACTTATAACAATAACAAAATTATACTTTGATCTTAGGAGTATCATTTTTTTTTTGTTTCGTGTTCTTTCTGGATTTTGATCTATGATCTATTATTGTTCTTAAATAGTAATGATCTATGATCTATTACTGTGTCATAATATTGTTATTCGGGTTTAATGTTTTTAGTTTCTTACATATTTACATAATTTTAGTAGTTATTAATCTATTAGATGCCTCAAAGTTCATTTATTCACTTATTATTGCTTGCATAATATGCAGGAAGTTCTTTGGCTGCCTCAATCACTATACCTCATATTTTTCATATTTCTTTTCACAGTTTGTCATAATTTAATTATAAAGCAATCTTCTTGCATAGATACACTATGTTTGAATTCTCCCAGCAATCTCATTCTAAAGTTTACTCCTATGAACTCCTTTATTGTTATGTTGTTGGCCTTTTTTTTAACTTTGTATTGATACTTCTTTGCTATAATAGCATGTCTACATTTGTAGTAATATCTTAATAAATTTGTTCCCCAGGATAAAGAAAAGGTCAATTAATTAGAACTAACCAAAGTAAATTTCCTCACTGTATTGTTACATTCCCATTCAGGCCTAATATTTTGCACACTCATAATGAGATCAGAAGGGTAATTCTGGAATTCTTTCAATTTTGCACACTCAAATATCACTGATTTATTTTAGAAGGGTTTAGGGTTTTATGGCATTTTATAACTTGAGATATCTCAATCCCGTTGCAATTTTGCACACTCATATACAAGGTTTTTATGGCATTTTATAAAGATAGAGAATTTAATTTAAACAGTAAGTTGCATGGTCAATGGTTAATAGCAAAACTTATTATTCAAGAACAGCAAGCATGAAATTTGGATATTGGATTCTCTGATTTGTGATGGACAGATCCTATACCAGTTTGCTATGTCACTCAGTTTTTTTTTCTGTCTGATGAGATTCAACAATTGATTTAAAATCATTAAAAATTCGTAAAAAGCTGACATTGTTCGAAGGAATCTAAGGGTAAAATGGGAGTTTATTGGAGAGAGAAAATTCGACATTGTTAGAAGCTAGCATTAATATCCTTATAAGATTCTTATAAGGGTAAAATGGGAATTATGGATTTGAAAGGTAAATGTATTTATAATTAATGAAAAAGAGGAGGAATATTTGAGTTTTTCTAATTTTGAAGGACAAATATGATATTACAAACTTTTGAGGAGGAAATATGTGATATTGAGATTTTTTAGGGGGATACATGAAATTCCCCCTAAGTGTAAAATGTAGGTCAGTGCCAATTTACAAAAAGACAGTATTTTATGAGTGGTACCGAAAACAAACAATGGTTTGTAATGGTATATACCAGTTGGTACCAAAACAATATAATTGATAAATTTTGAAGACAATACAAACTGACTCGTATTTGCCAATACATGTTGATGGTACCAACTGGTACACAGGTGAAAACCTCATATCCTTTGCATATCAGTACCATTACTAGATCAGATCATTGCTTGGTGTTACTATTAGAACTGATCAGTGTGTTCTATGAAGTTAGACTAGATCTTTTTGTACCAGTAGTACACAAACAGGTACACCTTGTTGCTACGCGTGTTGATGTTTATCTTAAAACTGAGTTTATCTTACTATTTAAATTAGTACCTCCATTCTATTGAAGTTTTTCAGGATTTCAAACTTATAATTTTTTCAATGGATCACAACTTCACAAGATAAAAAAACTAATTGCTTCACAATGTATGCGATATATTTTGTTGTAACAATTTTTCATTTTTCATTTACAATATCATCCAGATGTATGCAAAGGAAGCCAGGGAAGTACTTAGTTCAACCAGATAAACCAAGCATATCAGGTCATTTATAGGTTAGTACCTTCCTTTTCTATATTCGACATACAAATTGAATAAGGCACATAGGAACCTAATTGGTAAATATTGGGTTAAATGCACAGTGTTAATCTAATATGATTGGGATAATTTGTACGAAACAGTTTATAGTTAGTAATAACTAATAATAGTTAAAAGTTAGTGTAATCAGCCATTCTATCTTTAATGAATGAAAAAAAACTAATCAGATATTAGATTGTATGAAAAGGAAGATATTAGATGAATTGAGGAGACCTAGTGCAGGAAAAGAAAGAAGTATCTAATCCATACATTTATGATTTGGTGTAATTCATGTATAATTTGAAAATAATTATCTTTGATTTGATTAATAGTATTTGAAAATATACAAATCCTTAATTTTATGTACATAACACTAAGTACATTACAGTTTGCACAATGATTTTGTGTCACGATTAACCATAAGGTAGGATAATTTTTTTAGGGTTTAAGGTAGGATAATAAAGAATAACATTTATATATAATTTTTTTATTCATAAATTATATCTAATATTTTTTATAATAAGTTTGTTGGTTACAAAACATATATCATATTACTAAAACAATAGTCACTAATTATGTCATAGTGTTAAATTGTTAATCAAAATATATATGCATATACAATTTAATAAATCATTCATATGAATAAGTAGTTTAATAAATTAATTTAAGAATAGGGAGTACCTTTTTTGTTGTTGAGGGATATAAGTTAGATACGGATAGTTACAGACAGGGGCGGAACATAATGGTGGGGAAAGGGTGCTAAGCACCCCCTATAAATTGAAAATTTGTAGTTTGGTCCATTAAATTTTGTAATTTTTATATGCATTAATATCTTGTAGCCCCTTCTATAAAATGAAATTACACTATATTTGATTCTTCAGCCCCCCCAATCTCTATTTTCTAGTTCCGCCCCTGGTTACGGATAGTGAAAAATCAAACTGTAACTTTATCCGTTATAAATTTTCGAACACAGATACAAATACAGATAGTTTCGAATATCCAGATACTGATATGAATCAGATAATTTAAGTAATTTTTCAGATTCGAATCCGATTACACCCTTCATAAATGTTCCAATAAAAAGGTTCTAATATAACATCTAAGTAATGACTCCAATAAATGACTCCGATAATATCAGATAACACTGACCCACATAAATGACTCCGATAATATCCAATCCGTTTACACCCTTCATAAATGTTCCAATAAAAAGGTTTTTTTTTGAAAAGTCACTTCTTCAAAAGAACTTCAAATTACGTCATATTTCAAATTCCAAAGATCCAAAAGTTGGACCTGTTAGAAGAAATGGATTCCGCTTCGCTTGCCAAAGTTGGACCTGGTGGAGATCGATTCCGCTTCGCTTGCCAAATCAGAACTCCTATAAATGGAGCAACACCTCAGTTATCACCTTTCACCTTTCTTGTTGTATTTCTGACACATTTGAGTAATTTCTTCTATTGCTTTCTTTTTTTTCATTTCAAGTAGTCATTTAAAAAAAAAATCAAGAGGAAAGGAGTTTTTGCACATATGAACCTGATACCATAATTTACAGTTTGTTATAGATGAGTTGTGTACAAAATGTGAATTTGACAAAATCTCTTTATTGATTGGTTGTACCATAACATCAGTACTAATATGTCCCATTTAAGCATATTACTAATTTGATATTCTTGTTTTGCTTTATTAGGTTTATGGCATCGATTAGTAGAATCAATAATTGTGAGATCTTGCGAGCGGAGGTGTGTTTGGGTTGAAACTCTTACAGGCAGTTGGACAATTTCTTTTTAAAGGTTTGTGTAGTAATATGTTTTAATAAAGTGCACCATTATCTTATTGTATTTAACAATTATATGTGTCAATCATTGTTAGATGATGTTGACAATGGAGCATTTGCGACTGTTTCCAAATGTGAAGGATGTATCACCTCTTGTCAATGATCTTGTAGTGGATGATCCACATCCGACGCCACATCCTGCACCAGATTGTATGAATGATCGTGTAGACGAGTAAGGAGTAAAATATTTTGTCATTTTTTATGTTGTTGTTTACATTGTTTCCTCCGTTTCTTTTGTTCTACTTCATAAATCGTTTTATATTTTTATGAAAATAAATTGTTGTTTTTCATAAACTGAACATGAGATTTAGTTTTATTACATCACTTATAATATTATATAAATTTTTCATAACTTGTAGAGGCATAGTCAATGGGTTAACCTTTGAGATGGTAACTCCATTCTTTAAACAACCATTGGGAGTAGCTGCCAGAGAGCTTGGCATTAGCAGGTCAAGTCTAATGATTTGGTCTAGGGTTCATTATATTCCGCGATGGCCCTATCACATGATTATGAGCATGGAGAAACTCATAACTATTGTGAAGGTACTGTATATTGACAACTAATTTGAAGTCGTACCAATTTTTTTGGTTATATTGTACTGCTTTTATTTGTTAATTACTTGAATTTTACATTTAGTAACAAGTCTTTACTTTGTGTTGTAGTTGCATGGAATTGGTTATAAATGCCAAGTGAAAGGTCTTGATTTTACTGTGGAAGAATTGGAAAAAAGGAAGCGAGCATTTGAAAAAGATCATTTCGTCCCAATAGAATCCTTTATATTACACTT
Organism: Carex kokanica; assembly: GCA_025461125.1. Taxonomy (NCBI): domain Eukaryota; kingdom Viridiplantae; phylum Streptophyta; class Magnoliopsida; order Poales; family Cyperaceae; genus Carex; species Carex kokanica. The sequence goes on along the minus strand of JAJGRX010000866.1, from coordinate 286,842 downwards.
TATGACCATTATGCTTAAGAGAGCTGCGAGTATGAGACGGAAGGCGGTTAGACAACACAACCGCTGAATGTTTTGGTTAGTGCTTTAGTGTGTTTAGTGCTTCAGTAAGTGCTTTAGTGTGTTGAAGTTTTTGGACTATAAAGATTATGACAAGTGCTTAGAATGGAGGGTTAGGTCTTTTATGGGGTTTTTATATGATGTATTATGTAACCTCCTCAGTTTTATCAAATATTTCGTTGTTTCTGTTATTACATCTTTCTTATCACTTACTTTCCACCTCCCTAAAAATATTCAATCTTTATGTGCACTGCTAATCTCATTTGTGAAATATTGGCTGGCTGGGTTAGGCTACTCTTGGTTGCAGTTGATTCACAATTTCATACCAGCAAATGTGGAACAAGATGAGATGGAGGAAGCTGGAGTAGTGCTAACACAAGTTGGTTGCAGTTGATTCACAATTTCATATCAGCAAATGTGCTGACACAAGATGAGATGAGATGGAGGAAGCTGGAAAAAAATGATAGACTTATCTATAATAAGGTCCTTTATATTCCTGAAGCTAATTGATCATTAGAGATTTTTTTTACTAAAAATGAATCAACATGATTTGACCAGCAACTTGCAATTTATTTCATTATCCTATGATTTTGTTATGCAGGTCTTGTCTCAAGTGGCCTGAGTCGTTAGAGACAGATTTTATCTCTGGTAGGAGTATGCTGATAATAGCTTCTCTTTTCTATAATGCCTACTTCCCTGTTTATGCATAATTCAAATATGTTTCTCTTATTCCTTATTGTTTCATGTTACACAGGGTCTTCTTCAGTAGGAACTTCATTTAATCCAGATTTTCTGGCGGGTTTCTCTACAGCTGCCGGTAAAAGATCGTACAACTACTCTGACTCGCAAGAGTCTGACCCTGAGGTACCAAATCTTTCTAATCAAAATTTGTTGTCTCATCCCTTTCTAAAATTATTTCCATTTAGTTATTAAGATCTGATAACTACTCAAAGAGAGGCTACTTGATAACTGCTCAAAGAGAGGCTACTTAATAATATGCATATCAACACTCATGAGTTGAACTTGGATTTATGTTCCAGTTACAATTATCTTGTAACAGTTTAATGAAATCAAATGGGGGCTTAGTCCTATTTTTACTCAAAATTTTGCATTATCAGACTTTTCTTCATATGTAACAGATTGTGATGTTTATTAAAGTGAGTTATACAATACCCATTATGCTAATTACAGTGAAAATAATATCAAATAAGCAAGTTATTCATTGATTTCATCTTTGGTTTGATTGTTTGAAATGTCTCTAACAGGACCTTCTGAATTTGTGGTTTTATGGAATTGTCTTGGCCAATGGCGTGTAAGTTCAACATATTTCAAAACTATTTTTAATCAATTTTTTTGTTTTTATTTTCTGCATGTTTAAATGCACAGAACATATCTGGGAGTGTACCGCTTTGGTATTTGTCATACATTCATACCGTACCAGATTCCAATTTAGGAATTAGAAATCAATAACCGCAATTATGGATTATTGAATTACTTTTTGAACAGCACTCTTGCTTATCAATTTAATTACAAAAAATTTAACAATTGACTGTATCCATTTGATCAACATAGAGAGAAACAAGCTTTAAAAAAGATAAAAAGAAGGAATGAAATAGGAAAACTGTTCGGGTGAAATTGAGAAACTGATCTTATTGCTTTCCTTTTTCCTTTTTAGTAACAACCTTTACAAATGACATTATGCAAAACACCGTTGGATAAATAGATTATATCAAAATTGAAAGATGTGGTGGTAAGTCTTAAATCTAAATTCAAAATTTATTTAGATAGGATTAAGTACATCCAAAATAAAAATGACTTATATATCCTTAGCAATTCAAATAATAGCAGCTGTCTATTGGATAAATATGGCCCATCAATTTTTCTTTTTATGATGATGTATCATAAGTTCAGACAGCACGACTTTAAGCTTGTTATCTGCTTACCTACTGGTGTTGTATCGGCATATCTCTTGATCTCTTAATTGGACTGCTATTGCTGAAATTTTTGCAATTTTGCATTCTTCACTAAGTATCTCTTGATCTCTTAATAGTATGCTAATAAGAAAAGTAAAAATGACGATTTGGTGAGAATTGATGTTTAAATAATGCTCTATGACCCCTCATATACCACTGTTCTGATAAAGGACATGTGAGATGGCATTATGCAATTATACAACACAATATAAATTTAAATGATATATAATTTAGGGGACAATGGAACGATTGATGGACAAGGTGCATCCTGGTGGCAAAAATTTCACAAAAACCAGCTAAAATACACACGCGGTTATCTAATCGAGCTGCTATACTCGAACCAAATTTTGATCTCTAACCTCACATTAGTTGACTCGCCTGCTTGGAATATCCATCCTGTCTACAGCAGGTCCTTTCAAACTTTTTTTTGTTTTACCAAATATAATTGTTCTGGAATTGTAAAATTTGTTAACTTGTAAGAAGTACATTTCTTGGAAAACTGCACATTCATTACATATAATATCAAGCTCCAATAATTGAGTAAATCTTTTTTAGCTTCAATAATTGAGTAAAATTTGACGGCACAATGCCAATGGTAAAGATGGTACCATTTCTATTTTTACAATATTTGAAATGCTTGTTATTTTTTTTAATTGTATCTTGAATTTAAACCCGAACCTAAACCGTTAATTTTTTCGAACCTGAATTCAATTTTTGTCTACTCCTAGCTCAAATTCTAGCTTCGCCGTTGGAGAGGAGAGGAGAGGAATAGACGAGTCAAAACTGTCAGTCAAAGGAAGAAGGGTGGTTGAGACTTGAGGATGAGGTATATAGTGTCTTTTACTTTCATGTTGCGTTTGCGTCGAATCTTAGCAATCCAAGCTACTCGGCAATTAATACAGCCTCTGGAGTTTGTTATTTTCCATTTTCAACCGAATCCATTTTGCTAGGCACTACAAGCTGCAATTTTTAACGAGCAATAAAATATTGACAAATATACTAATCATTAAACGTATGTCTAAAAAACCGTTAGATGTCTCTGTCAGACGAAGCAAATCAATATTCAATACATTAACTTAATTGGTATTTCTCCATACAGTTTTTCCCTTTTTAGCAAATTTTTCATACCAGCAGTGGACGAAACAACGGATGGATAACCAGGCCGGATTTTCTTTTTGGGCTTTCTTACATCTATACATTACAAAGCCACTTTGGATTTCAAGTTCTAGATCAATTATAACTCTTGCAGCCCAACCCACCAGGCCCAATCATATAGCAGCTGATTGTTTAACAGGATACCTCCATTTCCGCAAATAACAGGAGGCTGTCGACATAATCAGCAAAACCAAGCAAAGTAAACAAACTGATCTCTCCGGCTGTTTCAACCAGTATCACCGTACTCGCACCCCTCTTGAATCTACACCACTGCGCACTGCGCCTCTCCCTCCGCCGCATTCCCGTCCGTTCCGCCATGGCGCCTCCAGTCTCCGCCACCAAATCGCCTTCCCCCTCTCAACCCTCCGGGTAAATGCTCTCTCTTCTCCCCTCTCATCCCTCTCTCTCTCTCTTCATGCCTCTGCTAATTTCTTTCTTCTCTCTCTCTCTCTCTGTTCCACAGGAAGAGCGAGGTCTCAGATCTGAAGCTACAATTGCGCCAGCTAGCGGGGAGCCGTGCGCCGGGTGCAGATGACGCAAAGCGTGACCTCTTCAAGCGCGTGATCTCGTGCATGACGGTCGGAATCGATGTATCTCCGGCCTTCAGTGAGATGGTGATGTGCTCCGCCACGTCAGATGTAGTGTTAAAAAGATGTGCTACCTCTACGTAGGCAACTATGCTCGGTGCAATCCTGATCTGGCCCTTCTCACCATCAATTTTCTACAGAAGGATTGCCACGACCAGGACCCGACGATCAGGGGTTTGGCGCTGAGGAGCTTGTGCTCGCTCAGAGTCCAGAATCTGGTCGAGTATTTGGTTGCGCCTCTCATAGCTGGTTTGAAGGATCATAGCTCGTATGTTAGAACTGCAGCGGCTATTGGGGTGTTGAAGTTGTACCATATATCGGCAACGACGTGTCATGATTCTGATTTCCCAGCTGCACTGAAGGCACTTATGCTTTCTGATCCTGATTCTCAGGTAATGCTGGATCCAGATCCATAGTGGTGTTTGGATTGATGTAGGCTTGGATCCAGGATTGGAATGTTCATCTGCTTTTTGTTTTTCTGGGTTTTAAATGTTTATTCTCGGTTGAATCCTGGTGCCTTACTCGTGTCCTGTTCTGAACCAGATGATGCTACATTTGATTACTTTTACATGGTAATTTGTACAAATTACATCAACACCATTCTGCCTGTCAATATCATGCAAACCATAGTCTGTAAATTTTGAAGTCAAGTGGTGGCCAATTGAAAGAAAAATATAAAAATAGAACAAGTGGTGTTTTTTTAGAAAGAAATATAGAACGCAAGCTCTAATTGTCAGCTGGTACCAATAATGTAACAGCAAAATTGGTAATTTTTTTTTTTGCATTTTACGTTGTCCCAGGTGGTAGCCAATTGCTTATACTCTTTGCTTGAGATTTGGACTCAAGAGGCTGGGCACTCAGAGGAGGCTGCAAGGGAAATTGAGACCCTTTATGGCAAACCCATTATTTATTACTTTTTAAATAGGTTTGTTTTTCATTTCTACATAAAGCTTAACGAGCACAGCAACATTTCAATAATTATGGTCTCATGATATGATGATAACCATTGCAGGATTAGAGATTTCAGCGAGTGGGCCCAGTGCCTTCTGCTTGATTTGGTATCAAAGTACATACCGGCAGATAATAATGAGATATTCGATATGATGAACCTTCTGGAAGATAGGCTTCAGCATGCAAATGGGGCTGTGGTACTGGCCACCATCAAGGTGTTCCTTCACTTGACAATGTCCATGACAGATGTTCACCAACAGGTTGTTAAAACTCCCAATTGGTTTTCATTTAAAAGTATATAGTTGTGCACATGACCTGATTTGCTTATGCAGTAAAACATGATTATAGAAAAAAAACTCAAGGACCTAAATCACACTTATAACTTTGCATACGTATTGTAATCATCAACTGTATGTCAAAAATCTTGATGTGTTGTTGGATTGGAATAATTACAGGATCAGAACTTGAGGACATTGTGTTAAGTACTTCTACATATGCAATTCAGCAGACACAGAATTACAAATGTCTTTCTTATAAATTCAATATTTTCTTGTTTTAGGTCTATGAACGCATTAAGGCACCTTTGCTAACACTAGTAGGTGCAGGGAGCCCTGAACAATCGTATGCAGTCTTGTGCCATCTACACATTCTTGTGATGCGAGCTCCTATGCTGTTTTCGTCAGACTACAAGCATTTCTACTGCCAGTTCAGTGATCCTTCATATGTGAAAAAACTTAAACTTGAGATGTTGACTGCTATTGCAAATGAGAGCAACACTTATGAAATTGGTATGAACTAGCCTTTTAATTTCACAAATGCCTCCTTCAGTATTTGCAAAAATGTTCTGTATTTGATGATGAAATAAGTTTACATCTTATTGATAGTTAAATCTTTAACAGTCTAGTTTTCTTTGATGATGTGGTTAGCAATCTTGGCATTAAAAGCTCATGCGATATTAGTCTAATTTACCTTTGTCTCACCACAATTATGAATGGCCATCCTATTTTAATTGAGGTGAAAACACCATTTTCTTAAATCATATCTTGTTAGAGTTTATATTATCAGCAGTGTTAATGACCAACTAATGATAGGAACTTCATTTCCATAAAGAATGGGCTCTTTTGCATATAAGAATGGTTGCGATTTTTCTGCCATCTCTTGATAACTTTATGGACCTTTCTGCAACTTCGGCTTTGGTAGTTGGTGGGTTGCTAACATCTGTACTTCGGGTTTTCAGTGACTGAGCTATGTGAATATGCGGGAAATGTTGATGTGCCAATTGCAAGAGAGTCTATTCGGGCAGTTGGTAAGATAGCACTGCAACAGTACGATGTGAATGCAATTGTTGATCGGCTACTTCAGTTTCTTGAGATGGAGAAGGACTATGTGACAGCTGAAACACTGGTAAGCAGTTGCTTCCCCTCAAATCTTTCTAGGATCATACATCAGCATAGATGCAGCAGAAGTTATCCATAAATCAATTTCACAATTCTCGAGTTTTGTACAACTGTTAGATTTTCTTTGTGATCAGTATTTTTTGAGTTTTATGACTTGTACGGAGACATTCTATATTTCAATTTCAGTCATAAATGTGTGAAGAGAAAAAAGAATATGAAGCTGCTGCTTCTATCGTAGGAGTGGACCTATTTCTATGGTAACATCCAGTTGAAGTGATGACATGATTGGTCAACACTGAGACACACCTGTTCCTTAAGGATATGCTTAGTGCACATGCATTTCAAGTACAGAATCAAGATATTTAACGTGCTTTAGAGATGTTTATAATTGTCTCTATTTATCGCTCCAATTGTTATACTACAGGTGCTAGTGAAGGATCTGCTGAGGAAATACCCCCAGTGGAGCCATGACTGCATTGCTGTTGTGGGGAACATAAGCAGCAAGAGTATACAAGAACCAAAAGCAAAGGCGGCACTAATATGGATGTTAGGGGAGTATTCACAAGATATGATGGATGCTCCTTACGTGCTTGAAAGCCTTGTTGAGAATTGGGAGGAAGAACACTCCCCTGAGGTATGCCACAGTGAGAGAGAGAGAGAGAGGGAGTAATGGTATCCCTGGTAACAGTTGGTACATGTCGTACCTGTAATGGGGCTCAGTACCAGTACAATGGGCGTACAGTAAAGGTCCTACCTGTAATGGAAATATCCCCTGTAGCATTTGGTACTGGAAGTGGTAATCATGTTGCATATTTGTTAGATTCATTTTCCAGAATAGAAAGTACTTCTGCTTATGGTAGTATGCTATTAGAGAAAAAAAACATCCATCTGATGAAATCAACCTAAGGAACTAAGATGTTTATTCTACCGTACAGGTTAGGTTGCATCTGCTGACCGCAGTAATGAAGTGCTTCTTCAAGCGGGCACCAGAAACTCAAAAAGCCTTGGGAGCTGCTTTGGCTGCCGGTCTAGCTGATAGCCACCAAGTAATCTAAAATACATAAAATGTAGATTTTCTCTTTACCATTGTTCAAGAAGTGTGCTTATTCTTTTTCTGATAGATGGCATCATTTGTGCTTGTTTTAGGATGTACATGACCGGGCATTGTTCTATTACAGACTGTTGCAATATGATGTGGCTGTTGCTGAGCGTGTGGTGAATCCACCTAAGCAGGCTGTGTCAGTCTTTGCTGATACTCAAAGCAGTGAAATCAAAGATCGTATTTTTGATGAATTTAATTCCCTATCCATTGTCTACCAGAAGGTTACATTTAATTGTTTTAAAATTGTACTATTAAGACTGTCTTCTTCATTCTTTCTTTTCAGGTTAGACTTTACTGTAGTAGTTAAGGTCACCCATAATATAATAAAGCTCACAAGTATTACTTGCAACCGAAGTTACAACATGCTAGAACAGCTTACCAAAGGAAACAAGGGACCTCTCAAAACCGGCAGATCAACTTCACTAATTAATTATTGTATGGTTGAAACTGCAGCCATCATATATGTTCACGGATAAGGAGCACCGTGGACCATTCGAGTTCGCAGAGGACCTCTCAAACCTGGCGAATAGGAGGTGATTCAGGTGACGATGCCATACGTTCGGCTCAGAGATACCAAGAAAATGATAAAGACCTTCTCCTAAGCACGTCAGATAAAGAAGAAAATGGTGGGCCCACTCGCAATGGGTCAAATTCCTCTACATACAGTGCTCCTTCGGACATTAACAGCTCTTTGTCAGCTCTTGCACCTAGTTCCACTTCCCAGACAGCGACTTTTGCAATTGATGACCTTCTAGGACTTGGTGTACCGGATGCCCCTATACTACCTCTGCCTCCTTCTCTGGGCCTCAACTCTAAGCCAGTATTAGACCCTGGTACCTTCCAGAAGAAATGGGGCCAACTTACTGTATCCTCTTCACAGGTTTGTCAGTTTTTCATTTATTCATTAATCAACTTCTCATATATGCTGATCATGTTGTCCTAGAGTTTTCTGGCAGGTTATTGATTGGCCATTAAATGCACTGTATATAGACTAGGGGTGTCAATGGGTACGGGTTGGGTGGAGGCATTTTCATACCCATACCCATACCCGCATAGAATTAGTCTTACCGGTACCCTGCACTTACCTGTTAAGTTTTGGATTTACCCATACCCTACCCCCTTACCAGTTAAGATAACGGATAACGAAACGAATAACGGATAATTGAATAAATTAATAGTTTATTTAATTTAATCTAAACAAATAAATAATATATTAAACACATCATGTACTTAATGTCATAAAATATAAAAATTAATTTTTTACCCCATCAGTTTAAAAATTATAAATTATTAATCAAATATAACAATATAAATTGTTGTATAATTCAATTTGTATAAAAAATAATATAAACTGTTGGATAAATTAATTTATTGTAAATTACTTGATAAAAATATATATAAAATGTTGTATAAATCAATCTAATCATAATAAAAAAGGGAAATTTCTAGTGTACCCATACAAACTTTTAAAATAGCCAATCTCCCCATCAAAACACCATAATATCCAATTTCCCCATGAAAACTTAACATTCTTTCTTCTATCCCCTTTTATTTATTTAACATTTCATTTTGTTATTTTAAAAACTGAATTGACGAGTATACCCTTCTATTTTAAATGGAGGCATCCCTTTCTTCTATCATCTTCTTCTCCTCCTATACTTTATTTCCTTCTCCTTTTATTTGGAGGAGATCACATAGGGAAATTAATTCTTACGAAGCAAAATAGTGATTGAAGTAGTGAATCAAAGAATGTCCAAAGCAATTTCTCAAGAAGAATAATGAGGCATATATGAACACTAGTCTTACTGTGGAGATGATAATGCAGTGAACCATTTGACACAATCATAATCCAACAATCTATGATCCTCAGAAATGCAATATCCAACAAGGGACACCAAGTGCCTACGGGGACTTATGATCTCAACCTCTGCCTGGAGTTCCCGCTCCCCCCCCCCCCTCCAGCTGTTTCACCGCCACATCATTCCCATCTGACAACCTCCCTTTGTATACACAACAAACCCACCTTCACCTAAGATGTTTTCGGGTGCAAAACCATCTGTTATTTCATATGCGAAGCACAATTGGGAGCTGACGATGCTCATATCATGCATCTTACTGCCAATCCTTTCGGTAGCCGAGCTGAAGCTGCGAGAGCTGTTGATAGTTGCTAGAGTTGTAGTTGGGCCCAGAGCTGTTGTTCAGCTGTCATTGTAAGGCCAAGCATATGCTTATTGCTCCAGAAAGACATTTCTCTTAGAAGAGACCTTCAACAAACCTGAACTTTCCAACATCATCAACTTGTGTATTGTCATCTTTCTCACAAATTACCACAGTTCTTTCAAATGTTCTTATTTATTGTTGTTTTACTGACTCAATCCCACAAAAAAAAAAAACAGAGCATATCAATGAATGTGTTTACACATTATTATACACATCGAGATGCTCTTTAATTTTCTCTTTATCCGAACAGCTCATATCAATGCGTTTGTCAATTTTGAACTTTTTGTATTTTGACCCAGCAAAAGGAGCTCATATTATCTCTTATTAAAAATATACTCTCATCTCTTTACCTTACTGTCCCCTCACTTCCCTGCCTCTCTATCCTACCATCAACTCCTAAGAAAAGCAAGAGGTGGCAAAGGCAAAGGAGGTGGCAACAACAAGGATCTTTCATTGTTCTATTTAAGCTTTGCTCATGAACAATAAGGGACACCTCCATTTAAAATAGAAGGGTATATTTGTCAATTCAGTTTTTAAAATAACTAAATGAAATTTTAAATAAATAAAAGGGGGGGATAGGAGAAGGAATTTTAAGTTTTCATGGGGATTTTGGATATTATGGTGTTTTGATGGGGAAATGGCTATTTTAAAAGTTTGCATGTATCAATAAAAAAATATCATATGTAATTAATATTTATCAATTAGCCTATAGGGTAACGGGTACGAAATAACTCTTACACATACACTTACCCGATAAGCTAACAAAACTTTTTTCTTACTCATACCCATTAAGTCAACAAAAAAAAATATTCAAACCCATACCTACCTTATCGAATAAGATACGGGCCGGATAAAACGGTTAGAAGGGTTTCATTGACACCCCTAATATAGACCCTAACAAGCAGACTATATGTTATTTTTTGTTGCAGGAATCTACTTTAAGCATTCAAGGTGTGGCTTCTCTGCAGGCACCTCAATCTCTGATCACACACATGCAAAACAACTCAATCCAGTGCATTGCATCGGGTGGTCACCCTCCAAACTACAAATTCTTTTTCTTCGCGCAAAAGGAAGGTTCATCTTCTTTCTTTTTGGTGGAGTGTATTGTAAACACTGCCTCTGCAAAGGCACAAATAAAGATCAAATCTGACGATGCAAGTGCGTCTGATGCATTTGCTTCTATTTTTCAGTCAGCATTGTCAAATTTTGGTTCATTATAAAATGTGTGTATGTGTTTATAGAAGCAAATATACTGTAGAAGTGGTTTAGAGTGCAGGAGACTGGTTTTGCTTGAATAAGTTAATTTGTTGTAAAATGTAATGGTTTGTTTTTATCTGACCAGTGCTCATTGTGTACTGGTTTTGTGAGAGTCAATTAGGATTTTTTTTTTTTTCTTTATCTACTTTCTGAGTTGAACTGCCATAGGCTATAGTAGCTTATTTATCTATTTTGTTTCAAAAATTGTGCATTCCTTTTTACTATGCGCGCGAATGAAAAGTAAATTCTTTTCTTCCCGACAATTTTGCAAATCCATTGATGGGGGCTAAATCTTCCAAAGAAGGAATTCGTAACTCATGATCTGTAGCTCATGGTTTTGTTAAAGATAATGACCTCATGTGTTTATTCTTTGAGGGGCCCTATGTTTCTTTCGGCTCTTTCGGTGCCGATTTTTTTATTGCTTCATGGCTACCGCATTCACAAATGCTACACTGCCTGATAAAAGAAAGGGTCTCTAATTTCCTATATATATCCCTCCACTTAAATATATCTAATTTGATATGTGTCTATTTGAAATGTTAATTTATTGTAGACCAGTACAATCCATGGAGCTATATACTAGAGACGGTATAAATCATACGCCAGAAAATCCTCCGGGCAGCAATTGTGTAGCGCAAACCGGCTGGACATTGAATGATGTCTGAACACATAATAATTTAAGTAAGAAACATACAATTTAAGTATCATTCAAGACAAGACATATATCATGGGCATCTCCAAAGGGTTAAGTAGATTAAACAAAATATCACAGAAATAGCCCTTATTACGCATCAAATCAAATTATTTTAATAATTTCTTGGTATTGCTGAAGTGTCTGGACCAAGAATATTTCTATCAGCCTCAAATCAATCGAAAACAATGGATGATTCACATTCTTATATACCACAATAGAAATGATTAGAATAGAAATATTACATCCCATTGGAGAAGAGCAGAGAGGTAAACCATGATTAGGCCTGAGTGACCAGGTATTTGAGCTGATTTTGCTAAATGCAGAGCTAGCCTTTATAAAATGGAAGTACCAGAGTATCAAATTGGACACAATGGAGAACCAGCCTTTGGTCTAGTAGCAAAAACACATAGCTCTCATGTGAGAGGTTATGAATTCGAAACCACAAAGTGGAGAAATCCTCTGTAATATAAACAAGAGTTTGAAAAAAACTAGTAGGCTAGAGTCTAGACCTCCACCCTTCATTTCAAAAAAAGAAAAAATCGAACACAAAAACACACATAAATTACTGTTATGGCACAGCAAACAAACACGTATGTACACAACAATTGATCCACACTTGGCCCAATCCGCAAATCACAGTTATACCACGTTATCAAATTTAATTTTGGGGTTCTAATGGATCGTACATTAACCCAATAGAGAATTTCTGGCCCGTTAATTCGCTAATCTCTCCCCTCTCCTCTCTCGTCTCCATTCCCACTCCGTTCCGACTCCAAAATCTCAGATCGGCGCAGCGCGAGAGAGAGAGAGAGAGAGTGCTATTACCAAAACCGGAGAGAAACCATGGGTGGAGGAATGGAGGTCAACAAGAACAAGTGGATCGAGGAGTGGAACGCCGGCCGCGAGAATCTGGAGTTCAACTTTCGCTGGTCCCGGCGCAACATCGTCGTCGTCGGCCTCTTCGGCCTCGCGCTTCCGTTCCTCGTATACAAAGGAGTCGTTCGCGAATTTGTACGATTATCTCTCTCTGTTTTTTTTTTCCTACGATTGTCTGCATAATTTCCTTTTCTTTTCCTTTCAAATTGAGTCAAGTCATCTGCTTTTCGATCGATCCTTAAAGAGTTCTGGAATTAACCCGTGACATGAACAGTAGGCAGGGTTTGCGTTTTTTCACTGGTAGATATCTAGTTCGAGAAGGAATTATTCCAATGCGTGCAATTTGAGCCCTGTAATTATTCTTCTTTTATTAAAGCTAGTTATTGATTGGATAAGTAGGGATTGAGCTTTAAATGAGTGTTTCAGACAACTGGGTCTACGTTTTTGGCTACCTGATTTCGTTATAAAGCCATCCGAGAAAGAAAAGGATACAATTTGTAGGCTCTGGCAAGAAATAGGTTTCTAATTACTGAGAATTTTCATATAGAGGAGCCTAGATTGCCTGAAGTTTATATTTATTAATTAGTCCAAATCACTCAAGAGCTAATTGTGTTGTGATGCTTTAGATTGTAAGGAACTTTTATCTGCCTTACTACCCAAGTTTTGCTATTAGTTTTAATCAGATGATTTTTCATTGTTTCTTTGAAGAGATGAGAACTATTTGAACTAGTTACATTTATCTCAGAGATGAGAATTTATCATGTGTCTAGATCGTGCAATAGTTCCATGTTGATATTACGATGCAAATTCTAATTTGTTTCTAGATTACCCCCTTTCCATCTTAAGCTGTCATGTTATATGCTAAAATGTTCTAATTGTTGCATTTCTATTATGAAAGCATTAATTGTTGCTTTACATATAGATATAAAATTGATAATGAACTGTTTCGCTTTATTTTGATGTATCCTTACTATTAACAGTTAAAGTTTCTTTACTAGAGCTTTGTTATTGTTTTATTTGTTTTGTTGTATGTAAAAGAAGTCCTAGTTGTCAATGCTTGTACTTGCTATTATAGAAAGGTTTTTTTCAAAACTTGTTTACTGTGTTACTAGAAATATCATTTTATTCTCTGGACATAACAAATAACAGACCTCCCGCTCCTAATTTATAAAAATATCCCTCATTTCGTCTTCATTTTCATACCAATAATCAGTGAAGGATAACATAATTTCAGGCCTCCTTTAAATTAATTTAGCGAGAGTAAGAAAAATTTCTCGCTCAGTAAGATATGCATGATACTTCTAGTGTTGTTTAGTATATACTGATATACATGATATAAAGGGGTGTTCGTTTGTGTTTACATTTTAGTTTGTGATACGTTGCGGGGTTATAGGTGAAATTTTGCCCATTGAATATTTTTTTGAAGGTTAGCCATTGAATAATAAAAAGGTATAAATTTAATTTGTCTTTCTGTCATCACAGCATATGCAAGATGAGGATGCGCGCCGGCCTCTGAGGAAGTTTATGTGAATGATTTCATAGGTGTTTCTCCTTTTTTTATGTAATAATAAAGGAGTGCTTTATAACCTAATGCTACTTGCCAATTGCTTTGGTTTATGTTAAGCAAGAACAATGTTTACCTTTTCAGCGCTAAATTTGATTGTGGTTCTTTGCTTGTTTGCTCTTTTGTGGAATCTGGCTATTGATTGGATTATGCAAATTACAGTTGTTTATATATTTTGTTAATGGAAACTTGATTCCGAATTGTGGACTAAGAGTAAGAGATATTTGGATGATGCTTGTCTGCACAAGGTGGTTCAATTTTAGTTGGGAAGTTTGACAGGGGTGATGAAATTTGAATGTCATTCCAGCCCCGAATTATTTGGTTGCATTAGAGCTTTATGTTTATGTTTACTGGGATTATTAGGCTCCCTGGCTGTTATTGGTATATCATGTGTTTTTTATTATGTTTGGGTGAATTGAATTTTCAGTGCAAGTGACCTTCATTTGTTTCAAATTGAATTCTCAAGCTATTTTTCTCGGACAGTTCAGTCTGATATAGGGTGAATTTATTACTGGATGACTTTAACGATTTTACCCTTTTAAATTGTTTCCTCCAACTGTTCCTTCAACTAGACTGATTTTCAATTTCTCTCCTTATTGAAAAAATTATATTAAGAAATAAGAACAATTTTATATATTCTAAGGGCACAAATTAAAATATTGAGAGTTAAGAGAAAACTTTCTCAATAAGTACCTATTTTGCCCTTGCGTTCTCTGTTATTAACTAATTAAGAAACATAGCTAATAAAGAAAGTGAGAGAAATCTTCTATACCAGCCACTGAAACAGAGAAGTATTGCAGTTATGTCTGAGAAAAGTAGGCGACTTAAAGTAGCAACCTAAAAAATGAAAAATCATTTTCTTCATCAAATGAAGGGCAATATTGTCACTGATTTTAAAATACTCTTGACTTTGAAAGAAAAACAAGTAGGAAAAATACTTTGACAATTGGGAAAAGAGTATCAGAGGGAACGAGACAATGAGTGCAGTATGAAAGATATAATGTTTTTTTTTTTTTTTTGGCAATTTAACACCCGTAGGCGGTAGGCAATTATATCAGTGCAATACCAGTACATCATAGGATAATGTAGAAAGCTTAGATACATTTTTACCAGTACAACTAAGTTCTAAAAATTGGAAATGTGCACCCCTCGTAGTCCCATCCTCGCTCTCTGCCCGTTTTTGCAATATTATCGGCCAATTCGTTTTGGCCTCTCGGTATATGCCTGCAGCAGATATTCTTATTTACCTTCATTAGTTTCCACACCTCATGACAGTCCTTGTATGCTCTCCAGTCTGAGTTTATAGGTGGATGCGTTGCATTCGATATTTTCTTCCAGTTCTTTGTTATCAGTGTAGAAATAGCAATCTGACAAGCCTCGGCTTAGTGCACTTGTTTCTGCTTGTTTTGCACAAAAGAGACATGTACCAAGCCTAACAGTACAAAAACCTAACAGATTAATTAATATCACCAATTCTGAACACTTGCATTACTTTTCTTGATACAATGGACCAACTATTGACCTTCAATTTTGATTTTTGAGCCAACCAATTTATCAAACTTGTTATTAATATAAACTAACTTGTAATTGAATGTCTTTCAGCATCTGTTGCTGATGCATATGGTGTACCAACTACCAATAGAAGCTGAGGCAACTCCGAGGAAACTTGCTGATCCATTTGACTATGGCTGTGGATGGCGGTCACATTGACCCGAACAAGGCGGCTGATCCTGGTCTAGTCTATGACATAGACCCAATTGATTACACCAAGTTCTTCAACTGAACTCTCGGCCCATCTGACGAGTGCGACACATCCGTAGGTCAACTGTACCAACTAAACGTCCCATCAATTGTTGTACTTGTACCGGATCTTAAGGATATCACTTCTGTTTTCCGAACTGTTAACTCGACTTACAAGACTTTTGTACAGCCTCCGGCTGGAGTCACTGTATTCGTTGAGCCAAACTTGATTTCTTTTGATAGCAGTAAGAAAGTAGAGACATTTAAGGTGACTTTTGTGGCAAATCGCAAGGTGCAAGGAGATTACACATTTGGAAGCTTGATTTGGTCTGACAGCTTGAACCACTCGGTACGATTCCAATTGCTGTTCGTACCATCATTCAAGATTTTTATGCAGATACTGCTTAATTCTGAGGGCTCTGAAGCTTTGTAAATTCAAGTTAATATTTTTAACATCTCAAAAGTTTGAATTACATTAGTTTTTCTTTTTGATAATAAAAGTCAGTGCCTACAGTTCTGTTAGGCTTGGGCGAAAAATGTTGAAAGAAAATAAAATTGATTCGTTCTGCTGGGAATCTTTGTTTTTAACTCTGCTAATTTCCTTGGGAGAAAATTGTAATTGCACCTCTTCATTAACCTGTCCGTTTTGCCAGTTCCCAGTAACGGAACAGAGTTTCCTCCATTGCTTCTTTGTAAAGGATTGTGTCCATTTAATTAACTTGTATTGTGGTCGCTGGCCCCACTAAGTCAGAACAGTTGAATACAAAGGGTCACACAATGCCCAACGGTCACCAGTCTCCTCCCTCTCTTTCTGGTTCTTCTGTGTTGTCAATTGTGAGTCTGTCTTCTGACATATCATCTTTGTCACACACCAGCTGGTGTTAGTCGGGCCCCACTTGCAAGAAAGCAATGCGATGGTATGATTCCAGCCCATGCATGTACATTTTTTATCAGTTTACGAGATGCATGCCGCATGTCATGCAATTGGGAAGGAGGCTTAATTCTGTCCATTTTCATATCTCTAGCTAACTAGCTTGTATTATTTTATCAAGCATGCATCAACCGATCGATCGAGTCATGATATACTTACTATATAATATATATACATACCACTTTCATGCATTAATTATTCTATTTAGCATTTACGAATTACGACCACATATTCTATTCAGGTGCCGCCCCAGTGGTTCGATCAAAATTAGATGGTTGAGATTTGTTGGTGCTCTTAAATCGTTTATGTACAAAGAAATGCAGACGATCCAAAAAGGAATACGGTGTGGAAGTTGTCATCAGAAATGTCATAATCAGATCTCATGCTCTGGTTTTAAACTTTCAAATTGGTTCATAATTTTATTATTATTCTTGTCTCATTGACTTGTACAACCTTCTTATTATACAAAATTATTCTTTGAAGGAATGTTTCTTTCAGACCAGATCGGAATTAAGTCAATCAACTCCATTTAATTTACAAGTAATATTATGATGATTTCCATTTCAAATAATCCCAGTCTCTCTTCTCTCTTGGCGTAAGAAGCTGAGGAAGGTAGAGAGAGAAACCTAGCTAGCTAGACAAATTAAGTTGAGAATATTAGCTGATACAAGAATTTCTTTTGTTATTCACAAGTTGTTATAGAGATTTGATGTTGATTGGATTGTATCTTGTAAACAGATTCTTTCATTGGATAAAAATGAAATGGTTTACTATATATAATTAAATATGTATTTTATTGTTATATATGATGGAAGGGATGTTTGTAGGAGATTTCTTCTTGTGACAACTGTTTCTCTAATTAATATTAATTCTTTCCTACAAAGTTACGAATGTATCCACTGTTTGATGGATTTAATTTATGATTATAATTTTTTAATTCAGAAAGAAATTTCTTTTCTTCTTTTCATATACTGTACCGTACGTGCACGAATGATGTTAACTTTAATTTTGGTTTAATTAAGCTGACAAAGTCTTTTCGGAAGAAAACATATATAAATTAATTAAATACGAACTAAGATAATTAATAACAGCTCTCAAAATTGATTCTTTTTTAATGCATCTTAAGTTCTTAACCATCTTAAATGAATTTTTTTAGATATTAAATAGCTAAATGACTTAACCTCTAATCTTTACTACAAGAATACTTGTAAATATTTTTCCTCCAAGTTAGTCAAGATTTTATCTATAGTTGTCATTACAAAAGCCACTTCAGATGTGTTTAGATCATAAAAAAATTGTGAAGAAAATGTATAATATTAGTGTATGAAAATGAGTATTAATTTTGAACAGGAATAGTAATTATTCCAATAATGCTAATTTGATATTTTTACAAAATATTAAATCGGAAAAATACATTTTTTTTTGGTAAGTAGTAGCGAAATACCGTTAAGCTAACACTATTTGTTTATTTCAGAGAGTGAGAAATGTGTTCAGTTTACATTCCGATTGAGAAGAAAAAGGAAAAAAGCTAGAATGGAAAAATAGGTGTTCTTGATTTTTCAATGCCAATAGACTAATTAGAGCCTACGAATATATCCAAAATAAATTTCAGGTCGAAATCACTCCACACAATTAATATCTAGATTTAGATTTCATGAATCATGCAAATATTAGATTATTTTAACGAATGTTTATCTGGTGGACTTTGTCAACTTATTCGGTAGATTTAACAATTTATTTTGATGTGAAGCAAATAATTTTATTTCAGCGGGGTTACGTTTGCAAGTTGCTTTCTTTGGTGAACTATTGATATAGTCAGATTAATGCTTTATTTTTCTTTTTTACCTAATTTCTTAAGCGTCGCCACTTCTAGTAATTCATGGCCATTTTTTAATCGTTTGACTTGGATTTAATCAGTTTATCTATGGCCATTTTTTAATCCATTTAAATGTATTCTTAGTACCTGGCATTTAGATCGAGCTGCGCCTTTGACAGTATCCAACATAATTTTTGCAAGCCAGTACGCTCAAGTACAGAGAAAGAAACACTTTTAATTTATAGAATGTGTCAAGTTAGTAAAACATAAGTTTAGATCGCAGAACTAGATGTTATTAAAGCTCATCAATATTTGTGGTAAGTTTTAACTTAAAAATATATCATAATAACTTCAAATGACGGATCCAAATTTTTGAAACCGATATACTTCAAGATTGATACATTTATATATTAAATTTATAAATATTCAAATTAATTTAATAAAGTCAAGCAGTAAAAAAAGGAGGTTTATGAGTTAATTTTAATACGTTCATTTTTCATCATTTTTTTATTGTTTAACTTTATATTAATTTACTTCAATTATTTATAAATTTGATATACAAACACATCACTCGTGAAGTAGATCGGTTTCAACAATTTGCACATAGTTAGCAATTACACATTTACAAGCCGGAAATTGCATCCTAAAAATCAATTTTTAGTAATATATATTTATACGGATAGCAAAGATAGTATTTACAACATTGTTTGAATTTGGCTAATTTTCTTTGTGTACGTTATGACATCATATATTTTAAAATAGTTCACAATTATTGTGACAAGTTACAGTTATCCAAATGATTAATTATAGCTGTTTATGTAACTTGCATATAGTTGAGATGAAGGGTACTTTTGTAGTTTTCTCATGATTATTTAATTCCTCTACCATGTCATTAGCGCCTGTTCAAAGTTTCTTAAGCTACATTTATGAATTAAGCAGTCTTTTGTTTCTCCGTGCACAAAATTAATATTTGAGTAACAATCAATGACTAAGTATTGATAGTTTTCTTTTAATATATGCAAATTAATGCCCTCCAGCTCTAATACCTCTGTCTCTGTATGACATGACATCTTCTGTAACAACTGTTTCACATGAAACACAAAACAGAAAAATAATAAAAGAGCTTGAAATAAGAAAGTGTACACTCATCTAATACAGAATACTATACGTTTGACTATTATATAACACATTTAAATATGACAGACTGTATTTTTTTTTCCTAAGTTGAAAAAGATAGTTGATGTATGTAGAATTTTTTTACTTTTGTTAGTTTGAAAAGTTCAATTCCGCATGCCTCATTTCTCCGATATTTTTTTTAATATCCAACATTAAATAAAAATTATCAAATATACCCAGCTCTAGTCACTATTTTTAAAAGTGCCCAAAAAATAAAAATATTCGGCCGGCCAAAGTTTGGCTGATATGGTATTTTTTTTGTGTGAAATAGTTGATAATTTAACATTTTGATGTATAATTAGGATAATTTAGTTTATTTTAGTATAATTAGTATAATTTAGTATAATTTAGTATAAGTAGCATAATTTAGTTTATTTTAGCATAATTTAGTATAATTAGTCTAATTTAGCATAATTTAAGTAGATTTAGCATAATTTAGTATATTTTAGTGTAATGTAGTATAATTAGCATAATTTAGCATAATTTAGTATATTTTAGTATAATTAAGTATAATTAGAATAATTTAGTTTATTTTAGTATAATTTAGTGACAAAAAAGATCTACAAAAAAAAGATATAAATACTACCATAAAAATACCATAAAGCAGCAAATATAAAAAAATAAACATAAAATAATCTAAACATAAAATACCAAACATAGTATACCAAATATAAATACTACAAAACAATCTAACTAAAACTACCATAAAAAACTATGCTCAGTGGCGACGACCACCAGAGGGGGACCATCGTGATGTTGGCACTCCCCCTGTTAGCTCTGTCGGGTAAACCCTATCAGACTCCCTGATTAGGTAGTCCCTACCAGACTCCCTGATCAGGTGTAACGACATCGGCCTCGGCCTCTCTGCTCATCCATACTGTGGTATCCCAGACATTCTCATCCTCACCCCTAGTGACTGGCAGGGTGTAGAGAAGATGGACTATGACAACTCAGTCGCATAGTCAGGCTGAGTTTGTGACTCTCTACGACTGGCCTCTACATCGTGTAGCCTATCTGTAGCATATCATTGTCGTCTTGGAGGTTGAGTCGGGGACAGGGGTGGTGCACCATGCCATGAGGTGGTAGGGTGATTGTAGTCTAAATCATCAAGACTGAAAGATGGCCCCTCCTCCTCCATGGGCTCAAACTCCGGAGCTTCCTGCTGCGCTGGCGATGGCGCCATGTAAAGCGGACTGTGCAAACATATAAATAATCTTAATTTTGCTCTGAAAGAAGAAATTGGTACTAACTTGACAGATAAAAAATATGACATATACTAAATTATGCTAAATTATGCTAAAATATATTAAATCAACTAAATTATGCTAAATTATGTTAATTATGCTAAATTATGCTAATTATATTAAAATATACTAAATTATGCTAAAATATACTAAATTATGATAAATTATGCTAATTATGCTAAATTATGCTAATTATACTAAAATATACTAATTATGCTAAATTATGCTAAATTATACTAAATTATGCTAATTATACTAAAATATGCTAAATTATACTAATTATACTAAAATATACTAAATTATGCTAATTATACTAAATTAAATTAATTAACACTAATTAAAACTAATTGAGACGTAATTAACATTAATTGAGAACTAATTAACACTAATTAAAACTAATTGAGAACTAAATTATACTAATTTTGGCACATCTAACAAATTCTAACAATTTACAACCTTTTGGACTTAAAATAAATTAAAAAAAATATAGGGACTTACTTGCAAATGTGAAAAGATGTGACATTTTGGAAAAAAAGAGAAAGTGATGAGAAAGAGCGTGAAATTTGATAGAATGAAATTTGGAAAAAATGCATAGCCCTCTCCAGAATTATATAAACACCCGGGCCGGCCAAACTTTGGCCGGTTGAATTAAAAATTTGGCCGGTCTGGGCACTTTTAAAAATATCCAGCAAAGATGAGTATATTTTATAATTTATATTTAATTTTGGATATAAAAAAAATGTCGGCTCATTTCTTGTCGTCGTATTATCAACAAAAAGTGAAGAAACTATTCTGCATACTAAATTTATTAATGATTATTTTGTCGATTTCGTATTATCAAAAGTGTAGTATATTTGAAGCTTGAGCGTATAATACGTAATTCATTAAGGTCAATGTGAAAGGTTGAAGTCGTAGAAAATGAAATTACAACGCGTATTGAAAATTCAGAAGGATATTGATTGTTTATCGAATAGATAGATATAGATAATCCATTCGCTGACTTTTGGTACGTCTGCATCACATCCTGTCCATTATTAATTGTGGACTTATAGATGATAGAATGATCCAGACCGTCAATTCTGAGGGGAGGGGGCTGCCGTGATCTAACCGACTATATATTTCGCAAGCAGCTAACATTGGAGAGGATCGTCACCTTAGCTGCCAGGTGACTGGGTCGGGAGTGGCCTCCTGATTTGCCAGTTCAGCAAGTGGCAACAGCAAAAAAAAAGAAAAAAATATGCACTTGTGCACGCTTCTTCCCTGCCCTTCTGGCTTCTTCCCGCAAACTGAAAGTCATAATTCATAAACCCCAGTGGGCTGGGCACTGGCCCACCATTTTTTATGTTTCTCCTGTTCCATCAGCGAACGGCGACTGTTTCCCTCCTTTCCTATAAATATAAATATAATGGGGGTCATAATTGATAATTCTATTCCTTCATTCCTTGACTGAGACTTCCACTTTCCCTCTCTTTTAAACGGAACACCCATCAAAAAGTGGGAGAGGAAAATTAGAGATATTAACGAGCCATGTCAGTCCCTCCTCCGCCATCAACGCTCTCCTCTCCGCCTCCACCAGCTGTGCCTCCTTCAAATCCTATCCCGCCTACACCAGCCCCTGTGACTCCTTCTGAGCCGCCTACAACACCCCCAGTGAAGCCGCCTACACCAACCCCTGTGACTCCTTCTGAGCCGCCTACAACACCCCCAGTGAAGCCGCCTACACCAACCCCTGTGACTCCTTCTGAGCCGCCTACAACACCCCCAGTTAAGCCGCCTACACCAGCCCCTGTGACTCCTTCTGAGCCACCTCCACCAGCCCCAGTGAATCCCCCTCCCGCCTCCCCACCTCCTCAGAGGCCACCTCCAGTCGGTCCTCCTCCTGAAGTTTCTCCGCCACCTCCTGAATCAACTCCTCCACCTCCATCTTCCCCTGCTCCGCCTCCATCAGACCGTTCACCGCCGCCTCCATCCTCCCCTGCTCCGCCTCCATCCGACCGTTCACCGCCGCCGCCATCGGCCCCACCGCCACCGCCTTCGCCGAATACTCCAGTTCTTTCACCACCTCCACCGAGTGTATCCCCTCCACCACCGTATGAGCCTCCTCCAGCGTCCTCACCCTCAAGTTCACCGTCAGCTGCTGTGATCGTTGGAATATCTGCCGGGGCTGTGATCGGTGTGGCCTTGCTGGTTGGGCTTGTTTTCTTTTTGTTTTTTAAGAAACGGTCCCGGCGTAATCCTAGAGACTACAATTATGATCCCTTTCATCCTTCTCCTCCTCCTCCAGGTGAATTGAATTAGGAACATTATTATTTTTAAAATAGGTAGGTTATACAAA
Organism: Carex kokanica; assembly: GCA_025461125.1. Lineage (NCBI taxonomy): Eukaryota > Viridiplantae > Streptophyta > Magnoliopsida > Poales > Cyperaceae > Carex > Carex kokanica. Next base: position 263,767 of record JAJGRX010000866.1, on the reverse strand, counting down.
ATTCCTTGCATTTGGTTGACCTCGCTTGCTACTCTCTCACCCTGCTTTCACACTGAAACAAGGGAGGGGGGGTGTCTTAATATAGTTGTACCGTCAAAATGTTTTAATGCAGCAACCATGTAAATGTAATTGTGTAAAATTAATTAATTGTCTTTCTTCATTGCAGGGGCAGGGGACCCCTACCGTCACTTCCAGCAACCATCGTCACACAATTACCTGCTACCGCCATCTATTCCCCCTTCAGTCAGCACACTAAGTGATACTAAATCCGGACCCCAACCCTTGTCCCCTGCTCCGGCACCAGCTATGGCAGGTGGGGCCTTCAAGTATGAAGACCTTCAAATTGCTACTAACGGGTTTGCAGAGTCCAATGTGTTGGGCCAAGGCGGATTCGGGCTTGTTTACCAAGGCACTTTGAGTGGAAAAGAGGTTGCTATTAAGAAACTGACGTCAGGCAGCGGCCAGGGAGACAGAGAGTTCAGAGCAGAGGTCGAGATAATTAGTCGGGTCCACCACAAAAATTTGGTCTCCTTGGTCGGCTATTGTGTACATGAGGATCAGAGATTGTTGGTTTACGAATATGTGCCTAACAAGACACTCGATTTTCATTTGCATGGTATGTCATCGATTGTTCTGAGCTCAAATGGCTTTGAAATGAATTATTCTTTTGATCTGATTTTAAGTTTGTAAAATTGAATTGCCTTTATGTAGGGAGTGGCCGGCCAACACTTGATTGGCCTAGAAGATGGAAGATTGCTTTGGGTTCTGCTAAGGGTTTGGCATATCTACATGAGGATTGTTAGTCCCTACTAGGCACCTGTTTTTTTCAGCCATTAACATGTCAGCCTACTTGCACAATTTTTGGTGCTTGGTTTCGCTTCTTAAGCACATGTTGTTTTACTAATTTTAGGTGATCCAAAAATCATTCACCGGGACATTAAAGCCTCAAATATACTACTTGATTACAACTTTGAGCCTAAGGTAGGCATATTGTTTGATTTTCCTTGTAGTGACTGATTTATAATCCTGCAATATTCAATTTTTCATCATTTTTTTACTATTTTATTTGAGGTTCTTTTTTTAAACTGGGAAAAGGTTTTTATTAATTTGGGAATGATATATTGATATTGACTAGATTGAACCTAACAAGCCAAGCACTGCAGGTTGCAGATTTTGGATTGGCAAAGTTTGTGCCTACTAATATGACACATGTCTCTACCCGAATCATGGGAACTTTTGGGTCAGCATTTTACTTCAAATATAAATCCGATCATTATTTATTTGTTTCTGCTCCTCTCCTATTTACAATCATTCTTTTGATACATTCAGATATTTGGCCCCAGAGTATGCGACATCTGGAAAAGTTACAGACAGGTCAGATGTATATTCATATGGGGTTATGCTTCTTGAGCTAATCACAGGGAGGAAGCCTATTATGCCTTCTGATCCTGACATGGACCAGAGTTTGGTTAATTGGGTAAGCCTAAGCCTGCCCATGCATATTTTTTAACAGTGTGAAACCTACCTCGTAACTTCAACAAGAAAAATTCATTAACAAACAAACTTTTTGGTCCTCCAGGCAAGACCGTTGCTTAAACGAGCCACAGATGAGGATATCTTTGATGAACTGGTAGACCCATGGCTCGAAACCAACTTTGATCACTATGACATGAAACGCTTAATACACTGTGCAAACGCTGCGGTGCGAGATTTGGCAAAAAAGCGTCCTCGAATGAGCCAGGTCAATTGAATTTTCGTCTATATAATTTACCTTGTACAAAAGCTGCATAATTTATGACCGGCCGCTCAAATTGTTATTTCCTTGTACTCGACATTAGCTCGCTTCCACTGTGTATTGTGTTGCCTGGTACAATATGGTGATGTGACAAATTTCATTGAGCTTTACCGACAATCAATTCAATCATCTGAAACCATTTTTTCATCGCTCAAGGAGAATAGCAGATGCAATGTTACTGAACTACTTTCTCTTAAAAGCTTGAACTGATAGAGGACTTGGTCTCTTGGGCTTTTTTAATTGTAACACACTCACCTCACATGAGATGGTTTGATTATGAACCTACCTGGTAGGATTTCAACTTGGCACTTCTTGCTTTTATCTAGAGCTGAACAGAAGGTGTCTATGGGCATTCCTAGCATCTGAAATATACCTCCATTTTTTTAACCTACTGACTTAATTGAGCAGATTGAGCGGTACCTGGAAGGAGAAATCTCGGTAGAGGACCTGAATGCCGGGATGACGCCGGGTGACAGCAAGGTGAAAGCCAACTCAACCGAGCAGGACGTGCTCAGGAGAATGGCATTTCATGGTGTCTTAAGTGAAGACTTGGCTGAGAGCGACCAAACTAGTGACTACGAACTGGCATCTAGCACTGGTGCCAATACAGAAGAGATGGAGCAGCGACGACTCAAAAAAATGGAGCAGAGCAGTGAAGTGTGACAAAACATTAAGTGCTCGTTTCACAATTCTTTCACTACACTTCTTTTTTTCCTCCAACGTGTTACATTTTTTTTCACAGATTACCAGAAAAGGAAATGAGTTTGTTCATATATATCAATTTGTTAATTGTTCATATTTTTTTTCTCTTTTGTTATTAAAGAAAAAACTAAACAATTGGTTTACAGGATGTACAGATTTGTTAATTTTAATCAAAGAGAGAATGTCAAGCGATCGCTATTGTAATAATTTATAAATGTACATTATACTTGTGTTAGTGTGCTTCCCAAATTTTTTGAACTAGCGGTGCTCTAGTTATTTCTTGTGATGCCTTTTCCTTTCGTTCCTTCCGTGGCCCGTGGGTGAACTTATTTTAGTTATAATCAATTCTTAGAAGAGAATGATAGAATCTTACTTCCATAAATCCATTGAGCAGCTGACCTAATAATCAAAGATCGATCAACAAAAGCACAGCATATAAATAATGGACCGGGCTATAATAATTATCAGGATAGTGGGCCCCAATTAATTTAAAAATTAGCATACAATAAACTTAGCTGAAATTAAGCTCGTAATTTTCAACTAATGCAAGTGCTTCCAGCTAATCCTACCTGCCCACTCCGACAGTCGGACTCTCTGTTCTTCGATTTATAATATAATCCTTTGACGGGTGTTATAGTAGGGGTGGGGTGACAATGATACCTTTTTTAAACCGTTTATCTAAGCCGAACCTTATGAATTATTTCATAAGACGGATATGATAATTTCTTGATAGGTATATATAGATAAGAGATTGTTTTCATTAACTTATTGGGTAAGAATATGGATAATAGCTATTCGTACTAGTTACCATCTAAAATAATTTATAAATATAAAATTATATATGATAATTTTTTTATTTGCACGTATAACTATATGTCTATATGACTTAATAATGATAGTTAAATCCATTTATATAACATTTCATATGATTTTCTATATAGTAATGTATGATAAAAATAATTTATCCAACATTTTATTTAGTTTTCAAATTAGTAATTTATGATAAAAATGATTTATACAATATTTTATCATTTTATATAATTAATCATTTATCTTTTACAATAATGAGATAAAAAAATATAAATGGTAAATGGGATAAAAAATTATAGTTTTTTTAATATTTTTGTGATATTAAGTACATGTATTTAATTTATATATTTATTTGTTAAATTTTTTTAATTAAATATTACCTGCTATTTATTTATTTGATAATTATTGGATTCATTTCGTTATCCGCTATCGTAATGGGTAAGGATAGAGTATGAGTAAGAATAAAATATGGATAAAATTAATTTTAAGTGGATATGAATATAAGAGCAAAACTAGCATGTGTTGTGCTCTCTCAGAAGGTTTGATGAGCACAATTCCAAAATCTATGGGACCTGTTTCAAACGATAAATTGAAACTGTTAAAATCAATTTATTTCATGAGTGATGTATATACATTCAAAATTTTAAAAGTTTCGAATTCATTTAAGTGCATTTGTCGATAAGAAAATGAACTTACAAAAGCTCTCTTAAACATAAACAAATGTTAACCTATGAATATAAAAATGTCCCCATCACCACTAAACCAGTTATGACATCTAGCAGTAGTAGGTTCCGTTTTTAGGCAAATACCAATAAATAATTTCCTCCCAAAAAAAGCCGACATTTTTGAAAATACCCACAGTTAATTAAAGATTAATAAAAATGCCCACACCCATCAACTTTTATTAAAAATATCCAAATCTGCCATTAAATAGCCAGTCTCCTGATTAATTTTTTTTTTTTAGAGACAATAGCTAAAATGATGAAATATAACACTAAAAAATCGAATTTTTTTTCCCTTTGTCAAATTACCTTTTTGAAGCATATTTATACTAAAATACGATAAATTACTTGAAATTATGTTAATTTATGCTGATTTACACTAAATTACTTGAAATTATGTTAATTTTTTGTAAGAGACAAATAGGTAAAATGCTGAAATATAACACTAAAAAATCAAAAAAAAATTAAATATTTGTTAGATTACTTTTTTGATATATAATTAGCATATTTATACTAAAATAAGCTAAATTACTTGAAATTATATTAATTTATGCTGAATTACACTAAATTATGCTAAATTACAATAATTATGTAGAATTATGCTAGAATATGGTAAATTACGCTAAATTACGTATGAATAGAGATGATATCTTCACTGAGAAGGTGAAAAACGACGATGAAACTTCAAACGGTCATAAAACGGCACTCGAGTGTCTGATTTCAGCAAATGACCACTTTTCGGAAAGCTTGTGAAAATACGCATGCGTCAGTGCCCATGACATTTGATTTCGAAATTCAAAATTGCCAAAAAACAAATGGAAGAGTCTCAAAACTTCAGTTGAAGTTTCCAACTAAGATTTTCATTTCTATTGTTCAATCTACGTAGCTCAGTAAATTAGTTATATAATGAACTTGTAGAATATCAATTTTTATTATTTTTGGAAATTTTTTACTATTTTTTATGATTTATGAAAGATGGCACAAAATCAGCCCTATTCATACGTAATTTAGCGTAATTTACCGTATTTTAGCATAATTCCACATAATTATTGTAATTTCAAGTAATTTAGTGTAATTTAGCATAAATTAACATAATTTCAAGTTATTTAGCATATTTTAGTATAACTATGCTAATTATATATCAAAAAAGTAATCTAACAAATATTTTAAAAAAATTCGATTTTTTAGTATATTTCAGCATTTTATCTATTTGTCTCTTAAAAAAAATTAACATAATTTCAAGTAATTTAGTGTAAATTAGCATAAATTAACATAATTTCAAGTAATTTAGCGTAAAAAGTAATTTGACAAAGGAAAAAAAATTCGATTTTTTAGTGTTATATTTCATCATTTTAGCTATTTGTTTCTAAAAAAAAAAAAATTAATCAGGGGACCGGCCATTTAATGACTAGTTTTTCTTTTAAATAGGGACCGGCTATTAAATGACCGGTTTGGGCATTTTTAATAAAAGTTGATGGATGTGGGCATTTTTATTAATCTTTAATTAACTGTGGGTATTTTTAAAAAGAGTGAGGCTATGGTACTTCGGCTAGTGTACTATGGCTAGTCTACTACGGCTCAATATGGTACTTTTTAAAATTCTAACGGTCGATCCGAACCGTTCAATGTGATATCCATATGAATATGTACTTGCAAACTAAATTTTATATTTTTTCGAATTTTTTTACTATTTTTTTAGATAGGTAGAATTTTGATGGTCCAGAATTTATATAAAACACTGAAAATTTTATCTATCTAAAAAAATAGTAAAAAAATTTGAAAAAATATAAAATTTAATTTGCAAGTACATATTCATATGGATATCACATTGAACGATTCAGATCGACCGTTAGAATTTTAAAAAGTACCATATTGAACTGCAGTTAGTAACATAGCCTCACTCTTTTAAAAATGTCGGCAAAAAAAAGTACCAATAAATAAACCATACCTTATTTTAGGAATTTAACCAATGTGTTGCCGCCACGTGTCAATTTAACCTTTTCTCCTAACCTTCATCAATCGTCTTCTAGAGGGAAGAGACCCCAGTCAAGCTTCTCTTCTATAGTTTCTAGGGTTTGGTGTGGCTCTTGTTTCGGAAAATCGAACCAGATCTTTAGGCCTTTCTTACAATCTCTGAGCTTCTACGCTTCGGAGCTATGGCATCGAGGCGAAGAACTCTACTGAAAGTCATCATACTTGGCGACAGCGGGTGATTTATTGTTTTTCTTGGTACTTTATTCTAAATTTTGAGTTGTGACTCCATGTCTTTAGCTGATCTGAGTAATTTTTTGTTTGAATTATATCTGGATGCTTTGCCATCTGCGTAGGGTTGGGAAGACATCGTTGATGAACCAGTATCCTTGAATTAGCCAGATTTTTATTTTCTAGTAAGAAATCGTTCGCAATTTAGAGATTTTGTGGTTTTCTTTTCGTTATCCTTGATAATTTGACTAGATATGTAAATAAGAAGTTCAGCAACCAGTACAAAGCGACAATTGGGGCTGATTTTCTGACCAAAGAAGTCCAATATGATGATCGGCTGTTCACATTACAGGTATACTCTTAATCTCTTCATACTTATAAAAATCATTGCTCTCTTTGCAGTTCACATTCCTTTCTTTGTGTCTAGTCTTCATATATGCATATCCTGTAGAAATGTATTTCACATCTCTTCTAATTTTTCATCTATAACTAGTTATATTTGCTAATCTGAGCTCCTACAGAGGTTTATCTTTAGCGCCTTTTTCTAGCTTCAAACCATCCATTGTGTTAAATTTAGCACTGGTGAGTGCTGTTTGGTACAGCTGGATTTGTATTGGTATGGTACCACCAACTACCAGAGTGACTGACATGAGGTTGAGGTCTGATGCTATTTTTATTCGTATTACACCTTGAATTTGCTTGATTCGTGAAGGCTCATGGATGTGGCTGTACTTACCAGTAGAGTTTTTTCTCTATTTTGATTGGATATTCCTTGTGGCAGATATGGGATACAGCAGGACAAGAGAGATTCCAGAGTTTGGGTGTGGCTTTCTATAGAGGTGCAGATTGCTGTGTTCTTGTTTATGATGTCAATGTTATGAAATCATTTGATAACCTTAATAATTGGAGGGAAGAATTCCTTATCCAGGTAACATGCCTCGATACAAATTTTTCTACACTATTCTAAGTTTCTTACTGATCTGTGAAGCATATTTTATTTCAGTGGTTTCACATTTTTGAAAGAAGAGCGTTATTTGAAGGTGACAAAGGTGTTCTAGGAAGGATTGTCTCTTTTTATTTGTCTGATGAATTTTAAGTATAATTTCTCTCTCTCTTATTTAGGCTAGCCCATCAGACCCTGAGAACTTCCCCTTTGTAGTGCTAGGAAACAAGATTGATGTTGATGATGGTAATAGTCGCGTGGTAAGCACTAACCAAATTATCTATTTTGTTTCTCTTTTGCTAAGTTAGGGTTAATTGAATAGAATTAATATATATATATATTTTTTTATTGGGGGTCTGATTTAAGGTTTCTGAGAAGAAGGCAAGGACCTGGTGTGCCTCAAAAGGGAACATACCATACTTTGAGACGTCTGCAAAAGATGGAACCAATGTTGATGCCGCATTTCAGTGCATAGTTCAGAATGCAATCAAGAATGAACCAGAGGAAGAATTGTGAGTGTGATTTCTCTTATTTTGCACATTATCTTATTCCTCCCAAGTTTGAAAAATAATGATTTTCTTTTTTATGATAAGGTACATTCCTGACACCATTGATATGGGGGGCGGGTCACGGCCTTTGAGGTCATCAGGATGTGAGTGTTAAGAGAGGAGACAATGGAAAGCAGGTTGCAAATTATGATTGTTGATCCTTAGTTATGTTTTTGTATTATGTAAAAGAATGTGCATTCTCAAATGGTCTCTATGTAGTCTTTAAACATGCTGTAAATATTCTGTTGTGTCATTGGAAAAATGTAGTGTTGGGACTTGGGATATGGAACTCCCTTGCTTGTTTCTTTTTACTATTGGTAGAGAAACCTTCTATGAAGTATGTATGAACAGACAGTTGCTTGGTTCATTATTTTTTAATTTCACAAATAGTTTTAAATTTGGCATTAGAAACGAGGCTATAAGATTCAACGGCTAATTAGCGGTTAAATCAACTTTTGATAAAATTGTTAACAGTGAAAGTGTACCATAATCTGATATTATTATTTTTAATTGGAATCCATCGTACTGTGATTTGTTGGTTCACAATTGTTGTGCTTGCATTGTCAGATACTCAATAATTTTGAAATATTTTTAGATGTCCAATTAGATAAGAAACAAGTCAATCATCGATTCATGAAAACATTTTAAAGTATAATTTGGGTAGCTCTTTCTACATTTTGTTATATCAATTTTTTTAATACGTCACAATTATCATTGTGTTATCCTCAAATAACGTAACGATTAAAACTATTTCAAAACTTCCGATCATTGTAACTTGTGCGTGAATTGTAGGATTGCTTTTACACGATTACTATTTATATTACGTACTTGTCAAGTTAAGCTTTTTACAAATACGAATAGATAAATTATTGGAAAAAATAAGTTGATAATATTTGAACATAAAATCATTACAATTAATTTAGTATTGAAACTTTATTTCAAAAATTAAAATTTTCTCTCTCTCAATAATCGGTCATAATTAAGATAACTATAATCAGAAGACTCAGTGAGAATCAGACGAGTCATATTGACATCTTGGATTATTTTTCCTAAATAGTTTGCTTTTGTTCTAAAATATATAAAAGGGCTTATTAATATTTACATTAAGACACAAAATTTCATTCGTATAAGATAACAGTTTAATACAATACAAGCATACAAAAATAAAAGGATCGAATAGAGATAGAGTACATTTCTATCTACGTACACCCATAGTCATACCATACGAGTATTTCCTTAGCAGCAGATGATTAACCCTTACATTTTACAAAAGCAAATATCAAATATACATCTTTCATTAATTGAACGAAAAAAGAAATAGTTTGTAGCGGACATAGCTGACAATCAGGCCCCACCACCACCAACCTGGCGGACGTCATAACATATCCATCTTCTTTAATATCTCCTCTTTTAATTTACGAGATATACATGCATGATCACACCATTAAATTCCCCCATATCTCAACCGATCATCAATGCAATTAAATCTACCCTTCCGATGATCCGATCAGAGCTGCCCATAGATTTCCAAAACCATATATGGTACCAACAAGCTCAGTCACTATATCTGTGATATATATATATATATATATATATATATGGTAGAAGCTCCTATTTTTAAGTCAGGCACTTTACCAACAATTTTGAATACGACCACCTAACATACTGAAACACACATTTTAGTTGTAAAATTTCAGTCCTGCTCCTGCACCATCCAATATGACAGGTACGACCGTACCAGTGTGGTATTGACCAACATGAAATGATGAAAACCTGATGCTTCGATCTTTGCCTATACTGTGGAAATTGAATTACCTTATTTATCATCGTATGTTGCTGTACATGTTACTTGGCCCTACAGCATGTGAAGTCCTAGATGTACATCGACTTTTAGTTGATTTTTCAAAAATATGCCACAAACTTAAAGTCTCATCTTCAGATACGGATGCCACTGTGCACCCGTCTGGGCTCTACAAATTTCAAAAAGAAAAACAAAAAGAACGTAAGTTACAAATAAATCAAAATGTACAGGGACCAATTTGTAAGTTTCATGTTTTACATATTCATACCTGAGTCATATATAGTACAGGGGCTTTGTGATCAGTAATCTCGGCCATCTGAACCATAGAGGGGTACTTCCATAGTGCCAGTTGGTTCTTCGGAAGCCCGTGTGAAGTCAACAGTTCTTTCCCATTGTTGTTCCACAACAAACTGCACACCTCCGATCCCGTATTCACCGAGTTCAAGCAAGTACCAGAACTAACATCCCAAAATTTAATGCAATGGTCGGTTTCGCCCCCACCTGAGGCTAGTAGGTCGTTCTGAAATGGACACCAACCGAGTGCCCTTACCGTGTCAGTGTGGTTGTTAAATCGGTGGAGACGTGTGGATCTAGAGGCATCATATATGTAAATAAAATTGTCATTGCCTCCGCTTGCAAGGTAATTTCCTGAAGGAGACCATTTGAGACCACATACTGCATCTAGATGATCATAGTAAGTGCTGACAACGTGAGATCGGATCCTCACGTCGTTGTTGATGACAGTACCATCTCCATCACCACTTGTGAGGATATAGTTGTTCCATGCGAGAGATCCCACGAAGTTGTCGTGGATCCCGTGAAAACAACTTATCTGTTGAATGAGAAATTTAGAATGATTAGGATTCCCAATGTAAATCAATGAGTCATATCAAGATATCAGAGATGAACATCCTAGAAAAAGATGTTATAACTTGAAATCAATTAAAAATACACATACCTTGTTATTGGTGGTAGGATCATACAGGAGTATATGAGAATTGTTGAGACCAATGGCAATGCGACGGCAATCAGGGTCCCAGCTGACACTGGTTACCGGCCCGGAATATTCAGGAACTGTCACTAGTTCAGATACAGATACAGACCCATTCGTAGCATTTCGCAAGTAGACAGTGTCGCCATGTGCTATTGCAAGCACATTATTACTCCCCCAATCAAGCAAGTTAAGCCGGTTGTCGCCTATCATATCAGGCATAGCGAATGTGACCTCTGGTTTCTGAGAGATTCAAGAAGGAAAATGAATATACAAAGAAAGAAAAGGTACGAATGTCAGTATTCAGAAAAATGAGGTAATCAGTCAAAAGGTAAAACAAACCTGACTGGTTGAATGAAATATACAAAAAAGAAAAAGATGGTTAAATCAATTGGTAGTTTACCATGATGTTGGGTTAAGTATTAAATCAAGTGTTGCCATACTGTAGCAGACCTACACGATATTCGGTTACCGTACCAGACTGACACAATATTCAGTTATATGTAGCAAACCAAGTGTTGTCATACCATACCATACCATACCCACATGGTATGGTACCGAATTAACATACCGTGTACCAGTACCAGCTACTCCCATGCACCAGTTATTGTACCTGCCTAAACCTAAACCTGTGCATGATAGTATCAAAATCTGGCAAGGGGGTTGGTACCCTCCCTATATATACCATGCCTATTTCCAATCAGAAATAATGGTATGAAAAGGTCGCCATTTGAGATGTTTATATCTAGTAACATATGCAAGATAGATAATAAGGAAAGTACCTGAGGAATGCGCCTGAGCTTTCTTATCGGCTGGACTTGAGTCGAACAAGGGTCATTTGGAAAAGATTGAATGGGAGCAGGAGGTTGGTTGCTAAAAGATAAAATGCGACTTCTTCCTTGTAGCATGGTGTCAGCAAGAAGCTTTCTGTATGCTTCCTTAGAAGGCGATACTATTTCAGATTTTCTCTCATCTTTTCTAGGTATGGTCAGGAGACCCTGTGCCAGAGTCATGTTCATCGCACTCCTGTTTGGGATGAACCTGTCGCCCTGTTTATTTAGAAGATAGCATAGAGGAAATTATCTCCATAACCATCAAGTTATATTAATATGAGAAATTGCAGATCCAACAAAATAGCCAAAACATGTATGGTGCATAAGTTTTTTTTTTTTCCATTCATTAATTATCACAATTAATCCTTCATAAAAAAAGTAACAAAATTTGATGAAATATATATTTGATAGATAAGATCTTACGTAGCTGCGTGATGAGGGTCGTGACGAGGCCAATGGGGGGCGACGATAAGGGTGCACACGGTTTGTAGCATGTGGCACACCGGTGCTCCTTTCAGATGAATTTGAAGAACCTGACAACCCTAAGTCCATAATTAAATGACAAATAGTATGATATGATTCAAAAAAGGAAAAAAATAACCAATCTTGATTATAAAAGAGAAAAAGATAAGGAAAGATATGTCAGCAGTCAGCAGTCAGCTGTTGTTGGCGAGAGATTTGTTTGCCCTTCCAAAGTAAAAGAGAAAAATCAGAATAAAAGAAAAACAGTGGCAGATAGACGTTAGATTTCAAATTTGCAATTCCAAATTAAAAGCTGTGTGTGAGAGGAATGTCGACCACCCTTTGTTTTTATAAGCGTGAGTAATTTGGAAAGTCGGTTTACTGAAAATAGCTAATTTTAAATCTAGTTCCGGCAGAGTTATAAAATAAGAATTCTGAAGTCGGTTTTCTGAAAATAGCTAATTTTCAATCTAGTTCCGGAAGAGTTATAAAATAAGAATTCTGAAGTCGGTTTTCTGAAAATAGCTAATTTTCAATCTAGTTCCGAAAGAGTTATAAAATAAGAATTCTGAAGTCGGTTTTCTGAAAATAGCTAATTTTCAATCTAGTTCCGAAAGAGTTATAAAATAAGAATAGGGATACGGATATAATTATATAATTCAGATAGTGGATCATTATGGTAAACAATATATATAGAAAAACGAGGCTATATGATTCAAAGGCTAATAATTAGCGGTTAAATCAACTTCTAATATCTTATGGAACCAACAAAATTGTTAACACTGAAAGTGGGTTCAGCGAAGCGCAAAAAAAAAAATCGCTCTTTCCAAAGAGATTTCCAAAGCGACCAAAATTCTAGTGCAGTCTCTGCTTCTCAGACCGCCTCTCTCATTCTATTTAGGTCTCACTTTTCATACAACAATATTTTCCTCTCTCACCTCTATCTCTATCTCTTAGAGCGGATAGAAGAACGAGAGAAAGGAAAGAATCCGAAGCCGAGAGCGCGGTATCATCATATCTCGAAGTAGTGTAGAGTCTCTACCTCTAACTTGATCGGAATGCGGCGATGAACAAATCCAGTCGTCGAAGTGCAGTGTCCAGAGATGGACATAGAATTTTTGTCATGAGAGTCAGCAATTGGATTTAAACCCATTAATTAATCGGATACTAAATTTATTAGAATCAATTAAATTGGTTGGAATTGGCTGAACCGGATCAAAAACTCGAATTTTTTTTGCCATAATTTTGTTTTGTACTTAAAAAATTATAATGTCAAATAATTTTGTGTAATTAGGAAAAAAATAGAAGAGAATCATAAAGTGTAAATTGAATAGAATGAAAATTTTGTTTTCATCCGTTGACAGCATCACGCATTGTCCCTCACTTGTGAAGCACTAACCCTCCATTTACTAACTAAATATACTCTTAATTAAAACTAAATTCACATAGCTCAAACAGAAAATTAAACACAGCCCATTAACTATTAACCAATGCTTCTATTTAACCCCACTGTTCAGATTCATCTTTTTGTGTCTCCTTCACCATTGTCTAGGAGATCTCCTGATCTTGACACCATTAGACAAAAGTTCGGTCTAGAGAGAGACAAACTAATTTTCAGGGGAAAGCAAAGAAGAACTGAGTAGAGTGGGAAAAATGGCACGGCGGAGCTGGCTCCGTCATGGAACGGCACGGCACACGTGTCAGTTACGTGCCGTGACTCGCGTGTCCCGTTTCGTGACCATTCGCGTGCCATACTCATCTTTTGAAACTTTGACACGGCACGGTATGTGAAAGATTTAGTCACGGCACAGCACGTAGTTACGTGTAATTAGGACCATTAGATATTGATTTAATGGTGAATCTTGAATAAACTAACCTAAATTATATTAAATGGTCACACGAGTCACGTGAGTTACGTATGGTCACGGCACATTAGACACGGCATGACTCACGTGGCATGACCATTTGCATACCGTGACCACCCCTTGACATTTTGGTCACGGCACGACACGGCACATGAAAAATTAACTTGGTCACGGCACTGCACGACACGAGACCAAAGTCACGGCGTGTTAGTCACGGCACGGCACGACACGTTTTTTCCACTCTAGAACTGAGTCTATCTTTTTCTACTAAATTTCAAAATTCAGGAGATTCGATCGTGGAGAGAGATGGGGATTAAATTAAGATAATAGGGTTATTAAAAATGTATATAAGTAGGATTAGAACATTACAATAGTTTGGAGGAATTAGTGAGAATAAAACACTAGATCTAGATATTAGAGTCATTTGACTCATTGTAAATACTTTTTTTATTAATAGAATCGTTAGTAGACATTTGAAAGTGTTAACGACTATAAGTAGGATTAGACAATTAAAGTATTTTAGAGGAATTAGTGAAAATAAAAGAGTAGATCTAGAAATTAAGGTCATTTGACTCGTTATAAATATATTTTTTATCAATATAATCATTAGTAGATATTTAAAAAAGTAAATCTAGAAATTATGGTCATTTGACTCATTGTTAATACATTTTTTTCACAATGAAAGTGTACTATAATCTAATATTATTATTTTAATTGAAATCCATCGTACTGTAATTTTGGTTCACAATTTGTTACATTGTCAGGAGATAATTAATAATTTTGGAATACTATTCAGATGTTCAGTTCGATAATTTTTTTGAAACAGAGGTTTATGACTTTTAAATTCATATTATGTTATTACAACAACAACAAAATTATTTGGATTACAAACATATAGCCTGAACATTGTATGTTTATCACTAGATTAAAAGCTAGTTCTTGATATTCAATTAGATAATAAACATGTCAATCATCTTTATTACCAATACAAAAATTTAAAGTATAATTTGGGTTTTAGCTCTTTCTACATTTTGTTAAATCATTTTTTAAACAGGTCAACAATTTATCATTGTGTTATCCTCAAATAACATACCGATTAAAGCTTTAGCTCGTCCCAAGCTTCTAATCATTGTAACTCGTGAGTCAATTGTAGGATTGCTTTTAAACTTCCATTTAACCGGATTTAGAACTGGTCGAATCAAAGCCCGCAACAAGCCAACAACTGAGAAAAGGAACATAACTAACAGTCACACATTTCAATTTGTGCAGCACCAAGAGGAGCAAATTAAGGAAAAGCAATTTTGGAATGCAGGTGCTGCTACAAAAATGAGAGAGAGAGAACTGTTGACTTCGCACGGGCTTCCAAAGAACCAGCTGGCACTGTGGAAATACCCCTCTACCTCTAGCGGACCAGTATCCTCTCTGTAGTACTGTATAGAACAGTAAATCACTTTACGGTCCAGATTTACTCTTAGCCGGTGCCTACTCGGGAGATTGGAGGGGACAGTATTATTTGTGCTTTGAGATTCGTGCAAAGTTAAAAAGAACGATCCGAAGCATCACTGTATTCTATGAACTTCTCAGAGGATACGAATTCTACCTCTACCTCTACCTCTACGGTACCGATGGCCGAGATTACATTGCAGGTTCCACAGCCCCTCTTATCTCTAGGACCAGTATCCTCTGCGGAGTTTACGGTGCAGAGTCCTGCGGAGTTTACAATCTGGTCCGTTCATTTTGATCGGACGGACCAGATCAGATCAGATCAGAGAAATTTTGTTTTTTGTTTTTCAATTTGGAAAATATATGATCTGGTCCGTCCGATCAAAACGAACGGACCAAATTGAAAACTCCGCAGAGGATGCGAATTCCTTATCTCTATGGTACGTGCACTCTCTTTTCTATTATTGCTATTAGCAATTCATATTCTTTTGTATTGTATGTATTAATTAATTTCTTATTCATCATTTATATTTCATTGTATGAATGTTCAAACAATGCCCAAAACATATGATCTACCAAACCATTTGTTTATTTGAGTGCACAAGTGCATTGCAAGTGAAAATATCAGCGAAAGACATTCAAATCTAATCAGAGCCCCAATTTGAGGCCATCATTTGAACTATGCACTTTTATCATCACACTACCTCGGAATATAAGATGTAATATCAAGTTCAAAAAATTCAGCTGATTTAATTCGATCGAGTGTTAAAGGATGGCTCAGAAGGCGGAAGACATTTCGCGGATTTTGTCTTCATAAAACTCAGATAAATTCAATCCTACAGATCATCAATGCCACCCTTTCAAACATGAAAAAATAAACTAATAATTTCAATAACCGAAAAGGGGATCAGAAACAAAAAAAAAAACAAAAATAGCCTCAGAGAGAAGATTAGATCTAATCCACACAGCATAGGCTTCGGATATATGCTTGTCTTTCTTTTTTAACATCATCGACCAAATTCATACAAATTTGAGAATTAATAAAGCAAGAAATCGAAATAAAAAAAAAAGAAAAAAGAAAAAAGGGATTGAACTCAGATTATGGGTGGTGATATATAGTATGGTCGTCAAGGCAAGTAGCCATTACGACGAACGAGACCTGATATCAATCATCATCGTTCCTTATCACCTAACAACAAATTGAAACACAGACTAAAACACCAAAAACAACAAATTCGTTTGGATCTCTCTCTCTAGTCGGCGCTAAATATATAGTGCTGTGCTATCGGACACGGAAGGGCGTCTAGGGTTTTATGTGTTACTATTTGGAATCTTTACATCTCAACCCTTACTTCTTTCCTAAACGGCTCTGATTTTAAGTCCCGATTAAACTGGGTAATCCGTTCGGCCTGTTAATCATGGCCTTTTAAGGGTCTTTTGAGAAATGTAAATTTAAGGCCCAGTTATAAGAGTCCGTGTCCCCCAGATATCTGAGGTACAATTTTCAAAAACGGACGGCCCAGATTAATTCCAGCCGGGCCGAACTCAATTGGGTTTCTATTGAAAGGAGGTCTGTTTAGAGATTCGTGCCGAATTAAAAGAACGATCCTCTATTTGATCTCACAGAAGGAAAAGAAATATTAATAAAAAAATTCAAGTGGCCCACCATTATCTGGGAAGTGGGACCCACAACAGACAAGTCATGATAACTATGAAGACTGATGAGTCAGAACCGAATCGATCAGATTCGTGGTCAGCAGAGATGCCCATTTTTTTAATTTTATTGCCAAATCCAGTAGCGATACCATCCTCTGATCCTCAGTTGCGCAATTGCTTTGTGAATTGTGACATTTTCCAACAATTTTTTTTCTCATATCCAGCGTGTATCCACGTGTCGGGGGGATGCGTACCGTGCTCCTAACAACTGTCGTTATTTTCCATGACGCCCCTGCATAATTTTTTTTCTTTTTTCTTTTGTCTTTCTAACAGTGAATTTTTTTAATATTTTTGTGTCGGTTACTAATTTTTCTGTTCTCTAACATATTTCAAACAAGTTTCAGCTTTATTGAGTAACAATCGTTCATATTACTTCACTAATTTTAATTTATTATTTTATGTTTTATTGTGAAATAGTAAAATATTTTCAAATTGCTACTTATTTTTTTGTCTTTTTTCTGATCATTCTATAAATTACCAATGCTCAAGTCCTACTCAGCATAGTGACAAATGAATTATTCGGGTTCGGTTCGGCGAGGTCAAAAATTCGTAATTCGGGTATAATTCGGGTATAATTCGAGAATGATTCGGAATTACAATACGAATCTCAGTGCATATTTAATTTATTACCGATGATTTGCTATACGATATACTGTTTGTTTTTGGCCATAGAAGATCAAATAGTAAAAAATATATATAATGGGAAAAGTACTGTGCTCACATGGGCTTGACTGCCTTGGAAAAACGCGTAGGAATTACTGTGCTCACATGGGAAATGTACTGTGCTCGCGAGAAGTTTAAATTTTTTTCCGAAAAAAACTTGAAAAAAACACGTATTATTCGTAAAATTCGTTAAATTCGCGTTTTATTCGGTCAAAGGTTCGGTCAACGAATAATACGCCATTCGATTCGAAAACACCCCAAAAACGTTTTATTCGCGAATTAAACGCGAATAAAACGCGTATCTTGTCACTGTGCTACTCAGTACAAAAACATTAATAACATAGTCATTGGATTTAAAATTTTACTAGAGATTACATCATTGACTTAATTTGCTATGAATTGAAAAGTAGTGTTGAATGCTTAATTAAATTTAAAATATTCGAATCTTGTAATATTTTGTAAGCTCCAAATACTATAAATATCCTTACAACATGACAAATTCTAAAACATATTATTACAATGTTCAACAAGATAATTATACAATAATCAAAATTCCAAATTAATCTCTAATCTATGCTCGTATTAGATTAATTTATCTCTCTACGAACGATAACCAAAGAAAAGGAGTCTTAACTTTTATTTTATTTTTTATTCATTAAAAATAAGGTTGAATAAATTGTAGATGATGATGGATCTTACTTCTCTTATCGATCTCTATGAAGATTCATAGATATATATTTAATTTTTACAAGTCTACACGAGATATCCAAAAAAGAATTATCTAAAGCCATGAAATATTAGATGAATATTTAAATTTGTGTTATATACCAAACTTTTAAATCTCATAAAAGCCCGTATTGACTAGACGATCAATTTGCAATTTTATTGGGGGGCAAAAAGCGAAAATGCCAACCATCCATTCCTGATTCCTCCATCTGTGCAGTGCAGGTATATATCAACATTTAGCTGTGTTTAGATCTCAACAACCCGCACTCATTTTTTTCTCAAACCTTTTTATATATCCTTAAGCTGAATTAGTTACAAGTTACAATCATATATATATCTACTTAATTCTTTCGATTATATATATTAATTACAAGATAGCTAGATATGGTTTTGTACTTTAAGGCTCGGGCGGAGTTAGGAGACCACACCATTTTTATGGGAATTGACAAGAATGAGAATGAGGAGCTTATCAAATATGGCTTCCCCCAAGACATCTGGTACGTAATTGCATTCATATTTACTTTTCCTTTTCATTTCCTCTTTTGGGTTTCAGTTTCTTTTTTGTTCTCTAGCTGCGCTGTTAAATCGATCTCGTACCACAAAAGAGAACCATCATTTTACATTTTACATTTTAGTTATCTCTTTTTTCTCGAGAGGGATCGATGATTTTGTTTGTCCGATCGAAATTTATTTAATTTGTTTCCGACTTGTTCACCAATAGATGTGCATCATGTACATCGCCAACAAATGCTTAAATGCTTGTATTATCTGTGTTGAGTGTTAATTATGTACAAAATTTAATACAAGCAAGATTGAAACTCACGAGCGGCATAAGAACGTCAAATGGTAGACGAGTCCGGGACGAGTGAGCTCTGGTGATTAGTAACAACTTTTTTTTTTTAAAACATTCACAGAGACTGCGAAGTCATGAGGAAGAATCGAATTCTCGACCTTTGGATAACCATCAGCCCTAGAACATTTTTTCTAGCCAACTGTGCTACCTCCCCTTTCGATTAATAACAACTTATCTTCCATAAATTTGGTATAACAGGCTGGAATAGAATCAGTTCTAAAACAGCATTTCCATATGCAGTCTCCACTTTCCTTCAATTATATATAAACTTCAAGTAATTTATTATGCTACCAGAAATTAATCATTTTTTAGGGTTGTTGAAGCAAATTGCATTAGATCTGTTGGCAAAACCGCTTTTGGTACGTAATATGCATGTATATTCTAATGCAATTTGCCTCTCCATGCATTTATTCCAGGTTTCATGTAGATAAGGTATCCTCTGCTCATGTCTATCTTAGAATGAACAGAGGCCAAACAATTGATGACATAAGTGAAGGTTTAGTGGAGGATTGTGCTCAGCTTGTGAAAGCTAATTCCATTCAAGGTATATATATATTAATTCTTTTTCAAATCAACTGGCGTACCAGTACGCTTTCAGTTATGATTTTCTTTTATTTCCACTGACATACATATACATAAGGTAACTAATGCTGTAATAATGTTTCAAAAATATTATAACAGGGAATAAGATGAATAATGTTGACATTGTATATACGCCATGGACAAATCTGAAGAAAACACTGTCGATGGATGTCGGCCAAGTTGGCTTTTTTCACCCTAAATTGGTGACTCAATTACTTCTTTTCAGAAAATATTTTTTATTTTTTATATTTTGATAACCATTTCATGGATCAATGGTACAGTTGTAATGGATGCATGGTACAGCTTCCTATAGAATTAATATAGATAATTAATGCATAAATTTATGGATGGTTGAAATCAGTTATTGTAATTAATTAATGATACTTAATTTGACGATTATATATATATGATAGGTACGCATAGTGAGAGTTGAGAAGCGAATCAATGAAATAGTGAACAGGTTGAATAAGACCAGAGTTGAAAGGGTGACAGATTTGAAAGGTGAGTCGCATAATATGATAATACTAATTAACATTTGCAGGGTCCCAGTCACTAGTCACGATAATTAATGCATATATATTAGTTATTCTTTTTGTTGTTTATAATTATTTACAGCTGAGAGAGAGGCCTTACATGCTGTTGAAAAGGCTGAAAGGAAACTTCAAATGAGAGATAAGGTCTCTTCAATTTATATATAGATCTTTGTCCATGTAGCTTTATTGAGCTTTTTTATTTTAGAAATATGAAGGAGTATAAATTTCTTGTATATATATTTATTTTTCAGAAAAGAAGAGAAGAGCTACAACGGCTAGAAAAAGAGAGAGTGGCGGAACGAAGGAGCTACAAGGGTCTGATGGTGCCTGAAAAGATGACTTCTAACAAACAAATAGCATCTGCTAGTAATTCCTTCAAAGAATTTGAAGAAGATTTCATGTGACCATGGCTGAAGCTTCAAAAGTAATTAATTTCCAAAAGATGTGATAAGTAATATATATAGGTCTACATAGTACGTACGTACATACTAAGTGGATATAACATATTAGAGCATCTCTCATATCAGCTATTATTTTTTCTATCAAAAGGAGGAGAATATATATATAAAAGGCAGGGTCCTTTTCATATCAAGTCTATCTGATTTGAAACAAACTGATCAGATCGGATAGATTAATTGATGCTATTCGATCAGGTCAAATCGGACGATTTGAGTGTGAAAACGAGGCTCCTAATAATAGGAGAAAAAAGCAACATATAATTAATTTGTGAGGTGATTGGTTTGGCAACTTCTCATTGTAAATGCCCCAAAGGCAGAATGGACAGGTCTAATTCTAATGTAATGCTTGAAACAAATATTATTGATGGAACTTGTTCTGTTAATATTAAATTTGTCAGGCTTAATTATTAACCAAAATGCCGATAGAAAACAAATAAAATACTGATAATTTCTAGTTTGAATAATAATTTTCAAAATACCAAATAGCCGTTGGAATTATATAAAAACTAATTCAGATAAGTATGTCGATGTTATCAACATTTTTGCTTAGAAACAAAGACCTCTCAAATGGAACCGAACACATCTACGATCTACGTACCCCAACAAATTACTTCTCAGCGTATTCAAAGCTCATGCATCTCTACCCCAATCCAACGGCCCAGATAAACCAGGATCACGAGGCCCATAATCTTATCTTTCTCTCTCTTCTCTGCAATAGATTGTAGCTGCCTTAGCAACTTTGGGGCCTAATAAGGCGCCGGGCCTGATGGGTTCTCTGCAAAAATTGTTCAAGATAAATGGGCCTTATTTGGGCCTGTTATAATCCGAGAAGTGCAAAATTTCTTTAGAAGTCGGCTGCTATCTAACCGATTGGCCAGATCCAATCTGATTTTAATCCCAAAAACTGAGGATGCATGTCGTGTGGAGCAGTTCAGGCCCATATCGGTGTGTAACTAATTAGTTTATAAAATCATCTCGAAGGTATTGGCACTTAGAATCAAACCGTTGCTGCTGGAGTGCATCTCACGAGCTCAAGGGGCTTCTCCATAAGACAATGCCTCGTGAAGTCGTGATTTTTGTACATACAGTAACAGATACAGCAAGCACACGGACCGGACGGGACCATTTGGTTTTTGGTAAGACGTGTCTCGGAAAGGAACACTGTCGTTTTGCGTCCATAATTACAAACTAGGGTGTTCCTAAGCTCATCAAGCCTCTCGTGAACTCGACTCTAAAATCTATCGAATTGACTTCAAACGATATTTCAAACCGTTAGATGTTTAATCTATATTAAAATGTACCTGGAGACCAAATTTTACATTTGTTGAAATTTTTTTACTATTTATTAAGCCGGTTTGAAAACCGCTGTTTTCCAATGGTGCAGAATTTTAATAAAAACAGCGGTTTTCAAACCGGCTTAATAAATAATAAAAAAATTTCAAAAATGTAAAATTTAGTCTGCAAGCACATTTTAATATAGATTGAACATCTAACGGTATGAAAATGTCGTTTGAAGTCAATTCGATAGGTTTTAGAGTCGAGTTCACGAGAGGCTTGGTGAGCTTAGGAACACCCTAGTTCTACTCTTACACGAGTCCATTTCTCTTTTTGTCTATCACTTTTTCTTTTCTTTTTTTTCCAACTTGTGTTTCGTATTTGGAGCTGTATGAACCAGTGTTGTAAATTAATAACGGTATGTGCTTGTTGAACGGATAGGATACTGCTAAGTGATTATTCGGACGATCAATCGGCTTCAACGGACGTTTTTTACAGAAATCGGATCACTTGCTCACATGGGGGCAGGAATTTTCTGCTCTAGGAGTCGCTGACAGGTGAGACCCGACGGGTTTAGACATTTAAATATTAGAATATAGTTTTGCTCTGAGTCCACGTGCAGTGACACATGGGGCAGAAAATTCCTGTCCTCATGTGGGCAGCAGATTCGGTCTCTTTTTTACAACACTGGTCTGAACAAAATAATCCTAGAATTGAACGCATGTCACTGATGTCAGTTTCTACTTTCTAGTTTGGTTCACATACTAATTTTGAAGGCACAGACAGCTTCCTGATTTAGCTCATAAGCATTATGTTAACAAGAGTTATTTGTTATGCATCGAAATATTTCTGTATGCGTTCAAGTTTTATTTATGACTACGAGCGTTAAAAAATGAGGAGAGGCAAAAAAAGAATAATCCGCAACCGCAACTATGATTCAGGAACATTTAGGAAGGCAAAACCTGAAACATATTATAGTGATATAATAGTTTGTAAATTTGATACTGATTAGTTTTTCAAACTATACGTAACAAAAATGTGTTGAATATTAGTAGGATACTAAGTTGTCTAGAACACACGCATATAGGGAAATTTTTTTAAAAACCATAATTAAAAAAAAAATTAGCAAACCAACATGATTAGTTTGGTTTTTACAAAAATCATAAGAACCGAGATGCCAATTCGGTCCCCATTTTTTTTTCTCCCGAGACCGAATTGGCATTTCGGTCCCCCCCCCCCCTTTTCACGTTTTTTCCGCAAAAAAAACTATGGCCTTTGGTGTAAACCCTTGGGACCGAGATCCCAATTCTGTTCAGGGTATTTTCAGTGGGGACCCGAATTGGGATTTCAGTCCTGACCCCCTTTTTTTTTCCGAATTTCCTTATATAGTGGGGACTGAATTGGTATTTTCAGACGTAAAGAACGGTGAACATTTGTCAGAGAGATGCATGCTATGAACTTATTTATTTCTGACTTTTTTATAAGAATATGTTTTTTTATTCAGACATAATGTTTGTATTAATGTTTGTATTAATATTTTTTTAAGACAATTGGTTCTTTTAATTAGCATAGTTATACTAAAATACGCTAAATAACTTCAAATTATGTTAATTTATGCTGAATTACACTAAATTACTTGAAATTTTACAATAATTATGTAGAATTATGCTAAAAAATGCTGTATTTTGAAATTCAGAATCGCCAAAAAACAAAGGGAAGAGTCTCAAAACTTCAGTTGAAGTTTTCGATTAAGATTTTCATTTCTATTGTTCAATCTACGTAGCTCAGTAAATAAGTTATATAATGAACTTGTAGAATATCAATTTTTATTATTTTTGAAATTTTTTTCCTATTTTTTATGATTTATGAAAGATGGCACAAAATAGGCCTTATTCATACGTAATTTACCGTATTTTAGCATAATTCTACATAATTATTGTAATTTCAAGTAATTTAGTGTAAATCATTATAAATTAACATAATTTGAAGTAATTTAGCGTATTTTAGTATAAATATGCTATCAAAAAAGTAATTTGACAAAGGAAAAAAAAATTCTATTTTTTAGTGTTATATTTCATCATTTTAGCTATTTGTCTCTAAAAAAAAAAAAATGGGGACCGAAATGCCAATTTGGTCCCAGCCCATTTCAATTTTCTGTGGCGGCTCTGCGGAAAAAGTGTGAAAAGGGGGAGACCGAAATGCCAATTCGGTCCCAGGGGAAAAAAAATGGGGACCGAATTGGCATCTCAGTTCTTATGGTTTTTGTAAAAACCAAACTAATCATGTTGGTTTGCTATTTTTTTTTTAATTATGGTTTTTAAAAAAATTTCGCATATAGGACTGCATAAAAAATTCGTAGTTTGTAATTCGATTCGAGTTTGATTCGAAAAGTTTGTAAAAAATTTGATTTGAAATTAAGTTCGTTCGAAATTAATTCAAACCAAACTTAGTTTGAAATTAATTCAAACCAAACTCAAATTGGACCTAGTTCGTTCGAAATAGGTTCGCAAACCAACTTAGTTCGAAATTAACTCAAACGTGAACTGTTGATTTCAACTGATAAGTTATGTTCGCTGATGAAAATATAAGGCCACCCAGTCCATAATTGCTCTCAGTTCTAACTTAAATTGTACTTTGAATACTTTGGATATTTGAAAACTTTGGTGATGTTGCTCATGTTGGCTATTTGGAAAACTTTGGATACTGTGATTGTACTGAACTTTAATTGATTGTACTAAACTTTGGTGTTTGATATAAATTTTGGTATTTGTAATGAACTTTAATATAAACTTTGGTGTACTGTGTAATTAGAATTCAGAATGCTTGAGTTTTTATTGAAGTGCTGTAATTTAAAACTATGGCCCAGACATAAGTCATAACTCATAAGTTGTAATAAAGTTCGTAAAAATTTGAAATTGAGTTTGTAAAAAATTCAATTTAAAATTAAGTTCGTTCAAAATTAATTCAAACTAAACTGAAACCGAGGTATGTTCGATTTATTTGCAGCCCTACACGCATAACACGCATATAAATATTTTGAATGAAATCCAACTCCCTCTCTCCGACTCGCTCTCCTCTCTATCTCTCTCTAAGTCTAAGAGGTCTCTTCTGCCAAAACCAGCAAAAGCCACGAACCTCGTAAAACCCACCAACTTTTCAGTCCCTCGATCCTCGACTTCACGACCACTTCTCCCTCTCCTCTACTCTCTCTCTCTATCTCACTCATGTCTTCTTCCAAGAAAACCCCGTTCCCACTCCTCACTGTCTCTCTCTTTCTCCTCCTTCCCTTCTCTCAACCGCTCGCCCCAACCCGACCCGGTTCTTCCCTCGACCCGCGCCAGCAAGCCGCGCTCGAATCCCTCGGCTTTCCCGCCACCAGCGACGCCTGCGCTGTTCCCTCGCCGCGCGACAACGCCACATCATGCGACGGGGCCGCTCCATTTCGCCACCTCACCTCTCTCCACCTCGCCAACTGCTCCACCGACCTAGACCTCCCCTACACTGTTCTCCAGTCCCTCTCCACTCTCAAATCCGTCTCCTTTTTGAACTGCCCCATCCCTCCTCCTAGGAGGCTCCCACCTCAGCTCGCCTCATCTCTCCATTCCTTCTCTTGCATCTCTTCCCTTCGGCGTTTACCTGGTGCGTTGCTCTCGCCTCTGCGCAACCTCACTGAGCTTTACTTGAGCGGCGTACCAGTGACAGAAAGCGCGCCCATTATGATTATATCTCAGATGGTTGATCTCACCAGCCTCACCATTTCTAATGCCAACCTGTCAGGACCTATACCACACCATTGGCACTGTCTTGATCTTACCCGTCTTGATTTTTCCTTCAACCGGCTCAGGGGAATCATTCCTGGCACCATTAGCATGTTGGGTTCTCTACAGACCTTTAATTTGAGCTCCAATTTTCTCACTGGAAACATCCCTGATTCAATGGGTGATATGGTGTCACTAAAGAACGTTTCTCTATCAAACAACTCATTTGTTGGGTCGATACCGAGCTCGCTCTCAGACCTAATTGACTTGGTTCAGCTCGACCTCAGCTCAAATCATTTTAACGGGAGCATACCGACTTTTTTTTGTGGGATGAAGAAGCTGAGAGTGCTCAATCTAGAGAACAACGACTTTGAAGGGGTTATCCCCTTCAATGCATCCTTCATATCTAAATTACAAGTTTTCAAAGTGGGAGGGAATAGCAATCTTTGTTATAACCATTCAATACTGTCTTCTAAGCTTAGACTCGGGGTTGCACCGTGCAATAGATATGGGTTGCCAATGTCGCCACCCACCGGCCGTACACGATCAGACACGTCATCAGATGACATGGATGACTATGGTGAGGCTGACAGCGGCAATGATGGAGGAGGCCACCGTGGACCCAACAAGCTTGTGCTTGGGATTGCCATTGGCCTTTCATGCCTTGTGTTTTTGGTCATCTTCCTTTTTTGCTTGTCTAAGGTTTGTGGATCAAGTTGATTTTTATTTTTGTTTTCTATGCTTAAAACTTAAAAGCTAGCTAGAGAAATGTCGGTATTAGAAAGCCAGATGGATTCTTTGTTTTCTTATTTTTTTTTGGACAAAGTTGTTGGGTTTGACATGTAATTTTGTTTTGATAATGAAAAATTATGCATGTGTGGTGTGGAGTAAGATTTATGGTGTTCTCATTAAGCTGCTTGTTTTGTTTTGTGAAGTTCTTTGCACTTAGACTAACCGTGCTAATAAAGTTATAATGAATCTTTTTTTTGTTTGCATGTAAAAAAGTCAAAATTTGTCACATCAAAAGCATAATTCGCCATCATTCATTACGCCCGTCATAATAATTTTTATCAAAATATCGCCCTCGCCCATCATTTATTACACCCTGTATCATAAAGGCC
Organism: Carex kokanica; assembly: GCA_025461125.1. Lineage (NCBI taxonomy): Eukaryota > Viridiplantae > Streptophyta > Magnoliopsida > Poales > Cyperaceae > Carex > Carex kokanica. The sequence continues at coordinate 236,965 of JAJGRX010000866.1, read as the reverse complement.
TATGGTTGTGGATAATGCATTTTCCATGGAATAATGAATGCATGGTACTAGGCCTACAAAATCGCTCAAAGTAGTAATTCCTGTAACTCGCTCACTAACTGATCGTTACAACTCATTTATTTATAACTCGAGTAAGTTCCAACTCAAATTAGCTAATTTGTTTAATAAATGAGCTGAGTTTGAACATATTTTAACTCGCTCATTAACAAATTAAGTTACACAAATTTTATCATAATAAATCTCATGCTCTTCTAAATGACTTTTAAGCTGCTTTTTGAATTGTTTGTTTTATTAGTTGTCATAATAATTATGTTTAAATTGTTTGTGTTTAGATAAACTCTCACTAGTATGTAACTATAACTAAGAAAATTGATTGGTCAAACGAGTTATAAATAAGTTGTGAACCAACTCGAGTTGGTAATGAGCTGAACTCGAGTTGGCTTTATAGCTCGTTATTACCATCCCAACTTGGTTTAACTCGCTCATTAACTAAATGAGCTGAGCACGAGTTGAAAGTAACTTGTTCAAAATCAGCTCATTTACAACCCTGCATAGGACCTTCTGTTTTGTTTGAACCCACTTCCACATTGATAATTTTTCCTGTTTGAGAATTGAGCTTGCCTTCACCGCACCGCAGAGATAATGAGACAGCTTACTTTAATAAAGCCCTATAAAAGTTTTAACTAAGAGTACTTGCTACTGCAGAAATCATCTATTTAGAATATATCTTCTTAAATTAATTTGATTTGACCAGTCAGACACTTAAATTTGTAAGGTAATGGGGGTGCTTAGCCATTCCTGATTTATTAAAAAAAATAAAGTCATTGAAGTTTAATTGAAATTTTATTAAAATATATAACATTTAATTTATTTATGTTACGTTTCAGTTCTTCAATTTGAAATTTATAGTTCATATTTGTATGATGTATGTCTTTACATGTTGCCATAAATAAGCCCAAAAATGTGATTATGTGGGGCTGCTGAAAGCTGATGATGCACAGCACGGACCACTAATAAAGTTAACTTTAGTCCTTTGCTTGGTGTAGGGGCTTAAGAGTACCATCATTGGCCCATATTGTGTTGTCCTGGTCCTGGCCCTGGCCCATACATATCATATCACATAGGCCTGTAGCTATAGGGACTGTTTTCTTTGTTTGCTAATTAACACTTAAAAAAAAAAAAAAAAAAAGATTTGGCGTTTCTCCACGGACCACCACGGTATTGGCAAATTTGGCATTTGGCAGTGCATGCAATGAGTAGAGTACTGACTACTGACTACGTACTGACATGCAGGAATAGGATTGACTTGTGATTGTGTATCTTTCTTATTTTTATTTTTATTTTGAGAAGAAACACGTAGGTATCAATATCATTGTGTATCTTAGACTGATTTTTTTGGGCAAGCATGCTGCCATAATCAATCAGATTTGTGGTCCTGGAGGGGTACAATGAAAATTATAAGACTCTGTTTTGAGATTCGTACCAGGTTAAAAGAATGGTTCAGATCTACTCATTTCACCTCAAGTATTGTACAATCCACATTATCCATTACATATTAAAACTTGCTTGACAATGAATGCCTTTTCCAAGTTACCAGATATTTATTGACACTCCAAAAAAGAGGATATCTTCAAATATGTTCAAAAAAGCGAGCCCAAAATACGAGCTTTCATAGAGTTTTTATATTCTCGTTAACGGGAGCTTGGAAAGTTGGAAACAAACACACTTAATATTTTTGTAGAGTTTAAATTTACAATTTTGTATTTATTAAATTAAATAGTTCGATTCCCCATTCTTGCCTATATAATATAGGCTTCGCCGCTTCAACTTTCAAGGCCGAAATAGAAAAAAGAAAAAGAAAAATAGCGGTTAGAGGTATCAATGAACTCTTCTATCCGTTTACCCGACCCGTATCTATCCGATAAAATGGGTACGGGTAAGATATTTTTTTTTGTAAACTTATTGGGTATGGCCGTACGGGTAAATAATTTTTTTTCGTTATGTAAACGGGTAAGGGTACGGATAAAGCCTATTCCGTACCCGTTATCCGATTGGGTAATTATAAAAAATATATATATATATATATATATAGTGCTGGGCTTAGCTAAGCCATGGTGTAAAACGACTTGGTGCTCCACGCCTCATTATTTCCATTTTGAAAATCCAAACGACCGATCCGAACCGCTCAAGTTGTTCTCCATATTGATATGTGCTTGGAGACCAAATTTTACATTTTTTGGAATTTTTTTTACTATTTATTAAGCCACTTTGAAAATCACTGATCCAGCGGTCCAGAAATTTTTACTGTTTTTTACTGTTCATAAGGATTTTCAGATTTTCAAAGTGGCTTAATAAATAGTAAAAAAATTCCAAAAAATGTAAAATTTGGTCTCCAAGCACATTTCAATATGGAGAACATGTTGGAAGGTTCGAATCGACTATTTGAACTTTGAAAATGAAGATATGACGTGGAGTACCAAGTCGTTTTACTCCATGGAGTAGCCTAGTCGGACTCTATATATATATATATATATATATATATTATATATTAAAAAGAATTTAAAAAAATACTTTAATTGGTTTACTTGCGCTTAGCATGATCAATTTTTTTTTCAATATAATACTATACATGTGTGGAATGAATGTGTATATGTATTAATGTTTTATTTAATAAATAATAAAAATAATTATTATATTAGTATCACCCGTTATTTACTCGCTACTGTTTCGTTATCCGACAACCATAACAGGTAAGAGTAGAGTACGGGTAAGATAATTTGTAGCGGGTAAAAGTAGAATACGGATAAGAATAATTTGTAACGGGTACATGTATTAAAATGATTCCAACGGGCCTTACCGTACCCGTTGATACCCCTAATAGCGGTACAGTTCTGGCAGTGACTGTCGATCATCTGGTGCCGTGCAATTATTCAGAAGGTATGGAATAGCAAGAGAATAAAGAAATTGTAGAATTGGGAATTGACCACTCTTTTCTGGTATATTCCAAGTGTGTTCCGTGAACTCAACCATTGGAATAGTGGAAGTAAACATTTTTAAAATATAAGAATTGTTGGAAATGACCATTTTGACCTTTGTTGAGTTTTGTTAAAGCACCGAATATGCTGGATCATTCTCTTCATCTTGTACATGAATAAATTGATGAATACAAAATTCAATAAAATGCACCGAGCTGTACTTGAATAAAATGCATATTCAATATAAATTCAATAGATAAAATATAAACATATAATAATAATAATAATAATAATAGAGTGAGGCTATGGTGCTATGCATAGCACGGATGGCTAGTGTACTACGGCTCAATATGGTACTTTTTAAAATTCTAACGGTCGATCCGACCGTTCAATGTGATAACCATATGAATATGTACTTGCAAACTAAATTTTATATTTTTTCGAATTTTTTTACTATTTTTTCGGATAGGTAGAATTTTGATGGTCCAGAATTTTCAAAAAACACTGATTTTTCTACCTTTCCGAAAAAATAGTAAAAAAATTCGAAAAAATATAAAATTTAGTTTGCAAGTACATATTCATATGGATATCACATTGAACGGTCGGATCGACCGTTAGGATTTTAAAAAGTACCATATTGAGCCGTAGTACACTAGCCATCCGTGCTATGCATAGCACCATAGCCTCACTCATAATAATAATAATAATGTAGTAAAAATATTATAATTATATGTTAAATTTTGTAATCCAAATATAGATTAAAAAGTAAACAAAGTTCTTAAAATAACAATGAAAAAACAATTTAATGAAAAAAAAAAGTACCTTAGACAGTGAGATACCCAATATTGCAATGTCAATGAATGGGGCGGGGCCAACTATACAATTAAAATAAACCAATAGAGAGTCATAATGATTAATCATTATGGTACATAAGGTGAGGGTGAGGCAAAGCATTATAAATTTATAATAGCCTAATTTGTTATCACAAGCAAAGTGTTTACAAATGAGCTAGCTATTGGTACGACTCAGACACAGTATGTGCCGCTAAGGGTCCTAGTCCTACATTGTCCTCTTGCAATTTGAAATTCTTATTCTTTTGGAACACTTCAAATGAGACTGAGTTTGCCGCTGCTGCCAGCTGCCGAAGTGTTAAAATTTGAATCGAGATTGCTGAGGCGTGACTCGTGAGGCCGTCTGTGTGAGCCTAACTAACTTTAGAGTTTAGTCTACACTCTACACAAAACTGTTTGCTTTATAGACTCGCCACACCAACATTAAACATAAACCCGCCATTAATAAATGCAACTCCAACATACGCACAAAGCACATCGCAAATCATTCTTTTAATCTTTTTAAATACTCACAATTTATTTTTGAATCTTACAAATCCAATAATTCATAACTTATTTGTAAATTATTCACACAGTTTTATTTTTATAAACTTTAAATTTTTGTAAATTTTATTTGATTGGAAATTATTCACACAATTTAGTTCAAATAACTTTTGATTGGAAATTTTTTTACCGATCCATCTATGCATGGAAATTTCAAGGTACTCTTTTTTTTTTTCTTCTATTATTTTATAATATTTTCTATAAATACAAAATTCTCTTCGAGGTGGATGGAGGGTGGGAAAGCAATTGAAGAAGTCTCAGGGTTCACAAGCCTTCATCAATGAAAGATGCCTTTTTACTTTTTAGGCCAAGGCAAGCTATCATTTGGTCGATTGTAATAACCTGGCGCATCTTATGGCAGCATATTACTGTGATTTCTTGCTCTGTCCGTCTTACTGGTGATGCAGCTGTACCCATTAAAGTTTGCATATATATCATTGCTTTGTCCGTATACAGGAACAGGACCAACACTTCATACTGTGTTTGTATCCGTAAACAGTACCAGCTGAAATTCGAATAAAATTGATATTTACACAAGACCGACACTCTTATCATGTGGTGCCTCATAGCTTATTTATAACATTTACTCGGGCTCATAACCAAAATGATATCAAAACGTATGAATTTAATACTTTCATTTGTAAACAGTTTCAATGATGTAGCACATTACACGGTGGCAAACTCAAAATACTGTTCTGCAAAGTAGTTCTGACAAAAAAAAGTAGAACAAAACAGAAAAAACAAAAATTTAGAACAAGAATCCTAACAATCAAAAGAAAGGCACCCCTTTGACTCAGAACCTTCTGTGTTACTAATAAACGGATCGATCTTAACCCATAACAGTGAAAAAACCGAAGCCAACAACACCGACCAGAGAACAACAATGGTTGGTGTGCGGTTCTGCCTCCCCATGAGACCTTTCAAGAATGGGTAGAGATGCATTATGACCCACATGGAGAAGAACACCTTCCCGAACAGCGGGCCCCATGCCTCATACCCGCTGTTAAGTGCATCAGAGAAACCGGCAACAACCCCAACCAAATTCAGAACTAGTATGGTAGTGGGGGGAATCAAGACAGTGGTCCATTTGAAGACATAGAGCTCACCAAAGTCAGTATCCTCGGAAGCCTTGGCAGTGACAGTGAAGTTGGTATCAAGGCCAGCAATCATTTTCAGAATGCCCTGGAAGACAGCAAAGAGATGTGCCGAGAGACCACCAATGACCCAGAACTGCTCATTTCGCCACCAGTCTTCGATGCCTATGCCACTCCAGCGCAGCTCGAGTACACTTGTCACTATGATTGAGAGAAAGAGGCCCAAGAACCACACACTTGCCATGTTTGACAGCTGAGAGAATAAAAGAACTACAGTTAATAAAAAATACAATAGAAAAGTGCATTGCAGGTAATAATTGTTTTTTTTTCTTTTCGGGTCATTGTTTGTCAACTGAAAACCTGGATCTGATTGCTTCTAATAATAAGGTGGACTATTTTCTGACTATGCTTTTAAATCAGAGTTGTAAAGGCTTAATACTGCATATTAGTGTACTAATGAAGAAGAAAAATCATATTACCGTGGGGATAATGAACTTCCCGGTGAGTAAGCAAATAGCAGGAAGCGAGCAGTATGCGACAAGAGGAAGAGAGGTAAACGGGTACACAATAGTATTAATATACGCCAGTCTTTGGAGCCACTTGAGACGGCCGCCTCCAAATCCATACCAAAGAGGGCAGTGCCGGCTAAAGAAAATCTCAACTGAGCCAAGAGCCCAACGAAGCACCTGATGCAACCTGTCAGAAAGATTGATTGGTGCCGAACCCTTGAAAGCTGGTCTTGTCGGCATACAATAGATTGACCTCCAACCACGGCACTGCATCTTGAAGCCCGACAAGATATCTTCAGTAACCGATCCATATATCCAACCGATCTGAAAAAGTAAACAGTTAATCGATGATATCAAAAGGTTTTTGTTGGTCTACACTAGGATAGTGGAAAGGAGGATCACCTCTTTGCCCCATTCAGTTTTCTCCTCATATCCACAACCAATGACGTGAATTGCTTCTTTAATTAGAGTTGATGGATTTGTCGACTCAGGCACACCACCATTCTCCATTAATGTAGACTCGATAAAAACTGAAGATAAGCCGAAAGTCTTCTCGAAACTCATTTTCGATATCAGCATCGACCTCTCATACTCATCATAATCTAAAGTTAAATTAATTATTCACAATTCATAAATTCCATACAACAGAGTTGAGCAAACTTTTTGTGAATGTTAGACACAAACTTACTATTTATTTCATGAAGGTTAAATATGGCAGCATTTAAGTCATCACGTCTCGACTCTCTGTAAATCTCGTTCTCACTTTTCTTTTCTTCCTTGGGTCCTGCACAGCAGCAGCAGCAACCACAACACCACGAACAAAACGAGCTCTTGGGAAGTGCGGGCAATGATGGTGGGCCATACCCATAGAGTGCTTGCCTGTTGAACATACAACCTGTCCCCACATAAACAGGACCTTGGATGCCATCAAGCCCTTTCATGTTTACCTAGGCATGACAATATAATTTACAAAATGATTAATGCAAAGTTAATCAAGCATAAAAAAAAAAATATTAATCGTGTCTTTGCAATTAAGACTCATCATTTTGCAAAAACCAGTCATGTTGGTATTCTCAAAGTCAAAATCTAAAAAAAAAGATGGTCTAGCCAAGCAAATTAAGATCTATGGTTTCAAGTTTTAAAAAGCCAGTCGTGAAGAGATTGGTACAGTTAGCAAGAAATCCAAGGGCAGTTTTGACTTGACTTTGGTTGCCAAGTGTGGATTTTTTTTCTTCTTACAGAAAACAAAGAGATGGCTTAAAGCATAGGCTTTTCTTACAAATGAAAGAATGTATAGTTTGCAAAAGTCCAAAAATGAGAGATACACTTGCAGAAACTTAAATACTTACATCGAAGAAAACAATGTTCCTGTTAGCATATCGATCACTCTTATCAATGCCGTCAAATCTCTGAGGAAATTGCACATAACACACATCTTTACCAACAGCAGGATCCATCATAAAGCACATCCCCTCACGAACAGCCTTACTGTTGTTTACATAGTGATCACAGTCGAGATTGAGTATGAATGGAGCATTTGTCAGAATGGCAGAAACCCGAACCTGCAAATCAATGCAGATTTAAGATGTAGAAATTAGAAAATGTGTGAAATAATTGGAGGAAGTTTTGGTATTTTGAATAGAACTTGACGCAGGTGTACCAGAGCATTCATGGCACCGGCCTTCTTGTGGTGTTGGTATCCTGGTCTTTTCTCTCTTGAGACATAGACTAGCCGCGGAAGTTCATTCTGATTTATATCACGGGCGCCACTTTGACCCAGAAAAACCTGGGAATAACAAAAAAAAGAAAAAAAGAAAAAAAGAATCATGAATCATGAATTCATGTTAGAAACCTCTCAATCCCTTGATTTGTTTGTGTAAATTCTAAGAGAAGCACGTCAACAGTAATTACATCTTAACTGATATGAGAAGAGGTGAATACTGGCCACTCACAGAAATGACAGTAACAGTCTTGTAAGAAAGAGAAAAATTCCTGGACAAAAGTATAATATATATAACCTGAATCATGCCAGGGTGGTCACGAGAATTATTCCCAGGCCACGGGGTCCCATCTTGCATAACCCATCCCTCCTCTGGTGTTTTCTGTGCCTTGGCAACTAACGCATTTATTCTCACCTTGTACTCTTCATAATCTCTCTGCCATAAACAAGGGAGCAAATTTAAATACTATCAATCGATTAGCTTCAGAATGTAAAGAAAAAAAAGTCACCAATTTGATTTTACCTTCATGGCTCTTCTTTCTTTGACAAAAGAAGGCTGCACTTTGTCCCTCAAGTAGTCAATTTTCTGAGAGAAATAGAATTCTGGAGCACGAGGTTCAATGGAGAATTTTTTACAGAATGGGACCCACTTCCTGGCAAACTCGGCAGTCTCTGCTAACGACTCAAATGTGAGCATAGCAGCACCATCATCAGAGACATAGCAAGAGACTTTATCAACAGGGTAGTCAACAGCCAGGATTGATAAGACAGTGTTAGCAGTAATGAGAGGAGGCTCCTTAAGAGGGTCCACTGTACTTACGAAGAAATCCACAGCTGCAAGGGCACTTTCGTCGCCATCTCTTTCATATCTGAAGTGCAAATAAACCTTTAATAAAATGGTTCAAAGCTTTTCAAATTTTATTTCTGTTTTATATCTTTTTTTCATCATTTTAATGATTTCCCCCCACAAAATTAATATTGAAGCTACAAGTACTTTAAGGAAGATCAACGTGCATTTGTGAAAAGAATACTTCTAGTAAAAAAAGATCTTGGCGAAAAAGCATTTGATATAGTTTCTTTTTACTAATAGTAACTCCAAGAACAGCAGAATTGCTCTCTCAATGAGTATTCATTTGGCCTCTATGAACAGACCATTTTCATGTCATTATAAATGACCCTTTTTCACTTGATATTATAGCAACACTAAATACTAAAAGGAAGGAATACTACTGGTACAGCATTGAAAGCAAAATATACCTAGCAGCCAATCTGTCAATATATGTCTCTCTGTTGATAGGACACCATTTGGGAAACTGATCAAGGACCCAGGAGAAGGCGAACCATATCTCACAAATAATTGATGTCAACCACAAGCCGTATGCACTATCCACAGGATTGGTAATACGGTAATGGAAGAAAAGCCCGAGAACTATAAGTCGCATTATGATTACCGCCCTGTAGGGAGTTAGCTTATTCTTTGAGATGGGGATGACTCTGGAGAGTGGCTCCCAGGCATCTGTTAACCTGGAAAAAATTTCCAAAATGTTTTATCATAGGCAATTGCACATGAATCAATTTTCTAATTTTCTAGCGATTTTTTTCTTGTCCAACGTGTTTAAAGATCTGTTTTTTCATAAAATTCCAGTTGCATTTGACGAATGTATAAACTTAAAAGTCAAAGAAAGTTTGCAGGAACAACAAGTTAGACATTTTAGCGAGTATTCTCTAATCAAATATTGCAAGTGCATAAACAAATAGAGAAAATTCTTACTCTTTTTCATCAATCTGTTGCTGTTCAACTGGGATTTCAGCCACTTCGGCCTTTTTTGGAGCTTTCTTTGTGCTCTTCTTCTTATCTTTCCAGCTTTGTACTCTGTCCTTCCAAACTGGGTTCCCAGATTCGCTCATGATTTCTTTAAGAAAAATAACAACAATAATGAAATCAATACATGTATCTCATATGCAAGAAAAAAGTTTAAATGGAGAAGAAGAAAACACATACCACTCCCAACTGCAGAGAAGCTACTTGTACTTCTGGCATGAAATCTGTTTGCCTATAAGGAATTTGCACACACTTGTTCAACAACAAAAACGATGCAAATACCAAAAGTGAAACATAATGTGTCTAGTTAGAAATTCACCGGATGAATGCTGGTATGGTCTTCAATTGCTGCAGTCTCCTCCAAATCATAAGGGTCTTCGTGAGTTTTCTCTGAATGTTTGATTCAAATTAATACATCAGGAACAAGGACAGCAAAATATTCATATTAAGGATATGGAAAAAAAAAAAAAAAATCATAACAAGACAAGCTCTACCAGTAGTTTAGCATTATTATTCACGGCTATTCCTTAGATTGCTAAGGCTAAGCATGATTTCCTATCAATAGTGGTGAGCATAAAATGATTTTTCCTGATTCCATCAGTAAAAAAGCAAGTAAGAGAAAGAGAGTATAATTTTTGCATATGTACATACCCAACACATGGCGATAAGGCTCCTGACAGCGAAGGCACGAGGTTCTCCCACCTCGGATCTCATCCTCTAAACAAGCCTTGCATAACGGGTAGGCGCATCCATGGCAAGACACAAAGGCCTCCTGGCCCTCTACTCCCGGCACGAAGCCCACCGACTCGCCGCAAGTGGTGCAGTATTGTACGGCCGAGTCCATGAGGATATGGGAATGGGAATGGGAGGCGATTGATAGAAATGAAGAGAGGAGAGGAGAGCATGGTTAGGAGAGGGGAGTGAGATTGTTATGTAAGAGAGAGAGCGGAGGTTGGTTGAGGGGTCCAAGTCGGAGGTTGGAAGGAAGGAAGGAAAGAAGTGAAGCAAAGGGAGTTTTCCAGGTGCGGTGCGACGCAGCTTTTTCTCTGGAGACTGGAGACTGGAGAGAGATTGCGGAGATTGGAAGGGAAATGGGATTCATTTATTAGGTGGGAGGGATAGTCGGATAGATAATAGTGAAAAAGGTGATAGATAATAATCTGTTTGTGTGCTTCTTTGAAAAGCTATAGCGACAAGCTGCTTGTCATTCGGCGCGCGTTGCTGCTTGTCCTGTGACTTGTTCTTCTCTAAACAGCGACCAGTGATCCTCTACTGACTACTGCCATTTCTTCTCTATTATTTAATTTAGGTTTTGAAAAGCAGCAACATGAAACATTAACAAACTACAAAAACTATTCAATAATATTCGTAATCTCATCATTTCAATTGAATATTCATAATAATCTGATAATTATATAAAACATATATTTTAATAAATCCAGTGCGTATGTTTTATTACAATAAAAAATTAAAAACCAATCAAAACAAAACATAAACTACTCAAACTACTAAACATATATAATTGCTCAATCTACTAATTAATCCGTATCTTCATTCTTATCGATCAGTAATCTACTAATCCATCACATCATCTGGAGTGGGGCTGAATGACCATTTTACTCTGCAATAGCTTCATCTGCGTTTCATATTTTCAAGTATATCTTCTCGATCGCCATACCATAAATTGAAACCCAGCAGCCAAGATGTTAGAGACTAAAATGCGTTTAGGGTATTTCTCGAATTAGAATTAATCTCAGCAAAACTGAATTGTTCCCATCAACATTAATGTTGATCTCACACGAAATGCTGCTGCTATATTTGAATGTCAGATTGACAAATTTCCTTTCAAATACTTTGAGTTACTCTTACATTATAGAAAATTTGACACTTCCTCCTTACCAAATTGAAACATAAATTACAAAGTTGAGACTTCCTTTATTTGTTTAAAATTATTTTGTTTATATTCAACTCTCAATCGGTATTGAATCCACAAAACCAATTTCACAACAAACCCCCCATTTACTTTTCTTGCATTATTTTAGAATTAATTAATTTAGTAAAAAATAATATTTTCCGTTATCTTTGGATCGACACTCATAATTACTACAAGGATAGATTGTGCGCTTGCAATTCAATCTAACTTTGCGTATTTAGGGTTCTATAAATTTAAAGTAAAAGTGTACGAAATAGACCATTAAATCATATATCCAAAATACACAACAAAAGGGTCTGTTAACTCCAGGATGTTGACGTTGTGCTCGGTCTTTTATTTTTATGTAACTTTATCAGTTTCGAAATGAAACGGGCCTTACAGCCTTTTTATCAAAAAAAAAAAAAATGCGTTAAGGTAAAGAATAGTTCAAAATAATAGGTTGAAAACTAATAACATCTTATTCTAAGTATCTATAAAAAAAAATTATTCGGTTGAATTTTAAATTGCAACTTCCTATACAAAGTACATTGCTTTAGTGATTAAACTAAAATCCGATTCTAAAGAACTACTTTTTTTTTATTATCTCCAAGTACATTACTTTAGCCATTAGACTAAATTCCAATTCTCAATGCCAATTCACCTATTCTGGGATAATATTGCTAAAATATTTTACTTGATTACATAAGATTTGAAGAAGTGAATCGGAAACCAACAAATATATATATATGGGCTTTATGACAATTATTTTATTTATACAGATTTACTAATTTTAAAAATAAAAATTATGATATATGATTTCATAAGCATGATCCATACGGTAAATATGCCATGCCCATAAAAAAGTAATGATTCCAGGTGCATGTTATGCCGTTCATCAAATAATTTAAATATGAAATTAATGATTCATGATGCACCATCAAATAATAGTTGTATAAAAATTGGAATGATGCCCAATAGGCAATAGTCTTGGTGCAGTCTTGACGAGTCATGCCCAATAGGCGCAATGATCTATTGGGCACCAGCACCAGCCCATAATTAAATTTCACATGCAGGCCAGTTTCGCTTATTGAGCCTTATTTGCTCATAAATAAATAAAAACATCTGCAATCAACTTGATTTTTACCTCTTTTATCTTTCACATTTTCTCTCTTCAAAGAATGGTCTCAGGCAGAGGCATTGCTGGGCAAGTCTCCTTTGGCAGTACTCTTTGATGATGGCCATGGCCGATTAAGTTTCGACTTGTTTCACCTCGATTAGGCAACTGCCAAGGGAGACATGGCCCAGTTATGCAACTACCTTTGCTCTTTCGTGGTTTCAGCTCACTGTTGATTGACAATGGTGCTGGATTTTAAAGGCCCCTTCTACCCTTCTAGGCTTTAACGGAATAATAACGGTGGTTTGAAAAAGGATCACATTTTTTGTGCACGGCATCCTTTTCTGCATTTTATGCCAGATTTTCTGAGATGAGGATGTTATACATCTCAATGTTTTCTAGTGATTTTGCAAGGCAACATCAAGCCGCATCTCATAAAGCCATTGAACTTTTGACACAAAGGATCAACGCTCCAAGAGACAAACGCGGAATATACCTTGATCAAAGGATAGGATATTCTCCTCATTCAATATACATGGAAAAAAAAAAAAAAACAGAGGCTATCTCAAAAGAAGCCGACATTTTTATTAATATCCAAAGTTAATTACAAATTAATAAATATGTCCAACTCATATGAGTTTTGTTAAAAATGTCCAAACCGTCATTTAAATGGCCAGTTCTCAATTTTTTTTAGAGACTATGAAAAGCAAGATGCTGGAATTTAACATTAAAGTTTCGAATTTTTTTCAAATATTTGTTAGATTACTTCTTTTATATATAATTAGCATATTTATACTAAAATATGCTAAATTACTTGAAATTATGTTAAATTATGCTAAATTATGTTAATTTACTTGAAATTATGTTAAATTATTGCTCTTCATAGTGGCCGGTTGAGGAGAGGGACTGGAAGAGATGTTAGATTTCAGCATAGTGCTCTTCAGCATCATGTTAGATTTTAGCATCTTACAAAATAATAGATACTCAATTTTATGATACTCAATTTTATGATACTGGTTATTGTCAAATTAAATCCACTATCCGCATGCGAACACTAAACTATGTTTTTTTAGGTACTAAGTTTTAACAATTTCACTAGTTCAGGTTGATCCAGTTGGTTTAATGTGATTTAGGTTTCCTATCATTCATAATCATCAGTAATTTTGATATAAGTTCTGACTTTTTACTATGCTGCATACGACACTTTTTACTATGTTAACTCAATTTTTGAGGCACTAAATGATGTTTTGTTTGCAATTTTGATTCCGTCAGCTCCCTAGGGATGACCACGAGGGCAACATTGCCCCCGTCTTGTCCCAAACTTTCCGAATTGAAGTCGTACGCCCAAATTTGAGTTTTCTAGCCAAAGTTATGGCCATTTAAAGTTAAAAAACGATACTTTCGTGCAAAAACACCGATGACGCACCGATGCTTTATGCACGGCTTAACATGTTTTATTACAAAAACATCAGTGACGCACCGATATTTGTTTAGCACTACCCTGCTTAATTGCCAATGCTAAGGCTAATAAAACATCGATGTTTCATTACAAAAATATTAGCGACGCACCGATATTTTTTTAGCACTACACTGCTTAATTGCCAATGCTAAGGATAATAAACATCGATGTTTCATTACAAAAATATCAGCGATGCACCGATATTTTTTTAGTACTATTCTACTTAATTACTAATGCTAAGGCTAATAAAATATCGATGTTTCATTACAAAAACATTGATAATGAACCGATACATGCAACCGGTGTAACACACGCATCCAACCAAATGCATTTGTTTGATCTTGGCCAAAGTGCAAACTTCAATCCGAGTTTCCTACGATCTTTTCTTCTAGCCAACTATGCTATGCTCATCTTAAGAATTTTTCTCTCTAAAAAAAAATGGGAACCGGTAGGGCTGTAAACGGATGTGGATATCCGGACGGATATCCGCTCCGAATCCGTTTGTTATCCGTATCCGAATTTAAACGGAGCGGATAGTTCCGGATACGGATCCGAATAATTTATTAAGATGGACAAACTACTTGGATTCGGATACGGATAATAATCTGGATCTGTAAACGGATCGAATATCCGCACTATCCGGAACCCAACTTTGATATAAACGGGAATCGGATATCAGTCCTGGCTTCATATCCTGCCCTACCCGGTCTTTGAATCCGCTTCAGCTCTTCACGTGGGTTGAAATGGCCAGCTTAGCAGACCTTCACGTGGGACGAAACAAAGGGTAGGGGCTGATATATTAAATGCCTCACATTGTATTTGAATTTCATCGTGGGACTAATGGTATATAAACTAGTGGTATTACTACTTCAACCAATGGTCATTTATTAATGAATTTCTAGTGTATGGGTTTATCCAATATTTGATTTTGTTTACCCTTGTCTTAATTGGGTTTTTATTTCGAATTTCCTCGATATTTTTTGTTTAACTTGATTATCCGTCAAATATTCATTTCGTGTTCGTATTCGAATCCGTATCCGTGAATTATCCGCTCTGTATCCGTATTCGTTTAAGGTGGATTTGGTTTTAGATTTTAACATCCGTTTACTATCTGTATCCGTATCCGTATCCACTTGATGAAAAATGGATATGGATTTGGTATCAGCATTATCCGCTCCGTATCCGCTCCGTTTACACCCCTAGGAACCGGCCATTAAATGGCCGGTTTTGAATTAAAATGAGAACCGGCCATTTAATGACCAGTTTGGACATTTTTAACAAAATTCATCTTAGCTGGGTATATTTATTAATTTGTAATTAATTTTGGATATTAATAAAAATGTCGGCAAAAGAAGGCTTGTGTGACCATATAATATTCCAAATCGAAAGTGATATATGCACAGTAAAACTGCTGCTGCTTGTGCTGGAGAAATTACCATATATAATGTCGCCTCCGATGAATGGTAAAACATGCACCATTATTAGGTTTGATTAAAATTATAACAGCAGGTAATTAATTTGTGATGATAGAAGGAACATCCGAAGGCATGTCCCTTAATTATTCGAAATAAGCAAGACACAATCTATACTACTTGATCGTCTCATGCACTTTCTCTGCCAATCTCTGGGACGGGGACCGACGAAAGGGCCTCCTCTTTATTCTAAAGGGCTAAAAGCTAAGTCAAAAGGGGTATAAAATCTCTTTGCAACATATCTAGCTCGAGCCCCCATTTTTTATATGTTTGCGGCTTCATGTTGTGAACAGCAAGGAGGCAGCCAGAATCATTTGAAAAGGAAAAGAGAATATATATATATAGCCAGATAGGGAATTAAGGAAGCTACTTGGGAATAGTTCAAAATTCCAAGAGATATGCTGTTGGATATCCCAAATTTTGAACTTGGCAAGCACCATATAAATGTACAACCCATCGAAATATGAAATGCACAACTCGATCAAGTACGGTTTACAGATCGAATAACGGGGCGAGCTCTCCTTTGGCACGAAACAAACACATTTCATGGATGTTAACTCAGATTAAATGCTTATTATGTCCGTGCCAAAGGAGAATTGCCCTGCTATTCGCCAACACTGTGTTACGAATACTAAACACCAGAGGTAACATTACTTCAAATAAAGGAATTAATTGTTTCAACAAGCCTTCTTTTTTTCTTTTCTTTTTTGTTATTTGCACTGAATTAATTAAGTCGCTATTTTTTTGGTCTAATAAACTTCTATTATTGAGGCTTTTTTAAGAAACTTTTGATGGATATGATATCAGCTGAAATCTACTGCATGCCAATTAATAGTGGTGACTTGCAAAGAAAAAAACTTTGCTCTTTCTTTTTTTCTGGGTTCTACATGCTCTAGGGCTTCGAGTTCAAGCCTAGTAAGATCTTCTTTTATTATGTTTAAGTCACCTATTTCTCATTTTTTTTCAGATCCACTTTAGGCCCAATATTACACAGTGGACTCGTGCAGCCCTTGCTCCATTTTTTTGAGACAGGAAGACAAAAAAAAACAGGGAGAATTTTTTTTTTTTTTTTAAAATAAAGATCGGAGGTCAATACATTCAACTATTTAATATCCACAAGGGATAAAAAAATCCTTATTAACGAAAGTTGAGATTTAGAGTTGAGAAAATTAACATTGTTAAAACTCATTAATAAGATGAAAGATGGATGCCATGTGTCAATTAAGAACCGACTAAAATCAATAATAGATAGGATTTGAGTGAGGCTATGGTGCTATGCATAGCACCAATGGCTAGTGTACTACGGCTCAATATGGTACTTTTTAAAATCCTAACGGTCGATCCGACCGTTCAATGCGATATCCATATGAATATGTACTTGCAAACTAAATTTTATATTTTTTCGAATTTTTTTACTATTTTTTTAGATAGGTAGAAAAATCAGTGTTTTTTGAAAATTCTGGACCATCAAAATTCTACCTATCTGAAAAAATAGTTAAAAAATTCGAAAAAATATAAAATTTAGTTTGCAAGTACATATTCATATGGATATCGCATTGAACGGTTGGATCGACCGTTAGGATTTTAAAAAGTACCATATTGAGCCGTAGTACACTAGCCATCCGTGCTATGCATAGCACCATAGCCTCACTCATAGGATTTTCCTACCTACAAGTGGGTAGGAGATTCGATTCCGTGGATATAGAAGTTTCCTTATCAAATGAGGCCAATATCAACACCCCCGCTTGTTAAAGAGCGCCTATCAGAAAAGAGAAAAGGTTTCTATACCCAACCTTTTGTACCCACCTTATCCGTTCTGCCTTCTAACCCAGTTTGTAACGAATTCTCAGCCATACACTTCATTCCCTTTGTGAACTTTCCGATCTGATTTCTCTTCATTTTGAAAATAAAATTCCAATCTCTCTTCCCTTAACGAAAACCACATCTCTCTCTCCACAGCCTCGATCTGTCGATCGATTAAGAATCCATGGCGACGATGCTCCGATCCTCCTCCGTCTCTGTACAAAGACTCTTCCTCCTCTACCGTGCCACTTTTCCCTCCTTTTCTGTCGTCCGATCCCGGCCCAGCCGCTGCTCCGATCACAAAGATAGGAATAGACGATCTGATAGAGACAATCTGAAGAAGCGATCTGGAGGAGAGAGATGAGAGAAAGGCGATTTGGAGAAGAGAGATGAGAGAGAGGCGATCAGGAGTATAAATCGGGTTGGTTTACATTATTTACCTTGTGGTTTTACAACATATATCTTGTGGTTTTACAATATTCATCTTGTGACAATCTAGAGGAGAGATATGAGAGAGAGGCGATCTGGAGGAGATAGGAGGAGACGATCTGAAGAAGAGAGATGAGAGAGGTGATTTGGAGTATTAATCTTATTATTTTATAGTATTCATCTTGTGGTTTTACAATATGCATCTTGTGGTTTTACAGTATTCATTTTGTGGCAATCTGGAGGAGAGAGATGAGAGAGGGGTGATCTGGAGTAGATAAGAGGAGACAATATAAGAGATGCGATATGGGGGAGAGAGATGAGAGAGAGGCAATCTGGAGGAGATAGGAGGAAATGATCTGGAGATAGAAGGAGATGATGTGCAACAGTTTTATAGTATTTCATATTGCGGTTTACAAGATTCAATGAAGAGGTTTACATCCACTTCCTGGCGAAATGTGTTTCACCCAAAGTTCTTAGTCAAACAAGTGGCGAGTCGTCTGATGACACTGGGAGGCAAAATTCACAAGGTTTCCTTCTTATTTTTCTTTTTAGTACTAATTTACAATGCGTTGAAAGAATTTAGTGTAGTAATTTTAAAATTTCTTACTGAAATGGCTCAACTTTATCGTCATTTGATTTTTTCACTTGATCTGTCAGGGTTTACAGTGTCGATTAGTTAGTTTTACAGTATTTATGTAGTAGTGTTACAGTATGAATTTGATCAGTTTCTTCCTGAAATGGCAAATTTTTGACGCATTTTTATTTATTTCACTCTGTTTAGATTTTAAAAGTGTCGATTTGTTATGGTTACAGTCTGGATCTGTTAGGGTTACATATTCGTTGCTCCTGACGGATCCTAATATGATATGGTAACACTTCGAATCTAATCTGATATAACAGGTCAGCCGTCAATCTGGTCTGGTTTTGTAATGTTTTGATGGGGCGACCAGGGGATTCAAATTTAGCCGTGTACCTGACTTGATAGAATAAAATCTGGACCTTTTATTAAGGCACAAATCTCAAAGATTTGAAAAAAAAACACTCAACTAGAATTTTGTCATATATCTGAGGAAACGAGAAAGCTGGAGGAGGACTAATTAAGAAGATTCTCATTTCTCCAAAAGGGACTGGGTGAGGACTTTTATTTAAACAATAGAAAACTCAAAATTTTAATTTAAAATTAATGTTTGCATACAATCTCCGGCCGATTGATTGATCAGTATATATATGATATAAATTAATTATCTTCTTTTGATATTTACCGTTGGAGTTAATTAGTTGTCATTAGATCGATATCATTGGCTCCTCCATCGACCATCGCGATGGTTGTCCTTCTCTTGGTAAATTAAGTCTCCTCTCATCTCTAATTCTCTATTACTCTTGGAGTCTTGTCCCAAACTTCACAAGCCCCGGCCCTTACCTTAAATTAAATTAAATTAAGATATGAAGATGCACGCACCGCACCATTTCTTCTAAATCAGTGTACCATTTTCTAATTCTTCCAAACAATTAAATGGCATTATGATATGAAGTCAACTAGCTAGAGGCAGCAATTATATATATTGTGCCAAAGCACTTCCATGAGTTTAAAACTATGTACTCGGACTACTAAAAAGAATGACAAGACTATCTAGCCAGTAAGTAAAGTCTAAATTTTTTTGAACTGATTATAAAGATCAAAACCAATAACTTTTTAATTTCAGATTTTGTCTAGTCTTTTGAACTTATTAATTATACTACTCGATAGGATTATGCACTTGTAATCTGACTCGATAGCAAACTGAGTTATAAATTTTATTAGCTTGATCACAAAAACAATCATCATGCATCACTGTCTTTTAACTTTTTAATTAATATTAACATGTAGTTTTAATTAATTCAATCAAGAAATGAATATATATATTTTTTTTTTTTTTTGAAAAGTGGGGAAGATTCTCCGATTTCATTAGAAACCAAGACTAATGATAAATAATTAATGATAAAATCGAAAAGAAAAGTGGGGAAGACCCTCCTCCGATTTCATTTATTTGTAAAATCGAAAAGGAAAATTAATGATAAATAATTAATTTTTGAACAATTTAATGAATAGATATCTAAATCATAAGGTTTTGATGGGAAATATATAAATTTGTCTTAAGAGATTAAGGATATGTTCCAACTAAAAGAAAATCAGAAATATAATAATTTTGAGGCTAATAATAAAAGTTGGTTCGATTTTACAAATTAATAACGCTTTTGGTCAGCTAAACTTGTTTAGGTCTTGATCTTAAATTCTTAATAGTAGTACGGGCGCATCTCCTTAAATTAATAAACAAACAAGTAATTAATATCTTGCAGCAAAATCTCTAAAAGAAGCTCCCAAATTAAATGAAGTTTGGTTTATAGATGTAAGAGCCAATACACACTAATTAAATTATGCTATGGTGTCTGTATAAAATTCTTCATTAAAAGGTTGCCAATAAATAAATTAATACGGATACAACATCGTGCTGACATAGAGGAGGAAACTTCCAATTAATTCATTAATGCCTCCATTTGACGAAACCAAACGGCGACAAATATTAAATTGTCATGTTGAACAGATCAACAAGGAAAAAATGGAGCAGGTTTGGTGAATGGTGATGCCATGATTCACCATGACACCATCGATCATTTTATTTAACTTAACTAATTAAATCATTCATCGCAATATGCGGAGCAGGAATCGCTCTACTCGCTCGCTAGTCGCTACCCCTTTTGACTTATTTATTGCTTCTCATCCCCAAACTGTGCACCTTCGCCTATGCCACATGCATCATTGATTTCCAACTAAAAAAATAATGATCAAATAATGCATAATGCATGTATGATATATCTTGGCAGAGTAAATTTAGCTTTAATGTTGTTTGACATGGTACGCGGTAATAATGGTATACAATTACAATTGGTTCTATTTCTATATATATACCACCTGCAGCTCTAGCCTGTAGCCTGTAGGAATTATTTATTTATCTTCTTTGTGGGCCCACCATGATGAAAGTGGATAAGATCTCACATTGTAAAATATTAGAATTATTATTGGGTGTTTAATTAATTAAATACTTAAATCCTGGTGGCGATTCTTTCTCATACTAACAATTAATTAATCAATTAATTAAGAGTTATGATCAAGTGGATCAACTTAATTAGCTTGAACCAGTTGTTTGGATGCTACAATATCACAATAAATAAATAAAATTGGCGAACCTTTTAGTTGAATGTAAACCCAAATCTAGCTTAGCTAATCAGATCAGTTTCTCTTTTATTTCTTTCATAGAAAAAGAAAGAGAAAAAAGAAAACATAGTCTCAGGCCATAATCAATCTTCTTCTTCTATTTTTTAATAAAGGATGGAGAGATAGAAATAAATAGCATTTAAGTTGAGCCCAATTACATCCTCTCATATAATAAAATAAAATAAATGATTTACATTTGACCTCCTAGCTAAGAAAAATATAATTTTGCAACCCTCATGTTATATTTAATGAGAGCATTTAGCATATTAGCATTTACATTTTAACACTTGATGTTTTATTCATTAAAAGCATAAAAGCATTTTAATGGAAGCTTGTACGAATTGAATCTGTTTTTTCATCATGTCTCCAAACCACCGCCATAATAAGAATCTCAAAAAGATGACATCCAATTCCAAAGCTGCTCCCTCTCCATCTAAACGCACGTGTGGCACGTGACAACAAAACCATATGGTTTTTCACATTTCTTTTTTCTTGCATAATTTGAGCAATAATGGGGCCCACGTAACCGTGTTCCCTTAGTCGCCCTCCAGCCCTCCAGCCCTCCAGCCTCACCTCACTACTTCTCTCCTCTTCCTCTCACAAGTCATAAGCACATGGAGGTAGTGAGGAGCACATCTGATTTGGATGTATCTGTATTTTAATTATGTAAATAAAATTGCACGGATATATGATTTTATAAATTTTTCAGAAAGAAACCTAAATTTGTTTATTTTTCGTAAAAAATTGAATAATAGTACAGGAGCTTTGTTGGATCAATTTCATCCATACCTAGAAGATGGAGGGAGGATTTTATTTAATAAAAATTTAGGGTCTCTACGAAAGTTTGTTGAATAAAAAGGAGGCTTTCTCTCTTCTTTTTTTAAGCTGTGAACATTAATTAAATGCACCTTACCTCTTGGCTCTTGCATCTCCTCACTCCCAACTCCTAAGCTAAGGTGAGAGAGAGAGAGAGAGAGAGATCATGTGTTGTGCGGGATCTCGCCTCGTTTTTCCAATAGATTAATTGAGCTGAGCCTACTCAGTATTATGAATTCGTATCCTCTGCATTTAACTCAAAATGGAATCTTTTGAGTTAATGAATCTTGACTGTCCGATCTGTTTTAAGATTTGTACAAATTAGATCTGTACTAATATTAAAGGATCTTTATTTATAGGCACGAGCTGGATTGACTCCGTTTCAAATCAAACGGTTAAAATTCATTAACTCCAAAGATTCCCTTTTGAGTTAATGCAGAGGATACGGATCCCAGTATTATTCCCTGAATTTGTACTCATCTCATCTCACGTAGGCACCTTTACAAATATACCCCAACATCTTAGCTAAATTTGATTTCAAATATGATGCGCAGCGTTGATGATATAGAATCTCTTATTATGATATTGATGGGGAAGGCCGGAAGGGGAATTATAAATTCTCTGTAACTTGTAAGGTTGGGGCGGGGTCACTGTCACGGCCACCAGTTGTTTAATCCGCGGTGGGTCCCACCTCCACGTTTGGACATGAAAGTGTGCAATTATATGGTGGCTAACGAAACTCTGGCTTTTCTGTGGCGGCTCCTTACCTACGGCACCGTGTAGTGTAACAAAACGTCATAAATAAATAAGAAATCAATTGCAAATTTGCAATGCAAATTACAGAACAAAACAAACCCCTGATACAGATACAGGGGATCCGGAAGCGATCTAATGTGAATAGCTAGCTCATTCTCATTGGGACAGCCTTGTTAAACTTCTTTTTTAATAAAAATCTTGTGTGTTAATATAAATACGTAAATAGTTGGATGTAAACTGCTCCATCTGTCTTTATTTGTCCCCACCTCGCCATATCCAACTACCTCTTCTTCCCCTTGTATCCCTCTCTCTCTCTCTCTCTCTCTCTCTCTCTCTCTCTCTCTGATGCTTGTGCGGTTCACAGCAACCCACACGAGCGAGTAACGGTTAGGATTAACTGGAGCTGTGCTAGAAGCCTAGAACTGTGTAATCATGGTGGACGGGTACAGCAGCAGCGACTCCCCACCGTCTGATCAAGAGGAGGCAAGGGTCTCTTCACCGTCCGGTGAGAGTAAGCCCACTCACCCCTTACCCTCCCTTTCCTCCGAGCAGCCTCCACCCAAGAGAAGGTACTGTACTTCAATTCACTCTGTCTGTGGAGAAGACGTACTGAGCTAATTAATTAATTAATTAATTAATTTAATTTTCTGTATTAATTCATAAATTAATGATGGAGCTTTGCTTAACAGTCGGAGGTCAGTACAAAAGAGAGTCGTCTCAGTGCCGTTTCTAGATGCCGATGGAAACCGGCCGAAAGGCCTCAGCGAGTGTGCTCCACCGTCCGATTCGTGGGCTTGGCGCAAGTACGGCCAGAAGCCAATCAAAGGCTCCCCTTATCCTAGGTACTTAATTAATTTCACAGTACGTCAGTTAAACTAGCTAGCTAGTTGATCAAAATAAGAAACTGACACATGTGCGTGCTCTTATCAGGGGTTACTACAGATGCAGTAGCTCAAAGGGTTGCCCGGCTAGGAAACAGGTTGAGCGGAGCCGAAATGATCCCACCATGCTCGTCATAACCTACTCGTTCGAACACAACCATCCATGGCCGATGCCCAAGAATCACCACCACCATCATGCCTCCAAAGCACCTGTACAGGATCCAATACCAAGTGAGCAACCGGAACCAGAGCCGGTACAGCAGACAATTATTAAGGAGGAGAAATTCACCGATCTAATCACTGCGCCTGACGACTTAGGTGATCAGTTTTACTGGTTCTCTGATCTCCGGTCGGGTTCGCCAAGTGCCACATCACCGCCTGAGGCTGAGGATTCACTACTTTACGGGTCAATTTTTGGGGCTATCGATGCGGCAGCTTTAGGGGTCCCAGTGCCTGAGGAGAGTGTTGGATTGCAAGCAGGGGAAGACGACGCACTTTTTGCTGAGCTGGACGAGCTGCCAGAGTGTGCCGTTGTCTTTCGGCGCGCCAATTTCAACCTTGCATCCGTGTGTGGTACCTCCGGTTGACACCGTACGTGCTGCGCCATGCCATGCCATCCTAGCTAGCTAGTTTTATCTAGATCGACTTCAGGAGAGATGATTTGGCATGCGCCTTAATTATGATTCTGATTTTAATTTTAATTTTTTCTTAGGGCTTTTAGGTGTTTAGTGCTTGATACATGCATGAGCTAGCTAGCGTATATAATTAATTGTGCTTTGGCCGTTTGGAGCTTTGGATGAACTGCTCAAGTGTTCTGATAATTTTTCTTTTTTTCTCAACTCGATCGACATAAGGATAGAAAATTAGAAATTGAAATAAAGGTGTTGCTGTAGTCTGTAGTCTGTACAAATAGTGACAAATGATTGGGCTCTTTTGTTAATCAGCACATATAACAGGCGTAGAGTATAGTCGAGTCACTGATGATACTGATAGTAACGGTCCGGAGTTTTAATTTAAGTTTTCCATTTGAGCAAAATTAAATATCAACGTTGGTTGGTGGTTCCCATATGTCATTGAGTGGCCATATATATAGAAAGACGTTAAGACGGAATAAGAAGCAAGCACGTGATTCGTGAAGGTGAAATGCATGAGAAGAATCGCCGCCCTTGCCGGGCACGCCAGCGTTTGCATAATTAATTTCCATTAATCCCAATGTTTAGTTTAGACCGCTCCTCATAATTAATTACCTTTTGTTTTCATTCCTTTTCTTTGAGCAAACCGCGCGCAAACGAGTAAAAGAGATCTAGTTACTTTGGGTTTGGGATGCTTTTTATCTTTTCAACTTTCTAGCTTGCCAAAAAGACAATTTAATTGTGTTTCTACTTTGGGATGCATGCTTGCATTGTTTCTGCCTGCGCTCCTAACTTTTATATCATCGTATCATACATTTATATTTCAAAATTCAACTTTTATCGTCAACTTTTTTAGTGATTTTATATTCTAATTGTACATGCATGCTTTGTATTCGTAAAAGGGCATATATAGTTCTCTACTTCATTCTTATTGACCAATGTCCTTTAACTTAATTGCACATAGGAAATGATTATGCATTATTTAAAATAACCATACTTTTATAATAAAAAATGAGAATATATATATATATATATATATATATATAGTGCTGGGCTTAGCTAAGCCATGGTGTAAAACGACTTGGTGCTCCACGCCTCATTATTTTCATTTTGAAAATCCAAACTACCGATCCGAACCGCTCAAGTTGTTCTCCATATTGAAATGTGCTTGGAGACCAAATTTTACATTTTTTGGAATTTTTTTACTATTTATTAAGCTACTTTGAAAATCACTGATCCGGCAGTCCAGAAATTTTTACTGTTTTCTACTGTTCACCCGGATTTTCAGATTTTCAAAGTGGCTTAATAAATAGTAAAAAAATTCCAAAAAATGTAAAATTTGGTCTCCAAGTACATTTCAATATGAAGAACATGTTGGAAGGTTCGAATCGACTATTTGAACTTTGAAAATGAAGATATCGCGTGGAGTACCAAGTCGTTTTACACCATGGCTTAGCCTAGTCCATCTCTATATATATATATATATATATATATATATAGAGTAGGGCTATTGTACTTCGCGAAGTAAAACTTCGTTTTACTTCACGCTCATACATCCATTTCCAAAATCCAAATCGTCGATCCGACCGTTCAAGTTGTTCTCCATATTGAAATGTGCTTGGAGACCAAATTTTACATTTTTTGGAATTTTTTTACTATTTATTAAGCCACTTTGAGAATCGCTGATCCATTGTGAATAGTAAAAAACAGTAAAAAATTCTAGACCAATGGATCAGCGACTTTCAAAGTGGCTTAATAAATAGTAAAAAAATTCCAAAAAATGTAAAATTTGGTCTCCAAGCACATTTCAATATGGAGAACAACTTGAACGGCCGGATCGACGATTTGGATTTTGGAAATGGGTGTATGAGCGTGAAGTAAAATATTGGTTTTACTTCATGAAGCACAATAGCAAAATTCTATATATATATATATATATATATATATATATATATATATATATATATATATATAGAGTACGGCTAACGCGCTTCCTCTAGCATTTCGGCCGAGGTGCTTCCGGGGGCATATCTTGCAATTTGATGTTCAAACAACAAATTCAAATCGTTAGATGTTCAATCTATATTAAAATCTACTTGGAGACCAAATTTTATATTTTTTGGAATTTTTTTACTATTTATTAAGCCACTTTGAAAATCGCTGTTTTTATTAAAATTTCTGAAGCATTGAAAACAGCGGTTTTCAAAGTGGCTTAATAAATAGTAAAAAAATTCCAAAAAATATAAAATTTGGACTCCAAGTAGATTTTAATATAGATTGAACATCTAACGGTTTGAATTTGTTGTTTGAACATCAAATTGCAAGATATGCCCCCGGAAGCACCTCGGCCGAAATGCTAGAGGAAGCGCGTTAGCCGTACTCTATATATATATTCTTCAATTTTTTATCCTAACAATTCTGATTTCTAGCTTTGCCTTACTTATGGCGAGGATAAATCAAAATGTTGCTTCTATATGTACACTAAAATGCATGAATATTTTTAATTTTAAGTAAATAATTGTTTTCCTATAATAAATATTTTAAAGTCGACTCTACAAATTATTTATTACTATTGGTAGTTATTTATGTTCTGCATCGTTATAGTTGAGAGACATTATTTTTTTTTCATGACACGTGTGCACTTAATATTTATTAACAAAAGATGTTAAACAAACATTTCTTTGAAAATTAACATCAAGAAAAAAATTGTATGTGTGGATAGCCTGATTCGGTGAATATTTAATTCCCATATAACACGAAGCATAGTTGGCCACACAGGAAGAAATACATATAAAGATGGGAAATGATGGTTTAAGCTGAGCCCTCTCATTAACTCATCCAACGGTCTACACTCCCCCTAACAAAAAAAAAATGATTTTTTTTTTCTGAATTTCGCTTCGCCATTTGTAGGAATCGCAGGATATTTATTCAACTCGTTGCACGTAAAGCTACAACGCAATTGAACGTTTCTCATAGCACTACAATAGAACGACCCTTTTGCGACCGGCCCAATCGGTCTCAGAAGGGTAAGACGCCAGTCGCAGAAGGGTAGTCCCGGTTGCAGAAGGCCGAAATCGATCGCAGTTGCTCCGTCGTTGATGCCCTCCCCGCTGACATCACCGGTTGCTGAAAGTTAAGGCGCCGGTCGCAGATGCCTCTTTAGCTACCGATGAGATCGGTCGCTGATGCTATATGCTGACGTGGCTGAAGCCCATCAGAGACCGATTGGGCGGTCGCTGATGGGCCCAAAATCAATCGCAGAAGGTTATTTTTTTTTTTGGTATTTTTTGTTAGTTTTCTTTTCCCCAATTGGTACGAAATGTACCAAACAAATATAACAACCCATTATGTTCATTTATTTTTCTCCAGTCCCAAACAAATATAACAACTCATCCTGAATTACAAGATATACATAAATACATTACCAATGACACATAATTGAACCACAATACATGAAATAAATTTCTCAAGTCTGATTTGTTTTACATGTCTCAAAGCAAGAGAAAATGAATCAAGCATTGTGAATTGTGAATTGTTAATTACTACCTCATGAATAGTTCCTAACTCAAGATCTCATCCATTTACCATTGTGAATTGTTTTGACTACTAGAAATAGTAAAAGGCTTGATGATAAGCTTTAGCATATACCCCAAACAAGCGACAAAACAATTAACAAATGAGAACTGAATTTCAAAACGA
Source organism: Carex kokanica (assembly GCA_025461125.1). Taxonomy (NCBI): domain Eukaryota; kingdom Viridiplantae; phylum Streptophyta; class Magnoliopsida; order Poales; family Cyperaceae; genus Carex; species Carex kokanica. The sequence goes on along the minus strand of JAJGRX010000866.1, from coordinate 209,225 downwards.
TGTAACCTGCGGGTGCCTCCAGTAGGTATTCCTCCACAACAACATTCACTACAAACCAAGCCCGACGGAAGTAATTCATCTACAAGCCAAAAAAAAAATACAATAAAAAGTTTAGAGATCACTTAGAAAGAGGTCAGAGAGGTTAGAATTGCTCGAATTTGAATCCAAGCACGGATCATCAAACAATTTTAAAGCATGAAAGAATATGGTACCGTCGGTACAAAGGTACAATACCAAGATCAGTACCAGTAAAACCATCTTTGTTCCAACCATTCAACCAACAGCACATCGAGCAAGGTAAAAGGCACAACCACGCATCGAAACAACATAACATACCAAACCAAAGGAAAAATAGCAAGGGTATCACTGGTACCGTATCGATCGATCGCAACACCTCGCAAAATTTCAATTTGACATTCTAATCGAGTCGGGAAAATCAACAACCCGCACTCGATTTTAAGCAATTCAAGTCCCACGACTCACTACATAAAAATCGACAAGGGACAATATATAAAGGATTGTTACCGGAAAAATTGATCGTCCCTCTTTATTTGGCCAGTACCAAGGCGATACCTCGCATCTTGACCTTCCCAAATAAGCAAGCAACACCAAATGACACAATCCAGCATCAATATCACCACCGAAATTACAAGCACAAACCAGCAGAAAAAAAATTCATCTGTCATACAAGAAGAAAAATTGTTTACTTTGGCGGCAGGGGCGGGGTCGTGGAGGCGTTGGCGGCCAGGGTGGGGTCGGGCGGCAGTGGCGATGTCGGCAACAGATCTAGAGAGAGACAGAGAGAGAGAGAGAGAGAGAGTGTGGAGAGGTCGGGGTGGCCAGGGGTCGGGCGGCAAGGTCGGCTCTAGGGTTTTTTTTTCTTGGCTTAAACCTAACGCAGCGGGAACTAGAGAGAAAAAGACTATGGCGCGGGAATTAATTTAATTTAGGGGGCACCCTTCTGTGACCGACTGAATCAGTCGCAGAAGGGTTCGTCGCAGAAACATTTAATTTTTTTTAAAAAATTTTTGGGTCTTCAAAGACCGGCGACAGAACCGGTCGCTGAAGACCGGTTTTGTTGTAGTGTAGTTTTGCCTACGCTACAATTAGCGCAATTCTAACCTTAGCACAATTAGCGCCACTGTATCAAACTTTTAAAAAACTCCCAATAACCTAGACTAGTGAAAAGTGTTTCTAATCTAATAAATTATCACTGTGGATCGATACCCCAATCATACTACACTACACGGTAGAATCATGCAGTTGTAATCTGAATGTAAGTAAAACCTAGAGTTTATAAATCTTTAAAAGTAGCAGTACCATTTTAGTGCATCACCTATCGCAGCATGAAATAGGGGCTGGATAGCCATTGTATCTTCTTTTCACAGTTTTCATGTAATGGGTGCCCTACGGGCATGAAGTAATAATAATAAAAAACAATATATAACTTTTTTTTAAATGGGAAATTTCATATACACCATTTAAAAACTTCGAAATCTCGTATTTCCCTTGAAAATTCAATTTAAGTCAATTGAGGCAGTAAAAGGACCAATTGAAAAAGCAATATATTGAGGGGTATACATGAAATTTTCCCTAAAAATGGGCAATGGAAAAAGCAATTGAGGTAATAAAAGGACCAATAGAAGAAGCAATCGAGGGTTATACTAGACGTGAAATTTTCCCTAAAAAAAAATTGGCCATAGAAGAAGCAATTGAGGCAAGACAAGAAGAACTCCATGTAAATGGGACAAAAGGTTCAAAAGTAAAACCTTAGTCTAAGCCAGCCCAACTTTGGAAAATAATGGCACGTCGTCCGGATTATGAGACAAACCTCGGTAGATATGTCTAGCTGATGTGTGATTGAAATTGACCTATTGAATTATGGATTTGCTATGGCGCTCATTTTTGTGGCCTTGTGTGGAAAATATATATTATGTTATTAACCCAAGTTAACTAAGGCGTCTATAAGTATAACAGACATGCATGATACAGTAACCTGCTATATACTTTAATACAGTGGACGAGTTTCAGAATTTTGCTTTGAATTGATGCAATTGCCTCATTTTTCAGATGCTGTGCTTTTCATGCGTCTTTAAATTATCTTTATGTCGTCGTGTTCACAGAAACGAAAGTGACAATCTTTACTGATGAAAGCGATGCATATGGGGACAATTCTGAATAAAGAATTAATATCTATAAGAGGAGGGATCCGATTACATCTTTTTTGGTGACACACTTTGACACCTATCATTTTTAAAGTCCAAATAGTCGATTCAAACCGTTCAACATGATGGATATATTAAACTGTGCTTGGAGATCAAATTTTACATTTTTTTGAATTTTTTTGCTATTTATTAAGATGGTTACAAAAATCGTTGTTTTCAGACCATTGAAAAACAGCGATTTTGTAACCATCTTAATAAATAGTAAAAAAATTCAAAAAAATGTAAAATTTGATCTCCAAGTACATTTTAATATGGTGATCATGTTGAACTGTTCGGATCGACTGTTTGAATTTTGAAATCGCAAAATTGACCTATATAAAAAACGGTGTCATGATGTGTCACCAAAAAAGGTGTAATTGGATCCCTCCTCTATCTATAATAGGACTTGGTTCATGATTTGATTCATGTTATCAGTTAAGAGACGAAAATTTCAATTATATGAGTTCCACATAAAAAAATTATTTGAAAAAGAATAAGAAAGTTACTCGTGTGAGAGGTCAGGTGCGGATTCAAGATTTTCGTCAGGCGAGGGAAAAAAAATATCGAATCAGATTTAAATTCATTAACCAATTGAGTACTCGATAAAAAATAATACTTTGACTTTTAATTTCTGATACTCTGACTTATAATTCTAATTACTAATCAAAATTTAACCCTAAATTTAACCCGAATTACAATTGAAAAATATTCAACAATTTTCGTAATTAGACTTTCTTAACTCTAAATTTAACCCTAAATTTTCGTAATTAGACTTTTTTGGAAAATATTCAACTATTGGTCATGATTTTACCTCTTAAACAAAGGGAGGCAATGCTCATGGCAGTTTGTTAGACCATATGTAGAGTTAGAAATTCTATTTGTTTTGACAATAAAAGTGTTCCTTTCATTAGACAAATGCTCCTACTAATTTTCTCTTTATTGGATTATTGGTTAGGGACTTAAAAAAGATATGTGGTGCAATTTACTCAACTTTGGACTCCTGAAGATATGGACATGGTGCCCATTCAAAGCATGTCCCTTCTGCATGTGGAGTATCTTGAGATGAACACCACTGTTGCTTGCTAATTAGGTACTTTGGAGTGATCTATCACCTGATAGTTCATTCACACCCTTTTATCTTAGTTCTTTTTGTTTGCTTGGTTGTAATAATCATGGAGTGCTTCCATGCAATACTTGTTGCTGGCACACTTGTTAGTGCCTTATTGTTGCCTTTGTTATTTTGGCACAGTTGTGGTTGCCTACTGATATCTTGTTGTTGCAGGCACATGTGTTTAGTGTCTTTTGTTATTTTGGTTTTAGGTTGGTTGTACTTGAGTTTATACCTGGATCAATGATGTTTTACAAATAAAACAGCTGAAACTTTGATACTACTCTTGGATGGGTCAGTCTAAGGATTCAGTATCTGGTTAATGATGCTGGGTGTGCTACTGAGACCTATAGATAATCAGGATTTTCTGGAGTAGTTATGTTTCTTTTTTTTACATTTTGTTTTGCTTTTGTCTCTTTTTATATTAATTGACGGACATTTATGTCTCTTTTTTTTTTTTCCAAAATTTCGTTTGTTGGGAGAGAATTGAACCTGTGACCTATGAGAATGTGACAAAGATGTAATTTATTTACAAGTGTAGAAGTGTAGGTGTGTAAAAAGTCTTTCGGGGTTGTAAATACTTTTTTTAGTCTTTATATATTGTGAGCTGGCTCCTGGCCAACTTACCTTCAAAAAAAGAGAATGTGACAAAGAGCACAAACTATTAGAGTAGAACACTCTTCTTTTATAAATTAATTTTATTATATGTATATTCTTTGAACAATTCATAATAAGATTGCATATGTACTTCCGCATATACAGTATACAATAATTTTCTGCATGCATGAACAAAACCGCATTTAAAAGCACTGTTCTATACAAATGGAGCCGCCTTTGCATCATGTATTTGTCCGTCAATGAATCGCTGCATCTCTTTTTTCTATGAGATAATTTGTATATAACTCATAAAAAGCACAAACTGGTTTGTAACTTGTCTCATAAAAGAGGAAACATGGGAGAGGTGTATTGAGCGTGGATTAGATTCTCAATTAAAAAATGTTCTTGAAACTGTATATACTCGGTCTTAGCAAATGATATCAGCGGAATTAAGCAAACCAAAAAGACAATCAAGGGACAGAAGCTTCTCAGGAATTTAATCTTTTCTATCTTTTCTTTCTTTCTTTCTATGTATGCAAGAGACTATTTTTTTTTTTTTTTTTTTTTTTTGTAAATCTAGAAGTTGTGCTAAAAGTCAGAATCTTCTGGGATAAGTTACACGTACCTTCAAACATAATAGTTCCAATATTGATAATAGGGAGGGAGGGAGGGATTAAGTAGATGTAATGGAATGAGCCAAGTACAAGTACGACTAAAAGAAATTTTAATTTTACAAGTTAGGCGCAAACGAATTGACTTTTCAAGTAGTTCCAAAAAGAACGTCAAATTTTGATATCCGTACGGAAGTTCTAGGAAGCGGTGGGCCCGTACATGTTGTTAAGAGGATTCACATAGCAAAGGAAACGAATGAAATTAATCAAATATAATAATTCCGATTACAGAAAGAATTAAACTAATCGAATTTATTAGCGAGCACAGGAGGTTTGATAAAGCACCGCCAACACTTGGCAGTTGGCATGAATCATGATGTTGATTCATTTTGAAGTGGCAATAAGCATGTGTTCGTTGCTCTGAGTGTCTAACACATGTTAATCAGCTAGCTCTGTGCTTCTCTGTATGAATTTTGGGCCAGCCCTATAGTATATTGAATTCGTTTTGATGTCGGTAATATCACTGAATAAGACATCACAACAAAGCTTCTAGAAGGGGATTTGTTGCTTGTCACAACTCACAAAGGCAAGGCCCATATGCATTATTACAAATATAAGGTGGGAACAGCGCACACTAGGCATAGCAGTCGTACCATAACTTCATTTATATCTAGTGGGGATATTTTAATGGGAGTACTCAGTACTGTGAAGCTGCCAAGGGAGTACTGCACAATTTCAATCTAGGTCATACATGCCATCGGCCCATGGCATGCATATTCAAATCCTGATACCGTGTAATTCACTAGAGCAATCACCGTGAGAGGTTGTAATACTAATTAATACACAATTGGTTATGGCTGGTACATGCAGGTAGTGCACGGTGCCAAAAGCACACTGTCAGATCTTACTTCAGCACCTTTAATCTATTTCTACTCTGGCTTGCAGCTTAACATTGTAATATAATATTATATGTATATGAATCAAGGTGATCCCAATTTTCATCATATGATTCCAGCAAAACACAGTTAAAATTGATACTTCCAACCATCTGAGTTAGTCTGAAAGCTATATGCTAAAAGAAAATGCAAACCAGTACAGATACCAGAAAGAAGATTCCTGAAGCAAAGCAAACACAACTTTAACTGAGCAATAAAACCAAAGTTTTAAATCTTACAGAAATTACAGATACAGCACCTTCTCACTGTCCTAATTCTTGTAATGAAAGAGAAGAAAATAACAGACAGCTCAATAGTAAGAAAAATTCTGGATTAACTCCTTTGTTTCAAATAAAACAAATCTGAAGAAATCTGTCTCACGTCAAAAGTTTGAGCTTGAATGAACCCTAAAAAAATTCTCTTCAATGAGCCCTCATCCTGCCATATCACAGAAAATGATTATTCAAATTGATAAAAGAGAACACCAAAAAGATCTTGTGAGCAAAAAAAAAATCCAGTAAGTGATTCAAATATGAAGATCAAGAAGGGCCGACAATCCATCTTTATTCGGAGACAATGAAGGTATACTTTAGAAAAAGAACAAATATATTCTAGCATACAGAGAAGAAGGTAGGTAAACTTTTTAATGCATCTCAAGTGATTCATCTTAACTTATAATATACATTCTTTTTTATCAATGAAGGTATACTGCACATTGCATAAAAAAATCTAAATAAAAAACAAAGATAATCTAGCAGTACTAGTGACATGTCAACTTCTACTTGAAACAGAGCAAAAGGCATTCATTTTCATCTACTCGGAGAATGCTATCACTTAAAACCAGCACAAACTATTAAAAGAAGACGAGATAAATAAAAAGTTCTCTGGTGACTGGTATTACCTAACTGGAGCAGCATCCCATCCTATTCAAGGCTGACACATCATCCTTGACATTGATAGTCTCACCCTTCCCAGGCACAGAGCCACTGCCGTCATCGCCGGCTTCCACCGCCTTCTTGCTCATCATTCTGTAAATCTGTGTCAGCACCTCCGCGAATGAGCTGTCCACATTCTTTGCCTCCAGGGCTGACGTCTCCATGAAGTAGAGCGCCTCCTTCTCAGCAAATGCGCTGCCATCGTCAGTCGGGACTGCCACCAGGTGGCGCAGGTCTGACTTGTTCCCCACCAGCATCACCACAATGCTGGGATCAGTGTGGTCCCGAAGCTCCCGCAGCCACCGCTCCACATTGTCAAATGTTTGTCGGCGTGTCACATCATATACTAGCAATGCACCAACTGCACCTCGGTAGTAGGCACTTGTGATGGCACGATACCTGTGTTTGTTGTATTAGTTGGTGTCAGACATATACATAGATTGAGGAAAAGATATGCTCTTCAATAGGTCATTGGAACAACCATGCAAATAGATGCAATGCACTTCAAGGTTCACATTATTTTAAGAAGTAGTTTGCCTTGGTTTTTTATAAGAAGCACTATTGACACCTGGTTATCAGAACGATTACAGTAACTGGGTTGAGGTTGATCAGGCCCTGTGTATTACAGAAACTGAATAATTTCAGTGAGTTTTGTTAAAGAAATACTGGATTCCACTTTATATAATAAGAAGACAAATATTTTCTTACTGTCTTTTCATTTTTTAACAAACAATAGATCTAAAGTTGGAACTAAACCTGCTGCCAGTTTCTATTTGCTTTTTGAAGGGTTGTAATAAATCACATAAAATGGTATTGTTTTGGATTGATTATACATGTAACTGAGGGGGAATCTGATGAATTTTTAAAATAAATCCCTGTTTCAAAGCTAGTTACTTTCACATTTCTCCTCAATAACACTTTGCTTTGGCCAAGCCCATCACTTTTGGAACAATTATTCACTAAAAGGGAATTAAAATATAGGCAATTGAATGTTTTGGCCAAGCCCATCAGCAGCATGCTGTTCCTCTCAATGGTCTAGGATAATCACAAGAGAATACATTGTGGAACTGCATAACTGCAGTTGTCAGCTGATAATTTTAATGAGTAAAAAATACTATAAAAATATCATACAATGTGGACAGCATAACTGCAGTCAACAGTTTTGTTTGTTTAAGATAAACATGCAGGCCTTAATCCCAAGGTTAACTAGTACATTGTAATACATAAATGCAGAGAAAATACACATTACCAGATAAATCTATCATACACCAGGCACATTTCTTATAATTTTCATTTCTCTAATTTAAAAAAAAACAAATTAAATACGTAGATCTTAGAATTTAAATTTTTTGATAAACCAGGCTTCAGAATGCCAAAAAGGATGGCCCTGGTGTGTTTTATTGCAAGAGAGTGGTTAGATTCTGTCCTAACAAAGCTCCATGCAACTAAAATTCTTTATTCTAATTGGGCCACCACAGCTCCTTTACATTTTAGTGACATTTTAGAAACAAACTTAGTTAATTGTGGTTGTCTTTTCAGTTAAAGGGGTTTACTTTTTATAGTGTCTTTTTTGGCTGGTCAAATTATAAAAATTTCCATTTAAAGATCTAAACCAAACATGAAATGTCAGAACAAAGAACAAAATTTGGCAACTAATATGATGGATTCAGCCAAATTTCATTGAGAAATGTTTAAAAAGCCCTTTGCTTTTTTAATTATCAAATTGCCAGATCTGGTAAAACAAGCAACAGTACTCATCAACTAGCAAAGTGCATCCCAATAATAATCACACAACAAATAAAAAACGTACGGATGATAAAAATCAGATCTAACAAACCTAAAGTCTACATCACCCTGATTTTTTCTCAACAAAAAAAATCAAGTCATTTTTCATATAAACAACTATTTTAGGATAACCAACCATTTTTCAATAAGCAAACAGAAATCCAAATACTATCTTCAGGCATCAGATCCAGAACCCTAAACCCCGCCAAATCCTATGCAACCTGATCAGCTAGTCACTAAATCACATTTTCAATTTACAGAAAGATCGTTTATAGCATAAAAGTGATCAGAAAATCAATTTACCTTTCTTGCCCAGCGGTATCCCAAATCTGAGCCTTGATGACCTTTCCATCGATGTTCAAGCTCCGCGTTGCGAACTCGACTCCAATGGTAGATTTGGACTCGAGACTGAACTCGTTCTTCGTGAACCGAGAAAGTAGATTAGATTTGCCTACACCGGAATCCCCGATCAAAACGACTTTGAAGAGGTAGTCATAATCGTCGTCTGCTCTGTACCCAGCCGCCATTGTTGCCCTCTCTTCTCTGGTTGGACCAGCAATGCGAGATCAAAGAATATGATCCCTTTTACTGGAAGTGAAATTGTGAAGAGAGGTAGGACTTGGATCTCCACGCTCAAATGCTCAAGCCGAGAGAACACCCCTAGGCCCTAGAGAGTAGAGAGACGGAACTCGATTTGCTGCTTTTAACTTTTGTTTCTTTGTGAATTGTGATTGTGGGTTTACACTTTTCTTTTCTTTTCTTTTTGACAAAAATAAATTTGTTTTTTTTTTTCTCTTCTCTCAGTTTCGAACGCCACTGGAAAAGAGACATGTATGCCAGGTTAATTTGACTGGAACATCTGTTCGAACTACAATTGGAGAGGAACTAAACATTAAATTTGTAATTAGCTTAAATCATTTGGTCAACTCAAGGTGAAACTGAATAGTAAAAGTTAGCGCCTCTCAAAATTTTAGTATACATTTTTTACATTTTTTTTACTGTTTATAAAGCTTGTTTGAAAACCGCTGTTTTTCAATACTGCAGAAATTTAATAAAAATAGCAATTTTTAAACCAGTTTAATAAATAGTAAAAAATTTCAAAAAATATAAAATTTGGTTTCCAAGTACATTTTAATATAGATTGAACATCTAACAGTTTGAATTTCTTGTTTGAACATCAAATACTAAAAATTTGACCCCGTAAGTATTTCGGTCGAAGTGTTTCCGGAAGCAAATTAGCCATAGTCTATATATATTAAATAGAAAGTAATGAAAGAGATGAAATGAAAGGAAATTTAAAATAAATATTTTTGTTTCATTGGATATATTTATAAGAAGTTTTAACTAAGATCGTCCTAAATATTAGAAATTGGTGTTTAAAAGGTGTAACATTATGTAAAATATAATTATGAAATTAATAATCAAAAGTATTATACGAAATGTTTGAATGTGTTTTTGAATTAAATATGAAATGTTTAACGATCAATTAGTATTTAGTGAACAAATTAATAAGATAATCAAGTTATCTCAAAGTTAGTTACAATTAGATTTTCTAAGTATTAAATTGATGAATGATGTAAAGTGTATGTGACATAGATTGAAAATTTAAAATATTCCGAGACATATATTTAAAAGTTAGAACTTATATGATATTGGTACAATAGAAAAATTAACATCCGTTAATAAGTACAAAATATTTTGAGACTAATTTAAAAAGCTTGAAAATTTTAAGTTAAATTGGTAAAATGAATTTTAGTGGGACTTATAAAAAAATTGAAAAGTTAAAGATTAATTATATAAAAATGCAAAATAAACAAAAAAAAAAATAGAAACGTGACCACCGTGGCACTAAGGCCACGTGGCCCATGATGATAAAAGAGAAAGAAAAGAAAAGAAAAAATATGAAAACGAGGAAAATAAAAGAAAAATAGAATGATTTCCCTCCCCCTCTTTAGTTGGTGAAGTTAGTGATTAAATTGCTGGACGGGTGTGTTTCCTTTCAATCAACATATCTAGCACGATTATTGGGTATCTCTCTCTCTCTCTCTCTCTCTCGGTTGTGATCTTATTTCTCAATTAAGCTGAGTGTGCTAGGGATTATTAATCACGGATCAAGCGGAAAGTAGTGGTATTTCTCCTCCTCCCTTGCAAGTTGCAATTTGCGGGTTTAACCCGATTCGTTTTAATGGTTATATGTTTTCTCTATGTGCGGTTATAATTATTGAGTATTCATTTTTTAGATAGTGGTATTCATCTAGGTTTGTAATTAAGCCATAACAACTTAACAAGATCGTTTGACTGCTTAATTCCTAGATTTTTGGTTTATAAAACAGCCTCAGTTGTACCTTTTTCCGTACCAAGCTCCACTTGCCTTGTACCAGCCATTTTAATTTCTTTCTAATGCGTTGCTAAGTGGTTTGCAGAATATTTGATATTATATGAAAACTGGTACCTATCTGTACCGGTTTAAATGGTTTACTGGTATGTCTATTTAAGCTTCTAGGGGTCTCATTGTAAGAATAATAGAATAGGGAGGATATCATTTGTAAAATACCAATGAATTCGTAAAACCAACTTCTCAGAGGGGTCTTGGTGCAAAAATTACATATATAAAAGCTATCTTCATAAATTTGAAGATGAGAATTTATTTGATTATGCGCCTTTAGGCTTGGTTCAGAAAACAAGAAATAAAGAAAACACAAATTGGACCGGTGATTTCGGCTTTGTCCGAAAATGAATTGATCTCTAATGATTTATTCAACTTGGATTGTTGGTCTTGGACTGAAAATGAATTAGACTGAACTTATTGGATAGATTGGGACTTTTGAAATGAAATTTAATTAAATAAAAAGACAAAAGGAAATGATAAACTAATTAATAAAAAAATGCTATTCATTTTAAATGAGTACTTCTATTTATTACACAGTGATTGAGAATGATTGTAAAAGTACTTAAATATATATTATATTAATATAGGCATAAATACGAAAAATACAGATGAGATAGAATGTTCATGAAGAACATACTGATGATGACATTGCTCGATTGCCCTACGGTATAAGGTGCGGAATTATTGGATTAGTCTGATATTCATGACTAGGAATTAAATTGTAACACGCTGCGCATTTGGAATATTTGATTGACTGCATTTATTGAACTGTTGCATCATATGCATAGCCCAATACAATTGAAACTGAACTACATGTAAGTTTGTTGACTGTCATGTTAATATTGTTTATCAATTGGTTTATTCTTATTGTAAATGATTGATTTAGACCACAGTGATTGAATATTGAATATTGTAATCCTCAAACCTTCATATAGTGGAGAAAATATTAATATATCGTAAAGTCTAACTAGCTACTAGACTTTACTCCAGGACCCTTATGCGCATATGGTGCTTGGCCCCAACTGACCCCCTACTAGTTGGGTAGGGGATATTGAATAAATGTGAGTTGTGATTGTAAGACTAATGAACTGTGATAACTGTCTTATCATTGATTTTTTTTCGATAATGACAGTATTGTAATATTTGTTTCGTATTGTTTCTGTTAACAAGTTATCAGAATAGTTATAACACCAGGATAATTAGAACACTATAAGCCAGACACGGCAGATACATGTTATGTGAAAAGGCAGACGTGAGTTGTTGGATGGCGTTTAGACCCAAACTAGAATAATTCTTAGAGTTCTGATTTATTTATGTAATTTTTGTCGTTCAATTGAATAATGTTATTGAGCATTTGCATTCGTCATTATATAATGAACTGTTAGTTTCTCGTGCGGAGATTTCATTCTAAATATGGATTTTCTTCGAATTCAATAATATGAGTGGCAATTAGCACTCACCCGTTCCCCTTGTGAGATTTACAAGTTTGTTAGACGAAGACAGAGAAACGCTTTTGAAGTTATAATTGACAGCAGGGTCACCTAAAGATATGTAATTTTGAGTTATGTTATCTGTTGTACCCTAAAAAGTTGCCAATTTATCTATAAAGATAAATATGTCCTTTCTTGGTAATTTTGGGTGATTATTAAACCCTAAAAAAATGAGAAACGGGAGAATAAATGAATATGAAGAAAAGAGAACAGAAATGGGCATGTCCATTTGGTGATGAAATGGATTCATTTGGTCATAAAATTGGAAAAAAGACACTCGGTTGTAGGGCTTTTGTTGCCGCATGGGTTGAAGAAAAAATAACACAGTAAAAGAATGGGCTGCCGATTAGATCAATTGGCCTCTACCACATGGATCCGCTCCATTTTAAATCTGACCGAAGGGGCCCTGAAAGCAAGTGAACTATGTATGTCCGCTCACTCATCAAAAGAGAAATAAAAGCACAAGGACAATAGCTAAAATAGAAGAATCATTCTCCAAGGTAGCAGGAGAAGCATGACTCGAAGGCAAAATTCATCTCAGCCCTCAAATGAAACCAGATCCGAAGGCTGTTAATTGTTACTATCAGGATTGTTTTAATTGGTTTAGATGACCTGAAAATTATAGCTTAAAGGAGAAGCAAGAAATCTGAAGCATTGGATCAAATTAAGGGTAGAGATGCATGCCAGCAAAGGCCTTCTCCAAACCCTAATCCCTGATGTGAGGCTATATAAAACCCTAAACCCTCATTCAATGAAGAACCTACAACACAATTCACAATACCCTTATCCTAAATCAAAATAGTGTCCAGTTAAAATTTGTGCTATTTCTAATTCAACGCCTTTGGAATAAAACTTATGAAACGGATATACAGATTTTCACAGGACCTACATAGTGCCACAGCTCATCTTCAAAACTTATACTAGCTTCTCTCCCATATAAATTAACTTATATTTATCCTTTTGTCAACCTAATAGACAATTTGGCTCCTGTAATTCTATGCAACAACAGTTGAAACTTGAAAGTAATGAATGAAATAATACATGGGAGGACAAAGCAGAGTCTCTCCACTATAGATTTAACCAATGTTTAAGAAAATTGCACACTCTGTGAGTATTCTTTGCCTTATTCAACACCTATCTCTATCTGTAACAGCTACCTGAATACCAAATAAAAGTACAGTACAAAATTAAAACATAATAAATCAAATTTTACAAATATATGAAAGAAATTCTGCCCGGACTTTTAGTTAGTAGGTTAACTTTTGTTAATTGTATCTGGGGGCTTCCAGATCTGAGCCTTAGATTGAGATGTAACTTAAACAGTTTCAATATATGAAACGGGCTATAGCCTTTTATCAAAAAAAAAAAAAAATGAAAGAAATTTGTGTACTGCAGCTTATACTAAAAGTTGTTGTATTTGCTAAACCACCAATAATTTCTTATGTTTGCCGCAAGCAAGTTATGTTGTGGTAATTTGCAAGAAAACAACAAACAAAGCCCAACTATCAAGGTTAAATTAAGTTGTGAAAATAATAATTGCCCCTGATTTTCATATCTTCTTCAACCAAATTGTATATTAAATTAGTATGCAAAAACAATCCAACATATCTCTTTGTTTTATTTTTCCTCAACTACAGTTAGTATGCAAAAACAATCCAACATATCTCTTTGTTTTATTTTTCCTCAACTACAGTTAGTATGCAAAAACAATCCAACATATCCTCTTTGTTTTATTTTTCCTCAACTACAGTTTGCAAATGAAACAACTTATTAGTAAGGACAAGGTTGTCAAATTTAAATATGGTATGCCTTTCCATTGCATTAGCGTAAAGGTTGGGTGTTATTTGCAAATACCTAAAAGTAGTTGTGTGCCAGCTGTGACTATAGTGAATATTAGGTGCAACTGCAAATATAGCAAAATACTTTTTTTAAGTCATATACTCGTATGTAAAAGAAAGACCCAAAGAAATTAAATTAGATGTGATACCTGTCAGTTTAGCCAACCGTGTTACAAAATGCAATGTTAGTTGGTACCATCTTGAGATTCTGTATCATCAAGGATTACATATTTTGCGGCTCCATTCAAAGACGAGAGAGGCATTTCTTCTCTGTTTCCATCACCTTTCTTTACCTTTTGGTACCTTCATGCATCACAACAGGTTGAATTTTAACATCAATAGCAATCTAGTTGAAAATTATTCAGGCATGAAATTTGCACTGTTTTGAATTCATCCAAAACCATCATTTAAGTGGAGGTCAGCATAAATAATTAGCAAACCATGAGATGATGTAAGAATATACGTACTTGTACCAGTTGAACAAACCAACCCCAGAGGTTATGATGAGCAGTCCAATTCCTTTAAGCCATGTAAATGGGTCGTTGAAGAAGAGAACAGCAACCTATGTATATTTGTCAAGAGATACAAAAATCAAACAAATAGAAACTCTTAACTAGGAAAGGAGGCAATATAAAGAAGAAAGAATATCAGAGCATCTTCATTTAACCTACCAGCACCTCCCCCCCCCATAGGTGAAAAACACCATGACAACTGAAGCATTACCATATTGTTTATTATTGTTTAATTTTTCCTTGTTATTTGATCTTTTCTTTAAATTTGGAGAATGGTTGTACTTCTTTTTTCAAAAAGGGCACAAAAAAAAATGAGGATAATTACAATATATTTCATGCCTCTATTTTAAAAAAAAAAAAATACTGATGCCTTTATACTTAAAAGAGTCAAAATGGGGACTACTTGATAAGATGATAAACAGCAACAGGGTATTTCGCCATTGACTGTCCAAGAGGTAAAGGTGTCACAAGTTTTGGACAAAAATATAAGGCTGCTACCTACCAGTAAAATCAGTGTTATGAATTGCATTTCTATACAGAAGCTGGATATGCTTTCGTGCTAACTAAAGGCCTCTACCAAACTAACAGCAGCTCTTTATTAAGGCTTTTCTTCTAAAAGAAATAAAATAATCAAGGAAGCATGACATACTAAAATAGTGACAGCATCCTTGAAAATTCCAATAACAGTCACAGTTACTGCACTGGTGTCCGAAACAAGAACATACTCTGTCAGAACCTGTGATTGCCAAGAAAAAAAAAGAGACACCCAAAAACTTCAAATATCTCAGTCAATAGTAAGAAAGTTTGTAGAAAATGGGTTTGTGCCTGCGCTATCAACTGCAATCTATGTTTTTATACTCATGCATGTTGCTTGAATGCCCACTGATGCCAATATAGATGGGCCGGATTCAAGTCCAAAACATAACCAAACTTAGACTTGAGACCTTCAGTCATGTCAGGTGGACTTTACCGCAATTTGTCGGGCTAATTCACTTTGGATATAAAAGCACGATTGGAATGGATGGAGATATTGATCTCCCCTACAATTATTTAAGAATATTTTTTTTCATCACAAAAGAATATAGTAAAAGACAGAATTTAAAAAAGTTTGTTCCCAAGTATATTGGCATCTAAAATTGATCATTCATGTATATAATTACCAATAAAAAATTATGTAGATATCTAATTGTACAAAATAAATTTATCTATGCTTTCACCGAGATGGATCGTGGTGTGATCTGACCTGACCAAAGTTGTCAGCCCGGGTTATGCTACGTGACAATTGACAACCTTCTAAATTCTTTGATAAAAGCTAAAAATAATTTCTATTAACATGAAGATCATCATCTGATCATCACTTCAGACAGCAGATTGGTATATTAGAGGCTGACACAGCAATACTGCAGAAAGTGAGTTCTTATACTCACCATGAGAAAGGCCATGGCCCCACCAAAAAGCAGCAAAATGAAACTTCTTATTATGTGGCGAGGATTATTAAAAAAAATGCTTTTGCTAAATTCACTCCATGGATCTATTGCCAGAGATAAAATGGCAGTCACTATGGCCATGACAGGTGATACAGAACTCATCAGATTAATTGGATCTTTTAGACCTGAAAGGTATCAGCAACTAAACATTTTAGTAATTAAAGACAGACAATAAGTTCAGTTTGAAAAAAAAAATTATATAAATTAGTATCAGGTTACCATATCCCTCTTTCTTTGTGATAAGTTCAACAGCCACACAGGAAAAGATAAGAAAAAGAGTTCAAGTCAGTATTGGAAGGTCAAAAATAAAAATAATTCAAAAGGTGAGAAATTATGCATGATAACCGTCCTTCTTTTTCTCTCTGAGTGTGCTTTATTACAAAAAAAAATAATAGCATCAGCCAAAAACTTCTCAATACACAATTATAATTAATCATTAAAATACCCAGAATGCCATTCTGATGGGGATTGTACATCTTCTCAACCTTGCCAGGTTCATATGTCCCATTTCCATTCAAACACATTTACAAAGGGAATAATATGTTTTCCGGGGGCATATGGCAACTTATTCCAGAAAACAATTATAGATCACTAATGCATCAGAAAGAAAAGGAAAAACAACTGGACAAAATGAACCTGAAGGAGAATTTGAGTCATGGCCCATCTAAAGCCTGATAAAGCTGCTGCGAGCATGATTAAAATAAATCCCCACAGATTAAACTCTGTCGCCTTTGCAACTGAAATTATACCATTTAAAGTTAAGCCAGCAACACAGACCTAGAGAGAGAGAGAGAGAGAGACTAAGAGAGCACCATATACCTGACAACAGAACTCCAACTGAAATGACAAACATGATCCCAAGAAGCTTAAAGCTTGGTTTTTCCAATCTTTGAAAACAAAACAAAGAATGAAGATTATATATTATTGATATTTCATGCAAGACAGTGCAAAACTTTAAATACAAAGAAGAAACTCAAACTGAGAAATATATATGTACAGAATTTAAAATAAGGGACGTATTAGGTATATCCAAGAAAGCAGAAAGGAAAATTTCTCTGCTGCCCCGCCCCCTATAAAATTACAAACTGCTCGCCTCGTTCGACATTCTCTTTTGAATGAAGGTGAGATAACCAAGGCTAGTTTGAGAACTCCTTGGAACAGATGGGAGAGGAGGGGTTAGCTCTTTGGATCCATTCTCTTATATTTGTCAAGGAGGGCATAGATGGTATTTTAATGATTTTAGGGGAATCCATGGTTTTACATGCATTTTAATATCTATAAAATCAAGAAATTCAAGAGACAAATCATATATTGTTATTAGCTAATTCAACTCACCTAAATGCAAAAGCAAACAACAGTAAAAAAATTGGGCCTGCCGATTTACACTGAAAAATAAAAAACAGAGTTTAGGAGGAGCAGCATATAATTAACCCATTTAATATTCAGATTTTTATTTTTTATTAAAAAGAACCTCACCATGGTAGCAAATGTAACTGTAATGAAAACAAGGGAAACATTGCTCAAGTTTATATCTAGAGCCGTTGCTAAACCTAAGGGGACAACTGCACACCATATAAAAGAACATTAACACATAAGGGGAGTTATTAGTAAGAGGAGGGTTCACTGTGACAACCTCTCTCTCTCTCATAGTAATATTTCAAAATATGAAGTTTAAATCGAAACCGTCTTCAGAAGCCATGTGCAACTAAAGTTCTTTGAGTTCATTTGGTACAAGATCAAGAGACCAAAAAATTAATGCACTAAAATTTATCAGCTACAGGTAACTTAATCATTGATCTTTCAGCCTTTTGGTCTTCTACTGAATGAATAAAAGAAATTGCAACTGTTTTCAAGCATGGTTTAATTGTGTAAAAGAACAAAATCAAGGTTTCAAGTTCATTTCAAACTTGGGAATTTTGAAATATTAATGCAAAAGAGAGGTTGTGTCAACTTGGGCAAGAAAAACCCTCCTTTATAAATAATATAAGACTGTAAACAAACAACCTGATTACATTAGCATAAAGAACACATTAACAGGGAGAAGTGATAAAATGGGAAAACTATAACAAGTACCTCGAATTGAGTAGTCTCTCCATGACATTTTCTCATCTCTGTTTCCTGACTTCCTTGATCGAAAAAAAATAATAACCTTTGAGAAGACTGCTTGCATTGTGAAATGTACAGTGTTCATCAGTAACGGCGCAGGAAAGTGAAAATATTTCTTCCCGAGCATCTCCTTATTATACCTTTATCAGATAGATTTAATGATTTATATATAGGTATGTAACAGAAGTCAAAATTCTGAATTTTAAGAAATAAGTGGTCTGGTGTTACTACCCAGGAAATAATTTAATGTGATTGATGGAGCACTTACAAGGTAAGGCACGTACTCAGAGTGTACCAAATGAGAACATACACCAAAATCTTCAGCACAAAAAACGGAGAAATGGATCTACCATCAGATTTGGAGCATTCACCATGCAATCCATTCTCTAGATCAGAACTCGAGTGTGCCCTGTCCCCTGCTCCGTTTATAAAGGGTAGATCAAAGTCCTCCGAATGAGCATCAGCAAGCGAACTCTCTGTCCCGGGGCCTCCATCATTGCACCAGCGCGAGAAGGAAGGCTCCTTTTTGAGCTGTGGTTTCTGACCTTGTAACTCTTCTATTGCTTTCTCTTCGTTTTCCTCTAATTCTTGAATTACTGGATCAGAATTAGAACCTTCCATTACTGGAATGTGTTTTTGAGGGTAAGAGAAGCCAGATCTGGTTTGTTATGGGTTTTGCTTTGTTCGTGCAACTGAAGGATCTATCAGTATCATCTACCAAGGGAAAGAAGAAGAAATTACAGCGAGCCGAGCCAAGCCGAGAGTAGTAAGTCTAAGAGAGAAGCGTGCGTTGAGATTGGGAAATGGGAACAGCTGAAATGAAACGAAGAGAAGATACAGTAGAGTTGACCCACTGTTCCGTGCAAGTCAAACATCTATTTCGGTAAAAAAAAAAAAAAAAATTCAGGAAAGAGACCACGTGTCCACTTCCCAATAAGTATCAGGCGCGTATCTAAAAGGCTGAGCCGAATTCTTATCCTCTCCTCCATTCAAATTGTTTATCCGGACTCCGTCCATTTGTTTGTTTTAAAAATTCAACTAAAAAAATCTCAAAAACCTCACCAACGAAAAAAAAAAAAAAATTCACCGTAGGAGACAATACGGATCTTCTTGTTTAAAATTCACATTGTTGCTCATTCAGTCATTGTTAAGTTCGTATTTAAAACTCACATTGACTGAATTATCCTCATTTTTATTTGTCCCCATTCAGTCTCTTTGTGAGCTTAACTCAAAAATTCATCAGATTGGCGGTTCTTAAAATCACAAAATTTCTAAATTTCTAAACTAATTTAATATAAAGTCAAGCAGTCAAAAAATGATGAAAAATGAACATAAGTCATCTTTTTTTTACCGCTTGACTTTATACTAAATTAGTTCGAAAATTTATAAATTTAACATGTAAACACATCACTCGTGAAGTAGATTAGTTTCAACGGTTTGGATGCATCGTTTGAAGCCAATTCAATAAAATTTTAAATTAAGCTCACAAAGAGGTTTGGTGAGTTTAAGAACACCCTAGTTCTACTCAATAATTTGTGCCACAAATTATTAAATGTGAAAATATTAGCTACAACATAGCTAGTTCTGTGCTCAGGCATCACAATACTAAGGACAAAAAATTTTTTTTTTTTTATGGAAAAGCCCGTATACTAACATTAAATCTAGAAGTGCAGTACATGAGAGTTATTGTATTAGTAGCAACATGCATGTACAGAAAAATAAATCTAGTACGTCATCAAATTATATGCCAGAACGAAGCAGTGAATCCATTAGCCAAACGAGTAGACTCAACCACCTTTACCATATAACTAGATTATTTAGTAATGAGGAAAGCAATGAACTTTTTTTTAGAAAAAAAAAAAAAAAAACAAAAAACCGATACATGCTAGTATGAGCCGTCAATTCTTCATACTCATATGGAGATTTATTAAGCCAGCAATCATTATTGTCCTCAGCACAAATGCACTGGGTGAAATACAAAGTGAGTCTGAGGTATCTAGAGGAGACCCATTTCATGTATTATTAGAGTCAAATAAATGAAGAAATATTTTTCGGAGAAGACGACAAGAAAAAACGTACCGCTTGCCTTGAAAAAGAAGAATTCTTGAAAGACAAAACGAAGAAGTGACGAAAACAACGACCAAATCGGATCCTAGACAAAACTTATCCACTGACTCTCTTCCATAGACGAAAAGGAGAAGAAAATTCCAAAACTAGAAACATCTGCCCAGAAGTTAGAGCGTCGAGGGCAAAAGCGGAAGATTGGAATGATTTAGATCGAACCTTTAAAGTGTTGTTACTGGTGGGTTTTGTTACGCAACAAATTAAAAATTAATCTATTTTATTGGACTAATTTTAGGTCATAAATATTTTGAGTTTTTGGCGCGTCTTTATTGGCTTTAATTAATATTCACTCGAGAATGAAGAGCTCAATAGTGAATATCGATCTCCTACGATACGCATACGATCGATACCACAAAGAATAGAATAGTCTTACTCTTACTATTACTGTCTTAGTCGAGTTAACAACATTTTTTAAATTTAACATTCTAAATCTAACTTGACATGCATAGTTAGTCAGTTAGATTAGAATTAGATACCTCATATATATATATATATATAGGGTCTGTCTAATTTGCTGCCGGCAGCAGTTCGGCCAAGTGCTGCCGGGGCTATATTGAGCCGTGTGATGTCCAAACAACAAATTCAAACAGTTAGATGTTTAATCTATACTATAATCTACTTGGAGACCAAATTTTACATTTTTTGAAATTTTTTTACTATATATTAAGCTGGTTTGAAAACCGCTGTTTTTAGTAAATTTCTGCAACGTTAAAAACAGCGGTTTTCAAACCATCTTAATATATAGTAAAAAAATTCCAAAAAATGTAAAATTTGGTCTCCAAGTAGATTATAGTATAGATTAAACATCTAACGGTTTGAATTTGTTGTTTGGACATCACACGGCTAAATATAGCCCCGGCAGCACCTCGGCCGAACTGCTGCCAGCAGCAAATTAGCCACAGCCTATATATATATAGAGCTGGGCTATGGTGAGTTGCGAAGTAAGATGTCATTTTTACTTCACGCTCATATTTTTATATTTTGAAAATCTAAACGCCCGATCCAAACCGCTCAACATGTTCTCCATATTGAAATGTGCTTGGAGACCAAATTTTATAATTTTTGGAATTTTTTTACTATTTATTAAGCCACTTTGAAAATCGCTGATCAAATGGTCCAGAATTTTTTACTGTTTTTTACTGTTCACCCAGATCTGGGATTTTCAAAGTGGCTTAATAAATAGTAAAAAAATTCCAAAAAATATAAAATTTGGTCTCCAAGCACATTTCAATATGGAGAACATGTTGAGCGGTTCCGACCGGGCGTTTAGATTTTCAAAATGGAGTATGAGCGTGAAGTAAAACAACGTTTTACTTCATAACTCACCATAGTCAATCTCTCTATATATATATATATATATATATATAGAGTAGAACTAGGGTGCTCCTAAGCTCACCAAGCTCTTCGTGAGCGCGACTCTAAAACCTATCGAATTGACTTCAAACGACATTTCCAAACCGTTAGATGTTCAATCTATATTAAAATGTGCTTGGAGACCAAATTTTACATTTTTTGAAATTTTTTTACTATTTATTAAGATGGTTTGAAAATCGCTGTTTTTATTAAAATTCTGCACCATTGGAAAACAGCGATTTTCAAACTATCTTAATAAATAGTAAAAAAATTCCAAAAAATGTAAAATTTGGTCTCCAAGTACATTTTAATATAGATTGAACATCTAACGGTTTGAAAATGTCGTTTGAAGTCAATTCAATAGGTTTTAGAGTCGTGCTCACGAAAGGGCTTGGTGAGCTTAGGAGCACCCTAGTTCTACTCTATATATATATACCTGACTTGATCAGAATTCCTCCTTGAAGATGGGAGTTGTACGGTACCTCTTTTATTTATTTTTATTTCATTTCAAAAACTATAAATTGCGAAACAAAACTATCAATCTTATACTAAATGCTACGGGTTGTGTGTATGGCGCATAATTCAGATCGTATACGATTTGATGTTGCTACGGCCTACGGATTCTGTGTATACAAATACAAATGCATTGCGACACGGACGGACACGGACACGGACACGGTTGATCAGAATTCAGAAATGAAACAAAAACAGAATAGGATTAGAGGAAACTCCAGAGTCCAGATCAAATGCAAATGCTGATTGTCCAAGCAAGGACCAGAGAGATGCTCCAGCTCTCACGTCTACCACGTGGTTTTGCAAGAGATTCGCTGCTCAATGTATATTGTATTTGTATACTGTATAGTCAAAACATTTCACAACATTTGTCGTCAAAAAAAGGATTCACAACATCCAACTAAAACATTTATGACATTTATGAATTACGACATCACAAAGGTACGGATGCACTTAGGATTTATGATCGACTCATAACATCAATTTTCAAATTGAATGAATAATACTAAAAAATTATCTAAAGAAAAATACTCTGACCTGCTAATAAATACATATATTCCCTAAACTCCTAAAATAAACACAGAAACTGCGAAATTGCACAGACTACCAAACAAACCTACTGCATCTGATCAGCTTACATCAAAATTTTACCTTGGAGTTGTAGCCTTCAAACATCTACCAAACATCCCGCATCTGATGAGAGAGCTAGGTCGTCTTGACCTCATCCTCAATTTTGAAAGATGAACAGTAATCTGAAATGAAAATTCAAAGTCCTCTATAATTTTTGTACAATGCCAAAGGCACTTGTGCTTGCTTACTGTGCAAATTTAGATTGATGTGCAAAAAACTGAGCTAGAAGAACTTCCAACTATTCGTCCACGAAACAAGGTCCAGTAACAAGTAAATTTATGCATTAAGAGAACCTCCAGATTGGACTCCTGTTTTTTTCCTTTTCCTTTTCCTTTGATTTTTGGGAGTATATGCACATGTCTTGTTAAAATGACTTTTCATCAAGAAATTAGAACATAGTTACCTTCTTTTGACTAGCTTTAGTTGCTCTCCAGCAGAGTAAACTGCGCGAACTAGGCTCCAATCTCCTGGAAAATCTCAACCCATCAGTATTATACTATTATTTATTTATTTATTATTATTTGTTATTATTTATTAAAGGGCCCCCAAGTACACTCCAGCATATTCTAGATGCTTTTCGCAAGAGTCAAACCTGCGCCTCTATGTAGAGAGAAGCTCACACCACTGCACTAAGCCCGCAGTTCATTCTAAACACATATTATTATAATAATTTAAATATGTAACAGTGCAAAAAAACTTACAAGTTCTCCCTCTCAAGCTTTTCAGCAATTGATCCGTCTTTTTTTCCAGAACCCATTTCCCATCCCTCTGACGGAGGTGCCAAATGCTGTTTATAATCCGAAGAAGAAGCCTCTCCAATCCAAAAGCTCTTATTTCTCTTCCCCATACCCATCCCTACAGGTCCAGTTTGAATTACTTCACCTTCTGTTAGAATATGGGGCCCAATAGCTCTGACAAAATGTTCATTCTCGTGCCCGGAATAAAAATGCCTGTTCTGGCTAGTCAGGGATCGCCTCAGTGTCATGCCATTCTCAGGATTTTCAATTTCTTTTTTGGATTCGTATCTGATTTCAAGAATGACCCCACAGGAGAGCGTGGCCTCAAATGCATTTAAAATCTGGCCCCTGAACTTCTCAGCTTTGGATTTGTTTGCATTTGAGCTAAATGTTAATTGTACCGTAGGAGCTGCACAAAGGAGAAAAAAGGGAAAACAAATAAATAAATCAGAGTCTACGCATGTATGATTGGTTTCATGAAGATCATTGGTAGTCCATTTTGATTTTCTGCAAGACATTTTTCGAAAATTAATTGGGAAATGTACTGAGAACAGTAGAAGGGCAGTTAAAAGTTCAAAAGTTAACAATAAATTACCTTCCCCTAAGGTAACTGAATTAAGCTTTGCTTCTTGGATCAAGAACCTTTTAAGCGAGTCAGACTGAATATTGTAGAGCACTTCCTGCCAAATTTGGCTATTATCAAGCCTACTCCTTGCACCATAATTCGAGGTGCTGGGGGCATTTTCGTCATTTTTTCTTCTAGAGGGGAGAGCATCATCGTGGTCGGAGTTTCCTTGCATAACTCTCTCATGTAAATTTTCACGGATGGTAGGAGTATGGTTATTGCTTGGGGTTGCACCTGATGAGGTTGGGAGCAAGTAATTTTGGTCGGGAGCAAGTTGAAGCAATGCGGCAGTTAGCCATGTGACCTTGTCTGCTGTAACTCTCAGCTGCTTCTCAGCCTCAGAAAGTATTCTCAGAGCCTGGCGCAATTTCTCCATGTCTTCCTTTGATACTGTTGCACCAAAACAATAATAAGTACTAACAATAAACTTGTATAAAAAGAAACCTTTATGAAGATGACACTTTTGATTTAAGGAAATTATGAGAAATTTCTATTGTAAAATAGGACGTGCAATAAGAACACATAAATATCAGAAATCCAAGAGTATTCAATTGCCTACCAATAGGAGTTGGTGAATTCTCGACCCAAACATAATTTACAATGCAACACAAGTCAGTTTCCCACTGAATGACGAAGTAGAGCAACTTTCTAAAATGCAATTTCTACAAGAACTCATCTATTATCAACTAATCAAGGAAACATGTCCCCAATGCTCTTACATATGCAGTCCAAACAATGAGCATGCCAATCATACCAACTATCCATGGGAAGAGTTTTGGAAATTTAGTTCTCACTTCAATACCCAAAGTGTTTTTTGCTCTGTATATATCTCTCATTGAAACAGATCTCACATTAGTAAAAAAATATTTAAGAGTGTGATGGGAAAAATTGGAAAGCTATTTATTTTCTGTTTGCTTACAGTTTGGCCGCTTGAAAAACTTTCTACGTCTTTCCGAACTGAATGCATAGCTCCCAGCAAGAATATCGGTAATTACTGTGGCAAGTTGTGACATTAGTGCCAAGGGCTCCACCCCAGTCTCTATTAGTTGTCTTAATTTTTTAACAGTGTTTATTGTGTCAGCTGATAATGCCAAATCCAGCAGGTCCACCAGCTTGTCATCAGAGATCATCCCAACCTGATAAAATATTAACTAAAGTAAGCAACACTATACATATACAAAAAGTCACATTGAACAAAGCATGGATTAACATATAAACTATTCAGCATTTCTTTGTCTAAGCTATGCAACCCTGCAATCTGCCAAAATATCACAGAAACCCCAGCAAAGCAAGAAACATCATTCATACATATTCCTAGAAAACATAAGAGACATGGTGTATACCCCAGCCCCCACCCCTAAATATGAAAACTATTTTTGTGTCCCTTCTTTCTCATTTAATTTTCAAGTACATGGATAGTAAACAAAGATGTTGTAATATATTTTAAAAAGGAAACGTAAGAGAAGGGGCATGCATAAAATTTACCATTTAAAGATATACATGGAAAGAAATAATGATGTTTTTTAGGAATATATATGAATACTCTATAACAATTACCAAAATTTATTTCATGTTATATTGTATACAATCCACAAGTCCCTCCTAAATAGTTCAATCTATAAAATTCATACCATTAGAAAGTCTAAAATTCAAAGAAAACTTAAACATCCAACCAAAGGAGAGTAAAAAGAAAACTCACAAGTTCTTGAACAACAGAAACTGAAATCCTCTGCCCCAACAAACTCAGCTGCTCAAGAGTCATCTCAGCATCTCTTAAAGACCCATCAGACCGAGAGGCGATCAATTTCAATGCATCTCTATCCACTTCCAATCCTTCACTACTGGACACCCATTGCAATGCATTTAATATTTCCAATTCCTTCAGCTTTGGGAAAAAGAATTTCTGGCACCTGGAAATCACCATGTGCGGCAGATCAAGACTGGCACTTATTAGGATAAAAACCACATTATTAGGCTCCTTGTCAATAGCCCTTGTGATTGTGCCCCACATAACAGGAGATAGATTATTACACTCATCAATAATCAACACATGGTATTTATTGGAGCTGTAATTATTGGATTCAAGGACTTTCTCGAACTTGGTGGAATTATCAACTGGGTGTAACTCTATTATGTACTGGTTCTTGCCAAGATTGTGTGAAATACAGGAGTTGCACATGTCACAAGGTTTAGGTTGTTCGACTGACTGGCAGTTGAGAGCCTTGGCAAAGACCCGTGCACAAGAGGTCTTCCCTGTCCCATGGGGCCCGTAGAAGAGATAAACCGAGCCGATTTTTTTCCTTGCAACAGCATTTGCCAAGGCTTGTGTGACAAGGCTCTGACCAACTATATCTTTGAATGTTTTAGGCAGATACTTCTGAGTCAGGCTACGGCTTTGCCTACAATTGCCTTTACTGGATCTAGAATCGGACTGCGTGTCGGAATAAGAATCATTTCCTGATTCCTCTGCCAGTAAAGGAAGTGATTCAGATTCTGATTCAGAAAGTGTTTCTGATTCTGTTGCGGTATTGATGCGAAAGCTCAGCCTATCCAAATTTGACCCATTCCCTTGAAAATGTTGGGAATTTCCATCTGCATCTCTGACTCTTGCATCAGCAAGGCCACAAGATAGGCCCTTTTCAATAAACGACTTACCTCGGTGATGAATCCTTGACCAATTCCATGGAATCCCGCATACATTTTTTGTATCTTGACTTGCATCCAACTCCACTTGCTGTTTTCCCTCTCCAGCTATCTGTGACTTGTGAGCTTTTTCTGAAATTCCAACTCTAGCCCGGGATCTCCTCACATTAACAGTGCGGCGATCTCTCTTTGCCCCTTTGTACCTCTGTTTCCTCTTGGGCATCTCTTCTAGCTGCTGTAATAGGGTTTTGAGCTGCTGCGTACTCCTGCTGCTCTTTTTACTGGACACATCCAGTTCGGTGACGGATCTGGGGCTACTGGATGGGTCTTGCAGGGACCTGGAGCGCTGAAGAGCTATGAGGTCTCGTATAAGGGACTTGTGGTCGGAGAAGACCCCCATGGCCATCGGACTGTGGCGGTGCATGTGGATCGAATTGGTGAGGTGCCCATGCGATTCGATGTGGGTTTCTTTTGTTGTAGTACTGGTTGTGTTGCGCTGAGAAGCTCTAGCCATGAAGGAAGGTTAGAGTTTGGTACTGGGATTGTAAATTTGCATTGTTTGAAGTTACAAGTTTAACCTGATAAAATAAATCAGATTGAGAA
Organism: Carex kokanica; assembly: GCA_025461125.1. Classification (NCBI taxonomy): domain Eukaryota; kingdom Viridiplantae; phylum Streptophyta; class Magnoliopsida; order Poales; family Cyperaceae; genus Carex; species Carex kokanica. The sequence continues at coordinate 182,000 of JAJGRX010000866.1, read as the reverse complement.
TGGGATCGACGAGATAAACTATATATACTGGTTTGGTTTTACGGTCGAAGCATTGCATCAGTTGGCCACTTGGCCTGAATGAAAATGGAGGTGGCACACATGATACATGATGGTGAAGCTCTCTCCTTGTTCTTCCTCTTTGGTTTTCCTCTCTCAGCACTTGAGCAGTCGGTGCTCACTTCACTGCCTTGAGAGAGCCTTCTCTCTCTTTTATTTATTTCTTTTATGAAAGTTGGTGCTTACGCCTTACCGCTTACTGCTTTCGCATCCGAAGAAAGACTACAGAATTTTAATTAATTGAAATTAAACAAGGACAACTGAGAACTGAGAACTGAGAACTGACTGAGTGTGCGCTTGATCTTCTAAGACCGACTTAAAAATGGCGGAACGTACGACCACTTACTTGCTCAAGTACATTTGGAAGTTAGTAACTTAGTATCTCTATCTTTGGATGCTGTAGCCAACCTCGTCAGGAAATAGAGGAAGCTAAGAGTAATTTTTCGAGGAAAAAAAATATGATTTCACTTTCAAATTAATTGGTGGAGAGTGGAGACAACCAAAGCTCAAATGAATTGGCTGAGTTAGGCAGGACAAAATTAAATTGGTGATGACATGCACATTTTTTGACATTTTGTAATATCAGTTATATATTTTTGTCAAAATCGATCATTAATTGTTACTTGATATCATCAAATATATATATTTATGAAGAGAAGAGAAGAGAAGAGATGCAAGGAAAGAAAGGAAAGCATGGACTTTACTCAGCATAAGAATAAAGAGTACAATTTTCTTATATCACAGAGACAGAAAGCATAAAGCATAAAGCAGACCTTTTATTTTTCAAACTAAAAGGAGAATGAAAATGTATGCAGAATTATCAATTATACATATTATTTTGGTCACGTGGGAATTTACATCGATCACTGGCACTGGCTTGATATAATGATATGAATATAATATAATAAATGGAAAAATTAGTTTTAGTTTTGGCTGCTTATGCTAGAGGAAATAAAGTGAGTCGAATATTAGTTGAGAATCGCGCGCATGGGCTGGAATGCTGGATATTATAAATTTATAATAGAGTTGCCCATTGGCCATGTGGAGTGGGAGTGTGGACTGTGGACCCACCCACACTCCACAAGTATCCATTCCCACAAGAGGAATCTACTCATTTATTTCTCCGTTGCTCCATCATAATTCATAAGAATTGACAGATGACGAGAGTTGTGGTTTCGTAGGACCTCGTGGTTAGGGTAGGGGAGTTCGGATCCAGTGGAGTAACTCAATCTTTGGGTTTTAGATCGGGACCGTCCGATTCGAATCCGAGAAAATCCATCTGCAAAGTGAGCGCACACATCCCGATGACAAATTCGAATTTCGAGACAATTTCGAGCGACGAATTCGAATCGGACGGTCTCGATCGAAAACCCAAAGATTGGGTTACTTCAGGGGATCCGGACCCAGGGTAGGGAGGGTTAAGTACTTCAGCGGTTGGTGGAATAATGCATCATTGCATTGCATTGTGCTTCATGAAATGGTCGGATCGATGCAAATAATATCTATAAGATATGATTTGCTAACTTTTCGTAGTAGTGACTAGTAAGTTAATTAGGTGCTTAATTTTAGGAACACAAGTAAAATTCATTACACTAATAAATAATTATATTTGCTGCATGAATTTAGTACTCAAGTATATCGAGTAGAACTAAGGTGCTCCTAAGCTCACCAAGCCCTTCGTGAGCGCGACTCTAAAACCTATCGAATTGACTTCAAACGACATTTTCAAACTGTTAGATGTTCAATCTATACTAAAATGTGCTTGGAGACCAAATTTTACATTTTTTGAAATCTTTTTACTATTTATTAAGATGGTTTGAAAATCGCTGTTTTTATTAAAATTCTGCACTATTGGAAAACAACGATTTTCAAACCATCTTAATAAATAGTAAAAAAATTCCAAAAAATATAAAATTTGGTCTCCAAGCACATTTTAATATAGATTGAACACTAACGGTTTGAAAATGTCATTTGAAGTCAATTCGATAGGTTTTCGAGTCGCACTCACGGAAGGACTTGGTGAGCTTAGGAGCACCCTAGTTCCCGAGATTTTTATTAATACCCTAAAAAAAAAAAAAAAAAATACCCTCAGTTTTAAATTTTTTTTAAAAATGCCCTAACCGCCCCATAATGGGGCGGTCCACTGATGGTAGAAAACCGCCCTATTTTTGGGCGGTCCACCTCCTCCAGAAAACCGCCCAGAGATAGGGCGGTTCAGTATTTTTTTTTTTTTCATATTTTATATATTTTTATAAGGACATTATATTGATGTATATATATTTTAAGATGTATATATTGTTTAGATATATTTTTCTTTTTTAAGATATATATATTGTTAAGATATATATTTTTCCTTCATGTTAAGATATATATATATTTTTTTAAGATATATATATTTATAAGGAAATACATATTGGTATATTTTTTTTAAGATGTATATATTGTTTAAGATATATTTTGGTTTACTAAGATATATATTATTGTAAGGAAATATATATTGATATATATTTTTTTATTGTAGATTTTATATAAAAATGAAGGAAAGTGCTTAATTTTTTTTATTGTAATTTTCAATAAAAGTGAGTTGAGTTTTGATGCGGTTATACGGCTGTTGTACTGATTGTCGATTTGGCTAACGTGATAAACAGTGAAAAATATGTAATCTAAATCGGAAGTCAAAAAAAAAAATCCAAACTACGTAAAATAAATGTCCACAACTCATGCAAAACAGTCCAGACCGAATACATAATAGTAGAAACCTATCAAACTACAAAACATAAAAAAACCTAACGTCGAGGGCGAGGGCGACGACCAGAGAGATCCAACCTACGAGGTGGATGACGGTCCCTAGGCGGCTGTACACGCCTGACGTGAACCTCCTCCTCCTGTGCGGCTGTATCCGCCTCGGCCCACGGATCCTCCACCAGTGGGGGGATAGGCGGCATAGTAGGCACCTCCCATGGCTCCCAGGTCGATGGATACGTAGGCGGAGGAGGCGGTGTGCCAAATATAGCAGATGCATATGCATCTGCATGCTGTGCTCCACTTCCACTGGCCTCGTCATCGTGCTGTCTGGCCTCCGGATATCGTGGCATGTGGAGGCTCCGTCTCTCATCCCCGGCATAATCTCCGATAAAGTCATCCATAGTGAACTCCGGAGTGGAATGTCGTGGGGGAGCTCCACCCTTAATGGAAACAATGTTAGTTTTGCTACATACAAATAAGTAGTAAGTTGAATAAATAATAAATTTTTGCTACTTGTCCAACCTGCACCGGAACTCCATACTCATTGTAGTAAGCGCTCCACGCATTGTTATTCAACACCCATTCGTGGAAGCCCCAACCTGATTCATCCACTGCATAATTGAAGACAAATTAATTAGAATAGTTTTTGTACCGAGAAATGACTGTGTACGACAAAATCAAATTACCTGGAGGAGGTGGCGGCATCTCATCACCGTATATAGCGACTCTGGGCTGATCCGGATCTAGTGGTGTGGGCTGTATCTCGCGCCAGTTTATGTTCTCCCCACTGTCATGTAACATGCCAACGAGGCGGCCGTCAAAGCCGGAGTCCTCCACCATAGGAGCAGTGTGCTGGAGCATTGTACATCCCACTGCTCGCCAACCATCTCGTGCCATGCACACCAAGCTGTGTGCCACTCCTCTGATACCGGTAAGAATCTGCACAAAGTGTATTTATTAATTTTTTAGGAAAAACTAAATAAACATTTAATGCTTTAAATATGTTAGTTTCGTAAGTAATTACCTGGCGAGCCTGCATCGGTCCGAAAGACATATAACCACTCGACCCTGCACGAGAAAGCCTCCGTCGAAGGGTCTCACCCCAATGGCCCGTGAGGTATACCGAGGGCATGCCCCACCTCTGGTACCAGACTAAGTACCTCAATCCTCCAGGCCCTGCGCCCAGTGTGACATCATCGGCCGTAGGAGGCTCATATAATCCAGTAACATACACACGCCCCCCGATAAAACCAGAGATGCCTCTGCTCCAATGTCAGTCGACAAAATGCGTTCCTTTCGTAGAACTCCCGGTAGGGGAACCAGTCAACGCTGCTCTTGTGAAGCATCTGGAGCTGACTCCGGACATATGAAATCCCCACAGTTCTCCCCCTGCCCGTGTTCTCGTACGTGTGTCGATCGCCCCATATGGCACCGTACGCGGGACACCTCTCGGCATCCTGTCTCCTCAAGTAAGGGACAAGAGACGGACGAACTGGCCGACATACCGGCAAATGAGACCACGACCATTGCTGGAGTAGAAGAAGCGGTCCGTGGATCTGCTTGTTCTTCACCTATATTTTGGACATGAGGTGAATGTGTTGGTGATTATTGAACCCTAATTATTGTAATTTAAATTCCGCTACCCTAAGAAGCCGCCGTATCATCCCCACATGAAGTGGACTGTCGGAGACACCGCTGATAGGCTCCCCATCGATCCGTAGACCCCATAGAGCGCTCACATCTGCTAAGGTCACGGTCATCTCCCCAAAGGGTAAGTGGAACGAATGAGTCTCCGGTCGCCATCTCTCCGCGAGCCCGCTCATCAGAGCCTGGTCGATCTGACCCTGTGGCATGGTAGCAAGCTGGTACAATCCGAGATTCATAATGCACTGCTCCATCAGAGGATGACCGACGTACGGTATCCCGGAGGTGCGATGTCTCACGGTCAACATCGTCTCGTCCTGTATTTAACAATAATTTTAGTCTGAGCAACTTACTATATGCCATATTAAAAATCTGTAATTTGAACTGAATTGCTTAAAAAACAACTTACCTCCGTAGATGCGAGCGCGACCCTGTGCTGAACGTGTGGAATCCACAGAAGAGGGCTGAATGTATCAGCTGCATGTGTAGCGTGGTCTGCACCGAGAGGCTCTGCACCGGATGCACTGGGAGCCTCTGTACTGGACGAACTACCGCCCCTCTCCATAGTATCTGCAGTGCACAATTTGCAAATAACTTAAATTTATAAAACCTAAACCCTAATTTAATTTATAAAACCTAAACCCTAATTTAATTTATAAATTTATAAACCCTAATTTATTTTATAAAACCTAAACCCTAATTTAATTTATAAATCCTAATTTAATTTATAAATCCTAATTTAATTTGTAAACCCTAATTTATAAACCCTAATTTAATTTATAAAACCTAAACCCTAATTTAATTTATAAACCATACTTTATAAACCCTAATTTAATTTATAAATCCTAACTCTAATTTATAAACCATAAACCCTAATTTAAAAACCTAAACCCTAATTTAATTTATAAACCCTAATTTAATTTATAAATCCTAATTTAATTTATAAAACCTAAACCCTAATTTAATTTATAAACCCTAATTTATAAACCCTAATTTAATTTATAAATCATAATTTAATTTATAAACCATAATTTAATTTATAAAACCTAAACCCTAATTTAATTTATAAACCCTAATTTAATTTATAAATCCTAATTTAATTTATAAAACCTAAACCCTAATTTAATTTATAAACCCTAATTTAACTTACTCGCGTCGAGAAAATCAACAACCCGCACACGGCAATTCAATTTCCAAACTGAACCATAAACTCTAATTTTTATCAACTTCATCGCGTCGGGAAAATCAACAACCCGCACACGGCAATTCAATTTCCAAACTAAATCCTCTTAATTCTACAAAAAAATAAATTAATAATTTACGTAAACGTACCAGAAAAAATCTGATCGAGAGAAAGTTGGCCGAGAAAGAGAGAGAGAGGGTGGCCGAGAGAGGGAGAGAGGGTGGACGAGAGAGGTGGCCGAGAGAGGAAGAGACTTTGGCCGAGAGAGGGAGAGAGGGGCTGAGGTGGGGGGGGCTGGTTCGGGTGGCTATCGGGTGGTGGTGGCGGGGTGGGGAGGGGATGGGCGGCCGGGTAGAGAGGAGGAGAGACCGGGTAGGGGGCGGGGAATGGGAGGCCGGGGGTAGGGTGGCCGGGGAGAGGGGAGGCCGGGGGTGGGCGGGGCTGGGCTGGGGGGGGCGGGTGGGTTAGAGGGGGGGAAGGGACCAGAGGGGGGCTGAAGGGAAATAAAAATTTCGGGCTTGAACCGCCCCATCATTGGGCGGTTGGGTATGGGGGGTGAACCGCCCAGTGATGGGGCGGTTTGGTTGAGGGAGTGAACCGCCCCATCATGGGGCGGTTAGGGCATTTTTAAATTTTTTTTCAAAATGAGGGTATTTTTATTATTATTTTTTTTTTTTAGGGTATTAATAAAAATCTCGGCCCTAGTTCTACTCCTCTCATCTTATTAATTTCTCTCTCCTCTCTTCAAAACCACAACAAAACAAAAAAGTACACAGACTTTTTCCTCATCCACAAAAATAAATTAATATTCACTACTTAGTTGACTGATTGCATACTTAAAAAAAAACCCATAAACTTAAAAGGATATCCACGTTACTTTTAAATACTCAAATAAATACTTTAGAGGGCAAGCTCTTTTATAAAATGAAAAAATATGTACAAAATTTTATATATTATTTATATACCTAATATTTTACTAGTGAGGCTACGGTACTAAGTACAACACATATTAGTTCGTATTATGAGTCAATATTTTCAATTTTAAAGTCTAAATAATTCATCCGAATAGCTCAACATTATCTCTTTATAGAAATGTACTTGTACATCAAATTTTACATTTTTTAGAATTATTTTTACTATTTTTTAATTTTATAATCACTTGATCTAAACATTCTAAACCATTCAAAAGTAGTGATTTTCTACTATCTAAAAAATATTTTTTTTAAACAAAATATATAAATTTAGCATGTAATATATATTCTTATGAAAATCATGTTGAACTGTTCAGATCAACCATTTGAAATTTCGAAACAAAAATATTAATCCACAATATAGACCAATATGTGCTATGCTGTGCATAATACCATAGCTCACTCATATTATTATTATTATTTACAGAATATTTAGTGGTTATGCCTGGCATGCCTTGATTTCTAATTAGAGTGAAATTATGTAAGGATTCATCCATTTTTACGACAATATTCTTGGCTTAATTTCTTTACAGTGGTAGCAATTAAAAATTTATCAAAACAATTAAAAAAGTGTACTCATAAATTTGTCGTCTATAACTTGAACTATATGCTGTCCTCACGTTGCTTCGGCACTGGCTATTGCATGCGGCAGAGAGAAGTACATAGAATATATGTTTACATAGAAAAATTTTATACAACAAAATTAATAAATAATATAACAAAATTTGTATAGCTGAAATAGTTGAAAATACTTGTAGAGGGATCCATACAACTAGAACTGTTTTCGCTACGTGAGATAAATTAACATTGACCCAAATTAATTAAGGGATGACAAGCCTGTATAACACACATATATATATATATATAAAGAACGACCAAGATCAGGAGTACGTACGTATTATCTGCAAAACCAATAAAAACACTGTATATATAAGACAACAGTCAAGCCCGTGCCCTTGAGTAATTTGGCACTTGAATTAACAAACAACAAATAGACTGTGTAATTAGACAAGTAATTATTAACAAAAAAAAGTAATATACCACTATGCAAATAGAGACGAGCATAGAGAAGCTCAAAAACACAACTGAAAAGCAGAAGTTTATCGGTGGCAAATTTCATATTAAACAGACAAATTAAGGAGAAGAAATATTGGGCATTAGATTCCAATTTTTTTAGCAAAACCAAACAAATTATAAACCCCCAAAACCAGGATTTGAGAATGATTTTATGATCAATTATGAAATAGCATAGATCACATCTATATATATCAGTGTTCTAAATAGCGCGCTATAGCGTTTTTGGACTCCAAACGCTACGCTATGACATCAAAATGCGCTATTTGCGCTACGGCCGCTATAGCGGCCGCTACAGCGCTATAGCGGCCGCTACAGCGCTATAGCGGTCCGCTATTTGCGCTATACAATATGGGTTTTTTTTTTTTTTAAGAAATTTATATGGGTTTTAAATAAAGATAAAAAAAATCTCAAACCGAAATTGAATTTGTTGCTACTCGCTACAGATAAATCAATTTGAAATTGGAAATATAAATTGAAATTTGAATAGAAAAAAAGTCCAAACCGAAATTAAAATTTGAATAGAAAAAAAAAATAGATTATGTCATGAATCATGATGCATAATATATTTTTAATAAGAAAAATCGATAGTTTATGATATTACTATGGATATTTTGAACCGCAATTTGGACTTTGTACGGGTTCAATATGAATATTATAATTTCTTAATTACTTTGGTGTTATTTATTGTTCTATGAGACTTTAGATAATGTTGATATTTAGTACAAATATTGAATATACGAAATGTAAAAAAAAAAACGCTATTTGGAATAGCTTCCACTATAGCGACGCTATTCGCTATAGCTTTTTTTTTTGTCTTCCCGCTACGACGCTATAAACGCTATTTAGAATCTTGATATATATAACCATTACCCAGTCCCCACTTGCAACATGTGCAATTCTAAGTTTTTACAAAGTTATTGCTTATTGTAAATATATATAGATTATTACAATTAACTTAATTGAATTTTAACAATTTTGGTCCTCCAATTAATAAACTTTTATCTTTGAGTCCTTCCATACAGTTATGCCTTAATTAGAACTTAACAAAGAAAAAAAAACCTAATGTGTTGTTTGGATGTTGAATTAATACAGCAAAATAAAGAACTGAAATGAATTTTGTCAACTTTCAGTTAAATTAGTAATTTAACTACCAATATGTTAAATTAGTAAAAGTGTACTTATTACAGAAGAAATTAAAGAGGCCAATGCCACATCCAACCAAAAATCTTCCAGCATCTAGATACCAATAATTCAACAAAATACTAATAAATAAAGAGAGAAAAGAAAAGAAAGAAGCAACATTAATTTGTGCCAAAAAAGAAACAATTTACTTTGTGGAATCGAATTTGTTTAAGGTCAGATAAACCCTAAACCCTAAATTGGATGACCAAGAAAACGATGCTACTTTGCTACTACATAAATAGCTGCACTTAACAAATAATTAATGCATTAATAATTGATGTACTGAAGAGCAAAAGTAGTACCGTAAAAGTCGAAGAATAATATGCAACCCTAATAATATTCAATCTAAGGTATCGTAATTCATATATATATATATCATTCTGTTGGCACAGTTCTGCACTTGTAATCTAATTCATATATTGTATAATCAATAACAAATCGATATGCATGTAATGATTCAGTCAAATTCAATATTAATTTGTCTCGTCTATATAACATAGAAAATATAATCAATAATTTTAGTATATAAATCTTCGTCAAGTTTACCATACAAATAATGCTATAAAATAAGACGGTCAGATTCTTGACTGTCTAAAATAAAATAATATAATATATATATTTTCACCATTCAAATTGTTTTAAAATATATAAAAGGTGATGTATAAGATAGAAAGAAATACAGAATAGAATAGAATAGAGCTATATATATATATCTGACGGGCGACGACGACCTATTTTATTCTAACTTGTAAGACGAACATGTCCCACTCCCACAGTCTCTTAAAAGTTAAAAGTTAAAAGTTAAAAGTTAAAATAGATAAGGACAGTGACTCGCATCCGTAGCCGCCACAGAGGATCCTCCATTTCCGGAGGCAAGCCAAGAACGCGTGCGAACATGGAGGCAGCACGACAAAAAGGCAACTGAGGCACGTATTAGCACGATTTTTAAGGAGGGTAAAATTGGGCCAATTAATTAAGTCAAATATTATAAGTGGACACGACACGAGTGACAAAGCCAGCGCATTTGATCCCCTTTTAAGTTAAGGCTTTAATTATGTTGTCTTGTGGCTTCCTTTACACTCAATCATGCTGCGCTTATCCAAATGATAATATGCCTCTAGGCGTAGGCGTAGGCGTAGCTGTTTATTTTGAGTCTTACTATGGACTTACAACAGATCCAACTTTTAATTAATTCGTCATCGAGTTTTGTCGAGGAGGAATGAAAAAAAGGCTACGGAATAGTATTGGGCCTATCTGTGTCTACAGAGTATAGACCTTGGGAAATATTATGGGCCGGGCCGGTCCGTGAATTAATTGGCCCAATACTGGATAGGGAAACGTTATTATGTTCATGTTATGACTTATGAGTCAGGTAATTAAGAGTCCGAGACGATGACCGACGACAGAATCGAATGATCATTAATTGGAATTTGGGGAATTCACATCTACCTATAAATTATAGTCTGATTTGAATTTTCCTTCCGCCTATACCTATAGCGTGTCAAAACTCAAAACAAGCAAACAAATTAAGAACACCTGACTCACACCACACGTCAACCTCTCTCCTCTTCCTTCAATAGTCCTTCCAAATTTAACAACTTTAATTAACCCCCTTTTGCGATTGAAAGAACAAATAAAATTAAATTAAGCAATCAAACTCAAACCACCTCCATCTCCTTCCTTTCCATGGATTCGGCCAAAAAACCACTGGTCTCCTCCGGCTCCTCCAGTAGTTCCTCTCTTTCCTCTTCTTTCAAGTACGCACCCTACACCTCAGAGGCCATGGAATCCCTCCTTGCCCAGCTATTTGCAAGCGCATCTTCCATCAAGGCCGCATATGCGCAGCTTCAATTGGCACAGACGCCCTACGACCCCACATCAATCCAATCAGCCGACCTTGCTGTCATCACAGAATTACGCCACGTCTCAGACCTCAAGCGGGCTTTCCTTAACCGCACTCTCCGCTTGACTTCTCCTCTCCAATCTCAAATTCATGAGCAGCAAAGCCTTCTCAAAACATATGAGATAACATCAAAGAAGCTTCAATCTGATATTGATCACAAAGACTCTGAATTGATATCACTTCGGTCCGAGTTATCGCACCTCAATTTAAAATGTCGTCAATTGGAGATGAAAGCGTATCCTGGTAAAACAGTGGCATCTCTTGATGGCCTCCACCTGTCTGGTCTCAATCCGATGCATTTCTTATGTGCACTCAGGTTTGCAGTTAAATCTGTAAGAGATTTTGTAAGGTTGATGGTAGAACACATGAAAGTTTCTGGTTGGGATTTGGATGATGCGGCAACGGCGGTACATACTGGTACACCTCTTAAAAATTCAGCGCATCAAAGCTTCTATTTTGAATCATATGTATGTAACATCATGTTTTCAGATTTTCACAAGAAAGATTTCAACCTGGAACTTTTGCAAGATAGAGAGAGATGGGAGAGCAGCAAATTCTTCGATGAGTTCATTGCTTTGAAATCACTAAATATCAAGGAATTATTAGAGAGAAGCCAAGGAAAATTGACAGATGGATTCAAAGTGTTTTTAAGCGCCAAGTACTCGAGCATGGTGCAATCCAGGATGGAGCTGTCCTTGTTTGGAGATGTTCACCAGAGAAACAGAATCAAATCATCATGTCATGAATTTCCAAATTCAGAGTGGTTCATGGGTTTTGCAGAGATGGCTAGAAGGGTTTGGATGCTCTATTGTCTCTTTTACTCGTTCGGACGGGAGACGAAGGCGTCCATATTTCAGGTTAGGAGAGGAACCCGTTTCTCCGAGGTGTATATGGAGAACGTTCTGGCAGAGGAGAGTGGTTTACGGTCGTACCGGGATAAGGTAGTGGGGTTCACGGTGGTACCGGGTTTTCAGGTCGGCATGACATTGATTCAGGCCCGGGTTTTCATTGTCTCTGGTACTGATTGACGGACGTGTGGTTCGCTTTCACACCTTACACTTGCATTGCATGAACAAATTGGAATAGAAAAAGAATTGCTACCTCCATTTCTGATAGCAACGGAGAGCTCCAATCAATTATGCTGATGCACAAATTTTACGGAGGGAGACATCAAATGGCAGATGATGGAATGGCGAGGATTTTGATATCTGTCGGCGGAGGATTTCAAAACTGCTGGTGGGTCATACATCCACGTAGGACAAAGTGGCGTGAAGGTGCCGCTTAATTTATATATTAATTTGATTGTTTTTCTTATTTTATATATTTTATACGTATTCGGTATTATATATATAGGCTATTAGCCAACAGCAAATGATGTCGACGGTTCAATTGTAATTGTAATTGTAATGTCAGATATATATATAGTGGAAATTTTGTTGACGCTTGGTTTTGAAAATGATGAGACACAAAATAATTAAGGTTGATTTCAAAAGAGTGGTTGAAATGGAAACGACGTGTGGTTCATTTCTAATATATAATTGGATTATTAATTAATTAAGGACATTGTAAAGTGCTGATCGATCCTGTTGTATAATAAATATATGATCTGATGTCGATTTGCATGAGCAAATTGAAGCAAAAATGATCCGATGAATTAATGCTTACAACTCGATCGATCATGAGTTCAAAAACGAGACCTGTATCTGTATGAGCAAGAATTAAATATTGTTAATTAATGGAGTACGGTACATCCAATTAATAGATGTACGTATCCGTCTAAAATTAACCTTATATATTCTTATTATTAATTGTCCCCTTGTCCGTTAAATATCTCTATCTTCTAATTACTCCTTTTATTTAGCCAATAATTAATAAACAGATACCACATTCATTTACATATTATAATTATGAAAAAAAAATAGGAATAGAGAAACCAAATTCTTCAAGATTATATTGAGGAATTACGACGTTTTCTTTCTTAATTAATTTCCGACTGACTTTTGTGCAGCAGGTTAGGATTTGTCATCACATTAATTAATAATTTCAAATAACTTGGATTCATTTCATTTGTCATAAATTAAGTTCACAGAAGATCAGCAAAAACATGCCCACATAAAATCAATTCAATGACTGTTGGTTTGGAATATAGGGGAATCGATCTGTTATAATATCAGTGTCAAAATAAAATGGATGATAATTCAAATCTCATTTGACATGGTCAGGTATTGCTCTCATCTGAATTCAGTTGTACCACCAGTGTACTGTTGAAGTGGTTAAATAGTTACTACACAATCCATTACGCAAACATATACATAGATTCAAACTTTTGAGTCCATATCTTTAATTGAGGTAACAAAACTATGTTTAGATTTGGATCGTTCCATCAGAATCCAAGTTAATTCGGTCTGAAATAGAATGCATGTGAATTATGATCGTACAATTCGGATCAAAATAAAAATATTATGTTACTTTAGGGTGTGCACTAAAAACAACTCATTAAAGAAAAAGAAAGAGAAAGAGGGGAGGAGAGAAGCACCTCCTATACATTTCAAATTGGAGGTGACAAATTTGCTAAAATTATGCTCAACTTTTAGGCAGAACTCACCACCTCTCCCTTTCTTTTCCCTCCTCACCTCCAAAATTTGTCATTCTGGAGCAAGTAACAAACTTCGGTCATGTGTCTTTGTTTCTCTTTGCTCTCCTCTATGGGCTATGACGTCTTGATTTCTACGTGACTCAAGCACAACCAGGCATAATGGCACCAAATGAATAAGTAGCAATAAATTTATTTACCCAATAATTTATATTAAATATGATTAAACTCTAGATTATTCATGGAGGGATTGACTTTTAGTAACGACCATACAAAGAAGGATTCACGAGATGTAGACAAATACTGAACTAATTATGACTTTGTTCCACAAATTTTTGAAGGCTAATAAAGTTGACGTGGAATCATGCATTAAGGAAGATCATAATTAAAAAAGATTCAACAAATGATACCATTATATTTCGTAGGATTTACTACAACAAATCTGATTTTCGAGAGAAAACATATTTAGATAAGCCGAATCAGAAAAGACCAGCCTTGACGCTCTCTCATTATGGCTGCCCTGTCAAGCTTTGTGTCAAACTTGATTCACAAACCGATAGATGGTGGGTGACAAATTATGTAGATGCTTACAACAATAATTTAGCAAGTAGTGATACTATCATCTGATCTTATTGTTCTAATAATGAAGAAGAAGTTAAAGATAGTCACTTCTGAAGACTCAGATAACCGCAACTATCAAATATTATATTACACGGAACGAAGGAGTGGTGGTTATGAACGTCGTGGTTTTCATTACAATGGTTATCTTTGTATGTTTCCCCCCGACCACTATTTAGCCCACGATCTCTCCATTCTGTCTTTATAACAAGATAATTTTGCATGTCTTTTCACTCAACAATGATCTTCTTAATTGAGGCAAGTTATGTTCTTGATACAAGTTTTCCAAATTAAATTACATGTTTTGTTCTGTCAATAATCTTCCTCACAAAATTATTAGAACATCTCCACGTGGTTATTAATATTACTCAATAGGAATTATGAGTTTAGTTTATTAATATCTGTTATTTGTTTATCTTATAAGCTTTTGGTGTAATTTATTTTGTAGCATCAAATGTTGCTTCACAGCTTACTTATGGCATTGTGTAACATGGTAGCAGATCCGACAGTCCGGTTTGTTCTTATGTCAGACGCTTTAACTACTAAACAAAAGCAAAAATGTTTCAGATTTAGGTTTTAATTATCATTATAAATTGCAACCCTTATAATGAGTATTTTGTATACGTATTTTAGTGGGTGTTTTAATACTCTTTTTTCTTTTAAATTTATACCTAATACTCAAATTCGATCGGTTGCAAGCATACAACCTCTTGTTAAAGTATCGGGATTGAACACGAAGACAAAGGGAAGCAATACCAATGGTTGTTGTTCACTGATTGGAACATTAATAAAAGCGTACCAGCCCGATACCCAAACATTTACAATTGGTGAAAAGAACGTATCACCAACCACTTGAGATGCGTATTGTATTATGGATTTGAGAGACGAAACCCTTCACATTGATTTTGAGATAAAACCTCCTGTTGAGCTATTATCAATATATTTGAAAATTCCATTATAAAAAATTTATCTTTTTGCGTGTTAAACTCTCGCATTTTAACTTATGATATGACAAATGAGAATTTTGTTATAGTGTTATTGATGGTTGTTAGACTTTTAGCACAAGCAATGAATGATCAAATACCTTGCGAGTATGTAAATATAGTGGAAGATGTGGGTCAAGTTTCTAACTTTAATTGGGCTGAGTTCACGATATCATTCTTGCACCGCAGTCTCATGCGAAATAAATCTACAAAGATGTGCCATGTAGATTTATGTCGCACGAGATTGAGGTGAAAGAATGATATTGTGAACTTAGCCCAATTGAAGTTAGAAACTCGATACACATTTTCCACTATATTTACATACTCTTAATGTATTTGATTATCTATTGGTTGTGCTAAAAGTTCAACAACCATCAATAACACAACACTCTAATAAAATTCTCATTTGTCGCACCAAATGTTAAAATGCAATAGTTGAGTCCCAAAAAGATATATTTTGGTAATAACATTCTCAAATATATCGATGAGAGTCTCATTAGGAGCTTTTCTCTCAAAATTAATATATATGAAGGACCTTGTCTCTCAAACCCATAATACAATACGCATCTCAAGTGGTGGGTGATACGTTCTTTTCACCAATTGTAAATTTTTGTGTATCGGGATTGGTATGCTTTGCTTATTGTTCCAATCAGTGAACAATTGACCACTATGAGTTGCAATTTAAAAAACACAATCAAAACCTAAATCTAAAATGGTTTGCTTTTGTTCAGTACTAAAGGCGTCTAACATAAGCACACTATAGGCTGCCCAATCTACTATTATGTTATGCAATGTCATGACTAAGTCGTGAAGCAACACTTGATACTACAAAATAAATTATGTCAAAAACCCATAAGATAAAGAAATTACATATATTAATAAACTTAACTCCTAATTCCTATTGAATAATATTAATAACCACCTAGAGAGAGATTCTAATATTTTTGTGAGAAAGATTGTCAGAGAAAAGGTGCAATTTAATTTGTAAAGCTTGTAATAAGAATATTGTATTAAAAACATAACTTATCTCAAATTTAGAAGATCATCGCTGAGTGAAAAGACATGCGAAATAAGTTAATTATGCACGCAATTACAAAACAATTAGAACTGGAATAGCCGGTACTTGACGAAATTTGAATCTACAAAAAAGTTGTACTACCTATCATGTCTTTAATTTGCATTATGAACAGCTAGCTCTACCTTAATTGCTCGTCGTTGAACCCATCTGTCAGTACGAACTTCAGGCGCCGGCATAGGCGCTAGCGATCAGCCTAATTTCCTTTCCGAGCCCCAAGAAGCAAACAAGCAAACGAGAAGGGAACGGGGGAGGAGGAAGAAAGAGGGGGCTACGGAGCTAGCAAATGGTTTTAAAATTAAAGAGGAAGAATGAACGCCTCAACGCCGACTGAAGTTTAAATATATGTCGGCGTTGAAGATATGTAATTTATTTGTACAGTTTACGTACTGTTTTAAGATACATATAATTAATTATCTTTTAATTTGTTGTTCAGTATGCATGACTTCTGGATATATATATATAGTTCAATGTTTTATTTAATTAGTAACACGCGCGAATTCCTATATATGTTAATAATAGTTCCGAATTAATTAATTAATTATAGGGTTAATATATAATATATAATAGAAATATAGAATATCGATCGATCGATAATGTTCCCTGCTGCTGATCAGTTAAGTTAATCCGATTAAACAATTTGAATGTAGGCTAATGATCTTGTTACTTAGAGAGAAGAGAGAAGACTGAAGACTGAAGACGGGGGAAGTTAATTAATTAACAAATTAAGAAACAATTAATGAAAATAATTAAGCTCCAGGCTCCAGGCTCCAGCACAAGGAGTTGGAGTTGGGTCTTTCAATTCATAAATTCATCAATTATTGTTTGCGATTCATCTGAAAGCACACCTGCCTGAAAACCTTAACAATTACATCATGATGCTCATCAGCATTTAATGTGAGATAACATGCCAGCAAGCTCTCAAGCTCCTCTCGCTGCCTCATCTCCTTCTCTACTATCATCTCCACCATTGACTTCTTGAAATCTCTTTCCGGCTCCCTTGACCTTTTCACCACCGCAAAATTTTCCAGACCTTTCCTCCCTTGCTCAACTGACCCCACACCCACACCCACTTGATGATATCTTGTCCCTCGGATCTTGATCTTGATCTTGCCCTGAAACGATTTTCTGCGACTATCATCAGAAGCTGCAATGACCAATCGCCTTTTAAGCCTCCTCCGTCGTCCAGCATTCACTTTATGTGAATGTAATCCAGGATCAGCCATCTCCCGGTACAAAGGAGACACAAGTACTGGACTGTTTCGTTTCTCTTTAGGAGTGACAGAGAAAGGAATTGCATGGCCTAGTGTAAGCGAAGATGCAGCGGAAACGTGGTCCCCGCCAACAGAATAGTGGCGTCTGTGGTTGTTTCTGTTTCTGAGAGCGCGATCCTCGTCGCCTACAGAGCGGCGTCGAGGAGCAAATACATCATGAGCGGCGTTGAGTTTGGTACTTGGGATGGGGTCATTTGAAACACATTTGGATTTTGGGGAGGTGTTAGTTTGTGTTTTGTTGTTTGATCGGAGTTTGGATAGCCATGAAAAGGAGAGGAGGTCTGACAAAGAGAAAGAGAAAGAGAAGCTCTTTTTCTGATCTGCTGAATTTTGGGTTCGTTTTCTTCCCCATCTCATGGTTGGTTCTGCTGTGTTGTGTTGTGTTGTGTTGTGTAGAGAATTGAGATTGATTCTCATTTCTCAGTAGTGGTTTGGTTTGGTTTGTCAGAAATATGCATAATTTGCACGGGTGGCTGGAGAGTGGAGAGTAATGGCAGTTTAAATTTCAGTGAGCTCGAATTTAAAGTCCGAGATCTGGGCTCTGGAGTTGATATGGTGGTGACTGGTGAGTGGAGTGGTGACCTCATCGTTTGAGTTGATATGCACGCATCGCGTTAAGATCCGTGCACGTCACTTCAATATACGTGCGTGTTTCGCTTCAACATTCATGTCTTCAATAATAATAATAATAATAATAATAATTGATACGTGCAACATTTTTAGAAGTCGGCATACAAAGTTTGTATGCACTTCATTTAATATCTGCAATTAAGGGGCCCTTCACTTCACCTGTTTAAAGAAAGAAATGGTTTTATTCATGTTTGCCACAAAAAAGAATTTGAAAACGCAAGTGGCGGATCCTTTTGTAAGGGAAGCGGTGATTGGGGCTTTTTGTACTAGTAACTAGTTAGATGGTACGGTGCCCACCCCAGACCCAGATATTGTTTGTTTATTGTTAAAGTAGGAAAGAATTTTGAATAAAGAAAGGAGGCAGATTAGAATTAGCATCCCTTTTCTTGGGGGTTTGGGTTTGGGTTTGGGTTTGCTTTCAACTTTGAATTCTATCCCCGCCATAGAATTCGTAACCTTGTCATTTGTCCTTGCCCCTTGGTATTAAATTTTCCTTTTTAAAAATTAAATTTGGTTTCTGAAAGAGACGAGACGAGACGAGACGTTCTCTTGGAACAACGGGAGCGGTTCGATGGATGCATAATGCATTTAGCATTTTAGCATTTTAGCTGATCAACCGAAGAGAAAAAGGGATTGATGCTTTATTTATTTATAGAGGCCCTTTTTATTCATTTCCTTCTCCTTCTCCAAGCACTTACAACTAGTGCTGGGCTATCTTATCAGGTGGGCCTTCTACCGGCTCCCTATCCACCTAATAAATCTCTAATGTATGGAATGGAGATGGAGCTTCTTCAATTTTTGTCTCACTGCAGATCAGAATATGAATTTTCCTTTGGCCCATCCAAATTCCACATATCTGACTAAACATTTTAACAAAATAGTTATTATTTGGGCTTTATACAGTTCACTTAATGAATAGATTTTAACAAAATAGTTTTCATTATTTGTACTATTGACAATTATATGTTTTGACTTAATGAATAGATAGATAGAGAATTATGATTAATAAAATAAGCAGTATTGAGTATTGAGTAGATAATTATTATGAATCATAGAAAAGCAGGTAAACCGTTAGACAGACAGTAAAAGAAAACAGATGGTATTAAATATTAATGGCGTATAATATAATGATCTTATAGGATAACGGATAAGATAACGAAAAAAAATCTTGTTCTTATCTGTTTTTTATTTTCGAATACGATATGGATCGGATAAACGAATAAAAGAGTGTCATTGATCGTGTGACCCTCGTTTAATTCTCACGGCGGTTAATTATTGCCATCAAAAGATGTCACTAAATGGGGGAAAACCCATGGTATTAATTTTTTTTGAAAAGGTCAAAACAGATGGTATTAATGGCGTATAGTATAATTCCGACAAAGACCAACAAAAGCTGCCTCTCATGTCGTTTCTGTTATTGGATCCAGGGTGTGAGGCCCATTTTATTTTTATACCTCTAATCCCTATCAAACCATTTAATGGCAGGGTTACATTACATGGGCCAAGTTCTATAAAATTGCATTAAATCCATCATCGCAGTCATTAATTGACCTATCTGGCCAATTGGGTTCAAACAGTCCAAGGCACAAGTGTAGTATGCACATTTTTTATATCCACTGGACTGGAGAGTTCAGTTGAGAGCAGAGACTGGAGAGAGAGATCTATATCCATACAATCCACAATCCACAATCCACAATATATATATATATATATCTAAGTGTAAAGAAAACGCCAAATCGCTTTCTTATCCAAAACAAAAACCAAAACCAAATCCACCCTCTCCTTTCATTTCTCTTCACCTTTTTATGGATGGAGATTGGAGATAGAGGCATAGAGCAAGACAGCAGCTGCTGCTGCCTGCTGCTCTTTTTTGTTTTTTGGCAAAACGCCTGAACCACCACCGTTCCTCTCCATTTTTTTTTTAAATTGAGATGCAGTAACTAGCTCTTTTTCTTCTTCTCCATTTCCATATGAATGGAGAGGAAGTAACATCATTGCATTGTGTACAATACAATAGAACAATAGAATACTATAGTGCTGAGCTGTATAAATTAGAGAGAATTAAAGATGAATGATGCTAGCTATTAGCTATATAGTTGTGATTGCTTCATTCAAGTAGAACAGTACAGTAGACAGAATCAAGCCACACAGGTCGTAATCAAGCCCAATCCAGTTGTTTGTACATTTGCTTTTTTGTATATACTCACTCTTTTTATCTACTGGCCCACCTGAAAGTGACTGCGCCTGCTTGCAAGTATATTAATGTAAATACCAGTATAAATCTAAAAAATGATGTATTTTTGTTATCTGATGCTCCACTTGATTTTCAACCTCATAAAAGGGACCTTTTAGTTCCATAATAAAGCAGGTAGCTTTGTGCAAATTGTCTCTTGTTTTTCATTAAAAGAATCTCAAAAGCTATTGTGCATGCGCTAAAGCATTCAACTTAAGAAAAGTTGAAAAGGTATTAATTATTCAACCAGCACTAATAAGGAGAAAACATACACCTAATGGCTAATAGTCATGGAATGTGCCAAGGAACCAATAAAAAAAATGCCACAGTTTTGATTGAAGAAACAATAAAATTTTGTCACGCCAAGCATGGGAGTATTATAAAATTATCATTGGATATACTCTACTGATCACTACCCATTCAATTTCATTTGTTGTTAATAAATTGTATCTCTTGCTGTCTCAACCTTCATTAGTTTAGTCTTAAAAATAAAAGGAACCAAAGATCTAATTGTCACTTTACTTCATATATAAATTACTGCTTTCTGTTTAACTTTTCCTCTTTCCAATGCCCAATTATCCAAAATTCTTTTTCTCTTTTCACTAGTGGAAAAACTGAAATCAGGATCGGCCTAATAGTATCGGTTATATGAAACAACCGATTCTAATATCTATCTGGATCGGTTTTTTTTAGAAAACCGATCCTAAAAACTATTCAGATCGGGTTTTATGGTTAACCGATCCTAATTTATGAACAATTAGAATCGGTTTTTTATTAGAACCGATCCTGATACTATCAGGATCGGTTTTTAGAAACAACCGATCCTAATGGAACACATATTAGATCAGTTATTTCTTAAAAACCGATCCTGATAGTATCAGGATCGATTCTAACAAACAACCGATTCTAATTCTTTTTTTTTTTAATTTTGGTTCTGAAAAAAAAAAATCAGGATCGGTTGTTACAACAGAACCGATCCTGATATTTTTTTTTTTTTTTTTTTTTAATGTTGGTTCTGAAAAAAAAAAAGTATCAGGATCGGTTCTGTAAACAAAACCGATCCTGATAATTTTTTTTTTTTTTTTTCAGAACCAAAAAAAAAAAAAAAAAAAAAAAAACAGTATCAGGATCGGTTCTGTCCACAGAACCGATCCTGATACTCTTTTTTTTTATTTTTTTTTCAGAACCAAAATTTAAAAAAAAAAAAAAAAAAAAAAACAGTATCAGGATCGGTTCTGTCCACAGAACCGATCCTGATACTGTTTTTTTTTTTTTTTTTTCAGATCCAAAATAAAATAAAATTAAAAAAAAAAAAAAAAAAAACAGTATCAGGATCGGTTCTGTCCACAGAACCGATCCTGATACTTTTTTTTTTTTTTCAGAACCAAAATTAAAAAAAAAAAAAATAGTATCAGGATCGGTTCTGTTTACAGAACCGATCCTGATACTGTTTTTTTTTTTTCAGAACCAACATTAAAAAAAAAAAGTATCAGGATCGGTTTTTTCAACACAACCGATCCTGATTTTTTTTTCTTTCAGAAACAACTTAAAAAAAGGTATCAGGATCGGTTTTTTTGAAATAACCGATCCTAATGCTAATTTGACGCTAGGGTTTAATTCTGTTTCGCGCCTTTGTACTTACAAAAACAATCAGGATCGGTTATTTCGAAATAACCGATCCTGATAACTCCTGCTTAGTTCTTATTTTAATTTCGCGCCTCTCATTTTCAACTTAGCGTTTTTCTCTCTCTCTGTGTCTCCGTCTCTCCCTCTCAAATTCTCAGACCTCCGTGTCTCTGCTCTCTCTGTCTCCGTCTCGTCTCTCCCTCTCCTCCGTGTCTCTCTCTCTCTGTCTCCGTCTCTCCCTCTCAAAGCCGAGCCTCTCGAACCTCTCGAACCTCCGTGTCAATTTTTAATTTTTTGTATTGTTTCAAATATTAATTAATGGTGTTTGTATATTGTTTTTCAGTCTTGAGGACATCTCGCTCAAGTTACTTAATCATCCGGCCGATCAACTATCACGGTATTAGCTTTATCTAATTTTCTCATTATTATACTTTTAAAACACATTTTTTTTTGTATTTTCAATTTATTTATTTGTCTTTTTTCATTTGAGCAAGGCTTTTTGAAACTATCTTTTTATTTATCTTAATTATCCGACCGATCAACTATCTTTTTTCATTTGTATTTTCAATTTTATTTTGCTATTGCACCAAATTTCTTCAACTATTGTACTTCTTTTTGTGTTTCATGAATTTTATTTTGTGTTCTTAATTGGTTTTGAGCTCCAATAAATCAATGGTAAATAAAAAAAAAAAATTTATGCTGGCCATCAAATATATATGGAAGCTGGCCAAATAAAAAAAAATATTTTTTTTAGATCCAATATAACATCAGGATCGGTTGTTTGAAACAACCGATCCTGATAGTATAACATCAGGATCGGTTGTTTTAAAAAAACTGATCCTGATTCTTTTTTTTTTTTTTCAGAACCAACATTAAAAAAAAAAAAAAGGTATCAGGATCGGTTATTTCAAAACAACCGATCCTGATTTTTTTTTTTTTCAGAACCAACATTATTAAAAAAAAAAAAAAAAAAAAAGTATCAGGATCGGTTTTTTCAACAAAACCGATCCTGATAGTAACTATCAGGGTCGGTTGTTTCAAACAAACTGATCCTGATAGTTACTATCAGGATCAGTTGTTTTGAAACAACCGACCCTGATAGTTACTATCAGGATCGGTTTTGTTGAAACAACCGATCCTGATAGTAACTATCAGGATCGATTATTTAACCGATCCAGATTATTGTAAGTATCAGTATCGCCTCCATCAGGATCGGTTGCATTCCGATACTAATATGCATATATAACCGATCCTGGTTCCATATTTTCCACTAGTGTTTACAAGTGGTATACAAAATTTTTGTCTTACTGTGTGGCTGGGTTTTACCATGCATCTATAATATTAATTTATTCTGACAGAGGAAAGTACTGATGAACAACTGTAAAATATGCAAAAACCAAATTAAATGAAACTTACAAAAAAAAAAAAAAAAAGCATTTGTTATTGTGAGATTGTCTAATCAACTTGGAGGAATCTTTTAACCACATTGACTGGTACCAGGAAAAGCATTTGTTATCTTCTGTCCCCACTGTTTTATACCAAGTTGAGAGCATATCATATCCAGTTGATATCAACTGATGCTGTAGGTACATAGTTGGCTATTGGATATTATATATAGCTAGCAGAATAATTTTATCTGGATAGTGTGAATGACAATGTGTGATGGTTGTATTTTCTTTATCAAATATCAATTCTTGTGTGATATTTTTTGGTGTTGAGAAAAAAATGGTTAGCTGCCTGAAATAGAATTAAATTAAATTCGATTTCCTTTGAAGTAAGTTTTATCTTAATTAAATTCACCACAAGTTACAAAAATTGGGTTTGTTGTGAGAAAGATTTTAGTACCACGAGCTTTTGATAAAAGTCGGAAGTTGTTGAAATAAATCTGTTAAATAACTTAAATGCGTCTCCATTATACTTCTATTTTTAGAACTACAATAACTTAAAATTTAAAACATAAATATTAAAATAAATCTGTTAAATATGATCTATATCATTGTCACTGTGCACATGTAAAAGAAACATGATAGATGAAGTCATTGAAATACCTTTCTAAAATGAAGGCAAGGGCCATGGGCCAAGGGGTATATAAAATGAAATTAAGAATTAAATCAATGCTTTGTCTTTCCGTCTAAAAATTGTCGCATTTATTGCTTAAAGTACTGAGGTAGGTTAGGTGACATTAACAACCCCATAAAGAGGATTGGTAAACCGCCTTTTAGGAATAATGATTTTAGGTTTGATGAATATTATATTTAAACCGTCTAGGTCTAGGTCTAGGTCTAGGCATGCTATATCTTCGCCATTTTTTATTTAATAATTTAAATTTTATAAGTGACAGAAAAGCACTATAAAATTGATTTTTTCTAAAACTAAAACAATTTGCAGTTATTGTATTTGAACTCATCTTTTTATAGCAAATAAGTTTTGTGAATCCGTTCTACACAATACAATATAATTAGGCTCGTACACGTTACTAGTTACTACTAATCAAAGCTGATTCGTGTCTATTGTCTGTGAACATTTTAGTTTTTAAAATTGTATGTTCCTCTATTTCTCTATCTCATTTTCCGATATTTTTTTAATATCTAAAATTAAATAAAAATTATCAAATGTGTCCACCTTTTTTGGATATTTTTAAAAGTGCCCAGACTGGCCAAAGAATATCCGATCCGGACGTTTATAAATACCCGATCCGGACGTTTATAATTTAGCATAATTTAGTATATTTTAGCATAATTTAGTATATTTTAGTATAAGTAGCATAATTTAGCATATTATAGTATAATTAGCATAATTTAGTATAATTAGCTTAATTTTGCATATTTTAGTATAATTAGCATAATTTATCATATTCTAGTATAATTAGCATAATTTAGCATAATTTAGTATAATATAGTGTATTTTAGTATAATATAGTGTATTTTAGCATAATTTAGTATATTTTAGCATAATTAGCATAATTTATATTTACCGTTAATTGTTATGAAATTAGAATGGCTAGAGGACGGCCTAGGACTCGACCTCAGCTAGTACCAGCTGCTAATGATGAGCCGATTCTAGCTGATAGCACATAGCATTTTAGTCCTCTTCTATGGATGCCCCACCGCGAGCACCGTCTCACTAGCTTCTCGCGAAGTATGTTACTTTCTTGATCTAATTTTAAAGTTTAAATTTTGCTATCTTAACACTATTAATATATTGTGCATTACTTTTTCAACGCAGGACGTTACCCTTTTAGATGTCAAGCACTGGTGCATTCAAATGCAGTACTACGACCTGATGGACCCGTATCTCATCAAGTTGGGGTTATACATTATTGCTACCATGCAAAGTGGGAGTGGCGTCATCAACGCATCTCTCATTGTAGAACTATTTATACTAAAATAAAGTAAACTAAACTAAATTATGCTAAATTATACTAAAAGAAACTAAATTATGCTAAATTATACTAAAAGAAACTAAATTATGCTAAATTATACTAAAAGAAACTAAATTATGCTAAATTATACTAAAATAAACTAAATTATGCTAAATTATACTAAAATAAACTAAATTATGCTAATTGCACTAAATTATACTAAAATAAATTAAATTAAACTAAATTATACTAAAATAAATTAAATTAAACTAAATTATGCTAAATTATATAAAATAAACTAAATTATGCTAAATATTCTAAAATAAACTAAATTATGCTAATTATGCTAAATTAAACAAAAATAAATTAAAATAAACTAAATTAGGCTAAATTATACTAAAATAAACTAAATTATGCTAGTTATACATAAAAATGTTAATCTATCAACTATTTCACAAAAAAAATACCGGACCGGCCAAACTTTGGTTGGCCATATATTTAATCAGGTCGGCCAAACTTTGGCTGATCTGGGTACTTTTAAAAATACCCAACAGAAAGATGGATATATTTGATCTTTTTTTATTTCATGTTGAATATTAAAAAAAATATTGGTCTCACTTTTAATTCCATTTCATTCTATCACATGATAAGTATTCTGAAAAATTGAAACTATCTTGTCAAAAAATTGTCTTGCCTAAATTCTCTCCGACTCTAAAAAAAAAAAAAAAAAAAAATCCAGTTAGGATATCAGTCTAAGTCCAAACGGTCTCCAAAACTTATCAAATAGGCTTCAAATAAAGAATACAAACCTTTTAAGTGAATCTTTTCACGAGTGTTGCGTTTATATGCAAATTTCATAAATTTTCAAACTCATTCATTATCAAGTCAAGCGGTAAAACAAAATATTTAATGCATTTATTTTTCGTATTTTTGACTGCTTGACTCGATAGTAAATAAATTTAAAAAATTATAAAACATGAATCATAATTGCTTCATTGTATGATTTTTGTTTCTGATTGTTACAAGGCGAAATTAATAAAACATGAATCATAATTGCTACGTTGTTTTTCCTTCTGCTATCTCCCTTTTAAACCAAAACAAACGTCAATGCTCCATACCTCTAAATTTTTTAACAAGATATACTAGTGGATCTTATAAAGTTTTCTTTACTCCTCAGTTACAATTTACAATTTTGAGTTTTAATAATCTTGAACAATTAAAAGACAAGAGTAGGTATTTTAATTTGGATGAAACTATCGTTGGTAAAAGACATCAGTATTGAATATATATAGGTGAGGGAAGGAAGAGTAAGATTGAAGCTTATGATAAAAGACAACAGTATTTTATTTCACCTTTTGAAAATGAAAGACACTTTGTAAAAGTTTTTTTTTTTTTTTATGGTTGACACTTTGTAAAAGTTAAAAGTTGCCGTTTTGAATGTTTGGTGTAATATGAAATTTAGTTGGGAACATAGAAAGAAAAGAAGGAACTATTAATAAATAATATTGTGGGGCTTGGGGCTTGGGGCTTGTGGCTCAACATAAATCCATAATAACATGAAACAAATAAAGTTGGTTTGGTTGTACACTACAACCTTAATTACCTTCATTGCAGAAGCAGTGATCCTTTCTGATATGTACGTAGGTTTGTCATACCACTGGTACCATGTACCAGTGATCCTTTCTGGTTTGCAGAAGCAGTGGCAATTCAGATATGACAGGGGCGTTGTGCCGCATCAATGCATGATAGGATAGGATAGGATAGGATAGGATGTCAAACCAGATCCATACCAATATTTATTTATTTATTTATTTATTTATTTATAAAGCTAGATTTATTTCAAAGCTTAATTTGTTCTCCTTACCTCGGCAAGCATCCTCATCCTCTCAGATAACTTTTTTGAATTGATAGATTTCTGAATCAGATTTTAAACGGATTCCTCATCTCCTTGCAATCTGCATGCTCTATCTCTCTTTTTAATTTTATGTAAATCAAACTAATCTTCACTGTCATATCCATGTGTCTATTGATTTCAAAATAAGCTTTTCACTCCTCTCTTATGTTACGTGTCTCGGTCACGCTATGTGATTCGCGTGTCATGTGACATGCTCATTCACATCACGTGTTTTCTTTCGATAAAAAATAACACAGCATAATACGTAATACAAACTGACTTGATAACGCAACATCATGTCACGTGATCGACACTTTACATGATCAATTTTTCCAACAATATTTCTCTATTTTAATTTATTTTACAATATTTTCTTTGATTTTTGGTATTTTTTTATTTTCTATGAACTAACTTAAACCTGAAAAAAAAAATACTAAACGTGACCAATCGAGTCATGATTGATCACGTCACGTATAATCACGGCCGAATCTGTTATGAATTGGTGTTGATCTGCGTGAATATCTCATGAATCTTACTGTTATAAGTATATACTTTGCTGGCATAATTATTATATGATAATGAAAAAATATGCATAAAATTTCCATCATAAAGAGAAAAAAATAGTTATATTTGATTTTATACAGAAAATATTATCTTTAACCATTAAATTAGAGAGTGATTCCACTTTCCTACTAATTGTTAACATGCATGGTTGAGTAAGATTCAATTTATCTCAGTGATTTTTTTATTTATCAGTAAGATCAGCATATATTTTAATTTCAGTTTAGAGAAAGGATGCAGTGATGATTTTATACATCTTACAAGTTTCACACCCAATTAACCGGAAAAAAAAAAGATAAAGGAAAAATGTTGTATTACGATGGTTACTTGACTATTTTATGCTTTATATTAATTAACTACTTTGAAAATGTCCATGACACACAATCAATTGACTTATTTATAAAACCAAAAATATTTTAGAATTATTGCATACCACATAATCTCTTGTATATAGTTGGAAAATAGCTTTTAACATTTTTATTTTTCAAATAAAGAGGAAGATCAAGTCTCACTATTTTAAATATTTATTTAAAAAAATCTTTATTTGAATTTCAAACACAACATTGCCTTGGCCATTAAATCAAATGTTAGATTTTTGACGGTGTACTTGGAAATTAAGAAAATCTTATGAACCAATTATCAGTGGCAAACATATGATGATTGATGGTTGCAATGTCAATTATATATTGTGCTCAAAAGGACATAATTTTGCATCAATAAAACAATCTCTACCTACTTGTCAAAATCAACTTGGTACATATAATTGGTGCCAATAGCTACATAAAATTACCCGAAATAACCAAGATCCCATATAACACGTAATCGGACACGACTTAAACGAGAATTTGACATTTTGCAATGTTTTCATTTTCTTGGTCTGACATAGAACATTACAACACATACTATACCCGAAAATAAAAATATTAATTTTTTATTTTCATCTATTTGTTGATTAATTTTGATTTTTAATGCTCCTACTTGACCTATATGTGCATGACATTCTTGTGATTCAAATGTTATTAATTCAAAAATTTTGACCTTGGACTTTGAGCTCAAAAATCTTGGATCTTAAGCTTTGTATAGTATCTTCTTTTCTAAGTAAGCCTAAATTGGATTCATCAAGAGAGACCTCAACCTAATTTCATTTTCCCATATTAAATCCTTTCTCAAAGTGCTTGACGCAATGTTTAATATGCAATTATTGGTCAAGTCAAGTTTGGTACATTCCATTTAAATCAAGTTTTGAATGTACCTCACCAGCGGAGATTGTTGAGGCTTTTTTTGTCTCACCCAAATCCATTGGCTTACTTTTTGACTTGGCTATGTTTTTTAGAACTTCGATCGTGGCCTCATCGGTGATGTTGTTGCTCGTGAAATTGCATACACGTCTATCTCTGAGTTCTCGGTCGCATGAGCCATTAAGGCGAGATTTACCTCTTTTTCATTTCTGGACTCTGTATCGAAGTCCTCAACATTACTTACATCGAAATCTACAGTCCACAAGGCATTCATTGCCTTGGCACTAATTCTACTTCTATGACCGTCTAGCTTTCTAGGTCGACGGTCTTGTTGCCCTTCTCCATTCTTACCATTTTGAGTTGGAAACAATTTGTAGCAATTATGAATAGTGTGCCCCTCTTTGTGGCACGCAAAACGTACTATCTTTTTGTGGTCCTCCACGAGTTTCTTGTTGTATTGGCATTCAAGTCCAACATTCCTTGGAATATTTTTGATAGAATTAGGGCGTTTTTGGAGGTTTCATGTTCTATTTTCTTAAATAATTGGGAATTTGAGGGACGAGTATTTGAGGAGTTAGATGTGCTTAGGAAATTGCAGTTTAGTGCCGGGAAGGCTATGGTTTTGGTTTGAGTATCTAGATTATGTTGTTGTAAGCAATATTTTGTGTTGTTTGACTAATTTGCAAAATATATAATCATTGAATTTTACAGTTTCTCTGTTTGAGATATATGTAGGTTTAACAGTTACGGCCAAAGGCCAATGTAAGTCAATAATTCATATTATGACAAGTTGGAGTAACAAGTTACGTCCGAAGGTCAAAGAAAGTCAAAGTGTACATCATGACAAGTCAGAACGTGACCAGCTGCATGAGATAATCTGTTACATGATCTCCTCGAGCTACAAGAAATGATTTAATACATATGATCTGACAGAAGATTCACATGAGCCATTTGGAATGTCAGATATTGATAGGATGCTGAATCATGAAGATTATGGAGGATCATATGAAGATCAAGATCATGAATATTATGGAGATCATACTTTACCTTTTGTGTTGTAATTTTTATTTATGTCCAAAAGTATGGTAAAGTAGATTTGAGATTCAGATCACCCGAGTCTAGCCGCTGCTTGACTGGATATCAAATTTAAAATTCAAATTACCGAGTATAATCAATACTGGAAATTTAGGCACAAGCAAAATAGGCTAAACCATTATGTTGTAGATCTTGTGATCTGCAAAGAGCCGTTGGCTCTCCTTTGAATTCCACTATAAATAGTGGGCTATGTCTCCTATCTCATTGACGAGAGAAAACCCTCACAATCTTACATTATTTGTTGTTTGTGCTCAAACTTCAATTATCTCTCTAGCAACCTCAAATATACTTCACCTAACTTGATCCATTGTGAAATTAGAGTGAAGCCAGTGATTGTCTAGACTTAGAGCCTGCGATATCACTCATACTGGAGCCTACGAGCTCACCTTATACTGGAGCTTGTGTGCTCACCTTTCTTTCCTTTGAGTTGTTGTCTCAATTTGTCGTGTGTGTGGACCGCATGAGTGTTGTCTCGTACTGGTCACAACTTGTATTCCTTTCTTCATTGGGTAATAGAAAGGCGTACCTCTTAAGGTTACGTTGCCCCGGAGACGTAGGTCCTTCAGTGACCAAACTTCGTTAACAACTCCTGTGTCACTTTCTGTCTCTATCTTTTTACTTTACTGCACTTTAATATTCATTTATTTAATTTACAAGTTCTTGATTCCGCTAAGAACTTACAGTACATAGATTAGTTAAACACAGGAACGACTTTAGAACTTGTCTATTTGACCGATAATTACAAGTTGTAGGGGTTAAATTTTAAACAGACCTATTCACCCCCTCTTTTAGGTGCCGTTAGGGACAACATATCACTTGTTTGTCGAAGCTTTTCTTTAAAGCCAACGAAGTGGGTGTAGATCTCATCTGGAGTATAGCTTTAAGTTCCCGCCATGACTTCCAAAGCGTTCACCAAGCTTTCCTATATATTTCCTCTAAGCATGACTCGTAAGAACTCTCCTACAATTTTATTGTTAGAAAGCGGTTATCCCAATTTCATAAACTCATTTTGGATACGTATAAATCTATTATACATAGCCTCAACTAATTCTCCTTTTTCTATTTTGAAGTTTTCAAATTTGGTTTCAAGTCCGGTAAGTTTGGTTATTTTGATTTGTGGATTGCCCTCATACTTGTTTTTGAGAACATTCCACATATCTTTGGCATTTGATGAGTTACCATATACCAAAGCTACCTCTTCACTAACTGTGTTTAATAGTGCATTAACCGCGTTATCATTTTCTTTCTTTTCTAGTTTTGAGGCAATGGTCTCAATTTTCTCAACTTTGTCACCTTCGGTTGTTGTATCTGTGGTGTTAATAAACTTTGTCGACATATGTTGGTGTGTACCTCTTTACAATTATATCCTAACATTCAAGAATGTTGAGATAGTTAATCATAACTCGCTTTCAAAAGCTAAAGCTTGTGGTTGCAACGCTAAAAATAGGGGGTTCTTTAACAATTCTATTTAGTGTCATTTTTGGATCAAGAAGTACTTAAATTACAATGAGTCTTAATTCAAGTTAACTTGCTCTGATACCACTTTGTAGTCCCTAACGACACCTAGAGAGGGGTGAATAGGGAGTCTTAAAAACTCTTGGACGTTTTAAGCCCTCTAAACTAACAAATCAAACAACAACAAGCAAGTGTGCACAAGTAAAAGTAAATAAAGTAAAGTTAGATAAATTTGACACGTAAGATGATAACGGAGTTTGACGTAAAATGGCTACGTCTCCGGGGTAGAGCAACCTCGTCGGCGTCCATTTTCTATTACCTAAAAAGAAATGATATAACTCGTGACACGTGAGCCCAACAAATGTGGAAAGTCACAACCTAATTCGTGTACAAAGTGAGCCTAGAAGCTCGAGTTGGAGAGTCCCGACAAAGGAGATCATCACATAACTATGGATATATGGTGAGCGGGAGATGCTCGAGCCAGTAAGCCCTTTAATGCCCTACAAGCGGGAAAGTCACAAAACTATTTGAATTGGAGCACTAAGTAGATCTCCACACTATGGATGGGAATGTTCTAGAACTAAATTATAGACACTAAACTATATCTAAAAGAAGATAAGTCGAGTGGATTTGAGAGTGTTGAGAGGATATTAAAGTTTAAGCTCACTCAACAATGAAAACTTTCAAGAATACACAATAAATATTTTTTGAATGTGGGAGACGTCTAGCTTAGTTAAATTTGAATTAGGGTGACTCCTTTTATAGTGGGAGCTCCAGATTTGCCAGATCTGTTCGGACGGAAGTGATTCGTTCTAAACAGATTGTATGAATATTGAAATTAGAGTTTCCGCAATATTAAAGGTAATTAATGATTGATGGTTGGACATAATAAAAATCTTATCAACCAATATTAAAGGTAATTAGTGTACTTGGACATAATAAAAATCTTATCAACCAATAATAAGTGGCAAATATGTGATGATTGATGGTTGCATGATGTCTAACAAAACTGAGAAGTGTGACATGCGTGCATTAAAGGTAATTAATGATTTATATAATTATATATCCAAACTGTGCAATGTCAATTATATTATTGTGCTCAAAAGGGCATAATTTGCATCAATAAAACAGTCTCTACCTACTTGTCTACTTGTCAAAATTAACTCGGTACATATAATTGGTGCCAATAGCTACATAAAATTAGCCGAAATGAAATAACCAAGATCCGACGTAACACGCAGTCGGACACCACTTAGACGAGAATTTGAGATTTTGCAATGTTTTCATCTGATCTCCTTTTGCAAATATATATAATCACATGAAATTGAATACAAAACTGAATTCTACTATGCTCCTTGGATTATTCATGACGTGTAATAAAGCACCCAAAGGCACGCAATACGCATTACATCCAGCCATCCAGGCGACTTCAATCCGAATATCTTATCCGAGAGCGATTCCGACCGACGCCCAATATATATAAAATCTCTGCGCATCTGGACGAGCGCAACATCGTGTTGCGAGTGAGTTATAAAGGCCTTCACTGGCACTGCAGTCAGTCTTCAGTGTGTGACTTGTCTGTCACAGGCGGAACACATAACATAACATACTGTGTGTGTTGTTACAAATTAAGCCGTCTCAATGTGATCTTAATTTATCGGCGATGCTTGCGGTGAGTTTGTCGATTCTTTCTTTGACCGATAACGATGCTGGAATCTGGATGCACGCCAGTTTTCTACTTGTTTTTACCGTCCGTCGCTTAATCTTAATCTTCTCTTCCCAGCAGTCTCTCTCAGTCTGCCCATCTCAGATCTGTTTGTCTCGGTCAAAGTTAGATCCCATTGGTGTAAAGAGTCAATAACATGTGTTTCATTACTGATAGTGATAGGAAGGCCACGCAGATGCAGCATTACTTTTGAATAGCAAACCACTAAAGCAGGCATGTTTTTTTAATCTATAAATTTGACAAATTAAATGAGATCTGAATTGTGTAAAATGCTGATCAAATATATATATAATCACAACGTGTTGAGCTTGAGCCTTGAGCCTTGAGCGAGCATTCCTCTTTGGTTGTTGGTTGTACCTTTTCAATTAAATAATTGTATAACACAATCTAACCTACCCTAGATTACCAAATAAATTCAACTTAAACCACTCATAATATATATAACACGTTGAGTATTACTATTTCATATGGTTGTTATATGTGGATTGACTTGACTGTCTTAATAATAATAATAATAATAATAATAATAATAATATATGCTTTCATTATATAAATCCGGCCAGGTTCTGATGTAGAAAAGAGAAATATTGAAACTCTTTTTCATTTCATTACACTGTTATTAAATCGATTTAATCTATTAAAACTAACTCAAATAATTTAATAACTAGATTATAATTTTATTAGGCTCAAGCTCAACTATGAAAAGATTTAATCCAGCTGAAACCGATTTAAAACTCGGTTGCTATTAATCTTTTTAGATTATTAATTATTAATGAAATATATATACACTGTCAAAGTCCTGATAAAGCTTACAGGAAATTCTGACGTGGCGACAGGACAAATCAGATCTACAATGGTTGCCAGGTTGTAGTTTGCGACCGCAACTATGGAATTAATTGACATTTATACCCTTTGATGCATGACGCGAAATTCCCGATAATCTGGCGTGGATATGAATATGATATGGTCGTAATAAAGTGAAGTCAAACTTGAATGGCTCTATTCGCACCGATGCCGCGGCCATCACCGACTCACCGTATCGTATCCATTTGGCCTGGCGCCCTGGCCTACAAATTAATTAATTAAATAAATAAATTAATTAATTAACACTGGACAGTCTGGGGGACGGAGAATTTCATGCTCTTGTTCTGCAAAAGGGGAGGGAGGGAAGGAAGCAACAGGCAATACAGGCCAGGGATTGATTTATTGGTAGAAAAAAGTTAGCCCTTTGAGCTTTGAGCTTTGAGCTAGGGATCTGGACCGCTCATCACGAGATGAAAAGGGTAAAGGCGGCATCACAACCGTCAGCACGTGGAGAGCACGACTCCAGCTGGCCTTGGGGATGCTGTACTGTACTCTGCTGGCCGACCTTATCCTGTTCGACCCGATTCCTCCATTTGGTTGAAAACTGGGGAGGCCGCGTGTTGCTTGCTCGGATCTAGGAATCTTTCTTTTATACATTCTAATTCTATTCTATTCTAATGATTCTATGTTGTGTTGTCATAATGCGCCTCCATTTTCTTTCTAACTGGAGGTGAGATGAACCCTATCCGTTTCGCATAGCCCCGCTTTGGTTCCAAGTTCCAACTACTTGCTTTACCCAATTTTAGCGGCCTAATCTCAAGGCCTTGTATTGTATGTACCAAGGCCAAGCAAGCGAATATCCTATTCTCGCCTCTCCTTCTCCTTCTCCTTCTCCCTCGTTTCTTTTCTACACAGAACAGAACAGAACAGAACAGAAGCCGATGAAAATTTAATTTAATTTAATTTAATTTTCGGAATAAAGTAGCAAGCAAATCAAATCAAATCCCATATCAAATCGCTCGGTCTTTATTCCCTCCCATTTTCCATTCAACTCTTTCTTCTCCACCTTTACACAGCTCCCCTCCCCACCAGCACATATTTCGCTTATATTAAATTCAAGCTCTCCGACTTGGTCGGTGTTCCTCCGATCGAAGAATAAATTCAACAAATTCACGATTGTCCCGGAATCAATTGTCATAAACCTAGGGTTCCTTGCCTCATAGCTTATTCCTTATCCTTCCTAGTTAGATCCAGAGCCAAACAAAAAATCGTCAAGATGATGTCAAGATCTTATACAAACCTTCTAGATCTGGCAGCCGGAAACTTTGCAGCGCTAGGTGGCAGTGGGACCAATCGATCAGGGCTGAGGAGGATGCAGCGGGTCATGACAGTACCAGGAACTCTCTCTGAGCTAGACGACGAAGAACCCGCCAATAGCGTCACATCTGACGTCCCCTCCTCCCTTGCCACTGATCGGATACTTATAGTTGCTAACCAACTCCCGGTGCGGGCTAGGCGGCGGCCAGATGGCCGTGGATGGTCCTTTGCCTGGGACGAAGACTCGCTCCTGCTACAGCTCAAAGACGGCTTGCCTGATGACATGGAGGTACTGTACATCGGGTCCCTGAAGGTCGACGTGGACCCCACCGAGCAGGATGACGTCGCACAAGCTTTGCTGGAGAGATTTAAGTGTGTGCCAGCCTTTCTGCCGCCGGATCTGCACGAGAGGTACTACCAGGGGTTTTGCAAACAACACCTCTGGCCACTGTTTCACTACATGTTGCCCTTCTCGGCAAATCATGGCGGGAGGTTTGATCGGGGCTTGTGGGAGAGTTATGTGCTTGCTAATAAGCTGTTTTTCCAGAAGGTTGTGGAGGTGATAAATCCAGAAGATGATTATGTGTGGATCCATGATTACCACCTCATGGCGCTCCCCACATTTCTCAGGCGCAGGTTTGATTTTTTTCCTACTAAATTCAGAATTTCAGCGAAATATGAAATTTTGTAGAGCTATCCCAATGTTGAACTAGGAATTGGTCATCATGCTGTTTTATTGGAGTGAGGCAGGCTAGATGGGAGTTTTAGGTATAATATAAACATAAGCCACATTTACTTCTTGGTTAGATTCTTGAGCAGTCAGACTGCTTTTGCAAGAGGAAGAATCGAAACCTTTAGGAACTAGAAATCTTCTTATGTGTATTTTCTGCTGATTAAGTATTGTATTTATAATGTGTGTTTAATCAAACATCAAAATTTGGAAGGAAATTAACAAGTAGAGTTGAAATTTTATGCACCTATCCATTGTCAGCTTCACTGGTCATAATGCAATATCTTCTTGTTGTTGATAACTGAAATCTTCAACTAATTGACCTTTCCCAAAAAATGTCTTACAGATTTAACCGGCTCCGGATTGGGTTCTTCCTCCACAGCCCGTTTCCCTCCTCAGAAATATACCGGACCTTACCTGTCAGAGAGGAGATACTTAAGGCTCTTCTAAACTGTGACCTGATCGGCTTCCACACCTTTGACTATGCACGCCACTTCCTTTCCTGCTGCAGCCGCATGCTCGGCATAGAGTACCAGTCCAAGCGAGGCTACATTGGTCTAGATTACTTCGGTCGAACTGTTGGCATAAAAATCATGCCAGTTGGGATCCACATGGGACAGGTGCAATCAGTGCTTCGTCTGCCAGACAGGGAGTGGCGGGTCGCTGAGCTGAGGCAGCAATTTGAAGGCCAAACTGTCCTTTTGGGTGTGGATGACATGGATATATTTAAGGGTATTAATTTGAAGTTGTTAGCTTTTGAGCAGATGCTACGA
The DNA here is from genome assembly GCA_025461125.1 of Carex kokanica. Classification (NCBI taxonomy): domain Eukaryota; kingdom Viridiplantae; phylum Streptophyta; class Magnoliopsida; order Poales; family Cyperaceae; genus Carex; species Carex kokanica. The sequence continues at coordinate 145,252 of JAJGRX010000866.1, read as the reverse complement.
ATGCACCCCAAGTGGCTGCGTCGGGCTGTCCTTGTGCAGATTGCGAATCCGGCCCGTGGCAGAGGGAGGGATTTAGATGAGGTACAAGCTGAGATAAATGAGAGTTGTAAGAGAATAAATGATGAATTTGGCCAAGACGGGTACAAGCCTGTTGTTTTCATAGATAGAGATGTCTCCAGCGTGGAGAGAATTGCTTTCTACACTGTGGCTGAGTGTGTGGTTGTCACAGCTGTACGAGATGGCATGAACCTGACGCCATATGAGTACATTGTATGCCGGCAAGGGATACCAAGTCTTGGATCAGGGTCTGAGTCAGAGGTCGATGGCCCAAGACGTAGCATGTTAGTAGTTTCAGAATTTATTGGGTGCTCACCTTCACTTAGTGGTGCAATACGGGTCAACCCATGGAATATTGAATCCACTGCCGAGGCTATGAACGAGGCAGTATCCCTCTCTGATGCCGAGAAACAGCTTCGGCATGAGAAGCACTACCGATATGTCAGTACACATGATGTGGCGTATTGGGCCCGTAGCTACCTCCAAGATCTGGAGAGGAGTTGCAAGGACCACTTCAGAAGGACGTGCTGGGGTATTGGTTTGGGTTTTGGTTTTCGGGTTGTAGCGCTTGACCCGAACTTCAGAAAGCTCAACGTGGACTCTATTGTGGCGGCATATGAGGCGTCCAAAAATCGGGCTATTTTGCTTGACTATGATGGCACATTGGTGCCTCAGGTGGCAATCAATAAAACACCCAGTGCAACAGTTGTCAGAATAGTTAATGAGCTGTGCGTGGATAAGAAAAATGTGGTATTTGTTGTGAGTGGCAGAGGTAGAAACAGCCTTGAAAAGTGGTTTAACCCGTGTCCCAGACTTGGTATTGCTGCCGAGCATGGTTACTTCATGAGGTATGTAATTAATTGCACTGTTCAATTAGCTGTTGCATGAACAACTGTATAGAGACTAAACACTTGTACCGTTGCAAAATGATGGATTAGTTGCATATCCCGCGAAATATTTTAAGTTTGAGAAAAATATGATAGTTATCCTCTTGAATTGTAGATTCCCTATTTCCCATAAAAATTCCCAGAGTGTGGTCCTTATCTTTGCTCTATAGCTAATGACCGGAGGAAGGCTGTGTTAGATACCATTTAGTAGGGACGGGGGTAGGAGGTTTGGAGTATACAGTTGTGTTGTTTGTGAGATTTCATAGGACACATAACTATACTTTAATGATCTGTGATAAAAATTGGCTAATTTATGCAATGGTATGATATAATGAAGGTGGAATAGAGACGTCTCATGGAAGATGAGTATGCAAAACTGTGACTTTGGATGGATGCAGATGGCAGAGCCTGTGATGCAACTATACACCGAGTCAACTGATGGATCTTCTATGGAGACGAAAGAGAGCGCCTTGGTGTGGCACCACCAAGATGCTGATCCCGGCTTTGGCTCTTCTCAAGCCAAAGAAATGCTCGATCATCTTGAAAGTGTTCTTGCCAATGAGCCTGTTTCAGTGAAGAGCGGCCAATTCATTGTTGAAGTTAAACCTCAGGTTTGCCTCTCTCTTATTTCTTTTAAAATGGGAGTTTGATAATCTACCTTGAGAAACGAGACACGTCTTTCTGGCTATTTGTAAGTTTGATATATGTATGTATAAACTTGGAATTTGTTTAACAGGGAGTGAGCAAGGGATTGGTAGCAGAGAGAATCTTGACAACAATGAAGGAACAAGGGAGACAAGCGGACTTTGTGTTATGCATAGGTGACGACAGATCTGATGAAGATATGTTTGAAAACCTAGCTGATTTAGTCAAGAGAGGTCTTGTCTCTCCAAATACATCACTATTCGGTTGTACTGTCGGCCAGAAACCGAGCAAAGCTAAGTATTATTTGGATGACACTAATGATGTGTTAAGCATGCTTAATGCTCTTGCTGATGCATCAGAGCAGTTTGACTCTGATGATGATTTGGGCTTATCTCTTGATAAAGCTTCCATATCATGAGAGGGTTTGTATGCTAAACAAAATATAGTTCTTGTCTATAACTGACATCTTTGAATTTCTTTTTTCTTTTTCTTTTTTTTCTGTTGTTGTTCTTTTTTAATTTATTTTTTCTCTGTCTTGTTTTTGTTTTCTCTATTTTGTTTGGTTGGTGGTTTCGAGTCAAGGTTGGAGAAATAGGAGAGAGAATGTATACAGATTGCTATGAAGGGGATTCCCTCCAAGGAGGAGGTGAAATTGACAAGTTAACAGAAATGAGTATTTATTTTTGGAAACAGATCTTGGCAAGTGACAACCAATGAGATTTTGAGGGTTCGTTTTTTTGACCTTTCCAGTTGTGGTTTTGTTTGTGGATTAGATGCTATTATTTGTGCTCAAATTTAGTTGGAATATGCACGAGACGAGCGAGATTAGTGGGAATCATTTCATTTTTATTTGGGTGGATGAGTGTAAAGAGTACAAGTGTGCACGTGGTCATAGCACATCTCAGTTAAAAGATTTTATTTTCATTTTCAAACGTTCTTTATAGGTCCAGTTTAGTTTTCAAATCTGGTATTAGACAAATACTATTTCCGCATGTAACCTAAAATAAAATCGTCAGGTTATAGCTGATAAATATTAAATACTCTTTGAATGAACTTCAATTTATCCTTCCTGGTACTGGATCACGTGGTGATTTTGATTATTACAAAGCTGACAAGAATATAAGGTGGGCGAAAGTTTGTTTGTACAGGCTTTATATACCATATATGAACATGCCAATCAACTTGTCTATGTAGAAATATATTCACATCGATAACAACCCAGTCTCGTTCTCGTTCTCGTTCTCGTTCTCATTGGAAGATATAAACCTCGTCAAATCCCCTCCTGAAACCAACAGATTAGTTAGCTCTCTTTCCATAAAGATATGAAATTTTAATTTCCGAAAGTGTTTGTCTGAAATTTTCTAAAATAAGATAACAATAACATAATAAAGAAAATGAGGTCCTCTTTCTTACCCAATAGCACCAGAAAATCTGGGAGCATAATTATAGATGAGATTAGCCAGCACCTTCTTCGTTGAAGGTCTGGTTGATGACTTGCGTGCTTCACTGCATAAAAAAGGTTGGAGTCGGTCATTTCTAGGATATTTCATGTCCACAATTAACCAATACGATCTCATTTGATATTCAAATGGCTTTTACAAGACATTTTTTTTTAAAGAAAAGAATGTATAGAATGATATCAAGTGCAGAAGTAGACTCTCCACAACTAACCTAATAAAATAGTTGCCAACAGATTGAGATACCAAAACTGCATCCTCACTATGTGGAATTGCTGAAACTCCCCATTCAAAAACATTTTTCTGAAACAATCAGGTAGTATAAATATATCACATAGCCCCATAAAAGTAATTCAAGTACTTGCAGTTATGTGTCACTATACCTCTGGATGCCATTGAAGACCAGTCACCGGATAATTGTAAGCTTGCACACTTGATACATATATCTGATGCAAATAGTTATAAATATAATCATGCCTTGAGGAAAGCAATCGAGAAATAAGAAAACATATTGTATTGGTTTTGTTACCTTGCCATTTTTGTCAGGTGTGGTTGTCAAAATCCTGAAGAACTTCGACACTGCATCATTTGTTTGCAGTCTTTGAGGAGATATACCCAACTTCAAAGAAAGTATGAGACAAATATGGTTATGTTGTGTTTTGCACAATATATTAAAGTAATAGAGATACTTAAGAAGACATTCGTTGACATTAAATTACCATATGATTTTGCATTGCTAGGCAGTCAGTACTTAGCTTTTCAATTAATTGAGGGGAAAATCTGTAAAATTAGATGGAAAATAAATTGAAAGTTACACTCAAGTCAAACACATAAAAGAAAAACAACCTTGCTAGTATTAAGCTAGCTTGACACATGCTAGTATTTTCCAGTTCAAGCATGAAGCGGTAAGCCAGTAAGTGGTAGTATGGTGAACCGTGCTTCTCAAGTAACTTAAATTGATCTTCATATAGTATATTAATATTATATCTTATTGACTTACCTTTGAAAAATAGAAATATTTGTGGCAGCATTATCTACAAATTGAAGAATAGACGCTTGATTATGTGCACTAAATCTCTCGAGTATGTTGTCATCCTACAAAATACATGTAATTATACAAATTTAAATGTGAAATTATGATAAACAATTTGAAGGTGTGTTTCAGTCAGACTAAAACTTTTGAATGGTTGGCTTCTTTTTTGCCATATGATTTAAATTAACAGACATTGATGTTAGTTTTTACAAAATTAGCTTCAATTAATACTAAACACAATGATGAAAATTTTCATGAATAAATTCCAGGAGCACAAGACACTTTTCTTAATTTCATATATAATTTTTGACAATTTCATGAATTTATGTTACCTTACTGACGGCCTTAGTTACAAGCTCAAAACCTAAGCAAATCGCTAACAAGGGGAAGTGTTCCCCTGCATCGTTTCTGTCCAAAACAATCTGACAGAAGTTAATTGCGAGTGTGTTAGATATCTGATTAATCAAATAAAAACATGTTAGTTTAAAAGAAACTAGGAACAAAAAAAATCAAGCAAAGTACCTGAAAAACTTTCTTGATTCTTTCAAAATATGGGCCTGTCTTGGCTGAGCCGCCAGTAAACAGAACTCCATTAACCAATTTCAGTTTCTACAAACAAATATTACAAACAACAGATTAATATTAGCACATGGTATAATCAAATCATGTTATGGAGCCTCCTAATCATTATCAAGTGCATAGACATGACCCTGGACAATTTATAATCTACCTATCCTTGATTTTCTTTGAAATGCAGGCATAATTTGAGAAATTAACCCTGTCGTAAAGTTGAAATTGCTCGAGTGACGGTATGAACCAAACCCATCATTCTTTACAAGGAAGTCAATAACCATACAAGTCATGCCTATAATGTTGGTTTTCAAATTTAACCTTCATTCATTCCAATTATTATGATCGTCAAGTTCAATAACTATTACTAGATATGTACTTGCAACCAAACAAGTACAGCATCCGTTTGCTTATATTATACATTCAGTAGACTAATTTTAGGAACTTCCGTACCTCCAACAAGGTTTCCTCAGGTTCGTTGTACACGATTGGCACAACCCGAGCGCCAGCGGCTTCCACAAACTTCACATAAGACGCTGCGATGTAGGAGATGTTGGTGGCGTTGCTCAGGCGGCCGCTGGCGCCGTCGCCGGGGTGGCTGACGATGCCGATGACGGGGTAGTTGTACGACACTGGATCCACCGACGAAAGATGAACTAATGGATCGGTTGGGAGGAGGATCGACTGAGAGGTTGCAACAGAGAAGAGAAAGATGAAGCAAGAGAGTAGCTGAAAGACTAATGAGATCGGTGACATTTTCTGGCGATTTGGAATTGCGCAACTCAGCCTCAGCCTCAGCAGTGTGACTTTTTCTTCTAATTCCTTTTCCTCGGGAAGATTAATCACAAGTTCGGATCAAGCATCCTCTCCAATCTTTGGACCAAGTTGGAAAGTTCTATTCAGAGTTTTCGACCGCTTGATTACAATCGCAAGGTACAAGTTTCCTCTGACATTCCCTCTTAAAATCTACCAGCTACTTGATACTCCATATGGACCGTCCGATCTAAGACAACGATATAGATACTTCTTCAAAATCCCGTACAGAGAGATTCATCCGGTCCACAGATCTTGGGTAGGTGTATTTGTGTTGTGTATATAAATAATTAGTCCCTATTTTCCTATGACAACACGACTTACCTAATAGGAGTGTCTAACGGGTACAGTAAGGGTAACATAGAATAGAAGCATTTTTATACTCTAATACTAATTTAATAGTTATTTAATAAAATATTAAAACATATATATTCATTTCACACCTATATAATACTTTATTGAAAAAAATTCTTATCATGCTAAAAACAACTAACCAATTAAAGTATTCTTTTTAATGCTTATAATATATATAATATGAGGAGGGATCCGATTACACCTTTTTTGGTGACACACTTTGACACCTATCATTTTCAAAGTCCAAATGGTCGATTCAAACTGTTCAACATGATGGATATATTAAAATGTGCTTGGAGATCAAATTTTACATTTTTTTGAATTTTTTTGCTATTTATTAAGATGGTTACAAAAATCGTTGTTTTCAGACCATTGAAAAACAGCGATTTTGTAACCATCTTAATAAATAGTAAAAAAAATTCAAAAAAATGTAAAATTTGATCTCCAAGTACATTTTAATATGGTGATCATGTTGAACGGTTCGGATCGACTGTTTGAATTTTGAAATCGCAAAATTGACCTATATAAAAAACGGTGTCATGATGTGTCACCAAAAAAGGTGTAATTGGATCCCTCCTCATATAATATATATAATTTTTTTTATAATTACCTGATCTGGTAACATGTACAAAATAGGCTTTACCCGTACCCTTATTCATTTAGATAACGAAAACAAATCTTTATCCGTACATGTCTCCGATAAGTTTACGAAAAAAATCTCTTACCATATACAGTACGAGTCGGGTAAACGGATAAAAGAGTGCCATTGACACCCATATACCCAATCCCACCTAAACTTCATAATTTGGGATTGTTTTTTTGTGTTCTCTGTTCGCTAGGAATTTTCGCGCATTCCCTTTAAAAATTCAAAAAGGTTAACCAGGAGACTAGACTAAATAGATGAGTAGGTTATGTGCTCATATGATTTTTTTTTTTTTTGGATAAAATGCTATGTAAGCCCGTTTCATTGAAGAAACCAGATCCAACCTACACTCATACAAAAGCAACTGTGTACTGCATAGTTACTAGTAAAATAAGTTCACAACCTAAACTATAGAAGTTTATCATCACTTCCTTACAACACCACATCAGAGAACTGAATTATTACAAAATATAAGCATCAAACAGTAATTAATCTAATTAAACAAACATCTAAGCTGTATTGCTAGATGAGTCATCCTCTTCCCCAGGCGACTGATACATCACTAGCTGAGTATCCTCCAGATCCCAAATTTTGCAATGGTATTTCATCAATATCTTTTGGCAACCAACTTGGTACCAAGTCTCCAGTCTGCCTCTTCACCATACCTGTCTAATAATTAACCAAAGCAATGATCATTAAGATTACATAATGAAATATCTTAAGATTTTTTTTGTTGAAAACACAGTTCATTTCTTAGTTTCCATATAGTCCAATTAACTGCATTGAAAATTTGAGAAAAGCTAACTATAAGTTTTTTTTTCGAAAGTACAAGAGAAGCAACAATATCTTGGATATTATTCCAAGATTTGAAATGTTGTTGACTTAACTCCATCCAAAACCAGATTTGCCGAGTAAAAGGGCAGTGCAAGAATAAATGATTTGTGGTCTCTATCTCTTGACATAACTGGCATTTGAGACTCCCTTGCCACCCTTTGTAACTTCGGTAAAACAAATTTTGTTGGTCATCAGCCATAATTCTAATGATTTGACTGAAAAGAGACAAGAAGACTCTCATTTTCATGCTATAGCAAACAGGCTGGGATGTTATTCTATTCAAAAGAGCAACTTGCACACTTTCAAACATTGCAAGAACGCATAATAAAGAGTTCAACACGAAGGTAGATGACAGAGACATCCTCTTTCTTTTGCAAATGAATGAATACCATCAACAATGGCTGCCCAACATAGGGTTCTTCGTTGTTGACCACCTCAAGAAGGTAGCAAAGAAGAAGCGTAAGATCTTAATATAACTGTCGGCGCTAATGTTACCCTTCTCGCAAAATACTTGAAGGTAGACATACTAGGAGAAGAATTAGACGACGATCCATGCATCAACCTAAAGTACTTGATCGACAACAATCAAGTATACACCATATACCATAGAGGAAGTAAACACATCCATGTCTACATATGCATGACGGATAGGTTATTAGGCCTGATCCGTTCAGACCCCCGTCAATGTACTTCAAACAAACCCGCCAAAACTTTGGAAGATGAACCTATCAAGGAACCAGAAAAGGATCATCATCAAACAAGCCAACCAAGTCATTACGTATGCTCGAGACCCTTCACGGGCAAGAGAAAGAAGAAGTGATAGATTGGAGCATCGCATCAGATATAGGAGCAGAAACAAGCCATATGAGGTACCTAGTCAGGCACTAGCACTACCTGAAGTGATATATACAGTAACCATGCCAAATCATGAGACAACCGAGCCACCTACACGTGAGGTTTCTGAACCACCTGCAGCCCGTGCGGTGTCACCTACCCCGCACGCGACTATCTATATGCCGCAGGCAGACAGACAGCCGAGACAGACTGAAGCAACCCCTACGACATCACGCATGCCGCATGTGACCTCAACCTATATCGCAGGCTTTCCAGATCGCGACCAATCCAACCCGTTCAGCCATCGGGAACGGTACAGATCAACCACCGCCTCTGAACCTGGTACTTCCACAAGACCAGATCATTCTCACCAGTGTCCAACCTTAGAAGAACTCGTAGGTATCAAGCGTAGGCTTGAGAGCTTAGAGTTTCATAGAGCTCTAATGGACAACCCGAGTGAATTTTTCAGGAGCTATAGTGCTAAAGAAGGTCCATCATTCGGCGGCATGTCTCATCAATTCTGACTGTAAGTTCTTTCCTGGGTTTGAGATCTTCTTCGAAGATTTTACCTTTGCATTGGGGACAATGCAAAGTTTAAGCTTGGGAGAGGAGATTGAACCCTTGTATCTTAGATTTTAGGGTCAATTTTTTTTTTCAATTTTTTAGGATCTAACTAAGCTTTTACCTAACCACGAATAAGGTTTTCATGACTGAACTTAATTGATTGAGATTGCAAGCTTGTCAGAATGTTTTTCTTAGTTATAACAATAGAGTCTTGCATGACTGAACTTAGTTGTTTGAGATTGCATAAAGTATGGTTTAGATAGAGTCCTCACATGAAAACAAACGAAATTTTCAAAAGTTTTTGAAAGAAGGAAACTTATACAATTTTGATGAGGCAATTCCTAAATGAAAAAGTAGCATAGTCTCCAAAACACTTGATTGAAATTTTAAACATAGGAAGGCTAAGGCTAACAACATATTGATTAAAAAAGAAATATTTTTGAAAGATAATTTTCCTTATGTATTATGTAAGCAAATTTTTTTTAAAGTTGAGAATATTTTCTAAAATACATCATTTTTAAATTGAGACCCTGATAATTTGACAAAAATATAAAAGATAGTTTTTAGATATATATATAAATCTAGAAATTGTGTGTATTTTAGTGAATGCAACTAGTACTAAAATATGACATAAAATGAGTCCCACCAAAAATCCAAAAATAATAATTATTAGAAGAGGACTCAAAATAGGTCGCACAACCTTATTTCAATTTGAGATTCGATGAAATCCTTAAGTGCATTCAGAATGCATAACCTCTCGTTTGTATCTATGCGCTAGAAGAATCACCCGATGAAATCCTTAGGTACATTCAGAACGTATAACCTCTCGTTTGTATCTATGTGCTAGAAGGGTAAAGCCAAATTGGGTATGGTGTATTTACTTTCTTGCATTTATTTTATAAAAGTTGCATTTTACTAACACACACTTAGTTTATAAAAAAATTTGGCTCAAAGAAGGGATCGAAAATTTAAAGGGATGAAAAATTAGTATTGATTGATTTTAAGATTTATTTTAAGATTTATTTTACCATAATGATGTTAAGACAGGTTGTCTTCAAAATATTTTGAAATAAAATCAAAGTGTTGTGAATGCAAAGATTTTTATTTTCTAGAAATTTCATCAAGTACAAATATTAGGAATTGAGTAGACAATTTTTGTATTAAGTTAATTCTTCGAAAATTTATCAACAATTTCAAAATCTTGTTCAAGGAACAATAGTCAATCTATTTAGTAGTCTTTTACTTTGTTTGTTCGAGAACGAACAAAAGTTTAAGCTTGGGGGTATGATGACGTCAAAACATATAGCGAAAATCACTATCGTTTCTTCTGGAAAATGTGTTTTTGATGACGACAAAAAACAAATGCAAAGTAGCCATTCTACCGATTTATTTACCGCAAATGTATTTTTGAGTCATTTTGGCAGGTTTTGGAAAAAGTTGCGTATTTTGGCCAAAAACAGAGCAAAAGTGTCATATTTAGACGATTTCTAAAGAGGGCGTCAAAATAGGACATTACATGGAGCATGCAACACCTCACATAAAGTACACACCATGCGAAATGGTGAAAATATAAGCAAATTCGCTAAGTCAGAAGACCCTATGGCCTCCTCCATGCCGCATGCAGCATGCAGCATACACAGAGGCAGCATGATCTGTGGACTGTTCTAAATTGGGCTTTTCCTTCTAGAAGAACACGCTTTTCTGAAGAGTCACGCTATTTGTAGACAATTCCTGATAGATCATGGGTGGACCCCTACGATCCCCACTACTTCCACTAGTGCTTAGAAAGGCTATACATACCCATCTGTAATAGGAATTAGTGTGCATGTTTAATTGTGTCAAGTTCAGAATTGTAGCTAGCAATTCTCATTGTTAGGTTAGGTTAGAGAGTTACTTAGAGAGAGAATGATAGCCATTGGAAGCCAAGCAATTGAGAAGGCGTCATCTAAGGAGACAAAGGTTTTCCATCTTCAATTGGGTTGTAATTTATGTTCTCTTTATTTCTTTTCTTTTATTTTGCCATGGTCATGAGAAACTAAACTTCTCATCTCTAGGGTGACGGTTGTACTCGAATTCTTAATTATGTTGCAATATTTGTTTATGTTTTGTTTTGCGTTATGATTTGAATTTCTTTTGCACTTTAATCTTTTTATACGTCCTTGCATACATAATTCTATCTACTATATGCCAATGACCCTTCATACACCAATAGGTGCTTAGTCAACACATTCTTGTGTGATAAGGATAATCCATGTTTGTACTAACACTTCGGCTAACGAGGCTTGGCAGCAGTTCAAAGACTAGGGTAGGAATCCAGTGGGCTTCCTTGGCAAGATAATATAAAAAGCATCTTAGAGTAGGTTTTAGTTCCTCTACGGACATACTAAACTTAGTTAGTACAATATTAGAAAACACCTAGATTAGGTGGGGGTCTTTGGAATATTTCAACTATGGAGTAATATAGGGAAAAAATATAATTCGTATCTAAAACACTTTAGCCTTGGTAGCCCAAAAGTCGATCGCAAGTCAGAAAACTTTCAAATCGCATAAACAAACACCTAGTATGCTCTAAGGGTAGTGATTAAACATGCGGGATAACTGTGGGGGCAATCTATACCGCATGCGACGGTGACAGTGCCACATGCGGAATAGAAAATATCGAAACTTATATTTTGCATGATTAAGAAGGACATAAAACCTAAACCCTAGAGGCTCTCTATCTACTGTTTAACATTTTCTCTGTTTAACATTTTCTAGTTATAATACCTTGATTGCATTTATCACCACCAATCACTTTTCAAAAATCCGATAACCTAAACTAGTAAAAAATGTTTAAAATCTAATACATTATCCTTGTTGATCGACACCCCAATCATACTACACGGTAGGATTATACGCTTATGATCTAAACGTAACTAGAAATTAGAGTTTATAATTCTTTAAAAGTAGTAGTTCAATTTGGACTCATTAGTAGCCTATCCTGAGCATTATAACCTAAATGAATATGATACACTTTGAAAAGTGCATCCACTTAATCTAAGCTCAATCTCCCAAAAGGAAAAGTATTAACTAAAGGTATACCTGTGTTGGAGTTACTGCTTCCACCTGTTTCTTTAGCTCTCTTTTTGGCTTTTCCTAGAATTGAAATAGGTTCTCCTTGCACTTGAATCCTGACTCTTTTTGGTAATAGGGATCCTTCTAGAAGAGGTTTCATCTGATATAGTAGGTAGAGTGAAAAAACATGCCGTGCCGTGACTAACATGTCGTGACTTTGATCTTGACCAAGTTAATTTTTCATGTGCTGTGCCGTGACCAAAATATCAAGGGGTGGTCACGCCACGTGATTCACGCCGTGCCGTGCCGTGACCATACGTGACTCGCGTGACTTGCGTGACCATTTAATTGTAATTTAGGTTAGTTTATTCAAGATTCACCATTAAATCAATATCTAATGGTCCTAATTACACGTGACTCGCGTGACTACGTGTCGTGCCATTTTGTGACTAAATCTTTCACGTGTTGTGCCGTGCCTTGCCAAAGTTTTAAAAGATGGACACAACACGAGATATACGAGTCACGGCATGTAACTGACATGCGTGCCGTGCCGTTCTGTGACGGAGCCGGCTCCGCCGTGCCATTTTTCCCACTCTAATAGTAGGTGTGGGTAACTGCTGGTTGTTGCCCCTAACGACACCTAGAGGGGGTGAATAGGTCTGTTTAAAATATAAACTCTATCTACTAAGTATTTAATGTAAAAATTAAATCTAAGTGTATGTGTGTGTTAGAGTGTAGTTCTTGGCGGAATTAAGAACTTGTAAATGAAATAAATAATAAAGTACAATAAAGTAAATATATAGAGTTAGAAAGTGTGATACAAAAGTTGGTAACGAAGTTCGGTCTCAGAATGGACCTATATCTCCGGGGCAACGCAACCTTAATAGGCTCACATTTCTATTACCCAATGAAGAAAGGAATACAAGTTGTGACCAGTATGAGACAACACTCATGCGGTCCACACAAACGACAGATGAGCACAATAGCTCCAAAAGAGAAAGTGAGCACATATGCTCCAAGATTTACGAGCTCATAGGCTCTAAGTCCAGACAATCACTACTCTCACTCTAATCTCACTCTAAATCAATTTAGGTGGAGTATATATGAGGTTGCTGGAAATGATATAGATGGTTTAAGCACAAGCAACAATGGACTGGCTAAACCTCAAAGGATTTCTAAAGTGGAGGCGCAAAGGTTATTATTCTGTGTAATTTTTAGAGGAAGAACCGACCCTCTATTATAGTTGTGGTTTTGAATCTCTCAAATGAAGAAACAAATATAGAGTTTTAGGTCACACCCTTAGTGATTTAATTTTCACTATAGCTGAGGCAAATCTCAAGATTTGTAGAATCAGAATTTGCTATGTTTGCTTGTGCTTAGATACCACTATCGACCTGCCTGATTAAATTATATTTTGAATTCAAATTTCTAGCTATGCAACGACTAGAATCAGGCAGTCGTAACCTCAGATCTACTTTACCATATTTTTGGACATAAATTAAAATAATAAAAACAAAATGGTAAAGTTTGATCTTCATAATCTCCATGTTCCTTATCTCTATGATCTTTTGTAATCTTCATGATTCAGCATCTCATCAATATCCGACATTCCAAATGGCTCGTGTGAATCTTCCATCAGATAATTTTCATCAAATCATTCCTTATAGCTCAAGGATATCATGCAACATATTATCTTGTGCAGCTTGTCATGTTCCGACATGTCATGATATGTATTATTGACTTGCTTTGACTAGTATCTAACCTCCTAATGGTGTTCTTGTTGGGTTGAACTTGCCGCTAAATTTAGTTTTGATTAGAATTTACCACTAAATTCTATTCAGACTTATGGTGCGGAAAAAACGTAAAATCAAAATTTTACTTTACCATAAGCCAATGATCTACTCCTCGATTGATTTCTAAATATCTATTTATTTAACACTTAAATAAATTGAAACAACGATTGTACATTTTTCCAAATTCGAATTGGAATGCAGTCTGACTCAGATTCGTAGCACCAGAAATCTAGTATCTCTATCAGTATCCACCAGGAACTACCGAGAGTTGATATTTCTTTTGCCAAAAATACTATACCAATGGTATTCGAAAAAGTGGCGGTTTTCGGTAAATCACTATTCACTAAAAATACAAAATTTCTGACAAAACACTATTCATAAGAATAACTTTTATTCTCGCAAGAATATACATATGGATAATCAGATTTTCTGCAAATCACTATTTGAGAGAGAAAATTAGATACGAATCGAATCGAATTCTAATTCGTACTTTGATTCGGACTTGGATTGAGTTCTATTTTCTCTCCACCCCTCCACCCTTTATATAGGGTACTATGGCGGTTCCCAAATGTGAAATTACAATCTCAATTTTGGTTTCTGGTGAAATTACCAAAATGCCCTTTTGGCCCATAATTCAAAAAAATCAATTTGGGCTTTTAATTAAATTCTAAATTTAATTTAGGCCCAAATTCAAATGGGCTTTTGGCCCAAAAATATTAATTCATAATTAATATTTATAATCCATATAACACATATATACAATTATTCTGAATAATTATATTTCTTGCGTTTGCGATTGCGATTAAAATTTATACAACGTGTCATACACGTTATAAATTTAATCTAGTTTAAGCATGTCATCTCCATGACATTTATTTTTATTATTAATTATAATAATTTATAATTAATCATAAAATTCTCTGATTACTTTCCTATTGGTTTGACCCGATAGGATCTGTGATATGTTGGCAATATAATTAAAACTCCTTTTAATTCTATAAATCATAAGCGGCATCTGGCATAATACATTATGACTACCCAATTGACACAGATGATCTTGGACAGTACAATATCGCGATCCAGTAAATAATTTACTCATATTAATTCTTTTGTCTGATAGTATCAGATCAATTCCAAGATATGTATGTGTTATCCTTGCAAACTTAATCTTTTCTCGATCTAAAGTAGATTATCATATATGATTAACTCTTTAATTATATTGTGCACAGATGATCCTACTCCATCAAGAGGCCCAGTGATACTATCACTCGTATTAAATACAATGGACAATAGTAGTCTTGTTGAACATCTCCCCTCCGTATAAGTTATGCATACTGAAGTGTCATCGTTATATCTACTTTTTACGGATAGCGTTAAACAACACTCACGAATACACACTTCCTATGTAGGAAAGACGAATACCTAATACTTTAGAACTTAACACTGAATGAAAATATTAATGACACGAACACAATCCATTTAATATTTCATTTAGGGTCTGTCTAATACTATGTTCTCTAACATGTATCTGTGTGATTAAAATGACAACTCTTTGTCTATGGTTTGTAAAACTTAACCATCATTTAATCCACACACTAACCTTTAAACGGTCAATTAGTGTTCCTTGCTAACTACCACAGTTAGAGACTATCAAGAGTATTTATCATCTATATTACGAAGTTTTACAATTTCAAGTCATGAACTCGAAATGATTCATAAATTCGATAAATCTCAAGGAACAAAATGATTAATCATCCATTACATGAACAAAATATATATAATATAATTACCCTATGATTGACTTCTAGATTATTACACTAACATTTCTCACCAGGTTCCCTCATATGGACTCCCCGTAAGAGTTGTGGTCCTCTATCTTCTTGCATTGGCATGGTCTCTGAACCTGTAGAGCGACCCAGAGGAGGTTTATGGACTGGAAGGTTAGGACCAGGGGCAACAGTAATAGGGGGTTTGTGAAGGTTGTGTGTTTTGAAAGTTAATTATTTTAATGATAATTTATAAGTTGTTCATGATTGTATTACGAATATTATTATTCATGCTCATTGAGATTTATATGTTATATCTTTGGAAGTGTTCAAGAAGATGCTATTGGTCTTGAACCATAGAACTCCTAAGATGAGAAACATTTAATCACTAAATATGTTCACAATCGTGATAATTAAGGAGAAACATTAATTACCGAGGAAGATTGTCATGTCGATTAAAGTACATTGAAGTTCTATAAATGTTGATAAAGGATTATCATTTAATAACATGAACATATAAATGTGTATTTTATATATTGAACATGACCTAAATGAATTGAACATTATATGAATTGTGTTTTGTGTCATTAATGTTTCCATTGTGTCTTTTGAATCTTAGATATGAGATATGTAGGTTTTTCACATGAGAAGTATATAATATGATTGCTATTTAAATACTATCTTATGATAGGAATGAAATAGTAGTTCGTTATGTACAACTTGTGTGGGAGAAATCTATATGTTAATATTATCATTGTCCCTCAATTTGAGTTATGATATTACTGGACCCCTTGGTAAAGTGAAATTATATCGCATGCAATATAACTGATGTAGTTATAATTATAGTTCACTTGAGAGACCAAGAAAAACGAATATAATGCAAGAATTACACGATCCTATTTTGCATATTATTCATAATATCATGTGATAAGGACAGTCACGAAATTAGCGGATTGAGTAAATGATTATTATGTCATTTGGATAACTATAATGTAATGATAGAACCTCTTATAGTTAATAATATAAAGTTTTATATTATTGCCAAGATGACATAGATCCTCTATACGGTCACACCAACTGAAGAGAAACAACAAGTATTTTATATTTCATAATGATGTATAAGATAAAATACATGAGATGAAATACTAAAATAAAATGTCATAAATGACATGCTTAGACCATAAATAAATTTGTGAAGTTATGCAAATATTATTTGGTATAATGTTTGAATGCATTATAAGAATAATAAGAATATTGCATAATAGAATGTAGGGGTGCACAAAAAATTCGAGATTCGTGATTCGATTCGAGTTCGATTCGAAAAAGTTCGAAAAAAATTCGATTCGAAACCAGTTCGATTCGAAATTAATTCAAATCAATTTGATTCGAAATTAATTCAATTTCGAATTCGAACCTGCCCAGGTTCGATTCGATATAGTTCGCGAATTTTGAAGGTTCGAAATCAGCCAACCATTCAATTAATATAGGCTAGCGAATAAGAGGGACTTTGTTTGCCGACATTTTTAAAATACCCTAAGTTAATTAAAAATTATTAAAAATACCCACGGTCCCAAATTTTTATTAAAAATACCCAAACCGGCCAGTCCCGATTAAAATTCGATTAATGAAGGGACCGGCCAATAATTGGCCGGTTCCGTGATTTTGTTTTTTTTTAAGAGAGAAAAATAGCTAAAATGCTGAAATGAAATCTAACACAAAAAATCGAATTGTTTTTTTAAATATTTGTTAGAAAATACGCTACGAATAAGGTCGATTTTGTGCTAAAATACGGTAAATTATAATAATTATGCTAAAATACGGTAAATTTACTAAAATGCTGAAATTACAATAATTATGTAGAATTATGCTAAAATACGGTAAATTATGCTAAATTATGTATGAATAGGGCCGATTTTGTGCCATCTTTCATAAATCATAAAAAATAGTACAAAAAAATAATAAAAATAATAAAAATTGGTATTCAACAAGTTCATTAGATAACTAATTTACTGAGCTACGTAGATTGAAGAATATAAATGAAAATCTTAATCGGAAACTTCAACTGAAGTTTTGAGGCCCTTCTCTTTATTTTTTGGCGATTCTGAATTTGGAAAACTGGCATAGACAGTACGGATGCATGCGCATTTTTGCAAGCTTTCCGAAAAGTGGTCATTTGCTGAAATCGGACACTCGAGCGCCGTTTTATGACCGTTTGAAGTTTCGTCGTCGTTTTTCCCCTTCTCAGTAAAGATATCATCCCTATTCGTACGTAATTTAGCGTACTTTACCGTATTCTAGCATAATTCTACATAATTATTGTAATTCACTATAATTCAGCATAAATCAAGTAATTTAGCGTGTTTTAGTATAAATATGGTAATTATATATAAAAAATGTAATCTAGCAAATACTTAAAAATAAATTCGATTTTTTAGTGTTATATTTCAGCATTTTAGCTATTTGTCTCTTAAAAAAATGTAATCTAGCAAATACTTTACCGTATTTTAGCTATTTGCCTCAAGAAAAGCATATGTATAAAAATATGCAGCCTAGTTTAACTGAATTTCGAATTTGCATTGAATTTCGAATCTGCACTGAATTTCGAATCTGGACTGAATTTCGAATATGCACTGAATTTCGAATCTGCACTGAATTTCGAACTAATTTCGAATCAAATCGAACTAGTTCGAATTATACCGAACCAAATTCGAACTGGCCTTTCAGGTTCGAAATCTATTTCAATTTCGAACTGGGTTTGATTCGAAATTATTTCGAATTCGAATTCGAACTAGGACGGATTCGATTTGGTTCGGTTCGTTTGCAGCCCTAATAGAATGATATGATTAATAGTATTTATTTATAAATTAATTTATTAAACCAATCACAAGATGAGGTTAAAGAGAGCATAAGATGGCTAAATAAGGCTAGTGGCATTTGTGTAATTGATTAAAACCTTACACAAAGAGTTGCCCTAACCCTTGCCTATTTAAAGGGGGCATAATTAAGGAAAATTAAGTCTAATTTTCAGCCTCTAACCCTAGCCAAAAACTGCTCCATTGAGCAGCCACGTTTTTTCTTCCTCTCTAGGCCGAAACCTAGAAGGTTTTGTTTTTAGGTCGAAAAATTCAAGGAAGGTCTTCTCTCATCTCTTCTTGTTAGATGGTTGGATCTAAGTTTTGAATTTCACATCCATCTATCTAAGAGGTGTGGTAGTTTGTTGTTTAGGTTCAAGGTGAACCAAGAGATGCTTCCAAGAAGAACAAGAGATCTAGAAGGAAAACTGGCTTCTCTATCAAAAGGTTTGACAATCTTTTTAGGTAAAAGATCTCTATCCTCTCTAGCAATAAATTAGATGAGAATTATTTATTCTATTTAGTGCACATTAGGTGTTTGATGAAACCCTTAAGAGATAATCTTGTTTGTTATTGTCATATAAATAAGGTCCTTTGTGTATTGAGCCTAGTGGTGATAGGAAAATTTTAAATTCTCACCATATAGGCATACATATGAAATCCCAACAGTTTGGTACCAGGAGGTGGTTTTTTACTAGGATTGCTCTTCCCCTTATTAGGGCCTCATCCTTTCCCTCCATTACCAGTAGGGTTTTCAGTTTCAATCTCAAAGTAAACATCAAAGCTAGAAACATATGCTGAAGCGTCTCTGTGCAGCATCTAGTGCTTGGGAGGAATGAGGTCTCTGTCACATATTCCTATTATGGCACATAGGAATCTGTTATCGCATCTTTTACCCGGGCCAGGGTCCATTTCATGCAAAACTGCTCCCAGTGGATTGAGCATAATATCTACCTCTTACCACTGCCATAGCAAGTGTGCAAAGCCCTAAATTTTCACCTATAGAGAAACTAACTTCTTACCCTCACTGAATTGTGGTTCCTAGAGCACAATCGGGAACATCCAGTTGCAGTACACCATTTCTTGTCATCGATTTTGCCTAATCAAGTGTCGGAGCTTGAATCGGGTATTTGAAGTCATCAAAGATCGACACTTTCCAGGTTATATTGGAAAAAATATGACAGATCATCTGTTCAATCCTATCTGGACCCCATTTAGCAACATTGGATAGAATAAAGCTCCTATTGAACTCTCCTAGCCTCGCTTCAAACTCCATCGTTGCATTAAACAACAAAATCAGGTTTCGAATACCCACCACTGTGACTGATGACGACCGATGATCTGTGGTCAAAGGAGGTGCAGTGGAGGGATGAGATTTATGTGGATTTGGAGGGGGTTTTGGTTTAGGAGGAAGACGAAACACCTCAGAGGTGCATATATGCGATTGTTGGTCATGCGCTTTACAAACTAGGCAATTCTGTGAATTTCTACAGTCAGTTGCAAGATGTCTTGGAGATCCGCACCTGTAACAGACATGATTCGCTGTGGTGGATCGGTGCTTCATTTCACCAAATCTGCGTCTAAACATCGCTGATCGGGTTTCAACAACAACCGATTGATGCATCCCTCCTCTCAGATCTCTCCGTAGTGGTCGTATCTGATCCACTCGTTTCTATATGAAATTTTTGAAAGCGGGGCGCAAGTGGACTTTTGGTGCCATTCCAAAACTGCAATTTTTTTTTGCTGTTCTAAGTTTTTTTAATTAAATAGAAATGTTTATAATTTATTTATTTTTTATATTGAAATATTAGAAATATTTTATATATTTCTTTGAAAGTAGATAAAGTACTATATAATTTCATTTATTAGAAAAATTGCAACAAATAACCCGAATCAACATTTTTTAGGCCGGATATTTTGCAGCTGTAGGAAAAATTAAAATATTTCTTTGTGTTATTGGAAAAAATAAAAATATTTTGAATCTGAGTTATTGATCCCAGTTCAAAAGTCACTTCTAGATAAAAAAATATTGTGATCTTTCTATTTTTGAAAAAAAAATTCTCTAACATCTTTGACAAAAATTTTGTTTGAAAGACTTTTTCTGACAAACTTTTTTGTTATTTCAAAAATAGAAGAATCCAAATATTTTTTGCATTAACCTAGAAGTTACTTTTGAACCATGATCAATAACTCAAATTAAAAACATTTTTTTTTCCAATAATACAAAAAATATTTTAATTTTTCTTATAGTAGCAAAAAATCCGACCTAAAAAATGTTGATCCGAATTATTTGTCGCAGTATTTCTAATAAATCAAATTATATAGTATTTTATCTATTTTCAAAGAAATATATAAAATATTTCAAATATTTGAATACAAAAACAAATAAATTATAAACATTTCTGTTTAATTAAAAAATTAAGAAAAAACATAGAACCGCAAAAAAATTTTACAATTTTGGAATATCAAAACCATAACCGCAAATATTTTTTTATGGTTTTGGGATTCCAAAACCGCAATTTTTTTATTTCGGTTTTAGGTTGAATTACCACAGAAAATTTTTACAATTCGAACAAATTTTAAAATTCCTCCACATGATATGAGGTGTAGATTTTGAAAGTTAATATTTTTTTGGATATTAATAAAAAAATTTGGTATTTAGAAAGCAAGGATATTGTAGTTATGTATTCTAAAAATTGACAAAGAAAAAAAATCAGCAGCCTGCAGGCGGTGCAAGAATTAGATTAATTGCCATAATAATACGAGGTCGAGTTTGTATGAGCCAAATTTTCTGAAATTACTTGTCACTAGGGTTTAGTAAATTTTCCGAACATCGGTTTTTCAAAGCTTGGATTGATTCAGAATTCCATCTATAGTATTAGTATATGGGATAATATGTACGCTATTACGGGGCACATATATATATATATGAGGAGGGCTCAAATGCCCCCATTGCTTTATGCCCCATTGTATTTCAACATCTTTATTTTTAATTTCAAAGTTCGAACAGATGATTCGAACCACTCAACATGATATCCACGTTAAAATATGATTGGAGACCAAATTTTATATTTTTTGGAAAAATTTTACTATTTTTTAAGATAGGTACAAAATCATTGTTTTTAGATGGTCCACAATTTTCTGAAAAATAGTGATTTTGTACCTATCTTAAAAAATAGTAAAAAATTTCCAAAAAATATAAAATTTGGTCTCCAATCATATTTTGACGTGGATATCATGTTGAGCGGTTCGGATCGTTTGTTTGAACTTTGAAATTAAAGATAAAAATATTGGGGTACGATTGGAGCATGAAGTAATGGGGCATTTGAGCCCTCCTCTATATATATATATATATATATATATATATATATAGTGCTGGGCTTAGCTACTTCATGGAGTAAAACGACTTGGTGCTCCACGCCTCATTATTTCTATTTTGAAAATCCAAACGACCGATCCGAACCGCTCAAGTTGTTCTCCATATTGATATGTGCTTGGAGACCAAATTTTACATTTTTTGAAATTTTTTACTATTTATTAAGCCACTTTGAAAATCACTGATCCGGCGGTCCAGAAATTTTTACTGTTTTTTACTATTCATAAGAATTTTCAGATTTTCAAAGTGGCTTAATAAATAGTAAAAAAATTCCAAAAAATGTAAAATTTGGTCTCCAAGTACATTTCAATATGAAGAACATGTTGGAAGGTTCGAATCGACTATTTGAACTTTGAAAATGAAGATATGGCGTGAAATACAAAGTCGTTTTACTTCATGAAGTAGCTAAGTCCATCTCTATATATATATATATATATATATATATTTCTGGTTTCAAATGGTTCACATGATGATCATATCTCCACATTCTATGGCTAATTGGGAGATACATCAAGTTACTAAAAAGTTTATCCTATTCCTAGTTTCCTACCCATCACCTTAATTAAGCAGCATAAAGTTGTAAACGAGGAGACTCAGTATGTCCCGCATGAACATCACATCTCATAAAGCATATATATATAAAAAAAGGTACAAGATCATGTCAAGTTTTTTCCAACGAGGCCAGATGCCCTATTTTCTCAGTTAAATTTTCCACATTCTTCCTATTCAACCAAAACCCCTCCCTTTCATTTCTCGGGTCAATCGGGTCCCGTCTCTCCGACTGCACTTCCTCATTTGACCCAGGCTGGTCTGTTAGAAACTGTTGCCAGAACAAATCGTTCTGGCCTGTATTTCGATTCTGATTCTCGACTTGTGAAGATTCCACTTCAGCAGCTGTCGGCTCAGAATTCATGTCGATCTCTGAAACCTTGTTGCGCACATCTGGAGTTGCCGCAACTTCAGCTATAGCAACAACAGGGCTCTCAGAGCGGCTTGTTGACTCGGCCAAATTCGGGCCATTGGCCTCCTCTGATGAGGCATTCAGCTCTGTCAGAACAACACCTGACGTGGGTACAGAAGGGGCAATTCGGTCATAATACATGTCTTCTTCACCGTAAGCCACACTAACCCCACGAAAGAAGTTCTCCAGTGAGTTCAAAGATGACTCTATTCTGTCAAAAGGTTCAGTGTCCAAACCAGTGAGGGGTAAAATTGTACTTTCCACCATATCCACATCCTCATGCCTTCTCCTCTTGTGTACCTGTTCAGACCGCCCCAGAAATTTTGATATGAAACTCGGTTTGCTTACAATTTGGCTCAAATACGTGATCAAATGCTTCTGACCATCCTCCAAATCTTGGAGTTTCTCCTCTAAATATTGCATCTTTTGGTCGATATCTTGTTTTTTCTCAGCATGCATTTGGATCTCTGATAGAAGAACACCTTTATCATGCTTGAGCTTGTCAATTTCTTCCTGCAGTTCACGTCTCTCTGTTTCTGCCTGGGCACCCACCATGCTAGGCTGGGTCTGAGTAGAGTGGCTGAACATCGGCTTTCGCCTGTGTATATTTTTCAACCGGTTTCTTTGCCCCTTTACAAAGTCATCATTTGCAAATTCCCATTGGTCAGGATCTACTTTGTGAAAACCCTATTTTAAATAAAAAAAAAGAGAGAGAAATCAGATAATAAAACAGTAAGTTTCTGAATTTCAAACTAGTTAGAGGTTTTTGCTGCATTGACTAGTTTTCAAAGTGGATTTCGTCAAATTTGATCTCAAATTAGGTTGGATGAAATTCCAATTTGAATGATAGCATTTAGGGAATACATCTTCAAACGGCTACATTATTTTTATTTTTATTTTTATTTTTTCATTTTCAAAGCTGTTTGGTGAACAGAAGTGGAATTGGCTATCCAAACGTAAATTTAGTAAGTTGTATTCTCTTTTGATTTTAATTTTCAGGTTATGTTGCTTGCTGACATAGTTAGACGTATGGAAGTAATAGTAGGGGGAAAACGTATTTAAATTATTAAAGAAGTTATAAGTCTAAAAAGACTAAAAACAGCAAATTAACTTT
The DNA here is from genome assembly GCA_025461125.1 of Carex kokanica. Taxonomy (NCBI): domain Eukaryota; kingdom Viridiplantae; phylum Streptophyta; class Magnoliopsida; order Poales; family Cyperaceae; genus Carex; species Carex kokanica. The sequence goes on along the minus strand of JAJGRX010000866.1, from coordinate 121,645 downwards.
TATTGTAGGACATGTTTAGAGTTTTTACATAATGCATCGAAAATTATGATATCTGCTCATACATTTTAAAGGAAAATCTTTCCGGAAAGAAGGGGACGGTACCCCAATTTCCCTGCTCTTGAGTTGTAATTTTACAAGATAGATAGAGAACCTCTGCCCAATTCTCCCTCTCCCTCTCCCTTCCCTTTCCCTCACAACAATTTAGAAAACCCAAATTAACACAAACCATAGGGAATTTTATATAAACATTAGAAATTACTAATGATGTATCATCACAAACAGAATGGAAATATGAGCCTAACTTGCATGTCAATCACGACAGTCATTCCAGAGAATAATTTAAATTTGGTCTCCCGATAAGTATTAATTAAGCTGAAGCAAGAATTATTTGAACCAAAAGAAAAAGAAAAAGAAAAAGAAAAAGAAAAATGAAAAGGTAGAGAACTTACATAAGTATTAAGCTGCCTAACGAAGCTGGAGAAATTATTATGTTTGAAGTATTTAGGAAGCAATTCCTTCGCGAATTGCAGGGGATTCCACACGACAAAGCTCGAATTACTCAAACTCCACGAAACGATGTTGTTTGAAGAGGGATCATCTACCATGTCGTAAGTCTTCGTCAGAAACGGAGGCAAGGAATTGGAATTGGAATTGGAATTGGAATTGCCTTGAGGGCTATCCATCTCTAACCAAATTCGAATCTAAAGTTGCATCAATCAAAAGCCAAAAAATCAGGTCGATTGGTTAGGTGAGAAAAATCTAGAACCCTAGATTTGGGGCGATGCGAAAAGGAGATAATCAGAGAAAGGGAGAGGAAAGAAATATGATTAGAAGTCAGAAGCGACTATTTATTTTATTTAGCTGGAGAAGGATCGAAAGGGGAAGGAGAAGATGAAGATGCGACGCGGTGAAGTTAAAACAATTGGATATATTGTCTTGTCTCGGCTTGGCTTGGAGGGATTTGGAGTTCCGGAGAAGAAAGCCTCCTCCTACTCGTGGAATTTTCCAGAATCCAGAGAAAGAATGTTTTTAGTCTCTCCAGTTTTACATTCCGATTCACGTCCAGTGAATGATAGATAGCTTTTGCAAATGTGCGCATGGCGTCCACATGGATTAGACTGGACGTATATTAAGGGCATAAAATGGAGAGAGAGAAAAGTAGGTGATTTTCTGACACCTCAGGTCCTGCGCGCAGACTCTTCTGAACATTTGCGATACGAATACAGTAATACCTCTTTTTTGAAAGAAAGTTCAAAATTGAAAATTTCAAAGATGACCAAAGTCATCAGTTCCGTGATTTTTATTAATATCCAAAGTTAATTAGAAATTAATAAAAATATTCAGATTTGCTGAAAATTATTAAAAATATCCATACCGGTCAGAAAATGACTGGTTCCTATTAAATAGGGTATATATATCTGTGCATTGTTGGCTGAATTTCTCACAATTTATTTTATCAATTTTTACACTATCTCTACTCAATTGAGTCATTTTTCTCAGATTTCTCATTCTCTTCTCAGATTTGCAAATAAGCCCCTCTAAATATTTAGAAATTATTTTTTAGTGCAAAATGGTTGTAAAATGTTAGAATTTGTTAGTAATGTACCAAAATTAGGATAATTAGTTGTAATTAGAGTAATTTGTCAAATTTAGGGTCTACGGTTTATGATTTAGGGTAATTTATTATAATTTAGTATAATTAGCATGGGTGACCATATTTCAGCATATTTTAGCATGTAATACCATAGGATAATTAAGCGTAATTTATGGCAATTTAGCATAATTAGAATAATAGACCATTTGAACATATTTTACCGAAATTAGCCTATTTTAGGTTATTTTAACCGCAATTGGCCTATTTTAGCATATTTTACCATAATTAAGCACATTTTGTAGGGGTGTAAACGGTCAGATACGGATCGGATAGTGGTTAAACCGTATCCTTATCTGTTATAATTTTTCGGATATGGATACGAATACAGATAGTCTCGGATACGGATACGGATCAGATATTAAATGGATACGGATACGGATCGGATATCGGACGGATACGAATACGGATATGAATATAATTCGGATAATTAAAAATAAATTACTAATGTACATTCTAGTAAAAAATAACATTTAAATATAATTTTTTCATTCATAAATTAGGTATAATATTTTTTATAATAAATTTGTTGGATACAAAACATATATCATATTATCAAAACATTAGTTACTAATAATGTTATAGTGTTACATTGTTAATCAGAATATATATTTATATGTAGTTTAATAAATTATTGGTATGTATATGCAATTTAATAAATCAATTTAAGAACATAGAGCACATTTATTATAGTTTAGGGGTGTAAACGGTCGGATACGGATAGTTAAAAATCTTACCGTATTCTTATCCGCTATAATTTTTCAAATACAGATACGGATACGGATAGTCTCGAATACGAATACGGATCGGATAATTTAAGTAATTTTTTGGATTCGGATTTGGACTAAATCGGATAATATCCGATCCGTTTACACCCCTAACATTTTGGCATGTTTTAGCATGTTTTAACCTATTTTAGCATATTTTAGGTTATTTTAACCGCAATTGGCCTATCTTAGCATGTTGTAGCATATTTTAGCATATCTTAGCATATTTTACCGAAATAAGGTATGGACACCTATTTTAGGTTAATTTAATCGCAAATGCCCTATTTTAGCCCTTTTTTGCATTTATTATCAAAATTAGGAATTAGGGTTTACTTAGCGTAAGTTAACAAAATTTTATTACCGAAATTAGGACGGCTAGAGGACGGCCTAGGACCCGTCCATTACCACCTGTAGTTGATGAGCTGATCGAGTCTGGCAGTACAGAGCATTTCAGTCCTCTTCTGTGGGTGCCCCACCGCGAGCACCGAGTCTCGCTGGCTTCTCGTGAGGTACGTATTTTTGTCACTTTTTCAAATGTTCTTGAGTTTAAATTTTGATGTGTTAACACCATGTGGATTAAATTTGTCAATGTAGGATACGATTCTTTTAGATGTGAAGATGCGGTGCGTTCACATGCAGTACTACGAGTTGATGGACCAGTACCTCGTCAATCTGGGCCTCTACCAGGTTGTGGACATCTTGTGAACTGGGAGTAGCATCATCAACGCATCTCTCATCGCAGGATTGGTTGAGCGATGGCGTCCCGAGATGCACACGTTCCACATGTCTTCGGAGAGATGATAGTGACCGTCCAGGATGTGAGTGCCCTTTGGGGTTTGCCTATCAGTGGCATCCTCGTCGGTGGCGTATCTGACAGTGTTGGGTTTGCTGCTCAGATCGAGGAGTTGTTGGAAGCTAATTTTCAGTCTCTCATTGAGAATCGTAGAAAGTCAAAATTCCACATAATGATGAAGAAGTTGCGAGAGCACTTCAGCGCGGGTCTGACAGCAGATTCCACCAATGAGCTGATTCAGAGGTAAAAACTATAAATTGTTTCTATTACATTTGTTATTGACTTTTCATTTGTTATTGATCTTATATTATCTGTTTGTTATTGCAAATATACACGGGCTTCGTGATAGACCTATTTGGTTCCGTCATGTTTGCTAATTCTAGCGGTGATATGATGCCGATGATGTATCTCCCGCTGCTGGCAGACCTGAAGAATATATCGCCGTACAACTGGGGTGCGACCGTCCTAGCCCATCTGTACTCCCACATGTGCCATAGTTGTATGGTAAGTCTCTAACTATTTTCTTACTTAATTATTTAATCAACCAATTCAAATGAACTGACAGCTAAAATTCTTAAAAATGCAGAAAGATAAAAAGCATATGTATAGGCCAGTACTGCTGCTTCAGCACTGGTCGTGGTCATGGCTACCGGTGGACCGGCTTATCCCGAATGAAGAACCGGAGTGGAAAGGGCCCGATAACCTCATATGCCTAGCATACGCTAAGAAGTAGCATGGTTATCACAGCTACTATAATCGAACCCACGGTAGTATCATTGGTATCAGACTGGTCCGTTCAGAGCTGCAGAGTTTGTCCAAAGAGTAGGTTGACTGGACGCCGTACGACCAGTTGTACGAGGATGGGCAGCTACCAGTGATTTGTCTCCAGTCTCGGGAGATGTGGTACTACAGAGGTCCACTCGTACATTTCTGGATAGTGGAGCACCACTATCCAGATCGGGTACTCCGCCAGTTTGGACATCCACCTTTCAATCTCGCAGACCCATCTTTGCCGAGGTCCACCATCGTAGACCTGCACAAGTAAGTCGTATCTCTTATCTATTATCCTATATTACTTGATTTATTTGTGTTGCAACTAACATATTTCTTACAAGATGAGCCACTGAGGGCGATTGGAGCGCGACTAGAGTGAGCATTTTCATGCTTATTACACTACGACGGAGGCTCCGGAGCACCTTGACTTTTATCAGCTTCCAGATGAGATAGTGTAGACCCCGGGACATCCCCTACTGAGGTATGATGCTTGGTACTTGCGGGTCTGCATGGCAACCGTATATCTAGAGGGCGATTATGGTGCCCATTTATGTGACAGGGTGAACGACGATGACGGTTACACACCCAACGGTAAAAAAAGGGCTCGCCAGGTAATGCACATAAAACTACATAGTTTTTTCCTAACTGATTAGTTCATCAAGGTTTGATCTAACAAATTTTTTTTTCAGCTTTTGGCATCGCTTAAAGGTGCCGCTCATGGGATCAGCATGCTCGGAAAGAAGAACTGGAGAAGTATTGGGTACCACTTCCTCAAGCATAATGCCAATTTGTTGAGGATGCTGAGCACAATGCGTAGCTCATCACCATGCTGCGAGATGCCAAAGAGAATATCAACTGGTGTGATATAGATTCGACCGAGCCTGACTCGAGCCCGGTTATGGTACATGCGATGCCTCCTCCCTCCAATGAGTAGCCAGAGTGGGACTACCATCGTTGGGTATTATCCATGGTTAGCTGGCACGCATTCTACGACACACAGGGACATCCAGTTCAGCCTCTGGTATGTTGTATTTCATTAGCTGTCTGGGCTAGTACAAATTTCTTCATTCAGTTCATATTCAGTAAATTATGTGTGTGATTGCAGGGTCCAGCCGAGATGCTGGCACCGTCTCCGGAGTCTTTTCCTATGTATACGCATGAGACAGATTTCAGTGTGAGTTTGGACGAGCTTGGGGTATTTAAGTATCCGACGGTACCGCCATATGAGACAGAGATGGCCCATGATAGAGAGGCTAGTGGTAGCGGGGCTCAGCATTAGTTTGACTTTGAGACTGAGTTCGCTGCATCTATCTTCTGTATACCCCCGCCAGTCTCTAAGGGTGAGTCTGCCTGGGATACCACCGAGCAGATACGTAGAGAGGCCGAGGCTGGTGTCGTTACACCGAGATATAGAGTATGGTCACAACGAGCAAACGTCGGAGTACCAGCTGAGCGGTGGTCCCTTTCTCCGTTCCAGCGCTGATTGTTTTGTACTATTTATGCTACGTTTTATTGTTTTTATGTTTGGATTATCGTATATTTATGCTATGTTTGGTGTTTTATTGTTTTATGTTTGGTATTTTATGTTTCGTTATTCTAACTTACGCAAAATTATACTAAAACATAAATCTAAACAGAAAATACTTAAGCAAAATACTAAGTACGCTAAGTGCACTAAACAGAAAATACTACAACATAAAATCTAAATACCGTATTTATTTAATTACATACTAGAAAATGGCCGTTATCCTTATTTTATTTTAGACCCTATAAATATCCATATTTCTCTCTCTCCCCCTCACAATTACCTCAAATCCATTAAGAGTAAAGGAGGAATGGACAGAGAGAAAGAGAAGGTGATTTTTTTGGCGAAAATGGCGATATTTGAAGGGGCCAAAAGTATGAACAATAGAGAGTAGGTAGGTCGTCCTATCGTGGCCTGACAAGAGGAGGATCAATTAGTGATCAAGGTAAGAATGAGGAAAAAAAGAACAACTGTCAAGTATGTCGTGATAAAAAGAATTGTCAAGTATGTATGATAGAGGAATTTATTAGACAGCCTATTCGGTATGAAATTTCGGACGATGACTTTGTAGAAAACTCCTACGGTTATTCTTTGAAAAAAAAAAGGTTGATCCAGAGCCTCCTGCATCGGACGATGAGTTCGTTCCGTGTACTTATACTGGTGAGGTTTCCACTCCGTCTGCTGTGACTGGTCCAGATCCGACCAAATCGTCGCGTTCAAAGTAATACTGTTATGGTTTAAAATTCCGATGCATTATAGTTTTTTCTATGCAGTAGTATATAATTGTAGTTGGATGAAAACAAAAAAATATGGTCCAAAACAGTATAATTTATAGGGTCAAAAACAGAAAAATAAATAAAAATAAATAGAGTACCGGCTATTTTCTGGCCGGTACTCTATTTAATTAGGAACCGGCCATTTTCTGACCGGTATGAACATTTTTAATAATTTCCAGCGATTCTGGACATTTTTATTAATTTCTAATTAACTTTGGATATTAATAAAAATCACGGCGTTTGGATACTTGGATGTGATATTTTTATTCTGTGCTAATTACAAAAGATTTTTGGAGTCGAAGCGTTCCCATGAGCATTTCATTATATAAAAGATGTTTTAGACATATTCAACACTGTCAAAAATTACATCTATTAATCATCCATTCAAAGCTTGTTTTAACCAGCATTTAGCAGAGGCGTATTTCTCTGTTCATCATTAACCATTTAACCCCATATAGATTTGTCCCTGCTTAACTTACATCCATGCTTAATATAAGAGAGTAGATGTCTATCAAAATATGACTTAAAATTTTAATGGTTCTTGATAAATTATACATCATCAACAACATACATATAATTTTGATTTGATATTTTTGAAAATCCAGCATCCAGATTTTCAATATAATGGATGTTAAAGTGATTCCTCCTCCAAGTTAAAAATAGGCACCATTATTGCAATTTGCACAGAAACTAATGATTTTAGAAGAAATTTGCACCATTATCACATCATAACGTGGGATTATCAGCAGGATCTATTCGTATAATCTCCCAATTAATAAAAACACATTCTCTAGGCAGCATATGCCTTTCTCCATATAGGAGGGAGCCCTCTGCCATTAGCTTATAATGTCCCCTTCACTAGCAGCCACCTACTTTCAATGAATTTATTACCACTGTGAGTAAAAATCTAAATCCAACGGATTTAGCCATTTAGGTGCTCAATTTAGATATGACAGTTCATATAGCAGGGCTCTGTCAGAATAGATATGGAACAATTCAAAATCATAACAGAGCATGACATCGACAGAGCAGGAGAAAGCTTAAGACTACATACAGCAAAATCAATGGAAGAGGAGAAAAATTGGGATCTCATACATGCATAAATCCTGTCTAAACAACAGTCAAGAATTACCAAACAGGAATAAGTAAAGAGAAGAATTTATTTCCTGACAAACTGGATTCTCTTGTCGCGGATTGGTAAAGGGATAGGCTTCTGAGCCTGGTGCGGATGCTCTGGTCCTTTGTATACCTTAAGGTGTGTGAACAGTTGTCTTCCAAGCTACAATATAAATATAATTAATAATCAATAATTAGTGTAACAAAAATTATGATTATGGTGATCGTTCCCAATTTTTATTCTATTTATTTTGCATTTGAGTTTAAACGAGGTAATTCCAGGTCCGAACATGCAAAACCTTTCAACAAAGCATATCCCAGTCTGGAGAAAGGCTGGAAATTTTGGGTATTTCTTTAAAAAAAGAATGAGATATATTTGGTATTTTTAATGTTTAACAGAGAGTAGGAAATTATGCATAGGAATCTTCCCTTCCTCAGGTTGTGTTAGAGCATCTTCAATTTCTTTCCCCACAAAAAAAATGGAATTGAAAAGAGAGAGAATCAGAGAATGCAAACATACCCTTCCTTTAGGAAGCATACCACGAACTGCATGCTCTACAATTCTTTCAGGTATTCTTTTCTGCAATTGATCGAAGGTCTCTATTTTCATGCCACCTGGCCTCCCCGAGTGCCTCCTGTACAACTTCTGAGACCTCTTTGCCCCTGATACGGCAACTTTCTCTGCATTTATCTGTTTGCCCAAATGAAATTAGAAACCAAAAGTCAAATATTTCTAACATAATGTCAACTTTAGTCCTGATATTCCCAACATCCCAAGAAAAGATTAGTTTCTTCTTTACACATTGCCGGAGCTGTTAGCATAATAACATCAGAAAGTCCATTTACGGAAAATGAAGAAGTAAACAATGCTAAAATGTTGAACATCCTTTACTGACACAGATTAAATTATTAAAACAGGTAATATTTAGATGTCTGTTGGGTTAATATATTCTTCAAATAAGTTGGTATAATTTGTAAACGGGTAATGTACCACAATAACATAAGCACCCATGTCAACGCTAGGTGTGTACGTGGCAAGATTCTTTCCTCTAATGTAATTCGCTATAGTCGAGGACATCCGGCCAAGAATTTTATCTGTTGCATCCACAATGTACCATGTCTTTTCAGAATTTACATGGTCAGCTGCTTTTGGGTACCATGTTTTGTTCCATATATCCTACAAACATAGAGTCAAATTCTGTTATATTTAAAATTGAAAATTAATAGTATAAGGCAAGAGAAAATGTTGGATTGATGGGAATGTCAGCATCAAATTCAATGTTTTGTATACCACTTATTATGGTAGTACCTTCCTATTATCTTTCTCTCATATCATATGTGTGCAAGCCACGAGAATACTTTCACTTGGGACTATATATTATCAAGAATACAGTTTATTATTTTGTTTAGTTATGGTACTGTAACATCAATTTTCCTCTTTACATTGATCACCAATATAGTACTCGCATTGCACCCAATAGAGCATCAATTAGAGTTGGAAAAACCCATAACTCTGGCAATTGCAAAATTTAACGATAATTAGTTACAGAAAATAAAAGAGGAGGTTGGTTACCGGGCCGTAGGTTTCAGACTCCTCAAACATCCACCGTTGCTCGGCTGGAACTAGTGGCGTGCGCGCCTCCTTTGTCTCACATCGAACCGCCTTAAACGACACCAGCCTTACAGAAGGTTTGTTAACGCTCAAGGAAACCCCAAACGAAGAAGAAGAAGAAGAAGAAGATGGACCCAAGAACTGAGCTTTCTGAACCCAAATCGCCGAGCTTCTACCAGCAGGACGATGTGGAGTGGCAATAAACGCCGAAGTGGGAATCGTGGTCGCCATTGATACAGTCGGTTAGTGTAGTTCTGCAAAGCAAGTAGTAATAATCCGTGAAGCTATCAATAGAGTTCTTTTGAAGCTACGCTAATGCCATTGAAGAATGGAGAGAGGTGGAGAAAGAGGCAATGCCGATCGGATAAGAATTGGGATAGCTTACAATTGGGCCGTTAATGGGCCGGGTCATCATAGAAAGCCTACAGAGGAATACTATTCACTATTCACTATTCAGGAGATAAAAGAGTTCCATTTGAGGTTTACTTGGATAAAATTATTGACACAACTAATTTGACTTCATGCAGCGCAATACTAATAGGGAAAATGGTATTGCATGAATCAGACACAAAAAAGTGTAGAAAAATCGTACCCTGCCTTAGTGTTTGACAAACACAGGATTAGAATAACTACACTATTGCGAATAGAGGTTAAATACTGGTGTGCCAAACTACACCGAAAGGTTTTGTATAGAACCATCTTTACACAGTTCAAAAAGGATTAAAGAGATCTCCAAAGTTTTGCGGGTTCCTTGGATTGTTGTATAACTCATTTGGTTAATATAGCATCCATCATGATCTGAAGTTGAAATAAATCTGCTGCGATCCAAAGGAATTGCAAGGTCTTTGTTATTCTAAGTTCAACCATTTATTTTTTGAAATACATAAAATCTCAATAAAAATTATTTTTTATGCACAAATTTTAAAACAAATAAAAAATTAAATTTAGAATAACAAGGATCCCTGCAATTTCTTTGGATCACAGCAGATTTATTTCCTCAGAAGTTTGATTTATAATTCTAGGCCTCATAGGCTCATCACTCTCTTGGGCTTGGGCTATCTTCCGCTTCAGGCTCAATAGGGCTGACTAAACAAATTGAGCCCAATGAGTCTGAAATTTTGGACTTAATCAGTGACTAACACACTGTCACGTGTCGTGTCATGATCAAGTTATTTTTTCACGTGCCGTGATCACAATGATAAAAGTGGTCACTACGCACAAGTCACGCCATTACCAGTCACGTTAGTCACTTTTAATCATATTTAACTATTTTTTCATAATTTAAATTTGTTTATTAAAAAAATTCAGAAACAATCCTAAAAAATATAGAACAATTATTGGCAATTTCACACTACTAGAATTTTCGTTTTTAGCAAGGGGAGGAAAGACATTTCCATGCATGTGAAGGGTCCATGGAATTAAAATCGTCGTTTCTGAATCCGTAAACCATTTCCAAGGGTAGTCCCATGAAAAACGTAGCACATGAAAATTCCTTTTGTGCGCTCATGGAAATGTATCATATCCGCCCTTGGAAATAGTTTTGCATGACCCACGACCCGCCAAACAAACCAAATATTATATTTTATTAAATGTGCATGGAAATACTTCACCCCATGCGTATGGAAATAAGTCTGAAGAAGTTGGACATATTATTTTCATGGGCTTACCATTGGAAATATTTTGTTTATTCTGTTTATATTATTTTATAGTGAAAGTTCATGGAAATACTGGAGCAAATGCACATGAAAATGTTTTATTGATTCAGTTTATATTATTTTATAGTTGGACATATTATTTCCATGGGCTGGCCATTGAAAATATTTTGTTTATATTATTTTATAGTGAAGGTTCATGGAAATACTGGAGCAAATGCGCATGGAAATGTTTTATTGATTCAGTTTATATTATTTTATAGTTGGACATATTATTTCCATAGACTGGACCTTGGAAATGTTTTGTTTATTCTATTTATATTATTTTATAGTGAAGGTTCATGGAAATACAAGAGCAAATGCGCATGAAAATATTTTATTGATTCAGATTATATTATTTTATAGTTGGATATATTATTTTCATGGGGTAACCGTTGGAAATATTTAATTCCTGGAGACATGAACGTTTCTGTATATTTTAGATCTCCCTTTGAATTGTCCAAATAAATAAATCATAGTAGCAACCAAGATTTAATTGTGATAAACTGAAACATTAGATTGAAAACTTAAATTTTGGTATTTTGAATAAGCCAATATATTTAATTTTGATACAAAATATTGTGGCAGCAAGCAATATTGAATTGAGAAGAACAGAAATATTAGAATGAAAACATAAATTTTGGTACTTTGAATAAGCCAATATATTTAATTTTGGTACAAAACATTGTGACAAATGATAGCAGTACATAAGATCTCCATTTGAATGTCTCTTGTGTACTTCTGCAATTTTTGTTTTGAAACATATGAGTGTGAGTGATACCTCGCATATTTACTCTATTTTAGGCCTGTTTTAGTACCAGATTCGTGCCCTAATTCACCAGAATCATGTGCATTTCATCGATATATCCTTAGAATTTGGTACTGCTGAGTGTTTGTTTGTTTTCTGCAGGTTTGGAGCAAAACACACGAAGAAATGGTGATTTGGGATGATCTGGTACGGCCTGGCCTTACCAGGCTTGGTACGGGTCTTACCAGACTTAGCCAATTTCAGCTCATCACGCCTGGTACGGGCCGTACCTAAAGGCGGCCTGACAGATTCAAATCTTGGCAGAGGCTATTTAAGGCGGGGAGCTCTCCAATTTCGACCAACTTTCATTCCAGAGACATTTGAGAGCACAGTAAGAGAGAGAAAGAGAGCTGAGGAGCTAGGAGCAAGAAGGAAGGAAGAGGAAAGAGGCGAAGCTCGACGGATCAAGCCTCTTCCACTCGATCTCTTCGATCCATGGCTTTCTTTACCTCTTTTATTGTATTTTTAGATCAGATCATGTGCTGTGAGTAGTTATTTTAGTTTCTAGGGTTTTGAGATGAATTCTTGATTTGCTTTGACTTTCTTTGACTTGTACTTTGTATGAACTCTTTTGATTGATTGATTGTGATTTCTTTGCTATCTCTTGCTTTGCTTGCTGTGATTGTGTATGATGAACCTCTAGGTCTAGATCAAACCTATCAAGGTCATGTGATCATCTCAATCTCTCAACCAAATCAATTGCTTAGGGTAGACTTGTTCGAATTGAAGCCGAGAGGTTGAATTCCCCTCTAATTGACAGATTAGAGGGTACCTTAGGTCTCCAATCAACCAGCTAGGGTAGATCTGTACCAATACATGAAAATTGAGGTGTAGAAACCCTAAAAGACAATCAATTGCATTCCAACCTAGATCTTGATCCAACACACGAGAGTTGAGGCTTAGGAACCTTAGGTGTGGTCAATTGAACCTTTCTAAAGAGTTTAGCACAAGGTACCAGCAAGAAATGCATCAACTTGAACTGGTAAGCTCTGTTCTGGCAAGCCAGTACGGGTCTTACCAGAGTGGTGCGGCCTTACCTTACCAAGTCTGGTACGGCCTAGCCTTACCAACTTGGTACGGGCCGTACCACTAGAGGCAGATCACAGATGAAGTCTGAAATCCTGGAAACGCCTTTTATCCATAATCAAAACACAGTTTACATTTCTTCTAGCACTTTATTACATTTGTTTGCATTGTTCGATCTGTTTGAATTGATCCTTTAGGAACTTAAATACCAAACCCAATCTTTCTCACTTCTAGTTTTTAATTGAGTTTAGTGAATTCTAACCTAGTAATTGCCCGTCCCTGTGGATCGACACCTGATTATACTACTCGATAGGGGTTGTACACTTGCAATCCTTACTCGTGAAGTGTAAGCGCGATTTTAAAAGGTACGCCCTCAAGCGTACCGAAACTTGCGTTGCGCTTTCGTGCGAACAGTGAGTAAATGAGTAAAATTAGCATCAAATCTAAGCAAATAATCATGTTCAACCCTACCAACTCAATCTTGGTGTCTCAATTCCCTAGAATATATAAGCACAAAATAGAATGTAAAGTAAATTCAAATGCAAAAAGTAACACATACATGTATTGCTTAACCAATTAATATTCTTGATTGGATTGATCGGAATAATCGGATTCCCACGAATCTTCTTCATCATTGTAATACTCTTGCTCCATGTCATGATCTTCCTCACCTACCTCTAGGTTGTTTTCGTCCCTTGTCATTTATTATAGTGCATTTGATGTTGTTGGCTGAATTAAAGTTGGATTGTTCACTAGTTCGAACTCGTCTGCTCCAAGGACTATTCCATCCCAATCAAATTCTCATTGATTTGGTGCCGAGATTGGATTTTCTAGCCTTTCCACTTGGTAAAATTCGATTTTTTGCATTGGTGCTCTCGGCACGAAACCTTACTTTCGGGCTTGTTTTTGAAGGAACTATTGGTTTCATGCAAGAGTAAATTTCAAAAATTTAACTCAAAAGAAACCTACATAGATCTACTTATTTGACTAACGATGAACCTTATTTAGCAATTTAACTTGTTTAAAATTTATACCTCAAATCTTGGTCTCCAAACCAAGAAGTAGGGACCGCCACGTAATGCTACGTAAGACGTATGCACATCACATACATTATCAATAATAATATAAATAAAGCCATATTTATTTCATAAGAAAAAAAGTTTACACAAACAATCACGGCTGACATGGCTAGTAACACAAACACTGCCATGTCAGCTCAACATATCAATTATTGAATCATGGAATCAAAAATAAACAACATGTGGCAGTTTATCAATCTTATATCTTCCCGCTTAGTCTCACTCTTATTCTTGCTCAATCCTTCCTCTTTGTTACATGGAACCCACGTTAAAGTGGAACGGGTGAGAGATCGAACCTTCTCTCAGTGCAAGATTTAGTTCCAGCCCAGAGTTTATAAAACCTTTACATTATTCTCACAAATATGATAAGAAATAAAATGCATATGTATTTCCTAATGCAATGCATCTACTACTATTATATCTACTTAATCATTATTTCATTTTTTTCCTTATTTTCCTTGTTTCTCCGACTGCAGAACTCCCGCTCGACGCCGAAAGAAATTGCCAACCCAACTGCGGAGCTCATGCCTGACGCTGGCAGGCTGTCGTCCTAACCGCGGAACTCCCGCTAAACGCTAGGGTTAGACCCGTGACAGGACCGCTTTCGCCTACAGTCACGTTAACGAGGGGTTCAATCGAAAACTAGACCTAATGTATACATCCCAATATGCAAGCATATTGGCCCCCTGTTCACTTTCATTATCTATTCATTTCACGTACATTTATTTAATCACACAATTCATGTCATGCTCAACACATCATATTCATACAAGTCCAGTGGTCAATGTATGTATCATATCCTTCCATGCAATTTATTTATGTTCTACTCAAGTAATACGAATGGTTCGAAAATTAACATGCATAAATCCAACTAATGCCATAATAATAAACAATTGAATGACAACAGGCAAGTAAGGTAGTTTTATAAAGTCTAAGAAACCCGCACCTGATATCTGAGTGAATTCTTGATTGTTCCTTACGTCACTTAAATCTTAAACAATTGCACCTAATAAATGAACATGCCTCTAATTAGAAATGTTTATATTCTCTTGTTCCCATCTCCTAAACTTCATTAATACTAATTCTTATACTAACATGTTACCAATCCTAACTCTAAAAATTTAATTAGGTTATTTATAAAGTAAATTTGAAATCCTAATATGATAATATAAATTTATCATAAACTAATCATTTTATAATTAGTTTTCAAAAACTTGAGATCCAACATCTAAGACATGTGTGTAGAAACAAATTGCAGAATATATTTTATTTACAAATTATTTTTACTAAAATTGTCATGACTTGAGTTTAGACAAATATATGATTAGAGTTATTAAATACAAAATTAACTATAAGTCTATAATGGTATACATTGTAATCAGATTTTTAATATTAACTAAAGAAACTACTTTATTTATAAGAAAAACTTCTAGATTTTATATACTTAAATATAATTAAAGAATGTTTACTAATAATTTATGAATTTTCAGATTATAATACAACTATAAAGAAAATCCTACAAAAAATCTAAGTTTTCATATTTTAATTAAAGAACGAAATTGATTCTAACTATTAAGATCTAATTGTCACCTCCTAATCTATTCAACTTATGTAAACAAAATAACATAAATTTTAAAGCACCTTAACGAAGAATTTTCAAAACAAAAGAGGAGGATTTCGGGGACTTCGTTGGTGGCTGCAAAGAAATGAGAAGAGAGAGTGTGGTCTGGCAATAATTGAAAAGATCTCTTTGATTTTAGCATTGCTCCATTGTTTAACTTATTTTCAATTAAACTATAGAGAGGTGGAATGGTTTTGAGACAAAACAGAGGAGGCGGCAGGAAAAATAAAAGGAGGGTAATTTAGGGTTCGGGTTTTAAAAGAAAATAAAAGGGAAAGCGAGGTGTGCGCACAGGGGATGTGATTTGGCGACCATGGGACGCATCTCATTAATTCTTCTTCATAATTTACAATTAAAGTAACTTTAGAAAATTGATTGGACAAATCCAAGCCTTAGAAATAAAATAGAAATGGTAATTTTATTATTTCATTCTCCTTTTAAAATAAATTATATTATTCAGAATTTATTTATTTTTCCAATGACAGACTAGTAGTGTATAAATAATAAGATATGTTAAAATATAAATTTTATTATATTATGAAATATCTTGTAAGTATAAATAATAATTACTCAATTTGCAAGGCGTTACATGTTGCCTCGTTTTTGGCAACCACGTTTTTGGCTTTGGGTGAGATGGTTTTTATACTCAAAAGTTAGGGTTACCTTTATGAGTTGCATTTAGGGCTAATGGGTCTATAGACAAACTTATGGGACTTAGCCCTTATAGGGCTGCAAACGAACCGAACCGAATCGAACTTACCCTCAGTTTGAGTTTGGTTTGAATTAATTTCGAACTAGGTTTGGTTTGAATTAATTTCGAACGAACTCAATTTCGAACGAACCCAATTTCGAACCGAATTTTTTACGAACTCAATTTCGAACCTTTACGAACTTTGTTACGACTTACAATTTATGACTTCTGACTGGGCCATAGTGCGAAATTACAGCACTTTAATAAAAACTCAAGTATTCAAAGTACAATTTAAATAAAACCCAAATATCAATAGAAGTACAATTTAAATAAAAACTCAAGCACTCCAAAATTAATTACAACCAAATACCACACTCAGTTTGAATGTACGCAACAGGGGATTTGGGCGAGAGAGAGAGAGAAGACGTGAGGGAGATTATTTTGGTACTTAGCGGGAGAGAAATTTGGGCGAGCGGTTTTGGCGTAAATTAGCGGGAAGAGGGAAAAAATTTGGAGGCAGTGGCGGAAAAAATAGCGGGTTAATTGGTTGAATGGAAAGGGAGCGAATTGATGACATGGAAGAGATCTAGACGTTGGTAAGATGATAGATCTTAGGGTGTGAAATTATTGAGGTGATCGGATTGCAGGATTTGTGGGGTCACTCGCTTAGTTAATATTTTATTTAATATTTTATTGAGTGAGTTTAAAAGTGCATTGCAGTGATACAAAATAAAATTAGGCAGCAAATAATTTGAAAAAAAATAAAAATATATATTTTCAAACTTTTTACATTTTTTTTACTTTTTGCATGTTTATTTTTATCAAATAAATAAGTATTTTTTGCATTTTTTGAATTTTTTTTTTACAGCAATACATATAATTTTTTTTTCTAAATGAATAGCTGATCAATAACGACATTTTTTGCATTTTTTAGACATATAAAAGAAATATTGTACCTTGATCATTTTTTTGACAGCATTTTTTTCATTTTTTTTGACAACAATGCATTTTTTTGCATTTTTTGGCATTTTTTTGGCATTTTTTGCATTTATTTTCGGACCGTTCGTTTTACTGCGGGAATTCAATGGTCGATCTGCAACAAAATCATTCCAAATCTGATCTAGAATGATCAAGGTGCAATATTGAACGTAACCAACATAAAAGTTCGGAAGTTTTATTATGTATGAGCTTTGATCCAACACGAAATGTTTATGGCCATACGATGCTTCAATTTTCGATCAACTAGATGGATGGGCAAATCAAAACAAAATTTTATCAAACTTTCATGGAAGATAATAAATGTAGTGCTCTTTGATTTCAACGGTCCCGATCGAACCACAGACGATATATTTTCGTGCACCTTTATTAACTCACAAGGCAAGAGTTTATGTCTCATGAAACATATACTCTTGCTTTCTATGTTAATGAAGTCGCACGTAAACATGTCGTCCGTTGACCAATCGGGGCCGTTGAAATCAAATAGCATTGCATTTATCGTCTTCCATGAAAGTTTGATAAAATTTTGTTTTCATTTACCCATCCATCTAGTTTATCGAAAATTGAAGCATCGTATGGCCATAAACATTTCGTGTTGGACCAAAGCTCATACATAATAAAACTTCCGAACTTTTATGTTGGTTACGTTTAATATTGTACCTTGATCATTCTATATCAGATTTGGAATGATTTTGTTGTAGATCGGCCGTTGAATTCCCGCGATAAAACGAACGGTCTGAAAATAAATGCAAAAATGCCAAAAAATGTATTGCTGTAAAAAAAATGATAAAGGTACAATATTTATTTTATTTATTTATTATTTATTATTTAATAGTTTCTTAAAGCTGAAATTAATTGAACAAATTTATCAAATTAATAATAACTTTATCAAAACAAAGAAAAAAACAAGAGAGTATTACCCGAAAAACTCAGAATCCTACCATAAAAAGCAAAATTTCTGGTATAAACATGTGAATTTTTTTATTTGAGTTTTGTTGTTGAATTTTTTATTTGAGCTTGTAATTGAACCGGAATTTATGTTTCAGAAGTCAAATTCAAAGCAATTATGGACTGGACGGCTTATATTTTCATCAGTGAACATAAGTTATCAGCAGAAATTAACAGTTCATGTTTGAGTTAATTTCGAACTAAATTTGGTTTGCGAACCTATTTCGAACGAACTAGGTCCAGTTTGAGTTTGGTTTGAATTAATTTCGAACTAAGTTTGGTTTGAAATAATTTCGAACGAACTCAATTTCGAATCGAATTTTTTCCGAACTTTTTCGAATCAAACTCGAATCGAATTACGAACTACGAATTTTTTGTGCAGCCCTAAGCCCTTATGTCAAATGGTCCCAATATAAGCCTATTTACTCTCTTCCATTTATTTATCAATTGTCCATAAATAAAACATCTAATGAATTATAATTGGGCCAATCAATTTATTTTCCTTACTTTATGGTGAGATATAAATTTATATGCCATGTCTCACATGCACATAAACTTATTTAGAATCATCTAATGATACTAAAATAAATTTCTCTAATTAAATCTCTTTTGGTGTGACCCAATAAGATCTATATCATGTTGGCAATAAAATTAAAACTCATTTTAATTTCATAAATCATAAGTGGTATCTAGCAATATACATTATGATTACCCAAATGACACATATGATATGTCCACTACAGTACCATGATCCTAAAACAATATTTGCTTGCTTGTGTCAATTCACGTGTCACATGATATCATGAATAAATTCAAGATAAGAGAGTGTCATCCTTGTAAATTTATTCTTTTTCTTGATTCCAAGTAATCAGTAAATAATGATCAACTTCTTGATCATAATTGCATGCATACTTTATTACTCCATTAAGGGGCCCATAGATATCATCACTTATATATATATATATATATATATATATATATATATATAGTGCTGGGCTTAGCTAAGCCATGGTGTAAAACGACTTGGTGCTCCACGCCTCATTATTTCCATTTTGAAAATCCAAACGACCGATCCGAACAGCTCAAGTTGTTCTCCATATTGATATGTGCTTGGAGACCAAATTTTACATTTTTTGGAATTTTTTTACTATTTATTAAGCCACTTTGAAAATCACTGCTCCGGCAGTCCAGAAATTTTTACTGTTTTTTACTGTTCATAAGGATTTTCAGATTTTCAAAGTGGCTTAATAAATAGTAAAAAAATTCCAAAAAATGTAAAATTTGGTCTCCAAGCACATTTCAATATGGAGAACATGTTGGAAGGTTCGAATCGACTATTTGAACTTTGAAAATGAAGATATGGCGTGGAGTACCAAGTCGTTTTACTCCATGGAGTAGCCTAGTTGGACTATATATATATATATATATATAGAGTCCGGCTAATTTGCTTCCAGAAACACTTCGGCGAGGTGCTTACGGGGGCATATCTTAGTATTTGATGTTCAAACAACAAATCCAAATCGTTAGATGTTTAATCTATATTAAAATGTACTTGGAGACCAAATTTTACATTTTTTGAATTTTTTTTTACTATTTATTAAGCTGGTTTGAAAACCATTGTTTTTATTAAATTTCTGAAGCATTGAAAATAACGGTTTTCAAACCAACTTAAAAAATAGTAAAAAAATTCCAAAATGTAAAATTTGGTCTCCAAGTACATTTTAATATAGATTGAACATCTAACGGTTTGGATTTGTTATTTGAACATCAAATACTAAGATATACCCCCGTAGGCACCTCGGCCGAAGTGCTTCCGGAAGCAAATTAGCCAGACTCTATATATATATATATATATATATATATAATATGAGGAACACTGGTATTCTTGATAAGTATCTTTTCCTCCGCACAAGAAACACATATTAAGATATTATCTGTATAGCTGCCGGTTACGGTCAGCGTTGGACAACACCTATAGATACATAAATCTCATGTAGGAACAATGATCATCTCATACCAAAGAATTCAATACACAAATGAAACATTAATAATACTAACACAATCCATATTATGTTTCATTTTCGGGTCATATCCAATCTCCTGATCTCCATCAGGTATTTATATGATTAAATTGGTAACTCCTTACCACATGTTTGTGTGTGAAATCGATAACTGTTGACTTCGTACCCATCGTAGAAGTATGCTTGTTTGCTAGGTGTGATGCCTGCCATTCGTATGTAGTCATTGCATTCTTCACGAGAATTTAGTACCTTTTTTCGTAACCAATATGCGAACCCATCTTGACGAACTTTTGGCAAATCATGTGGGTTTGTGGCTATTCCATAGTTGAGCATGCATGTTGTCACACCAAAAAGGTATAGTACAAAGTTTCAGTACAGTAAACTGTACATTTTAAACCTTAAATACACTTTCGGTTCAGACTGCAAGTACACAGTCCTATCGTATAGTATATTATCGGGTATCGATCACAGGGACGGTAAGTTAATTACTGAACTCTACTTAATTTAAATTAAATCTAAAAGTTCTGCAAAGTTGGGTTTGGTGTTTATAATCCTAAATAACAGTGATTAAATGCAAGAAGTAAATTAACTGGGTTTTAATCAATAATAAAAAAAGGCATTTCCAGGGTTATGACTTCATCTCTGTTCTATCTCGAGGTGCCCGGTCCGTGCAGTGTCCTACACGGGCCATGTCCAATGTACACGGGCCGGGTACTGTCGTGCACGGTCCGTGTGGCTCTCGAGTGAATGCAGCAGTTACTGGTTCTTTGTGTTGTTCCTTTGTGTAGGGTTCTACTGACCAAACCTAATGTTCCTAAACCTCAACTGTCGTTTGTTGGTTCATTAACTTGGTATGAAATTACAATATGTGCCCTCGTCGGGTTCTAGACCTCAACTGTCGTATGTTGATCCGAATTACCTAGTTGCTTGTTTGGTATACTAAAGGTAACCTCATTCCGTCAATATGATGAAATGTTCACTTGTCGGCTACTACTTGGTTTCACATTTCGGATCACTAATCCTACCTCATGTACTTAGTTTGGTTGAGAGATTATAAGGGCCAAAGTACCTTCTAGATGTGATCATGCATCTAGTGGTAAACCAATAAAAATCAAACAACTTAGACTAAGCAATTAAAATCAAACACAATCAAGCAAACACAAATTTCAACACAAAAATCCAATAACTAACATGCAAAACAAAACATTCGACTACATTATAACCCTAGAAACTAAAGAATCTACTCTAACATGATTAAAAAGCAAATAAAACAAATAAAGATAAAGGAGTTCATAGAAAAACTCGAAGAACAATGAAGATTCATCGCAAAACTCTCGTTTTCCTCCTCTCTCCTTCGCCTCCTCGCTTAGCCGTCTTCTCCTAACCCTAAGTTGCTTCTCTGCTCCAGAATACCCCCTCTGGTGCAAGAAATCCCGCCTATATAGCCTCTGAACCGACTTTCCTTCATTCACCTCTATTTCCAGAAATACATATTTGCTTCCAGAAATGCTTGACACGGCCCGTGTGAGATACTACACGGACCGTGTGCCTGTGTCTCTGGCTCAGATTGTAAATCTTCTCGCAAGCTTTCCAAAAACATACACTCAAAACGGAGTTACGAGTCAACATCTATGACTGTTTTAATTTCAGGTGTTGAAATTTCAGCATCATATACAGGTCGTGTGGATGGTGTCTTGGTCGTGTCTGTGGTCGGGCAGAGGGTTATACGATCTGCATAAGAAGGTACACAGACCGTATATAAACCTTTGAATTCCAGATTCTTCCTCGATTTCGCCCGTTTATGCAAAGTAAGAACAAATGCGCAGCAGTACCACATTCTATAGATATTCAATGAAATAAACACGATTTGACAGTTTTAGGCATAGGTTTTGGTACAAAGTTTGGTCGGAATATAGATAAGAAAACGAGATATCACATGTATCAAACTCTCTACACATTCCAATATATAAAGAAATTTGATGTTGATGGGTTTTATAATAGATACCTTTGAAAGCATTAAAAGAAAATAAATTATAAAGATTGTACCCTATGTACTTCTCCGAGATCTCTGAACAGTTGAGGACGACATAGGTGTGTGCAGCCTTCCAATCCTCTTCATTGAGAGACCTTCCTCTTTCCCTGCCCATGGGATGGCCCGGAGTATCAAATATCGATAGATGTCCCCACAAAGATTCTATGTGAGATTTGTCTGCAAAATATGTGTGGAAAATGTACCAATTTCTTTGGCAATTGTAGCCTCAACAATTGAACCCTCAACTTGTGCCTTGTTCGTGACTCTTATCCTCTGTTCTTTGTTGTGCTTGTAATTGCATCAATGGTTGTTGAAACATTTTTGTCGGCCTATTATTTTGGTGTAGACCGGCGAACGTCTCTGCAGATACACTCCCTCCCACGAGTAGGTAAAGTGGAAGAAGCTTATTGTTTGATTGTGGGGATTTTTTTTCTTCCGACTGGCACAAGCCCCTACCGTTAATTAGCCTGGATAGTACCCAGGAACCTCCGATTAAGGGGCTAGACGAAATGACATGATTAGGGTAAGGCATCTAAGTGCAATCAAGAAGAAAGGGCTATACTGAATCAGAGGGGTAGTACTGATTCCACCATCGAGGGGCATACTAACAGTGTATGCCTAGTATTTACTTGGGCTTTTGTTTAATTTGGAGTTGCCTATTACATGCAAGGGCTTTAGCTGATTTGAGAATGCCTAAGGTTTTTAGGACTTTTGTTTGGGGTGTTTGTTTCATGCAAGGGCTTTAGCTGGACATATATGTTATGTACGACACCGGACTACTTGAGTGGGCGTCTGAAACACTTTGATAGCCTACGAGTCGGACTGGCGCAGAGGGTTTAGACAAGGGCATATCATATGCCCGTGGTGTCCGTAGGGTTTTCCTTCTCTTAGGGTGCCTATTACATGCAAGGGCTTTAGCTGAACTTAGGTATTTGTTGGGGTGGCATGAGAGCCTTTGGTTTTGGTTGGCGTGGGAGCCTTTGGTTTTGGGTTGGCGTGTGAGCCTTTATTTGAGTTAGCGTGGAAGCCTTTATTTGAGTTAGCATGAAAGCCTTTGGTCTGACTTGAGTATAGTTTGGTGAATTTGGTTTACTTGTGTTTGGTTTATGTTTTGGCTTGTTCGGGTTTGAACTTGATTTTACTTGGGTTCGATTTGAATTTGGTTTTATTTGATTTTGGGTTGGTCTTGGGTTTGACTTGGGCTTGACTGCGGTTCTTCAGTTCGCTTTGGACTTGTTGGCTTATTTGATTTATTCGGTTTATTCAGACATGTTTGGTTTACTTAGTTTGGGTCTTACGTTTTTCGTATTTAGTGTAGGTTTTGGGTTGGTCTTGGGTTTAATTTCGAATTTACGTAGATCTTTTTGGGTTTGGTTTGAGCTTCATATTTAATATAGGTTTGGTTTGAAGTGGAGTAGTCTTTTGGTTTAAGTCTTCGATATAGACTTGTTTCGGATTTGTTTTAGGCTCGGGCTAAGATGTGGTTTGTGTAAGGATAGACTCATTCAGTTTAGGATTGAGCAAAAATACAACTCATTTAATGTTTTAGTCACTTTAGCATATTTCTCATTCTTTTTAGGGACCGACTAACTATCCCCCAGCTCTCATCCCCCATTCATCCCCCAGTCAATAACTGCCTTTGTTGACTGCTAATTAAGAGGGGACCACAAATTTCAGCGCTAAAAGACAAAACAAAACGTGTCATTATCGCGGCGAGTGCAAGTATTCATATATAATACATCAAGTATTCATATCTAATACATCAAGTATTCATATCTAATACATCAAGTATTCATATCTAAGATATCAAGTATTCAAAAAAAAACTGGACACATCACTCACTCATTTTTTACACGTTTTTAGAGGTGGGTTTTTTTCTCCGTTCACTCTAATCAATATTTCTGACAATCTAGTAGGAATTTTGCAAATATAAAACCACGAACGTTTTCTACACAATTTTCTCTTTCAAATGAGATCCATGATAACATACTTTCGAGTTGTTCGTTGCACAAGTATTCATACATCATCGAACAAGTATTCATACCTCATCAGTATTTCACAAATAAAAAACTAGACACATAATTCACTCATTTTTTACCGATTGAAATTTCGTTACCACTCAATTACTGGAAGTGTCCAGTACACTTTATCTTAGGTATGAATACTTGTTCGACGAGGTATGAAAACTTGCTCGACGTGGTATGAATACTTGCATGACGAGATATAAATAATTTTACGAGGTATGAATACTTACGCGACGGATAACTCAAAAGTATTTCATCATGGATCTCATTTGAAAGATAAAATTGCGTAGAAGACGTTTGTGATTTTAGATTCGCAAAATTCTTCACAAATTGTAAGAAATATTAGTTAGAGTGAACGGAGAAAAAAAAATTACCTCTAAAAACGTGTAAAAGATGGGTGGGTGATGTGTCCAGTTTTTTTTTTAAATACTTGATATCTTAGATATGAATACTTAGTGTATTGTATATGAATACTTGATATATTATATATGAATACTTGTGCGCGTCAGTTATAAAATTTTTCAAATATAAGTGGTCCCCCACGTAATTAATGATTGATACATGTTTTCTTTTGTCTTTTTGTATTTGAAGTTGTGGTCCCCTACATAATTAATGATTGGGGGATGAATGGGGGATAGGAGCCGGGGAAAGAAAATCTTTATCCTTCTTTTTATGTGTACGAGGATCGTCAAAATAACCTTGATTGATTCAAGTTTGTTTTCAACTCAAGTTAAAATCGACCGGTGTAGTAACGGTAGTAAGATCAATCATGTGCTTAAATCATGTGCATTTATTTCCATATTTTTGACATTCGATCACTTTCTGTTATGCATAGCATCGTGGAAAGGTTGGTTGATTATCAAAGTGAGTATGAACTGTGACATAAATATTCGTCAGAAGGTCATGATCCATTTTCAAGAAGATTGTGCTTCTATATAATAGATTCTTTTTATTCCATGAAATCCTTAATATCTCTTATTTGCACCATCATAGTAACGGTGAAACAGCTTTTGATTGATATGTGAATTCATATGTTCGATTAACATGCTCCAGTAACATTTCTCAACTCCAATAATCACTTTAGCAATGAGTCTCTTTTATTTTGTTTTATTATTTTTTTCATTTATTTGTCATATTAATCGGCTCCTATATTATAACGTATTCAAGATGCACATAAGTTTTTATTCTTTTGAAATTTCAGCAGCATCTCGGTCTTAACTTGATTCATTTGAATATCATTTTTTTATGTCTAATTAAGAGGGAATTTCGACATCATTTCTGTCTCATTCGCACTCATCATTAGCATAATTATGGCATTCTACGAGCACCGAGTGCTTCGGATTCTTTTTTTGTTGGCGCTCTACTCCACTGAGTGTTTCAAGCCTATTAAATCACCCTACCGACTCCCTACACACACCAAGTGCTTCGAGTTCGATAGTAGCGAGTGTTTGTGTGATGGTTTTGCCCAACAGGCACCCTATCGCACCGAGTGTTTCGAGTCCGGAAGTGGCGAGTGTTTTATTTCAAACGTGTTGTGACCTTCACTTAAAATTGATTTTTTTAATAAAATCTGAGAAAAAGGAGAGAGATAAGAGAGTTAAAGATTGAAATATCCAGCTAATGAATAATGCAAAAAAAAAAACTTCTCTTTTTCTTTTACCTTTCTTTCTTATTCGGCGAGGGAAACTAGTATATCTCTTTTTGTGTATTCTTTTCACTCAATTAACTCACTTTTTTTTCCCGTTGATCTCTGTCTCTACACTCGATTTCTCTATTTTAACTTGTGTATGATTTTGACTTTTGTCTCTTGGTCTCTCCGTGTTCTCTCTATTCTATGGTTATTCTTTTATAGCACAGGAAGGGGGCACTCTTGTTGCCAAGAAAATTAAATTGGCCAACCTTGCAATTTTTAATTCCCAGATATTATGCTATTACCATTATTATAACGATGAACGTCAAGCTTAATTTCATGTGTTATGCTCCTGGTTGTTCGCTTCAGTTTCTTTTGTTGATGGTATTGAACATGTATAATCGCCGATACCACAGTGGTAAGTACGTACCGTTAAAGCATTGATATGGTCATTAAGCTCCAAGAGTGATTAGAGCAGGATCTATCGCTAAAGGAGTGATTTAAGCCAATGAGAATTTCCCGCATCACCATTGTAATCAGTGGATTTAATGTACTTTGAACCCATTATAACGGTACACCGCTTACAACATAAATTAACATTTTTTTTGTACCGTTAGCGGCGTGGTCTATTTTATTGTATCTCAATTTGTATATATTCATCAGATTGACACATGTAGACCTAAATATGCATTGTTAATTTTCATTTTATCGATCTCAATTTCATTGCTGATTCTTTTTATTGAGCACCATGCTTGTGACTTGGATTTGTACTTATCACATTGGCACATGTAGACTGGAATCTACAACAAATTTTAGTGAATCAATCTACATTTTTATTTACGATTAAAGATTAATTGTCAAACGTGGATAATCACCGCTACAGCTGTTGTCAGCATCATTGAGTCAAGAGTGATTTGAGGAGCGAGTCCATATCAATTTCTTTTGTTGGCGATGATAAGCATTGTTATGGACATTAAGCTCATAATTTATTGTCAGAGTGATTTCAGCATGCAGCTTGCGTTGATAATAACATCATTACAGCGGTGCATTCAATTAGTTGGAAGTTTAACGGGCTAAGAAAAAAAAATGGTAAAGTTTGGTATTGTTTGACCCTAAAAAGTTGCTATTTAAATTTAATATGAGAAATGGCAATTCTGGATGATTAAATATGTTGGAAGATGCCAAATCATGCATAGGCTCTCCAAAACAAGTTGAATTTGACAAATTAAAATTCTTGGTAATATTTTACATGAAAAACCATGAATTTTGATACGTCATATGGTCAAAATCTCAAAGGAATTAAATTCCTACAAATAAAACAATTGCTGGAAAACATGCTGGGTACAAATTCATGGTGACACCTAGCAAAATCACCTTTGTAAACTACCCTGGGTGTAACCTGGAGCCGCATAGCAAAGCCTGACAACCAGGGCCCACAAGTCAGCTAGCTATTCGGTTACCCCTTGGTGTACACCTCTTAGCTTTTCTGTTTTGGAAAGATGAGAAGAAGCGAGCGCATTGCGAAAAGACAGTTTGAGGTACCCAAGCCCGTCACCTCGCAAGAGGACAAGGTATGAACAATAAAACACTTGCTTGATCACGCGTGTGGCGCGATCCATCAACTATATGTGATCGATTGCTTGTTCTACAGTAAGATCGCGTGTTGCATGTTAGTAGATTTTTGAAATGTACCTTCTAACGTGCATCGTATCCCAACAAAACTATATCTCCTAAAAGATAAGTTGAGTGGATTTAGAGTGTTGAGAAGATATTGAAGTTTAAGCTCACTCAACAATGGAAGATTTCAAGTGTTTCACAATAAATGCGTTTTCAAATGTGGGAGGCGGCTAACTTAGCAAACTTGAAGTAAGATAACTCTTTATATTGTGGGGAATTCAGATTTGCTAGATCCATTATAACAGGATGAAACCCGTTATGATGGACTGTACGAATATTGAAGTTAGGGTTTTCGCAAAATAATTCAAATTGATATTAACAGTTCTAAACGTTTATGCTCGTTCAGGACGGTTAGTACAATTTGTCCCAAAAACTTGATAAGCTTTCCATACGGATGTCATCCGTTTTAGACAAAACCAACCTGGAACTTTTTGACTTGTTTCATTTAAATTTGTTCCACATGATTTGTTTCATTAAAGGCGATGCTCCAGAAATCAACAAGCCTCAAATATACTTTACTTAACTACTTGATTATTACACAAATCTATAGTTTCGTAAAGTCTTGTTGACTTTTTAGGTTCATCAAAAGAATCTTGTAATTCAGTACTTCATGAACCTCGGTTATTTATTATAAATCTAGTAATTAAAGCTCTTAACCTATCTTTGATTCTTCACAATAGATCTTGGAATTAAAGCTTTGGACCTACAAACTCACTCAATCATGTAAATGGTTAAATTCAATTAATTTATGTTTTGCAAATTTAGTCAAGTAAAGTATTAGAAGATTTCATACAACCAACATGATGAACCAATGGTTCGGTCAGTCTAGCTTCAACGTGAACCAACCCTTCTAGTGTGGAAAAGTGTGCATTTTAGAATTTAATATATATCTTAGTTCTAACAAATGCTCAACATGGGGTAACTTATTTTGTGACTTTTTGTTAACAGGTGGGGGGGTATATTTTGGTATATTTACATGTGCAATATAGTCATGTTTTCGTAATGTGTTTTGAACATATTTTGGTACAATGTATGATGAATATGTTAAGGTTAATTATATGCTTTCGATCGATTTATATATCAATGTGTTTGTGTTTATTTGATTTAATAGAAACTGGGGAATATATAACAGTACCGGGTTGGTATAGGGAGGATTGCAGAATGACGGCATACTGATACAATACCATTTAGTATGGCATTTCCATGGGTATATCCATGGAACAACGAAAACAATCTTCCATGTAAATATTAGCACATGGAATAAGTCATAGTGGGTCCCACGTTGTCTTGCCTTGGAAATACTCAAGTGGGACCCACCTACGCTCCCTTGGAAATAATCAGATGGGCCCCGTGTCTCTAGCTTTGGAAATAATCATGTAGATCCCACGTTCGCTGCCTTTGGAAATAACCAGATGGGCCCCGCGTTAACTTGTCTCGAAAATACTCAGTGGGTCATAGGTTGGCTACCCCTTGGAAATAACCAGATGGGCCCCACCTTAACTAGCCATGGAAATACTCAGTGAGTCCCAAGTTCGCTACCCCTTGGAAATAATCAAGTGGGCCCTACATACGTTGCTCTTAAAAATAATCCAGACAGGGGGGGCAAGTGTGAAACTATTTCTATGTGTCCTTTTTCCAAGGGGAGGCTCATGGAAAGCTCATGGAACAAGCTCTTTTCATGTCCTTGCTAAAAAAAGAATATTCTAGTCAAAATGAGGAACTAATGTTAAAAAAAACGTGCCATGCAGTATCTTGTGTGTCATTGTGTCGTTCTGTGCTGTATTTTGTGTCATGTCATGACCAAGACGGTTTTCGTGTTGTGTTGTGTCTTTTTTTGCTGAAAATTAATCACAGCTCATAGCACGCGAGTCACAACACGTAATCAACATATGTACTTTGTCATTTTTTCCACTCTAAACACATTGATGATTATAAGTCAGCAAGATATGTCAATTCAGGCTTAGTCTTATAGGCCATGTTTGGTTGTGGAGTAAGAGGTGGAGTAAACCCCTTACTCCACACTTAGGTAGCCAAACGAGAAGTAAAAGAAGAGGAGTAAGGTGGAGTAAGCAGTGAGTTAATCCGGAGTAAGTTACTCCACCATTTCAGGTGGATTAACTTACTCCACACTTTCTCCACCTGTAGGGCCCACTATCATAGGAAGAGGCTCAGTTTCCAACACTTTACTCCTCTAGGCGGATTAATTTAAGCTATGAGTTATACTACCAAACAAGATGTAAAATATGTGGAGTAAGATGGAGTAAGTCATTTAATCCTCATTAACTTTACTCCACAACCAAACATGACCATAAATCTTTCTAGACCAAGACTGGTTCGATATTCTTTGACAAAGCTGAGACATAAATTCAAAGTCAAGGTTTAAAATATCACTATCGTAATATCGTTGCGTCAAAACCTCAATAACATGCGAAAGCAATGTCAATAGTCTTGCATTTAATTGCTAGTATGAACAAACTGCAGGCATGGAATTTTTTTTATAAACCATAATTAAAAAAATATTTTTACGAAACTAACATGATTACTTTTTTTTTTTACAAAAATCATAAGAACCGAAATGTCATTTCGGTCTAGTTTTCTTTTTGAATTTTCTGCGGCGGCTCATATGAAAACTTGTAAAAAAGTACCACAGAAAATTCAAAAAGGAGACCGGACCGAAATGATATTTCGGTTCTTGTAAAAAAAAAAATAATCATGTTGGTTTCGTAAAAAACAAAATTTTAATTACGGTTTATAAAAAAAATTCGCAGGCAGGGACCCGATGACCGGTTGTTTTCGTTCAACACAAAATTAATTGCGATTGGTTTAAGTTTTAGATCCATCCTAATATACTACATATTCACACGGAGCTAAAACCAATTGAATCATGACACGTGGATTTATATATGATAATGGCCAACGTGTGAAAACCTGAGACTGGCTGAGATTATGATATTGATAGGATCGATGGCGCACTGTTGTCGATTATGATGTGTCTTGACTTCGCTCAAGAATGGTATATTTTACGGTTCAAACAAATACAATATACCAAAACCTTCAAGTCAAAACTTAGAAAACATCAGCCGACAGCTTCCTTGTTTTACTGGCAGTGGCAGATAAATAAAAGTTTCATTTTACCCGGGTTCCCGTTTCTTTAGTTTAGGACTTTAGGTGCACCTATTATGTCAAAGTTTTCAAAAAAAGAAAAAAAAAATGTAAAAAAACAAAAGAACCCGTTAGATTCAGTACATATCATTTTTTTCTAGACATGCAAAAAGTTATAATATTAAATGAGGCTATGGTAATATGCGTAACACACATATCTGTTCGTGCCTTGAATCAATATCTTTATTTTTAAAATTTAAATATTTGATCTGAACAGTTTAACATAATCATGAAAATTATGACATGTGTGACGATGTATATTTTAAAAGAGGGCTCAAATGTTTCATTATTTTCATGCCCCGATCATGCCCAAACAGGCATTCGAATTTCTCAACATGATCTCCATATGAAAATATATTTAGAGATCAAATTTTATATATTTTAAAAAAAATTACTATTTTTTAGATAGATACATAATTGTTGTTTTTTAGAAGATTTTGGACCATTCAAAAATAATACTTTTGTATCTATCTAAAAAGTTAGTAAAAACATAAAAAAATATATATATAATTTAGTCTCCAAATATATTTTAACATGAAGATTATGTTGAACAGTTTATATCGCATTGTTTAGACTTTAAAAACAAAAATAAGGATGTGGAACATGATTAGAGCATGAAAACAATGAGTACTTAAATGAGTCAGGATCAATCTTCTATTTCATACTCAACTTGAAATTAAAATACCTCATTGTTTCAAAGTAAGGTTAATATATAATCTCTAAAAAGAAGAAACATATCATCAGAATGATTCTTAGTTCACAAATAGGGATCATTAGCATTACCATTTTGTAAAAGCATGAATATATATTATATATCCATAGTCAAAAGATTCTTAAATTGTGGAGAGGGATGGTAGAGTAAAAAAGAAAATGGTTTAGTGTCCAATTTGATGCCAAACTTTGTCCACTTGTCAAATTAATTAGTTAAATTTTAATATTTTCTAGCTAAGGTAATTATTAAGAAATATTAGCTCATCCATCCTATTGGAATTTCTTGGTTCTACGTACAGAGAACCTGGAGAGGAGATATCAACAAACAGCAAGAACCTCGTCCACCAACTTTAATGAAAACCGTAAACGCTCGCTCGTTATCTCGGTCAATATATTTCAGCTCACATTAAAGGCCAAAGACCAAATCCAACTGTAAGGTGACTAGGTGTAGGTGAGGTCCCTCCAGCCTCCAGCCTCCAGGGGACAACTTTCCACCGAATTCAGGCCCATTATTAGTAGTTAATCAGCAGACAAGGTTTACTTAACAGCAAAATCAAATCTCCAAACGAAGATACGTTAGTTACTGTTATTGTTAGCTCTCTCTTACTGCTAAGTACATGCATTTTATTTTGTTGAAGATTCTCAAAATTGCCAAGTACATGCATTTTATTTTGTGTATCTTTTCCTTCCGTACATACAATCATTATGTATTATAAATTTTGTTGAAGACTTAGACTGGTAGTGGTCAGACAAAAATTGAGCAATAATATCCAGCTAACACAATCACAATTTGGATCTCACACCATTTAATTAACAACAAGTTGCAATTTATAAATATTAAATAGACAATAAATCATAAACTATAACTTTGGCTACCAGATTTAATGAACAAAAATAGTTACATTTAAATCTAAAATAATCTGCTGTTATTCCAAAGGGACCACAGGACTCTGTTCCTATCTCAACCGTTTAAACTTTTTCATGAGCAAATCTCAAAGAAAAACGTTTTTCGTGCCCGAATTTTGACATTTTTAATCAACCGCTGAAATCGGAATAACAGGTCCTGTTATTCGGCAGATTTATTTCCGGAAAAGGAAAGAAAGGATAAAAATTACAGCGCAATTCTCGCAATCCTATT
This sequence comes from Carex kokanica, assembly GCA_025461125.1. Lineage (NCBI taxonomy): Eukaryota > Viridiplantae > Streptophyta > Magnoliopsida > Poales > Cyperaceae > Carex > Carex kokanica. The sequence continues at coordinate 89,376 of JAJGRX010000866.1, read as the reverse complement.
CCCGGTTGAATGGCAGGCACCTCACAAAGAAAAGAAAGCGCGTTTCTCTCTTCACTTTTTGACGATTAATCGGCAATCGCTGTGGTCAAACTCAAAAGCCTCATCCTTTTCTCAGTCTATGATTCTCTGAGGATTCCACTAACATAAAAGAACCGTGTATCAAACAACTGACATGCATTCATGAATTAATTAATGGCCCAATGTCAGTGGAAAAAGCATACAAAAAAGAGGAGAGGACTGTTGTAGCGCAGGGATTCTCGGTTCTCCTCTCTCTCTCTCTAGAGTCTAGCGTCATAATAAAGTAAACAAACAAATCAAAGGACCAAAGTATCAAACACACCATACCAAATTACCAATTACCAAGTTACCAACTGAAAATGCGACCCAGCCTCCCCTGATGGAACCCGGCGAGACTCTCACCGCGACGCTCTGGAACGCCGTCGATGCTCTCGGCCGAGGCTTTGACGTCACCTCCGACCAGAGACTGCTCTACTGCAAGGGCCCCGCCGGATCGCGTCTGGTCACCCCCGGCCCCGGTGACGGAGGAAAGAAGGACTTCGCGGTCTCACAAAATGTCGTCCTACGTGGCGTCTGGTGGGACGTCGATGTGGATGTCTGTGATCGGAGGCGAGAGCGGATCGGCTCGGATGCTGGACCCTTTGTTTTGACCTTCCAGAAGGTTCACTTGCTCTATTCTTTCTACTTTTTTCTTGCTCAACTTGTGGAATGTGCAACTGTTGTGCGTTTACTGAATTAACACGACGCTAAACGATTTGTAACCATTTTAGTTTACTGTAGTTCTTCTTCTTCTTCTTCTTCTTCTTCTTTGAATAATACATGTTATCTTTTCGTGTACAAGTTTTAACGCAGACGTGTTATCGTCTTAACTCATGTTGTTATTTTCGTTCCATTTTTAGTATGGTAAGCTGTTGAACTGATCAGCGTGCACTACAAACGGATTAGATTATGGTTATGCATGTTTTCTTGATCCTTTTATAGCATTGAATTTATGTAAATTTAAATTATTTGATAAAATTAAACTGGGGCATTCCTTTCCAGCAATATATAAGATTCATATTTGGCTTTTGATACCCCTATTTTTAGTGAATTTTTGTTATTGGCTCTTATCAGATTAAAAGACACTGCAGTGTGGAACCTGTTTTTGATGCATCTTTTTCTTCAATGATTTTAGATGGCAGAATATTTCAACCAGAAATCTGGTTTGTCTGACAAGGTGCCTCTTGGTAGCTTCAATTCCATGTTCAGTTTTAATGGCTGTTGGAAAACTGATGCGTCAGGAACAAAGGCTCTTGCAGTGGATGGCTATTCAGTTCCTCTTTACAAAGCCAAGCTCGTTAACCCCAACTTAGTTTTAAATGAAGATGTGAAGCGCGCCGTGCCGGCTTACTGGGAACCACCATCCTTGGCTAGGTTAGTAGGTAATACCTTGTTTGCACTTCAGTTTGGAGTAGCTACCTGGTGATGCTTATATATTATGATTCCTTTTTTTGTTTGACTTAATTTGTATTTGCCGAAGTTTCTGCTTTTGAAATGGTTTAATTTAGATAGATATCACATACTTAAAAAGATTACTTACTAGACTACTTTCTATGCACTTGCATTATCATTTGCTATTTTAGTTTCACATTTGCCAGAAACTTTTTGTAATATAAAAATTCTGAAATAATGGGTGCATTACTGAGTACCGGATTCTCCCTTTTGCACAGAATTGAATCATTTGAGCTCTTTGATAAACATTTTCATGTAGTTGATTATTGTCATTGCGCAATTATCTTGTTGTCAGTTCTTTTGAAGAAAAAGAGTAATTACCAAGTGCCTCTAGGATACTGTAACAATTTATCTATTATTCATTTTTACCTTTTATTTGTTTCCAGTTTCATAGAGAACTATGGGACCCACATTATTACATCTGTGACAATTGGAGGTAAAGATGAGGTGTTCGTTAAACTACATTCTTCGTCTCAGCTATCATTATCTGAGTTTGAAAACTATGTGAGAGAGATTGGAGATCAGCGATTTTCAAACTTAGAAAATCAACCCACGACCATTCCGATGAATTATAGAGAGAGGGTTAGTCCTCCTATGTATTTGCTTGTGTAAATTTATTTTTGAGTTCTTTCTGTTTGTTTGGTCCATACCCTTCTTTTCCCTTGGCTCTTTTGCCACTGAATTTTAAAAATTAAGCACAACATGATTTTTAAGCTTAAAACAACAACAAACAACAAGAAAGCCTTTAGTCCCAAACAAGTTGGGGTAGGCCCAACCGGAGATTGTCAAATCTGTTTTGGTGGATCATTTTGGTTTCCTCACTGAGTAGAGCATGTCACGCTTGGGAGTTACTTGGTGCTCCACTTTCAGTTACAAATGCTTAAGCACATAATTATACAAGGTGGGATGACTTGTTAGTGCATTTATCTGACAATCTTGACAATATTTCTCAAAACAACTCAAATAAGGTTGAAATTTCATGCAATTTTCGGTATTTTTTGGGTAGTGCATTGAGGATTGTAATTTAAGAATGTTAAAAAATTTATATCATGTGAATTGTTAAACATGCAGCAAATCTCACTATATATAAATGTGGCCTATAATGCTGAATTTCAAATTTATATTAAGTTTGTAACAGTCGTAAAGACTGCCAAGTAATCCATCTAGTTGTATTTATGTATATCTGATGCGTGGAAATGTATTGTTCTCACAAGTGCCAAGCCAGAGGCCCCATTTATGTTTCACGGGACCTAATATTTTCCCATTGATGTTTCAAAATTGAGTGGGATGTATCTGAACAGAACATATCTGGAATGCAGATATCGGTGGCTTTTATCTGTTCTGTCTGGAATTGGCAGGAATTTGACCCCATATATGGAATAAAAGTACTCCATCTGGAATGGAACTAAATGAACTAAAGGCCATGTAACTAAATGAACTGTGGCAACTAAAGTCAGCAAGTGCAAAAAGTACCACCATTGATAGAAAAAGCTAGGTTCTTCTAAAGATCAATCACATTTCAAGCTTTTAATTTTGATCCTTTTTTTTTCTTTTAACACAATATTCAGGATATAACGGTAATATATAGGAGAAGAGGTGGTTGTGATTTGGTACAAAATCATGAACAATGGACCAACACTGTATCTTTTGCCCCTGATATCATAAGCATGACCTTCGATCCAATTATTTCTCTTTTGGAGGATTTGCCTGGTAAAAGACACCTTGAGCGTGCCATTGATCTCTATTTGGAATGTAAGTTTTTTTTTTTTTTTTTTTGTATACTTATCTAATTTCTTGCTTTTTTTTAAGGATCACTTAGATATCTTTGCTTATTTGATGTAAGCCTTGTAATAGATGCCAGCTATTTTTTTGGTTTTTTTGTTTCAACATATAGTTTCTTTTGTTTTCCATGTTTCTGTTTCTTTTCCTGTTGTTTAGCTATTTTTGTTTCACTTAGATATCAATGTTTCATGCTTGTTCAGGGCATAATGAAACTTAGTTCTCCCGTAATGTGAGTACAATTCCACAAACATAAAAATCAAATATGCAACCAAAAATAACCTGCAGGTCAGTTGCCAACAAGGGTCGCCATCAAATCTGGTAAATGAATGGTCATTTCTAGTTGTGTTATAAAATGCCATCTGTTTGTTTCAGATAAACCTCCAATGGAGGAACTGCACTATTTCTTGGATTTTCAAATACAGCGGGTTTGGGCTCCTGCGCCTAATAGTATACCAGGTCCCCAGAGAAGGGAACCTGTATGCCCGGTCCTCCAGCTCAGCTTGATGAGTAAATACAAGCTTTATGTCAGCCCAGAGCAGGTAAACATTTCTGTTACAAATTTTGACTTTATTAACAGATATGTCAAAATATTACTAAACAACCTGATCTTTAGGTCATTTTATTTCCAATGCATTATTAATCTCAAACTTGGATAAAGTTAAAAAAGGAATGTATATTTATTCATTCATTTGTATCGAGCCACTTTTGTTAAATATAATGTTCTCTTATTTGGAAAGAAAGGCATGGGAATGAAAAACTACCTTGGCAATTTTCTTTTTCCAGATATCAGTGGGTCGTAAGCCTGTTACAGGACTACGTCTCTCTCTAGAAGGAGACAAACAAAACCGCCTTGCTATCCATCTCCAACACCTTGCCTCACTTCCAAAAATCCTCCTACCACATTGGGATTCCCATGTGGCAATCGGGCCCCCCAAGTGGCATGGGCCTGAGGAGCAGGACAGCCGCTGGTTTGAGCCAATAAAGTATAGAAACTATGCCCACGTGAGCACTGCCCCGATCGAGCACTCTGAGTCTACCATTGGAGACTTGTCCGGGGTCTTCATTGTCACTGGGGCCCAGCTTGGCGTCTGGGATTTTGGTAATAAGAGTGTTTTACATCTGAAGTTGTTGTTTTCTAGGGTCCCAGGGTGTACTGTTAGAAGGTCAGTCTGGGATCACAGCCCTGGTCCTAGTTTGAGCACTGACGAGGCATCCTCATCTGGGTCAGGGTCTGGATCCGGGTCTGGGTCTGCATCTGGGTCAAGTGATGGTGCAAATAAGCTTTTGAAGATTGTTGACATGAGTGAGATGCTGAAAGGGGCGGCAGATCCACCCGGTCACTGGGTTGTCACTGGTGCGAAATTGGGTGTGGAGAAGGGGAGGATTGTTGTCCGGGTCAAGTATTCTTTGTTAAACTATTGATTGTGATTTTAATGCTGTTTGTGTATGTGATGAAGCTTCCTTTCTTTATTTAGCTTCTCTTTTTTTTCCTGCCATCATAGGTATACAGTTTGGTTCTTTTGTTCTTGTTTTTTGTTTTTTGTACATTCTCTATGAAAATTGCTATTCTTTGAAGGCGTTTGTGCCCTTGTCTTTTTTAATTTTGGGTTACGTTGTTTGTAGCCGGGTCAAGATTAGCTTGTGAAATCTACTTGGTGTACAATTGAATTAGATTGTATTACTGTTTTGTTGTCGTTGCTATTACACATTTTGAGTTATGGCCACGAAACTCGAGTAGTGTCCACAATTTTGGGCTGGGCTTAGATGGGACTATTTCCAACCTCAGCATCTATCAGGACCATTTTATTCTCAGGTCAATTAACATCGCTGATTCTTTAGTTCCGGGCCTTCTGAGTTTTGCCAACGTCATCACTTATTATGGTGTACAGAAAAACGAAAACCTGAAACTTGTCCCTGGCAATATCTGCATATTGCTGCGCGCCACATCCTTTGCATGCGAGCTGACACGTGGAGTCCCAGATTCTCAGCTCGACACGTGTTTGTCTTTTTCCCGTTTACTCCAGACCCAACTCCTCACTCAAACCTTTTATAAATTCCATCAATCCAAATCTTTAAATCAAAGTCCAAATAAGAGATAAAAAAGAGGAAGAGAAAGGAAAATAGAGAGAAATCATGGCTTCCAGTGATGACAAGCCGGGTTCCGCTCCTGTGACCGCCGGAGCTGAACCCACACCACCAGGGGGACCAACAGCAGTGGTTTCGAAAGTGCTCGACAAAGGGGCGGCGATGTTGCAGTCATTAAAGCCCGTGAAGGAGATGAAGCAACACGTGTGCACCTTCGCATTGTACGGACATGATCTGAGCCGTCAGATCGAAACACACCATTATGTTGCCCGCCTCAATCAAGACTTCCTGCAGTGCGCGGTTTACGACTCCGACAAATCCAAGGCAAACCTAATTGGTACGGATTAACTAATTAATGTAGTGATGCTAGCATAAAGAATAATTATAAAGTGTTGATAAAATTTGGTCAATTGGCTTGTAGGTGTGGAATATATTATATCACCGAATCTCTACAAGACTTTATCGGCCGAAGAGCAGAAACTTTGGCACTCGCATGCGTACGAAATTAAATCGGGATTATGGGTGAACCCCAATGTGCCAGAGATGCTTGAGAAGCCAGAGCTAGACAAGATGGCATGCACATATGGCAAGTTTTGGTGCACTTGGCAAGTTGACCGTGGCGATCGCCTACCACTAGGCGCCCCTGCTCTCATGTTCTCCCCTCAACCTCTCAACCTGGGAAAAGTAATCTTTTCTCATTTAGTAAAATTTACTTGCAACCCATTCTACTGTGTAAGCAGGTGAGCAATTGCGTCAATTAAATTAACATGTTGGGTACGTACGGCAGGTGAGGCCTGACTTGGTGCAAAGCAGAGATGACAAGTACAAGATTTCAACCGAGGAATTGCGTCAATCAAGGGCTGATTTACAAGAACCAGCAATCCATCCGAATGCTGATTACTGGATCAAGCACAACAAAGGTTTTGCGGTTGATGTCGCACCGGCTGAGATGAAGCCCATAGCACCATTTCCATGATCAGAATCTCTGTGTCTCTGTTTTCTCTAAAAATAGAATGATTAGAATGATGATGGTACCTTGTTGGGTTTGAGTAGTCAGTACTGAGATTAAAACATATTATCTGTACTTGGTGCTGGTGGGAACTTTTGTCTGCTTCTAAGAATATGGTTATATATGTATATTATCTGTACTTTGTGCTGGTGGGAACTTAATTTGGTCTCCCAGCACATATCAATATAAATATAATGTTGAGAAATTCGAATCGACTGTTTAAACTTTGAAAATGGAGATATGAGCGGGAAGTAAAACACCATATTACCTTCTCAGGGCCGTTGCTGACATGCTTTCCGTAGTCATTTACGATTTAAGTAATTTTCTTCTTCTGTGTTTTTTGTGTGACTTAATTAGGAAACATCGCCGCGTTTCGCTATTTTAGGAAGGTAAAAAAGGAGAATAGATCGCATTTCAAAACTGGCAAGAAGCCCAACTTCAGCTGCCTGGTGAGCCCATATGTATAGCTATCCAGGATGCGACTATGAGGGGAATCAGAATGAACGTATCCCTTTGCAGATAGCATGGCTCCAGACTTTCAACGGGCGGTAGTTAACTTTCTAGTTAGCTGCCGTATGAGCCATCTGCTTTTCTAGGACTTCTTGCCTGTGTGTATATATATATATGAGGAGGGTTAATTGGAGACCAAATTTTATATTTTTTGAAATTTTTTTACTATTTTTTAATATAGGTACAAAATCACTGTTTTTAGATGGTCCACAATTTGCTGAACAACAGTAATTTTGTACCTATCTTAAAAAATAGTAAAAAAATTCAAAAAAATATAAAATTTGATCTCTAAGTATATTTTAACATATTCATGTTGAGCGGTTCAGATTTTTTGTTGAACTTTGAAATTGAAGATAAAGATGTTGGGGTATGATTGGGGCATGAAGCAATGGGGCATTTGAGTCCTCCTCTCTCTATATATATATATAGAGAGAGAGATGGGCTATTGTACTTCGTGAAGTAAAGCGAATGTTGTACTTCACGCTTATATTCTCATTTTCAAATCCAAAACGTCGATCCGAACCGTTTAAGTTGATCTCCATATTGAAATGTGCTTGGAGTCCAAATTTTACATTTTTTGAAATTTTTTTACTATTTATTAAGCCACTTTGAAAATCGCTGATCCATTGGTCCATAATTTTTTTACTGTTTTTTACTGTTCAAAATGGATCAGCGATTTTCAAAGTGGCTTAATAAATAGTAAAAAAATTCCAAAAAATGTAAAATTTGGTCTCCAAGCACATTTCAATATGGAGAACAACTTGAACTGTTTGGATCGACGTTTTGGATTTAAAAAATGAGAATATGAGCGTGAAGTAAAACTTCGCTTTACTTCGCGAAGTACAATAGCCCATCTCTCTCTCTCTCTCTCTCTCTCTATTTATATATATAGAGCTGGGCTTAGCTAAGCCATGGAGTAAAACGACTTGGTGCTCCACGCCTCATTATTTTCATTTAAAAATCGAAACTACCGATCCGAACCGCTCAACATGATCTCCATATTGAATTGTGCTTGGAGACGAAATTTTACATTTTTTGGAATTTTTTTACTATTTATTAAGCCACTTTGAAAATCGCTGATCCATTGGTCCAGAATTTTTTACTGTTTTGCTACTGTTCATCCGGATCAGCGATTTTCAAAGTGGCTTAATAAATAGTAAAAAAAATTCCAAAAAATATAAAATTTGGTCTCCAAGCACATTTCAATATGGAGAGCAACTTGAGCGGTTCGGATCGGTAGTTTGGATTTTCAAAATGGAAATATGGCGTGGAGTACAAAGCGTTTTACTCCATGGCTTAGCTAAGTCCATCTATATATATATATGGGATGAGCTATGGTGAGCTATGGAGTAAAACAAGTTTTTACTCCACGCCTCATTATTTCCATTTTGAAAATTCAAACAACCGATCAGAACCGTTCAACATGATCTCCATATTGAAATGTGCTTGGAGACCAAATTTTACATTTTTTGGAATTTATTTACTATTTATTAAGCCACTTTGAAAATTGCTGATCCATTGGTCCATAATTTTTTACTGTTTTGCTACTGTTCATCCGGATCAGCGATTTTCAAAGTGGCTTAATAAATAGTAAAAAAATTCCAAAAAAATGTAAAATTTGGTCTCCAAGCACATTTCAATATGGAGATCATGTTGAACGGTTCGGATCGGTTGTTTGGATTTTCAAAATGAAAATATGGCGTGAAGTACAAACTTATTTTACTCCATAGCTCACCATAGCCCATCCCATATATATATATATATATATATATATATATATATATATATATATAGATATAGATAGATAGATAGATAGGTGAGGCTATGGATGCATAGCACGGATTGGTCAATATTTGACTTTTCAAAATCCTAACGGTCGATCTGAACCGTTCAACATGATTATAAAATGAATATGTACTTGCAACTAAATTTTACTTTTTTTTGAATTTTTTACTATTTTTTTAGATAGGTAGAAAATCACTATTTTTGGATGGTCCAGAATTTTCAGATCAAGTGATTTTCTACCTATCTAAAAAAATAGTAAACAAATTCGAAAAAATGTAAAATTTGGTTTGCAAGTACATATTCATTTTATAATCATGTTGAACAGTTCGGATCGACCGTTAGAATTTTGAAAACTCAAATATTGAACCATAGCACGGACCAATCCATGATATGCATAGTACCGTAGCCTCACTCATATATATATATATATATATGTAGAGAGAGAGAGAGAGAGAGAGAGAGAGAGTGGCTAATATCAAAACGTTTGCACCAAGGTCCTCGTGCAACCAAGTCATTTTTGAATTTTCAAAGTCCAAACGGTTAATCTAGACCGTTAGATGTGATCTCTATATTAAAATCTGTTTGGAGACAAAATTTTACATTTTTTGAATTTTTTTTACTATTTATTAAGCCACTTTGAAAATTGCTGATCAAATGGTCCAGAATTTGGTTGCACTATTTCGACTGTTTGGACTTTGAAAATCTGAAAACGACTTGATTGCACGAGGGCCTTGGTGCAAACGTTTTGATATTAGCCACGCTCTCTATATATATACCAAATTTTACATTTTTTAGAATATTTTTACTATTTATTAAGATGGATTGTTTGAAAATTACTGATTTTATTAAACTTTTGCACCATTGAGAAACAGCGATTTTCAAACTATCTTAATAAATTTTAAATTTTTTTTAAAAAAATGTAAATTTTGGTTTCAAACCATCTTAATAAATAGTAAAAAATTCTAAAAAAATGTAAAATTTGATCTCCAAGAAAATTTTAATATAAATTGAATATCTAACGGTGTGGATCGACTGTTTGAACTTTGAAAATCAGAGAACTGAAACATTTGTTCCTGCCGATTGAGTGGTATTAAAAAAAATATATATTTCAAAACGAGAGACCCAGAGCGATATATACGTTCAAAATTTAAGGTGAAACTTTACTAATTTACTCAAAAGATATACGATTTAGGGCATCCAAATGGTTCTACTTAGTATTTATATCCAAATCAATTTTATTGTGGATAAAATAATTCGGTTGATCCATTTAATTATGAGATTCGATTCCGCAGCTTTTGATTGATCGTTTGATTTTGACAATTAAAAATTAAATAATTCACTAGCTGCGGGTCTTGATGCCACTTTAGTTGTCACACCCCAACAACAGGGCCGACAACCCGCCGTGCTCATCAGCACAAAGCATTTCACTAATCATACACAATCATATATATACATACATTATCAATGACAAGACAAGAGCCACGATACATAATAAAACTTTCTTTTAAGTTTCATAATACATGTGTAAACCAATTGAAAATAAACCTACTACGGTATAAATAAATACAACCCAATTACCATAGCAGATTTATTTGAAGCAAATAATTCACTTTGTGGCAAATCCCGCAATTCTTCAAGTTATACATCTCGTTTTCTAATTTCGCGCTTTGTACTTGGAACCCACAAAGTGGAACAGTAAGAGATTGATAATCTCTCAGTGCGGTATTCAGTTCCAGTCGAGTTATCCTTAGAAACAATCAACATAAACCAAACAAAACACTGAATTCAAATATAAGAAAATAACATGAACAATACAAATTCAAGAAACATCATAAAGAACTAAAATCAATCATAGCAGCATATAATTAAACCACTTGCTAAGAAATATGCATTTGCATAGTGCCTTATCATCAACATTTAACTACTATTATATATGCAATGCCCATTTATTTTTAATGTCAAATGCACAATTGGTCAAGTAAAATTAATTAACATAACAAAAAGATCACCAATTCCAAACCATATAACTTTAATATAAATTAACATATCATATCAAATATTTAAATGTTCATGGCACAAATTTATAAGAACTCATTCCATTTAAAAAAAAAAAAAACTTCATGAACGAAATCATGCTTATGAAAAGATAAAAGTTCTCCAAATGCATTGTCCTTATAAATTAGTATTTGCACAATTGTTCAAATATGACATTTCTCAAATATTACTTATTTCTAAGTCATGATCTATTAGTTTTTGCACCAAACATAATTATGGTCGATCATGCGCTATTCCGAATATGGCGCCTACATAACTTCAGCACACACGACTGAAGTTCTGCGCTTACCCTGAATATATGGCGCCTACAGAACTTCAGTGCACACCACTGATGTTCTGCGCTTACCCCGAATATATGGCGCCTACATAATTTCAACTCTGCGCTTACCCCGAATATATGGAGCCTACAGAATTTCAGCCCACACGACTGAAATTATGCGCGTACCCCGAATATATGGAGCCTATAGAATTTCAGCCCACACGACTGAAATTATGCGCGTACCCCGAATATATGGCGCCTACAGAACTTCATCCCACACGAATGAAGTTTTGCGCTTACCCCGAATATATGAGCGCATAGATGACCATCATTTTTCAAGCACAAGATTCAATCAAGCATATACAAGACTTCGATCATGCGCTACCCGAAATTGGCACCTACATGACCGTCAAGTTTCAGACATATAGTTCTTTAGCATGGTTTACACTATAACTTATAATATTCTAACCATTTACTTCAAATCACATCCTATTTCAAGTTGAGAGATTATGACAGGCCTCATATGCAACATTATGCATTCATGTTTTGAGAAACTATAATCATGCATTCATATCATACTTTTCAAAATAATAACATGTAACTATAGTTCGACATAGAAACAAGGGGTCGACAAGTATTAATCAAGAAAATAGCAATCAAGCAAACCAAGTCATATTTCAAATAATATTAAATCAAATGATTCAGTCATGTCATTCTCTAGTCTTAGAAATTGATACGGGAACCAAATACTAGAGTTGAGGTTTATGCATCTCTCTAAATTACAGTACCTTGTCTAAAGTGTGTCACCATATGCACCGATTTGGTTAACAATTTATCACTAGAACAATTAATACAATGTCTACTAATTTTTAATGCAGTCCATTATATAAAATCTATAGTTCAAGTCATGCAAGTACTTCGTTTGTACCGAATTCATGGTTAAGGTTATATCTTGCACTGTACATATACTGATTTCAGAATTTGTAACAAGAACATATGATCATTAATTGTTTCTTATATTATGTCAGATATGTATGCCATTCAAAAATAAAGTATCGTTAGTAACGAATTTATCTCTACTTACTAGCAATCAAGCAAACATATCAACTACGATAAGGTAACAACAACAATTAAATCACTGTCACGCAACTTGCAACATAACCAAGCGAAGAAACTCACAAGCAAATAGAACCAGTAAAATATGTTGGAAGAATCTGAGAATAACTCGAAATCCGCACTTGTTGACAATGGGCACGATTGGGCTAGAAGTCGGTCCCTGTTCTGAATCAAGCCCATCGAGTCGCTCGAGGGCTGCCCCAAGAATGCAAGCAATCAATCAATCAACCCAGCAACTACCCTTCTTCTCGGTCTTCCTCGTTTCCAGGCCATGTTGAGCTACCGACGCCACTTCTTTCTCGCCTCTTTTCTCTTCTATATTTTCTCTCTATTTTCCTTTAATTTTCGTTAATTGCTTTGCTAGGGTGGTCGATGTAGAATGCCCCAAAAGAAAGAACAATGGTTGTACTTACCTTTTTTTTTGTGTGTGTGGTCTTTCTATTTTTACCTTTCTAAGAGAAATAGCGGCAAGAAAATATTAGTGGGGTTTTGGTGGCTGTAAGGAAATTATGATAGGTGTCCCCACATGCAATTGATTTACCAACATATTGATCTAATCTATCTTATAGTTTTAATTTTGGATGTTGAGTTACTGTTCACCTACAGTAACACCTACCTTCTGCACTGTTCGATCCAAATCCAATGATTGAAGACAGATTTCTTTCTCGCGCTTGCACATGTCCTCCTCTTTGCTACATGTCCATCTGATCCGTAGCTCTTCTTTCTTCTCTCCTGGTCTTGTCCGCCACCTTCCTCTCTGTATCTTCCTCTTCTGCACCGCCCCTTCTCCTCTCTCCGCCGACCTTTTCCTCCACTAGCCTCCTTCTACCCGTGCGCACCCTCTCCTCCCATAAACCCTAACCCTCCCCTCACCTTCCTAGCACCCGGGTTTCATCTCTTCGCCTCTACTCCCACCTCGCCTTATCTCTTCGCCTCACTCAACTCAATTCCCAAATTTCATAAAAAAGGAAGGTCAATTTGAAAGTTCTTATTGTGTCAGAGATTGAAAAAGGTTTGATTTACGTTTGATTTCTAATTTTTTTATGGTTTCTCTTCTTACATGGGAATTTTTGTATTAATATTGAATCATGTCTTTTTTCTCTTTGAAGATATGTATTTTATTTATGAATAATTTGAGTTAATCGATATTGCAGAGGTGGCAGCTAAAAAGGGCCACGAAGATGTTTTTACATTCACACCTAAAGATATTGCTACAGAGGACAATAAAGTTCCAACCTAAAGATATGTTACTGCTTTTGCTAATTTAGGATTGAAATTTGTCATTTATAAGAACAATAAAGTTCTAATTCATGAATTCATGTTTATTCAAATTCCAATTTGGTGGAGTTAATAGCACAAACACCTAACAATAAGCATGTGTTAAACTTTGCTAAGTATAAATAGAATCATGGCTTTCAATGAAAGGGCCTGACGCTCCCTCCTTTGGGCAGTACCTCAATTGAAAGAGAAAGGCAGAATATTTAATCAAACTCCAAGATACACTACTAGAATTCTCACTTTTTCCGTGGGTTAAAATATGGCTTGTTCCAACGGCTTACCCTTGGAAAAAGCCCCAAAATTGTCATTTCCGTGCGCTACCCTTAGAAATACTACCGTAAAAAATAGCCTCGATAAAAATACCATTTTTCTGACTTTTTCCGTCGGCTTACCTTTGGAAATACTACTTTCTGACTTTTTCCGTGAGCTTGCCCTTGGAAATACTACCGTCAGAAATACTTTGACATCAGGCCCATGAGCTTATTATTTCCAAGGGCAAAGTGTGTGGGTCCCACTGTATTATTTCTGAGGGCAGCACGTGTGGGTCCCAACAGGTTATTTCCAAGGGTAGCGCATGTGGGACCCAGCATAGTATTTCCAAGAGCAAAGTGTGTGGGACCCACCGTATTATTTCCAAGGGCAGCGTGTGTGGGACCCACAGTAGTATTTCCAAGGGCAGCGTCTGTGGTCCCACCGTAGTATTTCCAAGGGCAGCGTGTGTAGACCCACCGTAGCATTTCCAAGGGCAGTGCGTGTAGCATTTCCAAGAGCAAATTGTTTTCGTTTTTCCGTGGATATGCCCACGGAAATAACTGTGCATATACTCTCATCTACAATTCTCTCTGTACCAATCAGGTTCAATCTTCCCTGTATCAACCAGGTGCTAATACCCATTGAAACATATAAACACAAACATATAAACAGAAACTCATTTATAATGAGATATAAGGAAAGCATTTAACATTTAATAAGCATTAACATAACATATATAGTGTTCATGCATCGGAAGGAATGCACTTGCATTTTTAACTACACCAAAATATGCACACCAGTTAACCAAAATATACCATATTGCAGCTGTAACCCTATACCAAAATATACACACCCTTAATTACCCAAAATTCACAAGATAACTTACCCCAAGTTCGTTCATTTGTTAGAACTTTTATTCTAATAATAAGCCCTAAAAGGTGCATTCTTTATGCACTACAGGGGATGGTTCCCATTGTAGCTTCATTTGTGGGTACGTCATCTAATCCCATATTAGCTTGACTTAAGAGTGCTTGGAATCCAAGATTTTGCTGTATAGGAGAATCATTACCCTATTTATATCACATGGAAAAGAAACAACATGTTATTGCTATGAATAAATTTTTTTACATACCCCCCCTTAAAATTCAGAATTTTGCACTATGAGCATTCATAATTATGTATAATTTATGTTGACCTCCTTACCTGGGAGTTGGCATTCTGCATCTGTGAAGCTACTGCCTGAGTTGGTTGAGGAAGAGGAGCTTGACCCTAAGCATTGAATTTGGAATCACAAGTGTTATATTTTGGAGATGACAAAATCAGATAAAATTTGTAACAATTAATTGATTTTCTTAAGTTAATGGCACCTGGAAATTAGGTAAATTCCCAAAAAAACCTTGCTGAGTTCCCGAACTGTTTCCTTGACCCTAAGTTGAACAATGTCAAAGATGTAATTTTAGGCAATACAAGTTTTATGAACTTAATAATTCCATCGAAACCGTCTTAATAATTAAGACAAAAGCTTTGCTATAAATAAATTATTTTACATACCCCCCTCAAAATTCAGAATTTTGCACTATGAGCATTGGATCACTCTAATCACTCTAAATAAAGGGATTTATGTATAATTTATGTTGAACTCCTTACCTGGGAGTTGGCGTTCTGCAGCTGTGAAGCTACTGCCTGAGTTGGTTGAGGAAAAGCAGCTTGACCCTAAGCATTGAATTTGCAAGCACAGGTGTTATATCTTGGAGATGACAAAACAGGTCTAGTTTGTAACAATGAATTGATTTTCTTAAGTTAACAATTCCATTGAAATCGTCTTAATAATAAAGACAACAGTTACAGTAGCAACAAAGCTGCTCCCAACCATCGAGAGTTGCCCTTGGATGGTCTTAATTACATCCAACAAATTAAAATCAAATTGGCCTTAACTACAGTAGCAACAGAGCTGCTCTCAACTATTAAAAGCTGTCATCACATCAAACAAATTTAAAAATCTAAATTTGGTATCAAATTAGTATAATTTACCTGTACATTGAGCCCTTGTGGCCCGACCATCGATAACATTTGGTTGAACAACATTTGATAATTTGCTAGCTCTCTTCTCACTTCAGCCCTATCCTCAGCTCGAAGGCGATCACTGTCAGCTAGGAGCGATTGTACTTGAGTGCGGGAGAAGCTTTCCTGCTCTGAATTGTTTGTCAATGTAGAAACAGTAACAAAAGAGGCTGAGTAATTGGGCCTGCATCGATTGGTTGCTGTTTGCACCTTCCCATCAAGCATGGTTCCAAATCCAAGCACCCTACCATGGCTTACTCCGCCAGCAGCTGATATGAACATGTTGCTCTCATCCTTGTTGGCATTGATCCCATCAGCCATAATGGCATTCACCTTTTGCTGTGAGTTGCACCATATGAGAAACATAAAAAGATGTGTTATTTTGACATTTTTATGTACTGAATAAATATATAAAAAGTAGACTTATTACTGTAGGATAGTAAAACCTGTTGCGGAAATAAAGTGAAATTTAGGTAATAACGTGAAAAGTTGCTGAAACATATATTTTGACCTTGTTTTCTGCTTGCATATGCAAATTCAGCAAATGTAGGGGGAAGCTCAACTTACGTAAATAGATTCTGTTCTGGTGTTGGTAAATTGCAAGGAGTTCACATCCAACTCTTCAGTACCAGTGGGAATCTCCTCTGTACTTGGGTCCATTATCCCAATAGCATCAGCATTCTCCATTTGTTCCCCCCTAAGCTTCTCATCCTCCGCGGTAGCTTCCAGTTTGGCCACAATGGGTGATTTGCCTTTACTGTCTCGACGACAATGAAGATGGATAAAAAGCTCCCTCATAGTTGGATCTTTTCCTTTATTTAATTTTGCCTCCACATGAAAATGAATAAACAAGTCAGATGATGCTGTAAATTACAGATTAACCTTTAATTTTAGTAGATGTTCATGAAACTTACCAGTTGAACTTTATGCTGGTGTGCGCTTGCACCTCTCGCATAGTGAGAGACCGTCAGTTCAGACTTAGTGCGGTTGTCCTGGTTTTTTAAACTCAAATCTTGCCATTCCTTTGTGGCAAATATGTCACACAACTGTGGCCAGAATGACGGCGTTGTGCACCAATGTGGAACGTGCTTCTTCCATTCCCGTACGTCTCTGCCATACCTTTTTTCAAGCCTGTCCATGGTCTCATGTAGCTCGCTGCTGTACCTCTTTGCCGCTATTGCTTCCAGAACAATCTGACAATTTTTGGGATCTTCACCTTCACGATATCTAAATCTCTCCTTTAGAAAAAAAGCATGTATTCAATTGGCAGTGGTACATGTTATAAAATTCAGAGAACTGCAATATGTAATACTACTTCACCTATTCCCCCCCCCCATTATATAAAATTAAGACAGCTGCGATATGAAAAAATTGCCTACTAATTGCCTAACAGATACATACCAACTAATTGGACAGTAAAGGAAATATGAAGGCCATCTTGGTGAAACAATTCAGCTACAGAAAGGTATAAATCAGGTTTTTTCATTGACAAGTAAGGAGTTAGATGATATCCTTGTAGTGAACAATTTTCATTGACATATGGATCAGATCAGAGTCGCTTTCTAATACTAGTAATGTAAAATAATAAGAAGAGAGACTACCAAAAAGGCAAATTCGATGACATCTATCGTATCTTTGTCGAAGGCATGGAAACTTCTAAATGGTCCAGGCATATGGTTAAGGGCAAGCCTTGGGATAGAAAAATTGAAGTTTCAGAACATGACTTTGGGGATATAATGGTTGTAAATTTGGTTTAAAATGAAAACAATAATACCTCGTGATTACTGCCGTTATGTCCTTTGATTTTGCCTCATCTGTAACCTCACAAGTAAACTCACAAGAGGATATTGGCCAGATTATTGGTCTCTTTTCGACTATGGGTGTCGATTTCCTTATCACCCCCGGGCTGCGTCCCTTTTTCTTTTGGGGTACATGTGGTGTAATTTGACCATCTGGCATAGCATTTGAGCCCTCGCCGAGATCAATTACTGCCTGTGATTTACGCTTTCTCCCTTGATTTTTTCTTCTCGCTGATGTCTCTCTTGTTAGTCCAGATTTTCTTGGGGCCATCTGTGTTTGAGTGAAAAGGAAACAATTATGTGTTTATTGTACTTTAAATATGGTAATTAGCATGGAAATAAACCAGTTATAATTTGGTACAACATGCTTTCTAAGCTTAGTACCAACACTTCAATTTTTCCCACATCTTTGATATAGTTTGGAGGTCTTAAGCTTAGCCCGCAAAACATAAAGCTTAATAGACAACCATGGCTAACGGGTTAAAATCGGATCGATAAAGAAAACGAAGTAAGAAAAACTTGATTTTCAATCAATCAATTGACACAACTTGGTTAATAGCACCACAGAAACTGCTGCTGACTAATTATGTTATGGCATACTTAACTAATTACATTAGTTGCCATTGACTTGCTAAATTCTAATTTCCTAGCTGGTAGTGGCGCATAGCACAAATGGGTCTGTGCTATGTGGTGTGTGCTCCTGTATTCCAATAGCTATATTTGTCTAAACACTAAATATAATGAATATATGGGTATAAAAGAAATAATGCTAAATTTCTATGGGGATATTGGCTGTTAAGTTGGTTTATGGGGAAATTGACTCTTTTAAAAGTTTTCGCAGGTACACTAGAAATTCTCCCTATTTATAAATAGAAGTATGTTATAAAGGAAAGAATAATGGGCAACAATTAAACTTGGTCCCATCTGGTTTTAGTTATATCCAAATACATCCTTTTAATTTTTAGGTGGTACGAACTGTTCTTATTCTAGAAACTTGGTGCCAGTCCTAAACCCTAATACCAGTCCTAAACTTGGTGTTGTTCAGTCCTAATACCAGTCCTTAATTTGGAATTTGCAAACTACACTGCTGCAGTTCAGTCTAGAAACCCTAATACCAGTCCTAAACTGTTCTTAGTAAGTTAGGTGATAGTTTTGGCCTTACTGTGCTTGTTAAGCTTGATTTGGTCAGAAATAAACTTGGTGCAGCCCTTGTTATATTGTTGAACTAGTCTCCAGCACCTTATCTTCTTCCTACACCAAATTTTTAGTAAAATGTGGGAAGTTGAGAGATGAAGATCATAATAAGAAAAATTAGAAGGGTGACAACGGTTCATCTTAATATATGTCAAGATTTGTATATCATGAAAACTTTGGTGAAAATAAAAGATAGTTTGTTGCAAGATAATAGATTAAGGTGCAACAGGTGAGTTTGGAGCAAAAAGAAGAGAAAATTGCATGGCCATATACTGTTATTCATCTAACAAGGCATACATTTTCTAACTTTTTTCTAAATTCTAATACTTTCTGAAATAATATGATTTGAAGTTCATTTTGCCGAAAATTAGGATAGGTCTGACATGGTTTACTGGCAAGTCTAAGGCAACCTAATGGCACGTGAACAAATTAAAAAATCCTAAAGAACTCAAATATCCTGGTCAGTAAATAATGAAACCAGATTCTGACTATTAGAATAGATACCAAGGCTACGGTGACTAATTAAATGAAACCAGATTGTGACACCTGAATCCTAATTGAAAATATTAATTAGTCACCGTAGTACATGATGAACCGATTGCAAGGACTGAAATGAGAATACCTCATGAATAGCATCTTATGATTCTTAATACATGTTGAACCGTAGTACATGTTGCTTTTGCGCTATGCATTGACATTAACTTATTCTCACACTCAGTCCAGTAGCATAGATGCAAAGGTATTAGTTATTTATTCTTGCTAACTTTTTAAAAGATTTTGGTATAAAATATTATCATGTTCTCAGATTGTATTAAAATCTAATTTTCAATACCCCTAGAAATAGCTTCATTATCTACAAACACTGGTTCTTAAAATCCAGAATCATTGAAGAGGGTATGTGTGATGAAATTAAAATAGGCATAGAGTTAACAATCAAGTGGAACCTTTTATGTAGCAATCTTTGCAATAGCGAGGAGTAGACAATACGACCTTCTTCGTTTAGAGGATGCTTATGCCAAAAGAAAGAGACTTATAAAGAATTGCACAAAAGAAAGAGAACAATGGTCAATAATTACAAGATTATACAATTCTGCAATTGCACAAAAGAAAGAACTTGCAATATGGAAGGGAGGTGCTTGAATAATTTCATTGTGTCAATTAGTCGAACAACTTGTAAGGAGTAAAAATGGCGTGTATTGTAATACTGCAAGTTGCTTACTTTAGACAACATACTTTGCCAGTTAAACCCTATATTAAGGAGTATAGACCTTAAAAAAAAGGACCTAAAGTTTAAAAGTTAAACCCACCGATTGCAACAATTAGACCTTAAGAGAACATAAATTAAACCTTAAGAGAACAATGGTGAAATAGGTACGCATATTCAAATGGTGAAATAGGTACACAGATTCAAATGGTGAAATCGGTAAACATAAATTAAACCTCAAGGAATATTCCTGGCCTTCGACTCCAATACTCGCACGGAGGTCAGTGATGTAGGTAGATTGGCCGTCGACTACAAGTTCAAGTCAGAGGGGGGATGCAAAATGAGACAGGAGGCGACATTAAAGTAGATCGGAATGAGAGGGAGAGCGGAGGCGGGTGAAGGGTTAGATGAAAATTTGGGGGGGGGAATTAGAAGGAGAGAGGAGGCGGGTGAGAGATTTTTAGATCGAAATGAGAGGGAGAGAGAAGGCGACATTGCGCAAGGTACTTAGATGAAAATTTGGGGGGAAAATGAAAAATGGATCTGCCGCCGAAGGAGGGAAGGGAAATTGGATCTGCCGACGAACACTTCAGAGGGCGTCGGACCTACTTTGGTTCGATGGGTGTGGTGGCCATCCAATTTCATCAAGATTCGTGCACTCTGTATTGAAATCCGTGCAGGTATTTATCAGTTTCCGTGCGCACACATCTTAATGCTAATCGTACGGTGATAAAGCTAATTGAACCTAAAAGTAGGTCCAATGCCCATCGGACCTTACTCTTATCTCGCCGACGAAGGAGGGAATGAAAATTGGCGTATCGACAGATCAGTTTTGCCTTAAAGCAGTCTCGAAGACAAAGAGCAACTCAAATTTCAACTGTGTGGTGCACTGTATATAGTCTATGTGCTCTGTTCAGATCAAAGGCAAATTGGCACAATGACAGCCTCAAAATTGAGATAGCCAATTTCATTTTGTATTTCAATTCAAGATAAATTGATTTATGAATTGAAATTTATACAAATTAGTTTTTTTTTTAGTATTTTAAGATAATTATGTTTGTAATTTTAATTTTGAGAATTCCATGTAATTAGGCATTTGTGTTATATGTAATTAGTGTGGTGTTTAGTAGAATATATATATGTTGTTGTATATGGCAAATGGTTCAATTATAAATATATTTTGATGAAATTAATGTAATTGATATTATTAAAATTAATGTGACAATATAATTAATTCTTTGACATTGATAATTCATTTTGAAATGATTTTGACTATTGAAATTTTCTATACAATCATGGATGATGCTTCAATGACTTGTGCCATATAAGAATATACATAGGACTTGAACCCTTGTTGTGGGGGGTTGTGAATGAATGAATATGAACATCGGCATTTGGTCGATCGGAAACGTTAAAATGAAAGAATATCACATTAATTTCACTGTTATAAAATTTGATACAATTCGTGATCCGTTTACTAATCCATCAAAGCAAAACAACATAGCAACATCGCACGGTTGTAAATAATTTACGTTGGATCGAAGCTTACAATTGTCAGGCCTTCGACACTTTTATGTTATTAATGTTCCATGTTATATCTTGATCATTTCCAAAAAAATTACGCGTCCTTTAAATGCAGACCAACCGTTGATTACTCGTGCATAAATGAACGGTCTGCATTATTTTTAACAATTTGATGCCATTAATAATAATGAAATTGTACAAAATTGATCATGGTAGACTTGATTTGGCCATACATACACAAAAAATAATTTTTATATCTTTCACATTTTTCTTAATACTTATCTGTGTACATGCATTACCAAACAGAAATTAAAATAAATGGTAGCCGTTCGATGGTTGATGGATCATCCAGATGAGTTGGACTTATCATGTTACCTCAGTGATTTAAACCTCTGATTGGGTTGGTATACTTAGTAAATGCGATACAGAGAAAGGTTGTGAAGATAATATCCAAGCGGTGCCTCACAGCGTTGCTCTTTTTATTTTTTGAATGATGGGATCTGATCCGTTCGTTTAACACTGCACAAATCAATAAGCCCAAATAAAATTAACTACTGTGCTAGCCCGAATCTCGGAGCATCTGACAGCTCTTATCAAGCCTCAGAGTTAGTATAGTGTATATCAGGTATTGGAGGCGATGCACCGAAGGTTTTTTAGTTGTATCTCAAAGCGGTGCCCCATTTTTGTGTTTCACCGATATCTTAGATGGACGCGATCCGAACCGTTATTATATCATCTTCCAAATCATAAGACCAAAATTACATCAACCACCGAGCTTGCTCGAATTTTGAATTTCTAAAAGCACTTATCAAACCGTAGAGGCCATAGCATGTACTAAAGGTATTGGAGGGAATGCTCCTTCTACAGATAACAGGAGTAAATAAGCGAGCCAGGACTTAGCATTTTTTCAAAAACTCAAACGACACTCCTCTGACCTCTCCGTCCCCTTCTCCACTATCCCAGAGCCACCACTCCTTTCTCTAACCTAAGTCGATCGGAGTCGCCGCCGATCTCGCCGTCCCTTACTGTTTTCACAACCCTAAGTCGATCGGCGTCGCCCCTGATCTTGCTGTCCCTCACTCTTTCCTTAACCCTAAGTCGACTGCAACACCTCACCTCCGACTCCAACTACGCTGCTGCCACCTCCACCTCAACCCTCGTCATCGGCGAAACAAGGGTTCCTCCACCGGATCTTTCCTCTTCTTATCCTCACCAATTTGGTTGTCGAAGGTGGTAAGCCTTTTTTTTTCCTTTATTTATTTCAATTTCTGAGGGGTAATGGCATCACATTTATAAAAAATACCCCTCACTGTGGAAACTTTTAATTACATTATTTGCCAGTGCAGATTTTTGAGGGGTAATGACATCAACTTTCCAATTGTTACAAAAAGTTCCCCTCCCTGTGCAAACTTTTAATTTTGATAAATACCCCAAATTAGAGATCTGGTCTTCTTTGGAACTTGAAAAGAGTGCTTCTATTATATGTTTGACCTGCAATGTTAACTTCATATCCTGAAAATATTTCAGAAGGTAGTACTAGACATGTATGTGCTTAATTATTAGGAAATATGCTTATAAATATATAGAATTTGAAAGGATACCCAATCTTTAATGTGCATCATGTCAAAAATTTCAGAAGGTAGTACCAGACATGTATGTGCTTAATTTTTAGTTGAAGCTAAGTGCAAATACTTGATTCTCTTCCTAGCACCTCCTCTCTATAATAATGCTATCGGGATACAATAGACTAGAGACGTACCTTTTTTTTGGTAATTTTAAGGATCTGTCAATTGGACGTATGTTTTAAGATTCTAAACATAGGTTGGTGCTGATTTTTATTGAAAGAGATGAGGGTATATTTGCCCATTCAGTTTTTATAATTGGAGAAAATCAATTAAAGAATTATCGTAGTTATTAACCACTTTATTAATTTCTGTTTCAGATTCAGAATGGTTAGGGATAATGATGCCTCTTCAATTGAGTTAGTACATCGCCGGAATTCCCCTAGACTCCATCCCCCGAACACCAGTACAACCGAGACAGAGCCAACCAATGTAACTTCTAAAGTACCGAAACAACCACTAGTAGCTCAGACCAAGCCGCCAACAGGCCTGTCGGCCCCGAAACAGTCACCATCTAAAACCAAGCCGCCAACTGACCCGTCGGCCCTGAAACAGCCACCAGCTTAGACCAAGTCGTCAACAGACCTTTCGGCCCCGAAACAGCCACCATCTCAGACCAAGCTGCCAAATGACCCGTCGGCCCTGAAACAACCACCAGCTCAGACCAAGCCGTCAACAGACCCGTCGGCCCCGAAAGAGCCACCAGCTCGGACCAAGCCGCCGAAAGACCCGTGGGCCCCGAAAGAGCCACCATTGCATACCAAGCCACCAACAGACCCGTCAGCCCTGAAACAACCACCAGCTCAGACCAAGACGGTACTGAAACGAGTGATGGATACACTGGCTGAATGGCTACAAAGATCTGCGAGGCTGAACCCCTTTTTCTTTCAGGTGGAGCCAACCGAGCCTCGTGATCAGTCACCTCCTCGTACAGAGCCACCAGCCCAGGCAAAGCTATTAGCTCAGAAAGAGCCAGAGCTAGAGCAAGAGCAACCAGCCTAGACAGGGCCGTCATCCCAGCACCCGGATGAGATAGAAGATCAAGCTATTCCCGACCAGGTCCACGTTACCCCGCAGGTATTTTTAATATTAAGAGAGAAGGACAAAGTGGGTATTAGTATAAGAAATATTCTCCCAGCTCTTATTATTGAGATGTTTGCCCTTAGAATAGCAACTCCCTAAAATTACTATCTTTGTTAATTGAGTTGTAATATAAGTGGTGTGAGTTAGACCAATTATATGTTCATCACTGGTATACATGGTATGAGTTAGACCAATTAATTTAGTTAGATCAATTAATGTTCATACATGGTATGAGCATATCTAGTATGTCATAAGTGCCAGTTTGATAACTTGTAAGCTCCGTTTACTATCATCTTTTCATTTACTTAGCATTTCATAGCATAATAGCAGATGACTGAGATATAGTTACACATCTTAAGTTTAACTTAGAAATTTAGGTTAAATAAAGCAAAATGGAGCTTAAAGTGTTGTTTCACAACTTATGCTTGCTGTTCTGACAATTAGAGTCTAAACCCCTTATCTGAAATTACACCAGGTCAACTCAGAAGATGATAATGTCCAGTCACCTCGGGTGCCGGCAACTAGTTCCTCGAGAGTCAAGGTTTTTAAGGGCCCCAATCCAAGCATTTTGGGGGAAAAAACAGAAAACACCTCAGCCATCTCAAGGGGCTCCTGCTTGGGATTCATGGGTCGGGACTGGTTTCTCACCTCCTCAGTCACTGCTTAATCCCTCGCCATCCGTGTCTGCTACACTATCTATGTCTCAGGATGACGTTGATGGTAGCCAAGACACCTCTGATCTTCACTCATCGCATCCCGCCGAACTGGATGATGATGGCAGTAGATGGTGCCTCCTCCGTTGGCCCCTTCACGGGGTTCCTAGAGCACTTAACGCATGCGGGGTAGAGCTAGACGGGTCGGTAGCTAAGGCGTCAGCTGTCAATAGGAAAAGAAAAAGAAACAAGGGAAAAAACGATGTTAGGTGTGGGTGGGGTCTTGCAAGGGGTCGTGAACCGGCGCCACCGGAGGACAGACCAGAATTATTTATTATCGGTGATGCTGAGTTCACGTCATCGCCTGATATCTCGCATTCATATCTATATTTTGACCTTAAATTTGTACCAAAACCTGTGTTTAAATCTATTAATTCGGTTATAATTCATTGAATATATATAGAATGTGGTACTGCTGCAATTTTATTCTTATTCTGCAGGAATCGGGTGAAATCGAGGAGGAATCTGGAATTTAGAAGTCTCTACACAGTCTGTGTATCACCTCATGCGGACCGTGTCAACCTCGACTCAACCGATGACACAACCACAGATAACCGCTGACTCGACCACAGAAGAAACATAGGCACACGGTCCGTGTAGCATTTCACACGGGCCGTGTCAAGCATTTCCGAAAACAGATCCATAATTTGGAAACAAGGCTAATGGATGGAAGATCGGCCAAAAAAGCATATAAGCGGGATTTCTTGCACCAGAGAGGACATTCTGGAGCAGAGAGGCAATTCCTAGGGTTTGGACTTGACGGCTTTGGCTTGGAGACGAAGTTGAGAAGCGAAAGACGCGAGTTTTCGACGGATCTTCATTGTTCTTCGGGTTTTGTCATGGCTAATCTTTTTATCATTTCTTTATTCTGTTTTAGAACTATGTCTGAGTAGATTTCTTAGTTTATATGGTTGTGATGTAATCGAATGTTTTGTTTTGCATGTTAGTTATTGGATTCCTTTGTTGAAATTTGTGTTTGCTTGATTGTGATTGATTTTAATTGCTTAGTGTAAGTTGTTTGATTTTTATTGGTTTACCACTAGATGAATGATCACATCTAGAAGGTACTTTGGCCCTTATAATCTCTGAACCAAACTAAGTACATGAGGTAGGATTAGTGATCCGAAAGGTAAAACCAAATAGTAACCGACAGGTGAACAATTCCTCATATCGATGGAATGAGGTTAACTTTAGTATACCAAACAAGCAACTAGGTAATTCGGACCAACATACGACATTTGAGGTCTAGAACCCGACGAGGGCACATATTGCAATTCCATACCAAGTTAATGAACCAACAGACGACAGTTGAGGTTTAGAGACATTAGGTCTGGTCAGTAGAACCCTACACAAAGGAACAACACATAGAAACAATAACTGCTGCATTCACTCGAGGGCCACACGGACCGTGTACGACAGTACTCAGCCCGTGTACACTGGACACGGCCCGTGTAGGACACTACGCAGACCGGGTACCTTGAGGCAAAACTGAGATGAAGTCATAACCCTGGAAACGCCTTTTTACATCTGATTTAAACCAAGTTGATTAATTTTCTTGCATTTTAATTACTGTGATTAAATTGTTAGGAACTATAAAACCAAACCCAACCTTTTCCAACTTCTAGTCTTTAGTTAAATTAGGTAGAATTCTAGTTAAGATCTAAACCGTCCCTGTGATCGATACCTGATAATATACTATTCGATAGGATTGTATACTTGCAGTCTGAACCGAAAAGTGTAATAAAGGTTAAAAAGTACAGTTTACTGTACTGAAACTTTGTACTATACCTTTTGGTGTAACATCGCCCTTATGCAAAAAGATAATCAGCACAATTAGGCTCCTCACGCTAGAAAACTTGCCCGGTCCTTACCGGAGCTGGAGGAGCTTTCCCTCGAAGACGAGACTGTTAATCCTACAACAGTTCCTCCAGAGGTATTCATGGGGGGCTGGTGAAGACATTGTGCAGTGTATTGATGTATTTGAGAGAATAACGGCAGACGCATATATGAACCAACTGACGGAGGAAAGGGCAAGATACATCAAGAAATATGGAGAGACCAAGGAGGTCTGGCAAGATAATCCTCCTAAATGGTGCAAGAACGCAGAGCATTGGAAGGGGTTGGTTAACATATGGTCCAAAGATAAGTTTGTCAAACAATCTGACACCAACCGTATAAACCGAGTTGGTCCAGAAGGAGAGAAAAAGCATGTGGTGTATCACGTGTCTGGTTCTAGGAGCACTTATCGCCACAAGACAGCATTGGTAAAGAAAATTACATTATTGCAATTTTATTACTAACCTTGGCTATTTAAGTTCTCATATACCTACTTTCTGAACTGTACAAATTTCAGATAGCCGAGAAGGGATCACCGGTTGGGTTGAAGGAGGTCTTTGATTGAACTTACATGGTGAAGACACCAACAGGAAAGGCTTACGTGAACAAGAATGCGGAGAAGACAGCGGTAAGAGCATTTTTCATATAAAGTAGAAATATGGGACCAATTTCTAAGTGCTGGGTCAGGTCATGTTGAGGGCATGATCAGGTTGGGTCATGTAATATATATTGGCAGTCTAATAGGAGTCTCTAATTTGTCACAGTAATCTCGAAGAAGTCTAATATAGTCTGTCATCACCTACTGTTTTTAGTTTAGTTGTCAAAATCTTGATGGAAGATGTGAAATTCTAAAATGTTTAATCAAAATAATTGATGATGAACAGTGGTTATAAAGACCAACACTAGATTGAACCAATTCCACTAATTAAACAAGTACTTAATATGTTTTTCTAATGGTGGCAGGAAAAATACTTGGAACTTAAGAATGTTCATGGGGATACGATAGAAGATGAGAAAATCTGGGAGATGGCTGTGAAAGGAGAGGACAATCGAGGGAGGCTATTCGACTTTGGATTCAAGTCAAGAATAAGCAAGGCCACAAGAGTATTGGAGACAGTGGAGGGTGCCCCTTCGGAGCCTACAAAGAGCACGGCCACATCCGCTAAATATTTGAGAAGAAAATACACAAAAGATGAGGTGGCAGAGATAATTCGTGGTGAACGCACTGAGTTTGTTGCGAAGATAGATGAACAAGATAAGCGCCACGCAAAGGAAATTGAAGAGCTTCAAAATAATAATCTGCTCACGAGGAAATGTTTTATTGCGCTCTTCCGAGCGAACGGATTGACTGTTCCAGATTTTTTTGATGTAAGCCCCTTTTCTGCTACTTATTTGAATAAATGACAGATTTCAAATCTATTTTGAATGATTACATCATATTGTCATTTTGTACTTTGTAGGAGGGGTCATCAATGGGCAATGATGGTGTGGGAGGCGACACTCAACCATCCAAGGGCAAAGATGGTGTGGGAGGGGATCACAATCCATAAAATGTTTTAATTGACAGCTTCAAAACATTGAGTAGTTGTAATAACTCAAAACCTTTAATTTTTAGGGTGTGTTTGTTTTTTTATAACAGTAGGATGTGTGTATGGAGTAAAATGTTGGAAGTAGTTCTATAACAGTAAGTTAATTTGTAGGATGTGTATGCTTTTTATAATAGTAGGATGTGTGAGCAACTTGTTGTCTTCTTTTTAAGAGTTTTTAGGCAAATTGTCCAGAGACAGCTCCTGGTTAGAAAAAGGTACATACAAATGGCGAATTGTTAGAAAAGGTACATACAAATGGCAAATGGTTAGCAAAAGTACATACAAATGAACAGAGACAGACCAGATTGTTTAGACCAGAATCTTAACACGAATTTTTAGACTAGATTCCCCTTTCTAATTGAGTAATTGTTTGGCAAATTGTTGCATTAACTCATTGAATGTTTAATACAGCGGCATCACTCAAATGGCAACTAATCGAGAATGGATGTATAAGTATAGTCGACAAAATACGGGTGGAACTCTTGAACCTGAATTTGTGACTGGTGTGGCCGAATTTATTGATAGAGCCCGGTCCATACCCTCCGTTGTGAGTATCGACGCTAATGGTTTGCAATGTATCCCCTGTCCGTGTGGAAGATGTGATAACCTCTACATCAAAGATGTGGATACCGTCGAAATGCATCTTTTTCGCTATAGCTTTTGCAACCTATATGAAGTTTGGCACAAACACGGGGAGACGCATCCAAATTCAGCTAATCTGTCATCTTCGAACGATGCGACTGATACAATGGTTAACATGGTTAGGGATGCTGCTGGTCAAGATTTCAATTGGAATGAAGAGGCACCTATGGGAGCGGCTAATTAATTTCTTCGACATGATAGAGGCTAACAATAAACCTGTTTGGAAATTTAATGCGACGGGTGAAATGGAATGTGAAGAACAAACCGTCTTGTCAGCGGTGACACGAGCCTTTGCGATTAAGGCGAAGCACCAAATGAGCCAAGCAGCTTTCGATGACGTGATGGATCTCATGAAAAGCACCATTCCTAAAAAGGATGAAATGCCTAAAAATTTCTATTAAGCAAAGCGATTGGTTGATGGATTGGGCATGGAGCACCAAAAAATAGATGTTTGCCCGAATTTTTGTATGCTATATTACAACAAAGATGATAAGTTGAAAATAGAATTTGATGTGTGCCACTTGCCAAGATATAAACCCGTTGGACACAATAAGAATGCAAAACCCGTGCCACTATTGCAACTTCGATATCTACCTATCACCCCACGGTTGCAAAGGATGTACATGACCGCAGAATCTGCGAAGAGTATGAGATGGCACAAAAAAAATGTGCGTCACAAAGCCCCGATGATGGTGCACCCGGCGAATGGTGAGGCTTGGAAGCATTTCGCTCGGAAACATCCCGGCTTTGCAGACGAGGTTAGAAATGTTTGGTTGGGACTATCAACGGATGGGTTCATGCCATTCAACTCGAGTGCAACTCCATATTCGTGTTGGCCTGTATTTGTTTTTCCATATATTCTACCCCCGGGGTTGATAATGAAAGAAGATAGCATGTTACTCGCGCTAGTCATCCCTGAACAAAGCATCCGGGTCGGGACATTGACATTCTTCTCGAACCTTTGATCGACGAATTGAATCTTTTGTGGTCAAAGGGAGAAATGACATGGGATGGGTATAAAAGAAAGAATTTCAAGATTCATGCACAACTTCTTTGGACGGTTAATGATTACCTGGCTTATGAGATGCTATATGGATGGGGTATAAAAGACCATTTGGCGTGTTATTATTGCATGAAGAAGACAAAGACCTTTCAACTTGCGTATGGTGGAAAAGCAACTTGGTTCGATGGCACAAGGTGCTTTCTTCCTATGCATCACACATTCCACTGAGATAAGAAGAATTTCATTAAATGTAGGGTTGAGAATGATCCGCCTCCACCAAGATTGACGGGAGAGCAAATGCTTGATATAGTGAGTTTGCTCCCAGATATTAAATGGGATAAAAATGAAGTATTAAATCAGATCCCTAGTTATGGTGTAACCCATCATTGGCAAAAGAAGAGCATTTTTTGGACCTTACCATATTGGAAAAACAACTTGTTGCCACACAATTTGGATATGATGCATTTGGAGAAGAATTTCACCGAAAATTTGCTATACACGATGTTAAGCATTAGTAAGAGAACCAAGGACAATGAAAAAGCCAGAAAAGATTTGGCTCTTAATTGTGATCGCCCAACTCAGCACCTAACTACCACGGCTGATCACCCGGGAAAGTTTATCAAACCAAAGGCACCTTTCGCACTCTCTCCAGGAGATAAGAAGATTGTTTTAACATGGCTCAAGGAGGTAGTAAGGTTCCCTGATGGCTACGCGTCCAATTGGTCAAGGATGGTTAACCTAACCACTGGCAGCTTCACCGGGGTTAAAAGTCATGACTTACACGTGTTAATGGAGCGCCTCCTCCTCGTTGCATTTCGAGACTTTGTCCCGGATCCTATATGGGATGTTTTATGTGAGATATCGGTCTTCTTTAGAGAGATATGTGCCAAGGAACTTGATCTAGTGAGGGTCACGGAATTAGATGATGATATTGTCGTCATAATGTGCAAGATGGAAAAAAAATTTCCGCCCGGTTTCTTTGATTCAATGGAGTACCTTGTGTTGCATGTAGCATACGAGGCTAGAATGGGTGGGCCAGTATCATCTCGATGGATGTTTGCATGTGAAAGGTGAGTTGTCTTTTGGATTTTTTAATGGTAATTAAAGACACACTAAGATTACAACTAACACTAAACCATTGTTGCAATTACAGGCGTAACAAGGAACAAAGGATGAGAGTCACGAACAAGGCACGTGTTGAGGGTTCAATAGTGGAGGCTACAATTGCCAAAGAAATCGGTACATTTTCCGGACGCTACTTTGCAGAGAGATCTAACATTAGCCAAGAAGGAGTTGGAACAAGTAACCGTTCGGCGAGACAACTTTTAATATTCGATACTCCGGGCGGCACCATTGGCAAGCCAAAACGAATTCCTCTCGATGACAAGGATTGGGATGCTACACACACTTATGTCATCCTCAACTGTCCAGAGATCTGTGAGAAGTACCTGGGATACAATCTTATAAATATATTTGTATTGTTTTCAAAAGTATCTATTCTAAAACCTATCGAAATCTCATGTTTGGACATATTCTATCTAATATGCAGAGAGTTTGATACATGCATTCTCAACTCTGGGGTGGTCCAAAGCCAACAAGATTTGCCAAAATTTCGTCAAGATAGTTTCGCACCTTGGTTACGGAAAAAGGTAATAAATTCTCGTGATGAAGGTGACTACTACATACGAATGGCAGGAGTCATGCCTAGCAAACAAGCATACTTCTACGATGGATACGAAGTCAACGGGTATCGATTTCACACAGAATCATCCGGAGAAAATAAGGTAACTCAAAGTAGCGGTGTTTGCATCAAAGGAGAGTGGGATGCAAATGGCGTACAAATCGACTATTATGGTCTTCTCCAAAGATGTCATTGAGCTACAATATGATGCACACAAGGTAGTTATCTTTAGGTGTGATTGGTTTGATATAATAAACGGTGTTAAAGTGGACTGGAAACATGGTCTTGTTGAGGTTAAGCATATTTCTCGCCTTGCAAATTATGAGCCTTTTGTACTAGCGGCTCAAGCAACCCAAGTGTGTTACCTACCTTATGCATCACAAAAGGCCGAAAGAAAACTTTGGTGGGTGGCAATGAAAGCAAGCCCGAAGTCGATGTTTCGTGCCGAGGGCGACGATGCAAACCTCGAATTTTACCAAGAGGAAAGACCGGAAAATCCAATTGAGCCGACAATTGGACAAGACTTTGATTGGGAGGGTGTGGTCCAAGAAGAAGGCGAGTTCGAGGTAGTGACCGAAAACGACATAGAGGAAGAGGAGGAAGAGCAAGTTGATGAAGACTTTCATGATTTCAGTGAAGAATATTAATTGGTAAAGGAATACACATATGTATTGCTTTTTTGCATTTCAATTTACTTCAAAATTATGTTCACATTGTTGGTCAAATGCCTTTTTTAACATTTTCCTCTTATTTTGCTTGTAACAGGTGTTTACACAAAGGGAGATCTTATGTATTGCATCATTTGTCAAAATGTTTTGTATCTAAATTAAATATATTAGCAATAGTGATGATATTACTAAATCACTGTCTAAATCAAGTGGTTTTCTTATTAATTAGGATGTGTTATAGAAATTCTTTTGTTGATAATTACTGCATGACATTTTGGAATTATATCCTATGTTAATTGAATGTTCTGGATTAAAAGGGAGATACTCAATAAATAGAATTTCTTCTGTCTCTGGGAGCTAAACATTTCTAACGGTAGCCTCACGGAAATATAAATAATAATATAAAATAATTGTAACTGCGTGGGCCTTCATTTTCACATCTCTTCCCGCTAAACCCTAACTTTTCTCCGTTTCATTTCAACTTCACTTCCCTTCCATTTTCTCCGCCTGCTCTCTTTCTCCCTCATCCACTGTCTCTCCTTGCCACTTTCGCTCAGCCACTGTCTCTCCTCCACTTTCGCTCAGCCACTCCCTCAAGCCCTCTGTGTTGTGTCTCCCACCCGCTTAAGCCCTCTGTGTTGTGCCTCCCACCCGCTCAAGCTCTTTGTGTTGCGAAGAACAGTTTGGAAGCGAGGTGGCAGTGGTCAATCACCACCTTGGTAAGCTCTACTTGAAAATTGGTAATTTAGCCCTATCGGTAATTGTTGTGGTTAAAGATCAAATTAGCATATCACTGGTACTGGAAAGGGTACCTTTTCAGAATATTAGGTGTCAATTTCCTTTTCTACCTTCTAGGCAGTGCCTTAACTTATCACTTAAGTAAATGTCATTGCAATTTTTGAGCTGCAACAACTGACCAGTATTGTGACTGACCAGCAACAACTGACCTGTATTTTGACCAAAATTGCAACTTCTCAATATCTGGCCTGTTCAATTCTACCGTCTTGTAGCAATTGTAAGAAGGATAAGCATAACCAAGCCAAGCTATGCAAAAAGGAAATAAATAATTAAACATCAAATTATGATCCATCGGTTAAATCACTATAATCACTACAATCACTACAATCACTACAGTTACCTTATTTAACTATTAATTTAATTATTTCAGAAATAAAATAGACAAGTGGAAAGCAGCAGTGGGTCAAGGACTGTGGTGAGAGGTAAGCGATAGCCATAGTTGCCCGGGCCATCACTTATCCAGAAAGTGTCGTCGGGTGAGCGCCGGAGGAGCTGCATGTGCAGGAGGCCGGGGATATCAAGAGTAATTGGCCCTTCGAGTGGAGTGTCTGGAATATTAACGCCTAGGGTACGGGCGATTTTGGTGATCACGCCACCACAAGAGATGCTGCCGTTGGTCCGGTGCTCGGTGGCTACGGAGTGGAGGTGCTTGGCGAGGTAGTACCCGAAATGTGGTTGGAAGTGCATCTCTTCATTGTTCCTGCGCAACATACAATAGAGATAGAAATTTTCGGGTTTTTAAAAGCAAGAGCTAGTCTCACCTCGCCCAAAAAGGGTAAGTGCCAAAACACGCTGAATGTAGTGGAGTGCCGGATGCTTAATGAGGCGAACCCGTTGAGCATTGAGTGTGCAATGTCGATCAATGAGATCGGCTCGGAAACTGAGTTCAGACATGTCGGATTAGAAGGTGCATGTCTCATTCATGGCATAAGCATCGGTGGTGGGTAGTTGGAGATGACCCATAAGGTCGGTTGCGGTCAACACGAAGGACTGGCCACCAAGTCGGAAGGTGAGGAGACTTTGGGCCCTGTCAAACTCGTATGTGGAGAGAAACTCGAGGGTGATGCCTCGGAAAGTTTGGCATGGGGAGCTTAGAAAGTGCCACAGGCCGATGCGTTCGGTTAGCATCCTGACAGTGTCGAGAAGACCGAGTTCCCAGAGGATAGGGATGTCAATCCATCTAGAAGAATGGAGCACTCGGTTGTTGAGAAAGGAAGGGAGAGGGGTGGGTTTAAAAGAGGAAAAATGGGGGTTTCCAAAAATCGCGCCCATTCAATGTGCCAACTGTTCAACCTGTGCGGCCCGCACAGCGGGTTTTTTTTTCGGTGTCATGGTAGATTCGTGCGGCCCGCATAAATTATAGTGAACCCCGCACAGTAGGCCGCAGAACTCTCTGACTGGAAACAGGTAAAGAGAATTTTTTTTTTCACATAAGACCCGCACAAAAACATTGAACCCCGCAGAAGCACCCGCAGAACTCTCTGTTTCGTAGCAGAAAAATAGAAAAAATGTCAAAGGTAAAAACGAATAAAGTAGAAAAACTTGGGTTGCCTCCCAAGAAGCGCTCGGTTTTAAGTCGAGAGCTCGACTCAGTGACGCTTAAGTCGGAGATGGAGGATCGGTAAGAGTCATGATATCTTTTTCGCTGATTGCTTTGTGTTGATAGAAATGTTTCAGTCGCTGTCCGTTCACCTTGAATGAGCCGGTCTTCTCGCTCCAAATTTCAACGGCTCCATGATCATAGACTCTTTGAACTTGATATGGCCCGTTCCACCTAGATTTTAATTTACCAGGGAATAATCGAAGACGGGAATTGAATAAGAGAACAGTGTCACCTACCTGGAAGTGCCTTCTCACAATGTGTTTGTCATGCCAACGCTTGGTTTTCTCCTTATATAATTTGGCATTTTCGTAGGCATTTAGGCGCAGCTCCTCCAACTCGTGAAGATCAAGGAGTCGCTTTTCGCCGGCGGCTTTCATGTCCAAATTGAGCGCCTTGATGACCCAATAGGCTTTGTGTTCCAATTCAACTGGCAAATGACAATGTTTACCATAGACAAATTTAAAAGGAGTCATACCTATGGGTGTTTTGTAGGCCGTTCGGTAAGCCCAAAGTGCTTCATCGAGTTTGAGAGACCAATCCTTCCGTGTTCCATTCACCACCTTTTGTAAAATGCTTTTAATCTCCCGATTGGAAACTTCGACTTGGCCGCTTGTTTGAGGGTGATAAGGTGTGGCCACCTTGTGCTTGACACCATATTTGAGTAAGAGATTGTCGAATTGGCGGTTGATG
The DNA here is from genome assembly GCA_025461125.1 of Carex kokanica. Classification (NCBI taxonomy): domain Eukaryota; kingdom Viridiplantae; phylum Streptophyta; class Magnoliopsida; order Poales; family Cyperaceae; genus Carex; species Carex kokanica. The sequence goes on along the minus strand of JAJGRX010000866.1, from coordinate 54,026 downwards.
AAGTGAGAGCCACCATCGCTAATCACCACTCGAGGCACCCCAAACCAAGGAAAAATGATTTTTTGAAAAAGTTTCCTTACCATGGCAGAATCGGCGGTTGGACTTGCCACGGCTTCGACCCACTTGGAGACATAGTCGACCGCGACAATAATGTACTTGTTGTTGCAAGAGCTAGGAAATGGTCACATGAAGTCGATTCTCCAAACATCAAATAGCTCTACCTCAAGAATTCCATTAAGAGGCATCTCATGTTTTCGAGAAATGTTGCCGGTTCGTTGGCACTTATCACATTTTATGACAAAATCTCTCGCATCTTTGAAAAGGGTTGGCCAATAAAACCCGGCTTGAAGCACCTTTGCCGCAGTTTTATTGGTCGATGCATGTCCACCATAGGCGGAAGAATGGCAACATGATAGAATTTGCGAAAACTCTTCTTTCGGCACACAACGCCGATGAATCCCATCGATCCCTAATTTAAATAGTAAAGGCTCATCCCAATAATAATGTTTCACATCCGACAAGAACTTTTTCTTTTGTTGATAAGTAAGTTCCGGCGGTGTGACCCCACATGCAAGAAAAATTTACAAAGTCGGCATACCATGGTAATTCGGAGATTGAAATTGCACAAAGGTGTTCGTCTGCAAATGAGTCATCGATCGGGAGTTCGCCTTCTATTGGTTCAGGTTTGAGTAGGGATAAATGGTCCGCCACAGAATTTTCGGTACCTTTCTTGTCTTTAATCTCGAAATCAAACTCTTGAAGTAGCAAAATCCATCGGATGAGGCGGGTTTGGCGTCCTTTTTGGTGAGGAGATATCGAATCGCCGCATGGTCTGTGTAAACAATCACCTTGGATCCCACCAAGTAGGGTCGAAATTTATTGATGGCGAATATCACTGCTAGAAGCTCTTTTTCGGTGGTTGTGTAGTTTAATTGAGCCTCATCTAAGACCTTGCTTGAATAGGATATGGCGTGAGGTTTGGTGCCGGTTCTCTGTCCCAACACGGCTCCGACTGCATAATCGCTAGCATCGCACATGATTTCAAACGGTAATTCCCAATTTGGTGGTTGAAGAATGGGAGCCGAGACAAGGGCCTTTTTGATCCTACAAAAAGCATCAACACAATTTTCATCAAAAATAAATTCTGCATCCTTCATTGTCAAATTTGTTAAAGGTTTGCAAATTTTTGAAAAATCTTTAATGAAACGGCGATAAAATCCCGCGTGCCCTAAGAAGCTTCGCACATCCTTCACATTCGTCGGATTTGACAATTTTTCAATGACCTCCACCTTTGCTTTGTCTACCTCTAAATCTCTTGATGAGACCACGTGTCCCAACACCACCCCTTGTTGAACCATAAAGTGGCATTTTTCCCAATTAAGCACCAAATTGACTCGTTCGCATCTTTCTAAAACTTTAAACAAGTTAATCAAACATTCATCAAAGTTAGTACCATAAACCGAAAAATCATCCATAAAAACTTCCATTGAATTTTCAATCAAATCAGAAAAGATAGCCATCATGGCTCTTTGGAAGGTGGCGGGGGCATTACACAAACCGAATGGCATCCTTCGGTACGCAAAAGTACCGTAAGGACAAGTAAAAGTGGTCTTTTCTTGGTCATCAGGGTGTATTGGTATTTGGAAGAAACCACTATAACTATCTAAATAGCAAAAATGAGAATGAGTAGCGAGTCTTTCAAGCATTTGATCAATGAAGGGTAGTGGGAAATGATCTTTTCGTGTCGCATTGTTGAGCTTGCGATAATCGATACACATCCTCCATTCGGTCACTACCCTTGTTGGAATCAACTCACCATTCGTGCCCTTTGTAACTGTTGTGCCACTCTTTTTCGGAACCACATGGACCAGACTTACCCATTTGGAGTTAGAAATCGGGTAGATGATGCCAGCATCGAGGAGTTTGAGTATTTCCTTCTTGACCACCTCCTTGAGATTCGGGTTGAGCCTTCTTTGGGCTTCAATCGAGGGTTTGTGATCATCTTCCATCAAGATGCGATGCATGCATAGGTTAGGATTAATTTCGGTCAAGTCATTTATGGTGTACCCTATGGCCTTTTTGTGTAACTTGAGTTCATGGAGGAGTCGGTTTGTTTCATCTTGGGTTAGGGCGGAGTTGACAATAACTGGATAGGTCTCATTGGGCCCAAGGTATTCGTATCTAAGAGTGGGAGGTAAGGGTTTCAGTTCAAGTTTGGTGGTTTGGGAGAATTGGGGCTGTCAGGGTTTTCTGCGGGTTGATGCGGCCCGCACAAATGTGTTTCAGGTTCATGGGAGTTGTCAGACAATTTGGAACTTTCTTGCGGCCCGCACAAAACCTCGCTGCTAGGAGCTTGATTTGTTTTACCCCTTTTTCGCCCAAGATCTCGTCTAGATTTTCGTTCAGCTGTTCACCATTTGTTACCGCGTCAGTCTGCGCAGCAATAATGGTATCCAAGACATCAATCCTACCAATTGTGTCATTATCATTAGAAGGATATTGCATAGATTTGAAAACATTGAATTCCACCTTCTCATCACAAATCGAGAAGGAAATCATTCCTCCTGAAACATCAATATTTGTACCTGCTGTAGTTAGAAAATCACGCCCAAATAGGAGGGGGGTGTGAGAATCTTCTTCCATTTCTACTACCACAAACTCTACAGGTACGTAAAACTTACCAATTTGAACTATCATATCTTTTGAAATCCCCAAAGGATATCGAACAAATCTATCTGCCAATTGAAGAGACATTCTGGTTTGTTTCAATTCACCCAAACCTAGCCTATCATAAACTGATTTTGGCATTAAACAAACACTAGCACCAAGGTCTAGCAGACATCGATTAAAAATTGTATCTCTGATTTTGCATGGAATTGTGAAACTGCCGGGATCTTTGAGTTTAGGGGGCAGTTTAATATGTTGAGAAACTATGGCACTACATTCTGCATTCAAAGCCACAGTTTCTACCTCTTCGAGTTTCCTTTTGTTGAACAACAATTCTTTCAAAAATTTCGCATATGACGGCATTTGAGTTATGACTTCCGTAAAAGGAATGGTGATATTCATTTTCTTTAAGTGGTCCATGAATTTAGCGAATTATTGGTCCATTTTGGTCTTAACCAACCGTTGAGGGAAAGGTACAAACCTGAGAGGAGGCACGTATTCAGAAGGTTTTACCTTTTTCGGATCAGTTTTACCAGATTTTTGATTTTCTGTGAGCACTGGTGGATCCGCAGGAAAATCTGGGCAGGCCGCAGGAAAATCTGTGCTGGCCGCAGGAATTGTTGTACTGGCCGCAGGAGAGGCCGCAGAAACCTCTGTTTCTGCTGTTTCTGGTGCAATGATAGGTTGTTTCGTCTCTTCTTCAGCAGGCATCTCTGGTCCATCATACTGCTTACCATTTCGAAGGGTCACGACATGTACATGTTCCCTCGGGTTGTGTTCCGGCTTTCCGGGAAGCGTGCCTGGAGGGCGTGAAGCGGAAGCGGCTTGTTGTGCCATTTGAGTCTCAAGCAATCTGGTTTGAGTTTGCACAAGATCCAACCTACTATTCACTGCTCTAACAGAATCAGACAAATTATCAATCTTTTTATTTTGTACATTCTGAACATGAGCACTATCTTTCTGAGAAATTACCAACCCCTCAATAGGGATGGCAATGGGCCGAGCCCACAGGCATTTTGCTAAGCCCAGGCCCGGCCTGCCTGTTAAAAATTAATGGCCCACCTGCCTGGCCCAATCTGCGGGGCCTCAAAATCTATGCCCGGCCTGCCCATGGGCTTTTCTCCCATGCCCATGCCTGCCTGATCAGGCCCGGCCTTATCAGACCAAATTTAGACCCCATACCATTAATTACATTTCTAAAACCCAAAATTCAGACCAAATTAAACAAAACAGAAATTAAACAAAAAAATTAAATAAATTAACCAAGCAGAAATTAAACAAAAAAATTAACCAACAGTTTAACCAAACAGAAGCGCAACAGTTTAAACAAAATTCAAGCCAAATTCAGGCCATAACAGTTTAACCAAACAGAAATTCAAACCAACATTTGAGTACGATATAGTTCACAAAAACATAATTTAACACAAAGCTAAAAATAATAATTTAACAAAGTTACACAAACAGATTACCCAAATAGTGTTTAGCACAAACAATTTAGCACTTAAGCAACAAGCGCTTTTCGCCTAATACTTCTCTTGCTCTGATCTGCTAGCTACCTGCAGAATATGATTGTAAGCTTTGCCTGAGTGTACAATATAAACATAAAATTTGCAAAATTGCTCTCTTGTGAGTTTTGTTAACAGTACCAATATCATGATATAGTAGCTGTAATATTAAACTACATAGTACAATATAGTATTGCTTATGCATTTGAAATTATTTTTTGGGTCTTATAATCTTAAAATCTTAAACTAGTACCGAGCTGTATTCTGAAATTTTCATAAAAATGTATGTCTCGGATATGAATTAAAATCTTTCAAACTTAATATCCTTCAACTCTATTAACTTTTAATGCTGATTAAGTATTGGCTACGATGACTGATCAGTTAGTAGTATGTTGACTATCACTTAAGCTGCTACTATTGTTTGGGTTCTATTGCAAATTAGACACTAAATTTTGAAGTATTTGCAGATGGATCCTGTAGTTTTCATACTTAAAACCCATTAGTATAAAACTCAATTTTTTTTATAACATCACAAATTACACCCAACTGTTAAATTAAGTGACACAAAATGTATATGTGATAAATGCAAAACTTTTCCCTTTACTTTTAGCAAGTCCTACGTACTGCGCCCTAAATTCAAATTAAACTAAAAATCAAACAGAGAATTTAGACATTGTATTGGCTGTTTGGATGTATTGATTGAGATAATTGCTTAAGCTCAGAATGTCAGGTACTAATAAAAGTAATAATAAATGTATGAAACCTTACTAAACCAGCAGGCTGATGCAATCATGACCGAAAAGCCTTGGCACATGCAAGTAACACCGCAATAATTCGAAGGCCAAAATGCAAACTGCAAAAAAATATAATGCAAACCGCAATTTGAATTCCATCGTGTTATAACATAAGCCAACACAGCAAGGAGGGTATAATTCATTAAATATTGTTTGATATATTTAGCTAGATCAGGCTTTAATTACAGAAAAACTTGGGACCTCAACTCTTCCAATTTTAATTCTTTTTTAGACTAAATAAGGTGACAAAAAATAGAACAAAGAACCGACTTTGTACCTCAAAGTGATACTAGCCACTTCATCTTTCTTCTTTCAAATTATTCTTTTCTTGCTTATCAACGACTTTCCGAGCGTAGTCTTGAGTAGGGAGGGCCATTCTCGCATAAAAAAGAAAAGAAAATTAAGAACTTAAAAAACCAAAACTATGTATAAGCAAAACTGAAAGGGAAATGGTGTTGACTCGACGAGCACGACTCAGGTTCAGGAGAAGAAGCTGGGCTCCTGTTGGTATGAATGAGGTGGATTGGTGGCGGAATGGTGGAGTTCGCTTCACTAGAGGCGGAACGAAAGCGGTTCGATCGATTCTCTGGTGAGGAGCCGCGAGAGGAGGGGAGCGGAGAGCCGTTGTCTGGAGTGGCAGAGGCCGGGAGGCGAAGAGAGAGAGGTGGAAGAGAAACGGCGCGTGGTTGGAGAGAGAGAGTGAAATCAGGGAAAGAGAAACAGCGACTGGAATCTGGATCGATAGTAACAAAACCCTAACGATTAATATTGAATAAAATATAATTTAGAGAAAGAGAGGCCCAACGGGCTGCCTGTGGGCTTCAACCTAAGCCCAAGCCTGACCTGGCCTGTCACTAGGCCCGGCCTTACCTGACCCGTTGCTGTGTCGGGCTGAACGGGTAAAGGGCTGGGCCGGGTGGGTATGAGCAGGCCACCGGGCCGATGGGCTTTTCTGCCATCCCTACCCCTCAACCATTTTCTCTAACCTAGACAATTGAGATGGTCCTTGGCCTTGACGGTTTTGGTACTGATTACCATTACCTTGGTTTTGGTTCAGAGTTTGGTTTGAATTCTCCACCTAAAGTTCGGGTGGTTGTACCTTGCGGCAGGGTTATAGGTGTTAGAGTTGTTCGTGTTGTATTGATTATTTCTTTTGTCACCCTCATTATAAAACAACCCATTAAGTTGTTCTACCTCATCATTATCGTCTGTGGAATATTGACACCCAGCTGTGTCATGGTTCGAGTCTCCACCAAATACCGCAAGGGGAGATTTTAACTACATATTTTACCTGCTGCATCTTTTTCATCTGATTTTGGAGAGACTCTACCTTTGCTTGTAGAGATGTTACCTCATCCACCTTTATCATGCCAGCAGGTGTGTTGCTCCTTCTCGTATCTCTCCCAGCTGTCCACTCACGTTGGCTTACTGCCATGTCCTCAATCATTTCCATAGCTTATACTGCATCTTTGTTGGCTAAGTTTCCTCCAGCAGCTGAATTGAGATGGTTTTTGGTCGCGTATGTGCAACCTGCATAGAAAAACTGAAACACAAGCCATACATCAATACCATGATTAGGACATAAACGCAAAAGTTCTTGCCATCTATCCCAAGCCTCACTCAAAGACTCATCATCACCTTATTTGAAAGTAGTTATTTTTGCCCTAAAATGTTGAGTTTTTGAAGGCGGAAAATACTTTCCTAAAAACAATATTTGCACATCGGGCCAAGTTTGAGTTACCCTAGGGTTCAACAACCTTAACCAAGTCCTAGCTTCATCTCTAAGAGAAAGGTGAAAACAATTCAATTTCAAAGTATCAAGTTGAGGACCCCTTGGTGCAAATGTGCCGCAATGTTCTTCAAACATTGCTAAGTGTGAATGAGGATCCTCATTCAAAGTTCCACCAAACAAGTTTTGACCTAACAAGTGAATAAGAGTTGGTTTCAAATCGGGGTTTGTTCCCCCATGTGCAACATAGCCAAAGCGTTGGTCTGGATCTTGATGGTTCAAGAACTTCCTCATAGGTCGGCGGTCATTTGGATTGGGCGACGGAGGTTCATTCCTACCATTTTCGGCTTGGAAATGATTTTGTAGAGGTTGATCATTGTTGAGTTCGGCTCCAGATCCAGCATCCACCTCTTCTGGGTCCACATGCATTCCTAATTGAGGATTTCTTGACATTGTAGACGAAGTTCTTGCCGCGTTCTTCTGGCTTCTAGTGACAGGTGCCAGCGTTCACATCTGTGGAAAGAAAGAGAGAAAATATGAGTAATGAAAATAAATGAAAATAAAATAAAAGAAAAATTTCTAGAATTAATTTTTAAAGTAAAAATTAATGTCTATCCGTTATCCCCGGCAACGGCGCCAAAAGCTTGTTGTGTATTTTTTGTATTGGAACATGTGGTCAATTTGTAATGCACTCTATGCTTTAAATTTATAAAATCTTAATACACAATGATAGATTGGTTGCAAGCATACAACCTATCCTTGTAGTAAAATAGGTATCTATCCAAAGATAACTGGAGAAATTACTTTCTACTAAATGATTAATTCTAAAAATAATGCAATTTAAGTAAATGGGGGGGGGTATTGTTGAAAACTGAAATGGTGGGTTCAATACCCGAATTGGAGTTGAAACAAGACAAAACAATTCTAAACAAATAATAAAAAGAGTTTGTAATCAAAGAGATGGAATCTAAGGGCTATCGGCTCTCAATCCCTTGATCAAATTCACATTTACTTGGTTTCTAAATTCATGTTTGTTATTTTGGGGTTTCTAAACCTAATATGTCAAAAAGGGTCACTTTCGTGAATTAATGACGTGTCTAGATAGTTCGGATTTCACGATTAAGTTCCTCACCCTAATTATCTAGACCATAAGCATATGTTTAGCCTAATTTATTCCCAAATATCGATACTTCACGATTAAGTTCTTCATACCAAAATTCGGTTCAATTTTAGGGGTCCCAATCGAATATAAGGCTTCACGATTAAGTTCTTCGCCTCAATTCAACCATTGGTCTTATGGTTCCGAACTAAGAAGTAGATTTGGTCATTTCTAATCTCAATCCTAGAATTATTCATGCAAGTAATTTGGTTCTATCAATTCTTTGATCCTAACACCTTAAGTTGGTTAAACCTAAGCGGGACACTAATTAATAATTCTCAAATCACTTAAGCACATGAATTATAAAATCACCAAGACCAATCAATTAACAAACAATCATCACATAGAAATATTATCCAAGTAAAATAGAATTTAATACAAGTTCATGATTTTAGCCTAAGCCCCTAGAGAGGAATCTAGCCCCTCATGGGTGCAATAACATCCAAGAGATACAAAAGAGTAAACATGATTAAAAAAACTAGATAAACAAATAAGAGAAGAGAATACACCAATCTCCTAGTTTGCTACCCTTGTCTTCAGTGTTTGCTCGCTCGAATCAGCCTTCAATCCGTCTATCCAAAAGCCTTTGATCTTGTGAAGAGGAGAGCTTAAAAAATGGAGAGGTTTTGAATAAAAAGAACTTAGGAGCAAGGTGGAAGATGAGATCCCCTTCTCCTGCTGCCTCTCCCATGATTAATAGCCAATTTCGTCACTCCCCCAATCAATCCCAAAATCTGGCAGCAGTTATGAGAAGATCCATCAAAATCAGGCTAAATTGGCGCTGGTGCGGCCTTTGTGCGGCCTTCACAAAATCCGTGCGGCCCGCACAAAATGGGGAGTTGGCCAAAAACTGCGCGGAGAAAAAAGGATTTGTGCGGCCCGCATAAAATTCCTTCAGGCCGCACGACGACCCGCAATACTCTCTGACTTGGTTGAGCAAAACTTGTGGATTTTCGACTTTTATTTTCGGATAAATTTATTTTTGTGCGACCCGCATAAAATTTCTGTGGCCCGCACAAACTCGCAGAATTGCTCCTTTTTGCTTGATTCCTACAAATTAGACAAGGCAACAGCAGTAACTTGGTTCTTGAATGAATTCTCTATTAAACTAGGGTAAAACACAAGAAATTTGGTATAATTTAGAGGTAAAACCTTAACCGAAAGTATATATAATTGAGGCTTATCACCTTTTAAGAATATTAGGTGTCAATTTCATTTTCTACCTTCTAGGCAGTGCCTTAACTTATCACTTAAGTAAATGCCATTGCAATTTTTGAGCTGCAACAACTGACCAGTATTGTGACTGACCAGCAACAACTGACCTGTATTTTGACCAAAATTGCAACTTCTCAATATCTGGCCTGTTCAATTCTACCGTCTTGTGGCAATTGTAAGAAGGATAAGCATAACCAAGCCAAGCTATGCAAAAAGAAAATAAATAATTAAACATCAAATTATGATCCATCGGTTAAATCACTATAATTACTACAATCACTACAGTTACCTTATTTAACTATTAATTTAATTATTTCAGAAATAAAATAGACAATTATACCCTCATCTCTCATGTGCCTTTCACCGTATATGATATCTCTCCTCTCGTCTTATCCCACTGTGTTTTATTAGTGGTGGCAGAATGGAGTTACAAAGTTCACAACTAGAAATAGATAAGAAATTCGTACTTTTGTACATGAACTTTGTAACTCCATTCCGCCCCCACAAGTAAAACATCATGGATAAAGGCAAGAGGAGAGGGGAGAGATCATATACAGTGAAGGAAATAGGATAGATGATAGATGAGGGTATATTTGTCTATTTTATTTTTAGAATAACTAAATATATGGGTAAATAAAGAAAATGGGGATAAAATAAAGAAAGTTAAGTTTGAATGGGGATATTGGACATTATAGTGCTTTCATGGGGTTATTGCCTATTTACAAACTTTGAATGGGTACGATGGAAATTTTCCCTTGAAGATAATAGGAGCACTAATATTATGCTACTTGATATTATTCCAATAGTTGCTGCCCTCCGTGTTCTATGATTAAAGCCAATTGCCTATCCAACCCCTTGTCTTGTGTAACAATTTATCTTCTTTAAGGGTTTTAATTGACCTCATTTACAAATCTTTTATTTTCTAAGGTACAGGGAAAAAGGAGATTACTTTATATGGAAAATCAAAATACCTGAGGAAATGAAAAACATGCGGTAATTAGAGTCAATCCGTCGGGACCCCCCACCCCACTCCAGATTATACCACCGCCTAATCGATTCAATCCACTCACAAATCCAAACCCTCAGATAATCGAGTGGCGACATGTTGCCCCGCCACCTGTCATTGTTTTATCTTCCTCGGATGATGAATCTGATTCCGAGGATGAAGAGCCTTACGGACCTTTCTATGATATTGATGATGTCCGGGCTTGGGTTCGCTTGAGAAGAAGCAAGAGAATATGAGAAAATACTAACAAAAATGGAGGGAAGCGAAACAAATACTTCCCTCAAAAGAAAAAAGACACGACAATTAGTGAGGCACGAATAGGTTTCTAATTAGGGATGTGGGGATGGATTAGGCAAATGTTATATATATAGTTGACTTAATTAGTTGGTTTTTGGAATCTAGAGGAATTAGGGTTATGTCCTATATTTTATGTTTTTGGTACTAATTTGGTGATGTATACTGTTTGCTTGAAGACTCTTTATTGTCAAGTAATGCTACAATTATTTTGTTATCAATAGTGATGATATCACTAAATCACTATCTTAAGTAAGTGCTTTTCTTATTAATTATGATGTGTTATATAAATTATTTTGTTTTATTAATTACTGCCTCTCGTTTTGGGATTAAATTCTGTGTTAATGGAATGTTCAACATTAAAAGGGAGATCTCAATAAATGAAAATGCTTCTGTCTCCAGGAGCTAAACATTTCCAACGGTAGCCTCACGGAAATAGTTAGTATAGCTATAAAATAATATTAACTGTATCAAGAAACATTTCCATGGGTATAGTACCCAAGTATTTCCGTGGGCCTTCATTATAAAATAATACAAACATAATAACCAAAACATTTCCAGGGGTAGCTCATGGAAATAATATGTGTTACAACTTCCAAAACATTTCCAAGGGCATGGAGTCAACTATTTCCATTGGCTATCAATATAAAATAGTATTTGATTTGTTTGGCGGGTCATGGGTCATCCAAAAGTATTTTCAAGGGTAGACATGAGATATTTCCAAGGGCAGACAACAGGGATTTCCATGCGCAACTATTTCCGTCGGCCTACCGTTGGAAATTTTAAGTGTGTCAAAACTGCGTCAGAAAACACCATTTTATTTCTGACGGCCTCTCCTACCCTTGGAAAAAGCTAAACTTACCCTTGGAAAAAGTGAGAATTCTAGTAGTGATAACATGGGAGTTGCTTATGATAATTCGCTTGTCAATTCTTGGTGTGGTCACTTCTCTGTGAGATTCCTTGGCAATTGAGAAATTTCAATTTGGTATCCCCTGGGTTCAGTACTCTTTCCTGCCCTGTTGATGCTTGTAATCCAATAGCTAACCCCAGAAATAAATCAATGAATGCTAAAGTCAAAACGAGTAAGATTAGCTTACTATTTGCCCATGCCAGTGTTCCAAAATTTACTTGCTATATTGATTGCAGAAAATATTGAAGATTCCAGGGTTCTCTTCTAATAATTGGACTCATCTTTTGGCTGGATTAGGTGCTGGGTTTTTCTATTGACGTAGTTTATTTATATGCATATGCTGCTATCCTTTTTACTTTCCTTTTTTTCCTAAAAAAAATTGTCTTCAACATGCATGACATCTGAAAAGGTAGTTACCTTGATAATTACTACTAATCTATTGAAGAATAATTGGCAATGCCAACATAAATCAGAACAATTTGATTTCCAACCTAGTTTGATCAGTAAATATATGGGAATGCATTGTTGACCAAGTAAATATATGGAAATGGAAATATATAGAAATTACTGGTCCCTTTTTTCCCCCTTATGCAATTCTTTTACACTTCGATAAGGTTTTACTGTTTCTTCCATTGTGGAATGTTGGCTTCAATATATCTACTTAGTTGAGTAAAACACTGTTTCTTCCATTAGTAATTTTACACCAATTTTACCTGTCCCACACATCACATTTGTAAATTACACATGAAAAATACCATTTTTCTGCAATCAAATGAATAATAATAATAATATAATAACCTTTTAGCTTATTTTTATATCTACACATAGTTACAAACTCCTTTCGTGATACCAAACTACCAATACACACACCACAATTATATCCAATACAAACTAACACACTTTTCAATTTATGCAGCACCAATAGCAGCAAAGAGAAGGAAAAAGAAGAATAACTGCAGCAGCTCCAAAAAAGTTTCACATCTGTTATATATTGTAAATATTATTTTGCCTACTATCTCCACGAAAACAAATACCAGGAACAATTTTGTTAAAAAAACTGTGTTTTCAAATACTACAAGATGTGATCTAACTATATTAGTCCTATACACTTATGTACAGCTTTTATAACACATAATCATATCAAGATGCATACACTTATATCGCATAGTCCTTGTCACACCCCAAATCTGGAGGTGCGACAATTCGTACCACGTCTATCCTACCATTCAATATACATAACCTAAGGCATGGATCTTTTTATGCATTGCCAATAGCATCCATTATTTTTTCCCACATCTCAATTTAATTACAATAATTATCTGACATTTTACAGTGGATGATGCTAGAGATATATTCTCTGCACCCTGTCAGATATAATAACCCAAATCCCAAACCTTTAGATGGTCTTGCTGTCAATTTTAACCCCAAAAGCATTTATCTGTCTTCGTCTAACAAACCTGCGAATCTCACAAGGAGAAACGGGTGAGAAATAATAAAATTATTCCTCAGTGCGAATTTGCCACAATCAGGATATTGGACTTGCAATCAGAATTCATATCCAAAAATGAAACCATACAAAAGCAGTTCAGACAGATGCATATTCATAAATAAAGCAAGTGCATATGATCGACAACAATTTACCAAATGAAACACAATTTACGGAATTTCCAAGATGAATCTCAAACACGCACGTTTTTGGCTTAACTCAGTTTATTACGGCTGGTAGCACCTACGGATGTCCCACCGAGCTGGACCCTTTATCAAACCCACATCTGTAGGGTTACTGACACCTACAGATGGCCCACCAAGCTGGACCCTTTATCTGACACCCATCCGCAGTGCTTTGGCTTAACCGTTAACTAAGGTCTGGTTCATAATCAGATAATAATTCGTATGCAATAAGCTCAGAATCGTCAATTCACAACACGTCAAACCAAACTGTCATTCCTGTCCCAGACTGGATATGACACCATTCCATCGTTTCCTCACAGTCACCCAAAGTCTCCGTCACGATCAGTCATTGCCCAGCATTGACTGATCTCAATCAATCACTGCCCAGCAGTGATTAATTATACCCACATGCGCATATGGTTTCGAGTCATCGCCCAGTGTTGACTTCGAAACGTTATCGACCATCCCAGATAGTCACAAATTGTTGGGGACTTTCAACCGTAGTTCCAAAACAAAAGAACACAAACAAACGATATACCATTCAATATGCAAATATAACTGTGATATTCATTTCGGACCGAAATGGGGTTATTGCGGCCCGCAACTTAATTACCAGACAATTTCCAGCTCCTATTGGCATTTTTCAGGCTCTCATTGCGGCCCGCAACGAAGCACTCAATTCTCAGACAGAGAGTATTTCACTCTGTTCCATTCATTGCGGCCCGCAATAAAACATTCAGTTTCAGTCAGACCACATTTTAAGCTGCTCTGTTGATTTCGGCCCGTAATGGGGGTTGTTGCGGCCCGCAATAAGGCAATTTCAGTGCATATCAGTTCTAATTTAATACGGTTATGCATATGATTCAAACATTTCGATTATGCAATCAATCAAGCAGTTCAACATGACAATTGGAAGCAGTTTAATTCATGAATATAAATTTTCAAACAAGTCCAAGAATCCCGCACCTGATATCGTAGGGCACTAACTAAGGTCACCATTAGTCTGTTCTCCTGAACATTCTATCTCGTCTGTCTTTCTCATAATTACGCCTATATCAAAATAATATATATTCTGATCAATATTTATAACAATCAAGTATAACAACCCAATTTACGTATTCTATTATTTTCTTAATCCTTTACTTATCTTTATTTTAATCCAATAATCTCAAATCAAGTCCAAGGCCTAAATAGTTACTCATATCCCCCTTGATTTAATTTATTTACGTTCAGGTCCCTGTCAGATCAAGGCTGGTAATCAGTCACAAAGCAACCCCATAAAATCAGCAGCTTCGCTGGGCTACGACTACTGGTACAAGCATCAAGTAATCACAGCCGCAAAATAACAAAATCAGGTAACAGCACCGGTACTGGTAATGTCATAACAGAAATAAGCAAAAACAGCACAGCACAGCATCACAGCCAGCTCAAACAACAAAAAGAACTGGTACCAGTATGGTACCAGTTCCGCCCAGTCAAAGCCCAGCAAAAGCAAACCAGCAAGCACACACAAAGCAACAAACCAGCCAAATACACAAGGCACGAAGGCCGACTGAACAAGGAAGAAGGCTCAAGGCCACAGGTCAAAGGCACAGCCACTCAACAAAAAAAGGCACGAAGGCCGACAGAACAAAAAAGGCTCCAAGGCCACAAGTCAAGGCACAGCCACCACACAAGAAGAAGGCACACGGCCACAGGTCAGAGCAAAAAGGGCACAAAGGCCACAGGTCAAGGCAACAGCCACAAGCCACAAGGCAAAAATCCAACAAAGAAGGGTCAAGATTACCGGGTGAAGAGCAAAACTGCACGGCCCGAGTCACTCGGTCGGTTCCGAGGAACCTCGTCTCGCCTCCGACCGTCAAAATCAGCAACACCTCCACACGTCCGAGGCAACAGCAAGTCAGGGTCAGCACCATGCACAAACTCGCAGCCCACCCAACAGAGGGCCCAAGGATCAGAGAGAGAGAGAGAAGAGCAAGAAAGAGAGAAGAGAATGAAGTGGAGAAAGAACGAGAGAGAGTGTGGGGTAGAAAGAGCCAGCGAGAGAGAAGGGAGAAGGAGAGTGTGAAAAGGAGAAGAAAGGCAGGAGGGGGCAGGGGCTATAGCTCCGGATCTCAAACAAAAATCAATTCCAATTTTCAATCATTCAATTCCGATCTGTGTGACCAAACGTGTCACGGGTCATGTCCAAGGAAATTCAAATTTGAATATTAATCTAATCAATGATTTCTTGATAGTTGTTTGCGTATCAAATTTTAATCGTTCATTTCGTTAATAAATATTTACTAACTACATTTTATTAACTCTGATCATTTTTATTAAATTTTAATTAATCGTAAACTTTAATTATTAGGCAAATTAATTGTACTTAGAATCACGGGATATAACAGTCCTGCTATGTGTATTTACCAAATTTACACATAGAAAATGGATACTGTACTCTTTCAAATTTTCCTTTATTGCCTTAAATCAATTAATCAGGATATTATCCTTATAAATGAAAATGAATATTGTAGTCCCTCTCCAAAAGTATAATGTTCCAATCATTTTATTGATGATACTCTCTTGACTCTTTTCAAATTTCAGGCCTAATAAAAATTGTCGTCTCTTCTACATTGACTTTCTCGACTGAAGCTTGATCAACCCTCATCTAGCACCTTTATTGGACTCAACTGTCACATACATATGTTTCACTTTCACAAATTTCAAAGGTAATCGAAATTACTATTTCTTATTTCAAGTAGAATACTTTTTAGTAATTCATTGCTATCTTATTTGTTCTTCTATTTTTCCAATTTAAGAAAACTGTCCATTGTAATGGTTCACACACTTGCAACTAATGAACAAAATTAATAATATCTAGATGCTAAAATTTGGTGTCCGAGTTCTTTTATTTTTTGCCATCTCAATTTCTGACAGCTACTGGTACAACCACTGTACCAGTATCACTACCTTGAAATGGCTCCCAATGAGGCTAACTTGTCCATCATAGTTTTTCTTTCCATTGAAGTACTGTCACTACCCTAACGGATTAAACTAGATAATCGAAATCAGGTGAAGGGAGAATAAATTGCAAAAGTATTTCAATCAACAACAAGAAATCATAATCAATAGAAAATATATATATCAAAGCATCATAAGTAACAAGGTTTACTGCCTAGCCCCTAAGAAAAGAACTTAACCGCGGAACGGCATTATTACAACACTCCTCTCTTTCTCACTTCCATCAAATCTAACCCTAACTACTAAAATTACAAAGATAACTTATTCTTCTGTCCAGGAGGCTTTATATAGGAGTGAAGGGACGTCTAGAGATGAGTGGAGGCCAAGAAACACGGTCTGGACACGTTTAGCGGTTATTCCCCAAAGGGTGCCTCTGTTACAGACCGTATCAGGTGATACGGTCCGTATTCACACCTTGCCACTGAGGGGTTTAATGCGTATCACACCATATCCTAGTCAGATTTAAAGGACTTTGCATAATTAATTACTCAATCAAATAAAAATTCTAAGGTTTGCGGTTTTTGGTCAACATTCATGGTTAGCAATCGATTGTTCAGCTTTGAGATCAATAATTATCTTAAAAAAATTCCAAATTTTTGTATCATGGCTAATTGTCTAAACCTTAGCCTAACTCAATTCAAAACAATTCCTTATTTGATTAATCTACTTCTATGGAAATTAAAATGCAAGCTAGCTAAAAAGCTCAACCAATTATTCTAGGATTTTTGGGAAAGCCTCCAACCCTAGTAAAAAATTGAGTAAAACTACAAGCATCTAAAAGAAAATAAAAATGCAAAAAATTTAAAGATACATGGTCAATTTAGCTCCTACCCCCCGAATAAAATTGAGCATTGTCCCCAATGCTCGAGAGATAAAAATAAAGGAAATAAAAAGTAAAAAGACCGAGGGAAAGATACAACTCACTGCACCTCAATCCTGAGGTGGTGGAGGTGGTGGTGTCGGGTTTTGAGGCTACCCAAAGCCATTAGGCTTAAGCTGCGGAAAGACTGTAAAACAAAATTTTTACTTCTAACTTAAGCCAAAATGATTGAAGCGGTATGTCGGATAATCTACCGAGAGTTACATACCCGTTCAATCCTTTTCTTAGATTAAAAGCCATAAATAAAACTTTACTCATTCAGATCATAGATTAAGTAGTATGTCGGATAATAACCGAGAGTTACATACCAGATTAATCCTGTATAGACCCAAAGTAGTAAAACCGTATTTACTTGTATTTTAATCAGTTTATAGATCTACTCCTTTGATTGATTTCTAAAATATTAAATCTATTTAACAATTAAATAGATTAATATAACATTTCTTTACCTTGCTTCCAAATTCAAATTGGAATGCAGTCTGACCCGGCTGTCTGACCCGGTTAAGCAAGCACCAAAATTATAGTGCCTCTATCGGTTGTCCACCAGGAACTAATCGAAAGAGCGGTTTATTTCTTTTACCAGAAATACCGTAAACCGCGAAATATGACAAAAACACTATTCACGAGAAAAAGCAAATAATAATTATGACTCTCGTAAAATATTATTTCTAAAACCCGTAAACTCTGATTAGAACGAATCTGAGAAAAGAGAGAATTATCGTTCGATCGGATCGAATCGGTATTCAACAATTGAATGAATTCTCTTATGAATTTGATTACATATTTATAACCATTTCTTAAACCGCCATATCAATTTTTGTATTTATATGCAATCAAAAATTTGAGTCGGCAATTAAAGTCGGCAATTTCAACGGCCAAGTTCAATCGGCAAGAAATTTAGCAAAATGAAATTACCATTTTGCCCTTGGCCCATTAAGGCTTGATTAATTTTGGACTTTGATTTGGACTTTTGATTTGGGCCTTTAATATTTAATTAGTGATTTATTCTTAATGGGTTTTAAGCCCAAAATATAAATCCAATAATTAAATATTTTAAGTCCAAATCAAATACATATTTTCTCGATCGTTCGTTCGGTAACTTTTATGCAACGTGTCAAACACGTTCATAAATTAACCAATGTTTCTGCTTGTCATTTAAATGACATTTATAATTTAATTATATCATATATAATTAATTTTATCCATCTTATTATTAATTATAATCATTATAATTAATCAACAAGATTCTCCGACTAGCTCCTATATGGTGTGACCCAATAGGATCTGTGTTATGTTGGCAAATAGAATTAAAACTATTTTAACTTCTATTTATCATAGGTGGCACCTGGCAAGTACATTATGACACCAATTACACAGATGATGCTGTACCGTACAATATCATGATCCAGTAAACGATTTACTTCGTGTTAATTCTTTTGTCTCATAGCAATCAGATTAGTTTCAAGGTAGGTGTGTGTCATCCTTGCAAACTTAATCTTTTCTTGATCCTGAATAGATTATCAAATATGTTTACTCTTGTAATCATACTGGATCCAGATAATCATATTCTATCAAGGAGCCCAGTGACACTATAGCTCGTATTGAGATACGAGGGACAATAGTACTTTTGATAAACCATCTTTTCCTCCGCATAAGCTATGTATACCGAAGAACTATCCTTATAGCTACTTTTTACGGATAGCGTTAGATAGCAATCACACATATACATTTCTTATGTAGGAAAAATGAATATCTCATACTTTAGAACTTAACACTAAAATGAAAACATTAATGACACAAACACAATTCCATTTAATGTTTCATTTGGGGTCTGTCAAATATCATGTTCTCTAACATGTATCTGTGTGATTAAAATGACAACTCTTTGTCTATGGTTTGTAAAACTTAACCATCATTTAATCCACACACTAACCTTATCGCGGTAATTAGTGTTCCTGCTAATTACCTTGGTTAGAGACTTTTAAGAGTATTATCATCTATATTATGAAGTTTCACAATTCCAGTCATGAACTCGAAATGATTCATAAATTCAATAATACTCAAGGTAACAAAATGATTAAACATTCAATTCATGAACAAAGCTTTATATATAACAAATTTATCGTATTATTGACTTCTAGATTATTACAAACTAACAGGTGGATGCTGGATCTTCTTGTAGAATGGTGGGTCGAAGAGTCCAAAGGGTGGTGGCTGGTAGGGTAACCCGGTGGTGAGAGCATGCTGGTAATACTGCTGGGCTATGTAGCGGGTCTGTTGTGCCTCCCGCCTATTGCTGTGAAAATGCTCGCGTAGCCCATCTACGCCCTGACGGACCTCGCCTACAGAGTGTCGCATCGTGTCACACTGCTGGCTAAGTCGGTCGTAAGAAGACCGGGAATCAATGGAGAACTTTTTGATGTTTGTGTTCATCCATTGTACGGCCTTAAGGAAATCGGCGTATCTACCCTGAGAGGCATCAGATGTGCCCGCCTCTCCCTGTGCTGCTGCTGCAGCAAATGCTTCTTGCTTGGTCCTTTCATTTTCTGCCACCATTTCTTGCATATCTGCTGATGCTCCTGCGGCTTGGGCTCTCTCTTCTTCTTCATTTTCGGCCTCAATGGCCTCGAAGTCAACCCCGTGATCTTCTTCCTGGGCGGCCCTTCTTCCAATGGGGACCGCTTGCTTCCATGTTTCCGATTGGCTGATGACTAGCGATTTGCAAGGCATTTTGACATTCCTTGTGTCGATGGTGTAGGTGTATTGCTCGGGAGGTCTGTCGTTGATCATTCTCATTGCGGTGGCTGATATCTCGCAAACTTATCTATATTCCGACCCGTATTTTGTACCAAAACCTGTGTTTAGAACTGTCAAATCGTGTTTATTTCATTGAATATCTATAGAATGTGGTACTGCTGCGTATTTGCTCTTACTTTGCAGAAAACGGGTGAAACCGAGGAAGAATATGGAATTTGAAGGTTTATATACGGTCCGTGTACCTTCTTATGCGGACCGTACAACCCTCTGCCCGACCACAGACACGACCAGGACACCAATCTCAGCACCTGAAATTAAAACGGTCATAGATTTTGACTCGTAACTCCGTTTTAAGCGTATAACCACTTTTCGGAAAGCTTGCGAGAAGATCTACAATCTGAGCTAGAGACACAGGTACACAGTCCGTGTAGAATTCCACACGGGCCGTGTCAAGCATTTCCGGAAACAGATTTAGAATTTGGAAACAAGGCTAATTGATGGAAGGTCGGCCAGAAAAGCATATAAGCGGGATTTCTTGCACCAGAGGGGTATTCTGGAGCAGAGAGGCAATTCCTAGGGTTAGGAGAAGACGGCTAAGCAAGGAGGCGAAGAAGAGAGGAGGAAAACGAGAGTTTTTCGACGGATCTTCATTGTTCTTCGAGTTTTTCTATGAACTCCTTTATCTTTATTTGTTTTATTTGCTTTTTAATCATGTTAGAGTAGACTTTTAGTTTCTAGGGTTGTGATGTAATCGAATGTTTTGTTTTGCATGTTAGTTATTGGATTCTTTTGTTGAAATTTGTGTTTGCTTGATTGTGTTTGATTTTAATTGCTTAGTCTAAGTTGTTTGATTTTTATTGGTTTACCACTAGATGAATGCGCACATCTAGAAGGTACTTTGGCCCTTATAATCTCTCAACCAAACTAAGTACATGAGGTAGGATTAGTGATCCGGAAGGTGAAACCAAGTAGTAGCCGACAGGTGAACATTTCCTCATATCGACGGAATGAGGTTACCTTTAGTATACCAAACAAGCAACTAGGTAATTCAGACCAACATACGACAGTTGAGGTCTAGAACCCGACGAGGGCACATATTGCAATTCCATACCAAGTTAATAAGCCAACAGACGACAGTTGAGGTTTAGAGACATTAGGTCTGGTCAGTAGAACCCTACACAAAGGAACAACACAAAGAAACAATAACTGCTGCATTCACTCGAGGGCCACACGGACCGTGTACGACAGTACTCGGCCCGTGTACACTGGACACGGCCCGTGTAGGACACTACACGGACCGGGTACCTCGAGGCAGAACTGAGATGAAGTCATAACCCTGGAAACGCTTTTTACTATTGATTTAAATCAAGTTTATTTTCTTTCTTGCATTTAATTATTGTCATTAAATTGTTAGGAACTATAAAAACCCAAAACCAACATTTTCCAACTTCTAGTCTTTATTTAATTTAGGCAGAATTCTAGTTAAGACTTGAACCGTCCCTGTGATCGATACCCGAATTTATACTACTCGATAGGATTGTATACTTGCAGTCTGAACCGAAAAGTGTATTGAAGGTTAAAAAGTGCAGTTTACTGTACTGAAACTTTGTACTATACCTTTTGGTGTAACAGTGGCATTCGATGTCCAGGAATCTCATGCCTGTGCCTTCTTGCAAGAAACTTACCGCGACATTGAGTTGTCGTGCGAGGATGGTGGCGATGGCACCGATAGAGACATTTTTCGTCGTCCTCTTATTTTGGCCAATTGAGTGGTTGCAGAGGAAGTGGCCAATGTGTGGGGTTCTTCTGGGGTAACGAGCATACACTTGAGGATGTATAGCTCAGGAAATGTGACTCTTGCGTAGGATTCACCCCGGGCAAAGAGAGAGTTACTGAGGGCTGCCTGCATGTACCTGAGCACCGGATGAACAATGTGGCTTGCTGATCTTTTGTCGCCGGTGCAGTCATTGGTGATCAGTGTCCAGAATTCGCGCTCTTCCTCGAACGCTTGAGTCCCCTCATCTTTAAGGCAGAAGATTTCGCAGAAGTCGCTCATTGGCATCTGCCTTTGTAGGTTTATCATTTGAAATTTGATCTCATCATTTTCGGAGGAGAAGGTGGCGACGAACTCACGAGTGAGGTCTTGATAGACCAGGACATCGATGAGCTTGTTCAGAAAGTCCCAGATATGCACCTTCTTTGCAAGTGTTCTGAATTGAGAGAGGAGTCTGAGCTCCTTGAGGGTCTCGATGTGTATGGCTTTGTGGTTGATGATCTTGCTGTTGTCGAGTCTATAGAAAATCTTGGAGTGTGAAATTCTCGAGAATTTTATGACCATGGGATCATCTTCTTGCTCATTTTCCTCTTCTCCTCCCTGTTGTTCATGGTAAAGTGGTTGATCATGAGGAGGAGAGTCCGGTAGCTCTTTGCGTTCTAGGCTGAGATTTTCTGAAGGTTCCGGTACTAGATTTTGCGAGGAAGATGCTTCCTTCCTTTTCTTAGCCATTCCTGCCAAAGCTTTGAGAAGGCCACGTGTTTTTGGGGCCATTGTTCACGGCGAATACGGGTCGGATACGGTCCATAATGGCTATCGGTGGTGATGGAGGCGATCTCCTTTGATGGCCGGTGGCGCAATGCGAGGGTGTGCTCGGGTTTTGCAAGAAAGAGGAGAAGGAGAAGAGGAAGGTTGAAGAGAAAGAGAGAGAAGAGAGAAAGAGGAGAAGATGGAAACGACGGAGATGGGCTCAAAATAGGAAAAATGTGGTTTTTGAACGATTTCCAAATCTCGTGCCTCTTCGTTAACAGGTTCGCATTTCCCGAATTGGCCTTCATTACAGACCGTATCGGGTGGTACGGTCCGTATTCGATCCATTATGTAGAGCCCGATAACTGCCTTCAAACTCGTCCTCTGAATACAGACCGTATTGGCCGATACGGACCGTATTCATCTCTTGTCTTCTTTTTCTTCTAACTCCTTACTCCGTATTCGCTGTCAGGGTCCGTATTGGTTGATACGGACCATAACAGAGGATATTTTCTTGTCTTTTCCAATGTTTTTCACTGAGCCCTTCCTCCAGCATGTTCACCTGGCCATGAAAAGTGGGTGGATGTGATTTGTTCTCCAATTAAAAATCCTAAGTAAATTAAATAAATACAAAAATGAAAAAGCCTTGGGTTGCCTCCCAAGAAGTGCTTGTTTAAAGTCATTAGCTCGACTTCGTTTCGGATCAGTTTTATTCAAATGTCTTTCAGACTGTGCAAACAGGTTGCTCGTCTGGGGGTCTGCCCTCGATGTGGTATGTGGTCTTGTTAAAGTCGCCTTTCTCGATGAATTTGGTTGTGAGTTTCTGTTACGTCATCTTCCCTTCTTTGTTGCTTAATGTTTGTGGTCCAGGGTCGAATGCCAGACTCCTGATGAGCATTGATTCAACTTCATCGAGTCTTTGAGAAATCGCATATAGTTCTTCGCGGAGGTTCTTGATCGATGCGAGGGCTAGAAGAGAGTAATTCCTGTTGTTGGCGGTATGAGGACTCCCCTTTTGATCATCGGTTTGTATTGTCTCAGAGGTCAGAAGAGTTTGATTGTCATCTTGTATGTTGAACAGTCTTTCCATCTCTGCTGTGCATGTCATATCTCTGATGTCTCCCGGCTTATCCAACCGCAATTCATCTATGCCAGTCTCATCCATTGCTTCCAAACTGTAGGCAAGATTTATGTCAGGAGGGATATCGAAGGTATCATTCATGTTGTAAATCATCTTGTGTTTCCCAACATTTAATGAAATCTTCCCATTCTTAACAACAATCATTGCTCCACATGTGGCAAGGAATGGTCTTCCAAGGATGATTGGAATTTGCTCATCTTCTTCCATGTCAACCACCACAAAATCTGCTGGTATCCAGAATTTACCAACTTTAATGGGGATATCTAGCAACACTCCTTCAAGATATCGAATTGATCGATCGGCGAGTTGCAGTGAAATTCGCGTTGGTGATAGTTCTCCAAACTCCAATTTGTCAAATACTACCTTTGGCATTAAAATCACACTTGCTCCCAAATCACATAGGGCTCTCTTGAAATCTGTTGTGCTTATGGTGCACGGAATTGAGAAGCTTCCCGGATCTTTCAACTTAGTTGGTAGTTTACTTTGCACGAGCACTCTGCATTCTAGATTGAGCGGAACTGTTGAGAATTCTTGGGTCTGTTGCAGTTTGAGAGTATCTCCTTCAGAAATTTAGCATACGAGGGTATGCTTGTGATTGCCTCAGTGAAGGGGATAGTGATCTGTAACTGCTTGAGTGTCTCCATTAATTTTGCGAATTGTTGGTCCATCTTGTGCTTGACAGGCCTTTGAGGGAATGGCAGAGGTAATTTGTAGGGTGGTGGTGAAAGGTATTCAGGTTCGGGTTGTCGCTCGTCTCCACCTACGGTGTCATTCTGCTTTTCAATAGGGTCTGCTTGCAATTCAAATACAGGCGGCTCCGGCTATTGCAGCTCATATTCTTCAAGGTATGGTGGTTCTGCATGTGTCTCATTTGAAGTTAGATCGGGCATTGGAGGTTCTTCGTAAGCTGTGCCGCTCCTTAACGTGATGCTGTGGTAAGTCTTTCTTGATTTTTCTTCCGGTTGGCCTGAAAGTTTTCCTTTTCCGCGTGTGAAATTTGAGAGTTCTTTCAAACTTTCAGATGTGTGTTCTTCTATGTTTTTGCACTGGTTTGTTAAGGATTCGATTTTCTATGTGATTTCAGTGTTCATCTTGTCTTGCTTCTCCAGAAATCTCTCCAATAGTGATGTGATGTCAAGTTGCTGTGGTTGGTTTTACTGCCTCGGTTGGTAATTTGGTTGAGAATTGTTGTATCTTGGCTGGTAGTTGGGTTGTGGTTGGTAGTTCTGTTGAGATGCAGTCTTTGGTTGTTCGCATATGAGATATTTGGATGGTTTCGGTTGTTCGGATAGCACGAATTGTAGGCGGACTGAGGTCAAAAGCTGTTATCGATGGCATTTACTTGCTCTGTTTCTTCCTTAGTTTCCGTCGCATTCGTACATTCGTTCATCTCATACGCTCCTCCACAATAGCCATGTTACACCAAAAAAGTATAGTACAAAGTCTCAGTACATTAAACTGTACTTTTTAACCTTAAATACACTTTTGGTTCATATTGCAAGTATACAATACTATCGCGTAGTATATTATCGGGTATCGATTACAGTGACGGTTCAAGTCTTAACTAGATTCTATCTAAATTAAATAAAGACTAGAAGTTTGAAAAGGTTGGTTTTGGTGTTTATATTTCCTAACAATTCAAAAGCAGTGATTAAATGCAAGAAAGTAAATTAACTTGGTTTTAATCAATAATAAAAAGGAGTTTCCAGGGTTATGACTTTATCTCAGTTCTGCCTCGAGGTACCCGGCCCGTGTAGTGTCCTACACGGGCCGTGTCTAATGTACACGGGCCGGGTACTGTCGTACATGTTCCGTGTGGCCCCCGAGTGAATACAGCAGTTACTGTTTCTTTGTGTTGTTCCTTTGTGTAGGGTTCTACTAACCAGACCTAATGTTTTTAAACCTCAACTGTCATTTGTTGGTTCATTAACTTGGTATGGAATTGCAATATGTGCCCTCGTCGGGTTCTAGACCTCAACTGTCGTATGTTGGTCCGAATTACCTAGTTGCTTGTTTGGTAAACTAAAGGTAACCTCTATCCATCGATATGAGGAAATGTTCACCTGTCGGCTACTAGGTTTCACCTTTCGGATCACTAATCTTACTTAGTTTGGTTCAGAGATTATAAGAACCAAAGTACCTTCTAGATGTGCGCATACATCTAGTGGTAAACCAGTAAAAATCAAACAATTTAACATAAGCAATTAAAATCGAACACAATCAAGCAAACACAAATTTCAACATAAGAATCCAATAACTAACATGCCAAACAAAACATTCGATTACATCACAACCCTAGAAACTAAAAAGTCTACTCAAACATAGTTCTAAAACAAATAAAAGAGATAATAAAAGAAGTAGTCATGACAAAACCCGAAGAACAAAGAAGATCCGTCGAAAAATTTACGTCTTTCGCTTTTCAACTTCGTCTCCAAGCTTAGCCGCCAAGACCAAACCCTAGAAAATGCTTCTCTGTTCCATAATTATCAAGATGCCTCCCTGTTACTAAGGGGCCCGCCTATATAGCAGCTATGCCGACCTTCCTTCAATTGGCCTCTATTTCCAAAAATCAATTATGTTTCTAGAAATGCTTTACATGGTCTGTGTGAAATAGTACATAGACTGTGTGCCTATGTCTCTGGCTCAGATTGTAGATCTTCTCGCAAGCTTTCTGAAAAGTGGTTATACACTCAAAACGGAGTTACGAGTCAAAATCTATGACCGTTTTAATTTTAGGTGCTGAAATTTCAGCATCATATACAGGTCATGTGGATGGTGTCTTGGTCGTGTCTGCGATCGGGCAGAGGGTTGTACGGTCCGCATAAGAAGGTACATGGACTGTATATAAACCTTTGAATTCCAGATTCTTCCTCGGTTTTGCCCGTTTTATGCAAAGTAAGAACAAATGCGCAGCAGTACCACATTTTATAGATATTCAATGAATAAACACGATATGACAGTTTTAGGCACAGGGTTTGATACAAAGTTTGGTCGGAATATAGATAAGAAAGCGAGATATCAAGCCACATGCTGTTGCGGCATTGACTGCTGTCACCGTTCACTGCTTGGTCTGCTTGTTCAGTGCTAGTTGCAATGCATCAATCTTTGCGCTTAGCATGGCTATTTCATCAATTCTGTGCATGCTAGGTGTTGGGGTTGGCTTCTTGCGCTCAGGGATCCAATAGTGTTGGTTGATTGCAATCTGTTCAATTAGGTTGTAAGCCTCATCCGGTTCCTTGTTCATGATTGCGCCTCCTGCGGAAGCATCAATAGACAACCTATCTGTAGGGTTTAGACCATTATAAAAAGTTTGAACAATCAACCATCTTTCTAGACCATGATGTGGACAACACCATAACATATCCTTATATCTATCCCATGCTTCACACAATGATTCACCATCTCTTTGCTCAAAATTAGTAATTGCACTTCTGAATTTTGAAGTTTTAGATGGTGGAAAATATTTTGCAATAAACACATTAAACAATTGGTCCCAAGTTTGAATAGAATTGGCCAGTAAGGAAAACAACCATACTCTTTCTTTATCTTTTAATGAAAATTGAAATAGCCTTAGCCTGATGGCTTCATCGGTAACTCTGTTGATCTTTATTGTCTCGCATATCCCAAGGAAAATTGACAATTGAAGATGTGGATCTTCGCTTGGAAATCCTCCAAATTGCTATTGCAAAACCATATTAATGAGAGCAGGTTTGATCTCAAAATTACGATTCGTAACTGTCGGTGGGTTTATGCTTGAGTTAGGATCATTCGCGCGCGGTACGCATTAGCCTCGTAGAAGTCTGGGTCTCATTGCATTATGAACTCCATTATCACCATTGCCTTCCGTTTTGATTGTTGTGAATCGGTTCGTTTCACTACTAGAATTCTCACTTTTTCCAAGGGTAAGTTTAGCTTTTTCCAAGGGTAGGAGAGGCCGTCAGAAATAAAATGGTATTTTCTGATGCAGTTCTGACACACTTAAAATTTCCAACGGCACGCCGACGTAAATAGTTGCGCATGGAAATCCCTGCTGTCTGCCCTTGGAAATGTCTCATGTCTACCCTTGGAAATACTTTTGGATGACCCATGACCCGCCAAACAAATTAAATACTATTTTATATTAATAGCCCATGGAAATAGTTGACTCCATGCCCTTGGAAATGTTTTGGAAGTTGTAACACATATTATTTCCATGAGCTACCCTTGGAAATGTTTTGGTTATTATGTTTGTATTATTTTATAATGAAGGCCCACGGAAATACTTGGGTACTATACCCTTGGAAATGTTTTATTGATACAGTTAATATTATTTTATAGCTATACTAACTATTTCCGTGGGGCTACCGTTGGAAATGTTTAGCTCCTGGAGACAGAAGCATTTTCATTTATTGAGATCTCCCTTTTAATGTTGAACATTCCATTAACACAGAATTTAATCCCAAAACGAGAGGCAGTAATTAATAAAACAAAATAATTTATATAACACATCATAATTAATAAGAAAAACACTTACTTAAGATAGTGATTTAGTGATATCATCACTATTGATAACAAAATAATTGTAGCATTACTTGACAATAAAGAGTCTTCAAGCAAACAGTATACATCACCAAATTAGTACCAAAAACATAAAATATAGGGCATAACCCTAATTCATCTAGATTCCAAAAACCAACTAATTAAGTCACTATATATATAACATTTGCCTAATCCATCCCCACATCCCTAATTAGAAACCTATTCGTGCCTCACTAATTGTCGTGTCTTTTTTCTTTTGAGGGAAGTATTTGTTTCGCTTCCCTCCATTTTTGTTAGTATTTTCCCATATTCTCTTGCTTCTTCTCAAGCGAACCCAAGCCCGGACATCATCAATATCATAGATAGGTCCATAAGGCTCTTCATCCTCGGAACCAGATTCATCATCCGAGTAAGATAAGACAATGACAGGTGGCGGGGCAACATGTCGCCACTCGATTATCTGAGGGTTTGGATTTGTGAGTGGATTGAATCGATTAGGCGGTAGTATAATCTGGAGTGGGGTGGGGGGTCCCGACGGGATTGACTCTAATTACCGCACGTTTTTCATTTCCTCGGGTATTTTGATTTTCCATATGAAGTAATCTCCTTTTTCCCTGTACCTTAGAAAATAAAAGATTTGTAAATGAGATCAATTAAAACCCTTAAAGAAGAGAAATTGTTACACAAGACAAGGGGTTGGATAGGCAATTGGGTTTAATCATAGAACACGGATGGCAGCAACTATTGGAATAATATCAAGTAGCATAATATTAGTGCTCCTATTATCTTCAAGGGAAAATGTCCATTGTACTCATTCAAAGTTTGTAAATAGGCAATAACCCCATGAAAGCACTATAATGTCAAATATCCCCATTCAAACTTAACTTTCTTTATTTTATCCCCATTTTCTTTATTTACCCATATATTTAGTTATTCTAAAAATAAAATAGACAAATATACCCTCATCTATCATCTATCCTATTTCCTTCACTTTATATGATCTCTCCTGTTACACCAAAAGGTATAGTACAAAGTTTCAGTACAGTAAACTGCACTTTTTAACCTTCAATACACTTTTCGGTTCAGACTGCAAGTATACAATCCTATCGAGTAGTATAAATTCGGGTATCGATCACAGGGACGGTTCAAGTCTTAACTAGAATTCTGCCTAAATTAAATAAAGACTAGAAGTTGGAAAAGGTTGGTTTTGGGTTTTTATAGTTCCTAACAATTTAATGACAATAATTAAATGCAAGAAAGAAAATAAACTTGATTTAAATCAATAGTAAAAAGCGTTTCCAGGGTTATGACTTCATCTCAGTTCTGCCTCGAGGTACCCGGTCCGTGTAGTGTCCTACACGGGCCGTGTCCAGTGTACACGGGCCGAGTACTGTCGTACACGGTCCGTGTGGCCCTCGAGTGAATGCAGCAGTTATTGTTTCTTTGTGTTGTTCCTTTGTGTAGGGTTCTACTGACCAGACCTAATGTCTCTAAACCTCAACTGTCGTCTGTTGGCTTATTAACTTGGTATGGAATTGCAATATGTGCCCTCGTCGGGTTCTAGACCTCAACTGTCGTATGTTGGTCTGAATTACCTAGTTGCTTGTTTGGTATACTAAAGGTAACCTCATTCCGTCGATATGAGGAAATGTTCACCTGTCGGCTACTACTTGGTTTCACCTTCCGGATCACTAATCCTACCTCATGTACTTAGTTTGGTTGAGAGATTATAAGGGCCAAAGTACCTTCTAGATGTGCGCATTCATCTAGTGGTAAACCAATAAAAATCAAACAACTTAGACTAAGCAATTAAAATCAAACACAATCAAGCAAACACAAATTTCAACAAAAGAATCCAATAACTAACATGCAAAACAAAACATTCGATTACATCACAACCCTAGAAACTAAAAGTCTACTCTAACATGATTAAAAAGCAAATAAAACAAACAAAGATAAAGGAGTTCATAGAAAAACTAGAAGAACAATGAAGATTCGTCGAAAAACTCTCGTTTTCCTCCTCTCTTCCTCGCCTCCTTGCTTAGCCGTCTTCTCCTAACCCTAGGAATTGCCTCTCTGCTCCAGAATACCCCTCTGGTGCAAGAAATCCCGCTTATATGCTTTTATGGCCGACCTTCCATCAATTAGCCTTGTTTCCAAATTCTAAATCTGTTTCCGGAAATGCTTGACACGGCCCGTGTGGAATTCTACACGGACCGTGTACCTGTGTCTCTAGCTCAGATTGTAGATCTTCTCGCAAGCTTTCCGAAAAGTGGTTATACGCTTAAAACGGAGTTACGAGTCAAAATCTATGACCGTTTTAATTTCAGGTGCTGAGATTGGTGTCCTGGTCGTGTCTGTGGTCGGGCAGAGGGTTGTACGGTCCGCATAAGAAGGTACACGGACCGTATATAAACCTTCAAATTCCATATTCTTCCTCGGTTTCACCTATTTTCTGCAAAGTAAGAGCAAATACGCAGCAGTACCACATTCTATAGATATTCAATGAAATAAACACGATTTGACAGTTCTAAACACAGGTTTTGGTACAAAATACGGGTCAGAATATAGATAAGTTTGCGAGATATCATCTCCCCTCTCCTCTTGCCTTTATCCATGATGTTTTACTTGTGGGGGCGGAATGGAGTTACAAAGTTCATGTACAAAAGTACGAATTTCTTATCTATTTCTAGTTGTGAACTTTGTAACTCCATTCTGCCACCACTAATAAAACACAGTGGGATAAGACGAGAGGAGAGATATCATATACGGTGAAAGGCACGTGAGAGATGAGGGTATAATTGTCTATTTTATTTCTGAAATAATTAAATTAATAGTTAAATAAGGTAACTGTAGTGATTGTAGTGATTTAACCGATGGATCATAATTTGATGTTTAATTATTTATTTTCTTTTTGCATAGCTTGGCTTGGTTATGCTTATCCTTCTTACAATTGCTACAAGACGGTAGAATTGAACAGGCCAGATATTGAGAAGTTGCAATTTTGGTCAAAATACAGGTCAGTTGTTGCTGGTCAGTCACAATACTGGTCAGTTGTTGCAGCTCAAAAATTGTAATGGCATTTACTTAAGTGATAAGTTAAGACACTGCCTAGAAGGTAGAAAATGAAATTGACACCTAATATTCTGAAAAGGTACCCTTTCCAGTACCAGTGATATGCTAATTTGATCTTTAACCACAACAATTACTGATAGGGCTAAATTACCAATTTTCAAGTAGAGCTTACCAAGGTGGTGATTGACCGCTGCCACCTCGCTTCCAAACTGTTCTTCGCAACACAAAGAGCTTGAGCGGGTGGGAGGCACAACACAGAGGGCTTAAGCGGGTGGGAGACACAACAGAGAGGGCTTGAGGGAGTGGCTGAGCGAAAGTGGAGGAGAGACAGTGGCTGAGCGAAAGTGGCAAGGAGAGACAGTGGATGAGGGAGAAAGAGAGCAGGCGGAGAAAATGGAAGGGAAGTGAAGTTGAAATGAAACAGAGAAAAGTTAGGGTTTAGCGGGAAGAGATGTGAAAATGAAGGCCCACGCAGTTACAATTATTTTATATTATTATTTATATTTCCGTGAGGCTACCGTTAGAAATGTTTAGCTCCCAGAGACAGAAGAAATTCTATTTATTGAGTATCTCCCTTTTAATCCAGAACATTCAATTAACATAGGATATAATTCCAAAATGTCATGCAGTAATTATCAACAAAAGAATTTCTATAACACATCCTAATTAATAAGAAAACCACTTGATTTAGACAGTGATTTAGTAATATCATCACTATTGCTAATATATTTAATTTAGATACAAAACATTTTGACAAATGGTGCAATACATAAGATCTCCCTTTGTGTAAACACCTGTTACAAGCAAAATAAGAGGAAAATGTTAAAAAAGGCATTTGACCAACAATGTGAACATAATTTTGAAGTAAATTGAAATGCAAAAAAGCAATACATATGTGTATTCCTTTACCAATTAATATTCTTCACTGAAATCATGAAAGTCTTCATCAACTTGCTCTTCCTCCTCTTCCTCTATGTCGTTTTCGGTCACTACCTCGAACTCGCCTTCTTGTTGGACCACACCCTCCCAATCAAAGTCTTGTCCAATTGTCGGCACAATTGGATTTTCCGGTCTTTCCTCTTGGTAAAATTCGAGGTTTGCATCGTCGCCCTCGGCACGAAACATCGACTTCGGGCTTGCTTTCATTGCCACCCACCAAAGTTTTCTTTCGGTCTTTTGTGATGCATAAGGTAGGTAACACACTTGGGTTGCTTGAGCCGCTAGTACAAAAGGCTCATAATTTGCAAGGCGAGAAATATGCTTAACCTCAACAAGACCATGTTTCCAGTCCACTTTAACACTGTTTATTATGTCAAGCCAATCACACCTAAAGATAACTACCTTGTGTGCATCATATTGTAGCTCAATGACATCTTGGAGAAGACCATAGTTGTCGATTTGTACGCCATTTGCATCCCACTCTCCTTTGATGCAAACACCGCTACTTTGAGTTACCTTGTTTTCTCCGGATGATTCTGTGTGAAATCGATACCCGTTGACTTCGTATCCATCGTAGAAGTATGCTTGTTTGCTAGGCATGACTCCTGCCATTCGTATGTAGTAGTCGCCTTCATCACGAGAATTTATTACCTTTTTCCGTAACCAAGGTGCGAAACTATCTTGACGAAATTTTGGCAAATCTTGTTGGCTTGGGGCCACCCCAGAGTTGAGCATACATGTATCAAACTCTCTGCACATTAGATAGAATATGTCCAAACATGAGATTTCGATAGGTTTTAGAATAGATACTTTTGAAAACAATACAAATATATTTATAAGATTGTACCCCACGTACTTCTCACAGATCTCTGGACAGTTGAGGATGACATAAGTGTGTGCAGCATCCCAATCCTTGCCATCGAGAGGATTTCGTTTTGGCTTGATGGTGCGGCCCGGAGTATCGAATATTGAAAGTTGTCTCGCCGAACGGTTACTTGTTCCAACTCCTTCTTGGCTAATGTTAGATCTCTCTGCAAAGTAGCGTCCGGAAAATGTACCGATTTCTTTGGCAATTGTAGCCTCCACTATTGAACCCTCAACACGTGCCTTGTTCGTGACTCTCATCCTTTGTTCTTGTTACGCCTGTAATTGCAACAATGGTTTAGTGTTAGTTGTAATCTTAGTGTGTCTTTAATTACCACTAAAAAAATCCAAAAGACAACTCACCTTTCACATGCAAACATCCATCGAGATGATACCGGCTCACCCATTCTAGCCTCGTATGCTACATGCAACACAAGGTGATCCATTGAATCAAAGAAACCGGGCGGAAATTTTTTTTCCATCTTGCACATTATGATGACAATATCATCTTCTAATTCCGCGACCCTCACTGGATCAAGTTCCTTGGCACATATCTCTCTAAAGAAGGCCGAAATCTCACATAAAACATCCCATATAGGATCCGGGACAAAGTCTCGAAATGTAACGGGGAGGAGGCGCTCCATGAACACGTGTAAGTCATGACTTTTAACCCCGGTGAAGCTGCCAGTGGTTAGGTTAATCATCCTTGACCAATTGGACGCGTAGCCATCAGGGAACCTTACTACCTCCTTGAGCCATGTTAAAACAATCTTCTTATCTCCTGGAGAGAGTGCGACGGGTGCCTTTGGTTTGATAAACTTTCCCGGGTGATCAGCCGTGGTAGTTAGGTGCTGGGTTGGGCGATCACAATAAAGAGCCAAATCTTTCCTGGCTTTTTCATTGTCCTTGGTTCTCTTACCAATGCTTAATATTGTGTATAGCAAATTTTCAGTGAAATTCTTCTCCAAATGCATCATATCCAAATTGTGTGGCAACAAGTTGTCTTTCCAATAGGGTAAGGTCCAAAAAATGCTCTTCTTTTGCCAATGATGGGTTACACCATAACCAGTGATCTGATTTAATAATCCATTTTTACCCCATTTAATATCTGGGAGCAAACTCACTATATCGTGCATTTGCTCTCCCGTCAATCTTGGTGGTGGCGGATCATTCTCAACCCTACCTTTAATGAAATTCTTCCTATCTCGGCGGAATGTGTGATGTATAGGAAGAAAGCACCTTGTGCCATCGAACCAAGTTGTTTTTCCACCATACGCAAGTTGAAAGGCCTTTGTCTTCTCCATGCAATAATAACACGCCAAATGGCCTTTTGTACCCCATCCACATAGCATCTCATAAGTCGGGTAATCACTAACCGTCTAAAGAAGTTGTGCATGCATCTCGAAGTTCTCTCTTTTATACCCGTCCCATGTCATTTCTCCCTTTGACCACAAAAGATTCAATTCGTCGATCAAAGATTCGAGGAGAATGTCAATGTCCCGACCCGGATGCTTTGGTCCAGGGATGACTAGCGCGATGAACATGCTATCTTCTTTCATTATCGATTCCGGGGGTAGATTATATAGAAAAACAAATACCGGCCAACACAAATATGGAGCTGCACTCGAGTTGAATGGCATCAACTCATCCGTTGATAGTCCCAACCAAACATTTCTAACCTCGTCTTCAAAGCCGGGATGTTTCCGAGCGAAATGCTTCCAAGCCTCACCATCCGCCGGGTGCACCATCATCTGGGCTTTGTGACGCACACATTCTTTGTGCCATCTCATATTCTTCGCAGACTCTGCGGTCATGTACATCCTTTGCAACCGTGGGGTGATAGGTAGATATCAAAGTTGCAATAGTGGCACGGGTTTTGCATTCTTATTGTGTCCAACGGGTTTATATCTTGGCAAGTGGCACACATCACATTCTGTTTTCAACTTGTCGTCTTTGTTCTAATATAGCATACAAAAATTCAGGCAAACATTTATTTTTTGGTGCTCCATGCCCAATCCATCAACCAATCGCTTTGCTTCATAGAAATTTTTAGGCATTTCATCCTTTTTAGGAAGAGTGTTTTTCCTGAGATCCATCACGTCACCGCGGACAAGACGGTTTGTTCTTCACATTCCATTTCACCCGTCGCATTAAATTTCCAAACCGATTTATTGTTAGCCTCTATCATGTCGAAGAATTTTTTAGCCGCTCCCATAGGTGCCTCTTCATTCCAATTGAAATCTTGACCAGCAGCATCCCTAACCATGTCAACCATTGTATCAGCCGCATCGTTCGAAGATGACGGATTAGCTGAATTTGGATGCGTCTCCCCGTGTTTGTGCCAAACTTTATATAGGTTGCAAAAGCCATGGTGAAAAAGATACATTTCGACGGTATCCACATCTTTGATGTAGAGGTTATCACACCTTCCACATGGACACGGGATACATTGCAAACCATTAGCGTCGATACTCACAACGGAGGGTATGGACCGGGCTCTATCAATAAATTCGGTCACACCAGTCACAAATTCAGGTTCAAGAGTTCCACCCGTATTTTGTCGACTATACTTATACATCCATTCTCAATTAGTCGCCATTTGAGTGATGCCGCTGTATTAAACATTCAATGAGTTAATGCAACAATTTGCCAAACAATTACTCAATTAGAAAGGGGAATCTGGTGTAAAAATATGTGTTAAGATTCTGGTCTAAACAATCTGGTCTGTCTCTGTTCATTTGTATGTACCTTTGCTAACCATTTGCCATTTGTATGTACCTTTTCTAACAATTCGCCATTTGTGTGTACCTTTTCTAACCAGGAGCTGTCTCTGGACAATTTGCCTAAAAACTCTTACAAACGATGAGCTGTCTCTGGACAGTGCGTAGGCACCATTTTCTAATTTTCATTACCAAGTCTGTATGTACCTTTGATCTTTCCTGCAATTTGCATGGAGAGGAAGAGCACCAAGGAGAGGGAGAGCTCCAAGGAGAGATCAAAAGCGTGGTGAGATCCAGCACTTTTAGCTCAGAAAACAAAAGGGTTTAAATCGCAGGGGCCGGCTAGTTTAAATCGCAGAAAGTGTTTGGAGAGTTCCACGACAGAAATTAGACTGGGATGCAGCGAGGTGGGTGGGGAGAGGTGTACTTCCATGGGTTTACCGACGGAAATAGTGGTATATATTATCTAAATATATTAGAAGTTTTTTGGCGTACCCACAGTGTACGCATCATAAAATGTGTATAACAGTAAACATCAAAATAGTAAACAAGACATCCTAAGTTATACTAGATTTTATCCTCATATAAATTGTCCTTAACTTACTGTTAAAAACCCTTTTTTTTTTTGAAAAAGCCGGGCAGAGGCTACTGTTATAAAAAGAAGACAACAAGTTGCTCCACATGCACACATCCTACTGTTATAAAAAGCATACACATCCTACAAATTAACTTACTGTTATATAACTACTTCCAACATTTCACTCCATACACACATCCTACTGTTATAAAAAAACAAACACATCCTAAAAATTAAAAGGTTTTTGAGTTATTACAACTACTCAATGTTTTGAAGCTGTAAATTAAAACATGTTATGGATTGTGATACCCTCCCACACCACAATTGCCCTTGGATGGTTGAGTGTCGCCTCCCACACCATCTTTGCCCTTGGCTGGTTGAGTGTCGCCTCCCACACCATCATTGCCCATTGATGACCCCTCCTACAAAGTACAAAATGAGAATATGATGTAATCATTCAAAAATAGATTTGGAATCTGTCATTTATTCAAATAAGTCAGAAAATGGGCTTACATCAAGAAAATCTGGAACAGTCAATCCGTTCGCTCGGAAGAGCGCAATAAAACATTTCCTTGTGAGCATATTATTATTTTGAGGAAATGATATACAACAAGAAGAAATACAACATGTAGTAGACAAAAACGACCTGTAGAACATGAAAGACAACTAGAGGAACATGAAATACAACACATAGTAGATGATAAAAACAAACTAGTAGTACAAGAAAGACAACCAGTACAAGGTGAAAAACTACTGGAAAGAGATGAAATACAACTAGAAGAACATGAAATACAACGTGTAGTGGATGATAAAAGCAAACTAATAGTACAAGAAAGACAACCAGTACACGGTGAAAGACTCCTAGAAGAAGATGAAATACAGCTAGAAGACTGTGAAGTACAACTAGAAAATGATGAAAAACAACCTGTAGTAGACGAAAGACAACCAATAGAGCAAGAAAGACAACCAGTAGAATATAAAATACAACTAGAAGAACATGAAATATAACCTGTAGTAGACGAAACAACAAGTACAACACGAAAGACAACAGGAAGAAGATGTAACACAACATGTAGTAGACGAGAAGAACCAACTAATAGAACAAGAAAGACAACCTGCAAACGGTGAAAGACAACAAGAATAAGTTCAAAAACAACTAGAAGAACATGAAACACAATTAGAAGAATATGTAGTACAAATAGAAGATGGTGAAATACAACCTATAATAGACGAAAGACAACCAGTAGAACATGAAAGACAACTAGTAGAAAATGAAATACAAGAAGAAGAAGATCAAATACAACATGTAGTAGACGAAAACAGCAGTGGAACTTGAACGACAACTAGAAGAAGATGAAATACAATACATAGTAGATGATAAAAGCCAACTAGTAGTACAAGAAAGACAACCAGTAGAAGGTGAAAAACTAGTGGAAAGAGATGAAATACAACTAGAAGAATTTGAAATACAACTAGAAGATGATGAAATACAACCTGTAGTAGCCGAAAGACAACCAGTAGAACAAGAAAGACAACAAGTACGAAATGAAATACAACTAGAAGAACATGAAATACAACTTGTAGTAGACGAAACAAGAACTAGAAAATGAAAGACAATAGGAAGAAGATGTAATACAACATGTTGTAGACGATAAGAACAAACTACTAGAACAAGAAAGACAACCAGTAAAAGGTGAAAGACAACTAGAATAAGTTGAAATACAACTAGAAGAATATGAAACACAACTACAAGAATATGTAGTACAACTAGAAGATGATGAAATACAAACTATAATAGATGAAAGACAACGAGTAGAACATGAAAAATGAAATACAACTAGAAAAAAATGAAATACAACTTGTAGTAGGCAAAAACAACAAGTACAATATGAAAGACAACTAGAAGAAGGTGAAATACAACTAGAAGAATTTGAAGTACAACTAGAAGAAGATGAAATACAACATCTAGTAGGCGATAAAAGCCAACTAGTAGAACAAGAAAGCCAACATGTACAATGTGAAAGACAACTAGAAGAAGATGAAATATAACTAGAATAATATGAAATAAAATTAGAAGAAAATGAAATACAACTAGAATAATATGAAATACGACTAGGAGAAGATGAAATACTATAATAGACGAAAGACAACCAGTAGAACATGAATGACAACCAGTATTGTCTTTCATGTTGTATTTAATCTTCTTCTAGTTGTCTTTCATGTTCTACTTGTTGATTTTGTCTACTACAGGTTGTTTTTCATCCTTTTCTAGTTGTCATTCATGTTCTACTGGTTGTCTTTCGTCTATTATAGTATTTCATCTTCTCCTAGTCGTATTTCATATTATTCTAGTTGTATTTCATTTTCTTCTAATTTTATTTCATATTATTCTAGTTATATTTCATCTTCTTCTAGTTGTCTTTCACATTGTACATGTTGTCTTTCTTGTTCTACTAGTTGGCTTTTATCGCCTACTAGATGTTGTATTTCATCTTCTTCTAGTTGTACTTCAAATTCTTCTAGTTGTATTTCACCTTCTTCTAGTAGTCTTTCACCTTGTACTGATTGTCTTTCTTGTACTACTAGTTGGCTTTTATCGTCTTTTACATTTGTATTTCATCTTTTTCTGGTTGTCTTTCATGTTCCAATGGTTGTTTTCGTCTACTACATGTTGTATTTCATCTTCTTCTTGTTGTATTTCATCTTCTTCATGTTGTATTTGATTTTCTACTAGTTGTCTTTCATGTTCTACTGGTTGTCTTTCGTCTATTATGGGTTGTATTTCATCATCTTCAAGTTGTACTACATATTCTTCTAGTTGTATTTCATATTATTCTAGTTGTCTTTCACCTTGTACAGGTTGTCTTTCTTACTCTACTAGTTGGCTTTTATTGCCTACTAGATGATGTATTTCATCTTTTTCTAGTTGTACTTCGCATTCTTCTAGTTGTATTTCATCTTCTTCTAGTAGTCTTTCACCTTGTACTGGTTGTCTTTCTTGTACAACTAGTTGGCTTTTGTCATCTACTACATGTTGTATTTCATCTTTTTCTAGTTGTCCTTTCATGTTCCACTGGTTGTTTTCGTCCACTACATGTTGTATTTTATCTTCTTCTTGTTGTATTTTATTTTCTACTAGTTATCTTTCATGTTCTACTGGTTGTCTATCGTCTATTATAAGTTGTATTTCATCAACTACTTGTTGTACTACATATTCTTCTAGTTGTGTTTCATCTTCTCCTAGTTGTGTTTCAACTTCCTCTACTTGTTCTTCACCTTTTACTGGTTGTCTTTCTTGTTCTATTAGTTGGTTCTTATCGTCTACTACATGTTGTATTTCATCTTCTTCCTGTTGTCTTTCATGATCTACTTGTTGTTTCGTCTACTACAAGTTGTATTTCATGTTCTTCTAGTTGTATTTCATTTTCTACTGGTTGTCTTTCATGTTCTACTGATTGTTTTTTGTCTACTACAGGTTGTATTTCATCATCTTCTAGTTGTACTACACATTCTTCTAGTTGTGTTTCATCTTCTTGTAGTAGTATTTTATCTTGTACTGGTCGTCTTTCTTGTACTACTAGTTGGCTTTTATTGTCTACTACATATTGTATTCAATCTTTTTCTAGATGTCTTTCATGTTCTACTTGTTGTTTTTGTCTACTACAGGTTGCATTTCATCCTTTTCTAGTTGTTTTTCATTTTTTACTAGTTGTCTTTCATGTTCTACTGATTGTCTTTCGTCTATTACAAGTTGTATTTCATCAACTTCTAGTTGTAGTACACATTCTTCTAGTTGTGTTTCATCTTCTTGTAGTAGTATTTTATCTTGTACAGGCTGTCTTTCTTGTACTACTAATTGGCTTTTATTGTCTACTACATATTGTATTTAATCTTCTTCTAGTTGTCTTTCATGTTCTACCTGTTGTTTTCGTCTACTACAGGTTGTATTTCATCTTCTTCGAATAGTATTTCATTTTCTCCTAGTTGTGTTTCAACTTCCTCTAGTTGTTCTTCACCTTTTACTAGTTTTCTTTCTTGTTCTATTAGTTGGTTCTTATCGTCTACTACATGTTGTATTTCATCTTCTTCCTGTTGTTTTTTATGCTCTACTTGTTGTTTCGTCTACTACATGTTGTATTTCATGTTTTTCTAGTTGTATTTCATTTTCTACTGGTTGTCTTTCATGTTCTACTGGTTGTCTTTCGTCTACTACAGGTTGTATTTCATCATCTTCTAGTTGTACTACACATTCTTCTAGTTGTGTTTCATCTTCTTGTAGTAGTATTTTATCTTGTACAGGCTGTCTTTCTTGTACTACTAATTGGCTTTTATTGTCTACTACATATTGTATTTAATCTTCTTCTAGTTGTCTTTCATTTTCTACTTGTTGTTTTTGTCTACTACAGGTTGTATTTCATCTTTTTCTAGTTGTATTTCATTTTTTACTAGTTGTCTTTCATGTTCTACTGGTTGTCTTACGTCTATTACAGGTTGTATTTCATCATCTTCTAGTTGTAGTACATATTTGTAGTTGTGTTTCATCTTGTTCTAAT
The DNA here is from genome assembly GCA_025461125.1 of Carex kokanica. Taxonomy (NCBI): domain Eukaryota; kingdom Viridiplantae; phylum Streptophyta; class Magnoliopsida; order Poales; family Cyperaceae; genus Carex; species Carex kokanica. The sequence continues at coordinate 13,525 of JAJGRX010000866.1, read as the reverse complement.
TGTCTTTCACCTTGTACTGTTTGTCTTTCAAGTTCTACTATTGTCTTTTATAGTCTACTACATGTCGTATTTCATCTTCTTCAAGTTATCTTTCATATTCTACTTGTTGTTTTCGTCTACTACAGGTTCTATTTCATCTTCTTCGAATGGTATTTCATTTTCTACTTGTTGTCATTCATGTTCTTCTAGTTGTCTTTCACCTTTTACTGGTTGTCTTTCTTGTCTATTAGTTGGTTCTTATCGTCTACTACATGTTGTATTACATCTTCTTCATGTTGTCTTTCAGGTTCTACTTGTTGTTTTGTCTACTACAGGTTGTATTTCATGTTCTTTTAGTTGTATTTCATTTTCTACTGGTTGTCTTTCATGTTCTACTGGTTGTTTTTCGTCTACTACAGGTTGTATTTTATCATCTTCTAGTCTACACATTGTTCTAGTTGTGTTTCATCTTCTTGTAGTAGTATTTTATCTTGTACTTGTTGTCTTTCTTTTAATACTAGTTGGCTTTTATTGTCTACTACATATTGTATTTAATCTTCTTCTAGTTGTCTTTCATATTGTACTTGTTGTTTTTGTCTACTACAAGTTGTATTTCATTTTTTTCTAGTTGTATTTCATTTTCTACTAGTAGTCTTTCATGTTCTACTCGTTGTCTTTCATCTATTATAGTTTGTATTTCATCATCTTCTAGTTGTACTACATATTCTTGTAGTTGTGTTTCATATTCTTCTAGTTGTATTTCAACTTATTCTAGTTGTCTTTCACCTTTTACTGGTTGTCTTTCTTGTTCTAGTAGTTTGTTCTTATCGTCTACAACATGTTGTATTACATCTTCTTCCTATTGTCTTTCATTTTCTAGTTCTTGTTTCGTCTACTACAAGTTGTATTTCATGTTCTTCTAGTTGTATTTCATTTCGTACTTGTTGTCTTTCTTGTTCTACTGGTTGTCTTTCGGCTACTACAGGTTGTATTTCATCATCTTCTAGTTGTATTTCAAATTCTTCTAGTTGTATTTCATCTCTTTCCACTAGTTTTTCACCTTCTACTGGTTGTCTTTCTTGTACTACTAGTTGGCTTTTATCATCTACTATGTATTGTATTTCATCTTCTTCTAGTTGTCGTTCAAGTTCCACTGCTGTTTTCGTCTACTACATGTTGTATTTGATCTTCTTCTTCTTGTATTTCATTTTCTACTAGTTGTCTTTCATGTTCTACTGGTTGTCTTTCGTCTATTATAGGTTGTATTTCACCATCTTCTATTTGTACTACATATTCTTCTAATTGTGTTTCATGTTCTTCTAGTTGTTTTTGAACTTATTCTTGTTGTCTTTCACCGTTTGCAGGTTGTCTTTCTTGTTCTATTAGTTGGTTCTTCTCGTCTACTACATGTTGTGTTACATCTTCTTCCTGTTGTCTTTCGTGTTGTACTTGTTGTTTCGTCTACTACAGGTTATATTTCATGTTCTTCTAGTTGTATTTTATATTCTACTGGTTGTCTTTCTTGCTCTATTGGTTGTCTTTCGTCTACTACAGGTTGTTTTTCATCATTTTCTAGTTGTACTTCACAGTCTTCTAGCTGTATTTCATCTTCTTCTAGGAGTCTTTCACCGTGTACTGGTTGTCTTTCTTGTACTATTAGTTTGCTTTTATCATCCACTACACGTTGTATTTCATGTTCTTCTAGTTGTATTTCATCTCTTTCCAGTAGTTTTTCACCTTGTACTGGTTGTCTTTCTTGTACTACTAGTTTGTTTTTATCATCTACTATGTGTTGTATTTCATGTTCCTCTAGTTGTCTTTCATGTTCTACAGGTCGTTTTTGTCTACTACATGTTGTATTTCTTCTTGTTGTATATCATTTCCTCAAAATAATAATATGCTCACAAGGAAATGTTTTATTGCGCTCTTCCGAGCGAACGGATTGACTGTTCCAGATTTTCTTGATGTAAGCCCATTTTCTGACTTATTTGAATAAATGACAGATTCCAAATCTATTTTTGAATGATTACATCATATTCTCATTTTGTACTTTGTAGGAGGGGTCATCAATGGGCAATGATGGTGTGGGAGGCGACACTCAACCAGCCAAGGGCAAAGATGGTGTGGGAGGCGACACTCAACCATCCAAGGGCAATTGTGGTGTGGGAGGGTATCACAATCCATAACATGTTTTAATTTACAGCTTCAAAACATTGAGTAGTTGTAATAACTCAAAAACCTTTTAATTTTTAGGATGTGTTTGTTTTTTTATAACAGTAGGATGTGTGTATGGAGTGAAATGTTGGAAGTAGTTATATAACAGTAAGTTAATTTGTAGGATGTGTATGCTTTTTATAACAGTAGGATGTGTGCATGTGGAGCAACTTGTTGTCTTCTTTTTATAACAGTAGCCTCTGCCCGGCTTTTTCAAAAAAAAAAAGGGTTTTTAACAGTAAGTTAAGGACAATTTATATGAGGATAAAATCTAGTATAACTTAGGATGTCTTGTTTACTATTTTGATGTTTACTGTTATACACATTTTATGATGCGTACACTGTGGGTACGCCAAAAAACTTCTAATATATTTAGATAATATATACCACTATTTCCGTCGGTAAACCCATGGAAGTACACCTCTCCCCACCCACCTCGCTGCATCCCAGTCTAATTTCTGTCGTGGAACTCTCCAAACACTTTCTGCGATTTAAACTAGCCGGCCCCTGCGATTTAAACCCTTTTGTTTTCTGAGCTAAAAGTGCTGGATCTCACCACGCTTTTGATCTCTCCTTGGAGCTCTCCCTCTCCTTGGTGCTCTTCCTCTCCATGCAAATTGCAGGAAAGATCAAAGGTACATACAGACTTGGTAATGAAAATTAGAAAATGGTGCCTACGCACTGTCCAGAGACAGCTCATCGTTTGTAAGAGTTTTTAGGCAAATTGTCCAGAGACAGCTCCTGGTTAGAAAAGGTACACACAAATGGCGAATTGTTAGAAAAGGTACATACAAATGGCAAATGGTTAGCAAAGGTACATACAAATGAACAGAGACAGACCAGATTGTTTAGACCAGAATCTTAACACATATTTTTACACCAGATTCCCCTTTCTAATTGAGTAATTGTTTGGCAAATTGTTGCATTAACTCATTGAATGTTTAATACAGCGGCATCACTCAAATGGCGACTAATTGAGAATGGATGTATAAGTATAGTCGACAAAATACGGGTGGAACTCTTGAACCTGAATTTGTGACTGGTGTGACCGAATTTATTGATAGAGCCCGGTCCATACCCTCCGTTGTGAGTATCGACGCTAATGGTTTGCAATGTATCCCGTGTCCATGTGGAAGGTGTGATAACCTCTACATCAAAGATGTGGATACCGTCGAAATGTATCTTTTTCACCATGGCTTTTGCAACCTATATAAAGTTTGGCACAAACACGGGGAGACGCATCCAAATTCAGCTAATCCGTCATCTTCGAACGATGCGGCTGATACAATGGTTGACATGGTTAGGGATGCTGCTGGTCAAGATTTCAATTGGAATGAAGAGGCACCTATGGGAGCGGCTAAAAAATTCTTCGACATGATAGAGGCTAACAATAAATCGGTTTGGAAATTTAATGCGACGGGTGAAATGGAATGTGAAGAACAAACCGTCTTGTCCGCGGTGACGTGATGGATCTCAGGAAAAACACTCTTCCTAAAAAGGATGAAATGCCTAAAAATTTCTATGAAGCAAAGCGATTGGTTGATGGATTGGGCATGGAGCACCAAAAAATAAATGTTTGCCTGAATTTTTGTATGCTATATTAGAACAAAGACGACAAGTTGAAAACAGAATGTGATGTGTGCCACTTGCCAAGATATAAACCCGTTGGACACAATAAGAATGCAAAACCCGTGCCACTATTGCAACTTTGATATCTACCTATCACCCCACGGTTGCAAAGGATGTACATGACCGCAGAGTCTGCGAAGAATATGAGATGGCACAAAGAATGTGTGCGTCACAAAGCCCAGATGATGGTGCACCCGGCGGATGGTGAGGCTTGGAAGCATTTCGCTCGGAAACATCCCGGCTTTGAAGACGAGGTTAGAAATGTTTGGTTGGGACTATCAACGGATGAGTTGATGCCATTCAACTCGAGTGCAGCTCCATATTTGTGTTGGCCGGTATTTGTTTTTCTATATAATCTACCCCCGGAATCGATAATGAAAGAAGATAGCATGTTCATCGCGCTAGTCATCCCTGGACCAAAGCATCCGGGTCGGGACATTGACATTCTCCTCGAATCTTTGATCGACGAATTGAATCTTTTGTGGTCAAAGGGAGAAATGACATGGGACGGGTATAAAAGAGAGAACTTCGAGATGCATGCACAACTTCTTTAGACGGTTAGTGATTACCCGACTTATGAGATGCTATGTGGATGGGGTACAAAAGGCCATTTGGCGTGTTATTATTGCATGGAGAAGACAAAGGCCTTTCAACTTGCGTATGGTGGAAAAACAACTTGGTTCGATGGCACAAGGTGCTTTCTTCCTATACATCACACATTCCGCCGAGATAGGAAGAATTTCATTAAAGGTAGGGTTGAGAATGATCCGCCACCACCAAGATTGACGGGAGAGCAAATGCACGATATAGTGAGTTTGCTCCCAGATATTAAATGGGGTAAAAATGGATTATTAAATCAGATCACTGGTTATGGTGTAACCCATCATTGGCAAAAGAAGAGCATTTTTTGGACCTTACCCTATTGGAAAGACAACTTGTTGCCACACAATTTGGATATGATGCATTTGGAGAAGAATTTCACTGAAAATTTGCTATACACAATATTAAGCATTGGTAAGAGAACCAAGGACAATGAAAAAGCCAGGAAAGATTTGGCTCTTTATTGTGATCGCCCAACCCAGCACCTAACTACCACGGCTGATCACCCGGGAAAGTTTATCAAACCAAAGGCACCCGTCGCACTCTCTCCAGGAGATAAGAAGATTGTTTTAACATGGCTCAAGGAGGTAGTAAGGTTCCCTGATGGCTACGCGTCCAATTGGTCAAGGATGATTAACCTAACCACTGGCAGCTTCACCGGGGTTAAAAGTCATGACTTACACGTGTTCATGGAGCGCCTCCTCCCCGTTACATTTCGAGACTTTGTCCCGGATCCTATATGGGATGTTTTATGTGAGATTTCGGCCTTCTTTAGAGAGATATGTGCCAAGGAACTTGATCCAGTGAGGGTCGCGGAATTAGAAGATGATATTGTCATCATAATGTGCAAGATGGAAAAAAAATTTCCGCCCGGTTTCTTTGATTCAATGGATCACCTTGTGTTGCATGTAGCATACGAGGCTAGAATGGGTGAGCCGGTATCATCTCGATGGATGTTTGCATGTGAAAGGTGAGTTGTCTTTTGGATTTTTTTAGTGGTAATTAAAGACACTAAGATTACAACTAACACTAAACCATTGTTGCAATTACAGGCGTAACAAGAACAAAGGATGAGAGTCACGAACAAGGCACGTGTTGAGGGTTCAATAGTGGAGGCTACAATTGCCAAAGAAATCAGTACATTTTCCGGACGCTACTTTGCAGAGAGATCTAACATTAGCCAAGAAGGAGTTGGGTTTAGGGTTTAGGGTTTAGGGTTTAGGGTTTAGGGTTTAGGGTTTAGGGTTTAGGGTTTAGGGTTTAGGGTTTAGGGTTTAGGGTTTAGGGTTTAGGGTTTAGGGTTTAGGGTTTAGGGTTTAGGGTTTAGGGTTTAGGGTTTAGGGTTTAGGGGTTTGGGGTTTTGGGGTTTTGGGGTTTTGGGGTTTTGGGGTTTGGGGTTTAGGGTTTAGGGTTTAGGGTTTAGGGTTTAGGGTTTAGGGTTTAGGGTTTAAGGGTTTAGGGGTTTAGGTTTAGGGTTTAGGGTTTAGGGTTTAGGGTTTAGGGTTTAGGGTTTAGGGTTTAGGGTTTAGGGTTTAGGGTTTAGGGTTTAGGGTTTAGGGTTTAGGGTTTAGGGTTTAGGGTTTAGGGTTTAGGGTTAGGGTTT